>CM072880.1:4072500-5342000 GCA_036937835.1 Pampus argenteus | reverse complement strand
CTGGCTCCAGCAGACCTGACACGCTCAACATGAATATACAAAGTGCAGCAGACTTACAGGGATGAGAGGACGAAAAAACGTCAGGTTGCTTGACACCCGAGAAGGTCTGTGGACATTTGAAGTTTACTGAAATTCTCAAGATTTTGTTAGCATCTCTGCAGGAGTTGAGTCAAACCCCACGATGACACACTGCGATTTACAACTATTACGCTCACAGATTTGAGCCACACCCACTGCCAACAGAGCTTTAGACGCACCTGAGGTACATCACAGCTACGAAGGCTGCTCTCTGGCTGTTCAGTGGTATTCATTTCATTGGATGTACCATTTTTCTATGATTTTTATTTTTTTTGGTCAATACTGAACCGAGTCTTGCATCTAAATAAAAATGTTGTGTGCGTTACCAGGTATGAAAAAACAAACAAACTCCAAAATAAATAAATAAATAAAAGTAATAAGAAAAAAGTAATAAACAAACCTGATTAAACTAAATGCGCTGTAAGGATTTGCTGTGAACAAAGAATTATACGTGGGGATTGAACACGAGCTGTATCTTAATCTACTTAATCTCTATGGTATCACAGCTCTACAATGGCATCATTATGATTCAAATCAATGTATTTTAACAATATCCAGCCACTTCCAGGAGGTGGAAGCTTTTCTGTGCTGCTGAAAAGGGCACAGGCACAAACGCTGGCTGTGTTTCGCTCTTCACACCGCACAATAAATCACATTCCCCTGAGAGGGAGGGAGATGACGTCAAGCTTTTCTTATTCACAGCCTCTACATATTCATTGTCAAGGTCTTACATTGATTCTAACTATCAGAGTCTATGTTGAAGTCAAACAATCAGTGCACATAGGAGAAGAAAAAGATGGATCTGAGCAGCAGAAGTTTGCACGTTGACATTTATTACAGCTACAATGAAGGCCGTTAAAGTAACGTAACTGAAAGTAATACATAAAAGCACAATTTTACTACTTATAACCTGTACAAAAGCCTTAATGTATTACTTAAGTGTGTTTATTTCGTAAACATAAGTGGATTTTTGTGTTTTCTGTCATGTACGAAAATCAAAAAGGTGCATTTTAAATGTCCGCCATGCAAATCACACCTGAGACTGAGTCACACTTACAGTCTTTACTATTGCGTCTGTGATAGCAGCATATTGCTGAAGCTGCAGAGCAGGATAACCATCATTGATGTTGCTGCATTGCCCTCTGGTGGTGTAGTAAAAGACATGTTTTAAGTGTTACAACTTCACTTAGTGGGAACGTCAAACTATGTTTTTTTTGTTTACCTGAGAGTGAGGGCTTCTGGGAGTGGAGAGCTGATGGGACGCTGACAATCAAACGCCGATCCTCAACGGGAACCTCAGACGTCTCTGGAAAGCTGAAAGTAGATTAACAAGCCGGAAAATAAATATAATTTGGGGTTATAAAATTTAAAAAAAAAAACTGTATGAAAACTGAAACACAGAGAAGTCAAAGGTTTCTGCACCTTGAGGAGTAACTCTCAGAGGAACGATATCGGCCGAGGACCAGCACTTCATATGGCTTCTTGTGCTGTGAATCCAGCGGAAACACAAACTGTCCAGACGTAGTAACCTGAAGGGAAAAGAGTAAACCTTTAAAACATCTGGAATGACAACAATAGGTGAGACTTCAATGCTTAACAGCTTCATAAATTCAAAGTTATTATACCTTCACCCAGTACCACTCAGCCACGACCTCGACCCCCCAGTGTGGATACAGCTCGTCACAGACGAAACGCAGATGGCTGGGCCGGTTGGTTACCCAGGTGACCACTAAACTGTTCGGGGACGCCAGGAGGGGAATGGGGAGCCGTTTCAGCTGGGATGAAGGCAAAGAACTGTATCTTCATAAAGAGAATACAGATGAGACGTGTCAATGCAACCACAATATGCTTCTCTACTTTAAAAACTACCTACAATACTTTCTTATTGAAGTACCAGTAACACCAGAACCACCAGTTTTAAGGTGTCGTAATGTGTGTATAATATACTGTGGTGGAAGCAATAATCAGATCCTTTAAAAATACTCCATTACAAGTAGAAGTTCTGCATTCAAAATCCTACTTAAGTATAGAAGTATTATCAGTTTACGTCACAGTGCAATGCCAATAGTTGCTCAGCAGATGTCGCTAATTTGACTTTATCAAATGCTTCAAACCATTCAGTGGATTCGGTGGGTTATCACTCTGTGGTGAAACTGCTAACTATATATATAATCTGTAACTGCATACAAAGCCAGTAAACTCCACCAGTTAAATATAGTGGAGTTAAAAGGGTGCGTTTCCCTCAGAAATGTAATGTTACTTTCCTCCACTGCATGGTATTTAGCTTTTTACATTTTCATTTCTTATTTCTTATTTGAACTGTTTACTGCCTCATTAGCGTGTTGTTTTTTTTGCACTGTTATGAGATGTGAATGTCCCTGCAGATCAATTAAGCCTCATCTCGTCTCCTATTTTTTACATCTCCTAAAGGCCTGCATGGCGGATTACCTGCGACTCCTCTTAACGGACTTGTTTTCCCACGGCGGATCCATAACTATTAGTTCAAACCTCTTTCCATCTGAGTGAAAAACAAGCAGCTTCAGCAAACAATTCAAACAAGTCACGCCCGGAAAAAAAACAACTACTATGATGGTCTCACGTGAGATGATAAGACACAGAGTCAAAGGGGGTCAGGTCAACTTTCCACAACACTGTACTCACAGTGGACTAGTGGTTGTACTCTTGTGAAATCAGAAAGCAGGAAGGCCGCGTGTGGTGGTATTACATATTCCTCTCCCATCAGTGTGACTGCCGTGGCCCAGTCTGACGTGTTCTCCGTTACCCGTGAGAACAGGTCGAGGTGTGACGTGCAGCCGCCCTCCGTCACGAGTAACTGAACACGTTCCTCCTGCTCCTCATCGTTCACTAGAGGAAGCTCTTTAGCCATTTCACAAAGAGCGGCGAGGCTGCACTCCTGCGAAGGCAGCGGCTCCTCCACCGAGACCGTCGCTCCCTGCAGATATCCGAGGGATCTGGCAGAGTCCACCAAAGACTTTGTTCCCTCCAGAACAACAGATCTGATCTACATCGGCAAACATTGCAGAAATTAATGTGACGGCTTCACAGATACCGTGTGGTTTAAAATTTAACTTTACATACAATGAAGTGAAGGCAGGAAATTGATTGAGATAATTATGGAATGAAACCGTGAATTATAGCAGAAGTTTAATTTTCCCTGATCAGGTTGTGTGCGTCTGTTACACATTAACTGAATTCACTGGGGAGTTTTTTTATACTCTCTTTTTCCAAATATAATATGCAACAGATGCTTAAAGTAAAAATCAGGGCTACAACTTATGATTATTTTCATCATTGATTAATTTGTCAATTTTTTGCTCGATTAGTTGTTGTGTTGAAATCACTGTTTTCCATTGCACTCTAAAAATGCCCACAAGGCAGAGACACTGAGTTAACTATCATAGAAAACTAAAGAAACCAGAAAAAAAATAACATTTAAGAAGCCGGAAAACAAAACAATTTTAGCATTCGTTTCTTAAAATGATTAACAGATCAAAATAGTTAAATACTATAAATAATGAAAACCCAGAGATTTAAACGACTCTTCTCCTACCTTCTCATGAAAGGCCTGTGAATCAATTTCTCCCTGGTTGAGTTCGCTGTGTTTTCGTTTCCTTTTCTGAAAGTCAATATATATATATATATATGATATTGAAGGATGTTACGAGGTGAGCACAAATAAAGAGAAACAATTAAAAAAAAAAAAAAACAACAACATAAAAACATCCCTAGAAGATGCTGCCATTACTGATTAAAATGTATTTGCTTTAAGCATTAAGCTGTTGCTCACTAAGTTTTTGTATGAGCATTAAAATGTACTTAAAGTATTAAATAAAAACTAGTGTTTTGGTTCCACTGACTGATATATTATTACATATGACATAATTAGATTATTAATACTGAAGCATCAGTGTTAGAGCAGCATGTTACTGTTGTAGCTGCTGGAGGTGGAGCTAGTTTCAACTACTTATATACAGTTAGTTTAGTCCAGTGGTTCCCAACCTAGGGGTCGGGCCCCTCCAAATGGCCCTGTCCTGCTGGGACAGGTGTTGTTGTGATTTACCTTGGGCGGTTTGTCTGCTTTCTGCAACATTTCCGTGTTTCCGTCCACAGCAGCTCCGGTGTTATCACCGTAATGACTCTTTGATACCTCAAAACATCGCCTTTTAAAACAACACGTGACATGTGTCTTATTAGCTCCTTTCCATCGCGCGCATCGCGAATAACCCTGATCAATGAGTGCGCGTGCATCCAAAACACATCCCCGCGTGCTCTGAGTTACCACGGACATGACGTGACTCTACGTTAACATAACGGGGACAGTGAATCGGTAAACGTTGATGCAGCCGCTAAGTTTCTAGGCAACTGTGTGACTGTGTTTCCCTGAAATGATACCGAAAGTAGAGGAGAACACGATGCCGAAGTTAGCTTCTGATTCGTAGTTAAGGGGAGAGGTAAGGGGAAAGTCATGGGAGACACAAATAAGGACATTTACCTGCTTTTCACCACTTACACTTCTGAAATCGTGTCAGCCTTGATGCTGTTTAAACACAGTTGCAAATTGAAAAGATTTATTTTATTTGTAAAAAAAATAATAATAATAATAACAGAAAAAAGGGCGATTTCACTGCTTTTCTCAACCCTGCTACATCAGACCAGATCCCTTAACATCTCCCTTAACTACGAATACGAATCTAACTTCAGCGTCGTGTAGGTGTGTCGTTTCGCGGAAATAGAAACTTTTGTTTGTCCGCACTGAGGTTCCGTAGAGGATTTGAGCCTCGCACGAAGCTGCAGGTGAGAAGCAGGAGGAGGAGGAGGAGGAGGAGGACGGTGGGAGGTGAGACTAAAAGCACAACACATGATAAATGTGTGGATTTGTGATAACTCGTGTTTAAAGTTGCGTTCAAGTCAACAGTTCGTAGTTCCACTTCCGCGTTACGTAGAAGAAGACGAAAAAGAAGAAAAAGAAAAATAAGAAGAAGAAGAGAAAGAAAAAGAAGAAGAGAAAGAAAAAGAAGAAGAAGAAGAGAAAGAAGAAGATGAAGCAGATGAAGTTGAGCGTCCGGCGTCTGCCAGCATCTCCGCTGCAGGAAAGAAAAAACAGAAGGACAATCAAAGTCTTCAACTGTCGCCTGAAAAATGCTCCTGAGAAAGTGTTTGAGACTAGTGAGATGGACTATAATGACTTTCGTCAAGCGCTGCACAAGGTAACGTTTGCTAACTTTTAGTTTGTTTTTTTTTTGGGGGGGGGGGGGGGTTAAAATCAAAATATATCAGACTTTAAAATAAATATGATAAATAAATATGAATTCACGAGGTTTCAATTTATGACATATATTCTTTTTATTCATGTTTTTTTTCTGAAAAATAGAAAGACAGTGTTGAAAAAGTTTGCCCAAATCTTAAAAAAGTGTCATTAGGTTAGCTGTTAGTGTAGCACAACAACAACAACAACAATGATGTGTTTAAGTTATGTAGGGAAAATCCCTGTTAATTATATTACACAACATCATACGTCTTCAATTTCCTTGTAGCCTGTTTGGATTTTGATAAATCTGTTAATGCTGCAATGATAAGTTGATTAATTGATCGGTTGCCAATTATTAAATTAGTCGACTAACTATTATGACAATCGATTAATCGTTTAGAGTCATTCTTTAAAGAAAGAAAAGCCCAAATTTTTCGGGTTGGAGCTTCTTAAATGTGACTTTTATTTCCTGGTTTCAGTAAACTTAGGAGGCTTCATCCTTGTGGGAAACAGTGATGGAGGTTTTTAAATCACATCCTGATGTTTTAGAGACCAAACAACTGATCGATAAGGAAAAATAATCGTTAGTTTTGCAGCCCTAAAATAACTGATGTGTGCAAAATAAATAAATAAATAAACAAATCTTGTTTTTGATGTGGTTGTTGTTGTTGTTGACTCGCCTTTATTTATTTTGGAGGCAGCGGTTAGATTGTTTTTGCCATTCAGGTTAATTTGCCTAAAGGAAACTAAACTGGCAAGACGACTGACTGAGATGCAGATTTGTTGATAACAAACAAAACAATGTTTTTTTATTGTCTATTTGTCATTCTAGTTAATAAAAAAACATTTTAAAGTAAAACTGAAATATTAAATCAATAAATGCTTATTTTACAGCGAGGTGGTCCGATACTAGTAAAAGAACTACTACATAACTTTAATTATGCTTAACAGGAATATCTTGTTTGGAAGTAATTATTTTAATACCTTGTGTGATTGCGTGATGTGAGACAGAAAATAGAATAACACCTTTCAGAGCTGCAAGTAATGCTAATATTATTTATTGATAAATCAATAAATAATATATTTCTTCACTTAGTTGGTTAGTTTTTCGTCTGTTGTGCTCTTTTGCTGCAGCTCTGATCCGTCTACTAAAGCATCCTGGGTTATCTGTGATTTCTCTATGAAGTTTGTGACAGCAGTGTCTGTTTAAAGTATAAAGTATTAAAAATTTGATCCTATAACTCGCTATTGAAAAGCTGAACACTCACTCTGGTTATTTTTGTTTTGCAGGAATTTGCCATCCAGTTACATGAAACGTTTGTGTTGACCACGACAGACAGAACAGTCCTGGATTTTGACAAATTTGGTGAGCGATTCAGTCCTTGTTGTTGGAAAAAGTTCTGAAATAAACCAAATAAAGTTTTTTTGTTTTTTTTTTTTTACTTAATTTTTCTGTGATTATGTCTGGTTGTTTTTTTGGGTTTTTTTTTTTAAATGTCGATACTCGGCTGTTAGATTTGTGTTTGTGTCCGTGTAAACAAAAGTGATGAGGAAATTGTTCGCCATTTATAATTTTTAATTATTATTCCAGCGATGCTTCAGGATGGCTGCACCCTCTACTTGTTGCAACAGGAGGATCAAACTCTGGCAGCGGCAGTGGAGGAGCAGATCATGTTTCAGCCTCATTATGACACGTTGATTCGGAGTGGCATGTATGAGTACTATGCTAGTAACAGCCAGAAATCACTACGTAAGTGCCTACATGTCGATAATTAGACAAAGCGGTATATGTTATGTTGCATAGAAGAAAAGATGCGAAATATCATTATTATCTCCATTACAGTTTATAGTTAGTTAATAATTTGCTGCTGTGTATCTGTGTCTCTATCACAGGGTCCACTGCTACTGTAATAATTCATCATTTATTATAACCCATTCTCCTTTTATCATCCGTTCATTGTGATTGTACAATATGTGTGTGTGTGTTGATTTGTTCTGTACATGTGACATCATTGCACGTCTGTCCGTCCTGGGAGAGGAATCCCTCCTCTGTGGCTCTTCCTGAGGTTTCTTTCACCTTTTTTCCCCCGAGGGTCTAAGGACAGAGGGTGTCACTCCCCGTACAGATTGTAAAGCCCTCCGAGACAAATGTATTTCGTGTGACTTTGGGCTATACAAATAAAGTTAGATTTGATATGATCATAAAACCGTGGTTCATAACGCCTAAAGCTAAGTGCAACAGTACCTTCGTACTTTCGGGAGGGAAGAAAGCTTAACGTTTTACATTTGCTGGCTCTGTGACTTTTTTCTGTATTGAGGCCATAACATACATAAAGGTGCTTTCCAGCACAGCATCTGCTCGGTTTTCACTGTCACCAATGATCACCAGGTCACAGACGCTCACCTCGCTGTGGCCAGATATCATTTCTTTAGTTTTATTAAGAATGAGGCGGCGGCTGTCATACGTCACGTTGAATGATGTGAGAATTTGATGAAGTATTTATTTGGCTGTCTCACACAGCCTTGTGCCAGAGATGGAGACCTTTACCTGTTGGGGTCAGTTTGTTTAGAAAGAATAAAACCATTAGTAATAAGTAAGTAAGGGTTTACTTGCATTTCATTTAACCTTTGGGCAAGCAGATGTGATTGGAGTGCGTATTA
The DNA here is from genome assembly GCA_036937835.1 of Pampus argenteus. NCBI lineage: Eukaryota > Metazoa > Chordata > Actinopteri > Scombriformes > Stromateidae > Pampus > Pampus argenteus. The sequence goes on along the minus strand of CM072880.1, from coordinate 5,333,992 downwards.
AATGCTTCTAGATGTTTACTATTAGGTGCCTGTATGCAGACTCAGAAAACGTCACGTGTTTCAAATCTAAGAACAAAAGTCAGTTTATCATCTCTGTTTTCTATTATAGTTCATATTTGTTTTTCATACGATCCTGTAACTTTTTATTCTCCATTGAGCTCATGTTTCTCACTTACCTTCCTATATAATTACTCATGTTTTTTTTTTTTTTACAGCCTATGCGCTTGCTGAGTTGATTGATAATGCTCTCTCAGCCACAGCTAAAAATGCAGGCGTGAGGACAATAGAGATCCGAATGGTGGGTCCTGTTGACATGTTTTTGTACTTTTGCATATTGATTTAACGTTAATGTCAAACAGTAAGATTCAAACGGTGCGTGTCTGTAATTGGTGACTTAATGATATCTCTCTCTCTCTTATTGACCAGATGTTCGATGAAACTCTTGGGAAACCCGCAGTGATCGTCTTGGATAACGGCTGCGGGATGACCTCCAAGCAGCTCACAAACTGGGCGGTGTACAGACTCTCTAAATTTGCAAGGTTGGTATGTTTTGCATTTAGGCTTCAGATTTCGTTTTATCCAAGATGTGCTATCAGTCTTATTTATTCTAGCACTGTTGTTGTTGTTGTTTTTGTTTTCTTCACTACAGTAAGGAAGAGGGGTATGTTCGGCCTGATCCTGTCCCTCGTAGTCTCAACAGTGATATATCCTACTTTGGAGTTGGAGGAAAACAGGCCGTTTTCTACATCGGAGACTCAACCAGAGTAAGTCTTAAGAGAAAATAAATGAAAAAAAAGATAAATTGGTGAATTAAACTCATGAAGAGAATCAAAGGTTTAATGAATAATATCAATATTTTCAGTCGTTATTTTGTTATTTGACTATTACGCACATCATTTAACCATTTCCATTTAGGCCCTATGCAGTTTTCAAATCATAAAATTTTATTCAGACAAATGAATTTCTCAATTCTGAAAATCAAATAATCCTTTCAGTCATCCGTAAAGCAAAAATATCAAATATTCACTGGTTGCTGTTTGTCAGATGTGAGGATTTGAAGTTTTTCTGTGTCGTAGGTTATAGTAAGTTATGGTAAACTATAGTATATTATAGTAAACTAAATATCTTCGGACTGTTGATCAGACAAAAAAAAAAAGACATTTGAAGACATCACTTTGGTCTTCAAGAAGTTATAACATGCAGTTGTTGTCCTAAATATAACCATGTATATATTTGGCTTTCTTCTTTTAATTTAGATGATCACCAAGCCAGTAGGCTCCCCAGATGTTCACGAGCTGGTTGTGTCAAAAGAAGACTTTGAGAAAAAAGAGAGGAATAAAGAGGATATTTACAGCGGGACTATCAGAAACAGAAAGGTAAAATGCTTTATTTTTTTAAAAGACTCTTAAGATGAAGTAAATGCTTTAACACCTCTGCTGTGTGTCCGCCGTCTGACGGTTTATTGTGCTTCTGCAGCCCGGTGACTCTTCACATGTGAATAAAGATGACCGCTCCCTCCATGCCCTTATCGCTGAGGAATCTGGGAAGGAAAGCTTCACAGCCGTGGTCATCACAGGAGTCCTACCTGAGCATATCACTTTTCTGAAACATGACTTTGACGCGTGGACCCGACAGCTTGCGTGAGTTAATTCCCACCTCACCACCCCATATGTAATCCGAACATTTAATTGACACTGTTTTGTCCATATTTCAGTCACATTTATCACTATTACATTCACGGACTCGATGGAAATGTCATGAACAGCAGCTCAACAAACTCTGATGATCGCTCTAAAATCGACATTCAGGTGAGGGCTCCTGGTATTAAAGTTGAATTGATGACTTCTACGTCTCTGCATGCTGCTCATGGTTTAATGCCGTTATAATATAAATACAACCACCTGACAGCTGATTTGTAATCTCTGTAATCAGGTCACTTTGCGGGAGAAGCCTCCCAAATGTCCGTGCGTGATGAATCTCAGGGAAGTTGAGAACGACCTGCAGACTCTGTACATAAATGCTGCTGCAGACACTTTTGAGTTTAAGGTCTCCACCGAAGACAATAGCGGCACAGTGGAGGGAATCCTTCGCTATCACCCCTTCCTCTATGACAAGGAGACTTACCCCAGAGAGCCAGACACCACGCCGCAGGGTATTATTGAAATATACACATATATGTATGTGATATCTAAACGGCTTGGTTTACGACTGTGGATTTTTATTTTGCTTCTTTGTTTATCAGCGCCTCTCGTTGACGAGGATGACGACAACGAGTCTGCAGACCTGCATCAGGCGAGAGGGAAGAGGCCCATCTTTGAATGTTTCTGGAATGGACGACTTATACCTTACACCACAGTTTCAGAGTAAAACTATGTTTTGTTTTGGGGTTGTTTTTTTTTATTACATCCCTTTTACCACTTAAACTATAAAAACATAGAGGTAACTTAAATTTTTTTTGTTGTAAAAGTTTTAAACTGTACTATAGATAAAAAGATGCCTCTACGGTAAATATGAAGCTGCAACCATCAGCGGCTGCAGGAAGGCACAGCCTGGGCCGAGGAAGAGTTACAACACCTAAATCCCTACAAAACCACATATTAACATTTCACATTTTCTTTTTTTTTTTTGCACAAAATAAACAAAATGTCAAAACTATTCCTTTAGCAAAACGTATCAAACAATTTGTTTGTTGTCGATGTTTATCCTGTCTGTTTGTTACAGGTTTGAATGGTGCGCTCAGCCCAAAGTAAAATCAAAGCTGCCTGCCGAGTGTTACAGCCGGTTTTCCGGGGTGCTTTTCACCGACGACGGATTCACGGTCAGCACGAACAAGCTCACGTTCATGGAGCTGGAGCTGAAACTGAAGGACAAGAACACCATCTTCACACATGTTGTGAATGGACAGGTGATCCTACGCTTTTTCTAAGCTCTTCGATTACTTGAACAAATGACGCCACTCTTTTATTTGCCGTTTATGACGATGTTTACATGTGTTGTTGGAAGTGTTCGCAGGGAAAGAGCAGTTCTTCTTCAGTAATAGCCAGTCAGGTGACAGTTTTAATGCAGCTTTAAACCATTTGTATACATCAAACAGCTAAAACCGTGACTGTGAAGTGTTGCTTAAATGTGTTTTCTTTTCGATTTTCCACAGAATCTAAGAGGTAACATTAAGATGGAGTTTACCAAGTGGCTACAAAACTGTCACGCGAATTTGGACAAGCAAGTCCAGTTTCTTGACTATCAGGAGACCATAACCCGACCAGAGGTGACCACTAAGAAAATGCAGCATCCTTGGGCGACTTTCTCCTCCATCGAATGGGACGGCAAAAAATACGAAACAGGCCAACTTGTAAGCATCTTTTTGTTTATCGTGTTTTACTTTCTCATTAAAGTGAACCGGGAGTGTGTGTAGAAACAACTGCTACTTTATATTGATATCTACACGCTCTGCACTTCCTCATGCAGGTGAAGTCTCAGAAAACGCAGCGCAACATTTATGGAAGGGTGGTTCGGTTCTTGCTGTACGGAAATTATGACGGCGACGTCTTTGCCACAGGAGGACAGGTTGAAGTTGAAGTGGTGAGGAAATATTTATTTATGATTTTATATTTAAAAAATTGTGACTCTCCGTTGCTTGTCATCCCTCTCACGTCTCTTTAACTTGTCTGTAGTTGAAGGCAAAATGTCACAAAATAATAATCTTCAGAGTAAAAACTCACTGGGACTTTATTTATAGTCTCAGGAAAGTAGTTCCTTGTACGACAGATACATCTATCTATCTATCTATCTATCTATCTATCTATCTATCTATCTATCTATCTATCTATCTATCTATCTATCTATCTATCTATCTATCTATCTATCTATCTATCTATCTATCTATCTATCTATCTATCTATCTATCTATCTATCTAGCACTTTCACCCTATCTGTCTATTCCATAGCTTTTTTCATTCTCTGTGCTTCTACTTTGTTGCTTTTCTATTCCTTACTTTCTGTTCATATCTATATTGGCCAGAGGTGGGATAAAGTTATTGTCATGCAAGTAACAAGTAAGTACTGGCTGAAGGGAGGGGTATTCTCGAGCTCTGCAGCAATCACCTGATCGTGAAACGTAACAATGCAGTGCGAAAAAGGCAGTGAAACGTAAAATGCAGTGCGAGTAATGCAGTGAAACGAAACGTAAAATGCAGTGCGATAAATGCAGTGAAACGTAAAATGCAGTGCGATAAATGCAGTGAAACGTAAAATGCAGTGCGATAAATGCAGTGTAACGAAACAATGCAGTGCGAGTAATGCAGTGAAACGAAACGAAAAATGCAGTGCGATAAATGCAGTGAAACGAAACGGAAAATGCAGTGCGATTAATGCAGTGAAACGAAACAATGCAGTGCGATAAATGCAGTGAAACATAAAATGCAGTGCGATTAATGCAGTGAAACGAAACGTGAAATGCAGTGAAACGTTAAATGCAGTGCGGTAAATGCAGTGAAACGTAAAATGCAGTGCGATAAATGCAGTGTAACGAAACGTGAAATGCAGTGCCTGAAATGCAGTGAAACGTAAAATGCAGTGCGATAAATGCAGTGTAACGAAACAATGCAGTGCGAGTAATGCAGTGAAACGAAACGGAAAATGCAGTGCGATAAATGCAGTGAAACGAAACGGAAAATGCAGTGCGATTAATGCAGTGAAACGAAACAATGCAGTGCGATAAATGCAGTGAAACGTAAAATGCAGTGCGATTAATGCAGTGAAACGAAACGTGAAATGCAGTGAAACGTTAAATGCAGTGCGGTAAATGCAGTGAAACGTAAAATGCAGTGCGATAGATGCAGTGAAACGAAACAATGCAGTGCGATAAATGCAGTGAAACGTTAAATGCAGTGCGGTAAATGCAGTGAAACGAAACAATGCAGTGCGTGAAATGCAGTGAAACGTAAAATGCAGCGTGATTAATGCAGTGAAACGAAACGTAAAATGCAGTGCGTGAAATGCAGTGCGATAAATGCAGTGAAACGAAACAATGCAGTGCGAGTAATGCAGTGAAACGAAACGGAAAATGCAGTGCGATAAATGCAGTGAAACGAAACGGAAAATGCAGTGCGATTAATGCAGTGAAACGAAACAATGCAGTGCGATAAATGCAGTGAAACGAAACAATGCAGTGCGTGAAATGCAGTGAAACGTTAAATGCAGTGCGGTAAATGCAGTGAAACGTAAAATGCAGTGCGATTAATGCAGTGAAACGAAACGTGAAATGCAGTGAAACGTTAAATGCAGTGCGGTAAATGCAGTGAAACGTAAAATGCAGTGCGATAGATGCAGTGAAACGAAACAATGCAGTGCGATAAATGCAGTGAAACGTTAAATGCAGTGCGGTAAATGCAGTGAAACGAAACAATGCAGTGCGTGAAATGCAGTGAAACGTAAAATGCAGCGTGATTAATGCAGTGAAACGAAACGTAAAATGCAGTGCGTGAAATGCAGTGCGATAAATGCAGTGAAACGAAACAATGCAGTGCGAGTAATGCAGTGAAACGAAACGGAAAATGCAGTGCGATAAATGCAGTGAAACGAAACGGAAAATGCAGTGCGATTAATGCAGTGAAACGAAACAATGCAGTGCGATAAATGCAGTGAAACGAAACAATGCAGTGCGTGAAATGCAGTGAAACGTTAAATGCAGTGCGGTAAATGCAGTGAAACGTAAAATGCAGTGCGATAAATGCAGTGTAACGAAACGTGAAATGCAGTGCCTGAAATGCAGTGAAACGTAAAATGCAGTGCGATAAATGCAGTGTAACGAAACAATGCAGTGCGAGTAATGCAGTGAAACGAAACGGAAAATGCAGTGCGATAAATGCAGTGAAACGAAACGGAAAATGCAGTGCGATTAATGCAGTGAAACGAAACAATGCAGTGCGATAAATGCAGTGAAACGTAAAATGCAGTGCGATTAATGCAGTGAAACGAAACGTGAAATGCAGTGAAACGTTAAATGCAGTGCGGTAAATGCAGTGAAACGTAAAATGCAGTGCGATAGATGCAGTGAAACGAAACAATGCAGTGCGATAAATGCAGTGAAACGTTAAATGCAGTGCGGTAAATGCAGTGAAACGAAACAATGCAGTGCGTGAAATGCAGTGAAACGTAAAATGCAGCGTGATTAATGCAGTGAAACGAAACGTAAAATGCAGTGCGTGAAATGCAGTGCGATAAATGCAGTGAAACGAAACAATGCAGTGCGAGTAATGCAGTGAAACGAAACGGAAAATGCAGTGCGATAAATGCAGTGAAACGAAACGAAACAATGCAGTGCGATAAATGCAGTGAAACGAAACAATGCAGTGCGTGAAATGCAGTGAAACGTGAAATGCAGTGCGTGAAATGCAGTGCGATAAATGCAGTGAAACGAAACAATGCAGTGCGATTAATGCAGTGAAACGAAACGTAAAATGCAGTGCGATAAATGCAGTGAAACGAAACGTTAAATGCAGTGCGGTAAATGCAGTGAAACGAAACAATGCAGTGCGATAAATGCAGTGAAACGAAACAATGCAGTGCGTGAAATGCAGTGAAATGTGAAATGCAGTGCGTGAAATGCAGTGAAACGTAAAATGCAGTGCGATAAATGCAGTGAAACGAAACGGAAAATGCAGTGCGATTAATGCAGTGAAACGTTAAATGCAGTGCGGTAAATGCAGTGAAACGTAAAATGCAGTGCGATAAATGCAGTGTAACGAAACACTGCAGTGCGGTAAATGCAGTGAAACGTAAAATGCAGTGCGATAAATGCAGTGTAACGAAACAATGCAGTGCGTGAAATGCAGTGACACGTAACACTGCAGTGCGGTAAATGCAGTGAAACGAAAAATGCAGTGCGATAAATGCAGTGAAACGAAACGGAAAATGCAGTGCGATTAATGCAGTGAAACGAAACAATGCAGTGCGATTAATGCAGTGAAACGAAACAATGCAGTGCGATAAATGCAGTGAAACGTAAAATGCAGTGCGATTAATGCAGTGAACCTTAAAATGCAGTGCGATTAATGCAGTGAAACGAAACGTAAACTGCAGTGCGATAAATGCAGTGAAACGAAACAATGCAGTGAGTGAAATGCAGTGACACGTAACACTGCAGTGCGTAAAATGCAGTTAAACGTAAAATGCAGTGCGATAAATGCAGTGAAACGAAACAATGCAGTGCGCCAAATGCGGTGCGTAAAATGCAGTGAAACGTAAAATGCAGTGCGATGAATGCAGTGAAACGAAACAATGCAGTGCGACAAATGCGGTGCGTAAAATGCAGTATCTATCTACCTATCTACCTATCTATCTATCTATCTATCTATCTATCTATCTATCTATCTATCTATCTATCTATCTATCTATCTATCTATCTATCGAAGTTATCAAGAACAACAGTTTTAATACATGTAATATATGTCAAAATTATGAGCAACACTTCACTTTGTTATTAACAGCATTTTGTGTGCAGATTTGTGTAATAATGTAATAGTAAAAATACATTATATGAAGTCTAAAACAACAAACCATTGCACAAATTAAAGGTTTTTAGATTGCAGAAATAACACGCTGGCATAGTTAAAATACTGTTGGAGACGTTTCTGTTCTTTCTTTAATAATTGACTTTTGGGTTTACTTGAATAGAGCCTGAGATTGATGAACAAATGTTTCCTAGGAACCCAAAGAACTTTACGACACAACAAAGACTATACCCATATCCAAGATCGACAGGAACGCCACCGATGATGCCATCAAGAAAAACATCGAGAGTGACCGCGCCAAGTGAGTCCGATTTTTATAATGAAGTCAGATCGTTCGTTGTTGCTGAGGTCGTTTCATACGTTCATCTGCACATTTTGGCCAATCAGAACAGATTGTACTCATCGAGTCAAGTTAAGGTCGAAGACTTTCTTTGTTTCAGGCTCCCAGCGAAACTCAAAGTGGACTGGGTCGAAGGTGTTCGTTGGCACCAGAAGGCTGTGCGTCCAGCTGGGACTCCGTTAGGTAAAAATGTTGGATCATGTTGAAAAAATGTCTAAATGTTATACAGCTTGTTTTTTGTGTTTTCACCTCCATGCCATTTCAGGGCCCATCAAAGTCGAAATCCTAAACAAGAAGGAAGAGTCGATATCCAGGATGCCGCCAGTGGACCAGAAAACAGTGAGAAAGCTGAGTGTCAGGCTCCAAATAATCAGACACGGTGAGATCATCTCTGTCACAAAACCATCGCCCATAATGTAAACGTCTTTATTAAAACCTGATTTATAAAAATGAGATGATGCTAATTTAATCAGTCAACATAATCTTCTGTTCTCTGGAGGAAAAATTGAATGTAGACGTTCCTTCTTCCTTCCTTCCTTCTTCTTTGTCCCGTGTGTGTAGTAGCAAACTGTGTTTTCCCTTTCACACGCAGATCCTAAAGGAGATCAGGAGTTTGCCTCTTTCGTTGCCCAACATATTTCAAAACATGGATCCTTCTGGTTCAAAAAAATGGGTACATTTCTATTTCTGTATCTGTTATTTGTTTAAATTCCCATTGATTATTTTTGGTCCACCGAAAGATTATTTGTCAATTTTAAAAAAACATCTTTCGGCAGAGAATCTGACCGACCTGGGGAGCTACACCCTGTCTCTGAACGCCATGGTAAATGAAAGTACGGACGTCGGAGACAAACAGCTCCCGAGCTACCGACTCAGTTTCACCATCAAAGGTCAGAAGAACCACAGCGGTAATGTAACCTCACTCTCCTTTTGCATGCATTAATCAACCAACCACTTCTGCTGCTTTTGTTTCTTTCAGAGGGAAGTGCTCAGAGTTTCACTGTGGGTGCAGTGAACACCACCCTTCACGTCGGAGCGCCGTTCGACATTCCTCTGCAGATAAAAGATGCTTACGGCAACTTAACAGCGCCTCCTCCTGAGGTCAAACCTGTACTCGTATGCAGGTGGGTCACTTGAGTAGTTGGCTCTGGCTCCATTATTATTATTATTATTATTATTATTATTATTATTAATAATAATAATAATATGATTATTTAGTGGCCTGGATGTGTGTTACAAAGCAGTGGACTGCAGTGGGACCATGTTCACCATCAGAGGTGTCAAAGCAAGAGGAAAAGTTCAGAATTACCAGCAATCAAAGGTTAGAGAAAAATCTCCTTTTTTAGATGAGTTTTCAGCCTACAGCACTAACATCACAACTACAGACATGGTTGTTGTTAATATTTACTTCCATCCTATATTTGATTTTGCAGACATATGACCTGAAAGTGACCCTGCACGGCCTCAAAGCAGACTCGCAGACTTTAAAGATCAGCCTTCTTCCCGGTAAGACTGATATATGTATTTAATCAGAGATGTGAGATGTTCATTCAGTGGAAATATGCTGGAAATAATATTAAGTTCATTGACAAGTAGACTTCTTAGCACTAATCTGTAACAGTTAAGGAAACGCGCTTGATTTTTATTGACTGCGTGACATGTTTTGCAGGTAAACCACATTCCCTCCGCGTAACGCCGAAAGACAACCCGATCACAGTAGAGAACGGAAAAGCTGTCGCTTTTAATGTTGAAATTCACGACGAGGCTGGAAACATCACCGCTCACCCCAAACACATTGTTCACTGCAAGGTAGGACTCGCTAACAACACACGGATATGTACTGTATGTAGTTTCCTCAGGAGAGCAGCTTGACACGGGAATATGTGTTTGTTTTTTTACAGAAAAGTATTTCAGGCCGTCTAGTTGAGCAAATGTCTCATGAGAGTATTGATGGTCTCGAGTAGCCGCACATTATCCTGCTTGTTTACCAGCATGAGCGTTTCCCAGTGGAAACCATTAAAACTCAGTGAAAGTAGAGCGATCTGGTAGAAGAAAAGGAAAACAAGAGGGAACAAAGAGGAAACACACATGTGGTCAGACTTGCTGCCATTTTAATCTGAACTGTCACATATGAAAGTAATAATTCATAACAGACACAGTCATTTCTATAATAAATAACAAATAACATTCCCACTTATAGCTCTTCAAACAGTACGTCGGCTGTAGCCTCACCTTTAGAAGTAACATGTTATCTATGTTATAGTTATGATATATTCTTAACTTAAGACATTAAGCACATCTCAATTTTCAGAACACATGTACACAGAAACTTCTGCATCTTATTCTTATTGCTGTCAGTGTACGCTTTTGAGTAAATAGTGAAGTTTGTGACGTTTGGTTTATCAGGTGCCGTCGCTTCCACCGATGGAGATCGACTGCAGCAGCACCGGGGCTGGACACATTGTGACAAAGCCCATAAACCTTAAAATAATCAAGGGAGAACCACAACAACTCAAAGTCCAATTCGATGTGATAGTAAGTAAAAAGTTTTCATCCTACAATAAGGTTTCTTTTGTTTCAAACTTTGGTCGTAATGTCTCCACCATTTCTCCATTTTCCCTCAAGGGTTGGAAAAACATAACGTCGGTCGTAAGAGAGCTGAAGGTGCTGCCCAGTACAAGAATATCCCAGATGAAGCTCTGCAGCCAGAACGATGAGAATCTGGTCCTGAAGAACAACGAAAAGGTCGAATGGCTGGCCGGGAGCTCGCTGGAGTGTCTGTTCTATAGGTTGTACAATGAGGCTGGCAGAGAAGTGTCTCTCACCGCTGAAATCGCTTCCAAGATCAAGGTGTGTCTTTCATATATATCACGTGTCATGTGGAAACATCCGAAAACCAATCGGACATTTATGAACGCTTTGTTTACGTTATTCCCATTTAACTGTGTTTAAGGTTACCTGGACAACAGATGCAAATATTGCAGATCTAGTTCGGGGTAAGCTGCCCGCTGTACAGGTGCCTACTCAGGTGCAGGAAGAGCGTTTCCACCAGGTGTTCTACCAAGACCAGAGTGTGTCTGTGTCCTTTACTGTAACGTAAGTAAGTTAAAAACGGTGATTCAGTGTTTGCAAACTCAGGGATAGAAAACAGGGGAAACATTTTCACACTGCGGTGTTTGTGCAAGAATGAGATATGTGTTTGGTTTATGGCTTTAGAGGTGCTGATAGGTGCGTTTTGTCCCGTTTTCAATCTTTACGGTCAACTAGACTGAGCCAGTTTGCTGCAGGACGTAGCTTTGGATTTACTATACAGACATGAGAGCGGTATCGATCAATGTTTTCCAAAAAAATGCCATATATATATCTTTTGTATATCCCCGTTTTGCACGTAGGCCTCGGCCAGATGAACCAACACAGCTGAAAGCAACACCGTCCCAAATCACGCTGAAGCTGGGGGAAACTCTGCCCGGAAACATCAGTCAGTATGAACACAATCGCCCACAAATCTTACTCTCGATAATACGGTTCCACATAAAAAATATTACACACAATGTTTCTGTTACACAGACGTGGAGCTCGTTGACCAGTACGACAACGTAACCAAGACTCTGAACTCCACCTGCATAAAAAACATCACCGTGGACGCTGAGGGTCTGGATATGTCGGCTCTCGCCTTCACGTGGCAGGTGGAAACAGAGATACACAAACTTAAAAATAAGGAATGCAATATAATGCAAGACTACTACACGGCTTATTGCCCGATTACCTACTATATTACACACATATTATAGTTGATGTAAACATTCTTACTCTGTGTGCTGCATTCAGGAGAGCAGCGGTTCTGTCGTGGTGTCAGGGGTATGTTTCAAGTCCGGGACGCCTGGCTTCAGAGAGATGTGCTTCACCTACAGGAGTTATGTGGGACACGTCAAAGTCAAAGTGACCGCCGGAGATCCTGCAGAGCTTAAACTCGTCAGTGGACCAAAGCAGGTAAGAAAGTCATCACAAACTCTCATTTCTCCTCTCTACTACCCACTGTCAAATTGAATACATGAATGTACGTTTCAGATGATTTTAATTGTTATATATTTTTTTAATGTTCAGAAGAATAGAGTAAATTACAGCTCCTTTTTTTTTTTTTTGCTGTTTTGTTATGTATAATAAGCCTTTGCAGGTGTTGAATGACCACGGCATCCCCACATCGTTCCTCATCCAGCTGTGTGACGGGTGGGGAAACCCGTCGTCAGACCAGAGAGTTGTGGTAGTGTTCAAGTCTTCAAACCCGGCACTGAAGGTTAAAGAAACAGACTTATTTATCCATCCATTGACTTTTTTTTTTTTTATTAAAGTCTGAAATGGTCACAAACTCTTGAATTGGAGAAATTTTATGAAATCTTGTTGTTTTTAGATGATGACGACTGTTACTTCACAACCCGTGAACACAGAGGGACGAGCTACTTTCACTGTAAGAAATGTGAGCGGACCAAAGTGAGTGAAACCTTTTTAAAATAATATTTCATTACGGTAATAGCTGTGTCCCAAACGAGTGAGTTGATCCATGATTTAAGGATATACATCACTAGGAGTGTTGTTACCCTGTTGCTCCACTAGGGGGAACTATCAGCTGGACTTTAAAGGTTTCTTCAACACAAAGCCGATCCTTGGTCCATCAGTGAGTCTCACTGTCATCCCTGATTCCAACAAACCTGTCAAGCTGTCGGTGAACTATGACGACAACGCCACGTTTCCTGCTGGGGGCGTCTTCCCTTGTGTGTATTTTTTATGTGTATTATTTTTTTTTCACTCTATGCAACCAGTTTTGTGTCTTGGCAAACCGTTCTGTCTTTCTGTCTGTGCAGTGTTTTCTGTGACTGTGGTGTCTGATGAAGGTAGCCCAATTACGACTTTAAACCCCGCTGATGTGTCCATGTTTCTGTGGAAGGGTACGTCGTCAGGAAACACGCCCCCACAAACGGTGAGATGGAGAGAATGTCGGGGAGTGATTTTCCAGCTTTTGTCTAAAAAATGAAAAAAAAAAAAGTCTTTTTGTTTAGTTAATTTGTTTTTCTACTGTTTTCTTGTTTAGGCCTTTGAACTGAAATGTAGTAAACCCAGGTCGGATGAAACAAAAGGCTGTTTTCGCTTCAGGTAAAAAAACAACAACAATGAAAATCTGTTTCTGTTCTGTCCGAGTCGCTGCACAATTTCTAAAATTGTAAATGTTGTTTTTGTGTGTTACATTGCAGAGATAAAGAGATCCCAGAACAAGGTGGAAAGTACACGATCCAGTTTTCTCTGCATTTAGACAAAACAAAAGTCCTGTTCGGTGATCAGGTTGGTTGAAACTAAAATCTAGAAACACACACTTTTAAAACCATCAGCGTTGTGAGATTGTACTTGTGGTGCTTTGAGCTAAATCCTCGACAGCGGTGCTAACATCAACTTAGTGTGTTACCATGGCAACATTTTCTAATTAACACTAAACAAAGTTCAGCAATAATATCACCAACGTGAGAACAAGTCACCCAGTGGGGAAACATGAATGTGCCAAACTTCACGGCAATTCATCAAATAATTGTTGTTATATATATATAAATAAAATGACACGGCAGTCAATCCAATAGTTGAGATTTTTCACTCTCAGTTTTTCATTGAGTTGTTGCAGAGCTTTGAGTCATAATCCTGGCTCACAGAGAGAAATGACTCACAGTTCTGTTTCCCGTCTCTTAGATTCCTATAAACGTTGTGGCCAATCGACCCGTCAAACTGGGACCTGACTCTGAGCCTCCAACCCCAGTTGTTTCCTACACTAAGGTCATCGCCAACCGAACCTTGGTGGAGAATATGACTCTGAGGATAATGGTGAGTTGACCAGGAGCTCATTGCGACAGAGTAGAAACGGCTTTAAATCTCCAATTAAATAAAATTAAAAAAAATAAAAATAATATTTGAAGTGTGGCTATCTATTTGTCTATTTGTCAGCTGATCTATACCTTGATTGATTCCAGGACTCTTACGGGAACCCTGCGGGGCCGAACCTGGACGGGAAGGTGGTGGTTTCTATACAGAACTCTGGTGACAACAACAACAACAAAAGTCTCCCTCTGTTTGAAGGCAAAACCAGTAGGGTTCAATATAGCTTACAGGAGGGAAAGACCCAAATCACTGTGAGTAACCATAACACTAAAGTCTATGTAAGCATTTAAGGTTTCTATGCGTATCACACATATGATATTTGTATATTTATTGTCTACAGAAGCTGACCATCATGGAGAACAGCCCCGGCGAGGATGGCAGCGTGTACGTCCTGATCTTCAAACCTGAAGTCTCGATGGTTCAAACGTCCCTGGCTGCTTTCGAGCTCCCCTTCTATTTTTACAACGGTACGATATGAATATGATGCATAACAGTATTTCACATTGTGGACAGATAGCTGGAGAGGGGAGTTGTCATAGATTGTATCATTATTTAAAGCTTGAAAAAATGTGTCATTTTATCTTCTTTCCTTTTTAGATGTAGAAAACCAGCGGACAATGTCCGAGTTGTCCAAGGAGAAACGCGAGCTCGCCGAAAATGTTGATGCCTGTAAAGACGCGTTTGCTTTAAACAAGGACCTCCTTCGAGAGCTGACATGTAGGATTTTACCTCCACTTTAAAAACACAAAAAAAAAGGCTGATATTTTCTACATGCATGTCATATGTGTGTGTGTGTGCTACGTGCTACGTCATTTTGACTCCTACTTGTGCACTTGTTTTGTTTGAAATGATCTCTGATGGGAACTTCATCCCTACCAGCTCATCTCATGGACTCAAGTAAAAAAGTGGATGACCTTAGAAAAGAGCTGAAGAAGAACATGAACATAGAAGTATCTGTATATGTAAGTTGTTAAATATATCTGCAGTTTACTCCTGTATAAATAGAAATTACAATCTAATCTATATATGTTTATTGGGAGATGACGTTTGCATATTTCTGTTTTTTTTGTAGATCCCAAGTGTTGATCAGCTCCTAAAAGAGAAGACCGCTGAAATTGAAAGGATTCGAAGTTTGCCGAGAAGAGTCTGCTCCATTCCCGATCAGTTCAGGGAGCAGCAGGATGTTCTAGGAATGGTAATGTCATAAGAAAGAAGGACTTTTTTTTCTTTAGTGCCTTAAAAAGTGCAATGAAATTTCTGGATAAAGTGTCCCATCGATGTTTTGGGCTCATGCGTGTGATCAGTGGAAGTGAAAGGACTGAAGAAACAAAAGTATCCTCGCAAATCGCAGTTTAAACTAAAGGAGACTTCTGTGTTTTTCACCTCTTTAACTTTTTTTGAATGCAGGTCGGCCACCTGGCCTTTGTGCAGGATGACGATGCTGCTCGGGTCATTTCCTGGCATATCAGGGGTGAAATGGATTGTGTCATTACCAAAACGACGCCAGCAGCGCGGAGGATTTATGACCTTACGCAGGGCAGGCAGCAGGTCATGGCACTTGACAGTGTGTTCGTGCCAACGGGCAACAGGTACATACGTCTTCTGTGTCAGTGAGGATTTTTAAAGATAAAACACACACACACACACACCGTTGTTATTTTCTGTATAACTGTTGATGCCTGACCAGCCTTCCTGATGAGATTTATGTGTGTCCTTGATTATAGTCTTTAATATTTAAGCCTCCTCCAACTTTTAAGACTCTGAAGCAACAACAGTAATTTAAAGATCCTGTGGCAGCTTCTTCTTACACAGGATATATATATATATAAAACTAACTTTGGTTAACTGCACAAAAGTGATAATATAATTATATTATAGTATATAATCACAGTTAACCCTTCAAACCCTGCTGTGCAGTTTTAGACGCTTCAGTGGATTTTTCCCACTGTTACATGCATTTATTTTTGTTATTGTTACAGTCAATTATACATGACTCAAATAAGGAGCTAAATGCTCTAAAAACACTGATATAATCCTTGAAATCAAAGTACGCGTAGCTTGACTCTGATAAGATCTGAATTGCTTGCAGGCCGCTGCCACACATAAGAAACGGCCACGCCCTCTTTGATCCCCCTGGGAACCCAGTGTACGCCAGAGAGCTGCTGATGTACCCCCGCGATGAGGCAAACTGTGACATCGGTGTGCTTCCTCTAATGGATTTCCTGTTTTCAGTGTAACATTTAACATGTAACAAGCTATTTGATGGTTTATTGCGGATTTATAGTGTTTCCTGTTTCGGAGGCTTCCCGGGTCTCTTTATGTTTACTGTCGCTGGGGTCTTTCCTTCAAGCCCCCACCGCTCCTGTCGGGTTTTGGATAAATGGTTCCACCTGGGATCCAAGCTCACAGGGGTGGAGGGCTTCCTCTCCAGGGGCCCTGCTTCTGCAGCAGGAATCAGCCCTCTCTTAGCAGGATAAGGCTTGTGATTTTTCTATATATATTTCTTATTGTTAATAAATCTCATGTGCAGAGCCAAACCAACAATGAGTTGATCCAAAGTTAAAAGTATTAAAGTGAGTCATAAACATATATTGTTCATCAAAAACTACTACTAATACTTGTAAAAAAGATCAATTCTCTGTTGGTTGACAATAAGAAAAATATAGAAAATAGCCGGTCATCCTTTTTAAATTGACTTTTGATTTCTGCAGTTTTGGATTTTCATTTTTAACTTTGTTCCTTTTTATATTTTTTTTTAGATTCAGACTTTTAATGGTTTAAAGTATCACATTTACATTGTCTTCCTTTGTCAATTTCTTTACAGTAAAAACATGAATTTAGAAAATTGCCACCTCAAATAAGCTCTTTAATCTCCTCTGTATGATTTTTTCGAAGTTGCATAAGTAGTAAATAGTTAGACATGAAAGTTTGGATTTATTACAAAAGTCTGAATAGTTACTGTTTATGCTTCCTTTGCAGTGTTTCGAAACATCCTCGGAGATACTATCTTGATTGATGACCTGGACTCTGCAAACAGCTACAGAAAGGCGGTGAGTGACACTCGCTGCTGGAGCCGTGCGCTAAATTCACCGGCCTGCTGTTGTTTCTACTCTTGAATGTGCCGTTGCTTACAGGTAGTACAGACCAAGACACCGTGTCCCACTATCCTGACCAGACGGGGGGAAAGAATAAGTAGAATCGGAAAGTTCGGAGGTGCACAGAATAAAGCTCCACCAATTCAAGCGTTACTAGTGTTCGGGGCTCCTCTCCCGCAGGATTATCACACCCTGAAGGAACAAATAGGTGACATCTCTCAGAGTCATATTTTAATGTTCATTTCTGGGGTCCAATTGAGTTGAGTTTGTGTGTGTTAATTTATAGTTGTTTATCAGACCTGCTCAGCCAGTACACGTCTGCTCTGAAGAAGAAGGTGGACGCACAGAAGGAGTGCGAGGATCACTTAAAAGTGATGAAATCTCCCGAAATGCTGAGAAGGCAACAAGAAGTGAAGGAGAAAGAGAAGCAGCTAGAAGAGATTGAGAGACAACTTAGTATGTTTGTTGACCCATGAATGAAAATACATGTCAGACTTTTTTTTAAATATTTTATTTAGTTTAGTAATATTGATTTCTTATTGGTGTGTATTCTCCTTCCAGTGTCAACGCCAGTGAGACCAGTGAAAAGGCGTCCTGAGGATGTCGGTGAGCCATCTGGCATCATTTCGAAGAGAACAAAGCACTGGCCCAGATAAACCCGAATTAATTTAATCTGATTGCTTGAGCACAAGTCTATAAATGTTTTTTTTTTTGTTTGTTTGTTTGTTTTTTTTACTTCTGAGTTAATTTTTTTGTGGTTATAATTAATAATTCATTTTATATGTACAGAACTATCTTATGTTTTAGTCTCAATGTGATTGTATGATATCAAAAAAATGTCCTGATTATTTCTATATTTTTAATATATATATACATATTTACCAAGTTTTCTGTTTAACTGTGTCTTTATTTCCACTCTATGATGACTTCAGTGGGAGAAAAAAAAAAGACACCTTATACAGGCAGAGACTGGAAGACGCGCACATTTTACGCACCGGATAATTATGGTTGCTTTTTCGAAACAATCATCCAAATGTAGGCGCCCGGAAATTATGTAGGATAGACACTTTGTGTTTTTTTGAATGCTGCCTGGAAATGAGCTGAATTAGGGCGTGGGGGGGGAGGGGGGAGGAGGTGGGGGGAAGCATCTGTCAGCATTGGAGGGTGTCCTGAAACGTCACATCCAAGGACGCTGGAAGGAGCTTGGTAAAGTCTGCGCACCACAAGGAGAGAGAACAGCCGGCGGTGCGTTCACTGATCCCTGGACCACAGGACTTTACTACTAACTTACTTAGTCTTTAAAAGCACTGCCGTTTTATTGTTATTATTTGTATTATTATTATAACTATGGAGAGCGTGCTCTGCGGATTGTCATTTCTTATTTTTTTAATAACTTTTCCTCTCATCAGTGGATCACCTTTCCAATATAGCATGTTTCAGGGCAACGCATATTCTGGCACCGAAACACGACAAAGAAATAAGTAAGTAAACTAAGTCATTTATTCTCATCTCCTGTGCGTAAATTGAACCATTAAAGACTTAAAAGTATTCCCTGATATGTAGACCATAGGCACGCACAGTATTTTGTCACCAGGAGTGATTAACTGGTGGCTTTCTGCAGGAACTGGTGCGCCTACGTTGTGCACAAAAACGTGAGCTGTGCCGTCGTGGGAGGCACTGAGAGTTTCATGCAGCCAGAGGCTTTACCGTGTCCGCCGGAGCTGCCAAACTGTGCGCAACAAGTGATGTAAGTTCCTAGAAGTCCAGAGAACTGGGTGGAGGTCGGATATGCTTCGCTATAGTATGTTTAACCATGTAAAGCAAAAGCTATTATCACGAGTTTGAACCGGTACAGTTGTGATATATAATCTTTATTTTCTTTAAAGCCAAAAACAACTTTTGGATAAAAAAACATCGCTGTGATATGATGATATTAGTAAATGTGCATTATTACAGTGCAGTTATCTGTCTTTCTTTGCAGTGTTTTTGTGCAGAATGGCTCTTAATGGAGAATCCAAATTGAATTTTTAAAAAATCTTAAAAGCATCACATATAAGCACTGAGCATGAAGAGTCAAACATCTGTGTTGAACCCTCAAAAATGGCAAAACATGGACAGAAATGAAGTCTTTGTGTTGCTTCACAACTCATTGAGCAACAAACACATTTGTGACATCTAGTTAATCATGTGTAAGGGGCCATGTGGGCAACCTTTGTCCTCCTAAATGGAAAATACTGGAAACTGCTTCCTGCCAACTGGATGATTAATTAATTGCAAATGTGACGTGTGTATCCTTAGAAGAAGCGTTGACAGTTTAAACTGTAATATTTGCTTGAAAATGTAGTAGATTAAAGTCGAGCATCTAATGAGCAGAATTAACATTTATATGATGATATATTATTCCGCTATAAACCGTGTCATTGTTCATAAATCTGAATTTATTCATGTTTTCACGTGTTACATGTTCCCAGATATCGCACACACTTTAGGCCGATGTACAAGATTGCCTACAAGACTGTGTCAGAGCTGGAGTGGAGGTGCTGCCCGGGGTACCAGGGCCACGACTGCAAAGAGGTGAAAGACATTAAACTACTTCAAGTGGAGCGTTTGCCTCAAGCACCTTCTCCTGCTTCTGGACATATTCCAGTCCAACAAGGTGAAAGACATGATTGTTTTAATCTTGCACAAACGTGTATTTAACACATCAAATGGAAAAAATAAAATGTCATTTATGTTCCTGTCTCTGTTATTCTTTGCTGTAGGTCCAGAGGAGCGGACAGACAGCTGGAGGAACCATCCATGGGGAGGAGAACGGCAGTTTGGTGGCCAGACAGGTCATAGGCCACACGGGGGTCACAGAGGACCTCAAAGTGCAGAACACCTGGAAGAGGAGATGCAGCGACTTTCCCAGATGGTCCTTGACATGCAGGCGAGAATGACAGACATGTCTTCAAATCTGAGATTGGATTTCCAGGAGGATGCCAGTAAAATGCTGGTTACACTTCTAAATAACGCCAGACAGCCGGCCAGTGCTCGAGGCGCAGAGACCCAAACCATTCAGCTGCAGGACTTCTCTCTGGAGCGCGAGACAGCACAGATGGACAAGGTCATGAACAAGATCAGCCAAGTCACAGACGATCTGGAGTCCAAGAGTAACACTCTGAATGACCTGCTGGGTCGTGTCAGCCGTCATGATGGACAAATTCATCTATTAATGGAGGCTGCGAAGACCCCAATGGCCACACAGCCTCCTGCAGCCCCAGCCAGTGATGCAGACCTACGCGCCTACATGGATAAGAAGATCCACGATTTGAGGGAAGAGCTGATGGAGGGCATGGAAATCAAACTGGCAGATCTGAAAAACTCTTGTGATTATAAAATCCTGTCTGTTCAGGAGCAGTGCGAGGGACAAGAATCCAACTACCTCAGCCTGGCCGAGCTCATGGACTCCAAAGAAACTGACCTCCGCAACGAGATCAAGGACCTCAAGTCCCAGCTGGTTGATCCAGGAAAGAAAAACACGCCGGTGTCTGACATTGTTCTTGCTCGTGTGGAGAACTTAGAGAGCCGTGTGAACTTATCTGAGGTGACGGTTGCGGCACAGTGCCTCTCAGTGGAGGAAAAGCTGAAGAGAGAACGAGCAGAGGCCATCAAAGGCCTGAGGGAGACTCTGGAGGACAAGCTAGCCTCAATGGAAGACAGACTCGCCACTTTATTGGTAGATACAAGCACCGACTCCCCATCTGAGAGCCAGCAAGCTCTACAGAGGGAAGTAAACTCCCTTAACAGCTCTTATCAAACTCTGGAAGATAGATTCAAAGTTTTGGATCAGCTGTGCTCAAAGGAATGTAAGGCTAATTTGACTGTTGTAGAAAACCTTCAACAAGACTTCCAGAGCTGCAAAACTGCTGTAGATGCTGTGGAGACTGGTCTAAAAGCCCAGTTAAATGGCCTCGGAGCACTGGAGGGTCGTCTCCTCAATTACAGCACTAGCATTGAGAACGTATATGGCGAGCTGAGCTCATTGAGAGGACACGTTGGCAGGTTGGAGGACTCGCTATCAGACGTCGTCCACCAAAGCCTCAACTCCACCAAGGCTCCAGTCAACACAGGAGCCGAACAGGAGGCCAAGGATCTCTCGGAGCTCCACAGAACCCAGCATCAGGAGCTGAGTCGGCGGCTGGATGAGTTGAGCCAGAGTTTGTGCAGCAAGCTGGATCCCTTCTCAGATAGCCTCCAGAGGATCAAAGAAGGTTTAAATAAACACGTGACTGGGTTGTGGACTTGCGTCAGCCAGCTGAACGGCACAGTAAGAGCTCATGCGAGAGATATCGGAGGACTGAAGGGAACATGTCAAAAGCTCCAGAACCAAATCTCTGATGTCACCAGAGACCAGAGAACGGACACCACTCCTGGGAAGACAGGTAATCTGTAGGATCTTTAACTGTTGACACTTTTTTATATTTCCTTAAGAAGTGAACGAATACTTGATCCCACGATATAGTGATTTAAACCACTTCTTTCCAGGTTTATATCGGGTGAAATTTGATTTATTTGGTTAGAAGCTTGAGACAGTAATGAAATGAAGAGTTTAATATTTCCCTTTAGATCATCATCTGGACTGGATCCCGTTTGTTTTCTCAAAGTCTGGCTGCGTACGAGATATGTCAGTATTGGAGTTTCACTGTGAGAGGTAGTTGGATTTTCTTTTAACCATGTACTCAGTTAAAGGATGCAGGGTTGATTGAAGACACATGCTTGATTCATTGGTCTCACTTGTGTTGAGCAACACTTTGGCTTTAAGAAATAGTGCTCACCAGGCTTTTTTTATTTTAAAATTTTGTTTTGCATTTATGTGTGTCTATTTTTTCCTTCTACATTACAAGTGTGGTTTTTATCATATCACCGCATATGTCTTGTATGAGCCCGCTCGTCAATGACGCCTGTGAGACCGAGTTGGACTTTGTGATGTGAACTAAAAGCACGCCCATAGCGTTTACAAGCAGGGTCTCTTCCTCTGGGACCAACTAGTTGCTGGTTTATGGGGCAGGTGATGTAAGTCAAGCTTGGCTCTCGGGGTGAAACCAGAGACTTTGCATCAAGATGTGTTTCTATGTTGTACGATTCATGTGTCAGTTTTTTTCATTTTTGCCAAATATGTATGAATGTGATTAATGGAAAATGGTGCCACCCCACCCCATAGTTGTTGTTGTAATACAGAATATACATCATCATCATCATTCTGTCATTGGGAAGTTTGGCAAGTGGAAGCAGTTATTCATGATTTCCACTCGCGCTCGCTCACAGCGATGCTAGCCAGGAGCCAAGTTGACCACTTGCTTCGTGCTTGGCTCCATGTTTGTCTTTACACTGCAAGCTGCATCATCCTATTGTCTCTCTCTCTCTCTTTCTCTCTTCTGCTTATCTGAAGGGACTGGAAAATGCTGCTCAGAGGAGGTCTGTACACAGCTTATCAATGATCACATGGGACCTCTCTGGGGCGTCTTTATTTTAGAGCCAAAACCCTTTCAGTGTGTTCCTATTAGGTGCTACTGGGGGAACATTTATATTTATCTCTCCCTCTTCAATATTATATTATCACTCTTCTCTCTAAATCAATTGCACCTTTTTTTAACGTTTGAGTTTCCACCAGTGAACTCCTCTAGTCTTGAAATAAACAGTGTGAACGCTCAGAGGGTCCCAAAGGCCATTTGTCAATGCGTTTGCCATGATGTCATCCTAGTTGTTAACCTTAAATGTGTGGGTCAGGGAAGGGACGGAGAGGGATGTGATTTGTGATCCTCTAAACCATTTTGTTGCATTCAGTACTTGCAGACAATAACAATCTTTACATTTATTACAGCCTGTTGACGTGTCATGACAGAAATACGTACATCAGTCCAAGATTATGCCGTAAAACTACTTACTTCATTCATTCTTTCCTGGATATTTTAAGTGCATGTACATTACAGCTGTGCCTATCTGCTGAAAGTTCAGAAACAGCTGAGCATAAAAGTGGTTTCTTGACTTTGGGAATAACAGTTTGGCAATATTAAAACTGTTAACAGGAAGTCCATTTCTTAGCTTTATCTCAGGACCTTCAACTATATATGAAACTGAGCTGTTGAAGTCACCTCAAAGAGTCAAACTTGGCTGTTTTTTTTTAGTTTAGATGAAGCAATTTCCCAAATAATTAAAGGTGCCCTGAGGATTTTTTTTGACCACTAGTGGAGATATGGATCAATGTTTCTACCAGTAGGTCGTTTTGTTGTACCTTGCATGCAAAATGAGGACTTAATGCACGAAATACAAATTCTTGCCGCCGGTTTCACAATTGATAGTTGCGAATGTAAACGATGCACAATGTGTAAAATATACAAAGAAATAGTCAATTTATATATAAATACTTTTTTTATTTTATTTGACAATGTGGCCTAAACTTAACTTATTAAATTGCCAAGTGCAAGTCTCCTTCGGGCAAATAAAAAGCTTTTTTTTAAATTATTATTATTAAAACATCAAAATATGCACGAGGACGACCTGTGATTGGTCGAAATGTTGCAGGTTTGTTTTAGTACGTGCGGTACTACTTATAACTCAATTGGTTTTTCTATCCAACATCTATCCCATTGAGGTTTTAGGGATGTGCAAACAAGTACTTCAAACAGCATCTTAGTGCTCTATTATGGGAACGTTGGGAGATAAGAAAGCTTTCCTGCCTCTGACATTGCTTAGCGGTTAAATTAGTGGGTCAGTGACCCCCCCCCTCCCGAGAGAGATAAGGCCACTTGTAGAGTGACACTTTCTGGTCAGTGGTCAAACATGATAACCCTGTGAACCAAAAACAAGACGGGACCTGACAGGAAGCCCTCGAGAAACGATGAAGCCGGTGGTGTTTCTCTGATGCTGTAACTGCGTCTGCTCGCTTCATATATTGTTTGTTTATCCCGACAAAGTAGGTGTTACATTATCTGTGACAAGTTTGCAGCTGGATTTATTCATTCCTAAAGCCCAGCGTGTAAGTCGACACACACTAAATTGCTGTGCGGGCATGATAATGTGTCACTCTTGTGTCGTATCCTGGGAAACTGTGTGGGTTTGAAAGGTTTCCCAATGCTGCAAATTTGCTGGGCGACCGTAGATCCGGCTGCATTTGTTTACATCTCACATCTTTCATCATGACAAACACTCTCACATGCATACATCTACTCTGCCATTGCCCTCTTTTATGCTTGTGGCACTCTGGTCTGAAATCAGTTTTGAATCACGCTCATCAAAGCCCTGCTAACTGCGGCACATACCTCGCTTTATATGAGCAGCGACACGACTACTAATAAACACAGACCAGTAAAACATTCGCACATGTGCACACGGACGCAGACATACCCCCGGTGTTGTTTTACAGTTACACACCAGTCCCTCGCCACATGTTTTCTCTGGCTTCAGTAGTAAATTAACTTTTTCCCCCAGGGGTAAGGGGACAAGCTGTCTGGTGATTGAACATGTGGCCGTGTCTTGGTATGCCGGTATGTCTTTAATGTTGCTGGTTTTCCTTTTCGGAGCAGCAGCAGCAGTCGAGGCCTGTTGTCTCATTGCAGACCAGAAGAGTAACGCCGGCTATGTGCCCCCCAGCCAGGAGGGTTGATTTGTTGATAAACTCCAGGGTTCGTCTCAGCGGCGGTTCTCAGGAATGCAGCTGCACATGTCGTTAAGAGCTTGTCAACATATGATGGGAAAAAGGGGGCCAGCAGCCTGTCATTTTCTCAGTTTATGTCCTTAATTACAGGCTCAGGTAATCACTCACTTGTTTGGCTGTTAATAGGAGTCGGAGGTAACCCGTGAACATAAATTTAAATTGCATGTTTTCTCGATTGGTCACTTTTGAGTGAAAATACAACAAACGGTAGAATATAATTACATGTGAACTCTGTTAGTATTTGTTGGCGCTAACAAGTCAGTTTTAGATGTTTGGGATGTCAGAAGAATTACACAGTGGAGCTGTTGATTGAAACAAAACCAGTAGCACCTTTTAGTACAATTTAAATTATTTTAATTTAAGATTTATTTGCCATTTTTTTCTTCTGGTTCCAGCTTTTCAATTGTTCATTTGCTAGTCAACAAGTATTTGTTATTATGGGTTGATTTGATGATTATTGTTTGATTGTTTAGTCCATGAAATGTCAAAAAAAAAAAAAAAAGAAATAATGTCAATCATAACTTCTTTTAAATATCTTATCAACCAATAGTCCCAATACATACATACATACATAATTACATTTTGATATTTACACTATTTTTACCAAAAAAAACAAAAAACACTTGGCTGATGAAAATTGAAAATGGTTGATCGACCTCATTTTCTCGGGATAATTAAAGTAGAGTTTCTATTATAAGTTCAAAATAACTCACCAGACTTTTGACACTTTTGACTTTGACTGATGCTTCTGTTACATTTAGACACTTCGGCAGATCATTCATGAGCCAGCATGTACAATACGAGACCCTCATACTGACACGCCTTACTGGAATGCAGCCACTGTGATTGATATACTTCACACCTGTGCTTCGCGTGTCTAAATGTCTCCTTCATCAAACATCCATTACTGACATGAAATATATAATTACTAAGGTCAGTCTCAGTAATTAGTCATCTGAGTATATTTTAGTAAAGTGAGATGCCTAAAAATAGAAAACTAATCTATTCATGAAAACTTGTTGGAATTTGACCTGCATGTAACGAGGACTTCTGCTCATGGTTTGCCTCTTTGCCTCTCACAGATAGAGGTGAAGTTTAAGGGTCTCCAGCTGGTTTGTTAACACATCTGACCTTGGAACATCTGTCCCTGCATCTGTCTCTTTGACCCGCAGCCTCACACCCATCGCTCACTCCTTGTCTGTTTTTTTTTTTAGGTGTTCAGGTTGGTATGGAGGACACAGGACATCCTCGGGGTTCAAGTAAAAGCCTCGCAGTGCCGGCTGGCCCCGGAGACACCTCCATCCTACAGCCACCTGTGATGGAGACCGGAGTGGCGGGTCCTCCCGGCAAGATGACCTCGTCCAAGTTGCCTAAAGGGACAGACGGCAGCACGGTGCCAGTTCAGGGCTTCGCTGGAGCTCCAGGTGAGACACACCTACATGTAGACACACTGTCCTACACGTCTTCAAGTGAGGTTTCAAACTTTTTGTTTTATTTCATAGCTTCCCCACTGAAACCCGAATCTGTGAAAACCAGAATGCCTCTTATCCTAGGTAACTGCTTCTTTTTTTTTTTTAATTCCATATTTCAATCACGTCTTTCAAGAGTGGATGAAACATGAACTTTCTTTTGCTCAGCAGATGTGAAAATACCCCAGAGACCATCACCTGACTCTGCTTCAGGTCAGAATGAATTCATTTTTAAAGCTGCGTCCTCAGTCGCTGTGATGTTTGTCAGCGTTTATTGATGCGTTTTTTCTGTGTTTAGGTGAGAAAGTGTCGTTTTCAGCCGGTCTCACTCTTCCACCTTTTAACGGAGAGGTTGGAATCATTCGGTTCAACCAGGTCCTGGTCAACGATGGAGGACACTATGATCCTACCACAGGTAACGAAAAGTCTTCACTCACAGTTTGTGGCTGCCATCTGAAACAATATTGGATTTTAAATACACTGAAATGTGAAACAGACTAATAAAACACACGTTCACTCTACGGCCTCAGGTATCTTCACAGTTCCCACGGATGGTCGCTACCTAGTGACCGCGGTGCTCGCAGCGCAGCGAGGTGAGAAGGTTGAGGCGGTCCTCTCGGTGTCAAACCGGAGCATCCAGAGGTTGGACTCAACTGGTTTCCTGTCCGGAGCCGTGGCAACACCGATGTCACATGAACAATGTAACTGCAGCAGTTCAACCTCGCTCAGTCTGGTTCTGTCGCTGAGACGAGGAGACCGAGCAGGACTGGTCATGACCGCCGGACAGCTCGCCATCTCCGGCTCCCCTGAGATCCTGTCATCTTTCAGCGTTGTCCTTCTTTACTCCAGCCCGTCACAACGCTAGCCGAGCTCCTCTCAACCACAACTGAGATCTCATATAAAACCATAAGTGGAGCATGATGTACCTCATCAGGCCTTTGCTAAGGTAAAACGTTATGTTGTGTTATCAGAGCAAAGGAAAAAGAAGAGAACCAAATACTGTCTCCAAGCAACAAGTTGAGATTATTTCTATCATCTGTACTAATATACAGTGTGTTTACATTACAATTATTGTATATGTTTTACTGTAAAGTTTTGTTTATGACCTAGATCTTACAAATCCATATTGTCCTCAGACCCCCCCGAACCCACACACACACACACACACACACACAGTTTATAGTCAGTAGACCGTTTTTAATACAATACATATTGTAAATATACTTTTTATACAGTTCATTTACAGCAGATCTACAATCTTCAAACACTATAAAATCACATTAAATAAACTTTTTTTTTGCAAACAGTCATCTGAGACATATTTGTGCTTATGTTGTTTATATAAACAAAAACAAGTGAATCAGCAGCATAAATTCTTCGTTGTAAAGTTAAATTTTACTATGCAAAACCAGGAAGACGGTGCAAAATACTAGATGTGTGATCTCTTCACACAGTATATTACTTTCATAGAAAGAATGCAAACATTGTTTTATTTTATTTTTTTACTAGTTGCTGTTAATGAGTTTGAGCAGAATAAAAGCAAGACGAGGCAAAATAGATTAAGATACCGTACTTCTCACAAAAATGACAAAAACATCCGCAAAGATCAGTTTCAACACATCGAAAATCATTTTCTAAGTCTAACTGGAAAAATACTTAATGTTTGTTGCGTGTATAAATAGCATCTGAAGTTGAGAAAGTGCCTTTTTATTAACATTTCTCAAATCGCACTGATGTCGTTATGAATTAAGACAAATAATAATGAAAATAGTGCAAAATCCCTGGAGCAAAGATGAAAGCATTAAACAAGACCATACAGTGTATAAGACCTTCAAGAGACCACTACATAGCTGCACTAAATATTACTTTGTACTGTTTGTTTGATTATGATGATAGTTCTCAAGTTATTTTCACAGCATATAGTGTCCAGTTAATGCACCAAACACCTGAAAGCCTTCACATACACCTCTTATGTGTAGTTCAAGCATCAAGGATACTTTCCAAGTGCATGAAGGGAATAAATCCAAAATGAGAAGACGATGATGTGCACTTAAATAATTAAAGTCTATCCTGTGCAGGAGGAAAATATATGGAATACAGTATTATCCCAAATATTTTTTTACTAAAGTGGAATCTGTGGGAAGCAATGTGAAACTACACCAGTGCTCTGGATTCTGTTGATTTTAAGTAATTATTTTTGTCACTGTGAGTTAAAGCAGCTCCTCAAAACACACCTCAGCGATGGGTTGTCTCCAGTAACAGAAGGAGCTGAACTCTGGGCAGCTGAAGGTGGCGCTGTGTTGCGTGCTTCGTAAAGGAAAAACATGCTCCACAAGCTCACTCAGCCGGCTGTATCTGCAAAATAAAAACAACAACAACAATGGGAACAAAAAAAAAAAACCCAAAACATTTGTGTGAGAGAAACAGTAAAGAGTCCACTGATTGTTTTAATGCTTACGATGTTTTGTTGCCTTTGGCTTGCTCGAGGATTAACTCCCCTTTAGGGTTCACTGTGAAAATCCGGCACACAGGCACACCCACTTGCTTGTAGGCGAACACGTCCTTAAACACAGAAAAGAAAACTACATTTTACTTGTCCTTTTTATAAATAAATAAATAAATAAATAAACTAGCTGTGATGAAATACGTACAGGAAAGCAAGCGACGGTAAGGTAAAGCTTAACAAATAAGCAATACTTACACTCGCTCTGTTTCCAAAGGCTGCATAGAAGGGATGTTTGTTTGGGCAGAACAGGTTCTTGATGTCCGTGAGGCATTCAATCTTGAACTTCTCAGGTTTTTTTTCTATGATTTCTCTAACAAGAGAATTACAAAGAAAAGATTACAGACTTGACCTCTGACCTGCCGCTGGTGCCGGAGTCTGAGGTACCCGCAGACCTCAGAGGTATCCTCATATCTCACAGGTGTCGATCCTGTTTTTCATATCATTATATAATTATTAGCATCAGTGACTCAATCCATGCACCTGTTGTGCTGAGATTTTTGGACGGATTAATCTGCACCGGGATAAATTAGCTCTAGACATTTCTGTTCGTTTCTCAAGTCAACTAAAAATGCTGAGACCTGTCAACATCCAAATAAAGATATTAAGCCGAGCTTCAAACAGTATCAGACGTCCTACTGTACCTGTGGAAGGCAGAGAAAAGGCTGCTCGGGGAGAGCAGGAGGGGTCCTTGAGGCAGGAGAGTCCCCCGGTCGTTCACCCAGTGCAGATATTCTCGGGTCATGTCAGCCATGCCGATAGCTCGAGCCGAACAGTACAAGAACTTGTACCCATTCCTGTAGTGGTGAGATATTCATTACACACATTAAATCTTTCACTTCACTCGAGGCTTTTCAATGTTGTGTTTTATGCCAACAGCACCGTAACCATGGAGACTTACTCGTGCACCGAGTGGTAAAGTTTTGCAATTCCTTGATGGGTCCAGTCTTTCCCAAGCTGAGGCAGAATCTGACCAAACACATCTGATCTGCGTGAAGGGAATCGATCAAACTCGTTTGATAATATATGAACATGATTTCTTATGAGAACTGAAGCTGTGATAATATTCCATATTTTCCATACTTGGTGATGGTGCCGTCGATGTCAGAGATTATGACCTTGTCGTCCCAGTTCCACAGGTAGATGGTGCCGGCGCACCGACACGTCCCCTGGTACTGAGTGGTTATGCTGAAGGTGACGTCGTTGGGCCCCTCCCTCAGCTTCAGGCTGGCCTGAAAGAAAGTGCTGTCACATTTAATATTTCTCCCCAAAGACACTGGGAATCATACTTCCTTTACCCTTCGTCCAACCTTTTCGCTGGGCTACAGTGTAACATAACATCATCACAAAAAATAGCTCTGCGATGAGACAATTTCTGTCTTTGGTTTATTTTAATCGCACTACCAGTACCGGCGTTCAGCGGTCTTACTATCTGGTCAGACGACAGGCGCAGGGACTTCTTGTAGGAGGGACAAGGAGCAGGTGCCGGGGCTTCTGTCTGCACACGCTCAGTAGGCATCAGAGCAGGTGCCTCAGCATTCAGCTCTTTAGTCTCATCGTCGCTGGACCACTCGGCTGTTTTCTGCCTGCAGGATCACGAGAAAATACAATTTGATCAAGAAAGGTCGACGTTGAAATAAGCAGAATAAAAAAAAAGGCAGACTTGTATTTCAGCATGTGATTACAGATTACAGCATGTGACTCAGTCAACATGCAAAATCATTTACAGCCACAAGAGGGCAGCAGTGGACATGCTTAACTGAAAGCATCCTGAATAGTCGATGACACACATTTTTAACCCGAATCTCCTGAGCTGATTTTTAAGCAATATTTAAAGTTTTTTGTCCTGGATTATTAATGGGTGTATGAGGTGTGCAATGTCAGCGCTGCTCACTGACTAACAGCCTCTGAGGGACATGTTTACCCAACAGTGCTTCTGTCGGTGCGTGACTGTTGTGTTGTGAGGAAAGCCAGAGCGTTGTTGCTGACTCACTGTGTTTCTGGGGCCTGGTGGAGGGCCGGGCTCTCTCTAGTCAAGGATTCCTGTCTTTCTAACTTGGTCTCTGATGATGACTGAAGGAGAGGAGGAAGCACATAACACATCAGCCATCTGAGACTTCAAATGTAAATAGTATGATGTCGAGGTTCTTTAATAACTGAAAAGTCTTTCCACAATAATGCAAAACGGGGACGTTTTTGCTGTTTGCTCAAACAGTAGAGGATTCCCACTGACCTCCGCTACACTGTAAACACAGGTGTGACTCATTAGATTACCTAAAGACTGGAGCCTGAGTCACACAGTTTCAGTACCTGCTTCACGCTGCTCTTTCGCCAGAACCACCAGCGTCCAGACTTCTTGGGCATTCTCTCCTTCACCCAGGCCTCTTCTGTAGCCTGCCGTTCAAATAAACCAGCCCCGTGTGAATAGACACAATGTGCACATACAGTACAATACAGTACAATACAGTACGGGATTACACGGTGCATTATAAACACAATAGATCAGCTGATACCTTTGGCAGGTTCTTCTGAAAAGCCTGCATACAAAGGATCAATGGTGCTGCCAGTGTCCAGTTGTAATATCTGGAAAATAAGTAATATAATTTGATCATATTGCAAAGGTTACGACATATAATGAATCAACTATAAAACTATGAAGGACCATTTTATCATGTATAGTACTGTGCAAAGGTTTTAGGCACTTTAGATGTTTAGTTTCTTATCCATGGCATTATGTTTGAAAGCATCCTCACTTAATTTGTAGTGCCTAAAACCTTTTTTTTTGTGCAGTATATGAGAGTATGAAGACTTACCTGTTTGCAATTCTAACCACCAAATTGGGATTGTCAATGATTGCTGGATTCTCTGCAAATTCGTTGTAGGTGATGATGTGCTCCATGAATTTTTCTGGAACAAATTCAAGATAAGAAAAAGGCTGAAAAAATCATCCGCTGATCGAATATCAGGAGATGCGATGCGCCCTTCTCGTTAGAACAGACAACATCTACATAATACACAAACACCTGTTAACATCCTGTATGAGTAATATTGATCAGTCAGATGCTGCTACTGGCTTTCAAAATGTACTTTCCATTGTTTTTAGTAGAAAACACAGCAGTTTTGCGACTGGAGATTAATAGCTACCTTTAGAGATCTCTGAATTCTCACCGACTCCACCGCAGAGCGACAGGGTGACGTCAGGAAGGTCACCGGCAGAGTCGGACAGACACTCAGTGCCGCTGTCCGCTGCTGCGCTGCCCACCGACTGAGGCGACTGGGACCCGGAGCGACTCCCAGTCTCGACCCAGTGCTTAGAAACCTGCTCAGACTCACTGGAACACAGACAGGAAGGTAAAGTAGCCTTAAAATACAAACTGCATTATTTCATTTCCGCTACCTCTGTGCTTCTGCTTATAGTTTGGACAGGGTATAAGTAATTAAGACTGTACTTGAGATAAGGGGTTTGAAGAGGTAATAAGGTATCCCACCTTTTAGGGAAGTACCGAGCAACAACATCAGGCTCAAGTGCATTTAGATCATCCAGGTAAATATCTTCAGGTCCCTGATGTTGGCTCCTCTTCCTCACACCTATAAAGAAAGAGAAGAGAAGAAGAAATAGATGATGTCGGGTTTTTTTTCCACTTCCTGTTTTTTTGTTTTAGTTTTTTTTTAAACTTCTACGTGAATGCAGAACAGCGCAGACAGAGATTGTGAACTACAGCTCAAATAGAAACCCACATCCTTCCTGATATTCGCTCATACGACAGGCTGTAGATTACCGTCACATACAGTAACCGGGAGAAAATAAGAGTAACTGAGCTACTGCAAATCATTAGACACTTCTATGCAGTTTTTAAACATTTTAATCAATTTTAAAGTTAATCTCATACGGGTTCATCTTCTTCACTGAAAACAAAACCGACCAGTTCCCTGTTTTTAACACACATTTTTAAGTTATTTGTAATCATGCTGAAACAGACCCCATGTCACATTTTCAGAGCGAGGCGTGAAAGTAGTGTTACCTCTCCTCTTGTTGGGGGAGTCGGTGAGTTTGGAGGAGGCTCTTGTGCCAGGAGACACAGCTGCTGAGTATCCGGCCACATCGCTGCCTCCACTGGCAGCAGGGCCGCTGTCCCTGCGGCTGGGTGGCGAAGACGTCCATCTGGTCTTTCGTGCATTTTTTGATCTGAGGTCAGACTTACTGGGACATGGCTCAGATGAAAAGTTTAAGTTTGAAAGGTCTGGCTCGTGCTGAGTAATGCTTGTGTCGTGCTGTGATGAAGCTTCAGGAGGCAGCGGCGGTTTGCAGCTGCACTGATCAGGTTTGATAGTCCGAGGCTCTGGTTTGACGATGCTGCAGATTGGATCTGTGGGTCTCTGTCCTTCCCTTGAGTCTTCCTCCATGGCTTCTGAACTCAAGATAACCCTGAAATGTGTGTTTTCTGAGGGAGTAATGGTCAACGTCTTTGGCTCGGACTTCTCCTTTTTGTTGACCTAGATACAAAAACAAAGGTCCTTTTTTTTAAAATATATGTACCTGCCTAAACAAGGATATGAACTAATCTTGCAATCCCACCTCACAAATTATTTCACTTTTCTCATTGCAGTTGTGTTTGTGGGAATTTTCAATAAGAAAGGCGGATTCTGTGATGCTAGATATGAGCCGTACCCTGGTGGATTCTGGAAACTCTCCCCAGGTCCACTGCATGTGCGACTCGGCCCTGAGCATGCTCTCTCCAGGCTTCACCATCAGCTCGGAGTCACTCTTCGGTGACACAGGTTCAGACATCTCCCTGCTGTAGGCAAAAAAAAAACACATTTCCACTGACTCAGCTGTTGAGAGTGCTTTGTTTTACAACCCTGTCCTGTTTGTTTTGATATAGTAGTAAGGACATTTGTATTGTTCCTTCTCTGCTCATATGAGCTGTGTTACATATTTGAATGGACAGAGAGAATGAGCCGTACGCCATGCAGGGCGACCAGTCTCCATCTGAGAACGGGTAGCTGTCCCATTCGAGGGTGGTGAGGGGGGAATGTTGCCTGTGGTCCATATTGTCTTTCACCACGGCGAGTGAAGATGCCCTAAAAGATATCATGAAATTAAAGTTTACAGTCAACAACTCATTAGAGTCCAGCTAACAAACTAAGTGGACACACTCACCGTCCATTGTGTGTGTTGTGCTCCTCGTCTGAACTGAGCTCACACAGCTCCAGCTCCCCGCCTGCAGGTGCCGTTTGATCATCCTTCCGGTGCTCGGCCTTGTGCTTCCTCCTGCGTCTCTTCTTCTTCTTGCCGGCTGTGTTGGAGCAGGTCTGCAGGTTTCCAGAGGCTGGTTCTTCTGGACTGAGAGGCTGAACGCTCTCCGCCGCTGAGACCCCATTTCTGGGCTCTCTGCTCCGGAGCAGAGGTCCTTCGGTGGGGATGGGTGATGTCACCAGGTGGGCTGGGACGATCTCCTGTTGGTATAAAAAACATATAATAATAATAATTTGAAAAGACATTTTGAAGGCAAAATTCAGTTCCTTGTCATGTTCATGTGTGCAAAACCCACATTGTGCTGTTCTGTCTCCTGGACAAAAAAGGCCTCTCCGTTGTCTCCGAGCTTCATCTGCAATTCAGCTGGTTCTCCATTGATTTCTATGTCAATCTGCAGAATCAAAACAACACATTTCTGTTATACACACTCTGTACAATACTTAATACTTAATACTGTGTACCAGGTCACCACATTCTCCTCAGTTGGCCTCAGGTTTTAACAGGCATTAGTGAGGTTTGTTTACAACAAAATCCCCATACTTATGACTATAGTTTGGCTCATGGATAAAAAAAATAAAAATAAAAAATAAAAAAACAACTTGTCACAGATTTGACGGAAGAATTAAGTGTTAATCTACAGAAAAACAGTGAGCAGCTTGTGTGAAGGCTTGCTGAATTAAACAAACAAACTTTAACCCAAACTGGGTGGAATTATGTTGTTAAAAAAAGACAAAAAGTAAAAAATATGTGAGCTTTAAATGATCAGACGTGTCTGGAGGATGCTGACATTTGATAAGAAGGTGTTTTTTTTTGTTTTTGTTTTTTCCTTTGCTCGGTTTCTCAACATTGACATTGATTTACAGAATGACAGAAAGTGTCGTCTCTGTCAACCACAGAGTCTACTTCCTGCTATCTGGTCTTCCTGTAAGCTGGTCTAAAAAGATAAACCTCCTCTCTAAAACACTTTCTTGAATGTGAGCGTCCCACCTTAGTCGTCCTCTGGTGACAACTACACGGTGCCTATAAATAGAGAGAAAGGACAATCTGCTCCTGTGAGCGGATTGGTTGCTGGTGTTCATAATGCTTCAGAGGAAAAGAAAGGACACATTTTAAAGGATATCCTGGTACCACTTTCCAAATGAGGGTTACAATCTGTGTCAATGTTTAATATATACTTTAATAATGCTCTATAGATCAGTTATAAGCCATTAATTAACACTCGGGTT
Source organism: Pampus argenteus (assembly GCA_036937835.1). Lineage (NCBI taxonomy): Eukaryota > Metazoa > Chordata > Actinopteri > Scombriformes > Stromateidae > Pampus > Pampus argenteus. Next base: position 5,298,979 of record CM072880.1, on the reverse strand, counting down.
GCCTTCTCCTTTGCCAGAGGGATTATACCTTATTAAAAAGGGCGACCAAGTTTTATTGTATAATGTATAATACTGTTGCTGAATCTTACAAAAAATGTAAACGCCATTTATAAAATCGGACACAAACATGCAGCTTTAGCACTTTATGCTGCACTGACCACTTTCTCCCTGGAGCGAAGAACCCCCAGTTTTCCGAAGCGGACGTGGAAAGGGGAGCACTGGAACGTCCCGTCGGGCTGCCGGACCACGATCACATCGATGCAGCCTGACAGAGTGGCCTGATTGATCCCCTTATACAGCTCCTTCACTGTCACCAGCACCTGGCCCGCCAGCTGCCCCACGTAGTTCATGGTGCCCACCTACAAGGCAAAACGACATCAACAGCAACGTCAGCACAGGTATATTCTGCATGTTTTATCTTTAATAGCCTAATTAAAATCACACACTACTTTTTTTTCTTTACTGGGCCACTGTCCCTGTTGTTCAGAATAGTCTGCAATGGAAATGCATGCTGGTCCCTAAACACAGCGGCTCTGTCCCATTTTCCTGAAAAGAGTCCTGAGCTGATCAAGATTTAATCAGGCCCTCGATTGTAGCAACAAGGCTGCAGCAGACCGGAGCAGAGTGTGTGTGTGTGTGTTTGTGTGTGTGCGTGTGTGTGTGCAATCATGTCCAATCATTTCCCCTCTTTAATTTTTATGACAATCATACATGTGTCAAGCATGTGAAAGTAAGACGTTTTGAAGAAGATGACAGTTTGATGCATCAACAACAGAAAAACTAAAGTTTGACCTCCGTAACTGAACAGTAAGGTTTTCTAACAAAGAACAAGATTATAAGTAAAGATCTAAATCTATTCAAATGGGGCTCAAAGTTCAAAGTATTATCCTGTACAATACAACACGCTTAGCAAAGCAATAAACAGCCTTCAATGCACAAACAATGCAGATTAGGAACTTTTGGTGGCCACAATTGAGACAGTATACTAAACTACAAATCAGGTGACCGAATGTGATGTTAAGATATGACATCAGGTTTCAGGTCAGCATGTGAGGAGTCAGACAAACAGTTAAAACATGATAGATGACATGTTCAGACAAGATATGGTTTATATATGTAAATAGAAAAAGGTTAAAAGGTTATTTGTTACCTCTCTGATCTATACTCTGCCTGATCAGTGATTGATTTACGCCGATGAACTTAAGTGTGTATCAGTAACAATGATTTCAGTGGCAGCAGTAAATATTGAAATGTGTTTTTACATCTCCAACTATAAAAAAAATAAATAAAAAAACCACGTTGATGAATTACGTACATGTTGTGAAATTGCTGCAAGGCACTGCTTCTCAAGTGGAGCATAAACTGATATAAAACGTGTATAAGAGAGAAAAAAGGCTCCACGAAAATCACATCAGTTTACACACAGAGATGAAACGATAGAAAGCAACACCTCATCCTGTCATGATGATGACGAGCTGATATCGTTTACCTCATTATCACTCTGCTGTCTACAAAGTCAATCACTCATTACAGACTTGTGACAAAAATAAATATAGATATATATAAAAATGCCCATGATCACGCTGCTTGTTAAATGTTTCACGGCTTTCTAGAGGATCTTCTCAACACGAGGACACAGAAATTGAGCCATTAAAAGCCATAATTTCTGAAATCAAATTTCCACCTAATGCACGTGTATCTCTGTTTCCACTCGTACTACAGTCATTGTGTGTGTGTGTGTGTGTGCTCACCTTGGTTACAGCACCTGTAGTCACAGTTTACAATGTGTATTCAGAATAGTTTTTTTTTTTCTCTGATGTGTGATTGCAGGAGCGCGTTTGACTTAATGTGTGCGTTTACAATCTGAACAATGACACTTTAGAAATGTGTTCGCATTGACTGAATCTGAGCTGCGTTCCAGCTGGATGGATTATGAAACTCTTTTGGTCTGTAAAACTGGCAGCTGCTGCACCAGCAAAAAAACAAAAAACATCTTCCACTGAGAAAAAAACAAAAATGTTTATTGTGAATAAACAGAATATGACAAAAGTGTGTTGCTAGAACTACACTGAGTCCTACGTTACTTGACTGAAACGATTGATTATCAAAATGTTATTCCGATTTATGGATTAATTGACGGATCATTGCAGCTGTATTGCAGTATTTGGGTTAGAAATAGACGTTTAGAGTCTGCATTAGGTTTACTGGAGTAGAGAGATTCACATTTGTCACCTATACGAATTATTATATTATTAGAGATCAACACTGCACTTTCCCATCAGGTCATATAAATTTTGTTTTCGTTATAACAGAAAGAAGAAAAAGTTGATTCACGTGATTCACGAAGTCTACGTGTTCAAGTGGAAGTCGAACCAGCACCCGAACTCACCAGAGTCCAGGAGGACTTCAGGTGCAGCTGCCGGCCCGGCTGCTCGACACGAAGCCTCCCTGAAAGCTCCATGTCACCCCAGCAGGATCAACCAGGAGACCCAGGTCTGAGCACATGTACGGCCTCCTCTCCTCCCCTCTCCTCCCTGTCTGTGCCATGCACCGCCGCTTCCTACAAACTTTCTAACCCCTCTGACTGAGCACAAAACTCTGTGAGGGAAAATTACCCCAAGCCTGAGCCCTAAATACTTACATAACCTCTTTTAGCACTGGTGCCCCCATCACCGCCGTCCTGTGCTGGAAAAATGTCTCCACAGAGAACAGCTTGAGGGAGCATATTAAAGGGATAGTCTGTCCTAAAAAACAACAGTCAGGAGCCCAAATGTACATTGATGCACGTTATCCTGTTCATACTGACCATTAGAAGATCCCTTCATATGATTATACTCGTTTTAAGGCAAAAACTGCATATCTGTCTTAATATCTTAATATAAATATTTCCTTGAACAACAGATTATTACAAAATCAGAAACACGATGCAGATCAACAGTTGCCAAATATACATGTCGACATTTAGCATGATATTTCAAGCCTGTTTGCATGTAATCACGCTACAGTATGTCCGCATGAATCAGAGCTGAGTCTGACAGGAATTAGGTCAGTTGTTTTAGTGGTCAGTTGGTGGAACTACATTATAAAGTCACTAAAAGTCAAATTTCCTGTCACTGTGCTCCTGTACTGGACTGTTTTTCCCTTGTAAACCACAGCTCAGTGAAAGCTCATTATATGGACAAAGCAGAAGAGTCTCGATGAAAGCCGTCAGCTGTGATAACCACATCATGAGCCGACTGTCTGCAGCTACACCAGATTTAGTAAGAGATTCCAGCTTCTCAAATGTGAACACTTCCTTCGACAAAACAATCTCAGCTCAAGATCAATTTACTCGCTTTCGAGCGGTCTTTATTTAGCAGATGGACGAGAGACTTTCTAAAAATAATTCTTAAAAAAAATTGAGCCTTTTTCACATCTACAGTTGTACACAACATCTGCAGATGAAGACCATGTGATGCCGTTTGAGTTGAAAATGTGTAAATAAACATGTATTGTTCGTTTCTAGTTACATAAAGAAAGGAAGGAAGCAGTCACAAGAAGATGTTATACTTTCATTTTCATGTTAAAAACAATACTTTAGTCTTTCACTTACAGGAATCAGGCTGTACTGACATAAACTCTACAGCTTCATATTAACCCAATAATCCAGTCATCTTCTATTATATCATATGGGATTAAACACCTTAAACTTTGAGGGTAAATTTAAGATCCTTTTTTTTTTTAAAGGCTACATTAATAATTGCCTATACTTGCATGATGACACAAACAGTCACATGACGCTCTCCTCTGTGTGGGGTGAGACTTTAAGAGGTGTTAATCCAGTTTACAAGATTAGAACAAACCTTTCTTTCCCTGTCGCGGCACGTTTATCCTGCTCACTACGTCCGAGTGTCCAACGTGAGTTGCCGTCGGCTGGTTGTTGTTTTGATCAACATGGTGCCGCCGAGGCTACAGGTTTTAATTACAACCACAGAACTGACCGATACGGATAAATCACACAACATACAACATACAACATACACACAGTGGTTTTCACTCAATAACGGTGTATTGATAATGCCATGTCATTAAAGTAATTTATCTAATAGTTTTGGATTTATAATTGATAATTTTTTGGCCTGTAAAATGTTTTCAAATGGCTTCGTTTGTCCAACCAACAGTCATAAACACAAAGTGTGTGTGGGTCAAAAGGTCAAAAGGAACAACATTAGTATTAGTACTTTGGACATCTCTGTATTCGCTTTAGAGCTGCTACGACTAATTGATTGAAAGGAAAATCTATTATGGCGCTTCAATTAATCTCATGCAACAAAGCCAGATGTTCTTCGGTTGCAGCTTGAATCTCTGAATATTGACTCTCACTCTCAGGTTTCATAATCTATTTGTTAGTAAGGCTACAACTAACTATGATTTAAAAATGTCAGTAAATATAAAGTTTCATCTGACCAACAGTCCCAAACCAAAACATATTCAGTGTATTAGTATTATTATTATTATTATGTATGACAAAGAAAAGCATCAAATCCTCATGCAGATTAATTTTTTTTGTCGATCAACTAATCGATCAATTGACTTATTGTTGCAGCTGTATTTGACAGGTTGCTGTTTAATACAATCAGATGGTAAAACTTGAGCCATATGGATGAGTAGACATATAATGTAGTCCAAGCTCTACATACATGTACCTGGATGAAAACATTTAAACATGAAATCTTCAGGTGAAACAAACTCTTTCCTTATAAACCCGTGAGGCGTTTAGGGACTCTGCTGACAAAACAGACATTTATGAAGAAGCACCGCATATGTATTAAATAGGAACAACGCGTCGTAACATTATCAAATGTCGGTTTATCTTCACGAGAAGGCAAACATTGCGCTTATCGATAATATCCGCTATCTGTGCACTTTAAAAGCGCCACTCAGGACTCAGGAGTTCCGCACAAGCAGCTCAAATGACTCTTGAGAAATATCCCAGTAATGACTCTACTGTTGGTGTTTTTTACGTTTCTATTGAATCTGTCTGAGAGACGCAGACACACACACATGCAGCCACAGAGCAGAGGAGCTGATTAAATCACCCTACCTGCCGGAGTAGAGGCTCACGCGCAGCCGGTCCCACCTTCTGTCAGTCTGCTGCTGCTGCTGCTGCTGCGGCGCGTGCTGCTGTGGAGGCAGACCACGTGACCCTGCAGCTCAGAGGCTGCGCGTGAGTACAACGCAGGAAGACAGATGACGAGATTAATTATTCAATTAATTAATAAGGTTGTGTAGTTTTTTTTTTAAACACGTCGAGTCATTAATATAATATAATATAATATAATTCTTTCGTTGTTTGTCTGTGGATACATGTAGGTATAATAATGTGTATAAACCCTTTGTCAAGAGTGCCTCATTAGTGGCTCCTACATGTATTTGTGACATAATTATGAATCTCAATGTAAACATTATGAGATACTGGATACTACAGCATTCAACAGTCTCTTCCAAACCTGCTGACATTTAGACACTCACCTACATCAACTGTATTCAGTTTCTATATGTACTCTCCAGAAACTTACAAACCTACTGCGTGAATCTGCGGTGTGCACATTAAAATTGTTATTCAGAATTGTCTAAAAACTGACTATTAAACCCTAAATCCAGTCTAAGAAACCAAAACAAAAGAACACATGTGATTGATGTAGATACAGTAAAATAACAACAGTAAGAAAGTTAAATTCACAATTCTGAGATTGTTCTATTATATACCATCATTCCACATCTATTATCTATCAGAGGATAGTTATTGATCAAATGTTTCCATTGTTTGTGCCCTGAAACCAAGTGCAGCCTGTTAATGTGGCCTTTTATTCACCCCAGTAAATGAAATTAATTCTCAGTGTTGTCCATCTGGAGGTCAAAGGTCACTGTCAGCTACAGAGCGGCAGCCCTGCAGGTGGTGAAGGATTTTCATGGATTTGCTCTGCAGTGAAGGACACTGTGTTCAATTTATTTACTGTTGGTGGGACAGGTCAGTGGTCTGGACGAGCAACAAGCGATACAAAACTGAAAAAAAAAATAAAAATAAAACAGCAATGAAACTGAAAAAAGTGACAACAAAAGAGAAATGCAATCAAGTGGGTCTTTACTGATGCTCTGCAACTTTCTCACTCGTTGATGTTAATTATTTCTACCTTGTTTCACACCAAGAATTTCTCCCGTTTGCTTTGTTTTGCTCTCTGTTGAGCGCCTGCATTTCACCCTGATTACTGCGAACAATTTAATCAAATCAATGAATATGTCACCAGCCCTTTTTTATTCAAGCAAATATGATGAAAAAAAAGATACACACAGTAAACAAAATATCCAAAAACAATAACAAACAAAAAAAACAACTAATTTAAACAATCTAATCTTTGTGATGTTATTATTACTACGGTAATAGACTCTAATAAAATACAAAATGTAGTTTCCTTATAAGATACTTATTTCAATAAAAGCACATTACTACAAATGTGGAATATTGAAGAGAAAATACAACATCTAGGTTATGATGACTGAAAATACATCTATCACTTTAGCCCACATCAAACATTTTGTGTATATTTTTCTCTGCACTGTCTCAGTTTTACTCTGTGTTTTCTGGTTCAGGCTTGTCTACTTTCAGCGACTTCTTCCTTTTGTTTTTCTCTGTTTGTTTTGAATCTGAACCTTTACGTTGAGCAGAAACATCGGCTGTATTCATCTCTCCTTTCTGCTCTCCTAACTCCTCGTTTTTGCTTTCCTTGTTGTCTTCTATCTTTTCCACAGCAGGAGAAGTTTTAGCTACAGATTCTGCAAAAAAGGGAAACAAAAAGTGTCATTATTACCATCTCGGATGTCACATACAAAACGCGTATTTCATTTTCGGCTTTCTCACCCTTTCTCTTCATTCCAGCCATCGTGCTTTTCATCTTTTCCTTTGGGGTGTTTGGGCCAAACACCACATTTCCATCTGCATCAGTCCAATATGAAGTCACACCAAAGTCAGGTATTCCCTCGATGAGCTCCAGCTGAGAGGAGACGTGTTGGAGTCAGACCGTGTAATAAAAACTCAGACTAGCAACTAGCACCCAAATAATGATGTCCACTACTTACCCAGGAAGTTCAGTGAAGTCAGACCTACCACTGACTGCCAAAGTAATCCACCCGACTACAGTACAAACACAATACTGCTGCTTATTAGGTATTATTACCATATTCAGTCAGTAACTGAGGCCAGTCTGTATTGCATAGTGCTCATATCAGTAACATGGAAAAATGTAAACACTGAGATATTATCAAGGTTTAAATAGACATTGTAAACGTTTATACATCCACCAGATATAGAGCAACATTAGTGTTTGTATCCATCTGATGAATGCGGTATTGATGCGGTATTGACTCTTTTTAGGCTCTGTTTTGGTCTCCACCAACTCTGTTTCTTTTCAGACCTTTTTTTTTTCCTCTGATAAAAACATCTTCGTGCTGCAGCTGGAAACAACACGTATGGCGTATGTAGTGATGTCACATGACACATGCGAACACGCAACATTATGCAACTGATTTCACAAGCTGACTTCCTTGTAACTAGTAAATTGACTTAAAATCAGTAGCGTGCTCCTTTAACTCTTTGTGTGCTCTAGAGACTGAGTGGATAAAATAATCCACATGTTCTCTCACAGTGTCTGTAAAATGGTCTCTAAGTATTTCTATGATTTACAAGACATCTAAATTAAAATTTTGATATATTTCTACTCTATGATCAAACCATTGGATGCTGGTGACCACACAACAGCATTAGGTGACCATATGAACGCTGACACATCAGTGTTTATATGTGCACCTGAAAAATTGTGTCCTTTAAAACAACATGTTATGATGGTTTTATCTTTTTTTTTTCCCTCTGGGGTACCATAAATCAAGCGCACCAAAAACAAATATTTGAATCAGGGTTGGATTACAGCAGAGAGGGGGGTGTGGGGTGTGGGGGGGGCGTGGGGGTGTGTGCCTTCATGCTGGTGGTTGATCTTCTGGGCATTTCCAAGTTTACAGAAAATCGTGAATGGGTGTGAAAAAGAGGAAGAGTCGACTGAAACAAGAGAATGAATAGTGAAAAGGTGACGGGGACAGTGAGACGACTCAAAGAGGAGGAAGAGGAGGAAGTGGGGAAGTACGTGCTTGTTTTTATTAGTGTCATCAAGAAACAGGAGAACAGGAAGTGATGCAATAACCACTATTGATTAACAGTGATCTAACAATCCTCCGTGCAGTGACATCATCATCATCACAAATAAAGGGGGACATCATAATCATTAATGAATGAATGTGAAGGGAGGGTCATAACAGTGGTGGATTACATCAATAATATGGACTAGACAGTGGGATCATACTTTCACTACAGACACGGAGACAGTGGAGGTGACATCATGATCGTGACATTAAACACTCAAACAGGACTCAATGTAAAATCTGATGAAATGGCACAGTACATTAAAGGGACCATGTTTTACCCCATTTGCAACAAATTTTGCTCACTTCTGCTGCTGGTTCATTTCCCAAAGCAGAACGCAGGTGTTTAGATCAGTTCATGTGACTTCCAGAGAGACTTTACTTCCTTTGGTGTAATAAAAAAATGTTATTGTTGCATGAAAATTCAGCTGCAGAATCTAAAACCTCCGTTGTTCTATATTCCCACAAGCACTTGAAGGCACCATCCAAAGGACTTACATGCAACAAGTAACAAGTTTTATATATATTAATGACATTAAAATGAAAATGCAGGTGAAACACATTTATCAATCTAAAGCTACTGAGTGTTTTGGAAAATGGTTCGCAGTGAAGTCCATATAATTGGCAGAAAATGAGATAAAACATGTAAAAACATCCACATGGCCTTCAATAGATATCTTTCTTTGACTTAGAGTCGCATCCTATCAACATAAGATAACTTTAACTATTACTTTTGTTTTTCTCTCTAAGTAATGTTTCATTTCTTCTTCTGAGGCAAACAGTGAAATGTATGCCAACATTTGCCTCTTTGCACATCACTACTTTACACAAACAAAAATGAATTTGCACCAATAATGTTTTGAGTGTGCATAATGTCACAGATGCTCAGATTCATCATTATTGGACTAAATGTGCACATACTGTAAAGATTTATGTCTTCAAGTTGCAACTCTAAACCACGGTTTGGATTTCACTCTGAACTGCTTCATGTTCAGATTCTTCAGCACCTCTTGAGTTAATTCATTTCTACACAAAACATTCAACACATCCTCAAAGCCTTTTTTTTTTTAAAACTGTTTCCAGTGTTTTTCATTTATACATATTTACGACAAGATTTGGACCGCTTTTACTTTTTCTTGCCGCCCGCCTCTTCAGGGATGAAGACACTTACGGTGAAGTCTCCGCTCTCCGTGCCGTACTTGTTCTTCACCAGGATGCTGTACTTGCCAGTGTCCGACGTGCTCACGGCGGTGATGGTGAAGCTGGCAAACTTGCCCGATTCAAACTTGAGGACGCAGTGCTCGTCGGACGTGATTTCCCTGTCGTTCTTCAACCAGGTGACCTCTGGCACGGGGTCGCCCGAAATGTTGCAGGTAAGATTGAGGGCCTGAGTGAAGAATGAGACACAATACACACAAATTGTATTATACATTATCTACAATGATGTTTGGTATGAATCAGTGAGCGCCAGCATGAGAGGACAGTTTACCTTGCCCTCCTGTATGGTGACCACATCAGGCAGGCCTCCCGCTACTCGAGCGCGGTCTTAAATACACAAGAAATTATTATTATTAATTATCGATACTGTACTGGACAAAAAGCAAGAATCAAAATTACAAAATCAGTTAGTAGTTGAAGAAACTTTATAAAAAACATAGAAAACTTTATATTTTTCATGTCATGTAACAATAAAAGCTATTTTATTCCAGAGGTGGAAAATCAGGTCTTTGTCTAAAAATTGAAGATGATGCTTTATGCAAACTGCAGCATTTGAAACTGCATTATAAAATAAACAGTGTATGAAAAATAAAATCTTGCAGCTACGTCATCCAGGCCTGAAAACAATAGAGAAAAACATCCATCACTTACTTCTCTCTGCAATAGCAGCAGCTCTGAAGAAAGAGGAAACAAGAAATCAGATTAAATATGCTGAAAATCAGAAGTGAAAGAAGATTATTTTGCATTCTTCTTGTATTTCCTCAAACCAGAAAAAAACAGTATGTCTCAATCTAAACAGCCTGTTTGAAATAGTAAAACAATACTGAAGCAATGTGTTTTGATGCATGCTGTGTTTATGGCTACATAAAACTCACTTGAGTCTCTGGAACTCTGCAAAAGCATCATCAAATGCTGAAAAACAAAAAACAGGTTGTAAGAAACAGAATCTGATAGGTGATACTAAACGTAAAACATCACAAAACAACAAAAGCTCTGCAGTTCACCTTGACCAGACAGCTCAACAGTCCTCCTCAGGCCGCCCTTTCCATCGTTGAACTCAATGGCGTATTTGCCCGTATCTTTCGCTGTGGGCTCCTTGATCTGCAGCCACAGCTGCTCTCCCACCACACCACTCTTTATACGGTCGGAGAAGGCAATGGCCGAGTCCCTGTCGGAGACAAAATACAGACAGTGTATTTAAATACTCTATGTTAGAGTAGATGTATCTAATTAATTTCAACACAAATGTACACATGCTTGCACGCATATACACACTTGTAGTGCCACGTGACTTGGAGCAAATCATTATAATAGCTGACGAAGGTGTAGAGTCTTATGCCTTCATCTGTGCTTGTGATCTTCAGTGGTGTGGAGGAATTAGCTGCAAGTAGAGAAAACCACAGAGAGGTGATTCAAAAACACCGGCTGAGAGAAACAATGTACAATAATATAATATAATAATCAATCATTTTTATTCTTACCGATAAAACTGAAAACTTCATTCATCAAGGTTTTGAAACCTTAAGGAAAGCAAGATTTGATGGTATTAATTGAAATATTTGCTACATTGATCATCCTCTTTCAGTAGGTGTGACTCTGCAAGGTTACCTTGATCTGTCAAATTCAGCGTAGACGTGTCCTTTCCTCTGTCATCCTTCAGGACGACCTCATACACGCCGGCGTCCTTCTTGGAAATCTGACAGAGAGAAGAGTAACGTCAAAACACACGAGCATCACCATCATTTTGTAAAAGGAATATGATTTGTATTCATCTGAAAAGGCAAGCTTTTCTCGCCTGCCATTGGTGCTGCAGAAAACACATATATATGACGCAAAAGCAAAAAAAGCCAACAAACGAACAAACAAACATTGATTTAAAAAAAAAAAAAAAAAAAAAAAAGCATTCCCAGGCAAAAAAACGTCACTTATGATGACTACAGATAACTGATCCTGACTTTAAGTCTTCTCCCGATTAGGCTGTCGTCATAGTTTGCTGCGTCTGCAGGAGAGTCGCGCTGAAATGGAACAAATGTGACATCATGTTTATATTTAGTCATGTTACCTGCGAGGATGGCACGTCACTCGACACCACGTGGACAGACGTTTAGGGACAATACAGTGGGATGAAAATGAGTGATGAGATACAGAATGAAGAGAGGGGATTAATATGAAATCTGAGAGAAAAGGAGGAGATTAAAACAGCAAAGAGACAGAACAGGTAGAGACAGAAAGTGATGATGGCTTCTCAACGTCTTAGTGAATTAATCGTGTGTAAAGTATGATATGTTAAATTTATAGAGTTTGGACACACTTTCAGTTCAAGACTGAGAAAGTGTGAGAGGTGCAATTAATGCTGGTTAAAAATCAAAACCTTTTAGGAGTGAAATTAGTAAAAATTTAAATGTTTCTGCAACTTCCTTTTGATTATTTTTTCCACTTAAAAACCTGCAGACGACAGATTACAGAGTATAGACACAAACAGGGCTGTGTATGGTTTCCACTGTTTACAGTTATATATGCAAATGAATGCAGAGACAGTTATACAGTACAGAAATAGACACATATAAAAAAAAAAAAATATATATATATACACACATAAATTCACACTCGTCATAACTTCCTCACCTGGGCTATTTCCAGTTTCAGCACTCCCTCAGTGAAGCCCAGATGCTCCTCTGCTTTGATCTCACGTCCGTCTTTGTACCACAGCGCAGAGGTCTCCTTCTTCATGTTGCCAACCTGATGCATGCGTCAAAAGCAGAGGGATGTTTTTTTTTAAGAATCATTATTTCTTGGGAACATAGCTGCGTGAATTAAAAAACCCCTGTAAAGCTCAGTCTCACCTTGCATTTCAGTGCAACGCAGCATTCTGGTGTCACCTCGTAGCTCAAATACTCGATGAAGTGAGGGCCTGGAACAAAACATGGCTGTGAGTTGTAAAGACGGGAATAAAACAAAAAAACAAAAAAAAACGTATAATGCTAATTTAGATATGAGTGTATTAACTGAGTTTAACCTTGTTTTCTGAACCATTCTTTCCTCTGGAACTCTGATTCCTTCTGCAGCTCCTTGAACACTGCAAACAAAAACAAAACGGACAAAATGTTGAGCTGTTACGGCTAAAAATGAGACATTATGTTACCTGAACATGTGACACTGTACTTTCCGGTTGCTATTAGATTATGTGCTAGCATGAATTTAGTTTGGGATGCCCCTTTTTTCAACAACATGATTTCTTAAATGTTTTATTGCCCTCCAGTGTCCAGGACTTAGAGGTGCTGATTTCCACATTATTACTGTACATACTGACCTTAACAGGATTTTGGAAGACTGCTTTTCTTTATGCTCTAAAACAGTATTTAACCTGTTTTTTTAAACTCATAGATAATTGGATCTTGACTGAACATACCGTCCCCTATCAGTACCAAGCTGGACTGGTTGGTAGCTTTGCCATCCTTCAGCTGGAAGGTGAAGGTGCCCTCATCCGCCGGGGTCAGAGAGTCCATGGTCATCTCAATCACACCGGTGTTCTTGTCAAAGTTCATCTTGTATTTCTGCAAAAAAAACAAAAAAACAAACACCTTTTTCTTTCCACTCTCATCTGCATGACCATGGATGTATTATAAATGACATTTGCTGCTTGCTGACCTCTCCCTGTGAGAGAACGTTGTCGTTAAATACGTAATCGACTTTGCCGTTAGCTGATATCTTGTCCGCCTGCAGCCAAAAGCGAACTCGGCCCTTCTCCAGCATCTCCACAGCCAACTCTGACTTCAGGGGAATAACTAGTTTGAGCAGACAGAGACAGACAGAGAGAGAGTGTGTGAGAACCAGCTCAGGAAAACAGTCCAGTTCATGACATACTTAAAAACTTTTAAAAAAAGAAACTAGCAGTGACGACTTGTGCTGCAGATATACTCACTGGGGAATTTGTGGTCATGACTGATCTCCAGCAATTTCTTCAACTCTGTGAAAGAAAAGTGAAACACCTTCTTTTACATGAAAAGCAAAAGCTGAAGTCATTTTATTACATTCATTCATTTTATTTTTATTTAAATGTAATATTCTTTGTCTCCTACCTTCCTCAGAGAGAGTGTAGCTGGATGAAACGCCATCAGTGTGGGTGACATGACACGAGTAAATGCCAATGTCCTCCTCCCCGGGAGCGTTGAAAACAGCTTTGGCCCTGCAGAGAAAACTCATTAATTTAAGTAACAAATTATGTCATGGTGTGTCAATCAGAATCTCAACTTGACAAATATCATCTCACTTGGATCCCTTGGTCTCTATAGTCATGCGGGATGAATCTGTGATTTCCTCGTAATTCTTGGCCCATACAAATTTGGACTCGGCGGTCAGTTCAGCGCATTCAAAGTTCATGGAGATAATACCATCATCATCAACATCCACGACTATCTCTGTGGTGCCTGAAACCAGGAGAAAGTGTTGTTGAAATGAAGTCTTATTGGGTTCATCATCATCATCATCATCATCATCATCATCGGTTCTTCAGACGTTATCCTACCTGGTTTGGTCAGAGCTGAGACCGGCTCTGTGACGTCTGATGTTTTTCCAACGCCGGCCTTATTCTGAGCACGCACACGGAAAACATACGACTCTGCCTCCTTTAGATTCTTAATCTGCGAGATGAAATAAAGTCAACATTAACACACACACCAGTTGTGGTCGCGTTTTAAATTGTGCGTTGGGTGATGGCGACCTTTAAGAACTTCTTCTCGGTAGGCTTGATGTTAACACCTCTCCACGCCTCCTCTGGTGCGTCCGCTTCCTTGATGTCAATGTAGAAGCCGTTGACCGGATCACGGCCCTGGTACACGGGCGGTTTCCATAGCAACACCAGAGAGTCTCTCCGGACCTCTCTAATCTGGAGATCATAAGGAGGTCCTGTGGTCCAGGGACACACACACATCCATAGAGTTAATGTATCACAGATGCTCCTCACACACACAAACAAATGCGCCTGCATACTACTTCATGTTCTGAAAATACTTCTTTTACTTCACAAGGACATGACTGATGGTACGAGTACATGTTGCTGCTGATACTGAAGTCCAACTGAAGTAGGACTTTTATTTGTATTTTTACATTGCTGTATTGGATTCACCCAGATTCATCCTATGTCACTGTGACCAGAGGTCTCACGTTGAGCCAGACTCTAGTCAGGAATCCAAGAAAAGAAAACCAATAAAAAACTTGGAACTGGACTTTATGTTTAACACTAAACTCTTGACTTCACTTGGACTTTCAAGCCCTTTTGATTTAGAATAATATCCTCACTGAACAAGCAGGTGTAAAAGGTGTGTTAAGGTCTTGAAACTCAAAGGTTAGGACTGCCCCATCAGTATTATTTCAACACGTTTCCTCTCTCGCAGGTTCAGCAGGTGGTCAAACTGCACCTGGTACAGCGATGGTCCACTCCTCACACAGGAAGGTGTCACTGGGCAGCGACGGGATACCCACACCTGCCATGTTGGCTGCTCGCACCTGGAACTGATACTTCTTGTTCTCCTTCAGGTCGGACACCTGGAGACACATGAAGGCAAAACCTCAGTGAGGAAACAGTCAATTGAAGCCCTTAGATTTGCGTGAAGGAGCGTCACGTCATATCAACTCACTCTGTAGGCCCTCTCACTGACGGCCCTGATGTTGGCCTCGTGCCACTTCCCCGGCACTCCATCCTTCACCTCGCGGTAATCCACAAAGTATCCGGTGATGTCAGCGCCACCGATGAAGGTTGGCTGTTTCCAGGCCAGCACCATGGCGTCACGTACACACTCCAGGACAGTGATGCCATAGGGTGGAGTAGGAGAGGCTGAGATGACAGAAAACTTAAATTATTATAACAGCGTTGACGCAGGAAAAACTGTGATTTAATGGGAAACTGAACAAAATCTCACAAATTTACTGTAACACAATTACACCTTTAACCTTTCATATTAGGTTTTTGTATTATTTTTATGCTTAAAAGAATAGTTTGAGATTTGGGGAAATACACTTATTTGCTTTTACTGCCAAGAGCAATATGAAGCTACAGTGAGGAGATGGTTAGCTTAGCCTAGCAGAAAGACTTTAAACAGGTCCAAAGGTATACTCATTTTTATAGTTGAAGTTTTGAATAGATTAAATCTCTAGAGCTGCTGGTAAATCATATTGTATTTGTGGTTTTAAAAAAAATTAAAAGAATATATGTATATATAGAAGGACACTGTGATTTCTGAGACTCGGTTAAAGGATTGACTGTGAATCAAAGGGATCATGTAACACGGTGATAATAAATTGTGTTGTCATATACAAATAGTCACGTCAACTTGATACCCTTCCCTATTTCAGGGTGGGGAGCTGGTCAAAGAGTCCAAGAGGTCGCAGCACAGTTTGCTACTGAAAAGGTCTCAGGTCACAAAGTGTCCTGCTCTTGTGTTGATCGGTTGACCCACTTCTCAAGTGCAACGTCTGATTATCCGGCTCCTGCCACGACGTACTGGTGTGTTTGTGTGTTAAAGTGCTGCAGCCACTCAGGGTGATGGCAGGTCCCTGAGGTGCCAGGCAGACAGACGCCAAGCCTCGAGTGAGGAGGTCGTGTGAAAGAGGTGCCCAGCGAAACATCTAAGCGTGACTGTGTTGAGTTAAACCCTGAGGTGTTTAACAGTGACTTACCTTTTAAGAGAGGAATGCCAGTAGATCAATCCACCTACTGTTTATTGAATATTTTAAGTCAAACATCTGTGAAAGTTTGAAGCTTGCAGAACTGATATAAGAAAGGAAATCCTTCTCTCGTTCCATCTCACCTGATGACTCTCTCCAGGGCCTCGCTGTGTCCCGATTAGCAGAAGCATCTAGTGAGAACTTACGTGCCTGCCCGGCCTCAGGCTCACCGGCTGTCTCTACAGCCTGAACCTCAGCACTGACCGGGTCTAAGTGTGCAGCTGTGACTATGTCAGTAAGTGAGTCAGAAACTGAGCCTGACACAGACTCTGAGAGCAGGTCTTTTGCCAGGTCAGGGGCCGAGGACACATTGCCTCTCTTCCCCCTTTTGTTTTTATTCTCCGCGGGGCCCGAGCTAGCAGCTCTGGCCCCCTCCCTGGCTTCAGTGTCAGCCTGAGCTTTGCACTTTTGCATTGTGTCAGGGAGGGACTGGACAGTTTCATGCGTGCCCGTCCAGAGTGGCCTGTGCTCAGTTAGTTGGCCCACGTTACCCCCCGGCCCCATCTCCGGCAACACACCATGAGGGATGCCGCCCCCTACAGGAGTTAGCAGAGAAAAGCAAAAGAAGCTTTTTAAAACAGAAGGCAAAAACATTCATACATTCACAAGTCACAGCTCTGATCTCATTCACAAAAGACAAGCAGAAACAGAAAGACATAAACAAATATTCAGTACACTAGCCTTTAACATTTAGTTGAATGTCTTCATCTGACTGGATGTGAAAAATGAAGACAAGATGACCAACAGGTGACATCCATGTGAGGAGGCGAACAGGCATCATATGGGATTTTGAAGCATGCAGGTGTGTGGAGGAGAACAGTGTAGGCGTGCAGGCTTTGCACCAATCCTATCCTTATGAAAAAAAACCACTGTGCTTTAGTATTGATGCCAACGGTTTTTATTACTGCTAAGATTTCCACTCAAAAGATGAAATAATAAATAATGAAATTTTTTCTGTTTTGTCTTTATATAAAGCATTTTGTGCTTTGATCGAGCATGGATATCCAACACCTTTATCAAAACACTACAGAAAAAAAAACACATTGGCATTTTTACTAAGTGTGTTTCATAAGGGAAAACAGAGCAACAGAGCAACCAGCGAAAGGCTGATAGCTGTGTGTTATAATGTATATTATGCATTATAATTATAATGTTGTAATAACATTATGTTTTTTTAACCATAATGCTAATGTCATGAAGAGCATTTCTGACAAATGATAGCAGTAGTATTGATCTGATCTGACTTTTTATGTGTTTTTTTAAATAATTTGTTTATTTAATGATATAAATCAATATTGAATAAATACTCTAGTCACTATCATGATATGGATTTCAGCCCTAGTGTGTGCATTATGTGACTGAACTCAAATTTAAAAAATGATTAATATTATTCAGGACAAAACGAGCGTAGTCATTAAAGGTTTGTAACATTTCAAACAGAAGCAATACCACTGGCAGGTTAGTAGCCTAGAAAGAAGTTAGGAGGCTCAGTTTACGAGTACCGGTGGGGTGGGAGAGGTCTGCGTGTTGGTACCTTTAGCACCATGTGGGGTTGCCGACACATCTCGTGCCCAGGATAGGTGAGGGGAATGGGGGGGTGATGGTGGTGGTGGTGTGTGATACTGGGCTGATTTGTAACGACCGCTGAATTGGATCACACTGACCCAAATTAGAGGAAGTCTACAAGTCCTGACCCTGACCTCGCCTCAGGGTGTGCAGGGTGTGGGAGCAGGTGGTGGAGGGGTGATAGAGAGATGTGGCTGGACAGGGTGCAGGGTAGGTGCAGAATAACGTGACAGGGTGACAGAGTGGAAACCATGGTGGAGACAATGTGGGACTACAGATTCTGGTGATATAGAGAGCTGAGGACATGGCTCAAAGACATAGAAGAAGACGTATATAACCCACAACATCCTGTTACCACGATAAGGGAAAAAGCCTGTCTATTCATTCTGTATGATCTCCCTATCTATTTCTATTTATTTATAGATATAGTAGATAAAGTAATATTCAAATTAAAAATATGAATATATGAACAACAGGATGAATTATTATTCTATACACTCTCTGATTTGTATATAATCTCTTTGTATTCAGATATGAAACCTTCATTTTACTCACCAATTGCAGCCTTCACCTCCACAGGCTCAGACTCTGGAGAAAACTGGCTGAGCCCTGCAGCGTTCACGGCCCTCACCCTGAACACGTACTTGTCTCCTGTCATCAGACCGTGGCAGATGAACCTACAAGAAGGGGGAAGGTGTTCAACATATGACAATATTTAGACCTATATATAATCCTCAGTAAATAAAATGAAGGGGAAATTTTACCTGGTCGCTTTTACAGGTTTGTTGTTACATGGCTCCCAGACATTGCTGCCCACAACACTGGCCTCAATGTAGTATCCCACCAAATCTTTGGCATCACGAGATGATTCCCAAGACACAACGACGGACGTGTCTGTGTTTCTAGTTGGAACAACTTTGCTCGGGGCAGTTGGGATATCTGTGGACCAGAATGTTTTACATTTTGTGGGTTATTATCTGTAATACTGCTTCACAGTAAGCGTGTGATTTTATGTGTGTGTGTGTGTTTTCTGACCAAGCTTGTCGCCAACGGTGGTGGCCTCAGTTGGGTCGGAGGGCTCGCCGACGCCGGCAGAGTTGCAGCAGCGGACACGGAAACTGTAGGATTTCCCCTCGGCGAGATCAAACAGAGCAAAGCGAGGAGATCTGACGGGGATCTCTGTGTTTACCCTCTGCCAGCTGTCTGTGCCAGACACACACTGACAAAACCAAAGAAAAACAAAGGTTCAATAGTCATTCAAAATGTGGGGTGGATTTTTCCTTTAGCTTGTAAAAATTTGAGGTGTAAATTGACCTTTTCCACGTAGTACATGACGCTCTCAAGGCCTTTCTCTCCAGGTGGTTTCCAGCTCAGCACCACATAGTTCTTGGTTGCCTCTGTAACCTGCAGGTCACGCGGTTTGCCGGGAACAATGCCCTCTAATGGTCAAAAGATTAAGATTTAATGTCTTCACACAGCAGCTGAGCAGCAGAAACATTTCTTCTGGGTTTCTGGGACTTCCTACCTGCAGGCTCCTCTTCAGTGACAATGATTTGTCCGGTCCAGGGAGCAGAGGTACCTGACAGCAAGAAGATGATGATTTTTATTTTATTATCTGCAGGTATTAACATTTCCATATTTTGTTTATTAAGCTTTCTAAAATAGAAATAGGAGTCTGATGGTGATGTTTGTGACCAGGCATACGGTAAAGTCAGAAGCCCAGGGTGTGGTACCTCTCATGCGGGCGAGGTCGGCTGGGTCCATGGCAGCGACTGGTTGAGACACCCGGGATGGACGACTCATGCCGGTCTTGTTGACCGCACGCACACGGAAGACGTAAGAACGACCTTCAACCAAGCCAGTGACAGGGAAACGGGCAAACTTGATCGGGGTGTCATTGCACTGGATCCAGTGGTTGGTTCCAACCTCACATCTGTACATATTTTACAATTATAGTTAAGGTTTTTTTATTGATTTATTTTAAAACAACCGCCATTGTGGGACCAGAGTATGTGTAAGAGGTGCAGCAAGTTGGGGAAGAGGCTTTAGCACAGCTGTAGATTTAAAAACATCATTAATATTTGTTTATTCTGGCACTGACATATTTTATCCAGCAGGAGTAACAGTCAGTAACACCATGACTGACCTGTCCACAAAGTAACCCAGGATGGCGCTGCCGCGATCCACAGCTGGCTGCTTCCAGCTAACAATAATGTAATCCTTATTGGCATCCAGACAGGACACATCCAGAGGGGCACCTGGAGCTCCTTCCACCTCAGCATCAGCATCTAATACATGCAGTAAAGTAACCATCAGTCTGGTCAATATGCTTACTTATCTCACACGCAGATAAAACATGTTCCACTGGATTTCAAATGTATTTACTGACCCAAAGTTGTACCTAAAACAGTTTGTTCTAGCGGGTTGTTTTAAAGTGAGCTGTGCTCTTTGGTGAAGTGTGTAGCTACGGGGCTCGATGCCAGGAATGTAGCCGGTACCTCAAGTCAAACAGAAGCCCAAAGCAATCAGTGGCGGGAGGACAGAATTAGCAGTAGCCCACCCCGGAGTGAAAGGGGATAAGAGAGGTAACTCTTAAAGAAACACAACACAGTCTGAGGGAACCTAGCAAAGGCTTAACATGGATCTAGACAGCATGGATATAAACTGGATGTGTATATGAAGCCTGTATTTACAACCATAAACTGGGCAGACTATTGTTTCTCCTTGAAGTAGATATTTACAGCATCTATCTTCATTAAAACCATCCAGACTCATTCCATAGCTGAGCTCTCTAAGAATAGCCCGGCTCATATAGCGTTTTTGTTATGGAGACACTGAGTGTACCTGGCGTCTTCTTGACTGAGTTGTAGCAGGGAAAACAACAGGGTCTATTTTCTAGCATGTTCATACTCAGCGTGGTTCCTGCCTGGAGAAGCTGACGCTGGAAAGGTCAGATTGTCTCTGAAGGCATCAAAGATAAGCTTCTATTACCCCTTTTTCCATGGTATTTAAACAGATGCCAGGGTGTTGCCACTTGGTGGTGTCTCTATTAGATATATCCTATTTAAAACCCGTCACTCATATTCAAACGCTTTGACTATTAAATGTGACATTGTCCCCCCCACCAGTGCCAGAGGACATGCTCATATGTGTCTTTGACCTTGATCTGAGATATTGTAGCATCTGGCCACAGTTTAATATCCGATCTAATCTGGTGGGTGAACTTTTATGGGAAGGTGTACCCACCTCGGACAAACACATAGGCTGAGTAGGTTTCATATCCAGACTTGGTGGTGACACGCAGAGTGTAGAGCCCCTCGTCCTCTTTGTTCAGGTGTGTGAGCGTCAGTGTGGCTCGGTCTCCACTCCAGTGCATGTGGGTCCATTTAGAAGCAGTCAGCAGAACATCTGGAACAAAGGTAGACGGTAGTTTAGCAGCAAAAGAAAATACCAAGGAGACATTAAAGCATTAAAATCTCAATCTATATATGTTTAAAATCTCAATTTTATATATCTACTGTATTTTGTAAAGATTGAATAAATGATATTTGACATCCCAATTATCCCAGTTAAATATACAGTACGGTGCAGCAGAGACAGACATGATCCATTTCCATATGCATGATGCAGTTGGGACGTTTGGAGGCAAAAATCAAGACCCCACACTGATCGTCCTGTTGGAGACAAGAGACAAACCGTCTACTTACTGTCTCTGTACCACTCGATCTCTGGCTGGTAGCGGTTCAGGGATGGGTAGATGATGACCGTACATCCTAGACTCATGGTCTCACCCTCTCTTCCAAATGATACACCAAACGTATCAACAATGTGAGTCTTGAAGGTGATGCCATACTCAGACACTGGGCCATCTACAGATAAAGCACAAGGCAGCAGAGTCAGCATTTTTGACTGGTATCATAGTGGATCCAGTTTACAATCTCACAGCAACACATTTTCTGAGTGGGACAGCCACACATCAAGTGGGAAACCAACACACTGGACTGGGAAAAAAAAAGTGGAGACAGAATGACCACATTCAATACTCATATCCACAGAAAAACCCAGAAAAGAAACGAGAAACAACAAGAGTATGATAGATCAATATGTTACAGCCAGACAGAGGAGATGGATCAGATGTACCACATGGGTGAAGATGAAGAACAGCACAGATACAGACCAAAAGAGTGACACCAAAACTACTTTATAGTGCTCACATAAAGAAAACAGGTGATTTTGACAACTTGACGTCATGCATTAAACAGTGAAGCACAACAAACACAATGAGAAGTTTCTGTCAAACCAGATCCCAGTGACCCTGTTACCTTCAGCGAAGGTCCCTGCATAGCCTCCGCAGCATCAAGGAAACAAAGAAGTTGTTAATGCAGTAGCACACGCTGTCTTCCACAACAAAGCATAGGTAATGTTATATGTATTCTATCATTCGTTTTGACTAATAAGTACATACATAATAATGAAAGCTGCATTAATCAGTATGTTTAATTTGACGTTGAAGTGACTGAATGTAATGTGTATTTATTGTGATTACAAATCCACAGATATTTATCACCAAACTCTGCAACTCTATTATTTTAAATATCTGTTAGCTAATGGTTTTTTTTATCTTTATGGTGCATGTAATGTTATCGCTTCACTCTTAACACCCAGTCCCCAGCAGAAGCAGATACAGAAGCTGCCTCAAGCAAACAAGCTCAGATAACCCCATATGCTGCCTATAAGCCAGAAGACAAAGCTAAAAGCGGTTCGCTGGTGACGAAACAAGCAAAAAAAAATGTTAAGTAATGTCAGCCATCTGCTTAATGCAGCTTTAAATACACAATGCAGTATATATAATTGAAAATAAAAGCAAACCTATAATAAATTCACACTTACGTCGGGGGACTGGCAGGGACTCGTCAATTTCACCTTTGAACCCTGTGAAGAATAGCAGACAGAGATATTATGCCATAAAACAAGCTCTAATAACTGCATCTATCTCTGTCTAATGCTTTTGTTTTGTCAAGCTCAACATAACGAGCTTTGTTTTGTGATTTTAAATGAGAACGTGATCGTGAGAAAACAGATGGCAAAGCTTGATACTGTTGAGGCTTGGTGACACCTACTCTTCACAACGATGGAGGCAAACGCAGACTGCTCTCCGCTGGCGTTCATAGCAGAGACGCGATACTGCGCCGTGTCATCAAAATCACATCTGAAAGAGGAGAACATCAGGTGATAAACGCCCATGATATGCACATTCTGTCTCTTAAGGACTCACGTGTACAGTGCCCTATCCCCCAACCTGAACCTCAGCCCTCTCATCTATGTAAATAATACCAACTATGTGAGCCTCAACTCAACTGTAAAGCGTTCCCTTAACTCCTGGCCAGGAATAGTCTGGCAATAAATAGACACCACTGGTGATGTCATTTGCACCAGGTGCTGTGGGCCGTGGAAACATCTATATAAACCAATAGTCACCAGATGTATTGTACTGTGAAAACTCCCCCCCCTCCCCCCAAAAAAAACCAATCAAGATAACTGTTTATAGCTGCTTGTTGAAATGGTCAAATGTAGTCTTAGACTATCTTTAGACGTGCTCGTTGTTATCTGTGGCGGCCTGGGAAATGATTTGAGTCTCGTCCGGCTCAGAGGCCGCTGTGTCAGTCTGTTTTGAGCAATTTACCAGGTTAGTGTCCCGATACGTAATTCTTCTTAAGAATATCGTTGCACTAAGGACTAAGGTCTAAAGATGTGGTCACTATCCTGCATCAGATATTTTCAGTTACTGTCAAAGATGGCACAGAGTGGTAAATCCAAAAGCATGGACACTACATTGTCCATGCTTCTGTACAGTCTATGTTTTTTTCTTGAGGTAAACAAACTTATTGGCTTAGTTAAACTGAAATGACAGAGCCTGAGAAGTGCCTTTTGTCTGACTGAAGCTGGAAAGGAAAGGACTAACAGGGGAATGATAACAAGCCAAACAAATTAATTTAAAAAGGCCAATAAGCTAAATTGTGTGCAAATGGTTCTACAGTTCTACTAAAACACAGTAAGGAAGGGATATGATTTGAACGTTAAACTATGGCACAAGATGCTTTATTCAAAGATGCTTTATTTTGAGTACTGTGGATGAGAGCAGCTACACCTACTTGTTTATCTCCAGTGAGTGCACGCTGTATCTGCTCTCAAGCTTAAACTTGCCAGGGTTGACAAGGGGGTCAATTGCCACATTGTTTTTGTACCTTGTGGTGGGAAGCAGAGAAGAAGAAAAGAAGACAGACCAAAAGAAGCAGAAAGAAAAAAAAGAACCGAATCAAGAGGTGAAAACATGGAAGCTGGATAGAGCTCAAAGCAATCAGCAGGATGTTGAGAGGATAGACGTTATGGGTGATGTGTGTCTGCGACCTACCAGACGACCCGCGGGTCGGGCCAGCCGCTGACGGTGCAATGCAGCCGCACACACTGCTTCTCCCACACGGTGTGGGAGCGAGGTTTAATCACAAACTCCGGGGGGTGCATTAGACTGTCTTTGTTTATGCGCTTGAAGTGTTCCTCGTGGTCATGGATCTAAAGACAGAGCAGTAATTTATCCCGCACATCTATACTATTGATCATAAAAATAAATAAATAAATAAATCAAAACATTTCCCATAAATCCACAACGCATGCTTGAAAAAAAACAACTGAATTTTAACATACACAAGTTGAGCAAGATCCCCAAATACTCTTTATTTGTTTCACACACTCAAGCTGTGTTCGTGTTCACATGTTCTCAGAGTGAGTGAGTGAGTGTTGTTCATTATGTCCTATGAATAGTGAGATGCATTGAGGTCCCTTCTAGTTGTGCATCCAGCTACTCATAACACATAATATGACAACACCCACGGGACACTGCCTCCCTGTGTCTCAAGAAACACGATCTCCTGGGGAATTTCTCACCCAGTAGTATCTGCTGTCTGGCAGAGTGAAGACAGATAAATGCAGTGGGGGTCACTTGTGGCTTTTATAATGCTCAATGGACTCAACCTCACATAATCACCCTGGGATATAAATAACTGCCCTATGTAAAGGGGGGTAGTAATAACAACCACTTAGCCACGACCATCTGACGTGTTCTGTAGCCTCATATTAAGTTGGAGGTTTTTTCACCGCGAAGTCGAAGAAGACGACGAGGAAGAATCGTTTATGTCTACAGTGATGTTATGCCAATCTGTGACGTCACGAATCAGGTCAGAACAAACACTAAAGTCTAAAATAGACGCTGACGTCGCAGTGTCACTAATCAGCAGACAGCAGTCAATGATATTCAGTGGAAAATCATAGTTTTTTATATGTTGTCATGAAAGACTCCGCCTTTCCTGTATGACCTCACTGACCCTTTTGTTCATAGAGATGCGTTCAGCCGACTCGCGCATGGTCTCCTTCCTGGAGATCAGCTCTGACCTCTCCATCTCCAGACCACTGCTGAAGTGATCTCTGCGGGCCATGTATGCAGCAGTGTCCCTCACCCTTGTCTCCTCTGTATTCGAATATCCCGTAGCAAACTCTTCACTAGGAGTCAGGAGGGATGTGGGGGGAGTAAGGCATAGCATTAAAACTGAAAAAAAATATTCTTGGAGTTCCAGATTTATAGGGTGAAGATTTCATTACCTGCCCCTGAAGATAGGCACTACATAGCCGATGATTTGGTTCTCTTTGTCCACAGCCAAGTAAGTTGGCTTGGCTCTCTTTGGTACAGGGCTCAGTCTGCTCTTGTCCAGCTCAGAGTGTGAAGACACTTTAAGTCTGAGACATACAGAATACCATCAGCCTGGCACACAGCCAGACAGAGCAACTAATAACATAACATCATGATGTGAGGATAAAGCCGTGGTCAGGGGGGGGAGATGAGATGAGTTGTAGATTAGGGCTCAGTGGGGAAAGTAGTGCAGATGGTTTAGTTTTTATGTTCGTAGACATTTGTACACCTCTAACCACCGAACCCAACGCAACACGATGTCACGAATGTGAGCGTACACCCACTCAACTCATAGCACTTGCAGATCTTAATACATACATACATACACAGCACTGAAGGGTTTGGGGGGGAGGGTGCGAGATAACGAGGGTCTGATAAGGAGGCTGACAAGGCAGCTGCTCTCATTTTTCCTTTATCTATCTGGGCCACTCGACCCTCAGCTCTGACCATTAACATCCAGTTACAAAAGCGTGTGTTAAGATGATTTATAATATGAGAGACTTCCAATAAAGTTTATCCCAAATGCAGCCGTATCATTGCAATGATTATTCTTACCACCGTGACTGTTTAACCATCATCACATTATAATCCTTCTTTCCTCGCAGCAGCCACAGAGTGTAAAGGCAAAGATCAGATGGTGTTAGTAAAACCTAAGCCCTAAGCCCTCTGACCTGTTCACACTATCCAGGCCAGTGTATTTAAAGATTTGCGAGGCACTATTAAAGATTTGTGTAAAGTGGATGTTTTGTTATTCCTGGGATATAAAAGCTGGATAGATAGATTCCTTCCTGTAAATCTCAGGGACCCTGAATTGTTGAAGGCTACCAGATTGTCCAGTCATCCACAGTCAACCAAAGTTTCAAAGATACAATCAATGCAATCAATGCAAATGCTATCAGGTTTTAAGCAAGTTAAATCCACGATACTGGTTCGGTTTTCTAATCGACGAGGAAGAAAAACTTCTCTTTCACTTCTTCCTTTCCCTCCAGCTATGCACAGGTCGATATTCTATTTCAGTCTATGTGCCATAACTCTGCTATTACATAACATCTTATCTAACATATGAAAGGAGCAAAAAAAAAAAAAAATGTTTTAGATTATTTGGGGATTGTTGTTGTTAAAGTTAGGAGTTTGCATATATGCATGCAGGGCATGCTTTTTTAAAACAACATGCAGGATTCAAAGCTGTTTTATGACCAGTATGAAGAGCGATAATCCTCTGGTGTGTATGAGGGTTGATGAAAGTAAAAGACAACTGGTTGAGGATGGTTACTTAGTGCAGAGCAGGAAAGGTGATCCCAAAGCTGTAATAGGGAAGTGATCCAAAAGGGGTGATGGAGGTAGATTTGATCAGTTGGGGTTGGGTGGGGGTAGGAAACGGTGTTAAGGGGGCAGTAGGGCTTTCCTGTCACAAAGAAGTGGACTGATGAAGGTATGCTCCTCCATTATCCTCCCTCTTGTCCTTACCCCCTGCTCCTGCTGGCGGTGGAGGTGCTGCTGCCAGCAGTGTACCTGCTGCTGGACTTGTACTGGCTCAGTGTGGCCTGTGCCTCCTTGCTATGGTAGCCACGGTCGTAGTGGCGATGGTGCTTCTGGTAGAACGGTATAGATCCAGACATGCTGCAGGCCGTTCCCGGTACGAGCCCTGAGTTTTCCAAGTTTCTTCCTGCCTATCTGTTTGTCTGTCTGATAAGTTAGTGTTCAAGAGCAGGTAGATTGACTGTTATCATGATATACTGCAGGTTCATAACTCTTTCAGGAATCAATAATAAACAGGAGAAATTATCTAATCCCCATAATGCCAGTGTGAGTATATTAAACAATATTATAAACAAAACAAAAAACTACAAAATCATATTTCTCTGATCAAAGAAAACAACTGGACATTTCTGGCAATCATGAAACCTGCAACATCAGCTGGCCAGACATGGCATAATATTCAGGCAAAATCAGGCACTCTCTCAGCATGCTTAGACATCAACAACATCTCGACATCTGCAGAAACTACTTACCCCCGAACAATAAAGCCTCAGACTCCAAGCTTTAATAGGAAATATGGTGCAACTCCACACTTAAAGCTTGATATCCCAGCAAACCTACAGGTAGGTGCATACAGGGCTGTGGTCTACACAACAAAAATAATATTGGCCCTTGCCCGGAGTCTCCAAGCAGCAGTCACAGCCTTGTATGGTGAGGAGCGAGATAAATATAGCTGAGAGCAGAGTGGGGGGGTCGGGGTTGGGTTAACTCCCAGTCCCATCACATTTATGGATGCAGGTCTCTGCCAATAAACTGTAACGACTGATAACATGAAGGTAAACACAAGACCTTTTGTTTTGTTGTTGATTTCCTGTCATTTTTTTACCGTTTAATGTGCCTTATTGTCTTTTTTTTTTTTTTTTGTTAAGATAATTAATTCACGTGTGAAATATTTCAAATGTACAGAATTTTACATGTTTGTAGTGTTTTTTTTCATTCATGTATACAATTATTTACACATTTGCCTCAGAATTAAAACTAGTTAACTAGTTATGAGAATGACAAAGCTTACTGTACATAAATTATATCAGCATCACGATACAAAAACAACTCACAGTTCAACTTTTCCCTAAATTACCCAAGTGGTGGTTTTACAATTGTATATTTAATTCAATATAAAAATGGGAAGATCCCATTGGCCTATACAGTACAGTATGCCATCGCTGGTTAATCTCCAGCTGCTTTTATATGACTTTTTACTGCAGCAGTCTCAGCTGTGACTGTTTCTAACTTTAGCTATGCTATTGTTACTCGCTTCACGCGTAACAAATGCTCTTCATCACTCTCTCTTTCAGTCTCTCTCTCAGTCACACTCTGGTTTGTGGAAGACACATAAATGCCCCCACTTATCGCTTCAGGTCATAAACAGCTACTAAAAGAAAAAAAAAAAGTGAAATAAACTATTAATTAATCGATTTTTAAAATGCCCACTTAGAAATAGAATAGAAATAGTTTTCCTGTTTAAATAAAGCTTGTTAGAGGCTATTTGACAGCCACGTTTTATTGCGCTGCCGCAGATGTTTGGACATTGTCCTGGAAATTGGCCTGGTGAGTTTCCAAAGGCAGAAATATCATATCGCTGACCACTTCTGAGGCTGTTGTGGCTTTTTTGGCCCTCGTCCATCACTGTCCTACATGACACAACGGTCAGCATGACAGCGTGCCTAAAATGTTATGGTGGTAATCTGAGGAGTAAGTCTATTAAGCAAGATCAACCCACCAGCATTAAACACTGCAGGGAAGAAAATCAAGCAAGGTCAACACTACATGCTGTCAAATGAATCCTGGATATAAAATTTACAATCGGAACGTAATGTCACGAGCTACTAAATTATTTGGCGACATGACTTGATGCTATGATTAACTAAAGAGACATTTAACACAGTTTATATGTATGTATGTATATGTAGCCTGATTCAAATGTGCTTTAACTGTGTTTGTTTCTTTTTTTTTTACTAAAAAGGTTTGATATTTTAGGCATAAAGATTGGACACATGGGGAAACAACGAGCCTGGCTGTGTGAATGCAACAATTAATAATTAGCCTTTGAGCACCACTAAAGCTCACTAGTCAACACTTTATATCTTACTTATTTCATCCGTACATACTGTTCATATTCTGGCCCTTCACTGTATCATCTCATAATTAGTCTCTATACCAAATTTCTGAACCACAAACCATTTATGAATACCTCATAAGTCACAGATTAATTGGTGATTAATCCTTAATGGCAAAGCTTTCAGAGAGCAGAGAGAGAAAGTACATTCATTACTTTTTTGTTTATGGAGAATATATAATATATATATACACAGGTGAACATAACAAGGAATGAATTATATTAAATATGAAGAAAACCTTATCTTTATCTTTATCTTTAAAAAGTTTAAATATGTCCATTTTTGTATGTTCTGGGTCATCACATTTCAGGCTAAAAGAAGTGTTCAAGTTGCACAAAATCACCAAAACACCCCACAACATATCGTTTTTATGCCTTTTTTTTTTTTTTTTTTTTTTAATTTGCATGGATTAAACAAACCAGACGAAATGTGTTTATCAGTTAGTTTTAGTGGCTGTATGTATTTGTATGTATTTTTAGACAGAGCCAGGCTAGCCGTTTCCCCGTTTCCAGTCTTTATACTAAGCTAAGCTAACAGGCTTTTGGCTGTAGCTTCATATTCATTGTACAAACATGATATTGATCCCCTCATCTTACTCATATTTCAGTCACTCACTGATTTAATTGGAGCACATTTGAACACATACATCTACCGTACTGTAAAACTACTACTACTGCTAAAAGTTCCTGAGAAATCATCCAGTGTTCATATAAGCAAGAGATATACTGTTATACTGTGTAACAATAATATTCATATGAGACATATGTTTATATCATAAAGTCCATTATTACCCTGTCAGACACCTAAAGGTATAGTTACCTATATGATTAAGTTAACTATAGGAATATGCCAAGTCTCTCTACATCCTAGACCTCATTGTAATCTGATTATAAACCCCAGTTACTAAACAGCTGAATCTTCCTTATTTTTATTATTAGAAAAACTCGAGTGCATATCTATCCAGGAACACAATGTAACAGACACTTAACGAGTCCATCCCATTGTACCCCATGGTATTTAAGAGTATCATATACCTCATAAATCTATTTGAGCACCTTATGACTTATAACTTGAATAGTTGCACATATACATCTGTATTATCTAATGCAATGAATAATGTAGTGGATCTAATATTCTGTCCACCTTGTTTACACACATGTGTGATTGGGTTTGTCTACATTTATGTTTGTAATAAACAGTGTTTATCTCAGTTCAGCTGTCCAGGAAATTCCAGCTATATGCAGGTCTCATGGGATCCATTAGGACTATTTTTATACGCTGTTTTTCCACATACTGATGAACATTTATGTTAACAGTTGCAATCATTAAATGAAATCTCTGAGCTCTCACACAAATCGCCCATATTACTTCAGGAATTAGTCTTATACACAAGCGCAGTAAATGAAACGTTTTCAATGACACTAGCACACTCTAGTGGTTCAGTGGTTAGTGTGACTCTAAAATACATAATATGATAAAACTAGATTTGAAGGCACACCCGCAGAGGTATTTACACTCATTCTGGTTCAATAAACTTCAGACTTGTTATGGGTGTTGGCTCAGTTTAATTTGACCAGCAATGGATTGAAGGAGTTGTCAATCAAGCCCAGTTCGTACACGTCTTGAGAAAGACGTCTAACCAGGCAAATAGGGGGAAAAAACAGAGTGGATGGGCTGCGGATGTTAAGGGCCTTTAAGTCATGCAGGATCCTATATGCATAATGAAAAGACGATTGAGTCCTCAGTAAATTTAAATACTTGTACAGAATTATTCATTTTCTTTATGTATTTACTGTGCTTCCTATTAAAAAAACACACACACACACACACACAAAGTCTGTGTCTGCTCATTTAAGAAACAGGCCAATCGTCAGTTAGTCTTTCATGTTGAAGACTGGTGGCTTAATCGGGTCACTTTGGTTTTGGACTCACAACAAATGACATTGACAACCATCACATTTTGTTATCAACTTTCAAAGTGAAATGACTCTCGGAAAAAAGACAAATGTTGCTCGTTTTAACCTGTGAGTCATCAGTTCCACATCTTGCAGTAATCCCCCCTTTACAGCAATGACTGGTGTACCAACTGTTGTCTGACCCACACTCTTCTGTCACTATCTATAATTATCCATCCTACCAACATTTTTCACTTTATTATTTTGGTTATACTGTATGAATGTCTTATCGTTTTTAATCACTTACCCCTTTTTTAACTGGGTAAAAGTCTCATTCAGAATAAAGGATGGATTCACATTTTTTCAAGTCTGTTGTAAAACAACCATATAACCCATATAAAACACTGAAAATGATTTCCTCACTGTAATCATTCCTTCTGATCATATTGGCTATTTAAAAAAATCCCCTTATATGCCAAAATAAAAAGGTACGTCTTTGATTCCTTTTTTGCTTGTTCGCTGTTCAGTACAAACAACATAAACTATGGCTATGGTCACATGCAACAAAAACAAACAAACATTTAAAAAAAACAGAAATAACATGATGTTAAGATGCATACACATTAGTTAAGGAGAAAAAAGTGCTACTTTTACAAACAGTGTCAGTATGCATATTTAACATAATTTATCACATAAGGGAAAGTTAATATTCAATAACAATTTCTTTATGCCATATTGATGATAAAACACATTTATTCCCAGGGAAATTATTTAGATTTTACTTTTAATAGCACAACACAAAGGACAGCGTATCCTTTCTTCCCTTAAAAGGGCATATCCAGGAATTTTCAACACAGACTAGGGAGTGTTTTGGGAAAGTTAAATTTACTCCGCCGGGGGTGTGAGAGTACAGTATTTATTTTATTACAAAAGACAATACAACATTAGGCGTCGATTTTGGAATATATTATTAAAATATAAATATATATGTTGAGTTATTAGGCCGGAATAAACGTATGAATTGTTTTCTAATAAGTAATAATGGTTTCGCGCGTAATAACTCCCCCGTTGTTCTCAGTTGGTTTGTTCCGGGTGTTCTTTACGGAACCAACATTTTTATCAGGAAGTGAAGGGCGGTGGTTGAGAAGAAGAGCAGCAACGGGCTAGCTGACAAGTTTCTAGTTGTCGTCAGGTAAGACTATGTTTTTGATATATTTGTCGGTATATTAAAGATGAACTACAATGTGTATAATAATGCCACGCCGCTGCTGCAGACATTTAAAGCGCGTAACATGCTAGCGAGCCATTTTTGTTTGTTTTATAGCATCGACACACGGCTAATTGTTAGCTGTGACGCTAGCGTACCGTTGACGATAAATATGACAAACTTGCGGGGAACTTTTAACATGTAATTCTTAACAATATAAACATACACTTTACCTGTAAAGCTGGACACGTTTAGTAGCTGTTTAGTGTTTTAAGTGGAGTATTTTAACATCGTTGAGAACAGCGTTAATTGAGCGTTAATGTGGCCCAAACCAGGCCGCAAACCACTAAATACTAGACGTAGCGTTAGTTTATATAGTGTGACCTGCACTTACACAGGTGAAACAGTCCCTAAAATACAACATTAAGAGGAAAATCACATTTGTAATAAGTCAGTTTAGTGCAAAGTACAAAATGTACAAAAATTACAATTATGTGTATTTGACTATCCGTGCTTTCAAATTGTGATTATAATAAGAATTGATTATCTGAATATTACACTTATTTAACTAAGAATATAACACTTTATTGACCTGAAACTTAATTTTTAAAATGGCTTGTGAGTAAAAAGATGTTTAGACATCAATATATAAATACTGTTTGGATCAATATATTTACGCCTTTTTTCACTCATAAACAATTCCATGTAAATATATTATTGTTTATGTGCGCTCGAGGCTTCAGGTTTCTACATCACACTTTTTGTAAATTGAATATTGGACCAGAATTGGCTCCAAACTTCTTGTGATGTCACTAGAAATGCTTTAAAAACGTTTTGGTTTTTTTTTATTTGTTTGTTTTTCTATGAGCACAGGAAACTAAAATAGAAACAGCTCGCACAAGAACAAGAAGAAAAACACTTTTTGTCGACTTTCTCGTTAAAATGGCTTTTGGAAACCTGTGATCTGCATTTTATTGTCAATTTTTACATTACACAATTAATGGAGTAACTGACAAGAAAAAGTAGATCAAATTATGGGAAGTAGCAGCCCTGTGTCACCCTTATCACAAGTGGCCCAGTTGATCAATGTGTCAATATACAGTATGTCCCAGCTCTAGACAGTACTCACCAGAGGTCGCATCAACCAAATATTTTCAATCATTTTAACAATGGAGGGAATTTATTTTTTTTGACAGATGTAATTCATACGCCTGTCCAGTTTGTGGCGAGTGTGCATATTTATTAGCTCTTGTCTTTGATCTCATTACCCAGCTGGCTTTAGCCGTCGCATCAGTGGGCAGTTTGGCTCTCAGCTCTGGTGTCAGTTCATCAGATCAAACTGTACTCTGACGTTTTCACATCACAAACAAACGGCATTAAAACACATGTTGCAGGTACACTTTACTCAAACGTAGCTTAACCATGTCGTGTAATATCCTGCTTCAGTACACTTAAACAAGAAGAAAAGTGGCTGCACAGTCAGTGTCTCGTTCATCTCTTTTCACCATGCCCTTTTTTAAATAAATGCATACTCTATAAGCTTGTTGCGTATATTGATTATTAAAAAGTGAATTAATGAACAAATATGGGACAGTATATAAGTCTGCATGTAAAACATTGCCTGATATGGAAATCTGTCCTCACATCAGTAGTTTTCCTTCCAACAGTGAGCAGTGAGCTGATCAACCTAGAAAGATGAGGAACATTTCTATTTATAGCTCAGCAAGGGACACCGCACTGGGATTTACTGCCAGAGAATTAAACTGCTCTGCCACTGAGTTCTGGGCATGAATGGCGAAATCTTATTTTGAGTATCAGCGTGAGCCATGTTACTGTTTGATACTGTTGACGGATGTTATGCACTGATTAAGTCAGTCATTTCTTTGATTTATAGCTTTAAAAAATACTTACAAGAAGAATGTAACTGTACAGATTGTACATCTTAGTATTTTCACTATCAAGAACTGCCTAAAAGCACAGCTCTTATTTCAAGGGGACAAATTGCAATTTTCAATCACCCAGTGAACTGTTGTAAGATATACATTTGACAATGTTAGTCTTCTTTAAGGATAAGTTCCTGACTGTGGGATGTGTAATCTAATTGTTTTTTTTCTTCTTCTTTCACAGAAATAAAACAGTCAAAATGTCTAGCAAAAGAGCAAAGGGAAAGACCACAAAGAAGCGCCCCCAGCGCGCCACCTCCAATGTCTTCGCCATGTTTGACCAGTCACAGATTCAGGAGTTCAAGGAGGCCTTCAACATGATTGACCAGAACCGTGATGGGTTTGTCGACAAAGAGGACCTTCACGATATGCTCGCCTCGCTGGGTGAGTAGGAGCATGTTTGGCTCAGGACAAGCTTGAATATCTTCTTGTGTATGAAGGCATATTGCTGAAATGTCATAGTAGATAATCGGATAACAGAGGCAGTTAAAGTGTGCAGCTTCTTTCTTTTCTATTGCCTAGTATGAATTTATGTCTGCTGCTCGATGACTAATTCTGCAAGCAAACGTTTAGATTTTTTAACTGTTCACTGTAGTTTTATTTTTATGCAGCAAACTTAAATCTTTAAATCTCTTTTTAGGCAAAAATCCAACTGATGAGTACCTGGAGGCCATGATGATGGAAGCTCCTGGGCCCATTAACTTCACCATGTTCCTCACCATGTTTGGAGAGAAGCTCAATGGCACAGACCCTGAAGATGTGATCAGAAATGCATTTGCTTGCTTTGATGAAGAGGGGACAGGTAAGAAGGCCTTGAGCTTGTGATTTCTTTCCTTTCTGAGCAACATAAGTCCTAACGTGCTATAGTAAATTGGGTCACACGGCAAAAGAGACGCTTTTGATCTTGACTCGTTTTGACTTTGTTCTTTCAGGTTTCATCCAGGAAGATTACCTCAGAGAGCTGCTCACAACAATGGGTGACCGGTTTACAGATGAGGAGGTGGATGAGCTTTTCAGGGAGGCTCCTATTGACAAGAAGAGTAACTTCAACTATGTGGAGTTCACACGCATCCTAAAGCACGGTGCCAAGGACAAGGACGATTAAAGAGCTGTTACCAGCATATTCCTTAACACCCTCTCCGCCTCTATCGTCAGCTAGATCTCCGTGCTGCATGTCTCAACTCTCCAGTATAAACCCTATTGTAAAGCAAACCAAAGCAATAACTATCCACTGTATTTGTTGTGAACTTCCAGTGTTGCCAGATTTACATATTTCTAATGAGAAAAGAAATTTCAAAGCAGTTGTTCAGATTTTTTTTATCATGTAAAAATGTGAAGTGGCAGCTCACTGGAAGCTCTAAGGGATTCGTCTCTGCAACTCATGTGATCGGGTTCAGCTGGATTTTTACATTTTATAATATAAACTTTTTAAATAAAGCCCTCTATCAAGTTGTAGTTTGCTGACTGTTTCCCTCGCATAAATGACTGAAATACGTGTTGCATTATTTTGTCTTCATTTGTCCAGTTGTATAGCCAAAAGGCTGATGCATCATTTTTTCATTCCTCAGGTTCTTGTCAAGACTTGACAAGTCGTCTCCTGAATTTATTCAGCGTGTGCTGACGAGCACCAAGCCACGGGCGCAGGCTTGAAATGAATTCTTTGGTGGGACAGTTTAACCATGTAATAGTGAAAGGGAAAGTACCTGTAGGGATGGTGCATTTGTGCCAATAAAGGGAGTGTTTGTAATAAAGTTCCTTATCTAACAGGCAGGTTGGGGCACTAAACCAGAGACGAGACAAACACGATGAAGTGAATCTCATCCTATTAAAGCTTCTGGTGTGGCGTTGATTCAGCAGCAGAAATTGATGTCAGGCTAACAAATCAGACTAAAATAATCCTGTTATTTCTCATCTAGATAACTTGGTTCTTTAAAAAGGCAGTTTGAGGATTGATTTGTTAGTCCCTGATGACGTTATCTTGAATAGTAAACACAAAGATGATTGACTCAGTGCACTGATCACATGGCTCAGCATAATCAATGTGTCTAAACTAGATTTTTTCTTTTTTGTAATGATTTTAGATGGAAAGTGTTAAGATATTTTTAAATTAAGTAATTCGATGACGTAGGCAATTATTAGTTAAATATAATGTATTTGTAATATTTGGGTTATTAATGTCGCCCTCGAGTGTCTGCACGTTTCAAACCAAGTGGTGCTGCTTTCAAACAGTGTGGGAAAGTTTGGTTTTCAAAGTGCAAAATTAAGAATACTGATAACGTAGCGATGGTAGATTTTTTCGTTACTATCATAATTAATTGGGACGTAAGATCGGTGTATTCATAGTAAAAACAAATGTTGTTCAGCTATTTCTATTTACATGGTCAATATTTTTTGTGTGCTTTAAAAAAAATCGCTTGGATTTCTAGACTGCAGATTGTCATAATCCAATCCGTTAGAAACCAGGAGTTACGAGGCGTCTTGAACGCCTCACGATGCTTCCTAGTCCACGCTAGTAACGTGACAACAGCCTGTATTTTCACGGTGAGCGTTTCCTTCTTTCTCGGGCTCTTTGCCTCCATCAGAAAGCTCCAGGTAAAAGTTTAACCAGTTTAACCTTGATATGTGTTGTTTAATTAACACCCTGAGATGAAAGTGTCCGTTTTTAGAGACGCTAACAACCAGGCTAGCAGCTAAGTAGCTAACGTCAGCTCACAGCTTCAAGGTTGGTTAGTTGACGGCTAACGGTAAAGAAGGTCAGCCAACTACTTTACAAACAAATGGAAGAAAGCTTCAAACACCCCCTCATGAAGGAAGCTGAGCTCTCTCATTTCCATTAGTTTAATTCTCTCATTTTGTTGCATGGTGTGAATATGTGTGTGTGGTCTTTGTAACAAACCCTTAAAACCTTTCACTTGTTTTTAAAGTTTTTCTTCAGCCAAGTCTGATGAATCTTTGGCTTTCATGGCTTTGAAGCTGATCCAGAGACGTCTGCTGCTCGGGCAGTTGGGGATTCAGCGTTACCCTCCTGTTGGACCCCTCTGCCCCACCAGGCTCCTGAGGACCAGCCCTGCAGGTCGGCCTTCATGTGTAGCCTGTCTGTGCACTCCGGCCAGCTGCTGCATCCGAAAACAGGGTTGCCAGAATCTCCAGCTGGACCCTGTGGTCAGGAGCCTGGCCACCATCACCAGGGAGCCGTATTTCATCTGCAGCAGCTCTGTTGACTTTCACAGTGACTTGTTTCCCAGGTTCAGCCTGATCCAGCAGCACCAACCCACCACTGCAGAGGAGAAAGCTTTCCAGCAGCGTTTGGGGAGCTGCTCCTCATCCTGGCAGGTGTTCAAACTGCTGCGCACCGTGGGGATCATGTCTGACACCATGGCGGCAGCAGCTCTTCACCGTGTGGCTGACCTGGAGCAGGATGGTAACTCCCTGAAGGATCCGTCCATGCTGGAGAATCACACCATCAGAGCCCTGTGTTTCCAGGTGGAGCAGGACTCAGGGCGGCTGACGGACGGCGGGCTGGTGTCGGCTCTGCTGGCCTGCACACGCCTCTTCTTGGATCCCTGGAGTACGCTGATGGTGCGGCTGGTGTCTGAGAGCCAGGAGAGGCTCGACCGGGGGCACATGAGTGTAGGACAGTTGTGCACTCTGGGCCAGGCAATGCTGGCCATGGAGGGTCATAGCAGCGTGATGCTACAGGAGGTGATGGAGCAAATCCAGAAGCAGGAGCCCTCCCAGTGGAGCTTAGCAGACCTCATCGCTGTTTATAGACTCATGCAAAGTGGCGTGGGTGAAGTTGGAAAATACAGAAACCTGATGAATGCCATGCACACTCACGCTGTGAGCATCACCTTCAATATGGATCCTGCTGCTGTCAGCCAGCTGCTCAGTGCTCTCGTGACCCTGAATCAGACCCAGGCCAGACCTCTTGTGATCAGTCTGTGTAAGCAGGCTACACGGCATATGCCTCACTTCACTGATAAGGAGTTCAGCCTTGTGCTTGAGGCACTAATGTATTTTGGTCACAGTGATAATCACTTTGTGGAGGCGATGGAGAAGTACGTACCCAGAATGGCCTTCACCTCCCAGCCGGAGACGGTAACCAAGGTGATGCAGTTCTTCGGCCAGAGGAACATCCTGTCCCCGCCGGTGTTTGACATCATCGCGGAGAGCTTTGTATATCGAGCAGACGACTACAGCACCAGCCAGGTGGCCACGCAGATCATACCTTTTGGGAAGCTGGGCTACCTTCCGCCCAACGCCGGTGAAATGTTCAGGAAAGTTGAAACCATCTTGCGCGCACGCTTCTCACACTTCCAGCCTCGGACACTGCTCAACCTGCTCCACTCCTGCATCCTGGTGGAGAGGTTCCCTGTTAACTTTGTTTCCAAAGTTTTTAGCAGTTACTTCCTCCAGCATCTTCAAGGTAAAACATTCTGACACCCGCGATATGGATTCACGTACCATTAATGTATGAACAAAATTCACTTTGTAGAGATAAATATACTGTATGGTTTGCATTTATCTATGTTTCAGAGGATGGCAAAAAAATGGACCCGACCGTTCTGGCACAGCTGACCCAGCTCTACATGACGTTGAAGTTAGAGTGTCCCTTCTTTGAGGTATTTAACAATTATTTGTGTCAAGTTAGATGTTTTAATTGAAAGACCAAACCCAGATCAGATAGCTGGATACACACATATCGTCAGTTTGTGAGGTTCAGTGCATTGCAGTTTGAATGTGAGGAAACCTGAACCTGCTATCTGACTGACTTCCTGCATTTCCCAGAATTACTTTCGATCAATAGAAAACAGATACAGACTCGTTAGGTTCATGTGCGGCTTAGGTTTGTAGACAAATGTTTTCATCATTAATTGTCCAATACATACTGTGCAAGTCTCTCTCCATCACAGCAAATTAATAAAAAAAAACACACATTTCACCTTCAGCAATATATACAATTATATTTCAATTTCAACATAACTTGATGTGACTAATGGCTATAGCCTCATATTAGCTGTACATAAACGTTCACCCTCTGAAGCACCATCTGTTGTCTCCTCAGGGTCCCGAACTTTTTCCCAAGTTCCGCATCAAGTCTTTCCTCATATCTGGACATTTTGTGGAGACACCGTTGGACTCAAATCTGTACCACTCAGTGAAAACCGGACTCGTGGATTTGCTCGGGGCTCGTTCATACTTTGGATCCCAAGTTCCGACACCATACTGCTACACGCTGGGTAACACGCACGCAACTGCTTATCTCTCAATGTTTCCTATAGTTTACCTGCTTGATATTAATTTTTTTTTTTTACTTTTGTTTTTGTAGATGTGGAGATAAAATTTGATGAGGACGGATTCGTGTTGCCTGCCAGTCATGATGATGCATACAGGAGGTAAATACTCTCATGTATTATATAAGATTATTTTCATGTCTACGTTTATAGTCTGTATGTTTGAACTCATTGTACCGTTTTTTATTTATGCATTGACAGGATAGCTCTTTGTATTGATGGACCCTTGAGGTTCTCTACAAACAAGAGACAGCTACTTGGGAAAGAGGCCATCAAGCAGAGACAGCTGAGGCTTCTGGGATACGAAGTTGTGCAAGTTAGTCACTCGCCTTCACTTTTACGCTTCATCCCATTTTTGTGTTCTTTTGAAAGTTTTCTGCAAGATGTCAATATACGAGGGAGAATGTAGGATCCCAGCACATTGTCTGTTTTGTATATTTCTTTCTGCCTTCCAGTATAATCTTGTGGTTCTTTATCTTGTTCTTTCTAGATCCCTTTCTATGAAATGGAAAAACTGCAAACCAAAACCAGTGTGGTGAAGTATCTGCACGAAAAAATCTTCCCTCACAGTCACAGACTGAGCTGGTGATGATCAAAGAAACATCTGTACACTGAGGTTCTGAATTTAGCGGCCGTTATTTTTTGTTGCACTCTTTCTCGCTTAAATATCATTATTTGTTTTTGCTATAGGTGCCATTGCCTAAAGAATGTAAATTATTGATCATGCAGTTCCACACATTTAACTTAATAATAAAGTGGCTTTTGTATAAATGACTTTATTGACTTCAGTGTATCACACAAACTTATGGATTACTTGAAAAATATAATTTATTTTTGCCCTTAGCAACACAGACCTGCAGAAACTGTACAATGTTCAGAGAATCCCAATTCCAACAGTTACCTCAGATACGTATGAGCCCATTATTACAGGAAAATTATCTTCTTCTTTTTTTTAAAATTAGAAAACCTGATTTCACATTCTCATTCTCATTCGTTGGACACAAGATGCTTTGGTAATAAATGCTTTCCTCTAAGGCTGGGAGTGTTAGTTGGATAAATACAAAAAAGGCTATTATACATGTAAAACTAGCATTAATGTCCTGATTGCACCTTTATGTGGCAGGAATCTGAGGAAGACCAAACTCATCCACCAGAACACCATCCTGAAACACAAAAAGAAATCAAATCAATAGATGCTGTGTAAACCAATAACAATAACCAATGACAAACCTATGACATACCCTGTTGGTTGACTTGTCACCGGGCAGACCCTCTGGGATAGAAGGAGCTGTGGCGGCCTCATCCAGGTAAGAACTGTCGTCATCCATCAGGAGCTCGTCTCCCAGAGCATCCAGCTCTGTGAACACAGCGATACGTTTCACAGATATGCAAGTTTGCTTGTCAATAAGCACTAAAATCTACTGTGTAGCCTTCTGCCATCTGCAGAGGGATAATACTGCAGAAACAATATGATAGGTGTCAATTAAATCCATAAACTACTATGGGGAGGAAATTCTCCCTTTTATATAAACGCTTTACCGACCTGCTTCCAAGTCATCCTCATCAATGTCAGGCGTGCCGTAGCTTCTGCCCATCGCTTCCTGGATCTCATTGGCATCTTCCATCATGTCCTCAAGCTGATCTTGAAGATCCTAAATAAAAATCAAAAAAAGGAGTTAAAATGTTTATCTAATATCAACCTGCTCTGTGACAAAGACAAAATGTTTCAAGTTTCTTCCAAAGCTATTCTCCTTTTATTATGAGCAGATGGATGATGGTGTTAATTTCATATCAGGAAAATAATATGGGATTATTATATTTTAAGAAGAGAAAGAAAGAAATACCTCAATCTGATCAATTTTCACGTGCTTGTATGCTTTCTTCATGTCTTTGAGTCCGACTTTCATGGCATCAACCTAAAAAAAAACAAGACATGTTAGTAGCAAATCACGTTTTCTTTAGCGAGCAGCTCATCTGCTTCAGTACATAGATTCACTGTGTCTCTTACGGTGGTTTTAGTGTCTTTAAGGGATTGGATTGAATAGTTTGTTTGTTCCATGTTGAACGACTGTTGCATGAGGTTGTCTCTCTGACCCTCATACCTGCAGGAGATAAGAACACAGTTAAGTTTAGCAAAAAAAAAGATTGAACTTGAAAAATATTTGAAGCTTATAGCTATTTTTTGTACAGGTTTAAGAAGATAAACATGCTGACTTGAGGACATAAACTGACTTACATTCTCTTCTGCTTCAGAACCCTCATCGCCTTTTGCTTGACCATGTTCTAGTTAGATTGAGAAATTGAAAACAAACTCATGAGCAACAATAAACACGGGACTGGACAAAACTATATATGCCAAAACAAATTCATCCGTAGTATTAAAAAATGTCAAGTTATCAAAACTCACCAAATGTCTGGTCAGATTTCTATTGATCT
This sequence comes from Pampus argenteus, assembly GCA_036937835.1. Lineage (NCBI taxonomy): Eukaryota > Metazoa > Chordata > Actinopteri > Scombriformes > Stromateidae > Pampus > Pampus argenteus. Next base: position 5,257,071 of record CM072880.1, on the reverse strand, counting down.
CAGCCAACAATTATGAGAATTTCAGCACCGGACATTAAATCTCACCTTTGAAGGTCCATCTCTCATCTTTTTCATCTGATCCTTGTACTTCACAAGTTCAGCATCTAGTCTGGAGATTTTCTTGTCGACAGACTCTACCCGACCATCAACCTAAAAGTAGAAAAGAGAGAACAGGACATTAAGCTTTATATGATTATATGATTATTGATAATTGGCCATTGGATCATCTTAATAGAGGTGTTACAAACTAAATACAGTCAATACAGTTCAGCTTTAATATGATCAGTGTCTTCCTGTCAACTCCAGCTGGTTAATAATAGCTCTGCCCAGAGGAGCAACCTGTATAACTGGTTTAATATCGGCCAAGTCACTATAACGAGACTCACATAGTTTCTGTTGTATGTCAGTCAAATGTCTCAAACTCCATCTTTAAAAAAAAAATCACATAAAGCTGATTCATCCTGTAAAACACAAAGCGACTGTTGTGTTTAAATACCTCCGATTATCAACGGATATTATTCAAACATGGCGGTTAGTCTAACGCCTTTTTATAATACTCCTATCTGGTTTTAATAATACATTATTGATCTATAAGCTCGTCGTTATGACAAAAATGTAGTTAAACATAACAAACTCTGGCCTCTGCCCATAAAAGTTGGCTAACAGTTAGCTAGGAGAAACCATCTTTGTTTACCTTTACGCTGAAAAAGTAGTTTGAGGGTTATACATACGTTTCCTATACAGTCCGTGAGGTTAGGTGGTGGTGCTTTAGGCTTCCCTTTACCAAATATACGGTTCATGTCGCTAAAATAAAGCTTTTATAGTGTTTAAGAGAAAACGCCGTTTGTTCGCTGTCCGCTGCCCGAACTGAAGCAACCAACCCGGAAGACAGACTTTCGTCTGACGTCAGATGAGTCACATGATCTGTACTCGCTTGACCACGCCCCCTCCATGATGGAATAGTCTCTCCAACCTGGTAAATACATGCTCAGACTCTTTTACTCCAAGCTTCCTGGTTTCCCTCTTTAATGATTCTCCTTCTCTACGTGCTACAAGCTCCACTTATTCCTTTATTCTGTTTGTGACACCGTGATGAACAACACACACTTGATATTTTCACTTGATAAATGACTGAATAAATGAATGATCATTTTCTGCAGACCAAATAATTACTAATTAGCTAATCATGTTAACACTAAACATGACTGTAGTGAAGCTTCTGCATGTTTTCTCTAAACAGACACATACGTAGTATTTGGTAATGCTATTTTCTTCCTCTGGAGGGAGCTGCTGGCTCAAGCAAAAAAAATAAAAAAAATAAAATAAATATATATATATATATATATAATATCAGGAATCAGGTGCTTCCAGACCTCCCACCAAAAAAAAATAGTTTTTTATTTTTTTATTTAAAATTAAATATCTAGAAGTAAAGACACAGAGACAAAGACAGAAAGACATTTGAGCGCTTACAAGTTGTAAGAAACGTGAGTCGATGTGCATTTATTAAACTTGCTTTAATATTAAGCATTTTACAAACAGGACGTTTCGATCAATACATCTTCTGTGCATTTGATAGCAGACAAAGCCAACATACAGGTGCAGATTATAAAACAATAAGCAATGAGAAAAAGCACATGTCTATATCACAGTGGAGTTTCTTGGAGTAACGTCTCTTTCTGTGCTATATCTATTTATTATATCTATATCTATTTATTTATGACCTAAACCCCCCAAAATATCTGTTTTAAATACATGAAAGTGAAACTGAAAGTGTTTATGGAAATTTATTACCGAATCACTTAAATATAAGCAGTTATAGTTCCTCTCTAATGAGATATACAAGTTTATACTATGGTTAATCATATGTTTATATCATACAGAGTATATTTGCAGTACATTCAACATAATTTACAACAGCACAGTCCATCAAGCATATAGGCTGCTGATGCTGCATTATACTATCATATCATAGCGATGATCATTGACATGCTACAAATGCAGAACATTTCAATGATGTCTGTGCAAAGGTTTTTTTTTTTGTTTTTTTTATCATCTATACAAAATAAGGTATTGTAAACATACTATCATACTGTACAGTTGTCATAATATACTGTATTTAATCATGTGCACGACTTGTTTAAACAGCTATTCATGTTTTCAGGTTGCACCGATAGAATATTTCTCTACAACGACAGCACGAGTGTTTCAACAGGACAATGTGCATTATGGTAGAAATCATACACGACACAACGTGTGATGGTGTTATAGACAACTTATCAAACTGGACACAACTCCAGAGTCAAAGCTGATAGAGAGCCCTCTGTCAAATTTTAAAAGCACATTCAAGTCCAGGATTTTCCCGCAAAGATTTATCATTGATACACTTGTTTTTATGCAAGCAAATGTTGCTTTTTCTTCTTCTTTTCCTGCTCAATGACTTTGACAGGGGTCAGTTCTTTCACATCACGGTCAATCAGCACAATTCAAACTCTTACGTAAAATGGATTTTGGCACAAATCCGCTGTCAGTGATTCATGCAAACACCACTGAAATATTAACTGTATAAAAAACATTTTTATACATGATGTGCTGTTTGATTCAACTGCTAATCATTCCTGTGTTATCCTGGACTGTTAAAAGGCACATTTGGCAAAAGATTTATTGGAGGAAATGACAGGAATACATATTTTTTTAAATGACAAAGGAATAAAAAAAAAAGATGCAATTAAATGAGAGTAAAAGCTGTACACTGATGCAACTTGACGATGTTATGATATATTTCATTTACCTCTTGCAAATTTTCCCATGAAGTAATCAAGATTTTTCCTGAGAAACCTTGGTTATAATATCATAAATTTTCCACACATAGGAATACTTGTAATCTGTGCAGATTAATTTGCAGTTAATTTTTTTAGGAATATAATCTCTTTAGGAGAGAGAATGACTTGAAAATGGACATTGTAAGAGGCAAATCACATTTGGGCTTCTTCTAGTTAAAGCTGAAGTTATAAAAACACAATCTTCATGAGAACTGCGACAAGAAGAAATACATGAATGAAAGTGATAAAACGTCACAGCAGAAGAGACGAGAAGTTACTGTCATGTTGGAGTTTTGTGGATTTATGGACTAGTTGGAATACAATTTATAATCTGTAACTTTCACTTGATCTCTGAAATGAAATCATATCAATGTTGGGACTGTTTACACCCCAAGAGACACGTCCCATAACAATTGAAAATAAAGAGTCAACTTCAGTTATGGAGTCAGAATTACAGTCTACATTGTTGACGTGACGTGGGTTAGGCCCAAGTCATGTGAGTCTTCTTTTCCAATATGGGAGATTGAAGACAGTTCCACTGCTAGTCATGCTGGTTTACTAGTCCCATCTGGGTTCTCCAGGGGAACAGCGGCCTCCCGCACAGTGCTAGGGGCCTTCTTGCTCCCCGATACCTTCTCCCCCTTCAGTTTGGCCGAGAGACAGAAGTCTTTGAAGCAACGTTTGAAGTTCTCATCCAGAAAGGCATAGAGGACAGGGTTGAGGCTGCTGTTGGTGTAGCCCAGAGCCACGCAGAAGAAGTAGGCGGCCATGATGGCGGTGGTTTCAGGCACGCTTACGAGCGCCTTGACGAGGATGAAGATGTGAATGGGCGTCCAGCAGACCACGAACACGGCCACCACCACCACAACCAGACGCGTGATGCGGCGCAGGTTGCGATCTTTTTCCCGGGAGCCGGACAACATTCGGACACTTTTCAGCCTCAGGACCATCAGGGAGTAGCACACGGTGATGATGAGCACAGGCACGACGAAGGCAAAGACAAACACACATATCTTCATCAGTGTGTCCCAGTAGACGTAAGGCTCTGGGAACTGTAAGGCACACTCAGTTATGTCTGCAGGAGGGAAAGAGGGAGAGAAAAAAAAAACGCACTTGTGCTTTATCACAAATAAAATTTCCACTCTGTGCCTTTCTGCTATTAATTTAGCGAGCTGTTAAGGAGCAGCTCATCTGCACTCAACAGGATCAACATTGTTGCACTAAATCGTCTATATTCAGGAGAAAAAAAATGGTGCATGATGTGTGGCTAATGGAAAAGAATAAATTGTCTGAAACTTTTCTGCTTTATTCATGAAGGGTAAAAGCTGTTTCTCACCGCTGTTTGTCTGGGTACCACCCAATACGAAAGCAGGTATCCCCGCGACCGAGGACAGTATCCAGATGCACACGTTGATCATCTTGGCTTTAATCGGAGTGCGGAAGTCCAGGGCTTTCACTGGGTGGCACACTGCCACGTACCGATCCACACTCATCATGGTGAGAGTGAAGATGCTGGTGAACATGTTGTAGTAGTCGATGGAGATGAAGACCTTGCAAACCACCTCACCAAAGGGCCACGTGTTCAGCAGGTAGTCGGTGCTCTGGAAGGGCATTGTGGTGGTGACGAGGGCATCGGCGAGCGCCAAGTTGAAAATGTAAATGTTTGTGGCTGTCTTCATCTTTGTGTACCTGGAATATCCAGGAATAGAGAGAACCAGAGCTAAACATCCAGCCAGTCATGCTGCTTAGCTGACTCTGTAGAAGACCTTTCTGCTCGGCTCATTATGGATAAAATATTGGCCATTAGTCTGCACTGCTTCCTTGAATGTGTAATGCAATTTTTTCGGACTCACAGTTCATTGTTATGTATAGTATGCTACTGGTTTCAGGTGGTGTGTAATTAACTCGTTTTCACTTAATTAAATTAGGATTGCATTAATGGTCTACGTGATGACCTTTTCTCATTTTAAATCTAAAGTTTAATTTAAAGTTTGTTTCGGTTTTTTTTTTTTGTTTTTTTTGATGACACCTAAAGGACATAATGACACATTGATATTAACAAAGGCAGCGATGAATTCTTTTACTTTATAATAATAATAATAATGTGTTTATTTTGAATTATACATGGATTATAATACACAAAAATGATTAAGGTTAAAGGCCTTAAAGGTATAGTCATTTTTTAGTCATCATAAACATTTGAGGGGTCAGTGCAGTATTTTTTTTCCTTTCTGATAAATGGCTGCCAAGACAGTTAACGGTGCAGGCCGTGAAAAAACCAAAACAACGAGCTGAAAGTAGCTAAAATGTTCCAAAGAGCTGAGAGGACCTGAAGAGTTGAGTGATAATATAAAAATATTGATCAAGGCAGCTTTAACAATACAAACTATCCCTAAGAGGCGCACTGAGAAGTTCTGCTCTTAACGGCTTATTGTTCACTGTCTAATACATGGCTTATGCTGACTTTGTAAGATTTTTGGATTAATGTAATTTCGAAATGCTGGTTTACGTTTGAATCGCCACAAACCACTTGGTTCCTCAGTCAAATGACCCTCCACGGAGCAACTAAACAGTAAAACATATAGTCTTTTCTAAAACTGAAGTGATTAAAATGGCCTCGACCGACAGGCGACGCAATCACATTTGATTTGAGGTAATTGTTGTCTATGGAGCGACGTATTCTAGATGACACTGCTGCATTTACACACTATACATCTGAGGAGATTTGTTGCTCTCACACACCATAAATATCAGCCAATGAGGTGCAAGCAGGCTAACAGCTTGATAAAGCACCACTGGTTTCAACTATAATTAATATCATGTCCACTAGAGTTGATTTATAGAATATTGTTATTGTATTTTGGAGGTCTTGATGGTTATTAGATGCATAAATTGGGGTACTTTGAAGGTTTTGGAACTTGTCAGCATCTGCGAGAAGCAAAAATCAATTTTATATCACAATGCTTTGCACATTTAACACTGACTTAGTAACGACAGCAGGGATCTTAACACTTTCCACTCAGCTTAAAGACTAACTGGCTACAAACTTCATTTGGATGTTATCCTAGCTGCATAAAAAATGTGTCTGTTTCCATGCAGATTAACTGTTTGGATGAACTTCAGAGCAACATGACTTCTTTCTTTGAAGGATTCGTCTCCTTGAGTGCATCCGAGAACAAAATGCAGGCACTGAGGAGAACCCTGACATAAACCAGATGAGGGTAAAAGGCCAAGGGTGGGTGCCAGGGGCTTCTGCACAAGCAATAACATTTACAGTGGCTGTGGATAAACCCACGGAGCTCTGTTTTCTTTTGCATTTCTAAATAAAAAAATATATATATATCATTTCCATAAGACTTTCTTGCATGTGCCAAAAGATATGCAGCTCCCTCCTATCTATTTTTTTTAAAACTTTCCATAACCTCATATGATTATTGTGCACATGTTGTGATATTATGCAGGAGAGAATATCACTCACTCATATTTATAAAAAAAAAAAGAAAAAAGACTCTACCTGATGATCACATACATGACGAGGCAGTTCCCCAATAAGCCGACCACAAACACCACTGAGTAGACTGCAGTGATGATGGGGATGATGGGTGACATGCTCTCCGGCTCCCAGCTGTCATCATGGCTCACATTGCGGTTCTCTGAGTATCCGGACACCCAGGCTGAAGAAGCATTCACCGGACAGTCCTCAAGCAGCGTGGAGAGGCACTTATTGTCTTCTTTGAAAATTTCAACGGGAGTGCTTTCCATTCTGACGCCTGCTAGTTGGGTTGAAAAATAAATAGCTCCTAATTAAGAATTTAGATGATAAAAAATAAATTAATAAAAAAAAGCTTTGCAATCATTGAAATAGTGGTTATTAATAATAATGAGACAAAGCCATGAAAAAAACAAAACACTTAAATCATAAAAAATAAAAATACATCATCACACACCTGCACAAACTTCACTTAGGTTTCAGAGACACTTGTAGATTATGCAAAACACAGTCGGAAACAAAAAAACACACACACACACACACAGGTTCAGTCTTTCATTAAAACGCACACACACATCTCTGCATCTCTGAAGCTCGCAGATTACTCACCTCGATCACCCTGAATGAGTGAACGCAGCCCCGTTATTTATATGTGATTAAAAATGTGTTTCCTGCCAGTTACTGTGCAGCTCCGCTTGTTTTGTGTGTGTGTGGATGCTGCTACTGCGCGCCTGGAGAGGAGAAGCTGCGGCTCTGCGAGCTCTCGTGCACACGCACTAGTGGGGAAAGGTGGCGCGCAATCAGGCTAGATTCACACACACACACACACACACTTCAATCTTATGTCACACTGGAGTAAAAACTGTTGATCAACATTAACCAGGACATCCCTGATTTAATAAACAACAGTGAAATGACACTGATATAACCAGGTTAGTGTAAATTGTAGAAATGTCACCATGTATCTCTCCAAGGATGCATATTTATGCTGATAAATGTAAAAAAAAGCAAAGTGATCAAAAGACTGAGAAATGAGACAGAGGCAAAGCAGCAGGAGAGATGGATGTGATGGTATTCAGCCCTGGTTGGGTGCGGTGACAGGATGAGAAGCACACTGGACACTGCACACGCCACTGCACATGTATGTATGTATGTATGTATGTATGTATGTATGAGGGCAGAAAATGGAGATGATATATAACCAAGGTCCAGTGTATACAATCCACCAGTCTTTCACTTTAACTTTAATAACATGGTTTGTGCTTCATGCCATCTTCTCCTCCTTTAGAAGCATATGTATTATATTATATTATATTATATTATATTATATTATATTATATTATATTATATTATATTATATTATATTATATTATATTATATTATATTATATTATATTATATTATTTTATATTATATTATATTATATTATATTATATTATATTATATTATATTATATTATATTATATTATATTATATTATATTATATTATATTATATTATATTCTTCAGTGAGAAAAATAACAAACGTTGTGAGGCTGCAGTGACTCAAAGGATTACATGAAACAAACAGACTAAAAATACAAACTTACACATATTTACATTAGATTAGCATCAGGGCAATGCTTTGTGTGAACATTATGCAACAGTGATTTGCAGTGTATCATAATGTGAGTCATATGTAATCTGTGACCGAGTAGCCTGTATCTACAACAGTGGAGCTAATGTCTGAGGATATAAAAAGCCCTCATGTGTTGATTCCTCGAGGCTTGTCTGAAGCCATCTGTGAGCGTTTGTCAGTAATTATGGTGAGAATAAGAGAAAAGTCAAAAGTCATTATTGCATTATGTTTCTTTATATGTCTTATATATTTCTGTTCAGCAACCAGGTGAATGGGTTTGTAAGTTGAGGAAATGGAAAAACATCCACAGATATTTTCTACATCTATCAATTATTTCCTAAAGTTAGTTCGAAATGAGTTTTTAAAGTAACTAAAATAACTAAAATGTTATGACTCTGCAAGGTTATTGCTTCATTTGTCGTTTGTATAGATACTGATTTCACAACCCAGCAACAGCAAATAAAAATAAAAATAAAAACTTCAGAAAAAAGTGGTGCAAGAAACTGACTGACTGGCTGAACTTCCCTGGACAAATTCCTAAAAAAAGAGAGAGAGAGAAAAAAAACTGAATCTGGGAAATCTGCCATGGAAGAGATTTAGTAGTAAAAATGAAGGAAAGAAAAATGTCTAAAAAGTCAATCAATCAGTCAATCTTTCAAAGAACAGTTACACAACATCCAATCTAGGGGTAAATGTGTGATTTGTGGGGCATCAATCATCCATCCAATGTCTATGAACAGTGGACCCTGTACTGAAGCTCGTTTGGGAATTACACCTGCGCTCATCATATTGTGATCCAAGTAAAATGTGAGCATAACTAAGTTGATCTTAAAACATCATTTATAGACACAGTCTAAAACGATGATGTAATTTTATGATATTACTTATGTGCTAACAGAACTGTATTGCATATTGAATATTGTTTGGAGATATTTTTTTTACATCAGTTCAATGTAAAATGAAATGGATGAACTGTACGAATTGATCACCAGGAATGTGCAGAATAAACACAATCAGTGCCGAGACGTGTTGGGAATTATAATCGGTGAAAATTATTCCGTATATATATCAGATCGACATGTGAATTTTTTTCATTTTTAAATCTGGGTACACATCTTGCGCATAGTTCTCCAAATGAATCTCCTGTGGTCAGCAGGTCTCTGCTCATGAGGAGATCCAGTAAATAAATCCACTTCCTGTTAACCGTTGAACCGGCTGAAGTGTCCTTGAGCAAACAATCACCAAAATCTTCCATATATGTATGTCATAGGAGCAAGCTCAATACAACATCACATTAATATTGTAATGAAATTCAACCCCCGACTAATACTGCATGTCCACAGTGAGAGATTAAATAGATTTAAAAACCAGATTACACTGAAAGTCTGTGTTTCCCAAACAAACAGCATCAGATGTATGAACTAAAACGACAAAGTAAAGATTGTTATTGACTATCCCTGATGCACACGTAACTATTTTCATCATCACGGCAACAACTTATTGATATTTTTTTTAAACCAGAGCACCAACTACATGACGACGTGAAAGCACATCAATCAAGTTTCTCAATTGATCTTCTGTGTTTTTTAACTAAAGTACAACGCTGACGATGACATTTACAGTTAGCTCATAATTTTTGCAGCTTTTGTGAGAAACGTGTGGGAGGCCGTCGGAGTATCTTTCACAGCTTTGACTGAACTCACAGGCGGGACAGATGGATGCCAGAACATGTTTTCTTCGCCTGCGCAAATATGTGAGCGGGTCTGATGGGAATCTTGGATCTAAATTTAGTTGAAATTATGTAAATGCTGTGATGAATTCATTACATTTATTTATTGTTTTTTACTTCTGCAAGTATTTCTGAGACAGATCAATTTCAAATATGAAAGCTGGAAATTAAGAAAAATTCACTTTTTGATTTACAAACGTCTCGGACATTGTGTTTTTTCTTTTTTTTTTATAGATTCTCTCACCAAAAACAAACAATAATAAAAGTCAATACTATCTGACTCTAGGTGATGAATCTCCTTCTGCAGGTATTGGTACGAGTGAGCGTCTACCTCATGTTTTTCACTTAGAGACGTGAGGCAGAGATAAAAATGAGAAGGTTCAGAGGTGAGAGCAGCTATTTCAAACTTCAGGTTTTCCCTGCTGGATATATGAGCGTTTTGGCTGCTGATAGTAGAGTTCATCCTAACATGCAGGCAGTAATGCACTTCTGTGATATCGAAATATGTATATATATATATAAATAGTGGGATTCTCAGATCCCAAAGGTTGAAGGAAAACTCATTGAGGAAAACACTGAAATCTTACAAGCTGAATTCTTCAATCTGAGCTGTTGAGTCAGGATATGAAACTGCTCTGAAATACTAATTATTAATCAAAACTATTAATCAAATACACACAGACATGTTAATGCAATAAAAAGACACCCCTAAGGAGTATAGAGGGGAAACCTCGAGTGCATCCATACAGTCCTGTTGGTGTTTATGTGCTCCATCTTGAGTGGAAGCACACTGGGTTTGATGTATGACCAAAAAGGAACAGCTGATCATCTCCAAAAACGCTGAGTGAGCACTGTGAGAGAGAGCAGGACATTTACAATCAATGGCCGAGGGATTGGAGCGTACACGCCGAAGCGCCACTACATCACAGAGCGAGCGGGGAGGAAAGTTGGGAAATTTAAGGGGTTGATGTAGTGGAAAAAGTTGGAGAAGTGATGAAGGATGTAGAAAAAAAGGCCAGAAAAGATGAGGCAGGTGAGAACGAGAGACTTTTAGTGACAGCGGAAGAATCATGACTTACAGCATGTGGTCTGATGGACCAATATAAAGTATATACTGCAGGTAATTATTTAAATAAAAAATGAACTTAAATGTTTAAAAGGTAGATTACCGTATAAATTGGAAATTTGTATTTAATATCATGAAAAGTATAACTTTTTTCCTGCATTGTCATAATTCCCATGAATAATAAGTTAAATGTGGTTTTCTGGAGTTACTCGGTGTCAAGAATGTGGCTGCAACCCAGATATTTAAGACATTAAAGACATTAAATCTTCTTGTATAACTCTGCAAGAAAGTGAGTAAGTGCTTTTTCCCAAATGTAATGCGAGTTCTTCAGAAAGAAAGAAGGAAGGGAGCCAAGAGAATTTAATATGCTCAATATGTGCACAAATACAGGCACTAAAAAGAAGAAGAAAGGCTCGGATCAGCAGCTTCTCTCTCGGTATTATCACTGTCCCGTCCAGAAAGCATATTTCCATTTTGTTTTTTCGTAAAACTATTGCTTTAAAAAAAGAAATCAGCAAGAAACACAAGCAGTTGGGCAATTATACAGTTTGACAAATGCATTTACAAATGAGAAAATAAAGATGAACAGATAACCTATTACCCAAAGTCTCTGTTGGAAACATCCGTCACAGTTTACAGCAAAGTTTTCTGCAAAATAAAGGATTACCACCAACCGTTTTTCAGTTTTGCCTCCAAACAAAGTGGTTAAGATAATCTGATTGTCTGAACACTTCAGAGTGGCGACGTTCATTGGAAATCACAAATAAACGACTGATTTTACATTTGTGAGTAGAAAATAAAAACTGGCTATTTAATGAAAGCAGAAATTAGTTATGAAATATTAAATCCAGTCCTCCTGCTGTTTTCATTAGCTTCAGGTGAAAAATCAATCAAAACCTGTATTAGTCTGTCCTGATGTCAATATTTTTTTATAGAATTAAAGATCACAAATCCACCGGAAATGTCAGAAAACAAATATCAACTCTTATGAATCTATAAATCTTCTTGTCCTTTAGTGTCAGATGTGTCTCTTTGCACCGGATGATGCAAACACACAGCTATGTTCACTGTGCATTTCATAAATATATATACATCCACCTTTATGCATTCTGTCAGATATATATTTCTCATCTGTTCAACAGCGTGAAGCTTCCTGGTTCCCTTTGTGCTACGTTCAAGGTTTTCACTGCGATCTTCCAGCAGTCACCCGGTGGGAGCCGCCGGCTTTTTTTGATGGAGGCATATGACTTAATGAGAAGTGAGAGCTGTCAATAGATGGGATCAATAGGCGTGCTGATGCATATCTCAGCAGATTTCGCTGCTTTTCACTTTCACGGACACACATACACACACACACACACACACACACACACACACACACTCATCCTTGATTCATACAGAGCTCAGCAGACCTGGCCTTGATTGCTGTGAAACTGAATACATCAGTAGGACACAACATGTGATTCATAAGTCGACATGGTGAAAGTAAACTTTCACAGCTGATATTCAGTGCATGAAAGGATTTTTATTAGTGTTGGTTTTAGTGCCTCAACCAGCGTTTTGGTTCAAGTTAGTGATTTACAGTGTTTGTCGTTCAGGTGTCCGTTTCTTGCTGTAATTATTCCTCCTGTTCATATTAGCGGTTGAAAATATTCAAATCCAAAATCCACAATGTGTCCTCACAGTCACTTTGTGCATAATCCGTAGCTTGTATGGTCATAACAAGTGGACATCTGACACATTTACAGTCGTTTTTAGCATCGACGTCCATCTTTGTGTTTCCCTGTTGAGCCGTGGTGAAAGTATAGTAACAAAAAGAGAGACTTTAGCACTAAAAAGACTGTAAAACTCAACGATATCTGTTTGATTTGACGGCTAAAGCTTCATATTAGCTTCAGATAAATGCTGCGCAGAAGGAGGCTTGTGGACATTTAGCCTCCATCACTTACATTGTAAGTGCATAATAAAAGGATATTTTAATCAATACTCATTATATTACAGGGTTGTCATTTAATTTTCCTAACATCCTCACAGAGTTAACATCATTTAGATAACTGGCATGCTAATTAGCTGTTGCGAGCTAACTAAATGTTGCTAGCATCATTTAGATAGCTAGCAACAGCTAATTAGCATGCTATCGGTCGATGTAACAGAAACCGTCTTCATAGTAAACCTGAAATAAAAATATTTTCTATCTGTGAAGGAGAAGAGCAGTATGGAGGACTTTTTTTTTATTTTTAAACTTTTACTTTACTTTACTTACTACTATTCAATTGGGAAAACGGAGCCTACTGTTAGCATCAATTCCCAAATAGCTGCTCCTTTGTGTTGATGTTATTGCAACAGCTGATGATTGCCGTCTTTCCTGCACACTCTGTTGGGTTTGTCCCCCATCACAGACGAGATGGCGTTTTGTCTGTTACGTCATTGTTTCATGGGTCCGCTCTGCCCACACAGATTGATATGTTATATGAGATACAGTAACATGTGGTGTGGTTTTTTTGTTGTTGTTTTTGTTTTTTTGCATTTGGCATCAGGTGTGTATCTGTGTTATGTTTGGACTTTGATGGTAGTGGTAGGAACAGATGGTAAAAACAAGCGGAAACATCACTCACCTACTTTTGTACAGAGTAGTAGTACATAATAAATCAGAAGCATAGCAGCAAATTTACGAATTATAAAATCTCTAACTGTTATCTTTAAGTAAATTACTGGGAATAAATAGCTCTCTTCACCAGTATGGCATCTTCTAGCCTTATATTTAGCTATCTCATTTATCCGTGTGAACAGATAACATTTATTCATTGAATCAAATTAAGTTTAATGAAGTTCATGCCGTTGAACGACTGGTTCTACTTGACTGGTTTCTACATGAAAATGAACCACAACGCCAGTATTTCTGGGGTTTTCATGATCATATGTCGTATGTCGTATGTTTCTATGCATGCATGGGCGGATCATTTATTAAAAACTGAAGCAGAACATACATATCAGCTGAAGATGAAGAGTCCGTATCCTTTCCAACACTTTCTGCCCCTGGAGATCCACACTGACTCTACTCTCAGCATACAATAGATTATTCTACATAATACTGAGCATCAAAGGGAATATTACAGGGAACCATTAAAGGGCAGGTCACATTTATTAAAACCAAGATATCAAATTTTATTATTTAAACTGCTTTAAAATAATAAATAAACCCATCAATTACATCAGTTTACTGTTTTTGTGAGTTTCCTGCTTTTTATATATATCAATATCTGTCTGTGGTTAAGGTATAGCAACGATATGGACAACTAACAGTTAGTTTCATTATCACTTAATCTGATTAATTTATCAATTATCTGATTAACTGTTTAGTCCATAAATCGAAACAGAAAATAATAAAATAATAATAAATAAAAATGTTGATCACTGTTTCCCAAAGTGATGCAGTGATACCAGACTGAAGATCTCCCTGCCTACCAATCATCTGAGGATTTCTAAATGTAAGGTAGCTGCTCGATACAACAAACTTACAGCTCTTAAATTTTTAAAGGAGATATAGCGAATCACAAGCTCACGACTTCTTCATTTCACCTCATCCTAATATGAAGGGCCGCCATCCAGCATTATCAACGAAAAATGTCCTCGGTCTCCAGTTGAACGAAGTGTTTGGCGACTGACCAACAGTCCACAACGCAAACATAGTCAGGGTGGCTTTAGGGTCATAACATAGTGCTTCTACAAACTGTGCTGGTGCAGTACTGATCTACTCTCCTCCTATACATTTATTTTGTAGGTCACCCTGCACCCAGCTCAGTGCCTTCTATATGTTGACATTTTCTCCGGATGTATGTGTTGATCCAGAGCAGCCTCCTCGTCTACAGATGGATGCACCAGACAGATTGGAGACAGTGTTGTGGCTTGTGAATCGCTTGCTGCTCTGTTGCATCTACATTTCCGTTAAATACAGGCAGCTGTTATACTGGAATGAGGCAACCTTTAGAAAGACTTCACAACAAACTCAAATATGAAAATGAAATTAGCGACGTTTTTTATTATGGCCGCACTGTAATTATTGCTTCGTAATGCGGCTGCTTAATAATTAATGCTCTGTTACACATGCTTTTAGAGTAAATGTGTGTTTGTTGGTGGTTTGTTGTTCGTCATAACATGAATAGGCCCCCACCCGTCAGAGGAATTAACATGATAGATCATCCTGATGCTGAGCTGTGACGCCGCAGGCCATTTTTTTTTTTCAATTTGCACTTAATAATGTACAGCTGGAGTAGCTCTGATTTGACTTTACGTTTTCTATAATCGGAGCAGTGAGGGTAATGAAAAAAAAATGTGTTGGCACAATATTAATATGGATTCTTCAACGTTGCTGCTGATGCTGTGGGGGCATTATCAGGAGTGCTTCAACATATTAGTATGTGACATTTTACTACTGGTGATGTGAATAGCCATTTCATTAGATCAGCTAATTAATAGAATATGAATGCTTTTTTTTAAATAGATTTGTCCTGAAATGTGCACAAATCTGAGAAAGATAGCTATGTAATCAGAACAGAATATTTCATTATTTTGAGGCATTTTTCACCTTTTTATTTTGATCAGTTTAGTCACCATGACGCCACCCCCGACAACAAGATATTTCTTTAATTAATCTTTGTAGTTCTTTTGTAAATTATGCAATGGTGCAAATCTTGTAGCTGTCAGATGACATGTCGGTTGGTCCAAACTGACACCTGTCAACTTTAGGATGGGTTGCCATTAAAGCTTGTTCATTATTCAGCAGCCGCTTAATGTAGCTTACACGTCAACTGATATAGATTTCTTTTTAGGTTGGTCTAAATACAACTTGCTAAACATCAGCATGTTCATCCTGATCTCACAAGAAAAATGACCACGACCTGGTAACACTGCAATAACACGGGATCAATGACGCGGTTGAGTTCAATATAAGGCGACAGTTTTCCGTAGTAGGAGGAGGTGGGATGACTGTTGGCTTCTCATTTCCAGTCGTTGTTGATTTGGAAAAAGCACAGACGGCTGCTGTGAGATGCATGTTAGCATTTAGCTTTAAGCACTGCTGTGGTGCCCAAATACAGCCCGCGGTTGCAACCTCTTGTAATCTTTTTATTTACCAGTTTCGTTAACCGAGACACCACCAACCAAAATTCCCCTTTTAACGATGCTTTCTAGCTGTTTTTGCACTGAGGTTGTTTTAACTTGATAAACTTTGAACCTACCAAAATCCTGTAACTGCACAAAATGCTTTTAAACGTATCAGGCTGAAAATCGTGTTAATGTTCTTTGGGGTTTTGCTACCATCAATACTGCACTTTAAAAACACATAATGAAGCTATACTTAATGACCCCGTTCACCCATATGGTTCATTAAAGTTTGAATCCAACATAGTGAACACTGATATATCTGAGGGTGACTCCAGTCGTATCCTGCTTTTCATTATTAGACATCTGCTTCTGGGAAACAGGACAGTCAAATATTAATAAATACTGTATATCAGGCAGAGAGGGATGTTAAAGGTGCAGGGAAGTGCATTTCTATTAAGACCTGTCAGCAGCGTTAAATTATCGCAACATAAAGACGGGCACCGTAAAGACTGATTCACACTCAGCTTTACAACTACTAATATCAGAGCAGTGTGATGGAGGTTCATTGATTGCCATATGGACAGAAAGAGAGTGCACTATATTTGGTTTAAATAGGGCAAATGAAAAATATGTAACTGGTAACCACACACACACACACACACACACACCCAAACACAGGAGATACCGCGCTTACCTTTCTCTTACCAATTAAAATGTACCTGGAGCTACAGCTTAATGAAGTGCCGACTGTAGCGTGTAGTACAAACAGTCTGTACCGTGTTGAGTTGTCATATGAAGTTGCTGATTGCTGATTGCTTTCATCCTAAAATTTCTGCACATGACGGACTCATTAAAAACACTTTTTATTCAGCTTCTCACCAGGAACTGTATGTTAAAAAAAGAAGAAATAATAAATTAGTTACAGACTGGTTTTCGCTCATTTGTAGTCTTTTTAATAAAGCACGGTGCTTTTAGTGTTGGGCTCCGCTAATGTACATCTCATTTTATTTACCTGGATGTTCTTGTTCTTAAATAATAATCCTTGAAAGGAGCTGGTGGCGCTCAAGGATACACGAGCAGGGCTCGAACCAGAGAGAAGCAACTGACCTACCGCCTTTGAAAAAACTCTCCCCGAAGGGCACTGAGACAAAAACCCAATTTTAAGACCTATTTCTGTCATCTGTAACCCTCCTACATCCTCATAATCCTCTATCTGAGCTCTGTATATGAAATTGATAAATCAGACGGAACAGGGAAGCCACAGTGAGACAAATTAAGGCGAAGGTATTGTAAAATTTACAGTGGCGAGATGACTTTCCCCTGACCTCGTATGTCCAGATGAGCCACTCGAACCCAAGTCATGCGAGAACTGAGGGATATAAGGCGCGTCGCTTTAAAAGGTCACATACAGCATGCGGTGTTTGAGCAGAATTGTAATTAACAAACTATTAATTCTACTATAAAGTAGAATTAAGAATATTTAATCTCTATTTCTGTTGGTCCATCTGGTCTGTTTGGTGCAGCATGTGATGTTAGCTTTTGGTAAATTGTTGTTTTGTTAGCAAACCTGTGCATGATGATCGATGAATTTAAATTAGCAGGAGATTACAAGAAATGCATTTCACACAGAATAGAACATCTGGAGTGGTGATAGCTTTTAGGTAATCATGACCAGCAGGAGATTTTCTGCAAAAAGAAACATAGATCCTGTTAAATTATTCATGAAATGCACCATTATACTGTGCATGTATGTTCAATGTATGCAACACAGTCAACACAATGCATTATATTAAATGTTTGCACGCTGTCCACAAGTGTGAGCTAAAGGTGCACTAATAAAACCTAGAGTTATATTTTATACTAGCAAAATAATTTTGTCAAAAACTCATTTAACGTTTTAACCATCAAATGAGTAAGTGATCAAATGTGATTCAAACCATCAACTTTAACTGATGACACCGTTTCATTATCTACAATCTACTTTCAGGAAAGCGCTGTCAGAGCAGCGTGAGTATAAAAGCATGGAAACCTCACCATCAGGGGAGGAGGGGAAAGAAAAAAAAGATGATTCCCCTGTGAAATATTCTTTGAAGTTACAACAAAAATCTAGCCGAGGCCTCCTGGGGATCCCCACTGCAGCGTCCCACACATTCATTTTATTCACTTTTCATCTCTGAATACACAGAAAACAGAAAAGATATAACTTCATGGCCCGCTTTCTAGGTTTTTGCTCCTGGCAGAAAACCTTAAATAAGGCGATAATGGACATTCATAACATGAATGAAGTCACAGAAGTATTTGATGGAACAACAGAGGGATGCTCAGCCCAATATAAAAAGGCATGCCAGGTGTTTGAAGGCTGCAAAGTGTTTAATTTCAATCTAATCTGGAATATTTTCTGAACAGTTTCTGCCCGATATTTCTTTTTAAAAGCACAGCTGCTCCAACAATTAGATCTAAACATGGATTTGACACATGAGCTGCATCTGCTGCTCAGCAGTGAGGAGTTTGGCTCCAATAGTCCTGGCTCTCATCTGCAAATGGTACTGGGTGCAGTAAATGACCAAAGAGTGCTTCTGGAGCACTAATGATAGGATAGTGTGCCAACAGAAGTGAACAGAAGTGCTGAATGCATCTGAGAATCTAAAGCAAACGAGGATTCAAAGATTTGAAAAGATGTTATTAAAGATTTCAAACCAGATGTCAGAAAAAAGAAAAAAAAAAGCTTTTAAAGAAGACGCTCAGAGTCTGCAATTTGAAGATTATTGTATTAAAACCTGGTGAGGTGGCATTAATGCTTCCATCCATTTCTGTCAAAAGAGTCTTATTCATAATTACAAAAGGATCATACAGCAGCCCTGTGTTTTTATTATTATTCTTTGAAATCTTTCAGAATAACTCGACCTGAATTAATTGAACTGAATGAACTGAGCAATAACAGCTTGCTGTCTCTGTTAACTCATTCGTGCATCTGCATCGTAAAAGAAAAATGAACGATGTGAGATATTGACAGAAAGGTCTCGGGGAGGTGAAATTACTGAGTTCTTCGAGATGACTCGGCGACTTAGTGTCTGAAATCCTGACTGACTTTTATATAGTATCTATAGCCAGCTTGCACAATAGTAAGAACCCTGAAACTGGTTCATATAAATAGGATGCAGCCATTATTATTGTTAGTATTATTATTATTATTTGTTTCTGTGTACCTGACCGTGAAATAATGCGACACATAACCTCCCATAAAACCACTACGTGTCATTTTTTTCTGAAATTTTAAAATGTTATTAAGAATACAAGTAAACTATTACTTACAGCTGAATAAGTAGACAGTTTTTGAAACATGAATTATCTGTGCTTGATAATTAGTCCCTGTAGTGTTCGATAATAGTCTGTAACCTCACTGTAAAAGCTTTGCCCCGTAATTACAGTATGATGAGATAAAAGGGCTGAAATATAGTGAGATTTTAGATTTTAATAGACTTTCTTGAATGTCTTCTTAATTGCTCTAATAACCGCATGTCTTTTTCAGATTGGTGTTGATTGACTGTATGGTCATGTTGGAGGCTGCAGTATTAACTAGTATTTTAAGCCTACTCTAATTCATATAAATGGCATGGACAAAGTATTAGAAACACCTCTGAGTTTATAGTGAGATACAGAGAGCACAGCAACAGTAACCATGGGGATGAGGCTTAGCAACAGGATTCAAATAAAATCCTTCACATGCCTTGATGTCCAAAAACAGACTTTTTTATGTCTTGCTTCATAGGAAAACAAGAAACAATTATCAACATTGACCTTTGTTTTACTATCAAGAGAAGACCTGTGAAACGTTGAGGAACCTGGAAGAGAAGAACCATGAAGAAGAACGGTGGTTGTTGGTAGCTACAGGTCCCGCGAATCGCCGCAATATTTGCACAGAGCTTGAAATTACCGCAACTTTAATGCATTTAATGATCAAATCGACAGACCATTTGCGATTTAGATTTCATGTTGTGGTAACAAAAAGGATGCCGTAGAAAACATATTCCAAAAGTTCCTAAATAAGGTTTGGAGTGATTCATAATATGTCAACAAATCATGAATTAATCATCCAGCCTACTAATGACTTGCTCATCAATCATTTATAATTAACTAATCATTTTTAGCCGACCTACAAAACATCTGTGAAATGTTAATATAGCATTAATTAATAATTTACAAGGTATATTAATGTTTTGTTACTGATTAGTTCCTCATTAACTAATATCTTATAAAGAGTATTTCCAGGATCACTTAAGATGCCTTTATTTTAAAATAACAACAGTTTTATTACTAAATTACTCAACTTTTTACTCAACTTTGTCCCACATTTTTAGAGCTCATTCATTCCCAGGTGGTTCTGAAAAACAAACTGAGCGGAGACCTCAAGATACGTGATGTGGTTAATCAATCACCATGAACAAGCCAGAAAGCTGCATCATAACAGTGTAATTAATCTCCGACTGTCTGAACCTTTCTCTGATTCATTCAACTAAATAGCAAATATATTTAATTTGATTAAATCCCTGGAAAATTACGTACAGCAGTCGAACACAGCAAAGGAGATGCAGGAAAAGCGCAAAAAAAACATGAATCATGATGGAATAATTACAATTTTCATTCTCAACTTGGTGAAGTGGGGTACACTAATTAGGACAATGTCAATCATGACGTGAGATATTAATATTGTAAAAACACTGTGTGAATTCATTTGCAGGCACGTAGTTTAATTCAGAATATGTTTCTGAACATACATATCTCTTGTATGTGAGCAGCATTGGGGCAGATCTGGTACTAAGTGTGTTGGCGACTGAGCGGAGAACCAGGTGCAGCCCATGTGGATAATGATCCACATCTGCTGCCAATTAAGCTCTTTGTGTGTCTACTGATGGCAAACAGACATATAATCATACACCTGAAAACCTGAAATTGTAGCAACACCGCGGACTGCGCTGTTGCACCGACAGTGCAGATTTGATTTGGTTTTGCTAATGAATCTGTTTGTGTTGCATAGAGAGCTGCAGGTGCAAATCTCTATTCAAATCTCAAATCTGCGGGATATGAAATACTGGTTTCACTCTGACTGAAACATATTTTTTTTAAATGAATTATGACAGCTTTAATCTGACGAATGTCATATTGGACATAATCATTGCCGTTAATTTCTTTAATGTAAATACACTTTTCAAACCTATTTCAGTGTTCATTTGGACACCTAACTATTGTTCGACGACAGACCTGAAAAAAAATGTGACCACTACAAAGACAAAGTCATTCTGAGTTCATCGTGTTGATGTAAAACTTTCAGTTTGGAACAGGAGGTCGAAGTCAGCGATCACCCAGCGAGGGATCAGATGTAAATCACTGGGATTTTCACTGGGGAAGAGAAGGACAGATGGGCTGACGTTTCCAAAAGTCTGTGAAGATTTTGTGAGGTTTTATGTTCACCGTGTGGTCACTAATGCATCACTGTTTTCCAGGCAGCGAAAGCAACGAGATGATTCAGATTAAAATACATTTATGTGTATTTTTTTTTAAATATCTAAAGCTCTTCTTGGATGAAATGTAATTATTTTTTTAGATTTCAGATGTATTTCAGCTGACTGGAGGCAGCGACGCTCTGATTTTGTCTGTGTTGTGCTTCATATGTCGTGACACTATTCTTAACTATGACGAGCAAACTCAAACAGCACATCCCACACACCGACACATGTGATCAGTCGTAGGCCAGAGGCAGCCTCCAGACAGCAGGCATTACTCTTACTAATAAGCCCTGTCAAAGTGGTACACGCCGCACATCCGTCAGCCAATAACAAAACTGTCCACCTTGAATGTCTGCAACGCGCAGGGCAAATGTCTGTTAATCACAGCTATGATCATAGTTGCTGCTGGTTGAAGGGAAGTTGTTTTTAAAGTTCAAAGACATCATCTGACTTCACTTCTGTTAATGTTCAGTTGATCTTCATTTGGTGCCAGTGCCTATAAAAATAAAAAATACTCCCTTTAATGGGACTATTTCATGTTTTATTGTTGTACCACAATGAATCACAGGGAGGCCAGTAGTAAGCCATATAAACACTTCATATCACATAATATAGATTATAGATAAAAATATTTATATAGAAAGATTTATGTTTATGTTAAAAATCTTAGTTTTAAAATATTAAAACTTAATCAACAGAATGCGACGAAATAACAGTTTTGATGTTATGTCAAAGTATGTGTTGTATTGCAGAGATATCTAGTGAAGTTAGCATGCTAACCATGTAGCCTCGGCCCGCCCATCTCGTAGTACCACTTGTACCACAAGGAGTGATAGTGAGTCTCTGTAGCGTCCAGTCTGCCCTCATGAGAGGAAGAAGAAGTAACACTTTGTCTTCTAGGTTGGATTTATTCAAGAAAACATCATCTCAACATATATGATGGTGGCGACTGTGACTCATTGTCAACTAACCGCAGGCTTGATTTGGTTTGATCCCACGGCTCTCTCTGTGCATAGACGGCCAGTAGGTGGCAGTCTTCCCTCTGGTCCTAATAAATCCCAACGCCCCAGTGCAGTGACAGGGACACTGTGCAGCAGGAGATGCCTTTTGGATCCTTTGGATGAGATGTTAAAGGTCCTGAATCACTGTGGTCATTAAAGATCTCATGGCAGTTATCACAAAGAGTAGGTGTCCTGGCAAAATTCCCAACCCGCTTCTTTCCATCTACCCACCTAATTATCCCCCAGGGTAATTGGTTCAATTATTCCCTCCCTCGCCACCTTCAAGCTGATGTGTGGTGTGCGTCTGGCGCAAATGGCTGCCGTGTATCATCCAGGTGGCTGCTACACAGTTGAGGTGAGTTTCCACCTTTCACTGTGAAGCGCTTTGAGTATTTAAGATAAATGTAATCCTTTATTGTTATGATTACAACTGTTATGTTATCAAGGTACCCAGAAGGGAAAGAAATTACAGAAATTATATTCAAAAGCTACACTTTATATTCATCTGAAAATTGCTGCTCACAGACGGTCTTCATCCAACCTGACTGATCTTGAGCTATTTTGCCAAGAAGAATTGGGCAAAATTGGAGTCTCTAGATGTGCAAAGCTGGTAGAAACATGCTGCTGTAATTGCACCGAAATGGGGTCCTACCAAGTATTGACTTAGAGGGTCTAAGAGTAGAAAATACTTTAATTCATCTAAGATCAGGATAAGACAGACGGGCAAAAAGTAATGTCTTGTGAGTAGAAAAAATAAAAATGAAAATCCATAATGATGCTAATAACCTTGTTGTCCATTCATGCTTCAGAGACTGGATCTATAAATACATTCATCTATATTCAAACCACAAGTGGAAAATGCTGAGTTTTGCATCCCGAGACCACCAGCAGTATATTTATTTCATTATTTAACGATCAGATTTTTATTCATTCTGAGGGACAAACACACAACAAGAAGATTCTTGTGGTGGCTCAAGATATGAATAATTTATGAGTATCTGACTATTATTCACCATCAACCAGCTTCGTATTGCTTTCAGACCTTTTGGGCCAGAGGTTTCTCAGTTGGGTCTTTAGGCTAATGGAGGTGACAACCTGCAAGTACCGTCATACTAATGGTCTCCAGCTTGACAGTCGGCTGCTAATGGGGTCTGTATCCCTCGTCCAGATACCCGACTGACCTTACATGCTCTAAACTACATGTCTGAGGCAATTATAGGACCATTTTATTCAAAGTATCTGGAAAACATTTATCACCTAATAATACACTTCAGCACCTCAGGAGGACACATTATAGTCACATGTAGGTTTGATAAGCCTGGGCCATCATCCAAAATATATTTATTAATGCAACTGCACATGAGGTGCAGAGTTTCAGGATAGCAATATGATCCCGTCAATATACATTATTTGTGTGAGTCTTCTTCCTCAGGGCACACAAAAATGACATATTTCAAAAGACTGAGCGGCCGTTCAGGGTTCAGAGGAAGCTACCTGACTGAAGATCCTGATTAATCCTGATTGATCTCTAGGATCAGCTTCAATAATCAAATATGTAAGATATTGGTCCAACAGGAATGCTAAAGGCATATGAAATATTATAAATATATAAATACTAATGTGAGTCCTATGACCTCGGTCATATTAAGATCCTTGAATAATGTTGCGCCTGCTATTCTGCAACACCAATCACTCCTTTTTAAATGATGCCTAATCAATCACAAAGAAAGCCACAATCAATAACACTGGTGTGTAACAAGCTGTCCTGAAAGTGGGAGATGAGCAGTTAAAATGCTACAATGATGTTTGCGTTTTAAATCTCCAAACAATGCATGCTGCTTACTATCCACTATATCATGATGCCATCCAGCCTGCAGCGACAGTGTTTTCTGGTGTGTAACGTCAGTGCCTTAAGGCTGAAGCTGATGCAGACGTACCGTAAAGTGTAATGCCTGGTTCAAATGATTTCCATTCAAAAGGTGTCAACTTCTGTCTAGAAATACCGAGTCAACAGATTCACTATGGTCTCAATCGCT
This sequence comes from Pampus argenteus, assembly GCA_036937835.1. Lineage (NCBI taxonomy): Eukaryota > Metazoa > Chordata > Actinopteri > Scombriformes > Stromateidae > Pampus > Pampus argenteus. Next base: position 5,232,704 of record CM072880.1, on the reverse strand, counting down.
AAATTCGGACCTGCAGACTTTTTATAGTAAGTAGGCTTTGTCTCTTAACAGTCTCAATCATTGTCAGACTGCTTCATAACATAAAATGAATGAATGTAGATTTGGTCAAAATATTGAACAATGTGTGTCTCCCTGTAATAGTCTGAAAACAGTCATAAAAATACTATACTCCACCATCTAAGCTGCATTGGTTTGTATATGTTCGCTGGCTGCACCACCTTGGTTCTTTCAATCAAATCATTAACATCAGATAGATTTTCTGTCTGTTTGTAGAATAGCCAATGCAAAACTAAGACAGACTAAATTATTCGCGTTTTTACAAAGATCTGAATTATTCAAAGCCCGGCTGATTCGCTCACTGCTGCTCTGATTGTAAATGGATTCATCAGGCGCATATCTCAATCAGCAGCTATTGGTTTCTGCTGAAAAACTCATTAGGTGTTGACAAAAATGCATAATCTCCAATGGCTGATTTACAGTAATGCTGAAATTTACATTTTATTTCCCCCCTACACAGTAGAACTGTTGTTTTGTCTTTGCTTCCCCCTTTGTGGGCCACACACAGAAAAATCCTATTTACTTTTTTTTCCCTTTACCTACTCAGCCGTGTTATCCCTCAAGGCCAGAGTGTGCTCTGGAAGAAGGGCCAGTACTTTACCACGTAATTGGTTTCCCCTTTCAAGATACAGGAAGGCACAAGCATCCAGAATCTACCTTTTAGGAAATCCCTGTGCAGAGCTGCAGCAAATGTTTCCACAACACAAAGTGTGAAGATGTTTTATATCAGATCAATAAGCTGCGTTCTGGCTCTTCCTCTCCCCTAGTTTAATTATACTATCTATACCTCCATGGGATCACAGTCAACTACAGTCAGTCATGTCATGTTAGCTCATTTGGAAGTGATTGAAGCCGACATCTTGGATGTGTTGGACCAATTGCCCTTTCCTTTACAAGAGCGGAGAAGACAAGCAAACTGCTGCCACGGAGCGGGATGAAGGAGACAAATCAGATAACTACGTTTATCGGTGACAAGGCTGAGGTCCATTCAATAGACCTTATCTGTCATGGGACGTCAGGAGTGGTTTCGCTAAGGTTAATTAGTTAATAATTGCCTTTTAAAGAGGACGCTTTGAGGATTATCACTCAATTCATCATATGATATTAAAACCTTTTTTATGGCAGCTGCTCAGCTGTGCAGATCAACAACAAGGTGTTAACATTGGCTGAATGTCAAGAGATGATGATATGTGTTGAATAAAAGCTAGAAAACTCAAAATATGGTCAACTTGTGAGTGCTGAGAAATCTATACAAAAATCCATCCACGGACAAGGGTTAAGCCAGATGACTTTGGGCTTTCTCGGCTGACAAAAAGCTGTTCTGCTTTAGGTCGGATTGATAACTGCGGTGGTCTGCGCTGCATGATTAACCTGCCGGAGGGCAAGTAAAGCTCACAGGATCAAAAATAGCAATAGAAGAGCCGTCTACACACCATTAACTCCCTGGAAACATGGGGGCAACTTTTACTTTTTCCATTCCTTTATTTAGCCAGGAAGTCTACAGAATATTTGCTTTACAGATATTTTAAAAATGTATTTTACACCCCTTGTTTTAAGCCCGGTTTACACTAGAGGATTTTCAAATCTTAAGTCAGCTCGCTCTCATTGGGTATTGCAGGGTTTTTGCTCAGTATGTCGTTGTTGTTCTTTCACACTACAGGATCATGTGGTCCTCTCATCTCTGTACATTTATGATGTAGATTAAATTCCAGGATGTGTGAAGGTTGTTCACGTTGTTTTTCCAGTATAAGAGTCCTGGTTGTTTTCTGTCCGGAAAGTTTTGCCCCTGGGCCTCAAAATAGTTTCATTCACAGCAAGAACCAACCATAAAGTTATAGTAGGTCATCTAGTGTTCAATATATCTATGAAATCATCCATGAAGACAAAAAAAAGTTGGTCCTAGCTCAGCTCTAAAGAAAACTAATGGAGTCCCAGAGACATAAAAGTGTGATTACAGACCTAATTAATCACATTTTAAATTAGAATCCAGGCTAAATAACATGTGTGGTTGTTTTTCTGATGTTTTAAATATTTTAGAGGCTTCTCCCCCTCACAGCTCTCCTCTGTTGTTCTCCCCTCCATCACTTCTGTGCTCACTTGTGCTGAAGCAAATATGTGTTATGGCTATATGTAGTACATCTCCCAAAACCCTCTTACCCTGCCTGCTCTCCCACACAACACTGTGGCTCTGATGCATCTTATTGGAGCTCTAGACACGCTGGAATACATCCACATTGCTCACAGACTACACAACAATTACAGTAGAGCCCCAGATAAGCTTGAAATCTTTACATTATATAACATTAACATCACCGTCATGTTGTCTCATTGTTTGTTATATGGTCTTTTGTATTGTGCTATATATATATATATGTATCCTGCAATTTCCATTTTTTTCTGTTACTACTTTCAAAGATGTACTCCAAACATTGCAGCAATTATTTTCCTACTTTGATGTAAATTGTCCCAGATAGATCCGCATGCATGTTCTACTTGACAGAAAGACAGGGCAGAAATAGTGATTTGAATTAGAAACAGAGCCTGAACGAGCAGATGTGACCTTTGTGATGGGACTCACCACCTGGAAAACTCAGTGTGCAGAAATGCCTGATATAGCTCATCAAAGCGCAGCTCATCAAACAAATTCAACTGACAGAAAGGTCTCCGAATCGCACAAAAAAAAAATCTATGCGATCAAAAAGATCAAAGACACAACCTGATTACAGGTTAGATATCAAAGATTAGAAATTAGAGTGCCATTGGAGATATTTCCATGCTGATAAAACCAGGTGAACTTTGCAACAAGCAAGTCAACTTTGTACTGACATCATCAACAAGGAGGAGGTAGAGGTAACTTCACAAACTTTTGACTTTTGACCTGCAGGGAGCATTTTTATATAGATTCACCTCAAGTTTTGGACCTTTGACCATGTTTAATATAGACATCTGGCATCAAAACTGTATAAAATAACAGAAAATCACAAGCATGATATATCCCCTTTAATATATAAAAAACGATCTTAAACATCTTAATGGAGTTGTTGAGATATTTCAGCTGAACACAAAACTACCACAAAAAAATCTTTATTGCAGTTTACACAAAACAATCCTCAAAACTCAAATCAGTTCCAACCTAGAAAACAAACCCAGGTTGAAATCGTCATGTTTATTTATCAAAAAAATATTGGAACGTTTGTTTTCCATTTTCTCTCTGTGTTTGTCTCTTTGGCTTGTTTTGGTGTTTTCACGTTGTACTCCGCCTCTTACACAGTACTCATTTGTTGGAACATGAAGGTAGTCTCAGTAGGATTTTGCCAAATAATGTTCAGATCTAATAATATTTCTGCTCTGGTCTTTCGTGCTCTACTTTTCACATGATATCTTGACTGAGACAAATATGAAAATATTGTTTTAATTGACACTTTATCAATATAAATGATGGATGCTTCTTTTTTTATGCTGCTTTGACATCACTTCCATCACTTAACATTAAAAGAATAACATCTACAAATGCAACTCAATGCTTTTTGCTCTGAAAAAATCTCCGGAGGTTTCTAATTGCGTTCTCTCTCTCTCTCTCTCTCTCTCTCTCTCTCTCTCACACACACACACACACACAATCAAATTTGTGCACACAGTCCTAACAGGTATAAAATAAAACAGATTTGACAGCCTCCTGATTAGAGCTGCTATAGTATCCGTTTGATGCTCCCAGGTGTGCTGTGGTTATTTCAGGCAGGTTTGGCTCATCACTCTCACTTGTTACTGTGTTAAGTGGATTGCTGACAATAATGACGGCACCATCAGAAAAGACAGAAGCCATTTCTGCAAAGAGGAAGAAATCAGGAAGTTGCTGTTCGTTTCAAGAGAAACACTTCAGCATCTTATGACACAATATTTGTTTGTTTCATATTCTACTTTTCATTGCTCTGCATCATATATGTTTCCAGGTGATGATATTCTCATGCTGTGTCCATGCTGAAGAGGACACATTAGTGAAAATAAATCGAGATACAGTGATTCAACCATCAAGCTCTTATTGTGTTTATAAAAAAACCTACATTCTGGTAGGATGATTGAATCTGGCATACAGATTTTCACTTGTGGTTTCTCAGAGGATACTAAATGTGCTTGCTATTTTCAGTGATTTGTTTGCACATACACAACAGGCACATATTTTTGGACATGTTCGTGGCATTTTTCCCTGGGCAAAATGTTTCAGCTTTAGTCAAACTGTGCAAGTTGTAAACCAGAGAAAAGACTTTGAAACAATGATTCTGTAGGCAGAAATCTTGGCTGCTTTGACACGAAAAAATATCCAGAATTTTACTTTTCATTAATATGCCTTCTTTGTTTCTTCGCTAATCTTGCTTTTGCTAATTAAACAACAAGTAGCTTTTACAAGTTTGTTGTCAAACCATATGGTACACAACAAATCGACCATTGTGACCTTTGACCTCTTGCACTCTGTCTCTGTTGTTTTCATGTTCTGTTTGAACATGAAAAAAACACCCTATCTAAAAGCAATCTTGTGTAACTGCCATCTCTTCTTCACACCTTTTAATAATTGACAGACTGCTATAAGGGTTTCTGCATTTATACATACATATTTATGTATTTCACATTCATTTGGCAGCTTAATTAGAAGTTAATTAGAAGGTCCAAGACTAAGACAGGATTAGTAACCCTCTTAACCTTTTCAAATAAAAAGAAAAAACAATTCATTTGACTTTACTTCTTGACTAATCCCCAGGTCATTGATTACCATTAGATGACTCCAGCAAAGACAGCGCTGCCCAAGCTCTCACTCACTCTCTCAATCAGAAGCTTATTTAACCGATCAAAGAGATTCCAAAAACTAAAAGGTCTCTCTGTCGTATGAGGTCAGTGATTCCTTTAAATCCTCTTAACCCATCTTAAAGTTCACAACATTTGATTTTCAAGGTGAATCAAGTTTAACTTGAACCAGAGGAGGAGCCCTTTTCCTGCAGCATGTTGTGGTTCAGATCCGATTGTTTTATTACACAAACACGGTGACACTGCTGACCTAAACAACTATCAGAAGGTTTTTCTTTCTATATTTCTAGAATAAATGTTTAACACACAATTTATATGTCTTTCTGAAGAATAATAATGTCTTCAGCCATGGTAGTCAGGCTTTAAACCTTACAGTAACAGCTACAGTATTCTTACAGTAACAAATCAAGTCACCAGATAATTGATAAAGGAGTTCCACAAGGATCAATATTAGGTCCTGTGCCATTTACTTTATATATTTACTTCTTCTAACGTGGCATTGCAGTGTCCATTTTATTATGGCCCATCTAGGGCTGGCTGAGATACAACATGCAAAAGACCCATCTTCCCCAATATCCAAGTTACGAACATATGGAGTTAGGTACAGACGTTAGGGTGGACAAGGGTCAACGTAACAAACACAAATAATATAACTGGGAAGGTGATGAATCAAATCATAGAAACCAAATCACTTACCTTTCTAAATAAACAGGAGAATAAAAAGAATCAACAGATGTCATTAATTTAACTTTTACGAAGCTACATGTTGTTGACATTGTCAGAAAGGTGATAATATATACTTCAAGTTTGTTACTAAGGTCATAGTCAAAGGTCAAAACCTGAAAATGAATAAGCTTTATAAAAGTTGACTTAATGGCAGAGTTGCTGTATTGGATTGCATTAGATTGCACAGGTGTTTCTAATTGATTCATATCTTTATGTCCAGAGATCATCATGTTATCAGTGAAATAAACTTAATCTCTACAACAAATATGGAAATTCTAGAATAGCAGTTAAGCGTAAACAACAGAGAATGACATTTAAGTCTTAAAGTCTTAGAGTAAAGCCATGCCTCAAGAAATAAACAACCAATTTCTGCAATTAGAATCAAAAATCCAATAAGGACCTTTACTAACCTTTCACTATGAGTCACTATGGAGGATGAAAGCCACAACAAACAGCTCGAAGAGTCATGACACGGACAAAGGTACTGAATCCAGATTTTTTCATCCCTATATAGAATTTGTAGCTAAAACAGCTGTTAAGGTTTCTGATGAAATACTTCATTATTGGCCCTACATAAAAAAAAACTGCAACACTAGAAACTTTAATTACTTGTTTTCCACTCCAGTCACCACCCTGTACATTTCTTTATAATTGACCTATGCAGTCCCTTCAGTGAAGTAAAGGAGGAAAATTGATTCAAACAGCAGCAGAGAGCGGACTTCTCTTTAGGGAGCTCTAAATTGGACAAATAATTTCATCTATTCATGTTATTTCTAGAACAAAACTACTAGCTTTGAGGGCCTGCAAATTCAGAAAGCAGCGGAGGTGGAAGAAAATATAGTTTTACATCAATTATATAATAATAAAAGCTGCATTTCTATCATTAGTACCATTCGGTGCTGTTATGATGTATGAGGTGGTGGCCCATCAAGGAGTAATGACCCGTTGCATGTGTGTGGGCATGTATCTGCCACTGAGAGTCCTTCTGCTCCTTTTGTCATAAACAAACTGCTGAAAATGCCAATGGTGTTAGCTGTGAATTACCTACTGTGCTGTGGGCGCTCGTGATGATGCAACAAGGCAGCTCCCCAAGCGCAAAATAAAGGATCACAGAGTGCAGGAAGGACTGGCTTTTACTTCCAGCATCTTAGAAAGAAATACATAAAAAGGAGTCAGAAATATACACACTGTACTCCTCCTACAAGGTCAAAACATAATAACTAATGCTACATATGTGGTTGACGTTTTGACATCAGTCTTACCAGTTGTAAAATGCCATACGAACTAGCATGTCGAATTTTAACCCAAACCATTATCTTTCCGTAAACCTAACCAAACCTTAACCACAGCAGCATCGTATCATAAAACATCATTATTTTTTAACAGTTTTAGAAAGCCACTGTTACACTGCTACACTCACAAACAGCTAACTGTACAGCTAAATCAAGAGCGCTATCAGCTGTTAGCTTGCTGGTGTTAAAAACGGCTAGCTTTAGCTACAGCTAAATTACTTTTGTTAATTTTTGCCTAGCTGTTATCGTTAAATGAAAAAAAAAGCACTTGTTTATGTTTATTTCACATAACTAAACAAGGCAAGAGCTTTATTCATGATGATGCTAAAGCTACCTAGCGAAGCAGGGTAACAATAACATTAGCTGCCATTTTGACTCCAGTGGAATTAATGCGATATGTTGTGGTTAAGCTGCCTTTAAATCACACATTACAATATGTATTGTTTTAATATTATTTTTTATATTAAATATTAATAGCATATGGACAGACAGAAACCTTGCAAAAAGACAAAATATATGATATATGCCGGGTTAGCTAAACTGGACTAGAAAGATAGAAAGCATTACAACATTTCACCAACTTCCCTCAGGTTTTACTGCTTTTTGTGCCAGTATATATAATATAGAGCTGGCATGACAGAGATGGAAGGAGAAACCATAGGCTCATTATAGCCTCAATATATCCTCCCACTATGGTTGCAATTCAGCCATCGCTGTCTCGCTTCAATTATTTTAGAGAAACATCTTCCATTTCTTCCAAACTTCATTTTATTCCTGATAGATCTCTAATTAGCGGCCGTATTTTCCACGTTGCCGTCCACAGGAGACGACTTAAGCCTTGAAACAAAATAACGGAGGTGGCAGAATATTAAACCTTAGCACATTTCCAGACAGCTGACCGGCTGTGCCAAAAAAACACCCAGATGTATGGTGTGTACAGGATGTATGAGCACCCAGAGAGAGAGAGAGAGGATGCAGAGGAGGATGCAGACCTCTAGTTCATCATGACGCTTGGGTGACATATCAGTTTTATCAGTCAGCCTCCGCCACAAACCAGAGGGTTGTATACCAGATGATTTCAGTTTCTCAGGTGGAAAAAACATATAAAAGAATCAGAGCTAAACATGTTTGCCTTTAGACTTTGTGTGTGGACACTGTTGCTGTTTGGCAGTGAATGAGACGTGAATATGAAGTACCTCCGTCCTTGTCACTCCATTACCTGCTTTCTGCAGTGCCTCTCATTACAGCCTTTCCCCTGGGAGTGCAGCATCACATGCACTCTGACTGCAGGCGTATTGTGTTGGGATAATATTATGCTACTGCCAGGTATTTCTCTTATTGTTCCCCCTTGAGTTTGTGTGTATATATATATATATATATATATATATATATATATATATATATATATATATATATATATATATATATATGCTAATAGAACTTAGTATTTAAAATCATATATGCTTATAATTTGTTGGATGGATCATCATATTATGATTCATTAAAAGAAGATTATACAAAAGAGATCTCAATAATATTTCCTGAATAAATAAAGCTTAATAATGATAATGAACTGTAACTTTTAAATGAAGGCATAAAACTTTTTTGTTTTCCACTGCCTTTTATTAAATCTGGGGCTTCTTATTCATATTGTCTTTGTATAATAGATTGTGTCACTTTTTTCATTTTGTCTTGATGCCTTTTATGTTTTATGTAAAGAACTTTTTATGTACGGTAAAGAAGATTTCCTTATACAAACAAAATGTGAATAACATGTGGTTGTTTTTAATGGTTTATATTCGAGTATGCCATGTTCAGTATATGCAGTATGCATGCAGGAATACGGTGCACACACCCAGATCCACTTCTATGGAGCATCATTCAGCATGCATGGAGAAAGAGCATACATTGTTCAGGATGAAGAGGAGAAATATAACTTATTAATTTGAGTCCTGAATGAAAAAATATTAAGGTTTAATGGTAAAATAGGACTCATATGATGCCGGTCACTTGATTTTTTTTTATTTTTTGATTCTGCAAACAAACAAGCTTTCTGAAATTGACAGCTGCAACTAAAACTTTAGACATTGACGAAGAGTCCGAAGGGAAACAAATTATGACACTTCTGAATTCATGATGATGATGATGATGATGATGATGATGCCTCTCATTCGAGCCGTATGGAGTCAGAGGTTCCTTTACGTTTCTCTCCTGCAGTCAAATAACAATCGACAATCCTTATAGCACCTTTTTTTAAAACCATGAAAACCAATTTCCTCCAGTTCCTTAGTTAAATTGGAAATTAGCTGCAATTCATTGACGGTAGCGACTATATGTGTTCCTATATGTGCACTGAAGTTTAAATTGGAAAAAAAATAAGTGTCTCTGATCAATAAACGAATGTAATGGGGTCATTTGTGAAGTCACGTTATATAAGGCTCGACCCAATCGATTGTCACATGGAGTTTTATATACCGACAACAACAACAACAACAACAACAGACCAGACTTTCTTTAGCACTGTAGTTCAGCCTTATGTAGCATTTATAGGCAAATTATAAACTATATACATACTAAATACTTTATTAACAAATATAATTAATACAATTAATTACAAGGTGTTATATAAATGTACATATAAAGACTCATTTTGTATTATTACAACTGTGTGCATTCATTATCTGTAGCAGATGCAAATATATAATGAACACATAAAAATGTCTTTATTCTACAGTGTTTTTCATTGTGTGTTATAAACCAGTCACTGACTCTTTATGTACTGCTTAGAAATGCTACACAGGGGGGGGTTGAATCTTGCAAATTTTGCAATATTCATTTCTCATCTCTTACCATGACTATAACTTCTTTCTTCAGATGGTTGATGACCTGCATCCTCTGAGTTAGATTGATAAGGTCGGTGAGGGGGAAAAAATCCTCAAAGAAAAGCCAAATCTGTCAGCAGTGGATGTGATTTACACATCCAGGTATCCTCACTCTGTCTCATGCCTGCAGGCCCCTTTCTGCCTCCCTCTCACTAAGATATGCAGCAATCCAGCATGGCAAAACCAAGCTGTGCAGCAGCGTAAGAAAAGTATTAAATCACACAGAAAAAAAAAAGAAGAGAAGGAGTCATTACAGCGGAAACCTCTGTGGCTCTGAGATAAACTCTGAGGAGAGCTTCCTCTGCGTAACTCGACTTTAAATCACAGAGCAACTATGGGTAAAAAAAACAATGACTTTTTTAAGCTTTTAACTGATTAAAAGATTTTTACTCACTGCCAAGGCACAAATAATGACTTATGATGAAATGCACTCCAGACTAGGAGAATGGGATACATAATACCCAGTCATAGCGGCACATTTTGTGCCCTCCACTCTGCTGGAAACTGCATCAGCAGAGAGCCGGATGGGTGATTTACTGAACGTGTTTTGGAAGGCTGAATCTTTTTTTTTTTTTTTGTGCAAGCTCTGAAATTGATACCGTATTGAATTTAGAAATGATACACATAGAGTATAGTACAGCTAGATTTGCTGACAGCAATAGGTGCTTACACCCATGTGAAAAGATTAAACGATATGTGCTTATATGTTCCAGCTGCGGATCACAGTACCCGGTTATCACAAAAGAGAGCAGCTTCCATTAAAGAGGCGATTCCTCTTTAAAGATTACTACAGCTACAAGAGGTATGATTTATTATAAGGCTTAGTGAGAGGGAGACTTCTCTATATTGAATTTGTTTTATAGCCCTGTCACATGTACAAAAAATGGAAGCGGTTGGATATACCTCCTCTGCTGCAATCACCATTAAGCATATTTTCACCCGGCGTGTTTGTGGATAATCTCATTCTGCAATAACTGCTGTCCAATGAAAACGAAAAGGCAGGAATATAAAAATGCATTGAACTTGATTAGTTTTTTCTGTGTGTGTGTGTGTTTGTTTGGGAGCTACAGTATGTCTACAGCACTGGTTTTTGGTCCAGTGAGATGTACTGTAAAAGGTCTGTTTTGGTCAGATTATCCACATGTGCTTGAAACACATGTACAAATAAGTATAGATTATACATATTTATTATATGTATACATATATTTAATGATCATTTTTTATATCTTTTGGGCTGAAATCTGGAAATTTGGTAAATAAAATGAAAGGAGTTTTGTATTTTTTAAAGAAACTTATACTCATTCAAGTGGGTAAAAGTGTTTAAACCACTGTGGAGGTTTGATTAGACATAACTGAAAATTTTAAGAAATAATTAAAGGGGTATTCCACCGATTTTACACATGAAGTTCAGTCAGGTGTCCATGTGAACATTGACAGTATTTCTAAACTCCTGCAGCTCATATCTACACACAGAGAAGCTACTTCAGGCTTCTGCTTTTAATTCAGTGTTTGGTAATCAGGTGTGAGCTGTCTTGACATGTTTCTCCTCTTGCCACCACATCCTTTAGAGTCCAGAAGAAACCTGGGCGTGTTTGAATGGATCACTACTGTCCTCTTGTGGCTGCACTGAGCCTCTGTGGTGCATCAGGGGGGTGGGGAGGGGTGGGGTGGGGGGTGAAGATCCAGATGTGGGAATTAGAGGTTTCCAGATGTTTGATTGAATTATTCAGAGCTTCTTCACATCTACCCATGCTGATAGGGGGAATGCATCATTTCTAAAACAGCAGCTTGTAGCATCAGTTTACAGGAGTCACCTTGTAATAGTGATGAATTCCTACATTTCCATGCAGTGTTATGAGAGAAAACAAAACAAACCAACAGCAAGCCTAAAATTAATTCCCCCCTATAACTGATGATCCACATGCCAGAAAGTTTAAAGATAACAGCTCGTTACCAAAACGATGAAAAATCAACATATTATTTTATTTGCAATTGAAGTCAGTGTCATGCAATCGCCTGCCAGCATCAGTCTGTGCTGAAGGAGCCACTGCTGTGACAAACATAGTGCACATTGTGTTCTGACCGTCGGTGCAGGGACGCAGAAAAATCTTTTTCACACTTGCAGGGAACGCATGCGCGTAGAGGAAACCGACTGGTTTGTGTCAAGTCGAGGCAGACGGATGTGATCGAGCCAAAAAAAAAAAAAAAAAGAAAAAAATATTCACCTGTATTCTGGCATTCATGGTGACACAGTGAGTACATGTTTATATTATATATATTTTTTTTTATTATAACAGTGTAGGCCGCGTGCAGGGAAAAGATTATAACCACCACGTTTGTGTTTCAAATGAGGCGGATACATATTCAGCATCCTGTGAGGCTTGAGCATCTTTATATGGATATTATAGCAACGAGAAATATTAGTATTCAGCTCGTACTATTCGTGTACTGAAATATATATATATATATATAATATCGATGATCACACAGTTTAAATTAGTGCAGATCTGCTGCTTTTTGCTTTGACAGGGGCAAAAAAAAACATCCTTTATCCTGCAAATTATCAGCTTTTCTGATCAAATAATTTCATTATATTTCTATAAATAGCCGCATAGCCTGCTTCTTGCTTCGGGGCGTTTGCTTTCTTCCATCATGTGGGTTCATATTCTCCAGGATATGATTTCTGCCGTCAGAGTAACGCCTATAGTCGCTGTCATTTACTGTCCATCCCTCATAGACAGCGAGAGAAAAAGAGAGGAGGAGGAGGAGAGAGGAGGAGAGAGAAGGAGGAGAGGAGGAGGGGGGTTGTTGCTGATCACATTTTGGTTTTGTTACATTCAGCATGATCCAACAAACCGGTAGGACATTACCCATTTCCTCCTCGTGTTGTTTGTATTGAGATATGTGAAGCTTTGAAGGTACGACGCCTCTTTGGGTTTTCCTCTTCATCCTTAATCAAAAATGTCGATTATTGAGATTGCATCGCACAGAAGTTGATGATCATGTGTAGTGATAAACTGTAGTTTTAAATTTGGCAAATAATTCACCAGGCAGGATCATATGACTGATTAAGGTTTTATTGATTGGGCATCAGGTTTGATTGATGGCTCCTTGGTCCTGTTGGATGTTTAATCTCTTGTGATTTCTCGGACTGTGATGTGTGTGTGTGTGTGTGTGTGTGTGTGTGTGTGTGTGTGTGTGTGTGTGTGTGTGTGTGTGGTGGTATCCCGTCTTCTCCTGCAGTTCATGGGCTCGGAGCGGGTGGAGATGCGTAAGAGACAGATGCAGGTTCATCAGGAAGCAGCTGCCAGTGTCCTCCAAGCGCGCCACAGAATGGGAAACACCCCCACCAACGCCTCAAACGCCTGCTGCTTCTGCTGGTGCTGCTGCTGTAGCTGCTCCTGGTAATAACACTCAGCTGCCTCCCACACATGCACAGCAGGGCTGGTGACAGGAAATATGTGGTCCGAGGCACCCAGGGGGGCACCAAGGGCCTATTTATCAGCTTTCACAGCTTTCTAAAATATCTCCTGCTTCAGATTTACTGCAGTCTAGGTTGAAATTATATTATATATTATATATTATTTACTCTTCATCTACTGTCAAGATTAAAATGTATTATTGGATGTCGTTCACGTCGTCTTTAAGAAGTACAGATACAAAGATGCTTCCTATGATTTATCTCAGATTATATATGTATCATATTTCTAGGAGAGTATAAAGACCTGATCTGTCCAGAGTACACCTGAAACGATTAGTTGATTAAGTCTATATACAGCAAATGAATCCGCAACAATTAACAATTAAGTCATTTTTGAGCAAATATGGCATCTCGTATGAAGCCTTCTGCTGCTATAGTCCGGACTAAAATACCTCAACCACTATTGGATGACATTTTATAGACAATCGTGGTCCCCAGATGATGACCCCTGACTTTGAAGATCACTTGACTTTTCCCCGAGTGCCACCATGAGGTTCATATATGTGGATTTGAGCGAATGTCTCACCAACAATAGTATTGATACAGATATTTATGTCCTTCTCAGGTTTGATTTAGTGATTTCCCTCAACTCTTCTGTAGACATTTCAATTTGTCTAAACTGAACATGCTAAACTAAGCTGGTGAACATGGTTAACATTGTACTTCCTTAGCATTAGCATGTTAGCATGCATTTAGCTCAGAGTCTCACAGAGCTACTAAACATGTCTGAATTTGTATTACTTTTAAACGCATTGTTTGTCAATGCATTTGACTCTCAATTCTTGCATTTCCACACCGTCATCCCAGAAAAACAGAAACACAGTGGTCCTGTAATCCACACCGGATCTCGTTGGACGGAGGCCTCGGGGGTGTTAATGTGTTTTGGAATTATTAAGCGTTTACTTGTGGTTCCTCTAAGGACAGCCGACCTGTTGTGTGCAGAACGTGGCCATGTTAATTCACTCCACCGGGGATGAGTAATATTTTTTTTTGTCTCTGCATCTATATCAATTTCATCTAATTGTTGCACTGCTACAACAGCCACATTCCCAGATGGGATGGCTCACAGTGGACTCTCACCTGAGCCAATTAGTCTATAACCAGCTGCTGCATCAGGTGTTGGGCGCATTTTAATTACGCACAAGTGATCCCACCAGCAGGATGTGGACAGTTGACTCTCTCTCTGCTATTTACGCAAACGTTCCCAACGTTCCCGGCGGATTTGCTGGAGGTGTTCTGTTATTTGAAATATAGAAAACAACATACAGCGCCTTTGGCTTCGGTGTAGTGTAGAGATAAATGTAATGTTTTTTCCAATAACTACAACGTCAAAAGTATGTGGACAGCCATGTCGTACTATGGCTCTTTGGTTCAGTTAAGGAAATCTTACATCATGCGACTATATTTTATATTAGTAGTTTCAACCTTTTGTTTTCTGACCACTTAAAATAAAGCAATATCTATTTGTTTAGATTTTACTTGTAGGATTGTTTCATGTGGAACATTTTCAGAGGCCTGAAGTGGTGAAACTGCCTGTTTAATACCCATAGTGCAACATTTGGATGTAATGTCTGGCTGTCCACATACTTTTGGACATGCGGTTTGCAGTTTTGCAGGTGCTATTTCACATTCTATTCAACTACAAAGATTATTTTTAGAACAAAAGCTTCACATAAAAGGACTCTTGAGTTATTTTAAACGTCCGACTGCAGTATTCTGATGGAAAAATCGACCCTGGATGACAAGCTACTTTAAATAACCTGACGAACATGAGTGTTTTTTTTTTTTCTCTCTTCCAGTTTGACTGTTAGGAGTGAGGATGAAACAATCCAGAGGTCCACTTTTGAGCGCAGGACAGAGGGAACCACTAATTGTGAAGAAGGGTAACGGCTACTAAGACACCACCTTTCACATGGTGTCATTACTGAGAAAATCACTGCAAATCAGACAGATTCAATACATAAACTAAGTTCTGTACTCCTTTCTTAAAGCCTCAAGCCCACTCTGGAGGACGCACGGTCCTGGACAATTTCGTTTGAAAAGGTGATGAAAAGTGCAGCTGGGCGCAGCTGCTTCAGGCAGTTCCTGCGGACGGAGTTCAGCGAGGAGAACATGATGTTCTGGCTGGCCTGCGAGGACCTCAAAAAACAGACAAACAAGACCGTGGTGGAAGAGAAAGTTCGTCAAATATACGAGGACTTCATCTCAATCCTTTCCCCTAAAGAGGTGAGACACCGAGGCAGGCTAATTGTGCACAAGGACTACAACAATTATAGTGCTGAAATGATCGAACTGTCAATTGACAGAAAAAATTAGGATTGTCAATGCTGGTTGTGTTCACAACATGTTTTCACTGCCCCCAAGTGGCCAAAAAAATCCCCAACTAAAAAGCAGAAACTAGGGCTCTCTCTCACTTTTATCATCTTCTTTCTATCTTCTGTTCTGCAGGTTAGTTTGGATTCACGCGTCCGGGATGTGATCAACCGCAACATGCTGGAGCCGACCTCACACACGTTTGACGACGCTCAGCAGCAGATCTACACGCTGATGCAGAGAGACTCGTACCCCCGCTTCATAAACTCAACGGACTACACAGATCTGATGAAGAGTCTGGAGGAGCCGCCCCCTGAGCCATAGACCTTCCACTGCCACACACTCAGCTTTTCACACAAAAAAAAAAAAAAAAAACCGGCGCATGCGTCCCACCCATGGATGTATAATAAGACCCAATCCGAAGGAGTTTTGTGTTCCTGTTGGAGTCCTGCTATTTAGAGAAAGACAAGACAGGAAAATGAACACTACCGGTCTTTATCCAGTTGTAATTGCTGTTTATTTACCCACAATTAGCTCACCAAAATCCTTGGAGAAAGCAAGAACAAATGCTAGGTCCAGTATCTGTTACTTGTTCAAAAAAAAAACAAACATATCTATATTTTTATATATTCCCTAGCGCTTAACATTGCACTTTTCTACCTTGTTTAATAAGGGAAAGCATGTATCTGTGAGCACTGCATTTGTATTTAGGTATATTGTGAGCCTTAATGCATATCCAGTTCTTGTAGAAACTAGTAAGTGTTATTTAACGGTAACTTAAGATGAAGGAAAGTGCCTTGGAATAAGATCTTCTACACTAGCACCTTTGGTCTAACATGAATGGTGCAACACTGACTTCATATGTTGGTGCTTTCAGCTCATCTCAAAGATACGTTTTTACAACTCGATGAGCTGATACCTGAAAAATAGATCTTGTCTGTGTTTCAATACTGTGATATGAGTCATATTATTATTTAATTTACACGAAACAGGGAAAAATAAAACAGAAAACGTGACCTTGACCACTGATATATTTGTGTATTTAAAAAAAAAAAAAAAGGATTTGTGTGAAATACCTATTTGAATTCTCACAGATTAAATAAAGCACAATTGTATGTTGTTTTTGTTTGTTGTGTGTTGTTGTTGTTGACATTCACAAAATATTCGTTCTTATGGTACATTATTAGAAATGCTTCACGTCAATGGTACATTGAGCTGCTAATATCAGGCATTTAATTGGATTTTTGTGCTTTACCTGCAAATGCTATATATATTTTTGTATAATTAATCAAATATTACGGCTGCAAACGACCATTACGATGATGCTGATTCAATCGTTCAGTTCCTTAAGCCCCAGATGAGGTGTTAAAATTGCTTTTTTTGTCTAACAGACCAAACCTCAAATATATTTGATGTACAATAATATAAAAACAGAAAGAAAATATTCACATTTGAGATGCTAGAAACAGCAAATGTTTTTTTTTTGCTTGATAAATGCCTTAATAAATCAAATTGATTTATTGACTAAAACATAAAACATTTAACAACAGGCCATTTATTGTGAGATAACAGGTATTAAACCATAAAATATAGCCCTAGTTATTCCAATACATATGCATTTCCTGCAGGAAAATTGTTTTTTCAGATGGCAAATACTTATTACAATCAAGAAACTAATGTTACTCTACTGTAACACTGAGGGTCGGGTGTGGCTCCAGGTCGGGGATGCAGCACCATCATGCCTCTCCCGCTCTGACATGTAGTAGCCCCCAGTCCTGTCTGGCTCTACGAGTAGCAGCATGGTTTTGTTGTTATTTTTATTGATTTATTGTCAAGTCATTCAGTGGTTCCTCAAGTCCACAGAGTCTTACTGGGATCAAACCCACGGGACTCGGATGGTGCTGTGTGGGTGTGCTGCCGTTCCGGAGTTCATTCATCACTGATGGGAGGAAGCTGCTTCTCTATGAAACGTTTGATGTCTGCAATTTCCTGCAGAGATACAAAAAAAAAGCAAAAAAAGAAATATATATAAAGAAAACAGAACAGAAACTGGGGACCCAAAATCAAATGTGACTTTGCCTCGCTGACCTCTGGACAAGCGCTGTGAGCTAAACCCCGATACGACTTGAAGGTGATGTTTGCAGGGGTGATGAGGCTTTTCATCTTCTCTGCTGTCTGGCTGCCAAATATAAAGGGGACCAGGGGGTCAGCATCCCCGTGGCATTGCAGGACATGCATGTCCTTGTTAGGATTGAAGGAAGACGCCTGAGAATAGAAGAGATTAGGATTATACTTATTAATAGATTATGACCGAGTATGACTTGGCTAAGTGAAATCCCTAAACTGCAATTCAATTAAAAGAATAGTTCAGAATATAATGAACATTCAAGAAATGTAATGTGAGCAGTTAAAAGATGTGGGAAACATCACAAAGTTTCAACTGACGAGTGAATCAGAACAATATTTATTATTTTGCATTTAAGACACTAAAAACCTGAATAGCAGGTGCAGATTTGGGTCTGCCTCATTTCCTTTTTACCTGAGGGAAGGATTTGCGGAGAGGAAGCCAGCAGCTTAGAGCGACCACTCCAGCAAGCTTCTGCTGAGTTGTCAGAGCTGTGTAGAGCGACAACGCTCCACCCTGGAAAAGAGCAAGCAAAAACCTTTATTGTACAGTAGTACAGTGCAGTAGATCACTGTCTGCAAACACAAGAGCTGGAGCAGCAGTGACACTAACTGATCTGTTAAATCAAATATCTCAAGTTGTTATACTGGTATTGATCTTGTGATCTATAGCATATTGGATCAAACGTACCATCATAACTCCACCTATTAAACTGTGTTTTATTCATGTACTTTAGTGTACACAATTTAAGAGAGATGTGGACTGAATTAATATGATTCATTCAGATATGACCTAAATAGTTGTGTAATATAAGTTAATATAATATTATGATTACAAATACACACATTTATTATTTATCAGTATAAAACACTGCAGTGCCTTTAAACTGTCTAATGTAAGACATTTCAATAACGGATTTGGCTATTTAAATACTTTATGTACATGAGCTATGACTCACAGTAAAAACACGTTATGCAACGCATCATCTGCATACATGTCACACCTACCTGTGAAAATCCACCCAGGATAATTCTGTGGGAAGGTATACCGTTCTTCACTTCCTGGTCTATCAAGGCTTTAACTGTGGAGACATCAAACGTTCACAGTCAAGTCTGATTGACCAGTAAACAAGATGTTATATGATAATAACCAATTAATATATGTTTTAATTTTCACAAAATCTTTGGTACGTACTGTTCTCCGATGCTCTTTTAATACCCGTCTCATCTTCATCTGCGTCTGGGCTCAATCCATAGATGTCGAACCTAGAGATGTGAAAACAAATGTGAGACTCAACGTGAATGTGACAATCACGCACAGTTGATTCAAAAAAACATACTCACAGACTTTGACACTTACCATGAAGGCATGGACATCCTCATGTTTAAGGAAACAGGCATGGTGGGACTGCAAACGTAGCGAAGAAAAGTAAATAAAAAAATTCACAAGACAAACAGGGTGAGACAGCAGGCTGTAGTACGGGAAAATTACAGACGATATAATGTCTTGAATTTAGGTTCCTTCATAGTTATTAAGACTTATTCAAGATGAGAAAACTTACGCATGTGGACAGATGTACTTCACATGTGGTATCCTGATGCCTGCGAAGGCCTCTGCCCATCCATGCCTGTCATGTCATATCGGACAAAATTATACCAGTTTAAATAAAGTCAATATAAATCTGTGAGTTTAAAAAAAGACACTAATAAAAACAGTGGTGTAAGAAGTATTCAGATCATTTAACTTAAAAAAAACATGTTGTGAAATGTGTCTCATCTTATTCTGAAAAGTAATTAAAGCTGTAAAATAAAAGTAGAATATTTCCTTCTTAAATGTTTTGGAGTGGAAGTACAAAATAGGATAAATGGAAATATTTAAATAAAAGTATATCAAATTCAAATACTGTCTTAATAACTTTTGCACCACATGATAAAAAAACATCTGTCTTCACGTACCCGGTGTCGCCAAGGCCATGCAGAAATATCACCTGTGAACAACAAAAACAGAGTTTTTACAGGCAGGTGTAGACTGGTGTTTGGCAGCTGTTATCACCGCAACCAGCAGCTGGTTCAGGTCCGAGTTGAACTACTGTTGTCTGGCTAACTCACCGCTGCAGTGGCTTTCCGGGCAGCAGGCACAATGGCAGGTAAAGGCGCTGACATGTTATTGCCGCACATACAGCGCTGAGGCAGCTGGTGGGTAAAGGAGAAGTTAGCTCCTGTTAGCTCTCAACTGTCAGTCCGTTTTCGGTCTTTGTCTGACTCTGGTTGTCAAATGCGAAACAGTTGAAGGACAAATGTCGACCGAGGATGGAGGTCAAGCTACCACAGGCTTGTAGTAACGCTGGCAGCCGCGGATTTTCTCTTTCGGAAGTTGAATTTTTTGTGGATAATAATACACGCTGGCCGCAATCACATCACAAATTGCAACGAAACGCTCAGAAGTCCCGCCTCCTGCGCTATATGATTGGCTCTTATTAGAGGTCCGTTACAAAAGCGAAGCGATGATTGGTTTAACGAACTATCAATCAGAGCTGACAGTTAAATCCCCAACAATAACGGCACAACACCTCTAAAATAAGGACAATATAACAATATTCAACTGTTACAAAACAAGACAAACATAATTCATATGTATTAAACATGTCCTGAGTCGTTATATTTGCTTTTATACCTTTAGGCGACTTATTATTTTCTATCTGTCCTGTGTTGTATATTTATTTTTAACGCTGTGGCACTTTGGGCTTCACTACAAATGTAAGGTGCAGTACTAATTAAATGTACTATTATTATTATTATTATATATAATAGTAGTAGTGGTATTATTACTACATTATCGCGCTTTTTCCGCGGAGCGACATAAGAAGCACTTCCGGTAACCTCTGTCACGTGACCCGCGTGTGCCCTTGGATGGTTGTGTTTGACATGTGAGCAACAGAAACATCATGTCTTTCCCCAAAAAACCTGGTGGTAAATCCCTGGATGTTCTGAAGACTCTGCCGCGGATATCTTTAGCTAACCTGCGGCCTGAACCAGGAGCCAGAAAGGAGGTAAGTTTTTAATTTAACGTCTCAAATGTAGCTTAGCTTAGCCGGTTAGCCTGTTTTTCTAATGTTAGCCAATGGAGACAAATGCTAACCCTGCGTCTAGGTTGAAACTCTTTTAATGTCCGTATTTTAGGACCAACGGCGGGGCAGAGGACAGCATGGTGGCAACCGGAGCGGCCGAGGACACAAAGGACAGCGGCAGAGAGGCACCCGGCCTCGGCTGGGCTTTGAGGGCGGCAGTACTCCGTTTTATTTGTCCATACCAAAATATGGCTACAATGAAGGACACAGGTGAAAGCTGGTCACTGTTTTAGCTGCTTGTAACGTGTTAAATATCGTAGCAAAAAGCCTCAGTGCTGCTGATCTGGTCTGATGTGGCTTTTTTTTTTTTTTTGCTATGGTGTCTAACACACCTTTTCAAATGTTAGTGGTGGAAAAAAAGGAGAATCAGCTGCTAAATGTCATTATTTATGTTCCCCTCAACTTGAAACTTCAAATCAGAAGCTAACTTCAGTATTCTTCTGTGTTGTGTAATGTCTGACTTAGCTATTTAAAGTTAGATGAAGCAGATGATCAGCCTCATCTGTGGGTAATACTCATTTTCTTCAACAAATGCAACTTTGATATAAATAAATGAGTCACAGTGTCCAGAGGTGAATACAGTATCACTGCCTGAATGTGAGTAACTACATCCGATAGTAATGATTTGGTTTTTAACAGTTCACATACACAGCTGCAGGTGTTTTGTCACATTTGTGTGTTGCCACGGCCTGCCATAAATGATCTTAATAATTTCATCTTCATGTGAACGGCATTCTGGATTTTGACTCCCCGTCGATGACTTTGACTCCTTCCCAGTTGATGCTGTGACTAATTGTTGTTTCACGGATCGCTGATTAACACGTCTGTCTGCTCCTCCTCAGTCGCCGTCCTCAGTACCATCCTCTGTCTTTGAAACGACTGCAGTACCTGATCGATCTGGGACGAGTCGACCCGACTCAGCCCATTGACCTGACGCAGCTTGTCAATGCCAGAGGGGTAACAGTCCAGCCTCTGAAGAGGGACTACGGAGTCCAGCTGGTCGATGAGGTAACTGTTGACTGTCATCCTATTCAAACCTACTGAACCATAAATGATTCAGCTTCTGCCTCGTCTCTTCACTGTCAAATGGGACCATATTGCACGTATTTACTTAAAGTTCCTTCTGTGTCATGTTTAATGTTAAGAGAAGTTTGATCAGCTCAGAAAACATCCTTAACTGGGATGTCTTAAAATGTATCTGGAGTAAAGAAATCATTAGAGGAAGGTGCAAGGTGTCATGGTTCATACAAAATAAGTATAGCTGCCTGTTTGCTTTATTATTGTAAAGATATTAGATTAAAGAGACTTGTTTCAGTGCAAAGGGAGGAAGAAGTATGGGTGCAGGTTAGGGATCATCCTGTGCCAGTAGGTGGCGCCACATAACAATGTTGTCCCACTGACAGACACAGATCAAGATGTCGTTGCTGACCCCTGTGTTCTCACTTTGCTCTGACACAAGTTCACCTTTTGTCTGTTTGTTCTGTTCCAGGGTTGTGATATTTTCGCTGCAAAAATCAACATTGAGGTTCAGAGAGCTTCTGAAGTAGCCATAGCTGCTATTGAGAGGAATGGAGGGATCATCACAACCAGTTTCTACGACCCTCTAAGTCTTGGTAATGAATGAATGAATGACTGGTCTAATGCACGTATCCGTCTTATCATTTTGTGTATTTTAAATGATAATTAACAAATTCTCCTTTTTCGCAGAGATTCTCATCAAGCCCGTCCCGTTCTTTTTGCGTGGGCAGCCCATTCCAAGGCGAAGGTTACCGGGGGAGGAAATGGTCCCGTATTACACAGATGCTGAAAACCGGGGTTACTTGGCAGACCCGGAGAAAATCCAACAAGCCCGGTTAGCTCTGGCGCAGAAGTATGGATATACTTTGCCAGATATTTCAAAGGACGAACTGTATCAGATGCTCCGCATGAGGAAGGATGTTCGACAGATCTTCTTTGGACTTGCTCCAGGCTGGGTGGTTAATATGGCAGAGAAGAAGATTCTGAAACCCACTGATGAGAAACTGCTTAAATATTACAGTTCTTAATAGAAAATGTACATTATATCATGAGTTGTGCATGTTAAAAAAAAAAAAAAACGGTGAAAACATCTTGGATTGACATTTTATATAAAACAAATATGGGAAAAAATGGTTTCTGTGTTAAACAATGTTGAAGTGTTGTCATTAAACATCTTGGTGAAAAACTACCATTTTCAGATATGTTACTGTAGTCATAATCATTGCTGGTATACGGTATATTTATGACATGTTTTTCCTGCCACATTCATGAGTATTTCTTTGGTTTTTGAGTGGCTAACACCCGACGGGCCTCGTGGCCAAGCACAACCAGCCCGTGTAGCATGATGGAAGGAACGTGAACTGTAACAGGTGAGGGGGAAATAAGGAAAATAAGATAACTCAAAGAATGAAAACAGGAAACAGATGCCTGGTGATGTGTGTCTTGTGTAATGGGTTGCCTAGGCCTAGAAGGGGAGTTTGAAATTAGTCATAGGCAGCTGTATCCTGGTCTGGATGTTCAAAAGATCCCACTCCCCCTCCTCCTGGAATACAATAAGGGGCAGACATACATAAAACATTGCCCGGGTACACTTTAGAGACATAAAAATGCCATGAAGACATGTTGACGCTTTGATAAATAATAGAATTAGCATAATTTTCATAATGTGGTGTGTATCACTTAAGGACATCTCTCACCTTTCCCAAATTTTACTCTTCAGTTCAGTGTAAAGTTTTTGCTTGTGTTTTAGTTTCTTGCTTGAAAATGAAATAAAAAAGCCATATCATATTTGAGCATGCTATTCTCTATCAACAGTGGCTGGTAATACAAAAAAAAACAACGCACCAGTCTCATAAGCTTTTGGGTCATTGTGGAAGAAGGTTCCCTCATATTTGAACTCTCCGTTACGCTCGTGTTTATTTTTCAAAAAGTCAAAATGGCACACTCACACTCACTATAAATAACTTGGTATTTTACGCAGATATTGTCTTAAGGGACGCAGCCATAGAATTTCTGCTGGTATAAAAACACTTTATCAAAGGAAGCATATGTTTGTGTGTGTGTGTGTGTGTGTGTGTGCAAGCCTACGAGCATTGTGTTTCTACACAAAGTCCCCTTTGCCATGTTAGTTAGGCAGTTCTCAATTATGCAGTGATAGAAAAAAAAAAACTGTGACAAGAAGAAATGATGCATCAGACTGTGAATAAGGTCTATTTAGTCTGATTATGCATTCAAAAATAGAACAAATTTCATACAGTTTTTTTTGTGAGTTTCATAATTTTATTACTCCTAGACGCAAAGGTTTCACTTTAAAGACTTCGCCTGCAATTCTCTGAGTGTTTTCCCGCATCTCAAGTATCCAATAAACTATACAAGTAGTGGATACATACACAGCCGGCCCTGCCAGGAAAACCAGCCCAAATCCTTACAGCATAATACTTTAAATAAATCACGCCACAGGAAAGAAACAGCACAATCATTGTTTATGGCAGAACTACAGTGCTTATCTTCAAAGCAGCAGATCCTTTTGAATTTGTATCAGGTCTCAGACGAGCAAAAAAAAGAGCAAAAGAGTGAGCTAAACGTTTATATAGAGAGAGAGAGGCACATCTCACACATTGACCCTGCGGTGGCTGCAGAAAGTTTAAAAATGTTCTCTATCAATTACAATTAAGAAAACAGTTACTCACTTTGGCTAAAAAGATTTGTCAGTCTGCCTGAATCAATCTCAGTTTCTGCTCCAAATAATCTAATGTCTGAGTCTAACCAGTTCACACTATTTAATTAAACATTCAAGCGTTGCTGCTGGAGTTGACCACCAGATTGTTTTGGTTATCTTGCCGCCTTGAATGAGCCGTTTAGGACAGACACAGATATCATGGTGTCTCACAGGTCTCAGTCTAGTTCCAGTTAATAATTAGAGCTAATTACAGCTAAATCAAGCCTCCTTTCTCCCCCTGTCTGCTAAGGGAGCTTGATGTGTGGCAGAGGTGTGGGATCAAGGTCAGACTTATACATAAACTGGTCAGGGGGGAACTTACAAAAAAAGACAATATGGGAGCAAAAACAGCACGAGAATAAAAAAAAAAAAGGAATGATTGGACTGCTGTGGCAGTAAGCCGCCAACATCTCAAAGCTCAACTGTCTGGACAATAAAAGACTCAATTCAATTCTGCAGATAAGACTCTTATCAGCAGCAGAATACAATTCCTAATTTACAAAGAATAGTGCTGTTGTTCAGCATGAGTGGAGCTTTGCCTCATTAGCCGGTCTCAGTCTGAGCAAGTCTGCATGATGAGACAAATGAAATACAATTAGAAAGCAGCGTGATCACACATGGAGGAAGAAGGATTGTAGATGTTATGAATGTACTGGCTGGATTAGTGCACGTTTGTCATCATTTATTGACTTAACTGTGATTCAAGGAAGATTGTAAAATAATGTAGAAGAATTATTTTCATTACTGATTAATTTGTGGCTTGTTTTTATTAATTCCTTCACACATAACAGTAGTGAAAGGCTATTAAAACTACTTGAAACATGTTTTTAATAACTTCTTCATTCATTTATTTCACTCTGTCTGTGTTGTCGGCAGCAGTGTTATCAGTTGTATTGTAATGGACCAAATGTTTTGTCACACTTTACTTGTTTTGTCCAACTTGATAATGATATAAAACAGAAAAAAAACACATTTTGAGAAGCCGGAAATAACAAACCTGTCATTTTATGCTCAATAAAAAGACTTAAATGTTTCATTCATTATGAAAGCTGCTGTTCATTTTCTGCCAGGCGCCTAAATGACCGATTATTTCGGCTGTTTCTGTGCCGCACCGTGCACAGTGTCCTTCCTTAACTTTAGTAGTTTGAGCTGTGTTTGAAGTCTGTTATCTCTGCTCAGAGGTGGGGGCATCATTGTGTTCAGCTAATGAGGCTACATTAAGCCTGTCTACACCAGGGGGCATGTAATCCTCTCAGCTGGCCTGACGTAAGGCCGGGCAGGGCGCTGTTTACACGGGGAGTGTGGAGGCTAGCACCCAGGACCCCGAGCCTCTGTTGAATCTGCTCAAACATGTGATTAGAAGAGGAGGAGGAGGAGGAGGAGGAGGAGGAGGTGGTGGGTGCATGGAGGTCACAGACCACATAGCATAGAATGGTGTCTGAGTCCTGACAGAGTGTATCTTGGTGCTGGCCTGCTGTGTCCATACAATACAACACAATGCAATACAGTCCCTCGCTGCGGAGCTCATGGTCACCTGAGACAACAGTATTATATCCCCTTCACACCTTCAGCTATGAAACAATGCAGCTCTTTATGAATGAGCCACTGTAAGGAAAGTCAGTGGGATGGCACTGCAGCAGCTGGAATACAGTGCTTCTTTATCAGAGGTCCACACACACACACACACACACAGGCCTCCCTGCTTTTGCACTCCTGTAAGTTTTCTTCATCTTTCTCAAATCAAAAAGAGTCCCGCTCCGAATATCCAAATATCCAGAAGTCAAGTGTGAGCAGCTGTGTGAGTAGCATCTTCCAATCCACACTTAGAAACTG
The DNA here is from genome assembly GCA_036937835.1 of Pampus argenteus. Taxonomy (NCBI): domain Eukaryota; kingdom Metazoa; phylum Chordata; class Actinopteri; order Scombriformes; family Stromateidae; genus Pampus; species Pampus argenteus. Next base: position 5,206,335 of record CM072880.1, on the reverse strand, counting down.
CCAGCTCAGTCTGACTCTGAGGTGTTTCCATAACAACTGTAAAACCATCCTTTTTGCATTTACATAATGTACCAGACCACGGATAGGTTGCTCCAAATTTATCCCGTATCCAAACCCAGACATCATCCAGAATCCACGGCCTTTTGGTAAATCCACTCAGGTTGTCTCTTCTTCATGAGGATGTGCTCCTGCAGGTCCTGCTTTTACCTGTGCCAACGTCTGGGCCATCACTGATCCAAAAGAGAAGAAGAGGAGAGGAGTGTCCCATATATGAGTTCTGTCCAATACAATGGCACATTGTGATCAGAAAGCCACTGAGAACAATCCCTATTCAGAAAGCATAGTGCCCATTCAGCTGCTGCTTGTTTGGCTATGAGACAATGCAATGATACCCTACTGTCACCTCATAGATTAGGATTCATTAATAGGGGAAGACTAAAGGACAAATGACACAATTTTTAATATAAATAAATAAATAAATAAATAAATAAATAACACAGCTGATGTATACTTATATAAACACTCTCAAATATCAAACCTTCGCCTCCAATCAACCAACACTGTCTAATATTTAGACGACTCAATTCACACGGAAGGTCAGTCGAAACTAACGTTATTGTATTCACGCTGCGTCGTTCAAGCTAATTGATTAAATCCATTAGCGCTTTTTTCAGAGCGCATTGGAGCGTGCGTCCCGTTTAACAGCGCGGATGTGGATTCAAGCTCTAATTCTGACAAGACACACACACACACACACACACACACACACCAAATACTAACACATTTATTTGGATGGATAAATCTCTGTTTTTAAAATAAGTTCTTAAAGACTGGCTGTATTGATTGCGTGGCTCTTTTAATGTAATCTTCCTCTCAAAGCCACATGCCACTTTATCAGTGTCGACCTGAACTGCAGATAAAAAGGTTTAGTTGTCAAAGGGGAGATGAGAGGCACAGTTTAAAGAACATACCCTAATCACTACTGTTATTGTTATTTGCCAATGACACAGTATTGATCCAACCTTTTTTTTTTTTTTTTTTTTTTGATTAAAGTTCAATTAGGTCAGTGTTTGAAACAAAGTCCAAAAGTCCTGAAACACACATGAATATTCCCTCTAATGCTTTAAATGGCTTTCAATGACTTTCAATGGACCGTCACTGTCTTCAAACGAGGTTTTCTGCAGGTTTCTGATCATCCTCGTGTATTATCACTGCCTGCTCTTTAATACACAGTATTTACAACATAAAGAGGTTTGCATAAGTGACTCGTCTGCCGGGACAAAGCGGTGCAGGTGCAGGTATTACAGGCCGGTCAGTCCGTGTATTGCAGATTCAACGTTGCCGCTGTCAACATAATGACATCCATTGTTTGTATAATGTTCGCCGTCAGCGCCAAAGAAAGATATTCATTAAAAGTCTACAGAGCAAAGAAACACCTGTAACTGAATCTTATTATATTTATATTACATATAATCCTTGTTTTGTTTGTTTGTTTTTTGTTTTTTTACTCCAGATCTGTGATGTTACTGTTCTTTCAGTGTCTTGTGATTTTATTGTCTTAATTTTAACCATAATAATATCTCATAAACAGGTGTTTTAGTGCTCACAGGTGATATTTTTGCACTGCAAACTGCATTTTGTAAACTTCCTAGAACTAACACATTACTATATTATTATATTAAGTAAGTGCCAAAAAAAAGTGTGTCATAATGCAGTTATTATTATGAATTATTTTCAGATGGGAAATGATGTGGAAAATGAATTAAAAGAAGTGGTAAATATATAAAGTGTATAATATAGTCTGATAGAGAGTTACATTAAGTCTCATCTGCAGGAATCCTCAGTTTCTGTGAGTCTGTATCTTCAATACACTTTTATCTTTTTGATTTAAAGTCTTGGTGTATTTTTTATATATATATTTATATATAATTCAAATTTGTGCATATAAGAAAGAAAAGTTGTCTTTTTGTTGTTGTTTTTTATGTCCTAAAGTGAGCTCATCACGCCCAGCTTTGCACAGACAAATATTTGTGCGCGCTAATCGTGTAATAAACACGCCTTGATCATGCTTGTTTCAGTCCTGTAAAATGCACTTTGATAGAGACAGTGGATGGCCGATAAGAGCCGAGAGCCACAATGTAATTAGTAACCAGCCCTGCCTCCTGGAAACTTTGATGTTCACCTATCAATACCCTGCCTTTCAGGACCTATTGATTAGATTCCATCTCTCTCTCTCTCTCTCTTAAAGTTGTAATTTGATTTTCCTAATATGGTTTAAATAAGAGAAACGAGAAGGAAACCACATTTAGACTGCAATATCCACACATGTGCATAATACACGATATGCAATATATAAATATATATATTAGATGTTTCTGAAATAATGGATGAGGTAAAATATGACCTGCAGATGTTGCAAACAAACAAACAACAAACAAAGATATAAAACTTTTACATAAATACTTTATATAATACTTCTATCAGGTTACTTAATATGAAGTATTTGTGTTTTATATGTATGTAAAACAAACAAACAAACAAACAAACAACAGACTTTGGGTTTACTCAACACTCATGCTTAATGGATTCATCTGATTTCAATGGGGTTTCTGTGGCTTAATGTGGAGATGAAATGATGCATTTTTTATTATAGGCTATAACAGCCTAATTGTGAGGTTTATTACAGACTCTCCTTCCAGGCTGAAGTTTCGTGAGGTCGTTGATTGGGGCGTCAGATGGGCCTATCACTGACCCGAGAAAACACCTGGAATTCACACCTTAAATCCACTCCTCCTGGCCTCCTATTGGCGGAGCGGCTGCATATATCCGTCACTCTGCATCACCAGGAGGATGACAGCGGCCTGCGGCAAAGTCGAAACATCACCAACACCATCTGTAGCCATGCGTTTCAGCCACGATCCCGCGGCTTTCCAGCTTTGCGCAAACAGCGCCATGTTCGAAAGCGAGGACTCCAGCTCCGCAGACGGGGAGCAGATGCCCGAGGTGCGCTCCCCGAGTTCAGGAGCTTCCAGCCCGCTGTCCGTGAACTCGGACTCCAGCTGCACCAGCCCCGAGGCCAAGTCGACCATCTCGACGCAGCAGAGGGTCAGGAGGCCCCTGAACGCCTTCATCATCTGGACCAAAGAGGAGCGCAGGCGCCTGGCGCAGCTCAACCCAGACCTGGAGAACACAGACCTGAGCAAAATACTCGGTAAGACTTTTACAGGCTGGAAATGGTTTTTATTAAGTAGTAGCTTAAGTTATAACAACATATGATTCTAGTTCTCATGTGGGGGGCCAGGGTCTACTTTTAACCACTTTAATCTCAGTTCAGTGGCATAAAATGTTCTAGTTATAGCTGAATATGGCTCACATTTACGTTTTTTACTAAACCAATGTGTATGCAGATAATTAACCCCACCGTGTCCCTGCAGGAAAGACCTGGAAGGCCATGTCCCTGGCTGAGAAGCGTCCATACATGCAGGAAGCTGAGCGTCTGAGGGTCCAGCACACCATCGACTATCCAAACTACAAGTACAGGCCTCGCAGGAGGAAGCAGTTAAAGAAGAGCACCAAGCCCCAGGGTGCAGAGGCTCCAGCTCCTCTCCCGCCCCTCTGCAGCTCGGGCTTCAACGCGCCCTACAACCTCACCTACCTGCTCCAGAACCAGCAGCACACCTTCTCAAACACACCTGCGTTCCCAAACTCGCCCGCTAACTTTCCACCTTTGCACAGCAGCTACCCGAACACTCCTGTTTTCCCAGACCCAACAGCAGCAGCAGGAGCAGATGCTTTCTCAAATAAGCCTGTGGTGTACTCAAACCCGCCTGCGTACCCTGCAGAGCCTCATCTGTATTTTGGGAGTCAGCAGCAGCACATGCAGTACGGTTTCTCCAACTCTGCAGCTCCACACGTGGAGCAGGCGGAGTCCAGGTTTTTCGGGGGCCCACCGGGCCCTGCTGGGCCCTCCCTGGAGTTTTACCTGGAGCAGGTTCAGCTGGACATGCTGTACGATCTGGACCGCAGCGAGTTCGAACAGTACCTGGGTCCGAACCCTCACAGGCCCGAGTCAGTGGATCCCAGCAGCTACCATCAGCAGAGCAGCCACAGAGAAGGACGCTCACTGTCATAAAACAACTAAAATGATGTATTTATTTAAATTATTTTCAGAGTATCACATACATAAGTGCAATTTTGTGATGAAAGTGTATATTGTGCCTTTTTGTTTTTGTCAAATTGTGTTAAATAAATGAGTGTCTGTTGTAATTATAATGCATCAATAAATAACCAATAATAACCAATAATTCATCTTACAAAGCTCATGTCCTTATTGGCACCTTTAGAAATGGTTAAAATAAACTGAGATTAACAAAGTAAACGACTAAAAAAATCCACGTTTATCTATTATAAACACACATTCCAGTGAACCATATTAAATATGTGACACATTAAACAATGTTGGAGCTATATTAGCCGCCCTTTGGCAGAAGCCAAACTGTTGACACGCTGTTTTTTATCTCCATCCCAATGTCTTTCTTGGCTGACACAGGGAAATAGGGTGGGCGCCAGGGGCATAAACTTCCCAACTTCCTGTTTCATTTTAAAACATTTCACAAAGGCTCTAAAAATATGCCCCAAAAAATCGACATATCTACAAACTCATTTGACTTCGGCTGCTAAATGTTTACTCATTTAGGGGAATGTTTAATGTTTACTTCCTTGGCTCATATTTTCAGCGTCGGAGTCTTGAGGTTGAAAACTGAAGCCTTCCAACTCGTGTCAGGTGCTGCAAGGAATAAACTGTTTTAATGGTCCCACGTTGATTTGGGGGATTTCTACGTTCATTTGGACGCTAACAACATATAACAGTATAACAATATCATTTTTTTATTTTTTTTTCAGATGACCACACACATCTTTAATAATGAGCCAATTCACATCAAAAGTCAAAAAATTTGCACAGAGTTGTCTTCATTAAACTCAAATAAAGCATTATTTAAAAATTATGGATTTTTCATTATGAACAAGAGCAATGTCTAAAAACCAATAAATAAACAAAACAAAAACAACATTTTAGTTGTATTTATTTGCACAAATAACGACACAAACAAAGGATTGTGCTGCTGAGCTTTAGTTTGTAAAACTTTATCAGTTAGTTTTGTTATAACATTACAACATTTTTGGTGGGTTTGTTTTTGTTTGTTTGTTTTCTTTACTTCAAACACTCAGGTATTTCCTATACATTTCAATCTAGAGTTACACTGCCCCCAGTGATCACAGTGAAAAGTGATCAGTGTCCACAACCGTTGCTGTTGTTATGCCTCACTATGGCTTTTCCTTAATATTTATTGCTAATATTAGAAATTTCACTTCATCATTTGCTATATTTTTATTGAAAACTATCAATTTAACAAATATACAATAAAATAAAAACATTTGTTTTATCATACTGAGAACTATTTCTAGTAAGAAATGCTGTTTTTATAAAAATCCACTAATATTTCTACCCATCGACGGACATTTTAACCGATTAGTGAAGTGTATTTCCTCTTATTCAGGGACTAACATACTTCAACCGAATGCCAGAGATTCTCTAACAGACAAACTCACATCACAACTTTAAAAAAAAAAAAGAGAGTGAGGACAGGCTGCATCCATGGGAAATGAGTCTGTGTGGGGGAAATGTTTTGAGTCAGCGATGGAAATCAGATCTTAAAGTGTTTGTAGGAAATGAATGAGCACAGAGGTTGAGGGAAGGATGACCTTGCTTGGACGAGCGAGCAGAAGAGCTGATTAGGAGAGTGAAGACCTGCTGCAATCCAACACCACCTGAATAAGCGGAAGAAATCTGACGTCAGTTCAATCCCCCCAAGACATTACTGCAAAACACGGTGAAAGGCAGAAATGTGCTGCAGTGTAAAACATTAATGTGAAATAATATGAGAAGAGAGAACTGATTCATTCTCTGTTTGTTTGATCTCTTTTAGTGACCTGAACGCTTAAAAACCTTCAGTTCAAACTGTTTTTCTCAAACATCGGGGCCCCGCAGCAACAATTAACGGTCAGTTGCAGGAACTTCCTGAAGGAAAAACAACTGGATGATATCAGCGTTTCGAGATGAAAATATGATCAACAATAAACAGCAAATGGAAACGGCAGCTGGAACGAACCAGATATCTTTGTTGCATTTATGAGACTCTGGATTTTTCAAATATTTACAAGGCTGTGTTTTTAACAGACTTCTGGTTTATTAAATGATATCAAAACAGCTGAAAGTGAAAGCAGGAGGAAGCAAGATGATGGGCAAATTATTTCCTCTCTTTTATGAGTTGGACCTTTTTCTGTGCACTACTACATATTCTCAGCTTGTTCTACGTCTTATAAATGTGACCAAAAATATTCAGGATTTGGAGAACTGATGCTCGTGTCATGTTTTACCGATGAAGAATGTGAGGAATCTCAACATCAAACATTCCTCATCCATAAAATACTTCCCTCGTCACTGATTAAATATGTAAAGTATGTCCAATATTGACATGAGCATAGCCGGAGTTTATATTCTACTTATAAATAGGTTTCTGTTCATGTACTTGAATTCTTGAGATACGGTGAGCCATAATTAGGTTTTTTTCTTGTCTTACCTCCTACATGAAGGTCATCAATAGTTTCCTGTTCTGAGTGCAGTTTGGATAAATTTGGGGCTGCTGTCTGCTGATAATGCTCATCCGAGTATTATCCTGCGGGAACGTCTGCCCTGTCTGGGAGCAGAGGAGGAAACTCAAACAGGAAGAGCCATCGACAGTTTCTTATCCTAAAGAAAAGATGAACTAAAGAGAAGGTTGCATTGTTTCCTCTCACGGCGACGGGAACATGTCATTCTTTCATTTTCAGGTCGTTCCTGAGACTGCAGGCTTAAAAAAAAAAAAAAAAAAAAGGAAGGTTGGATCAAAAGTGTCAGTCTGCTCAAAGCCTAATCAATCACTAATTGGGCCTATCAGATTACTATAACTTCATCAGTCCTGCCACGGAGGTTCTTTTCATCTGTATGTCTCACAGTTGTGTTACCTTAAATAGGAACCAGACTGGCATTCATGCAGACTATTAAAGGGTCAATTCACCCAAATGTGAATATAACTTTTCAGTTACCTCTAGTGTTTGTTTGTTTTTTGAGATATTGTTCTTATATTTAAAAAATGAAATTAACACCAGCATATCTTTGCAGGCTACTCTTTTGAGAATATTCAAGTAAAGTACCTTAAAAATGTACTTTGGTAGGGTATATGTGAGTAAATGTACTTAGTTACATTCCTCTAGTGGTGAGTAATATCTCACTTGAACACATAAAACCATCTGCATAGAGATAAAAGATAGAAGTTTGGGGTGAACTGACCCTTTAATGAATTTATTTCTTCTTATATATTTAAATGTCAACAGTGAAGGAGAAGATTCACTTTGATGTTGAGAAAAGCGACAAAAAAAACCCAACAACAATCATCTGTGGTTTAAAATATGACCTCAGCCATGTTTTCCAACCAGACAGACAGACAGTCGGTGACCGCCAGACAGACGATTACTGTAACGGGGTCCGATGAATAGAATGGAGCAGCTGGGTGTGGCCCTGTGACCTGCTGGGCTGATACAATACTCTATCAGCAAAGACACTAACGCCTGTCAACAAACACTCAGAGGATGATTAACACAATCCTCACACTGGCCAAGAGTGTGTGTGTTAGTGAAATATAGATATATATATATATACACACACTGACATCGATATGATTTATAATGATAACGTTTTAGTATTTTACCATCAAATCATCAGAATGAAATGTGACACGTTTATTCAAGTGTCATTCCTACCAGATTATTTTGTGCGGAAATAACGTCACAACTTCTTCCTCAGAGTCTCCTGTTGCTTTATGACTCAGTCTGTGAGTATGTCCATGAGTTTGTCGGCAATGTGTTTGTGTGTGTGTGTGTGTAATTAAATGATGATTCCAGATACAGTGTGCACACAGAGCGGAAACAAATCAAACTGTACGCGTCGACCTGGCTGAGACGCACCTATCTGAGCTATTTCAGGAGTCCAAATGCGTTTCCTTTTTTTTTTTTGTTGTTGTTGTTGTTTTTTCATGTTTTCATTGCAGATATTGTAGCTTGTTAACATATTGTAGCTTGTTAATATATATTCATGGTGCATTTGTTTGTGCATGTGCGGAGAGGATGCAAAAAAAAAATAATAATATTACAAGGGCCTAAATGCAGCAGTTTGATTGTTTTATGTAAAGTAGCATTTCCATACAATGACAGCAGCAGTGGCACAGTATTAAAGCCTCAGCGCCATCCATCCTCTCAGTCTCCTCCGCTGCCTCCCACAGGCACCTGTTAGTTTGTGCTGACGTGGCGCCTTTAACACGTCTGCTGATTGACGCGAGGCCCCTCAGCAGGCGGTGCACTGTGTGCATGCAGCAGGCTGGTGGCACCTGAAGGCAATGGATTGTGTGCTAAGCTGCTGCTGTAAAACCACTTTGCTTATAGTGCTCTGATACGATGCTAACAGTGGAAAAAAAACAAAAAACAACCACATTCATTTTAACATCTTATCTTCACTGAGGAGAAGATCAGTGGTTCACTTAACATGAAGAGAAATCAACATAAAATGATGGGTTTTGTTTTTTTTTCTTAATTGCCTCTAATCATTTCTTACAACCAGCCCAATGTCGAGATGTTCCAGTCAAAGGTGTCTGAAATAAAGTGAAGATTGAACAAATCACAACCAAAATATGCTTTAAACATAACTTCTGTCCTACACTCCATCTTCTAACTAAGACTTAAGAAAGTTGATTCTCCACCCTGAGGAGGCAGAGATAAAGATAAATCTGAGTCAAAATAAGTGCAAGTTAAGCTCAACGTGTCTTGATTTTTCGGGCTCTTATGTTTATGCAGGTACTTCAGAATAAACAATATTTGGTTTGATTGGCAGGTTATTGTTGAATGTGTGGGGGTGTTGAGGAAGGTTGGACCTTCTCTCAGGACGTAGCCTCACTTCCCTCGCTCAGAGGCTCTCAGGAGGAGAGCAGTGTGCCTTTTAACTTTTTTTATTTGTGTTGTGTTTGTAAAGGCCACATTCCCTGAGCCTGGCTGCAACTTGTGTTATTCTTCCTGTGCTGTTTGCCCCACTCGCAGCTGGAAGGACAGGAAAACCTATCTGGAAAACTACTTCATGTATGTCATCGGTGATTACAGGATGGCAGCGCCCGCCTGCTCCTGGTATTGGCAGCCTCATGCCTGGGCCTCGCAGGAGCAGGAGCAGGCCCGAATAATGCTGTCCCAGGGGACGCCGTTCACTCCTTCTTACTCAAGGCGTCCTTTTGCTTCTATGTAAGGAACTCTGTCATCACTCTTCCTGTGGAGAAACTGCAGATAAAGCTCTACTCGGCAGCCTGAGGTGACCAGAAACCTCCACGACGGGTTTATCTTTCCACTCAGAACGCTGACAAAAATGAATGCGCAACCACCTGCTGCTGTACAGCTTCCACAACTATCAACAAGTATTCACATCCTTTAGTAACAATACCACACTGTTAAATTACTACATTATACTGTGAGTGAGAGCACTGCATTCACAGCTTACTTAAGCAACATTTTCATGTTGTACTCGGTCAAACCCCTTAACCCTAACCGTCGGTCAAGAACAGATTATTTCAATCTGTTTTCTTATCAACTTGTTTCAAGAATGTTTCACATATACGTGGAAATGTTGAAAAAAGACAGAATAAGGATGAATTGAAAGAAATTATTATAATATATATAATGAAAATTATTTGGAAGCAGTTGACTTAAACGCAACAGGCTGCAATTGCAGATTTTTACCCTCGTTTGAGGGGTGAAAAAAAAGAGACATTTAGGATTTGATAATACACATGAATGACTTGGTAGGATGGAGATTTCAAATGTAGAGGAGTATAAACTATGAAATGTACCTCAACACTGTTCTTAAGTACAGTACTTCAGTAAATGTGTTTAGTTACTTTCTATTTCTGTTAAATAACCACAACAAGGTCACGACTTTAAAACACAGTTCTCAACGGGTCACGATTTCGATGCCGGAGTGAAAACTTTCAATTCAGCCTCACTTCTGGCATGCAACACTGTAAAATATTCTAATGTCAGATCCCCTTTTCATTGCTTCCTCTTTCCTCCGCCGCCACTTTCCCAGGCAGAGGACCTAGAAGAGCAATCTAGGGGGATCAAGAATGACAAGGCAGTCCGGCCTCCCATTGTATGTGTGCGTTTACTCAGCATGGGAGAACAAGGACAGTGAGGCTACAAGAATACAATAGGCTCATATTTATTTACTGCTTAGTGGCAGCCAGGGAGAACCCCCCTTCCTAATAGCTGATAGTAGCTTTACAGTAATAGACATCTAATAAAGACCTCAGAGGGCAAGTAGAGGCTAGACTCTGTGGCTCTGTCTTTGGGAACTCCTCTTATAAACTCATTCTTTAGTTGACATTTCCATGATGTGAGCTGGGCTCAGATGTTTGCTTTGGAGCATGGTTTGGGAATGTCAAGTAGTCTCTTCAACTTTGTGATAAGAAAATGCTAAGAATAATAATTAGGTGAGAATAGTGCCTTTTTTTCATGACTGTCTGCTTACATTATCATTGTTAAAAAAGTGCAGCTTCTGTTTTGTAACTGAGTGTAGAATTGAAGAGGGATTTCTGAGTATTTTGCCTGTAAGCCTGAAAATTATTTCGAAAAAACTCCCCCGAAAATGAGTTCCTGTATTTGAACTGATTTACAGGCATGATCCTGCAGGTCTCTCCTTGGCGTTTGCTATCATGAAGTCAGAATTAGCCTAAGTGATAATGTGAAACACCTACTGTGGCACAAACATGGTGAAAGTGTGATTTTTTTTTTTTCTCACAACTGCTTTGTTTCGTATGCACACAGAATAAACAGCTGCTGTTATACAGTGATATAAGGATTTACACACACACATACAATCACATGACTTTACTGGCTCAAATATACAACCAACTTCTCTTGATATGTATTCAGGCGGTTGCTTTTTAAAATAAGAACCTGTCCTCAAAGCTGCATCATTCATTATGAGCCACCAAGCTGTTGTGATGAAGTGTAATACCTGTGAGCTCCAGTGGAGGGCTCCCTCTGTTGTAACGAGGGAGTCCATAAACCATCTGTAAAACACACTAAAGCAAATCTGCTACATTTACATTGTTATTGTGTTGTCAGACAGACCCTATAAAAACTTATCATACAGTATGCATCCTTTTCTGCACATGTATACAAAAGGTCAAACCTCAGAGTTTATATCCTGCTCTTGATCTCGTGTTTTTAAACACAACCTGACAGAGGCTTGACCATCACTCTCACATGTTTTCCCTTTCATGTTCTAATCTGACTGAAAAATGCCTGGAAATCGACCGAACCAGCGCCGATTCTCTGACCTACATGACCGAGCTCTGGGCCTCAAAAAAAAAAAATTAATTTTCCAAGAGGCATTACGAGCGTGTGATTTATTGGTTGCCTTGATGCCTTGTGGGTGTAATTGTGAGAGCAGGGCTGAAGTTGAGTGGCTTTGATGCTCCGTACGTCCCCTCCTCCAATCCCTGAGTTTCAGAGATTAACTCCGACGCTGGATTAAAATCTCAAAATAGAGAAATCCTTTTTAGATGAACAGATTGATTAAAAAAAAAAGGGGGAAAAGATGAGCGTGCGGTGGGTCTCAGCAGCTGATATTCTCACCTGGGAGTTCTCAAATGGTGAAAGTCAACTGCTCAAATATATAAGCAACTTCTCTTGATTCACATTCAGGCCGTTGCGTAAAATAACATCTTCAATAACCATTTGCATTGCATAATGTGATAAGAAGACTCACAAAAGTAACTTATATGTTGAGATATTTATATATACTGCCAAGTTTATTGCTGCTAAACCAAAGTTTCATTGAGTTTAATATGCAATGACAACAACTAAGATGATAACAACAAGAAAACAGGCTGACAAAAGATGCACAAAAAACGGATTTGTTTTTCATGGTGTTGCATAACGATGTCAGATGCTCCACTTCCCCTTCATTTTGAACGGTTTGATTGTAGATAAAGCAGCAGTGGTACAACTTGCTCTGCTCGCTCACCACGAGGTCTGGTGCTAACAGACAAAAGTCTGATTCTTGATATCGTCATCATTGTGTGGCCTGTTTGAGTGCTGGAAGCAGGTGTATGTTAGTGTGACCAACTTTAGTCATCCACTCACTTCCCCCCTGGACCCCAGGTTCCCTCTGCGTTTCCCAGCAGAGCTCGGCCTTCCCTCCCACCTGCCTGCATGAAACAACAACAGAGAGAAGAAAAAAAAAAAACCTCAACATTATGTAAACCTGCATAACTTTATATTCAAGATTTGGTCTATTTCCTTTTAGATTGTTAATCTTTTTTTTTGTTGTTGCTCCACACTCCTCTCTTACATCTCTTTACGTCTCCACAACTCCCCTCTCTCCTTCCAGGCCTAAGCTCTGTTCCTTCCTGCCCTCTCACAGCTTCCTGCTCCGGCTCTTATCACTCCAGAAAACGTGACACAGTCTCAGTCCAGTCAAACCAACACTAACCTCTGTAGTCCCCCTTTTCTTTGGCCATCACTGCCATAAATGGAAGTATTCTGGCCCCGCTGGGGTCTAAGGTGCCTGTGGGGGGGGGGTGAGAGGGAGCAGAGGGCCTTGTCACCCACCTGGGCCAAATCTGTTAATGGACTTATTTATTATAAACAACATCGACTCTACTTCACAGCCTACAGAGGAACAATAAATCTAAAGTGACCAGGCGTGTTTTTATTTATGTATTTATTTATCTGAGAGGAAGCCGTGGGCACATAAGGACATTATCAACTCATTCTCCTCCGAGGGGTTTTCCTCTGAGCTGAGGAAATCGTCCGCTTTGATTTACTCTGTAAATCTGTGCTTTATAATGCAGCAACAGGAGACTGTATGAGGTCAAGGCTGTGCATGTTTGGTTTGTGGTACATTGTGCAGAATCATGCTCAAGCTGATGTAACCATACAGTAAAAATGACACATTATTGCATGTATTTTACCTACATATATATATATATATATACATTCAGATTTAATAAATGCTCATCTTAGCTTAAAGGAGCATCTTAAGTAACATTGTGTGCATGGCTTACAGGCTGTATTTATTGTTGTTCTATGACACTGCTGCCAGATATGGGTCTGCTAAGGCATGATAGAGCCCATGTTATTGTAAGGCCACAAGGCCATCTGATAAGACCCCATGCTCCACAGCCTGCAGCGATAACACATGTTTTAAATGGTATTGAGCCAGAAACGTTGAACCTGCCGCTGCACAGAATGCAGCAATTAATGCAAAGTTCAAAGTCCGCTATACGAGCATTGATCAGAATATCTGGATGGCATTTTTCAACTGCGGATAGCATCCTCTTGGGTCTTCATTGTTTCACACGCTGCAGCATGTCAACATAGGTATTATAAGCTTTTGTTTCAATGCAGTATGTAATGATATCAGAGGGGACTTTCCCCGAGCTTCCTGATATAAGCTTTTCCCATGTTATCACAGAAGTTGCACTAATCAGCTGAACTCAATTGACTGAAAACTGCATTGAGCTGAATTGTGATTGGTGGCTCAAAAAAAATCACCAAAAGACTTTAATGCAGATATTTGTTTGATGTAAACTGTCTTTTTTTAAAGCATAACTAATTTAGTATTCTCAATATAGGCCAAAATATGCTTTAAAATAATTGTTTGAAGAGCCAAGAGACACTAGCTTAGCATAAAGGTTAGCATCTACTCTAGAAGCAGGAGGAAACAGCTAGCTGGTGAATTAGCATAGAGTGAATGAACTCAAAAAAACATAACTTAAACAAACAAAATGGAACATTAATTACTAAACTTTGTTAGAAAGCATATTTTTGAACAAAGCTAGAAGGCTAGCTGTTTCCCCTGATTCCAGTCTTTATGCTAAGCTAGGCTAAATGACATTTTAATTTGAAATTACTTTAATTTAATTGCTTACTTGCCAAGAGTTTGACAAGAAGATGGATACCACTCTCATGTCTGTAAGAAGCACGACACTCACTAGATACTAGCTTAGCATAAAGCGGTTAGCATCTCTGGAAGCAGAGGAAAACAGCTAGCCTGGCTATATCTAAAGGGAAAAGACTCAATATTTGCTTTCTTGCCGAATTAGAAACAGGGAAACAGCTAACCTGGCCCTAAACGTCACCCCATAGCTTCCTTTTAAACAACAGAACAGTATCAAATTTCATCGAAAATCTTAGCAAGAAAGCAAAAAGCGTATTTTCCGAAACGTCAAACTATTCCTTTAAACTGAGGCTACCGGGCAAACTTTAGTGCATTGCAACCTGGGGTAGGTGGTGAGTAGATATTGATGATCCCGACCATTGTGTGTAAATGAACCGAGGAGATAATCTCGATCAGGTGAACTCATACACAGAGAGGTTTAGTCAAACACACAAACTCCTTGAAGAGATAGGCCAGATATGTGAGATAATGTAGTGTACATTTCACTGTGACAGGCCTGAAGGCAGACAAAAAAAAGGCCAGGTTTCATATTAATTATGTATTTTTGGAATATGTTAATATGTCAGCCCTCACTTCTTTTTTTCTTTTGACAAATGTGAAAGCTAAATCTTCACACCTGAGGTAGATTTTTATTCCACCACCCAGCGTTGTTAACTTGACACCAATCCATCTGCTTTGTGATTCACTTAATTTGAAAAGGAATTAATTTGAAGTGAGCAGAAACGAGGGTGGGAGAGTTGACAGAAAATATGTGTGAGTCCGATTAATGGTGGGTCAGTTCTTCCTATCAGTGATACTCGATGCTATACAGTTTTAGTGTAAAGGGAACAACGCAGGGAGGAAGCACTCACACACACAGTGCATTTCCTCCATAAAACCACAGCTGTGTGAAAACAACACGTGATTTATTCCTCAGGCATTTCTCTTACTTTAGCACAGTAAAGTAGGTCTGCATTGTAGCGCTGTAGCCTCTAATGTAACTGAAACAGACAAGAACAAAGCCTCCGATCAATGTTTCTGCTTGTCAAATGCGAATATGTAACTTAACTGCAGTTACAGCATGATGACAAAGTCTTACATCATTAATAGTTGATGTGGGAAAACAGTTTTAAGGAGCATTTGACCGCAGTCCTTTAAAAGAGAAGTTGCTGCGCGTATGAGGAAGTTCTAGAAATTTGTGTTAGAGTATTTGTTCTGTAATCTCCAGAAATGACTTCATTATTTCACAGCAGTGGAAAAAAAAAATTGATAAAAAGTCCAGCATCTATCATAGTCATATGATTTTATTTTGACCGCGCTTCAGGATAAGAGCAGCCAGGATCTAGATGCTGTGGTCTTTTTTTTCTTATCTTCTGTCTCTGCAGCTCCCTCGCTTAGGCTACCTGTATTGATCCAGATTCTTGCTAGGTGCGATGCCACTGATCACACATGCTATTGATCGACATTGGTCACCCCTGGGCCAACGTGGCGTCCTGTTAGCACCATTGGGGGGTATTGGTGTTTGGTTCTGCTGTGACGCTTTAGCGCCTTGAAAAGGCAAAGGCCACACATGAAAGGATTCGGAGTGTTTGAGCGGCTGAGGAATCAATTCACACCCTGATTGTCATATACAAAGGCCTCACTGTCTCTCTCTGCTCGTTTCCAAAAAAAAACCAAGTCAGGATAGTCTGATTAGTAATTAACTGACGAATGCATCAAACACAGATTTAAGACTCTAGATATGGTTTTGATTTCTTTACTTTACTCGTGCGCTGGGAAATGAGTGTTTGCAGTCTCTTTTCAACCTGCATCATCATGTACATGCACAACAGATTAGATGAATTGAGGGACTTCTTTGGGTGGAGGGGTCAAATGCAGGTCATGCTGTGGAGAGTCGTATTTATGTGACTGGTGGTTGTCAGGAAAACAATAATGCCTCTTAAACGTAATCTATCATTTATTTTCTCACTAATACCCTTGAGGTAATTTCTTATGTTGTCATACAACGTGTACAATAAGTGCAGGAATTGTGTGAGTGCTGAAAATAAGAAAAATGACTGTTTGTCTTTTTGAAGTGGAGTAGTTATTGTTTTTGGAGTCCCTCTCGGTATAATTTTTTTATCCCTTTGATGATTAAAAACCGAACAGTGGTTTATTATGTAGCTGCAGTTCACAGTCTGATATCTTTTTTTTTAATAATGTTTGCATATTATATTTCTATGCGTGACCATGTTTCCTCTTTTGAAGAACCGAAAAAGTCATTTCGGGCTCATACTCATGTGTCAAGGACAATTCACTCTGTGCAACAACAAAAAAAAAAAAAAGAAAGACCCAAAATAGACAAGTCTTATCAGTTTGGGAATGGTCATTGCACCAGTGGAAACAATGCCGTGGCAAGATGGGAGCTGTGGTTGACCCTAATAATGCGATTGGTCTGTCAAGGAACCTGGAGAACAGGAAGCCCACCGTACCTCTGTCTTCATGGATAAAGTCATAAAAATGATAAACATTGGTCTCAATTAGCCTGAGCCAGGACAATGTGCTGGATTAGGGTCGGGCCAGTAAAAGTGTAGAGATGAAAGAGTGTGGTCTCCCGTGTGGCTGACCTCCCTGCTCATTCCACTGAGGAAACTTGGGTTTTCCCTTTCCTAACTTACGAACAGTGATTCATCAGTCAATCAACAAGTTTTATTTATAGGATTTCTTCTCTCCGCGGTGTTGGGATAAAACAACTAGGAGTTAAATATGAGAGAATGTCACCAAAGTTAAGAGTATAGTCAAGTTAAAGAAGGATTCTGGGATATCTGGGATACATCAAGTCCTCTACGTTAGACAATTTAATACGTTGTTTGTCATTTCCCCCCAAAGCGACACATATAAGTATGTGGTTATGGTTAAGAGAACAGTAGTGATAATGGTTCACTGTTTCTTGACAAAGAAATCATAGCAGTTACTTACACTGATGTGTTTTTATTTTACACATATGGTGCTCTTGTAAGTATTTATGGCAGCAGGATGGTGTATGTGGGATTGAAAAATAAGTTACAGTACCTCTGTCAGGCCTATCAAGCTTTGTTACACAGGCTGTACTTGTTAGTAGGATCAGTTTATTGTTGATTCTGGTCTTTTCATTGGATTTGTTGACCATAAGAAAAATATGGCACCAAAATTCATCAGCCTTATCCTATTTATATTTGTTATATATCTTATATATGGTACTTGAATGAACTACAGGAACAACTTCGTCCTTGGTGGACAAAAAAAATGTAAATTTTTCCATTGTCGGATTCACTATGTATTTCATACGAATAGATGATTTTATTTCATGTGAAACTACAGAGTGAAACTACGGAACTATGGATGTTCTCAGGAAAGAGACTTTGATTATTTTACTTGTTGCTTCCGTTTTATTGTTGGCTGACCCTTGGCAATGTGCAAACCCCTGAGGTCACAACAACTTGTGGTAAAACGTTTCCCAAACATCCTCGTGTTAGCATGACTTAAAGCATATTTAAGATTTGTCTTGGACTCGGCTTCGGTTTAGTAAAACAGACAGAGAATGAGGACGAGAAGATAAGGCGGATGCGCTCATCTCCAAACCGAGCAGCAGAGACAAACAAGAAGCAGTTTTATCATCAGTGCATCTTCATGAGGCGGGGGGTCAGGATGGTGCTACAGAGGTGTACGGGTTCGAGGATATCAGAATGTTCTCTTTGCTCCATGTGGAATGAAGCAGTCAATAAACAACAGATTCCCACCTGATTCCCAGCAGATCCCTGACAGATTAACGCCTCCAGAACAATGAGACAAGAGTGGAGACGGCTTCCTCTGTGTCCCCGCTTGTCTGAGGCAGACAACATCCCAGTGCTACCCTTTCTGCATGGTTGGAGTGTGCGCTCCTGGGCAAGGAAACTTTCCCAACAATCCCATGAGGGAGGGAAAAGACTATACAATCAATAACATATGAAAACATCTGTGAGTGCATGTGAGTGAGACACACAAGTTGAGACACACGGCGTGATCACTTTCTGTCTTTTTTTTTTTTTTTTTTTTGCGTCATTTGCCAGATTTTCAAGTCCCCAATTTCTGTGACCAAATAGTCTTGCACAGTGAGCCGGGGAAAAAACATGACCCGACACAGACTTTCACATCCTCGTCTGAACATAATTTAACTGCTTCAACCTCTGGATGATCTCTCATATCTGCAGTTTCCCTTACGGGGTGTTTTTCAGGTTACTAAAGACTGAACACCATAAAAGTTATCGTTGATTAAGTCACACTTTTCCTTTAGCTTTGACATATTCCCACTACTGGTCCTCATCAGTGAGCTTGACTGACAGCTGAAATAGAAACTCATTTTAAATTCCTGAGTGACATTATTATTGTTGAAACTTGAAATGTTCCAGCTTCGGGAAAAGGTGTGATTTCTATTTACAGAATCATTCTCAGGAAAGACATTTCTCTCCCTTTTTTCTCTTCTGCACACCTGTTATGTGCTCCCCTCCTTAACCTCCTCATTCTCTCCTCCTGACGAGCCCCCTTCCCCCAACCTAAAAACACCTCCCATTCTCCAGAGCAGGTGTTGGAGGAAGTCATAGTCTAATCAGACAATCTAAACACTCACTATCTCATCGCTGATAATGACAGATGTCCATACAGTCGGGCCCGAGAAAAAAAAAAAAAAGTTAAGATGTGGATGAAGCTGCAGATAAATTAGAAGCGAAATAAGTGTTTACAGTTTGTAATACAACATTGTGTTGTAATGGACCGGGCTTTATGTAACTTCAGTTTTCATTCAACATTTTCCCTGCCTCCTGTGGACTTGTGAGCACATTGGTTTTAATGAGAAAAGTGGATTTAATTCAGTGGACAACCGGTCAAAACTAAGATACTTTACGCATTAAGTGGTCTAGAAATTTGGAACATACGCTAGCTGTTAATTAAGTCACTAAGTCCTCTTAGGAAGTTGAGCGCAGCAACAGTTAAGCCAACAGTAATATAGACTGTTGCTTTGGCTCAAGACCGCTAGTTAGCAACAAGTCAGTTATGACATTTTTATTTGTAAAATTTTCCTTTAGCTGAGAAAAACTGATTTAATAACCTGTGATGTCACCGCAATGTAAAGGGCGCCATTTTCAGTCCAGTATCTTAAATTACATTGATTGACAAGATTGAGCTGCAACTGCTGTAGAACTGTGCCAGTAAGGGTTGCTATAGCAACAGAATGTTTAGCTAAAAACCAACTGCTGTAGAGCTGTGCCAGTAGGGGTTGCTATAGTAACGGAATGTTCAACTGAAACCAACTGCTATGGAACTGTGCCAGTAGGGGTTGCTATAGCAACAGAATGTTCAACTGAATCCAACTGCTGGTGGCGGAACAAACGCTGAACTTTCTAAAGCTGCACTAATCAATACTTTCCAATGAGAAATGGGTTAAATTGGATCATTTTGTTTTGTTTTGGGTGTTGGGTTGGGTTGGATGGTGTGGTGGTGGGTGGGTCTTTTTTCCCTTTTCTTCTTTTCTTCCACTGTGTTGTTTCTACAAGTCTTAAAAAGAGCGGTGTCTGATTTGTATGTTCACTAACTATCTATATGTTGCATTTGCATATTCACCAACATATTCACCAGTATTGTATTTGTGTTATGCTGCTGTTACACTCTAATTTCCCAGTTTTTGGGATTAATAAAGTATATCTATCTATCTATCTATCTATCTATCTATCTATCTATCTATCTATCTATCTATCTATCTATCTATCTATCTATCTATCTATCTATCTATCTATCTATCTATCTATCTATCTATCTATCTATCTATCTATCTATCTATCTATTTGTACATACTCACTGATTTGTGCATAATGGACTCCACTCTCTATAAAAAAACTGTTTCAACATAGAAATGGGTTAAATGACCGAGTGTAATGAGAAATTTAAAACCCAGAGACTTATCATGTGACGCCGCAGTTCCTTTTCCACTCTACCGAGGCTTTACTGTCTTTTCTCTGTTTTTTTTGGTTTTGTTGTCTGTTCAGATAGACCACGAAGCAAATTTTCGCCTTGCTTATGTTTCCGAGCCAAAACATCAACTGTAGAAAACTGTCTTCCCAACAAAAACGACACAATAGATCGTAATGTCAGTCGACCAAAAAATGACCTATAGTTACGTTTGAGTGACAGATGCCATCATAGTAATAATGGCACAGTTCCTGTTGTGTCAATATAAACAATAACAAATTACAAATAACAAATTTCCTCATGCAGAGGTGGGTTGGGTGGATGGTTTAACCCTAACTTGCAAATCACGAGTCAGAACACTTTTTTAAAAACCGTAACAACAATCATCCCCTAACCTTAACCCTGTCTGTTTACTGTTGACATGACAACGAAGGTCACTTAACTTGAAAATTTGCTTCGTGTTCCGTCTAAACACATCCTGCAACTTGACTGTTTTAATTCGTTCTTATGGCTCTCATTAGCCTCATATTGTAGCTGCAACATGTAAATGTTTTCAGATAAAAAAGCTCTGTATGTTAACCAACTGTATACATTTATCAAAATTATTACCAATTAATTAATCCACAAATCCATTAATCGGCCAAATGTTTGATGCAAAGTGTAAGAGTTTAACAATAGAGCAGAATATGCAAAGCGTTTGCTGCTAATTGGCACTATTGTTTGAACTCAGAACACTTTGCCTTTCTGTGGCTTTGTCCAGGTCAGGCCTTTGCAGCTCGAGCAGCTCAGGGGATAAGCGCAGAGTGCTAACATATATACACCTTCCGTCCCTGTGATTCAAACTAATATCACTGCCTCGCTGCCCAGCACAAAGGAGCCAGCAAACACATTGTGCAATTCCCAAGAAAGTTACCCACAGACATGTATACAGCAAGACTGGCGACCAGCAGCTCAACTGCGTTTCAGAGCTCACTTGGAAGGCGGACAGTTTGTGCTTCTACGCCAAGGACAGGAAGTGCTTGCAGAGGGACAGGAAGTGCTCACCGCTGCAGTAGCCGAGGCTGGAACTGAGATAATGCCATTGTGTAAGCAAGCCAACTGACCTCTCCCTGAGCGCAGAGTCCAGAGGCTGGCGTCGAGAGCCCTGGCCCCCACCCAGCCCCAGACTCCCCAGGCACGGGGTGGGGGACTTGGTGGAGGGACAGGGGAAGGGATGGAGAGAGGGGGGTGGTTGGTGGGGGGGTTTACAAGGCGTGTCACCTCCCCCACCAACCACCACCACCTCCTCCCCTTCTTTGGGTTGACTCTGAACCTCACCTTGTAGAGGAAATGTGGCTACGACTCCAGACTTTATGACTTCTCCCATCAAAAGCCAGGATTTTTTAACTCCCACACAGCAAGTTAGAGAGAGAGAGAGAGGAGGCCAGGAGCACACTCATACCCACACCCATGTCAACACACGCATTCACAGAGACACACAAACACACCACACACACACACACACACACACACCGAGAGACTCTCTTTCTCTTCTCTCTCTTTGGATTGGAGGAGGAAAACCCTATCAGGTCATCAGCGGTAAAATAGACGATGACAGTATTATAGCCCAGATCCTGTCCCATACGTCGCTTGGCTGAAAATCTCCATCCAAAACACCCTCCCACTAACCCCTAGAGGGTCACCCAGTGTGCTCTGGAGTCCCCGCTGGTGTCTGCACAGGGCACGGAAAGGTTGCATAAGCATCTCTCATATTTCTGTCAACCTCTTTTGACGTGTCAGAGGAAAAGGCTTGACGTGTTGTATCGGACCCACAGACCACAACTAGATGGGAATGGTCCGAGAAAAGACGGAGCTGACAGGTTGAGGTCTGCTCGCTCTGATAAGAAGCCCTGCAGCCTGTGGCTCATGTTTGGATTTCTGACCACAAACAGGGGCTTCATTCTCTCCTACATAAACACACCGAGCAACAGGTTGCTTTAACCTTTTTGCCCCTATATCACCGTGTTATTGACAGCTGCTCCAAAAACAAGGAAATATTCTCTGAACATGTCAAGAGTTTATATTTTACTACCGGGTGATGTCATCTGGCAGACACATATTGTCATGATGTATGAATGTTCGTCCATGAAGAAATCAAAAAAAAGCTAAATGTGAAACTTTTTTAGTTTTGGGGCAAAAATAGAAAGAAAAAAACAATACTCATTGTACAGTAGAAAGACCTTAAACATTTTAAAGAAAAATAAAGCACAATAAGGATTTGATGATTTGTGAATAAGGATTATATATTTATATTATATAATTATATTTTTTTTAAAAACTATGTAAGACATAAACAATCAAGATAGTTTAGGTGAAATACTTCTTAAAGTTTTGGATGACATGTTAAGAAGGGGAAAAAAGGGTAAGACAATGTTCTCAGAAACATGTTATTTAGTGTTTTACCTCTTTCACTTCATCAGTCAGCTGTTTATTTGGTTCATTAACATCGCAGACTGACGTTCAGAGAAACTGATGAGACAAAAAGCGTATCAGTATCACAGAAGTCTTCTTGTCAGTGACTTTATCCGTCTCTGACAGGAGGCTTTTTGGAAAGGGTGTGTTTGTTAAGCTTTCTACACTCTCGTTGATTTGACTTTTGTAAATTCAAATCCTCAATTAACGCCTTTTTTTTTGTCTTCTCATTAATCCGCGCAGTCTCCATCCAGACGACCGTGCGTAAAGTTGCGAATGAGGGAGCCATTAACTCCACGCGTAAACCTGATATTCAAGATTTTAACACACTTAACCGCCCAATACACAGACTGGTGATCGGCTGCGTGGGTGTCTGAGCATTTAGACTCGTCTAATACAGGGGTGAGAATTCAAACTGGACCAGTGTGTGTGCGGGCCGTGGTTGTTATTGTGGATTGAAGAGTTCAGTTTCACCCCAGTTTGCACCTCAACACTTTGGTTTAATTAACAACAACCTTAAGTGGATTTTATGTTTTTTTATACTTAATGTTTTTGTGCAATTTTCCTACACACGAGCATATATTTTTATTTTATTTTTTTTTCATTTAGAGTTTTGCATCAGTTTTGAAGTCTGTCCTCAGAGGGTCTCACCACTCCAAACAAGGACCGAAGGCGGGGTACTATGCACTTTTTTTGCACCTTGGTAGTAGTGGTCACTCCCACTAAATGGTGATTGGCTGCTTGTGCGTTTATAGCGCACCAGCATTCACACTCAGCACTGAGTACTCAGTACCTTTCAGTCCGTGCGTCTCCTAGAAGTGGCTAATGGATGTGACTAATTATTTTCAATCCCAGCCTGAAAGCCAGAAACATTTGAACTTGCCCTGATAACTTATTTTATCTATCCGCAGGCTGTTATCTGGTGTATAGTGTGTGTGTTTGTGTGTGTGTTTGAGCTGCGAGCTGTCCGGTGGCTCTCCAAATCTCCCATCTGGACAGAGATGAGTAGTCCCGATGCGGGTTACGCCAGCGACGATCAGACCCAGGCAAGGTGTACGATGTCAGTCATGATGCCTGGAATGGGACACTGCCAGTGGGCCGACCCTCTCAGTCCGCTTGGGGACACCAAAGTGAAAAACGAGCCGTGCGCGTCCAGCTCCGGCAGCCAGAATCGCGGGAAGAGCGAACCGCGGATCCGACGGCCCATGAACGCGTTTATGGTCTGGGCGAAGGATGAGCGCAAAAGACTGGCGCAGCAAAACCCGGACCTGCACAACGCGGAGCTCAGCAAAATGTTGGGTAAGTAATTACAGCCTAATTAATCATATGTCTCTCCATGGAAGTTATTATAATGTGAGTGATTACCACATTGTTATTTTCCCCTACTTTATTTTTGTTTTTTCAGTGTTAGATGGTTGTAATTTAATTTTTTATGTTTATTGGCACATGGATTTTCTTATTCTACTCAAACAATGAAAGCAGTGATTGTTGAACACCAGGTGATCCAACTATGTTATTAGTTAAGTGACAGATGTAACCTCAAAAACCTGTCCCTGCCCCCCTAAAATGGCAACAAGCTATTTTTGTGTGCATCATCAGGCTGCATACAGTATCTGCTGACATATCACTGATGTGCACTCTCCTCTTGACCTGCAGGGAAATCGTGGAAAGCCCTTCCTGTCACAGAAAAGCAGCCTTTTGTGGAGGAGGCCGAGCGGCTCCGGGTTCAGCACATGCAGGATCACCCCAACTACAAGTACCGGCCACGGAGACGGAAGCAGGTGAAGAGGATTAAGAGGCTGGATTCTGGCTTTCTGGTCCATGGCGTGTCCGATCATCAGGCCTCGTCAATGCCCGGGGACGGCAGAGTGTGTGTGGAGAGTCTGGGTATGGGCTACCACGAGCACGGCTACCAGCTTCCCCCACAGCCTCTCAGCCACTACCGGGATGCCCAAGCTCTCGGGGGCCCCTCTTATGAGGCCTACAGCCTCCCCACGCCTGACACCTCTCCACTGGACGCTGTAGAGTCAGACTCCATGTTCTTCCCTCCACACTCCCAGGAGGACTGCCACATGATGCCTCCTTATGCTTACCATTCCCAGGCAGCAGAGTACCAACCCCAGGACCACCTCTCCAACCACCACAGCAACTCCATCCTGCACCGCCACCCAGCCTCAGCTCCAGAGCAGCCCCCCCAGTCTGCCACCCTTCCCCCTTCTTACATGGGATGCCCCAACCCTCTGGCTATGTATTACACACAGCACTGCAGCACCAGCCACCCCAAAAGACATCCCGGTGGGGCAGGACAACTCTCCCCCCCGCCTGACTCCCACTCCCACTCAGCAGCAGACAGCGTGGAGCAAATGCACCACTCTGAGCTGCTGGCTGAAGTGGATCGCAGTGAGTTTGAGCAGTATTTAAGTTCCTCTTCAGCACGTGCGGACATGACAGGTTTGCCGTACGGGCCACACGAGGCTGGCATGCAAGGACCTGAAAGCCTCATATCATCGGTGCTGTCAGACGCCAGCACAGCTGTGTATTACTGTAGCTACAACAACTCCTAACCTCCTGCCCGCCTGTTACCCTGCTGCAAGGACACATGATCTGACCTCAAATCTCTGTAGCTAAATTTGAACAAAAATGTTTGTATTTCATTATCATTATTTTTTTACTTAGTCACTACTGAAACCGAAAGCCCACAAGATTTAAAAACACAGCTTTGAAGAAGTACTGTATCTGTGAAAGAGCAGTTTTTAAAAAAAAGCCATAGACTATTTTATAATGGTTTTAACCTTCTTTTTTGCAGGGATATGAATTAATTTTGTGGTAATAAATATTGTACAGTCACTATTTTAAAGTATGTGTATATACTGAAGGTTTTTTTTGTTTTTTTATACTTTTGCACTTTTGAGAAATAAATGTTTGCAAATTTACTCCTCTTGTTTTTATTATTTCACATGCTCAAAAACATGACGCTGTATCTCTTTACATTACAGGCACATATTAAGCTCCAAAACTGCTTACATTTAATTTTAGTGTTTGTTCTACTTTCTAAATCAAACAGCAAATATCTCAAAACAGACATCACTTATTGATCAGCAATTAAATTATGAAAAAGACGACCAGCTTTGGAGCACAGATTCACTTTTCCTTACTGTTCAGTGTTGGCTCTGTATTACTCTACTGCGTTATCTCTGTTTGTTTTATCCTACTTCCACATGGAGCTGAATGGCCTCACAGTTGCTCACCTGGAAGCAGGACCGGGTCTCCGTGACCCGGCTTCCTGGCACCCGGACAGTGTGGAGGTAATCTCAGTGTCTGTGTTACACATGGCGCCTTGTTTTCGCAGCATGGGAACGCAGTTTATGCTCCGGACATCCTGTCTATAAATGATTTAGTCTTTTCTGATTAATGGTTGAGGCCATTAACATTCACAGTGGTTACTACACCTCTGTGCTTAACAATGGTGACGCTTTATGTTGTATATTTTTACAGCTGAACATGCAACATCCATCCTCCAGCTTCATAATAACGTAGCAGTGACATCAGGGTTATTTCTGTGGGTATATTGAATGACTATGATATATTTAAAAGGCTTGTGGTGGATATAGCCTAATGCCACTCTTGTTACGCCATCGTATATCAAAATTATCAGGTAAAAATATTTAAGAAACCAAACCAAACCTGCAGGATAATTCATTGTATTTATAGCAGAGAAAGAGTCCCATTTTATAAATAGAGATTTCTCCTATTTTAAAAGGAAACGGTTCTTCTCTGAGGGGTCAATCACCCTGACCTCATGATCCATTTTTAGCACTTCAGAGGAAACATGTTCCAGAGGTGTATATTCATGTGCTTTGTTCATGCTGAATGTTTTGAAATATTCTCTTATGTAGGAGACATAGTGGCCGGAGCTCAAGGTAAATATTGCTGGTTCTTCCCACGGTCGTAATAATGATGTCAGTTCTTGTTGAAAGGCAAGACAATTTTAAAAGAAAAATAATGACATTGTCTTCTTCTTCACGTCCAAACAGCCACAGGGTTGTTTTTTTTACTTAAATATACATTCTTAGTGTTTTTTACTCCAGACAAGGAAGCCTAATGGGCGGGAAGGTGGGTTTTTTTTTTACGTCTTCTTACTTCCCAAACGTTCTCAGACAAATCTGACTTACTTCCCTTCAGGCCGTGCAGAAGAATCCACTGTAATTGGTGTGAATGTGTTTAAATTCAGTCTGCAGCTGAGTGGCAGGTTTATCCTCCCTGTTGTTGCAGCTAATGGGTGCATAACAACAGGCTCAGGCCACCATCCCCGAGGCATCGGCCGAGTGGGTGGTGGTCACCTGCACAGACTTAGGAGAGGCAGACCCCCACCCCCCACCCCCCCATGTCAGCCATGATATTATCTCCACACGCTAATTGATCAGGACTAATTGACGAGGACAGGCCTAACTGAGTGAATCTGGAAATCTAAAGTTTATGGAATCACAATATTCTTTCCAAAGACTGAAAATTGACAATATTAACACTGTATATGCACAAAAACATATAGTATACTGTAATATAAAAAAAATATGAATCAGACCTTAATCATGTCAGACGAAATACAGAAACATGTTGAATGTTCATATACAAAAGCATGATTTTTACTTACAGATCAGCTCTGATGGAAAACTGAGCATTTGTTAAATTCTTTGTGCCTTTATCAACTTATTTATAGCAGATGTGTTTGCATTAAGCAGCTGCCACAAGATGTTTCCAGGTGAGAGCAAGAAAATCAGTCAGAGATTGCAGAGCTCAAAGGCCAGGAAATCGGGGCTTTCATGGTGTTCCCACTGCTGCTGTAGTGTGTGTGTGTGTGTGTGTGTGTGTGTGTGTGTTCAGGTGTGTGTGTGTGTGTGTGTGTGTGAGTGTCCCAGGGCCTCGCTGCCAGCAGTCTGCAGAGAGCCACTCAGAGATTACAGCAGGACGGCCGGCTACATTAACACAGAAGCACTTAATCATGGCACTGCCCTAATCTCATCTCAGGTAGCTGCCTTTCACAAACACACACGGCTTCATTTACCCTCAAAGTCAGCTGCGGTTCACTCAGCCTCCAACAAACCAGCAAGATCAGCTTTATTTGACCAACGTAGATGCAAACATGGTTTTATAATGTCATATAAGCAGCTGTTAAATGCACTAAGCTGAATAAAAACTGAATACCCACTGATCTGATGACTCCAGGCAAACAATTATCTCTAATCGATTTACTTTATTAAATTTGCACCAGTCAAAAAAAGAATACTTTTTTTTAACTGATTATTTGAGGATTTGCTGCTGTTCTCTTGTTTTGTATCATTATAAATTGAATATCTTCAGGGTTTGGCATTTTGGATGGACAAAACAAGCAATTTATAGACGTTCCCTTGAGCTCTGGGCTCTTATCATGGTAAATTTATAACTGTTTTTCTGACATTTACTAATCCCAAATAACAAGCACTTTATCACTTTGTGTTGCGTCATGTAAGACATTACTCGCAGACAATGCGGGCCTCGTCTCAAGTTACTCTGACACGAAAACACGTGTGCACGTAACATAACCTCAAAACATACATCTGTGTTTGCCACCCAGTACAACACACATAAATACAATTTCTGTACACTAGTCGAGCTGAAGATTCTTGTCCGGTTTCAGAGACAGAGACAGAGAGGCTGCGAGGGCCCAAACTGATTAAGTCATTGATAGTAGATTGCAAATACAGCATGCGAGACAGCTGCAGGAGAGGGTGTGCCCCTTGTCTAAAGCAGGGCTGGTTGCTCATAATCCCAGGCATATGCTGTCCCTCTCTGGCCTGATAGCTTTTATGGTCTCTGCCTGTCACACCACCGTCCAGTTGTGCTCCCACTATATATAGTTTCACAGATCCAGTCAATCTACAGTCAACACTGTGACTCAATAGTTTATTCTTCTTCTGATTCCAGCTCTGCTTTTTTTTTTTTTTTTTTTTTGTCACATGCAGTTATTAATAGTTGCCTTGTGAGTAGATAAATCGAACAGGTACCCCCACTTTTCTGTGCCAGGACGTCAGCTGCTGTGACAAAATTCACAGGGATAATTCACAAATGATTTTTTTTTAAAAAATATATTTATTGCATATCTGCAATGTTAAAGTGTGATAAGGTGCAACACGATTTTACAGCTTTTTTATTTTTTAAATTCTGGTCAAATATACGGCTGTATGTTAGTTAACTATGTTATGTTATTGATGGCCTTATTATACTTTTGCAGATTGTTGGAACATTTGTACGAAATCTGCAACAAAAAAATGTTAAACCCAGTTTTCTTAAATAAAAACCATCCAACCGAACGGACTCAGAAATTTTCCCAAAAGGATAACCCTTAAATCATCATACTATGAGAAAACAACTTAAAAAGCAAAATAAATAAATAAATCCTACATGATTTAATAGCTATTGCTAATGTACAGTACCAGAATTTAACTGTGAATTATTTTTTTTAACTTTATGTTAAATTATGCTTCTTATAAGGCTTTTACTCTGTAATGGTTTTTCAAGAAAAGGTTCATACATAAAATTATGTATTAGACGTCAGGATTTTTCTGTTTAATGTTATGTTGCAGCTCTATAAATCCCCAATGATGTATTGATTTGAACATTTCACACAAGTGTGATGTAGTGTCAAAGAAGTGCTGGGAAAAGGACAACACAGTAGCCTAGTATAGCAGCGTATGTCAAAATAATGTTAAGACTTTTCTAAAATCAAAGCTACTTGAGGGAAAATAAAGTTTAAACAAAAAGGCTTAATAGTAAAAATCTGCAGATATAATAAAATGTTGCAGCACAAATGAATAAATTAAAACAATCAGAAGCTCGGTCTGGTTATAAAACGGCTGTCTGGTGCCAGAGAACATTTTCAAGCTGGCACATTTGTTTCACAGTCAGGAATTGACTCAGGGAGCTGAATCAACGCCGGGCCTCTCCTGATCAGCTCGGCGCTCTACGTTCTTTTGTTTGAATCCCCTTGTGGCTTTCAGGACAATTTTTAGCTTGTGTCCAGCGGGGTAGTGAGTATAAGATGACTACATCAGCAGTCAGTTTCCTTTGTGCCGTTTTTCATTGTGAGGCTAAAAGGTGTTGGCATAGTACAGCCACACTTTGCTCTGTTTGAGACTCGTGTCCTCTGTTACACGATTCCCTGTTGGGTTTGGACCGCCCTTCTTAGGAAGCCTGTACGGAAAATGAGCAATGCTGCTCAGTAGCAACAACACCCTGCACTGTGACTAACTAAGCATTAGTAAATGACCAGCTTAGATTTGAGGGAACTATTAAGGAAAAGGGAAAGTAACAGTAATGTGTCAAATAGGAAGGAAAACTCAAGGACATATGTTTTATATCTTAAATAAAAACATTATTTTTAAACAGATTATTTACTCTCAATCAGCCATATATCTGCTAATGGTTGAGTTGCTTGTAGGTAGCTTAACTAATTTGAAAAAATAAAAATAAAAAAATAAGAGGAAATGAATAGAAATTACAAAATATATTCAGGTGTAACAATTGAAAACCACATGTTGAGTCTGTATGAAAAGTTACCAAGCAAACAGAGAGGTTTAAACAGATAGCTAAAAGTGATGGATACGTGTTTGAATTAAATAGCTTAAAATGAATGGATAAGCTGTGAAATTTGTTAAAATTAACAATAATAATAAAAAAAGTAGCTGAAATAAAGTAAAGGATAAGGTTGACATAGTTAGTCACAGATAAAGAGTGAAATAATTAATAAACAATTGAATAGTTTAGAAGAAATGGATAAACTATTACGATAGTTAACAGTTAGCTAAATAGCTAAAAGTAATGGCTGAATAGTTTTTAGCTAGCTAAAGGTAGGCTTAATGCATAAAGAGTGAAACTGTTTAAAGTAATGAATAAAAAATTAAAATAGTGATTTTAATGCAATCTGTAAATGGTAAAGTAGCTCAAATTAATGGATAAATGATTGAAATAGTCATCTTAAAGTAATGGATATGAACATTAGCCAAGTTAATGTTAGCTTAAAGCAATGAAAACATCATTTAAAAAGATACCTAAAAGTTATGGATAAAATTGTGGTTAGCTAAAAGTAATGTATAAACAGCTGAAATAACTAAAATGCATTAAAGGTAAAATAGCTCAAATTAATGGATAAATGGTTGAAATACTAATAAAGTAATGGATATGAAATAGCCATGTTAACGTTAGCTTAAAGTTAGCTTAAACAACTTTTAAAGAGACAGCTAAAGTAAGCCTACTGGATATAGGGTGGAAATAGCTGAAAGTTATGAATAAACAGTGGAAATGCCTGAAGTTAATGCAAAAACAGTTGAAATAATTTGCTAAAATAAAAGGATAAATGTTTGACACATATGGTGGTATGAATGAAGGAGTTAATTTGACAGGGCTGGTTGACTACTGTCTGAACCACATTTATTTGATCAAAGATTGGAAACTGAATCAATTTAATAATAGTAAAAACACTCAGAGGGTCAGAGGTGCCGCTCACATGATAAATGTGGACCATTGTCTGCTTTTATTTTTTCTTTCTGTGGATCTTTGAATCTTCCAGAGAGCACCTGTCCCCACTTCCTCGTTCCAATGACTCCTGTTTGCTCCATCCATGAAAGATTGGCTGGGAACATCCTCTATCCGAGAGGAAACCAAGCTCTGTGAAATTCACACCACTCACACCATTTTGGGATCACCGGTAGGACTTCCTAAAAAAATAAAAATACATTAAAATATGGTCTAAATAAAGGGGGAGAGGGCAGAGTGTCATGACCTGGGTCAAGCGCCTTTGTTGTCTCATTGTTTTATGAATGTGTATGAGTGTGTGCACATGTGTGAACGTGTGTTTGTGTGCATGTAGTTCATGTGCTTCTTCTTATTTACATTTTATGCAATCAGTTTATATAATTTAATGAATTGATAAGTAATGTTTTATATTGTCTAAAATTTAGTTGCCTGCAAATTGACTTAGTGTGTGTTTAGGTTTTTTAATTTTCTCCATTTATGGGTCAGGACCTCATGTTGTTTGATAAGAGATGGAAGATTTGACTGATGTATTAATATGTAATTTATGTTTATGTTTCACATACTGTACTTTTGATAAAATAATAAACCTTACTAACTAACTTTGCAACTCTCTCATTTCTGGCAAAATGAGAATTTTAGGACGTATAATAATTGAGAATTATGATTTTGATTTTGATTTTTAAATAAAACATGTTAAATTGAGTGAAACGACACTGTCTAGACACTGTTTGGTATTTTTCTTTTTGCAATAACACAATCAGTCTGAGAGCTGTCTCTTACACAGGAAGAGCATTTGTGCTCATGTTATTGGATTATGAACTTCAAACAAATATCAAACACATTTCCACTGAAATAGCAAACAGTCAACTTCCAGTTCCCCAAAAGCTGACGGTGTGTTCCTCCCTCGGCGGGTCCTGTCTCCTCTCTGTCGATCTGGTCTCTCCTGTAAGAAACAGAGAATAACCAGCAACACTCAGTCGCTCAGATACTACGAGCTTTACATTTTTAAAAAGGAGAAAATTCTGATTTGATGTTTTCTTCATGTGAAAGTTGTTGCAATGGTTTAGAGTCTAGTGAGAAGTCAGTTGTACTGCCAGTTGTTGCCACTAGGGGTCAGTTGTGCACAGGATTACATGAAGCTCACTGTCAAATTAAACGTTTACCCACGTGTGAGTCCATAAAAGCTCACTGTGATTACAAACTTTTTCACTAACGTAAAAACTTTTGCAAATAGAATAAAAATGTATCTGATATTTTGAAAATGTTGTAATATCTCTTTTGTCTTACATTTGAATTCATGTGTGAATAACAATGTATTGTAATATTCCACATTTATCATATAAATATAAAAATCTGAGTTACCACTAAACAAATCTGATTACATTTACAGACCCTGTAAAGGTAAACCTATTTTACATTTTAACCAATTATTACATAATCAAAGTCATTGATTATGTAATATTATGTCCTATCTTTGATTAAAATGTTGTACAAAACACAATAAAACTATTAGTAACAAAAAAAATAAAATAAAAAAATAGAAAAGGCGGGCGACATCTTTACCTCTGATAGTTTAAGTGATAACGTTGGAGGTGCAGGGTGAGGTCACGCTACGGCGAGGGAGGGTGAGCGCATGTGAGCCTGCTGTGAGGCTCATATGGATCCAGGTGAGGTCAGGTGTCGTGGCCCAATAATCCCTGACAGAAGTCATCCTCCGGTCACGCACAGCCTGGTTCTTCAAGCTCAGCCGCTGTTGATGTTACTACAATAACAATTGTAAAATTGTAAACAATTACATCACAGGTGCATAAAAAAAATGTTTATAAATAATAAGACTAGTATTTCCCACTGTTTCTGTCCAGCATTTCTATCATTGATTACAGTCTAATAACATGCTCATGTCCCATTACGCTTATGTTTATTAATTAATGTGCTGACCCGATTACATTTGTTATTTCTGTTTTGTCAATTGCCTTATTGTCTTGTTTTCATAAATACTTTTTTAAATACATATTTTCCTGTCATTTCTAGGAAAGGTCTGTTCCTATAAAACAAATGCACATTACATTTATAACATTATTATATTGTTAAGACATTATAATGCTTATAGGCTTGTGAGGTTCATATCATAACGCATACTTTACTTTAAACGTATATTATTTGAAGTTAAAATACTTCCAAATGAGTCATTATTCTTTCGACTCTGATTATAATGCTTTTTTTTTTTTTTTTTAGTTTCTTTGTACCATGTTGCCGACTTTATTAATGCATCCTCAGAAATGTCATTAGGATTTTGAATAATTTCATCACATCTGACATCATCAAGTATATTTCCAGGTTTTGTCCTCCGTTTCCTTTGATAGTGTAGAGATTGTAAAAATCTGATGGACATAAAATGTATGAACGAGCAGAGAAATTGTTTAAAATCTGATCTATACTGATTACCATATACTTCCTTTAATGACTGGGAAACAATTTCTGTCCATTTATTTAAACTTAATAAATATTAATAATAATATTAGTTATTATATTGATCATTTATGAGATATAGTGCTTGCAACAAAAACAGGAATCGACTAATCGATAATTTCACATTGAAAGGGATGGTAAACTTTAAATTTCTAACTAACCAACCCTTGTGATTGCCCAGAATAAATAGACTACATCCCTTAATCTTTCTCAACAAACAAAGCATATAAAAAAGCAACATGGGTACTCTTCACCCGTGGAGAATATCCTTTACAGTATAACCAAACAATAGACACCATCTCCACTAAAATTGATGGGCGAAGTAACCTGTTTGTGAACCCTGAATATCAGGAACACTGATCTTTAACAGCCCACAGAGACAAAGTCAAACAGTGGACGACTCAGATTCACCACATCCTTTTGTTGTCGGGTTGAGAAAGTGTCAAGGCCACGTCAATAAGTCTTTATTTTAGCTTTGGTGTGTGTGTGTGTGTGTGTGTGTGTGTGTGCAGTGTGAAAGCAACTAAAAAGGAGAAATAGTGACTACGTGCACATTCCTATGTATATGCCTACTGATAAATGTGAGCATGAATGTGTGTTTCATTGTAGGCACCCAGTACGGTACATGTGCTGCTCACAGCGTCTGGAAAGTCCATTTGTGCGTCGGTCAGGATGCCAGTGTCTCACACAGAGAGGCCGCCTGTCTCGCTCTCTCCACTCCACTCAGCTCAGCCGCTCAGTGACTGACCCTTAATCAGAGGAAGGTTGTCTGATGTGAGCACAGACGGATAAATCACTCCTCACCCTGGGCTGCTATCTGGGTCGTGCGTAGCCAGGGTGTCCCGTCAGCGTACTGGCCCTCCGCCCGAGCCCTGCAAAGCTAACAGCCATGTGGTATGAGCCCTTTGGTGAGGAGGACCCTGCCTGCCACTGCCCTCTGGAGAATAATAGTCCACATTCTGCACATATCAGTAATAATATTACTGTTGAGTGGACTGGTTGCTGATGTACCCTCACAATCTGACAGTGTCATTGTATTTTGTCCTTGCCTGTACACACGGTTGTGTTTTTGCTCTAGGTGAAAGAAGCAATTACACAATCTAAAAACACAAAGTATAACTTTATTTATACTTATGTATAAGAAATATTAGCAGCAAAATCTACTTAAAGTACCAACATTAAAAATACAAATTTTGCAGAATTCTGAATAATATATTACTTTATGTGATGATTATTTTTGATAAACATATGAGCTGCTTTTTACTGATATAGTTAATCAACGCGGAGATAATTTAACTATTTTATATGCTGTTGGGAAATGTAATGTTTTATAAAAAATTATTGTATGTTTTGAGTGAAAATGTATCTGAAAAGTATTGTAACCATAGCTGTAAAACAAATATAGTGGAGCAAAAATTTTGAAAAAATAAAAAATATTGTCCTCTGAAGCGTAGTCGTAAAAGAAGTAGCATTAAAAATGTAAACGTTATACTCTTAAAAAGTCCCCGAAAGCAAACATTTTGCCATAAAAGGATTACGGTGTGAAGGAAATTTGTGGTAACTTAGCCAAACCAAATTTATTTTAGCATTTTAACATAAAGATTTGTTTGCCTACGATTAGCTTGCCAATTAAGCTAACGCTAATCATCAACAGAAAATTTCAATCCTCTCTCCAACTTGTGTCACCAAGCAGTATATGGTTAGTAAAGTAACGTAGAAAGAGCTTAAGTATACTTTTAGTATTCATAAAAGTTTTGTTTTTCAAGAAAGTAGCTTGGTGGGAAAATGACGCTTGATGCTATATGTCATTTTTTTGCTAATTGTTAGCTTGCCAATTAGATAATCTCCCAACTGTCAACACAAATTGTCAAGCTCCTGATAACTTAAAAGTTTTTTAAGAAGTAGCTTGGTGGGAAAGTGATGCTTGATGTATGTGGGTAATTTTAATAACTAATGTTAAAATCTCTAATGGCACTCTAATGGAGTATTTGGCTAATGCTGCTTAAAAAAAACTAAAACGTATGCGATTATAGCCCATAAATGTGTAAACACAAGACCGAAATACGTACAGTATTCAGAGGCTGACTAACTGTGATGTTAATAAATGTGACTCTGTTTAAGTCTTTTTTTCATATCTTACTTTTTTTTAAAGGTACTTTATAAAGTATATCGTACCACCAGTGGCAGCAATAAACATGTTATCGAGTGTCACATTTGTTATGCCATTGAACAATTAAAAGCAGAAAGAAAATTAAATTAATTTGGAAACAACACCCAGATCTCTGATTGTAATTTACAACAATAGCTTGAATGCAGCCTAATTGAATAATGGTCATATCAGTGAACGAATGGGAGTGTGGAGTGATTTAGCGCACAGAGGAGCGTGCTTATCTCTCTCTGTCCCATGCAGGAAACACTGGGATGTCACCAGGCAGATTAAAAGCTTGGCACAGCTGATACAAAGCGCTCAAAATGGACGGGGTGGGGATCTCTGACCGCTGCGAGAGGGGTTTTGGAGGGGAGGGGACGTGACCTTATTCTGTTTGGCAGGGATTCATTAAAAATCTGGGAATTCCACTGGAAGTTAAGACGGGAATAAAAAAAATAAAAAAAGATGTAACATCATATAACGTGAATGGAATTTCGAATAGTGAGCACATTTTTTGGCTCATTGTTTGCCAGGCTGCATTTTTTCTAGTCTACATTTAACTGCTCCCAAATGGAAAAATGGAATTTACCAACATTGTTGTACAAAAATTTATAGAAAAAAATAAGAACAATGTTTAGGGGGCAGAAAAATGTTAAAAATGTGTAATATTTGTAAAAAAAAACAAAAAAAAAAAACAAAAGAAAAAAAAATCAGCTGCCTAGTTTTTAATTGAGGTGAATGTTTAAAGCTGCTGTTGGTCACAGTGCAGCTGTATCACTTATAATTGAATTCCTGACAGCTGCAATGTTAGGAATTTTAACCAGATCTTACGGGCTACAAAAAGGAACTGGATATTATTTTAAAATGACACCACAGAGGCTGAACGTGGCACAACATCAGAGCAAACTAATGTTATTTTATACGTAGCCGAAGACGGATTCCTGCTCTTTGAAGCAGAAGCTGACCGAGAGACTCTTTGCTTCTCGAATTGAGGCATAATATGCAGACGTAAAGAGAGGTGTTTGATGGGAACACAGGCAGACAGATCTGGAGGAGCAGCTGCATAGAGGACGCTGGGCCAAATATAGAAAGGGGACAAGGGCCAAAACATATCACACATTTTTTCCCATTAACAGCATAGGTTTGAATCTAACTTGGCGCCAATTAGTTGCAGTATAGGACTTAAAAATAGAGCATGGCAGGGGTGGCAATACACCCGGAACGCAGATACATATCTCTGTCATGGCAGCGTGTGATTTCACGTGTAATCATGTGAAGGAAAAATAACAGTGTTCATATCACCAGCTGGTTCGTTATAACCCCGTGACGTGAAAGGTTATGTGACAAATGGAGCTTCAGACATTTGTTGCTCCTACCTGTCATGCTACTTTGAGTGCGGAGCTCCAGCTCAGGCCTATTTTCAGCTTGATTCGGGTATGTTTGGCAGGATCTGTGCTGCTCTATCAGTGCGAGCAGCCGTTTTTTTTTTTTTTAACCCACTCTGCTTTAACATTTGCTCCTCTCTTATCTCTCGCAGTGGAGGCCTGGAATGAGGGGCATGCAGGCTTTTCAGGCCTACCTGTTTACTCTGAGGGCTTCCTCCATTGTCCCCCCCGTACTCCCCCTCCCCCCCTCCCTAGCTTCCTTTGAAGGATTTTTCACATTTTTTGCGCTCGTTGTTGTTTTGGGAACAGGTCATGGGCTCGGCACAGGGGCGCCTCCTGTGGCATTCCTGAATCTCTGTCTGGTCGGGCTCAGCAGGAATTCTTTCCTACAGCACATATTGTCTCTTTCAAACACATCTGCTATATTTTTACAGCAGTAAACTATGCAGTATGACAGAATCATCGCCTTATCCTTTTTTTCACTCAGCTGAAACCCGATAACTTTTGTGTATTCCTTTTGATTTCTTAACTTCAGCCACAGGTTTACTGTGGAATGAAGTCATCCCTTGACGACTAATCCCTTTCACTACAGAAATAGACGCCGTTCGGCCCTGTTTTGGTAACTGTTATGCAACTCACGGTAGTTCATGGTTAATAGGTGACTAATACCCTTAGTAATACAGTACAACCTAATCTACTACCATTCTCAACTTAACAGTCTTTCTAGAACAAGCCCTATTTATAACGTGTATTTTTGTAGGGACTGTATTAGTCTGTAGTTGTGTTTGCTATTAATGTCTTGTTTGATATATTTTTAATTTCTTTTTTGTATTATCACTGAGTATATTAAAATCACACAGGGTGAAAACAAATCTCCAAAGACAAAGCTAATCTCTGCTACAACATTGTTATTTATACGTAGGAGAGGGAACGATCAGCCTGCTTCATTGAAAACAGGTGATCTTCTCTGAGGGTCCTGCATGAAGAGGTCCTTAATCCTTATTACCTAAAGAGGTCCTCAATGAGATTACAACCGTGCACGAAAATTACAACTGGACACCAGTTAACCATCTGCTTCCGCTGGTGGAGAAAACAGTGCTCTCATTTTACAGTTTGTAAGAGCTTCTGCAGGTGCAGTGTTTGCTCTTATTTAAGCCTTAATACAATAATATAATATAATATAATATAATATAATATAATATAATATAATATAATATAATATAATATAATATAAATAATAGTAAAACACTGGTGCTAAATCACTGAAAGATGTTTTATGATATTGTCATGCAACAGGCTAAAAGACCTTAGTCCTCTTTTATTATTTTATTGATACCATATTGTGCAGCACAAATGACTTGGAAATTATTTCCTTTTGAAAGTTTAGGAAAAAATCTAATATATTTCCAGGGAAAACCTTATTTATAATAATATTTATTTTCATTTAAAACATATAATTAATACATTTCAGGTCCTTATTCCTCTTCAACCTGTTATGATCACTCTACATGCATGTGTGTGACACACCTTTCTGAAGAGGATTTCCAAGCACTGCACTTGCAGTGCAGATTAACGTTGAGCAAAGATTAAGCAAATTAACCATGATGCTGTCTCCCGAAATAAACCGTTGCTATGCCGTTAGTTAAACAGCAGTCATGATGTAGAGCACGGAATAACTTTTCATGGGTCTTTTCAAAACAGTTGGGAATTTCAAGATGCCGACGTAGGTGAGTTCATTTTAATTTTGTACCTGAATTTCTGCGTATTTGTTTACTGGCTCCAGGTATAAGAGGGTTAGTTACGTGCTACATTTGCAGTGTTAGAAATACCTTGTGGGCATAAAATGTTCACCTTAACTTGTTTTGGTTTTGTTACCAACAATTATCTAGTTTGTACTAAATGTGAATAAAAAAGTTGGTCTACAGACGAGAAAAACTACTACCAGCTACTTTCATTAACTACACTGATCAATAACACTATTAAGTTATGTCTTTGATAAACCAAGTACAAAATGTGTTTTCTGTTTACATATATTATTTAGATTTTTACTAGTAAATAATGTAATGTTTCTTAAAGCATAACACAGACATGAAAGACAGATCAATAATTCTCATATCTTGACCATTATGGTAAAATAAATACTAGGTAATTATTACTAGTAAAAGATACGTGCCAAACATTTCTGTATTGTTTGTGAAATGCTTTGCTGTGTTGTTGCTTATCAGAGCAATCAGATAATTAAACAAATAATTGAAGATGCCATTCACGTGGCAGGTTTCCCAGAAGCTAGGTCAAATTACCTGACGGCTGCAGTCGTACGAAATAAAC
The DNA here is from genome assembly GCA_036937835.1 of Pampus argenteus. Classification (NCBI taxonomy): domain Eukaryota; kingdom Metazoa; phylum Chordata; class Actinopteri; order Scombriformes; family Stromateidae; genus Pampus; species Pampus argenteus. Next base: position 5,166,947 of record CM072880.1, on the reverse strand, counting down.
AACATATGTTTGCAAGATGCCATTCAACTGTTTGCTCGTCATGAACATGGTGTTATGCTGTGTGTTGACCCAACTGCAGAAGTCATATCATGAGTATTTGTCACTTAAAACATTTTTATGATCATAATGTATAAGTTGCACCACTGACAGTACAGTATACAGTATATTCAAAGCTGAATAAAACAAATAGAAGATTTCTGTAAAGGTTGTCTGTTGTGTGTAGAGGCACTTTTAGAAATAGAAAAAAATAGAGTTAATCACCAATAACACAGTGGAGAAAGTTTTTGTGCTCTCAGTAGGGAGCCATCATTAATGGTACCACATACCATTTTTACGTCTTGGATTTGAGATGCGCATCAACCGTACAGAAGCGTACAGTGTAAAACGGAGGCTTCCTCCACGTTCCTGCTAAATGTCTAATTCTTGGCTTTTCTCCCTTGCAGACAATCAGAGATGATGAATGAGACAGGGCGAAGGATCCTCCCTGACCAGTCATCAGGGAGCGTGCACACCTTTGGCACACCACGCCACCCTAGCATCAACGACCCTATCCTGTCTAAGCGGGTGCGCTTCTACAAAAGTGGAGACCCTCAGTTCAATGGTCTGCGTATGGTCATCAACAACCGGACCTTTAAAACCTTCGATGCGCTCCTGGACAGCCTGTCTAAAAAGGTTCCCCTGCCGTTCGGGGTGAGGAACATCACAACCCCTCATGGGGTTCATGCAATCTACACACTGGATGAACTGGAGGATGGGAAATCGTACATATGTTCTGACAGCCGTAAGGTAAAACCTATCAACCTGGCGCTGGCCAGGAGGAGGCTGCCGCCCTGGTACCATGCCAGGCCTGTTAGTTCCCGTCGTCAGACAGTGCAGCAGGCCAGGTTTTTCCCTGGAAGGAACGTCAACAGGCAGGAGCCAGTGGTTGTGCGAACACCAAAGAAGCTACTGGTTTTTCGCAATGGAGACCCCTCAGTCAAACACACTGTGCTGCTTCAAAAGAGGACTACACCCACATTTGAATCTATCCTGAAATATATTTCAGAGCTGATGCAGTTCCGTGTGGTGAAATTACACGTACCTGATGGCAGACGTGTGAGTGTTCTCCTCAATAATGCATCAATACAACACATACTGTACAATACAAAACACACAGTATATATACACACCAAACCTTTACCGATATATTATACACCAAACCTCCTCTCTTTCAACCAAGAAACAAACAGAAACTGAAAGTCCGTTGGTTAAATTAAACATCTAATCAAACAATAGCATCATCTTGCAAACCCTGAACATCTTTACTGACTTTGTAAAGGTGGATATTCTTTTGTAATATTTCTATGTAAAATATTTGAAATATACTAAAAAAATAGTATTTTCACACAAACATTTTACTTCAATAAGAAAATTAACTGTTGAAATACTGTGCAAGCATGCATGCTTCTGCTTTTGGTGAAAACATTACTGACCCATAAAGGCCTTACTTAAACCTGCCTGTAAATAACCGTCACACGAGGAGGGAAAGTGTTAAGCTTCTTTGGCAACTCACAGTAATACCTAGAAGTGCATTCTGGGATACTGTTCTGTAAGGCTTTAGGTCAAGGATCTGTTGTGAGTTGAGAGCCTTGTGGTATTGAAAGGTGTTATTTTATCAAATAATGCATCAATTTTAGACTTGTCATACATATAGACACACGTACAGAAAGTCTCAATTATTTATATATATTACTTATTACTCCCTGAAAACTTAACTAATGCTTATAGTTGCCATAAATGCCATGAAAGTGACACATTTCTTTATTCATCTGTCTGCTATAGGTGGATGGTCTCCCAGGCTTGATACTGTGTTCTGGGACTGTGGTGGCTGTAGGCCGGGAGCCTTTCCGGTCTGCTAACTACAATGCACAGAAACCACCATCACGGCAGCCTACCAACCGAACGAGTATCAAAAGACTCAACCGTACGTTTTCTAGAGAACTACCTTTGTGCAATAACTATGTTTTAATTAGTTAATTAAATTTACAAATTGAACAATGGAGCAGTCAGATGGGCCTTTATTCATATGATACATACAGAGCGCCTGCAGTAATCTACCTGCTCTCATGGGATGAAGATTGTGAAAGTGCTGAGGCAATGATATTATGCATAATACCATAGATGACCTACATACACAGTCTATGTGGCTGCCGGCTATTGTTCTTCATGAGCTGTGAATACTTGTACTATCTTTCTAACTTTTTTTCTCTCTCCTTTTATTCCCTTCATGCTTCTTGGGTATCCTCTAAAACTGCCTGCCTATCTTTGGACATTTCTACATCATTTTTTAAAAAAAATTTTTTACCTGCTTGCCTCTTTTGGCTGACTGAACAGGTAAAAAGAAGTCACTATCATATTCATCAAAGTCAAGAAACTTTTCCCCCTCATCAGAGAGGTATATTGTGAACAGGATTCATAACTCCATTGCTGAAAGTTCATGTGATCTACCCAGTTGCCTCACCAACTCCATTGAGATGGAGTCAAGCCGTTTGCTGGACTCAGTCGCAGAAACGGAGGGAGACACCTGTCAAGGTGATGGAGCTGAGGGGCAGGGCAGTTTGCTGCCCACTGAGGACGACATTGAGAAGTCCTTTCGAGTTAACCAGGATGGCAGCATGACAGTGGAGATGAGGGTGCGGTTGACAATAAAGGAAGAGGAAACCGTCCATTGGACGACCACCCTGACACGATCCAGTGTAGCTAATCAGCTTAATGCGAACTGTTTACCGGAGCCTGAGCCAGAACAGGAGATCTGCTCACCTGAATCAAACCCACTGGATTTACGAAACCCAGTTGCCTCCATTGACACCATCAACAGGGACAAAACTAAAGACGACAACGATGACGATCCACCATCACTGGGTAACGGAGCTTTCAGTGAAAATAGTAATGAAGAGGATAATATCAAAGTACAGATGGATGTGGTGTCCCCTAGGAGAGCTCCAACCCCAGGACACAAACAAATTAGAAAAAAACAAGCTTCTTTGGAGAGCATCAAATCAGGGACGACAGATGGGATTCAAGAGGGGATGCTTGGCTCTTACTCATACAGACAGCAGACAGAAAATACAGCCATGACAGAGCAATACTGTGTGGTCAAGCGGAGCAGCACTAGACCAGTACCCAAACCCAGAAGATTTGGCTCTGTAGATGCCAACACTAGAAACAGCAGAAATGTATCCACATTCAATTCAACTAGCACGGCAGAAATCCTGCAGATTGAATCCAGTGAGGAGGAGGTCACTGAAACTGTCTTGCACATATATGAACAGCAGACCTGCCAGGAAAATTTCCTTGCAAACTTTTGTGCACATGGAGCGTCTACATCTGGGATATCTTTCTGTAGGCCAGCTACTTCAGAAAGAGGACAGCTTTCTTCCAATAATGAATTTGAACCCGTGCTCTGGAGACCCTCAACAGCTTCTGAGTCCATTAGTGTCTGGAGGGCTGAAAGCACGTCAGTAACATCTGATTCAACCTTGCCATCGCTTAAGACTGGTGCAATTCGTGTAATAAGTAGGCATCAACAATTCCCAAAGTCCACTAATGGCAAAAATAAGAAAATATCCTCAAAACCCAAAGTGATCAACAAACATGTTCAACGGCTTATGTCACCAGGCAAAAGACAAAATATAACTTCTGCAGGAGCAAACGAGAAAAATAAGAATATAAAAACTTTCTCCAGCGCTGGATTCATTAAGAGAATTTATGGGAATAAATCAAAATCAGCAAAGAGCATGATGAGGGTTAAAAAGAGACCACCAAAGAGCTTACAATCATCGGACGATGCAGTAAAAAACCCAAACATGTCATTGCCACAGAAAATAAAAATAAGTGAGACAGTTTCCCCTGAATCAAGCAAGCTGAATGTTTCTTCCACTGACGTCAACCAGCCACGAGGAGTACTGACACGTCAGACATCAATACATCAGGAGAAAAAGAACAAAAACGAGTCTAATGATGTCAGCGAAAGAATGTCACTGCCTGCTTTTAACTCCTCCAGCTCTGTCATTAATGAATATGTAGAGAACTGGCTGGAGAAAGCCCATCTTAACCCCATTGACCCACTAGCTGAGAATGTGCAAGGAACTTCTGTTAAACAGAGAATCCAGTCCTTTGAAAAGAAATCAGGTCCGTCAGTGGAGACAACTATAGTCACACAGCAAAGTCATGCCATCTCTAGAAATACAGAAAACTGTAACAGTTTTGTGCAGAACAACACAGAGGAAATAAAACCCCACTCCCATGGTATGTCTCCTGAAATAAATCGACTAACTAACATGGCCTCAACAGAAACACCATCAGACAGTGATGTGGAAAATAAATCAAGTCCAATCAAAATCTCAATTCAAAAGGCAACACCGTCCAATACACTTTCAATGGAGCTACCACCTCAACCATCGCCTGCTGAAAGCCCCGTTGAACAACCAAAGCTATCAAATACTGAACATTGCATGGTGGACGTACCTTCAGTGGCAAGCAGCCCATTATACAAGCTCTCATCAGTGAGCAGTCAAACGTCAGATAATCCATTATCTATCAGTCCTACATCTGACAAAGATGAATTACCCACTGAACACACAATGGAAATGAAAACATCAGTTCAGACTGACATTCCTCTCACGCTGAGGGAAGCACAATTACCAAGAACGTCATCTATTAAAAAGGCCCCATTGATCAGTAATCTGTCTCTTGAAAGGAAAATGTCTCTCCGAAAAGCTTGTCTGGATAAATATACTTTATGTAGTGATGCCACCTTAGAAACGAACACATCATCTATTCCCATCAACTCAGTGGGTGATAATGTGCCGACAAACAACATCTGTTCAACAGAGACACAACATCCAAGCAAAACCCAACCAGAAGAGACACAACAATCGATAATAGATCTGGTGAGTAGTCCGTCATTTAGTACGTCTGTGTCTCCAACTAGTCTAACATCTGAAGAGAAAATATCATCAGACAGTATTTCTTCATGCGAAACTCCGACGCCAAGTAATCTCCCATTTAAAGAGGCAAAAGCAATTGAATCAACTCAAAATGAGGTATCATCACCTAAACCGTTGGTGAAAAAAGTAAAACTATTGAACAGTCCGTCACCAGAGAGAAAACCTCAAACTAAGAAATTCTCTGCTGAGCTTTTAAATAACTCCCCAAAACTATCATCATTACGTAACCACCCTCTTGATAAAAGTATGTCACCAAATATTGGAATACGAAAACATGCAACACCGAATGCCAGCCCCTCTCCTGAGAGAAAGCTTTATAAATCCAAACCGCAAAAGAGACCTTCTCCATATTCTCAGTCTCTGGATATGGTGTCACCTCCTGTCAGACACAAGTCAAATACAAAGTGGCTCTCCGGAAACGTCTCTACAGACAATGCATCAGAGTCTACGAATATGACACAAAGGAAAACGTCTCACCAAACACAACAGTCAATAAAATCAACTGCTGAGTTGGACAGAACATCTGAACAGAGTGATGACAATAAGTTGAATGAGGCAGATGACCTTACAAAAGCAGATGAAGACAAATCCATGACAGACAGACAAATAACACCGCAGCCATTAAACATCACAAACCAGCCAAACATGAAACCCTTGCTAGAGAAGATTTGCTACTCAATCAAGTCAATTAGACAGATCACACAGAACAAACGACCGTCATGTCTGGAAAAGTCCAACAGCTTGCCTGACTTCTCCTCTCATGTGGCCTCTACATTTGGCTCATCATCTAAAGCTCTCCTTGCTTTCTTGTCCGTCATGACCCTAAAAGAAGGTATAACTAACCTAAATATGGATGAGCTCCATGCAAACAATGTCAGTTGTGCTGAGGCTTTAAAAATGATCGATTCCCTCAGAGAAATCGCCAGCATTGAAGATTCACACAAGTTAAAACTTAGTTTGTCTGATCTGCAGAAGTCAGCTTCGAAACAGCTTCTGGAAAGTTGGAGGGGCTTTCAAGAAGTAAGCAAGAGTCGCAGCTCAACACCTAATTATTCAGAGCAAGAATTTATACCCGAGTCTGGTCCTGAACAAGACCGTGTTATTGAGGAAAATATTATTGATGAGTTAATGGGTGGGCTTGACATACCTGAGACACTTAAGGAGGAACTAGCTTCTCTTTCGGTGGATATCAAAATTGAGAGTGACAATGATGAAAAGATGTCTTCCGGGATTATGGAAAAAGTGGAATTGTCACCGAATGAAAACAGTGACGCTGATATACTCCATCTCTCCACAAATGATACTGTTAATGCCAAGAATGTAGCTCATGATGATGAAGCCAATGTTGACGTCAGTTCCATCATTAAAAAATTCACAGACAAATGTTCACCACCAGTTGAACATAATATCAAACAAATACAGGAGGAAAGGCGGCTTTACGGCCAAGTATTATTCGTGAAAGAGAGCAGTGAGGACACGCAGACGTGGAGGGATGTAGTGAATGAAGAAAATAATGGGGAGGAAAAACAGCAGCAAGAACACATTGAAGACACATTAAACCAAGACAAGGCAAATGTGAACGTCACTGAGAGTTGTAGCTCTGAAGTGGAGGAACAAGATATGGAGGTTCGACAAAGTGAGGAAAGCATGTGTATTCCTGAGAATGAGCTTACCTATGAAGATGAGTCTGGTTCAGATGAAGAAGGGCAGAAGATATTAAATATCTATAAAGATTTAGAGCAGAAAGTGAGATGTAAGGAAAGTGTATCCAGCTCAGAGGCGAGTGAACAACACAGCACAGAAGAGGAGCCAGAAGTTGAATGTGAGGAGATAAAACAGGAGAGCAGGGAGGGTGACTTATCCAGCCCTGAAAGTCACTTTGAACCATCAAGCGCCAACTATTATGTGGAAGGGAATGCCAGCAGGAAGGGAAGCACCTCCAGCCCTGATAGTGAAAACCAGGTTGAATGTGCTGCCTTCTCTAACTCTGCAAATCCAGAGAGTCAAACATGCTGTATGGGACTGAATGAAAGCACATGTAACCCAGACGTTGATGAGCCATCTTTTTCAGAGGAAGAGAAGGTTGAATGTAAAGAACTAAAGGTTATTGTTGAGGAAAGTTTGTCTGACTCTGAGGAAGAACAGGAGATCATGGAAGAGGACGAACACCTCGATGATCCACAAGATCACGAGGAACAAATGATCGAGTGTAAAGAGTTAAGCTGTTGTGGAGAAGAGACAGAGGAGGACAAGGTTAGCTCAGAAGATGAGGACATTCACGCTGACAAGGCTGTAAGAGGAGATTTAAGCAATTTGATAGAAAATCAGGATTCATATATTATTAAAGACAAAAGTATCTTGATACAACAGTCTGAGGACAGTGGGAATGACCACAGCAGCTGTGAAGAACATGTAGAAATAATGCAACCAAAAGTCAAAGACAAACAAATCAGCAGCTCTACTGAAGAAGAATTAAGCTACTATGTGAAAGAGTCCGTGTCAGAGGAGGAACATGCTAATATAGACGGACAGATAAAGGAGAGCTGTGCAGAATATCAAGGAGCTCCTGCAGTGACAAAACTGCCTGAAGATACAAAATGTGAAAAAGCTGTGGAAAAACTCAAACATCACTCTAAACATGTAATATCACAGTCGGTTGCAGAGAGGATGAGTCTTCTGGAAAAGCAAGTTGCCGATTCGCAGAAAAAAAAAACTAATACGGAAAGTTCTGATATTTTACAGAGAAATGCTCCTGTTGCGTCAGATGTTGAGGAATCCTCCGAATCTCCCACATCTCAGTCGGCTCTCAGCACCCGATCAGCTCCTCAGTCGTCGTTATCGTTCAGCTACGACTCCAGCGGCGTTATAACTGCAGAGCCCGAGGGCAGCAGGGTCAAGTCAATCCGGGAAATGTTCCTAGCAAAGAGTTCGACAGATATTCAGCACGGACAAAGACATTTGCCGAGCCAAAAAACTTCAGAGCTGTCTCAGTTAAGAACAGACACCTCAGCTAGTGGCGGCTATCAGTCTCAGACTTCAGTCGAGCTGTCCAGTGGCGAAGAGGATTCATCGCGGACTTCTATTACTAAAGGCTTTGTGAGGAGAACAATTGAAAGACTTTACGGCAAGAAGGACGCTAATCCTGATGAGACTGTAAGTGAAAGGCCCCCATCTGCACCCAAGGAGAAAAAGAAAGAACATTCAAGCATTTTCTCCCCTTTCCACATGGCCCGGTCCAAAGCGATGTCTGAGTTGTCTTATTTCAATTCCAGTAATGCATTGGACACCTTAAGTGAAGTGACACGATGCATTGCTTTTAATGCACAAGTGGGGCCTGAAGACAGTGTCCCTATTGATATTGAAGGAAGATGGCTCCTTAAAGAGAGCACACTGATGAGAAAGTCTGTTTCTGACCCAGTTGGAATAAATAAAAACTGTCCCAAAGATGAACGAATGTGTGAGGATACAGAAGAGAGCACTCCGTATTCCCTTTTCAGTACAAAGCCTGAACTGGAAGACACAAAAAAGTCACTTTCAAGAAAGTGCACCTACTTTTCTTTGCCCCACGCTAGTGACTCAGACGTGTGTCAGGACGACCTGAACACAGCAAGCAAGAGCAGCGTGAACGATGACAGCGTCACAGAGACAAAAGACAATTCAGAGGACACCAAAACCTGGGCGGAGAGGAACGGCACGCAGCCCACTGTTAGTATTAGCGACTTTAAGATGATGGACAACAAAGTGCACCCACTGATAGAGGGTCCAGCTGATGGTGAGGTTGTAGCGGTGCAGCCTGGGAAAGGTCAGGGTGTTGTTAACAGACGGATTCAGGAGCCCGATGCGTTGGACTTACTGTACAATTTTTGTGGTCAACACTGTCCCATCCTGTAAGGACGGGACAGCTTTAAAAAGAAGAAATCACACAATGATAAATCAAAGACTTATTTTGTCTAAGTACGTATAAATTGTTGGGCTACAGTATATGATCCTGTCTTTGGTGCCTACATTTTAATGTTGCCATAGCCTTGGCATAATACACTATCATACGTCAACTCGTTTGAGCTAACTGCCGAATGTGTATAACATGTCACAACTGATGGATTAACTGTGTTCAACCTACATATTATACCATGTATGTTCAGAGCTTGTGACGCAGTTCATGCTCCATGTTCAGTGTAAATTAGTGAACATTATTGATTGTGTATTTGCCACACACACACACACACTCCAGAGCAGCTCTTTCCTCTAATAGGTTGCCTGTCAACATAACAAGTACCCAGAGCATTACTGTAATCTTGTTTTAAAACTCTTAAAAGAGATCAAGTCCCCACAGATGTCAAGCAACCGGACCAATCCCCCGCTGAGCGAACGGGTCGCAGCTCTGGTTTGGCCTGAACTTCAGGTCAACACGGTGCTGTTTCTTTTATAAACACTCATAGAACAACTGAATTCGGAACAGATTGTGTTCAGATTATCGAACTTGTCAATAATTGTTCAGTTTGATGCTTGATTTAATATTATTTTGTATATTTTAAAGTGTAAATAATACACTGGTTTTGACTAACTATAGCTGAAATATTTAAGATAACGTGACCTTTATAAATAGGATAAACAGTTTTATGGTTTACAATGTGGCAGCTCTGTGACAACTGTGTCTATTTAAATTGGTGTGTAAGAATAAACGTGTTTATTTCCAAATGTTTTTTTACTCTTTTCATTTTGTATTTCACTCCATTGATTTTGGGTTAAATTAAACATTTTGTCTCACAAGGAAATTCAAGTGAAAGGGACGATCTTAGTGTGAGAGTCTAAAGGCCAAGGTGAACGTTGTGTTAAAGATACCTCAGGAGCCTCAGCTCAGTTGTTTTCTCCCGCTGATCAGTATCAGATCTCCGAGGAGGAGCGGAGACCTCTGTTTTCTCACTCTCTGCCGGAGGAAGTATCCATGTTGTTCTAAGGTTGTTTTGTTTCTCAGAAGTTGCCATCGAGCTGATCCGTGTTGTGACAGGAGCGTCGAGGAATGCACTAAGTGGGGAGTGTTTACATCTGCAACTACAGAGAGAAAACATGACAGCCAGACAAACGTTTGACCTTAAATTATAGACGTACATGATCAGTAACTGTATCTCATAAATAAATTAGCAAGTATAAGTATTCCGAAGATAAAATAATGCATGACAAAATAATTAAAATACCACATTAGCCACAAGGTGTCACTCATGATCCACACAACAAAATATGTCTGAAGGGTCAATATTAAATTGACCTTTTATGGAATAATAAAAACAGAGATCACGTAATCACACAGAGGAAGGAGATAAAAGATGTTTTAAAATGTTTATTATTTAAATAAATATTTACATAACAGCTTCGTATAAATCAAATTTCTTTTTCTTACACGACACGTCTTTCTAAAAGTAACTGCTTTAATAAAAGGAGAGAGAAAATAAGGGATGGATTACAATGATACTGTAAATCTGTGTGGTGACAGGCAGAAGTTCCTCTCAACCCTTCATGTTTATCTGTAAAGTGATATGTTCCATCGCTTTAATACCATTTAACACTTTATCATAAACTACTATTATAAATTGTGTTATAGTATGCATAAAATCTACATGATCATTTGATATACAGTTTAATTCGTTGTTACTAAGGAATAGGAGGATGACACTCTACACTAACTCAATAAAAAAAAAAAGAAAAAAAAAAGACATATGCTGCTTAGCAGGACATATGGCAAGAAAAACAAAAAGGAAAAAATAATCAACATTTTAAAGTCACACATTATTCATTCAGGCACGAATAAAGCAATAGACAGCCATGGTGGAATTAAAAGACATCTCTCATACAGTACAGGCTACAATGCCGTGCTAAATGGTGTACAGTATATGGCTCAGCTTGGAAAACATATCAAAGGTGATCTAAGAATATTAGGGAGGAAACACGTTAATGCCCAAGCTACAGTTACAACCCACACGTCTTCAGTCAGACTGTAACGCTTGTTGAATAGAGACCCTCTGGTTAAATCACCTTTTTTTTCTCTCGATGATTACTTTAAAATGTCACAATAAAACACGACAGTGAAATCAAAGAGACTGACGTGGAAAAAGGAAAAACGTCAGCCCGAACGGCTCAATGTAAATTCTGCGGTTGTGACCTTTAACCGTTATCGTCACGCGTATGACGCCATCACTGTAAACTGTAAAGAGATGAACATGAAGAAAAACACATGTACACGTAGTTTACATCATGGAAGTAAAAAAATATTACAGAATGTGGACAAAACTATATAATAACCTTTTTATTTAATCTAATCACTTTAGTTTATGCTTTTCAGGGATTTTAAAAAAACCAAAACAATGAAATGCGCTTTGTTTTGTATTGCTCGTCAGGTCATGCATGTATACTCCTACTGAATCCAAATTGTTTACTTAAAAAGGTATAAAGAAAATATTAGATTTTTTTTTGCAAAATACTATGCAGGGAGGGATTAAAGGGTGAATTAATAATTTTTTCCAACAACTGCTTGTTGTTTTCATCCTGAGATTTGAACCAATGTGTGTCCTCTCCACAGAGAAATTTACAGTTTTTAAATTTTTTTTTTCCTCGTTATGCAAGTAAATAGTCTGCGTCAGTCACTGTTTAGTGAGGGCAGGTCCCGTTGGTCAGTGAGCGTCTCAGTTAAATCCATCGTTACCTTTCCTGAAGACTGTCATACTGCGTCTGTTTTGGGCTGGGAGGAGTGCGTTCCACTCACAAAGTTATAAACCAAAAACTGAGATGTGCCAAAATATTGTGTGGCAAACAGTTTCCCATCAGGAGTGGGGTCGGAGAACGCGATCTCATCTTTGCTCAGGTATGAACCATATATGAAGTTGTTCCTGTGCAGAAAAACAACAAAAAAAGGGGGGAAAGTGTTAGTTATGTTAATTTTAAGTGACACAATATGAAAACTCTGGCTGAAGACACACTGACCTGAGGCACTCCAGCAGGCGCGAGGCGATGCCCTGACGTCTCATCATGTTGACGACCCAGATGCGGCTGATGCCACAGATGGCGGGCTCCGGCGTGGTGGAGCAGCACCAAGCTCTCTGCCGTTCAAACATCACCTTCTCTCCCTCTGAACCCTCCGGTACGTGCTCCTCGATCACCCTGTACCCCTGTGAAGGACAAGGCTCAGTGTGATGTGGAAAAGAACAGAAACTATTCAGACAATATTAGGTGGGTTGTATCTCACCTCCTGAATGTGCTCCGCTATGAGGCATCCAGTCACTTTCTTGTCGTTGGAGATGAAGAGGAAGGTTTTGGTTTGAGAGGGACACTTGGTCTCCACCTGCTGGAAGCCGAGGTCATTGTCCACCATCTCCCGAATCTCCTCAACCTGAGGAACAACCAGTTATTGTAAGAGAAGAAATACTGCACCATAGCTGGGGGACATGTGTTCAGATGTTTAAATCCTGAACTTTTCTTCATTCTGACAGTTTAACAGGTTGTATGACGTCACGCGTGCTGTTATCAATGATATCCCCGAGCCTTAAATAATCCTTTGATGTAAATATTTGATTTTTTTCTTCAAACATCACCGTACAGTACATACTGTACCTTTTTCAGGGCATATTTGGGATCGTCTGGCAGGACAAGAATGATCTTGCCGTCTGGATATTCTCCCAAGATTCTCTCTTTTTTCCATCCCTAAAGAAAACGATTATTAGTGTAAATTTACATGGGAAAACTATTTTTCCTGCCCTGATGAGACATGTTTTTTATATATACAACAACTACCTGCATTTCAGATTTTGTAAATATCCATACTACATGCGATTATTACACGTTGATACTTAATGATTCTATATGATCTCTTCAACGGTGAGACAGTAAAAAAATAGAGGTGCAATTTAAGGAAACCTCCTCTCACCACGTATTTGACAGCGCTGACAAACTGGTTGTGGAAGAGCAAATGTTGAGATTCGTCTTCAGGATTAGCAGCAGAGTAGAGCATCCCACACACACTGCAGGCCACCGCTCCAAAATGCTTCTGTCCGGCATCCTATGAGGCGAAGGAAACAGCAGATGACTCCTCACATATAGATACATACGCCCACAATGCAGACGAGTCCTGGATTTGAACTGAAGAAGTAATAAATTAACTAATTCACTTACAATAATAGTTTGGGTGCCATCTTTGTCCGCCTCCCTTAGTTTCTTGACTTCTTTTTGCAGACACGCATCAGAGAGAGGAGCGCCACCATCCTGTGGATTCGCTGCTCTGCTGTGATACAAACACATGTCGGATTACTACAGGTTTCTATTGTTACACAGCAAAACATGTCAAATGACTTGAGAGAAACTTCTCACTCTTGACGAGGCTTTTCCGATGTCTTCTCAGCTGTCTCGACTGTTTGTGTCCCCGGGGAGGGATCAACGTCAGTGACTGGAAGAAAAAAAAGTAAGTTTCTCATACGAGCGGTCAGTTGAAGGTGCTGAAAATCACTATGTTATAAAACATGGGTAATGTCAGAAACAACAACTTTACAACAGTCAAGACAATTATAATCAAAATCAATGACAAAATAATTTTTCCGAGTTAGATAGTGTTCTGTTGTTTTTCCTCCAATTTAACATGAGAAATATTAATAAAAGCTTAAGAGAAATGAAAACAAACATTAGTAATGTGACTGTAAAAGTAAACTTGAATAAATGCGTACCTGCAGGCTTTTCTTCAATCGAGCTCTCTTTAGAGGGAAGGGATGATGTATCCTAGGTAAAAGATGAGAGAAGAGAGGGCTACGTTACATCTGCATTCACAAATGCTGTTGCTGACATACACTAAGGGATAATTTAGCTTTGAGTTACCTTGCATTTTCCATCCTCTGATGACGAAAGATTTGGGGTTTTCTGAGGTATTGAAGCAACTGCAGGCTTCGTCTCAGATGCGGCAGGCTGAGCTGGTGTCGGAGTGGACTGCTTTAACTGAGCTGAGCCAACAGCACCCTTTAACTGGGGTGAAGCAGAAGCAGCAGGTTTGGACTGACCTGGAGCTGAAGCAGCTTTGGACTGAGGTGTCGACAAAACAGGAGACTTGAGTTGAGGTTTAGCTGAAGGAGCAGGTGTTGACGAGGCTGTGGTTGAGGCCTTTGACTGTGGATTGGAGGAGCTGGCAGGCTTTGACTGACCTGAGATCTGTCCAGCGGGGGTTGTTTGAGCTTTGAGTTTTGACTGGTTGGCAAGCTGTGATGAAACTGCGGGTTTTGTTGGAAGCGTGGGTTTAGATTGAGCTGTGGGTTTTGACTGAAGGTTGGGTCGTGCAGGCCTAGACTGAGGAGCGGGCTTTGTCGGAGCAACAGGTAGCGGGTCATCATCCAGTTCAAAATCATCAGGGGAATATTTGGGCCTTGGTCTGTATGGCTTATACTCGATTTCGGGCTTTGACTTCTGAGCATTAAGTCCGTTGGGCATGGGAGGAGGTATGGCTGGGAGGCTCCTCCTGGCTGATGATCTGGTCACTTTTGGGGAGGGAGCCGGAGGAGGAGTTGGTTTAGGAGTCTGAGCCTTACTTTGCCTTTTAGTAGTTTTAGGGGTTTCAGCTTTAAGAGTTTCAGTTTTAGAGATTTCACCTTTGTTAGGTTCTGTTTTAATTGGTTCAGTTTTGGAAGTTTCTGATTTAGGAGGTTCAGTTTTACTCGCTTCATCCTTAGAAGTCTCAACCTCGGCCTTGGGTGTCGCTGGTTTGCTACTGGAGGAAGGACTTGGGAGAGATGTTTTAGACTGAGATGGACTGGCTGCAGGTGTAGGATCTGTCGTCACAGGACTCACTGAAACTGGAGTGGGTGCAGATGACGGCACAGCCAGGGGTGGCGGCGGCTGCCAATCCATGTCTGAAAACATCTGGTTTGCTTGGTCAGACTTCAGTTTCTTCATACGTGCCCATGACATTTTCTCTCTCTGCAGTTCAACCTGTCTCAGTCTTTGATATCGAGTTAGTTTCTTTTTCTCATGGACCTTAAGGGGCACTGAAATCTGTGTGATGAAGAAACGTCTCTTTTGAGGCTCTGCGGCAGGCTTGGCTTCAGCTGAATCAGCTGTTGAGGGCTGAGCGGCCGATGCCTCTTCGGCAGGGGTCACTGAATCAGGGCACCCTTCTGGCCCGGCGGGAGTCGCAACATCAACAGTGTCTACTTCCTGTGTGTTAACAGATGGACTTTCCTTCTTGCTGGCCTCACCTTTGGCTTCACCTTTGGCTGCTGCTGCTGCTGCCGCCGCCACCGCCGCCGCTGCTGCCACTGCCGCCGCTGCTGCCACTGCCGCTTGTTTTTCTTCTTCTATCCTCTTCAGCAGCATGCTGTCTGTGGCGATGTCTTCTGCGATTTCCTGACACAGGGCTAAGAGGTTCAGCTGCTGTCTGTTTGCTGTTCTCTTAGAAGCTGCAGCCTTTTGTTCAGCCAGAGCTGCCAGACGTGCTTTGGTTCTTGCCTGCGTATTCATTTCTTGTTTCTTGGGTTTTACTTCCTCCTGTCCCTTTTTATCATCTTCAGTCTTGTCAGCTGTGTTGTTTTCCTTTGAGTTGGTCCCACAAGTGTCATCTTTATTTTTCTCATCAACCTTTTCCTCTGGCTTTTTAAGAGGCGCTATGTCATGTGTTTCCTGGGGTTTTTCTATTATTACAATGTCACTGTCTTCCTCATTCTCCTGCTCTGCTACTACAATCTCATGACCAATCTCTATATCCTCCAGAATTTGCACTTCATGCAAACCCAAGTTACCATCAACATTTTCTGTCACCAGATCGTTATAGTTTTCATTTGTGCCTTGAGCGTGAGTGTGTGCCATATCCACCTCTGTGGTATTAACATCCATCATATCAGATGACGGTTGCTGGCAAGGGTCAGAATTATCAATAACTTGAACACTTTCTGCCCTGACCATGGTGTCCTCATCCTCACCTGAATTGGTCACTGTAGCATCTTTGACCTCATCAGCTGTTTGACACTGCTGCACTTCCGCCTCAGGTTGGGAGCTTTGTTGAGAACCATTCAAAACCATTTGATTTTCCGCATCGTCCATTAATGCGCTGTCCGGATTCACCTGTTGTGAAAGCGAGTCCGACAGGCCTGATTCAGCTGCAGCTTGGGTGACAATATCAAAGGGAATCTCACTGTTTAGGACTGGCTGTAAGATCACAAACTCTTCAGATGTGCTATCTGGTATCTCAAATGCAGCGATGGTTGTAGTTGCTGTCGCCGTGACATCTGCAACCTCCTGACATCCAGTGTCCTCCTGCAGCTGTTCGGAAAACTCTGTGGCGCTGACGCACTCTGGGAAGCCATTCCTTTCACTTTTTTCCATGGCACCTTCTGGCCGGCCATCTGGCATCCTGATATCATCGCTAGAGCTGATCACCGCAACCTGTTTCACATCCACAGAGGCGCTACTTTGCTCCAACTGTGCAGAGGCACAACTCTCTGGTACACTGATGCTTTGGACCTCCATATCAATCGCTGCTTGGCTGTCTGAGACACACATTTCTTCTTTAACCGTTTCCAGTTCTATGTTACCAATCTCTCTGTTTTCTTCATTAGCAGTAGAAGCTTCCTTTAGCTGCTGGCTCTCTGTGCTCTGAATGTCCAGCAATGACACCCTATCATGTTTCTCCAGTGCTGAACTAACCTCTCCGTCTTCATTACTTTCTGGGCTACTAATAGGCTCATAGACTATCTGGTTTTCATGAAGCCCAACCGCTGACTGATTAACCGTCTTACTCTGCTCATCTGCGTCTTGAATTACAGTATCAATGCCATCTGGTTGGCCACAAACAAAAACTACTACTTCATTGCTTCCAGTGGCACCTTCTCCTTGTACTTCAGTATTACTGAGCATTTTGTCAGACGTATCGGTAGAAATAACTGCAGCCTCTTCGTTGACCTCATTTATCACTTGCCTCCCTGTTTCCTCTTCTAACACAGAATCTACTCTTTCCACTGATCCACTTATTACGTCCATACCCTCTTGGAAATCAACAGCACCACGATCTGTCTCCGGCTTATTTTCATCATCTTTATTTTCTAAATCAGCCACAGGAAGATGTGTCTGAATTTCATTTGACGATGCCACAGTGTGTTGACTGACTTCCTGTGTCTCATGGTTTTGTTGTTCTACCGTCTCCTCTGACGTTGTGTCCATATTTATTTCAAGCTCTGGAACATCAACACATTTATCCTCCTCTTCACAACTCATTTGCTCTTTTTGAGTTTCAGTGTCTGCAGTAAGTTCACTGACTTCCTGGCTTCCCTGGATTTGTATTTCCGCCACAGATGCTTGATTAGAAATGTCCTCTGGTGTTGCTGCTGTTTGCATATCCATTTCAATTTGATTTACAGTAGCAGTGATATCCTCTTCCTTGTTTTCCTTTCTCTCAGTATTAGCCATTATTAACCCTTTTTCAACTAGAGCGTCAACTTGAGTGTCTGTGGTGGGTTCACTGACCTCCTGGCCTTTCTGGCTTTGCATGTTCACTGTAGATGTCGGATCAGAAAACTCCTCCGATGTTGTTTGGATATCAATTTCTCCTTGACTCTCTGTGGTATTCACACATTGTGGGATAACCTTGTTTTCATTACAGTCATTCGTGGGAATAATCAGACCCTCTTGAACTTCAGGTAAGTCTGCTACAGGTTCAGCGACTTCTTGGCTCTCCTGACTTTGTCTTTCTGCCTCATGTTCCAGGTTACTGAACGCAGGTGTTGATATAGTTTGTATTTCTGATTTGATGCGATTCTCTGGCTCAGTCTGACATTCATCGTTCACCTTGTCTTCATTTTCTATATTTTGAGAATTTCCAATTGCGACCTCTGAAGATATGTCTGCAGTTTGTTCACTTTGTATTTCCACTGTGGGTGTAATATTAGAAACCTCCTCTGTTGTCTCCATATTCACTTCTACTTTCTGACTTTGTATTTCCACTGTAGGAAGCAGATCAGAAATCTCTGGTGTTGACGTTGTCTGCATTTCCGAAATGATTTGATTCTCTGGGACAGCTTTGCATTCAAAGTTCACCTTTTCCATATTTTGAGATTTTTCAGGCATAAGATCTTCATGAACCTCAGGTGGTAGGTCCATGTTGTGTTCACTGACTTCCTGGTTCTGCTGGCTTTGCATTTCAACTGTAGGTGCTACATTAGAAATCTCCTCTGTTCTTGGCTGCATGTCCACTTCTATTTGGCTTTCCTGACTTTGTATTTCCTCTGACGGGGCTGGATCAGAAGTCTGCATGTCAATTTCGATTTGACTCTCTGGTGCAGTCACAGACTCAAAGTTATTTGCATGTTCTGCAATTGTAGATTTTTCCACCTTCTGATCCTCATGAAATTCAGTACATACGTCTGTGGTAGGTTGACTGACTTCCTGGATATTCTGACTTTGTGTTTCCACTGTAGGCACCTGGTTAGAAATATCCTCTGACGTTGTAGCCTGCGTGTCTATTTCTGGTTGATTCTCAGCAGCAGCGACGCATTCAGGAGGAATCCTGTCTTCATCCTCACTGCTGTTACAATTTGCAGTCACTGAATCTTTTTGTTCTTTATCAGATGTGTCTGTGGTTGGTTCGCTAACCACTGGGCTCTCCTGGCTTTGTGCTTCTGTATTTGATGTCGCGATAGTCTGCATTTCCATCTTATTTTGACTCTCAGGTTCACTGGCACATTGAAACTTTACCTTGTCTTCATTTTCCATAATTTTAGAGTTTTCAACCACATGATCATCATGAAATTCTCTCTGTATGTCTGTGGTAGATTCAATGACCTCCTGGGTCTCCTGACTTTGTATTTCCAGGGAAAAGGCAGTGTTAGAAATCTCCTCCGATGTCACAGGCTGTATAAGTGCTGTGTCTTCTTTTCTTATACTTGTAGAGTTTTCAGGTACTTCTACGGTGTCATTTAATGTTTGGCACTCCTGGTTTTGTACTTCCTCTTTAGATGCTTGGTCAGACTTGTCCTCTGATGTTATTTTAGCCTGCATGCCCATGTCTGTCTGACTCTCTGAGACTGTGACATGTTCAGACAGCACCTCTCTGGGATTTTGCTCAGGAGCTGCCTCACAATCGAGTGTTGACATTTCAGTACAGCTGTCAGTTGTCGTGGCTATCACCTCTTGAGTGCCATGCCTCAGCTGCACTTCAACAAAAGATCCAGGACCGGCAGCAGACTGAGCGGACAGAAATTCAGCCCCTTTTCTTTCACTTTCCTCGAGCTGTTCATCAGACATTCTAACTATTTTGTCCACACCTTCACATGAATCGGTAATTGTATCTGGCACTTGGTCAGATTTTGATTCCTCCTTAAACGTTACTTGAATTTTGACACTGAGGTCCGTCTGACTCTCTGGATTATGACTTCCCACCACGATCTCTTCCGGTGTGGAGTTTGTTTCATTTGACAGCGCTTGATCTTCTACACTTACATCACCATCACAGACATCGGCTGCTTCAGCGACCTCCTTAATTTCATGCTCACCTTCCTCAGTTTTAAAGTTAATATCCAGCTTCATCTCATCAGAACCAGACTCTGTGGTCTCTTGTGTTTCAGTTTCGCTGCTCAGATCTGTGTGACTGTCTGGTCCGCAAACAGAGTCGACTTTTCCACCTGCCTGGTCTTTATCTTCACAGACCTGATTCACTTCTCCGCTGCTAGAACATATTGTTTCTACTGACTGTGGTAGTGTATTATTATCTAAATTCTCTGCAACATCCTTGTTTTCATTTACTTCAACACTGGACTTTGCACCAGTGAAAGAGTCTAATACCTCACTAGATGATGCAAGTATTTCCTGATCTATAAGTGTCTGGCTTTCTAATTGTTTTGATTCCTTATGTTCACTTTCTTCAGCTGCATGTTCTAATTTTATGCTAGCTTTAGTGTTTCCTGTTTCAGAGACTAAAGCTTCCTTTGACTCTGCTTCTGTTGTGTTATCTGAATTTTCTTGTCTGTCAGGCTCTGCAGATTCTTTGTTCTTGTTCTGAGTAGCCTCATCCGTGTTTTGAACACTCAGCAAATCTGAGAATCTACCATAATTGTGGTCCATCTGTACAGGGTCCGCAGGTGATAAATCTTGGCTTGTCTCCTGTGAGTCAGAAGATGACTCTTCATTTTTGCGCTTAGCTCGGACTCGGTTTGAATATTTTCTAATGCAACGGGCCTTGTCTCCGTCATCCCTCTCTCTAAAGAGGTCAGTCTTACAACCATCACTACTTAAATCCTCGTCGGACTCCGTGGAGGCTGTCCGCTTTAGGGAAGCTGTGGAGAGAGCTACGTGTGAGGGAGCTTCACCGCAGGAGGCACTTGTGGCGTTCAAGAGCTTGGCTTTTTTCATAGGTGGGTCTGAAATGGTTTTGCTGGAATCCTTTGGAGGAGAACTCTGTTTGAATGACTTGACTGGTTTGTTTCCTCCCTCTGCTGAAGCAGACAGTTTCTTCTTTGTCCGAGGGGCTGCTGTCGTTTCTTGCATATTTCCCATCTTAAGGGAATTATTGTTGGTTGCTGGTGCAGTTTTAGGTTGCAGAGCCTCCCCGTCCTCATCCAATCTCCTCATCTTGGGCTGAGAATCATGTGGGGATGATCCTCTCTTTGAGGCTGGCATCCTGTCAAAATATTGGACAAAATTTAATAAAAATTACCGTGGAAAACAGATCACATGCAACTTCCCTAAACTCATTAATAATACTGGCTCATACCTGCAGTTTCTCCTTTTTGATTCACTAATAAAATGTAATTAAGTTCTCCTGAACTGACAACATGCATTCACAAATCATAACTCCATATACAGTAAGTAAATTCAAGATTAATACTAATAAAAGTATTGACTATCATCCTTTTTCCAAAAGCATCAACAGTACTAACCTGTTTTTCCTAACAAGCAACAAGGCTGGCTAACACCAGACGTAAACACAGATAAACCGCGGTTAAACTATAGTCACACAGCGTACGAATTACATTTAATCACTTCAATCATGATCTTTATCGAATATCTTATCGCTTGCTGGACTTCACCGGAGATTGTTGTCAGTAGGAGTTTGAGCAGACAGTCAGAGATGGTCAGTTAGCTCGCTGAGATGGGAGCTAACGCTAGCAACAGCCAACTCGCAACAAATGAGTGAAAACAGCGACCGGAGAGTCAAACGACAGGTTTTATAGAGTAGTCCTGACGGTACTAGTGTCAGCGAGAAGATTAAAAAACGACATATTAGTCAGTGAAACTCACTTTTATGTTTTCTTTTTCCAACAACAGCTGTTTTTTTTTTCTTCCTGTGAATAAAAATTAACTGTACTTCCGAAGGGAAACGGCGGATGTGACGTAACAGCCCTCAGGCCACAGTCAAGATCTAAAAAAAAAAACTAAAAAAAAAACTCATTCAGACTAAATACCTGATTTAAAATCTTTTTTTAAAAAGCCCAGTTTGTTTATCTGTTTGTTTTACTTTTCTTCTGAAAACCATAAGATAACTATTTTAATATTGTGTACATGATAATTTTGTGGGGGAAAAAAATTGTTACTATTTTTGATGTCAATAAAGTTTTTTTTTTTAAAAACGTATGACAAAAATGATTAACTTTATTTTTGTTATTATTGTTTTTGGATGTTAGTTGATTATGTTGGAAGGATTTTATACGTATTCTACATTTTTCTTGTATTTTATTTACTTGAAATATGACATTTGCACAACATATAAAACAATATAGTTTATGTAGTTTTGTCAGGGACAAAAAAAAAAAACAAGAAAAAAAACAACATATTGAAAATGACTGATACAGTTGTGTATTTTCCACATTAAGACAAATTCCCATCTATAGTCACTCTAAAGGTTATTTTTTATTTTGTTTAAATTTTGCATAAGCTAATCAGAATTAGCTTTAATGTCAAAGTATGTTTATGCATGCAGGGAATTTGACTTAATGTACTTAAACACAACCAAGACACACATGGACAAACAGCCAAAACATGGACAAGAAAGCCAAACTAAGATTATTGAATATAAACATGCCACTATAATGCAAAAGCAATTAGGTTAAACAAACAAATTAATCTTTCTTGTATTTTTTGTTTTTCAGGGAATGTTTCAAGTCAAACATTTGCATACGTTGTATATTTAATATTGCAAATGTGTTTTAACCTTATATACAAACTAAAGGGAATACAAACACTTAAATCTCTGTGTGTCTATATTTCTGGTATAATTTCAAGCTTTTTTAATACATTAAATGATTACTGACACATTACTTTTAAACTCTAAATAGCTTTAAGCAGACTTATAAATTGAATTTAATTGGATAACATGACAGGACTGATTTTGACTGGGTTATACAGAAAACAAACCACAGACAGTTTTTATTGTAGTTTTATTTTCAGACATTTCATCAACAAATTACATTAGTAGCAAGCAGAACAGCAACAACCTTACAGCTGTTGGATGTAAATATACAGAGACAATCCCATATGAATATTTCGCATTTTTGCAGGTTTATAGTTACGCGCCCTACAGTTTGACTGCGGCGAAGTGATATTCATTGATCAGTGCACTGACAGTAAAGTAATGCAACAAGGGGAAGTAGAAAGCATCAATAATAATAATGTTGTGAGTGCATAAATAGCTGTTATTTTTTCATCTCCAGGATTCCACTTCCTGGTCCGCGTCTCTTTGCACTGCAGATGTTGCAAAACTGCACACCAGGAATCTAAAAGGAAAAGTGGCAATAATAATTTTAGATTTTAGATTCATGTTGGATCAATATGATAACTTTAATTTATTGTGTTAAGTGAGATCGTTCTTACTGTTCCTGCGGATGGTAAACATTCTTTGTGAAACATGTGTCTGCAATGAAACACTACCACACTGAAGAGTTTGGCCATATCTGAAAGCAGGAAAGGATAAATAAGCAACTAATGGCTCAACTAATGGCTCTCAAATTCAATACAGATTTTCGGATACAACAACACACATGACTTACCTGAGGGTAATATCGTAGCATGACACGATTCACAAATGTTCTCCTCTGAAAAGAAAACCAGCAACAACATGCTTATAGTTTAAAAATGACTGCACTGATTCTGACATTAATGATAATATAAAACAAAAAAAAAAGGTCACCCACCATCGACCCTGACTCCTCTCATCTGCGTTCGGTGCATCTTCTGAAGCAGAGAGAGGGAGTCCGCCACCAGGATCTTCTTACATCCCTCCCTCAACAGGATCTTACAGAAAATTACGCTAATTAGTGGGGTTCATTTTCAAAATGTTATCATTTCCCCTTCAAAACCCTTCTTACAATTGATATATTTCTGCATCGTAAAAGATTTCACACTAATAAAAGATGAAAAATGATCGAAACATTTCTAACCTGCAGATTGTAGTCCTGGAGGATTTTCACTAGTGAATCTCTGAGGTTTGGGATCTCCATGCCCTCCTTTATACGATGGATGAGCAGGATAGGATCCACATGGGTTCCAATATTATTGAGGAGGCCGGTGATGAAAGCTGGAATTACGACACATGGAAAAATGAAGAAATATTGTGAAAGAGAGCGGAAGACAAGACAAGGAAAAAGTTTAGACTAAGAAGAAGTTGTTTTGTACGTGGTTTGTCAATAGAGTAAGAGATGAGATCTTCCCACAGCTCTGCATCATCCTGCTCTTTGGCAAACTCTATGGCCTTATCCACGTCCTCCAGCTCCTCCATGATCATCTGCAGAGCCCGTCTGCAGTTCCCCATCCTGCCTGGGAACGACACGCTGGATTAGTTTCCTTTTAACACATTTAAAGTAGAGGCAAACAGATGTTAATTAACACTTACTGAGCAGGAAGACGGTCTCCTCTACAAAGTTCCTCTGCTGGCAAATCTCAAGAGCCTGATGGAGAACAGCAAAAAGGAAAGACGATTCATAACTCGTGGCTTATTGAAACCTGGGTGGATGAAATGTAAGAATTGTACCTTCTCAAGTGGGCAGTGGGTGCTGTCTCTCAGGAAAGGAAGGAGATTTGGTCGGTCGTACTCGGCATACAGGCCGATCTGTCTCTCGTGGTACTTCTGGCCTTTGTGGTGATCCCGCTTGAACAGTTTGTGAAGGTACTGAGGAGGAAATGTGCACACTATGAGACAAGAGATTTTTTTTTTTAATCGGCAAATGTGATTAGATGTAAATGTACACAGATCTCACCACATGTAGAAACTCGGGTCTGTCTGCTAGTTCTTCCACCACCCTGTCTGTCTGTTTGCCGGGAGAAGAGAAAGGACAATAAGTAGGCAGCACATTTCCATCGCCTCTTTAATAAACGACTGCAGGAGGCCAGGCACACTTACAGAGATCTTGTCCTCATTGTCAAGAAGCATGTCAACAGCTTTCTGGCAACATAAATTGAAAAGGAATATGACTCCGCTGACGGTCGATGGCTGGCAAATGACAATAAACAATGTGCAAACGTAACATATTTTTTTTAGTGTGTGATTTCGTCTTTTACCTCTTTATCAAAGTCCATGAGGAGTACGATCTTGTCCTCGATTGAAGAGAAAAGGTTGTGTTTGTGGATCAGCTGGTAGACATCTTTGTGCCTCAGTCTCAGGTAGATTTCTAGAGCTCTGTCGTAGCGCTGATCGTACGTGTAGCTGCAATAGCATCGAAGACCAACAAGTTACTCTTTAAATGTTGATAATTTCTTGGCAGGAATAATTTTAAAGCCGTTTAATTCAAGATTTCTTCAACTGTTAAATGATTTCTTCAGTAAATGCATCATTGCAGACGCATATTGTGGACTTTAAACTCTAATCTAGACCCTAGAGTTGAAAAACAAATCACTCACAGTTCAGCCAACGTGGTGAGCAAAGTGCTGTTAGTGGAGTCTCTCTTCAGGTGGTCGTTGACTGCTTGAACTATGGCCATGTTGTTGTAAAGCTCTCCAGGCCATTCCCGGACCAGTGTGGCAAAACCCTTTTGCAAGATAAGCAAATAAAATCGTCTGACCTTTAAATCAATGGATTAACACTGGATTTGTCACAGGATGTCAATAATATTAAAAGGGAATAAAATACCTCATAATCAGTTTTGAGAAATTCATGCAAGATCATTTCATAGATGGCCGGTCGAAGACGCAGATCCCCTCTGGGCAAATACTGGCTGATGGCCTAGAATTAAAGAGAGGCACAGTTTAGATAAGAGTCATAATGATTCTGGACAGAAACAAGAATGCATCACATTTCATATCTAATCTATAAACGTCATCTGTTAAATAACTAAATTAAGGAACAGAAATTGGTTTTGATTGAACCGACCTTCAACTGTCCGATGGTCTTGAACCGGTATACTTCATTTTCCCATAGTTCCATATTTTTTCCAAGAACCTTTTGGCACTTCCTGCATTGGAAAAAAACAACAACACTCATGTCATTCATATGAAAAATATATATAGATATTAACTATATAGTTCTTGAGCACGAAGGTTCATACTTGACTTTGGAAATATGGAAATAGTAGTTTGACACTTGATGCTTAAAGCTCTATAAAAAGTTAGTAAGTGGATCAATCACACAATACAACTTATCAGATGGATCATGGATATGATACCATATCACCCACCTTGCAGCACTGTCATAGTCTCCTTTCTCCACCAAGTGATTGATGTAAGCCATCCCGATTTTCTGAACATCGTGCCTCTTAATGTTTTTGAAGCTGATCTCTGCAGCCATCAGCGCCTCCTGTCACAGTTAAATCGCAGTTACAGGACAACAAAATCAAACTCTGAAAATCGCACGCTGTAACCGATGCAAACCTCATATTTCTTCTTTTCGAGCAGCCAGTCGATATGGTCATCTTGGTCTCGCTCCCTGGCCACAACGATGTCTTTGGGACTGATGATGTAGAAGAGCGACTCTCCCTCAGAATGCTCTGTTGATGAAAATGCATTCATGTCTCTTCGTGGCTGCACATTACAGCTGACATTTGATAGTCCATGCATAATGAAATGAGAGGGCAGTAAAAGGCTGCGTGACATTTATAGTCTCACCGAGGCGGTAGTCTCTGCACTCGTTGTCTTGGAAGTTGCGTACTGTCAGCGCATCTGAAGATATCTCCTCACAGCTCTCGGGTAGAGGCTGGATGATGTCGAGACGCGGCCGTGCACGAAACTCCTCATCCTGCTCACGCGCGAGTAAACAAAAGTTATATTCAATATTTAAGCTCTTTTTAACGCATATGTAAAAGAAGTGTCATTACCATGTGATCAGAGTTCTCCTTCACAAAGTACAGAGTGACCAGCTGATCTGCCAGCGGCGCCAAACCACTGATGAAAAACTCAGTTTCGAATACAGACACTGTTTGAAAGAGACAGAGCAAGAGAACCTATGTTATCCTCACATTATCCTGTTGCTGTACCTTTATCACCAAGCTGCACATTTATCATACTTGACAGACTGTTAGGTGGCGTATTTTATACCTATTTCCACATAGCGGCTGGGCAGATCTCTCATTTCGGTAGGATTTCGCTCTTTCACAACACAAATCTGAGGAGAAATTAGAAAAATGACAAAACAACTGAAATTAACTAGTGCCTGTAACAAAAAAAACAAAAAAAGAAAAGCTAACCTTTATGGTTGTCCCCCAGCCGATAATGAGAGTGGCGTTGTCTTTCCAACACAGGCTGCACGGATACATGTCAGGCCTCAGGCTGACGTCTCGCAGCACATTTGTAATCCGCTGTTTTGTGCTGATGTCGTAGATTTTAACTCCCTAAGAGAAAACAAAGGAAAACAAAATTTTTAGTATTTTAAACATTCAGTATTGTACATTATTATTCTTATATGTGACACAAAACACTCACCACATTGTTGGACCAGGCTATGAGGTTCGCTCTCCACTGGATATTAGTGATGGGTCCCTCGCCTTCATGTAACACAGAGGTCTTCCAGCGATTCAGCCAGTTTCTTTCATACAGAAGAAGCTTTGAGAAAGAAACCAAGAAAATATTTAATACTACACAGAGCGGTATCAGTCTCTCAGGGGTGCAGTTACGCTGTGCCACCTGCAGAGGGCAGTAGATGAACAGCACATTGAAGAGGAACAGACCGGCTGGTAAACGGATGCAACCGTACAGATTTAACTTAAAACTTTTTTTTTTTTTTTTTTTTTCACGCTGCAAATAATGAAGTAAAGCCTGATTTTTAGTCCATATATGCAAATCCTATTTCTACTCCAAAAAAGGCAATGAAGACGGATTGATCATTTGAGGATTTTGACTTCATCTGAGTGAGAAAGCTTTACGCTCAGCGGTGGATGAAGTCACTCTAAAGATTCACATGGCCGATGTAAATTGCAAGCAGAAGATGGTACGAAAAACCCACGAAGAGAGGATTGAGAATGTGATGCGTGATTTCATACATCATCCTCCCTTTCATCATAATGGTTATGGCTTCTCCAGGCTACACACCATTTATTATACTCACAGTGGATGGTGTCAATTATAGAAAAAAAAAAAAAAAAGTATTTCAACGCGTGTGTGTTCACTGTCTTAGCAGTGAATGCTTGTCTTATGACAGATGTGTGCAAGGTTTGTGTTTTTAACCACAATGCAGCGGGCCCTTCAAGGCAGCCGCAGCGCAGCTTCATCAATACAGTTTAATGTTCAGGCCTTGTACTGTACATGCTGCAGAGGACATAGCCTGTCATTCACTTTCTCTGCATTGTTACTGTCCTTACTTTATAAATGAATACAAAAAAAAAAAAAAAAAACGCACCCAAAAAGTGCATAATATTACCGAGGTGGCAGGGAGAAGGTTGTAAAGGCTCTTTAATTCAGCGGTTGGGCTATGTTAATAAACATTTTGCTCTACAAAGAGATGATATGACTAAAGAACTGTGGAGAGAAAAATTGAATTTCCTTTGACAGGATGTGGCTCCCGTTGGGGCTTATTGATTTTCATCACAGGCACCTTGTGGAGGCCTTCACAATTTGGAACTAAAAAGGAATCGGCGCCAATTGAAAGAAAATGGCAAAGTAACACTAACAATGGAGTTTCATAAAAAAAAAAAGAGTTGTTTTGCTTCAACCCTGCCATATAAATGTCACTATACTTTATTAATGGATAGTGTGTGGATGACGCTATTGCAGTTTATAGCAGTGTTACTGGCATTTAATAAACACCTAGTTTTACTTGTGGAAAAAGAAAATGACAAACTTAATGTCTAAAATACTTTTCACCTTTTTCTATAATGACATATCTACCAGAGGCAACTTCCAAGAAAGAGATCACCGTATGCGCCCGGAAATCCTAAGACTATGTTCCCCTTTTGATAATGACATCTATTTGCTGTGCTTGTGAAGCATTGCCTTTCAAACACTGTTGAGCGAACAGCACTTTGTGAAAATGGGCAGCTCTCCTGAGAGCACTCCAGCAAAGAGACAGAAAAGTTCACACCAGACAAAGGCCTGTGCATCGCCTTCAGCCGAGCCAACGCGAGAAGGTTTACACTTTTCTGTTTTAACCTGGACACTGCAAATAATGACTGCATGATTAAAAAAAGTATTATTTATTATTTAAACCTACCTTGTTGCCCCCAGTGACAAACTGTTTGTAGTTGGATCTGGTGAACTGAGGATGTAGTGCCACCACCTACAAAAACCATACAGGAAGGAGAGATTATACCATAAAGATGTTATCGAAGGAGAAGTAAAATGTGATTTTTCTTTAACGTCATGGCAACAGATGTCTGCTAAGATGCTCAAGTTTACAGGAATACTTACTTTGATGGGACAGTCAAAGTTCTCGTGGAAGCCCTCTCTCGTATAGAGACCGAACACTTGAACCTGAAACACAAGACGAGACAGCAGAATGACAAGCAAAGGTGAATAACTCAAAATCTCTCCTCTAATTGCTGCCTCTGCAACTATCTGAGGCCGGCAGGGGGAATTGTGGTCAGGAAAGACTTTGATTGGCTCCCTACTTCTCCGCTGGGTCACCAATTAGTGGACAAGTTGATTCTTTGAACCCTGCAGGGTTTAGAAACTACAGTCCTAATCTTGGACTTGACCACAGTCTCAGCAAACTCTAATGTACCATTAAAGTACATGACACCCAGTTCTCCTTTATCCGAGGCCCTAAAAAGAAACAGGACGACATGATACTCTGATGCAATCTCTGATTTTTTTTTTAACTGCATCAGCAATTAAGGATTAAGTTAGATTTCAAAGGATTAACAGCCAACAATTGCTGTAACACTGATTTTAATTGTCTGCTCCACTTTTTCTGTGTGACGAGATCTTGTTTGTGTCACCAGAAATGTGTGTGTGTGTGTGTGTGTGTGTGTGTGTGTGGGGTGATATCAGAGAGCATATCTTTACAGCGAAATCTATGAAGGATGGTGGTAATGATGAGAAGAGACAAGATAACAGCAAGGTGGAGAACATGGAGAGGGTATCCATAGACGGCTGATGGCTGACTGACAGATCATCGGATCTGAGTGCAATCCGTTCCCCTACTCTTCAAAATTGTTAGCTTTTTATAAATTCCTGCATCATGAAAAAAATATGGATGTGTGTGTGTGTGTGTGTGTATATGGTGAAGATAAAACTCCAGTTAGGTTAATGCTCTAACTGTGAAAGACTTTTCCACATCATTAGCATAAAGTTTGATAAGACGAGTTTTATATGAATCTGAAGATGAATTATGACAGATAAAAAAACATTGATTGGCGATTCTTCGCCGTAGACGACCCAAGGATCAGTAACCACCGGTGATGAGCGGAGAGATCTCACCTTCCCGTCCTCGGAGCAGATGCCCACATGCTCTCCACTTTCATCCAGACTGATCTGGTTGATCTTCACTGAACTCTGCGGAGACAGAATATCACACCATCTTTTTTTTTTTTTTTTTTTTGTGGCAGGAAAATATCTTTTATGGCTTATATTTTATCCCACTAAGTGAAAAGCTGAAAAAAAAAATTTGATGGTCACATACTGTATGTGTCAATGCACAGAGCATGGCACTAATACTGTGAAGGCTACGGGGTCCCTGAACTGTTGTTGCTTTTAAACTGTATTACACTCATGACTCTATAGGGCTCTTTAGATAAAAGGAACCAAATGGCATAAATTACAGCAAATGTGACTTAAACACCTTCCCTAAAGGGTTGCCGATGCATCCGTTCAGACTAAAAGAGAAAACGGTTCATATTTCCTCATATATTTTAGATTTAGAATATTTCTCCAGTGCATTAGAGGTTTTAGTGTGTCTATACAATTATGCTTTTTCGACTCATTTTTTTCCTCGTTTCTTTCAGGTGACGACTGATAAACTGGCAGCAAGTTGCTAAGGTGAGTAGCACTTGAATCAATGTTCTCAGCAGGAACACTGCAGTTACAAGCGTGACTGTGGGTAGGGTAACGTAAACCTGCTCCTTCAAATCAGCCTTGATTACTGACTTTTTTTTTTTTTTTTTGACTTGCAAATTCAATTATTGTTTATTCCCTACAGATGTTAAATGTAAGAGGGAAGTAAAACAGTGGGACCAAATCAGATATGCAACATCACTTTTGATTAGAAATACCACACGTGCATTAATGTGCAAAATCTTTCTTCACTACCACTTCCTGTGGAAGCCCAGAAATGCCTCCTTTAGGGAACTAAACTGTATGAATGTGTCTGCAGGTCCTTTGCTACCATTAAGGACACTGAGGTTCTGAGGTTGACACTCCAGAAATGTTTCAGGTACTTTATTGGCTCATTACAGTATTTTTTAGACTCAGTATGTTTAAACTGGATTTCTTTTTAGGTAAAAAAAAAATTTATTCAGTATTGATCATTTGAGAAGGCTTTGAAACAGCATTTAGAAGTGACGCTGTAACTGACTGGGTGTTGAGCTCAGTATTACCAACATCCTGGCTAAATATTATGCTAAATATTACTTTCTGTTCCAGTGTGAGAACAATTCAACAACATGAGGATTATTAACACTAATGATCACATCCATCAAAAGAAATAGGATCATTAACTGTGGGCCCACTTAAATGTAGAAATCTATAATGACACATTTGTTTAATATGATGTTTAATTACCTCGGCTTGGTAAAGTTATATTATACACTGTAGTACAGAAACTGCTGATTATTGTGGATGTAAGGACTGAATCAGTAGTTGTGAATGATTAAGAGCTTAAAGTCTTGTTTGAGTGCACACAAGTAAAAAAAAAAACCATAACTCAAGAGGAGGGTCTTAATCTATTTGGTGGAATAATACACTAAAAGTATAGATCTGCACATTTTACTGCTCTGAATTGAAAAAGTTAATCGCATGTACCAGTCGGCCAAAATACTTTCATCATTATAAACTGAAGGATTTGTATGTACTCACAATTTCAAACTTCTGCGTTACATTTCCCTGGATGTCCAGCAGGAACACCTTTCCAAAATGGGTACCTAGAGCAAGAAACTGGAAAGAGAGTAAATGTGTTGTAAATTAAACCAGAAAACACTTGAAATCATTTCAAAAAAATGTTGAAGAAAAGAAAAATAAATAAATAAAAATCTTGTGCTGATGAACATTGTGGGAGAAGATAAAGAAAAGAAAAAAAAATCCCTGGAGCTGGATCGACAGACTGGGGATTGGGTGGGCTTGGAGGCAAAACTGTGAAATTGCAGGGGGTGGAAAAGCCCTATTTATTAAAGCAGACAGTGTGAAATGGCATTTTTTTCCCTCAAATTAAAATGCTTAAGCATAATAAATGCACTGTACATCTGACTTCTTCTCATGCTCCCCATGCAACACAATCACATCTCTGCCCAGCACAGAGCTATTATTTCTACTGAGCAGCAACTGGTTTCTGTGTTTTGTGCTTCAGCAGAAGTGCATACGTGTGTGTGTGTGTGTGTGTGTGTGTGTCCACTGGGACAAAAAAATTAAAGAAACTGGGGGCTTTTGGCATTAGATTAAGTGTGTGTTCTTCCACCCCAGCCCCTGCTCCATGCCCTCCTCCTAATCCCCCTCCCTTCTCGACCAGCATGTGGATGTGCGGCGAGCCCACCATGCTTCAGTGCAGTCTATAATGAAATGCTTATATTTACAGGCACAGCTGAGCATGTCAGACAGAGCCCCTGCAATCTCCCCAAATAAAATAACCAAAAATAAATAAATAAAGGGTTCAACCTTGTGAGGCGGAGCGACTTTTAAAGGGATTTATCAGAATGGAATTGTTCAAATGAAATTCCGATTCAGACACTTAAAATATGAGGCAACATAAGGCAATATGTGCCGTCGGTGGCTTTAAGGTTGTGGGTGTTGGCCACGGCGACGGCGGGGGGCTGGTGTGACCAGACCGACCGGTAGCTGGAGACAACGCAGGAAGAAAGACCGTCAGATCAAATTTAAAATTTCAGCAAAGCAACGTCTCTCACTGTGGCAAGTTTGCTGTTTTGATATAAAAAAAAAAAGAAAAAAAAAAGAAATCCTCAAAGTAAAAATAAATAAATGAAAATCAATAGCGGTTAATAAAACATCAGGTGAAGAGACATAACTGAGTATGACTTTTGCTTTGCTCAGGCGTGCATGTGTGCTACCGGTGCCACGACGATTAACCATCTCGCTGACAGTGGCGCTCTTAAAAACAAAAAAAACAAAAAACAAAAGAAAAAGCAAAAGATATGCAAGAATGGGAATAAAAAGGAGGAGGAGAGAATAATGGTGCCTGGTGTCTTCTGATTGTACCTCCCTGAGAGGAAAAGCAAGGGAAAGGTGAGAAAAGAATGGCCTGCCTTTACAGATTGAACAGGAGAGATGAAAAACAACTTTGAAGAGGACATCTCTCAAAATGTGTACACAGACAATGTGGAATCTGCACTTGAGATGGGTGGACATGAAGCTGAAATGCCCTTGTGGGTGGTGGATTATAACCTCTACCTTGTCATGGACGGTCATACAGCTGGCTGCATCCTTCTGGAGAATTTCTGTCACCCCATTGGTGAGCCTCTCATATTTCAGCTTGGGCTCCTCCTCGCTGTCCTCCTCCTGGTTGAGAAAGTAGTTTTGGGCTCTCACTATGACATTTTCTTAAAAGGTATTCATTACAACAGCAACAGTGGCCTCTGACAACTGTAGCGGCTAAGAAGGCTTTTTTGAAACCCATCGATGAAACCCTTCATGCAGCACACTACTATATATAAAGCATATATAAAATGTCCATGTCAAGTCATTCAAACCCTCTGTTTTGTCTTACAGTGTAATTATTTGTAAAAGGAAACTTAATTATCAACTATTTTACTAATTGATTAATGGTCTTTTTTTAATGTCATTTTTTTTTTTTTAAATTACTTAAATGTATTAATTTGGCAATTGTTTAAGACAATAAGACACTTTATCACAGTGTGATAGCAATAAAGCCCTACTTGGCGATATATTTTAAGATTTTACATTATTTCTTAAACAGGTAAAATCACGTCAGCTTATATATTATTATCTTATATTTCAGGATTTTAGACCATATCTATCTTCTCTGAATACAAACTCGAAAAAAAAAAAAGGATAAAACATCCATTTACAGCTGCAAATAATAAGTTGAACTGATTAGTTTCTCTACTGATCGCTTTATTTCTCAAAGTCAAAAAGGGAAAAATGTCCATTATATTTTGTGCAAGCTCATGTGACTTATTCAGACGTCTTGTACTCTACTCCAACACCCCAAAACCCAAATTACAACTTGTCTGCTATCTTACATGACATCGATAAAAGCTTCACAAGAGAGAAACTTGAACCAGAAAATGTTTGGTGGTTTGGCCTGAAAAATGACTGAAATGATCAACTATAAGAATAGTAGACAATTTATTTAATCGACATCCATTCATACATGCAAACACAATACTAGTGTATAAAGACAAGTGACCAAACCCCTGCATATATATATGGGGTATATCCACATGCGTGCTCTATGCACAAAAAACAAATTTCTATTACCTCCGCGTGAAATGCAGGATAAAAGTTTGTTTTTCCATGAGAGTGTTCGTCCCCAATGAAATACATGGGATTTGGTCTTTTCATAAAAGCAAACTTAAGGTATTCTACTGTGTAACACCTTCCAGCGTGAGCCGACATTTGCGGGCCAGTCACAGCCTGAATATTACCCATAATTCAGTTTATAACCAATGCTGCACAGTCTGTGGCTGCCCAGAGGGTGCATCAACTCAAAACATTGTCTGCCATTATGTGCTACTGGGTTGGAGGTGGGGGGACAATAGCGTGGAAAAAATGTTATTTTCAAAAACAATCCTTTCCCACTCAACAATGCCATATCTAGGCTATTTCCTGTGTATTCTGGTTGTGAGATTTCTGATGCGAGGGCATTTGTCACAGGTTTCAAAGGCGTATCAAACAACAAAGGCAAACTTCATCCCCGGAGAGAAACTACTCATTTTCAAACTTTTGCCGTCTCTTGTAAGTTGCCCTTTGTTTTGTCAACTACTCAGCTGGCCTTTGCGTTGTAACCAATTTTTTTTTTTTTTTTTTGCCATATTCTTTGCTTATTGGCAGTTGAGATATAACAGGCTAAATCCTTTCTCATGTTCACATCTAGGATAACGTTTCTCAAACACAAATGGAAGAGAACACTAGTTACGAATGTACATGTTCACCATTTTTCCAAGTCTGATTTAAAACAATAGTCAGGTGCCCATATAAACAAACAAACAAACAAACAGGTTTTGCTCATTCCTCCTGTTTATATTGATTATTAAAGATCCCCTCCCCTCTTTCAATGTAAGTGATGGGGGTCAAAATCCACAGTCGTCCTTTTAAGCAAAAATATATTTAAAAGATTACATAACAAAAAGAGTAAAATTGATACTAAAACTTATTGACTTGATTTCA
Organism: Pampus argenteus; assembly: GCA_036937835.1. NCBI lineage: Eukaryota > Metazoa > Chordata > Actinopteri > Scombriformes > Stromateidae > Pampus > Pampus argenteus. The sequence continues at coordinate 5,132,082 of CM072880.1, read as the reverse complement.
CATATCATACTATCTTCAAATAAACCTTTAAATACATTTTTGCACATGAGGAAGGACAGTGGATTTTTTTTTTTGTCACTTACATTAAAAGTGCATTATGAAGAGATCTTCTAATGGTCAGTATGAACGAGAAGGAAGAGGATGTGCAATATGTCTGTTACTATTATATAATGTTATTATGTGTAATCTGCAGCTCAGAGTCTGATCCACTGTACTCCCAAGTTAAAATTACACCTATTCCTTTGAGTAGAGGCATCAGGAATCAAAAACAACACCAGGCAACACTCACAGCAAGGCTTATTGGTGTATTATGTCATTACGTATTGGACTAGTATATGGTCAAATTACAAGGCTGGAGATGAACAGGCCTTTAATTTTTCAGATCCACAGTTGTTATTATTCTGCTAATTTCTTCTGCGAGTGGCTGAAAGTACAGCACCAATAACGTAGCCCCACTGCTTGTATCAAACACATTGAAACAGAAGATACCAAAACAGCAAACAATATATTACAGTGTTTTAAATAAAATCTTATTTCCTCTCCCATTAATCATCTCAGGACCCCTCAGATTTATCTGGTGACCTTTTGTAAGGGCCTGACCCCTAGTTTGGGAACCGCTGGATTAAACTAGCTGTAACTGTATATAAAGTAGTTGAAACTAGCTCCACCTCCAGCAGCTACAACAGTAACACTGATGCTTCAGTATTAATAATCTAATGATTTCATATATAATAATAATAATATATATCAGTCAGAGGGACAAAAAACACTACATTTAATTCTTTAAGCACATTTTATTGCTAATACTTGTGTACTTTTTTTTTTTTTTTTTTACATAGTTGTATTGGTACATTCACTTAAAGCAAAGGATCTGAATACTTCTTCCACCACTGATCAGCTTCTTGCAGCCACTTGCAGGGATCATACAATCCCACAGTCCCTGGTGCTCGTTTCCCTGCGAGTGTCCGTGTTCAACAGGACTGAACACAATGTGCACAGCTTGTCCAAGCTTGGATTTTACCTTTGGCTCACTGTTTTCTTAGTTGAGGTGCAAGCAGCCTTTACCTAATATTTCATTCTATTCTCTCTCTCTATTAAAAAAAAAGACAAACTCCCCTCTTCCTGCCAGGCTGATGTGTAGAGAAATATTTTATTTAGCCTCCTTCTGATTCTCAGAAGCTCAGGTGAACTGTAACACGCCAGAGCTCAGTCATAATATTGATGGATCTGGAACGCTATCTGTAATTCATGAGTGTTTGACACCTCTCAAAACCTTGACAAAGATCCTTGTGGGATCAAGCTGATAAAGGCTGGCTATGTATTATGGTCCTTTCAGTAAGCAGCAAGCATCATTTTGAGTTCAGAAATCATCAACGCTTGACACAACTAGGTACAGTCCTCACATCGACAATATGTTGCTGTTGATGGACATGTTGGTGCAACTTTTCAGGAGGTGATTTTTTTCCCCCAACTATATAAATTGCTCTCACTTTGTCTTTTAAGATCAGCACATGTGATGATAATGAGTTTTCTTACCTCCGATTCATCCGTGAACTCCTCACTGGGGTTTCTGCCCTGAATGAAAATTGAAAGGTTTTAAAATCTAACAAGAGGTATTATTATTAATAATTTAAAAACACCAAAGATAGTAGCTGTGAGGCATTTGGATGTTGATGTATGTGAACGTAATTTTAACTGAAACATTATGAATATTGTAGGCAGTACTGTATTTGTTTCGAGGTATCATATATATCTGTGTAATAATATAATATTAATCTTCCACGCTACAGATTTGAAAAATGTCTCTCATTTATTTTCATTCGCCTAACGTATTAAACATCATTAGCCAGCTGGCGTTAGCATGCTCTGCTTACCTGCTCCTCCACTTCCGCCATTGTTATTAGCTGAATCCGATAATAATTGTTACAATATGTTAACGCATGTATAGAAAATACATGTTAAAGATCCCCAATACGGCTGTTAGATATATTTAATGTCAGAAACGTCCGTTAAACGACAATGTGATGTTTGTTGTCGAAGCCTGCTGCCTGTCATAAGTTCAATCACATGACTGAAACAGAAGAGTGAGGAATTATGGGTATTGGAGTCTTTCTGACAGAGAGACTAAAACCAACCGTCGAGACTAAAAAAAAAAGTTGACTTTAGTGACCAGTAATTGAGAAAAAAAAGGACAGGTGAGTGATTAAAATTCATCTTCAAAGTGGTATATATATATATGTTCAAAAGCTTTTACATATGTAAAGATAATTTTAACTCGTTAAAATATAAAGCCGTTGGTTTAAATTTTGTTTTCTAGTTAAATGTTCACTGTGAGACCGTCAATGAAAAAAGTAACGTTAGCTAAAGTTAGCTTAATTCTTCTCGAGGTTTAAGGTTACTATATTAAAGTGACGATGTCTCAAACTGCTTCAGTTACATGGTGATATTCTCTAAACTACAAATCATATATTCAGAAAGGTTTTTATTACCAATACCTTTTGAACAGGTGCCAAATACGATCAATTAATTTGATGAATCAATTGTTGGCTGCAGTGGAGAAACATTAACATTAGCAAGGCAGCCTAAGTAAAAGCAGTGGTCGACCGTTACTTACTTTAATTCAGTACTGTTTTAAAATACTTTTGAGTTACTACTTTACTTGAGTATTTTTTTTATTATTATAATATTATTTTATGCCACATTACACTTATTTTCCACTATATTTTATTCAGTTATTGTACTTTTAACTACTCTGTCAGCTACATGCAGAAACATATAAATTATTAAAAACAAAGACATTGTTAGAATATAAAGTAATTAAAAACAGCTCCACCTCAGCCAGCTACATTATTAAAACACTACTTACTTATTCTACAATATTTAATATACTCACAGGGGTAATCTGCACTGTGAGTACTTTTAATAATTAATTAATACTACTAGGTACATTTTCCTGATAATTGTGTAATACTTTTACTTATGTAGGAGAAACTATCCAAATACTTACACCACTGAGTAAAAGTAGCAGCAGCTAAATATAAAAATTAATACGTATACGTTTTTGCATTATTATAAGATTTTTTTTAACAAAATATACCAAAAATTAAAAGTACTAAAGTGGTGTAGAAGTACAAAGTAGTGTTTTAAACTGAGGGTAAGAGGTTTAAATCTTAATTAAAAATTCTCCAAAAGGTTGTGTTCATGTGTTTTAAAGGAAATTAATTATACTAGTAGTTTTGTATAGATAGATAGATAGATAGATAGATGGATTAATTTATAATTTTTTGGGATTATATATTAATCCCAAACTGGGAAATTACACACATTCCTTAAATTTTTGTATTCCAGACATTCCTAATGTATTTGGTATTTCCAGACATTCCTGGACTTGGTGGAACAGATGAATCCGTCAGATATTTGTCGACTCTCCTGGTCTTTCTTCACACTGCTGACAGCTGCTTGCCAGCGTCCAAATGAATGCCAAAGGTATGATTTGCCTCTTCTTTATTGAGATTGTCTCACACACCCATCTTCCCTCATCCATCCTCAGGAGAATCCTAATGCACTGATACCAAGGGGGAATAATTTTTTTTTCTTTACAATCTACTTAGCAATGATTTATTGATTGTGGCTTCCACCCTCACAGAGAATTACCGATCCTTTTTGGGAAATCAGATTTTCACACCTTTCATGAGTGTGTATGTGGCGCAGGTCTCCAGAGACAGTGTGAGGGGAAACTGACTTTGAGGAGCAGCGGTGTGTGAATCTCTGTGGTGTCAGTCCTCTGCTGCCAATGGTATGCCCAATGGATGTCCCTGTGATTCTCTGTTGCTCTCCCTGTCTCTCTCTATAGTTTTGCATTATTCATTGGTTGATAAATACAGCGTCCGGGCTTAGTTTCAATATATTTTCATCCCCTTTTCAAACATTTAGAACACTTGGTTTGCCCACTTTCATATCATAAACATACACGAGCCCCTCTGAGGTAAAAGTATATCATAGAAAAAATAGGAAAATAATAAAAAAAACAACCCTTGCCCTCATAGGAGGAGTCAGATTAGTGTGCTGAAAGCTTTGATGCTCCAGAATGTCAGCTCTGTGGATCGATCTAGCAAAAAACACACGCACACCTGACCAATCAGAGGCGTCTATCTGTTGTGGACCTGCTGGGCACCGTGGTTTACAAGCTTCAAAGAGCTCCTTTTAATACACTGCTTTGATAGCCCTCAGCCTTTACTGACCCACCAACCATCCACTGGGGAGCATTTTAGCTTTAGTGGAATAGAGATGGATAACTGTTGATCATATTAATAAGTGTGGAAAAAAAAAAATCAACTCACATCTTGATTACTTTTACCACTGGCCCGCTATTTCAAGAGAGTGCAGGAATGCTGTGGAAGATTTGGTTTTATGTAGTATAATACAAACCTACTACATTTTTTAATGAGTTATGCACATAATATCATTAGCATTAGGTAGAAATTTGCATGGATAGTGGTGCTTTGGTCATTGAAGTACATTTATTTACTATGAGAGAGGAGAACACTATGGTTAATAACCCTAAGGGGGAGACAAATCATCATCTACCATATTATACAGGGGTAGGTGATATTTGCCCAATACTGTAACAAAGTGTAACAGATATAGAAGACATACACTATTATTGTGCATACACATTTAATGTTCAGTAACAACAGTATATTTATATAATTTGATCATATAGATGCTTACAGTCATGATTTGTGTCAAATATGTGTTAAAATAATTATTAGTAAACATTTTATTCCTAATATAGCCCTTAAAACACATTTCTGATGGTCAGTATCAGTAGTATTTTTTTGTCTGTGTCCTTGCATTACTTAAGTCCTACCAGGAAGACTAACTCATTATGTTCCAGCAGAAAAACGAATCAGCTAATGACGGTATTAATGTATGTGCTTTTCCAGCAGTAGACCACTTACAGCAGTGAACACGGGTTTTAGATAAAGCTGTCATGAACTGATTGCAGACAAGAGATGATCCAAACAGTGCTTGGAAGACGTTTGTTATCTTATAAAATCATGTACCCTGACAAAGCAAACATGATTTGACAATAATACATTACATTAATGTTTATAAGAGATGGGAGGGCAGTCTCACGCATACTGTAACATAGTTGGGTGTCTTTTGTGAGATGATAAATCTTAATCTTTCATACATTTTTCAGACTGGCTAATTCCAGTTCAGGGTCACATGTGTGCTGAGGGCAATCCCAGAAAAACGCCAGGTCACTAGTACATCAGAGAGATCATAAGTCATAGATTTTCAGCTATACAAACTATTTGGGAAATCAATGTTGAATTTTGTTATTGATGAGTTGTTTTTTTTTGTTTGTGTGCGTGTCGGTCTCAGACTGAAACCCCTCAGCCAGTGTCCCTCGCTCCGGGACAGCACTGTAAGACCACTAGCTATTAGCTTGGGTATCTGATGACGCCTGGGACTCTGCTCACCACTGATTCTCCGGCTACCAGGGGTGTTTGTTGAGTGGGAAGCAGAGGGGGGATCAAGTGCTTTTTCTTGTTTCTGCAACCTGTTCCTGAGCTGTGGCTAGACGGAGTCAACACAGAAGAAATGAGATGAACCTTCTTCTCCCACGTCTGCTCCCGCCAACACACACGCACACAGGCACAACCTCACATTATTGCTTTAATCGGGGGTCTGAGGGTTACTTTAAAAAATGAAGCTAATCCGTTACACATCCCTTGCTTAGTCTCACTAATGTCATTTCTTATGGTAATTTAGTAAATATCCCTTTTTATTACGGATTTTTACAATAAGATTACAGTTATCCCATTACGTGTAATTACATTACTCCAGGAGCTTAAATTAATAAACACACCCAATTTGGTGGCATGATTGCAAATAGGCAAAGCTAGCCGTTTTGAAATGAAGTAATTAACAGCAGCGTAAGATGGTGAGAGATGTGTTGGCCCCTTATCCTCGAGCCTCAGAGGCCAGAGGAAGATTAGAGCTCTGATCTCATTCCCAGCACTTGTTTGGAGTCTGTCAGGAAGAGAAATGCCAGCATTAGAGAGGTACCGCCACACTCCTGATATGATGAAATAAGGAGAAAAGGGGAAAGGGAAAAGATGGAGGGATGGACAGAAAGGACCCTGCCCTTCTCTGAAGTGTCAGTAGCTTGTTTATTCTATTTTTCATCGTAGCTGCCGGGGCAAAGATTCTCATTTTTCCTTTATTTTTTTCCCCCGCCTCCTAACAAAAACCACTGCTCTCATTTTTTACAGGTCTTGCAAACTCTCATGCCCCAGTGAAAATTACATTGTGAAACGGTAGAAATTTCAGGCCTGCCTGTGCTCTCCGCTGTCCCTCTGAGCTTTCAAACAGTCAACAGACTGTGAAGAATAAATAATAAAAAACTATTGATTATTTTGATGACTGCAAGATTCAATTAGGTATTAATTTTGCCCTCCAGTGGACCTATCAAGCAACTCAAAGGAAAGGAGGTGGGAGGTGGGGGTGGACCCAAATGCATGCAGAGTGTGGCCAGGCTCAGACAGAGGGGAAAATGTGTTTACCTCGGCGGGCAGAGCGGTGCATTGATGCGCAGTGTCCCACATTTAAGTGCTCCACAAATGAAGCCCTGATGACTAGTGACATTGTTACCAGGGATATGACTATTGACCAACCGGCTCACGTTTTTAACGACAGCTTAAACTATTTCTATTGATTAACATTTTCATAGATTATCATGTGTCATATCAAGGAGGGCTGATTCCAGTGATGAGCACATTAAAAAGGGCCCTCTGGGGAGAAATGCATCGACCACCCTGATAAAAGTGAGGGGGATGTTGCTGCGTATAGAGGCAAGATAAGACTTACTACCCTTTTTCTTTCTATGCCTATATGGGCTGGTCACCTGTCCTTTGCTTAGACATATTTAGGTTGGACCTGATTCATAAATAAGGAAGAGGGCCGTAGTCCTGCTGCTCTGTGTCTGTGTGTTAGAGCCTGAGGTGGGGTGAACACTGTCTGAGGAGCTCTCCAGTCAGAAGACACAAGGGGGAAGAGACAGAGAGAGTAAAGGTGGGAGGGAGAGTGTGTGTGTGTGTGAGGGAGCGAGAGAGGGAGGAGGTGACATCTCCAGTGCTTGTTTTAGGAAGTAGCCTCAGTCATAAACCTGTGGTGGCCATCCACATAGACGAAGGTTCAGGAGGCTGTTTCTGGTTCAGTAACAAGCATGTACTAGCCGGTCCCTGTGTGTGGTGGCATGTTTTAGATGCTGTTTGACTCACTTCAATATTTGGACATTGTGAAAATCTTTTTTTAATCTTTTTTCCTCCGGAGCTTCATTTAGGTAAGGACACTTTTGACAAGGCGTCTTTTATGGAACTTTACTTTTAATATATGTAGAAGTTAGAATTATATCTGTAAACTGTTTGTGGAGATAACATGTGATAAAGGAAAGCGTTTTAACCTCTAATCACACTTTATAAAATGTTTTTAAACATGCCGTTCTGTATTTTTTAACATGCGAAATTGCTTTTTTTTTCTCACTGTGATGAATATATTCTGCTCCAAGATGTTAAGACAGACAATACGCTTATCGTGTCATAATAAGAGGGCATAGGCGTATTATCTTATATGTTCAATCTTGTTTCTAAGTGCTGACAAAAATGAAAATAATTGGGAAACATTTGGGGAACATCAGTGGCTTCATCTCTTGTTTAAATCAGGCCTTAAGTTCATGTTGCCTCACTCTGCTGCAAGATGTCACCTTTGATCTCATTTTTCGTCCCCAACTACATGAAAATTGATGTAATCACTGGTGTGTATTTGGCTCATATCTTCTTTTTAAGATGTAGAATTAGATTTATTTCATTTATTTATCAGCATATCGCCCATGGACCTCTTTGTACGCTGCTGTCAGCCTAGTGTTTGCTGAAGATGAGGCACATGTCAGGTAGTAATGAGCCCTTGGAGATGGATGTATCACCGTTTTAGGACTGCAGGGTATAATGATAAAGCCACGCGATCTGTAACAGTCGTTCACTAGGCAGCAGCCGGCAGTATCAGTGGGGTAGCACCAGCCTCAGATAAAAAGGAGAGCTGGAGAGGGAGGGAGCAGGAGAGAGAGAGGGAGAGTGATGAGTGAGCGATAGAAAGGAGAAGCTGGTAGAGAGAGAGTGAGTAGAGACATAGAGAAGGAGCCGGTTAGGGTGAGACGCCAAAGCACATCTAACCAGGGGTGTTTTCTCTTTTTTTTTCCTCCTCCTGTCTCCTACCTGGGCTCCCAGCTCCCTCCAGGATCAGATGATTACAGGGCAGCTAAGTAAGCCGCTGCTCTCCCTGCGCAGCGACATGAGCGCGGCAGAACTCCGAGCGGACGACAAAGCGGCTACCCCAGACAGCGATCTGAACGACGAGCCCCTACTCCTGCCCTCTGAGGCCACGGACAGAGAGGGCACTCCCAACAAGCTGTACGGTAAGTCGGCTCACGCCTTTCCGTTTTTTCCCTTCTTCTTCTTCTTCTTCTTCTTCTTCTTCTTCACGAGGCTGCTGGTTGAAGTCTGGTTTAGGCAGCAGTGAGGTGAAAACAGAGCTTCCAGTGCTGGGACAGGTGTCACAGTGTCAGGCAACAAACTAAAGTTTAAGTGCTGTGAGCAAGTAAATATTTGACTGGACATGTTAGTGGGGAAATTGTATTTTATGTTATTTTTGTTTCATGTACGTTGAGACTTGAGATTTTCTTGGAAAAGCAGTTAATTTGTGTGAGACAGAGTGTGTTGACATTACAGGTAATTGCTTTGCAGAAATGTTTCTCTTGAAGATGCAGTATTTTATATTCTACTGTCCTTCCTTTAACAAACGTATTACTGAATCATTTGATGCTTTATTAGTGTTGTATATGTTTGGCAGCAGCTGTGCATGACTCTATATAGAATAGATTTAAAAGTTTAACTGACGCATAAAAATCAAAGTTTTACCCATCAGGATATTTCACTTTTGACTCTGTATTATTCAGAATTTTGTCATTAATTAAACATAGATAAATTGTAACTCGGTGCTAAGTAAAAGTAAGTCCTCTGCTTTATGGCAAATATTGTATTTATCCAACATTAAAAAGTAAAGTAATTTGATGATGAGTTCAGGATATAATATTCTGTTTCCATATTACTTTGGCTTCTTTGCTTGTGGTTATTTATTTCCTCTCAGTTATTTTTAACTTCTGTGATCTACAGTTGCAAAATTAGCCAATTTCTATATTAGCATGCCTCATTATTTTTGCAGTTATCTCTTTAATTGAGTGTTTACGCTCTGTTTTCATTGTGTCTAAATGAGTGTTTTGGGGGTTTTTTTCTGATTCAGTCATGTGGAATAATTCAATCACTGGGCCTCATTATGAATCAATATTAATTAAACTTTAAATTCAAAATATTTACTGTAATGGTAAATATATTCCTAATTTATTTTTTAAATAGGAGGCCTTTAATGATTATAATTAGAAATTATTACAAACCTAAAATTTGTTTTTGGATCAAATCTGTCCAGTAACTGCAGATTCAACAGATTTATCTTGTTTATCAAGAGACAACTTGAATTTATATATTTAATAAAAATAAATGATTGTGAAATGTAACTACTAGATCAAGATCCTTTTTTTATTATTATTTTTAGTTTAGTAGCACATTTGTTATAGGACACCACTTCAGATATTGTTATTGTTGTTATTTTTATATTATCATCATATTTTATTGCTGTGGATAAAAAGTGTCAAAAATCATTTTTAATGAATTCAGATTTTGGTTTATAATTTGAAGCTAATTTGTGTCCTCTGCTCGTGACAGTCTGTTTTTCATTTGTGAAAGTTAAATTGTGTGTGTGTGTGTGTGTGTGTGTGTGTGTTGTATTTGTGTTTGTGCATGGCTGAGTGTGTATGTGTGTGACTTTGACAAGTAATAGATTTTTTAAAAGTTATGAATTTACACTGCAGTAACCAGTGTTTATTTTTTATGTTTTTAAGATTTTAATGAGAGTTGTTAATGAAATATCAGAATGTGTAGATCTCTCTGTCTGTGTGTGTGTGTGTGTGTGTGTGTGTGTTTCCTGGGAAGTGGCAGAGACTGTTGTATAGTGCCTATAGACTGAGCTTGCAAAACATTTGTGGACAAAATAAAATAAGCAGAGGGATAGCCATTAAGTCTCAAACCTAATCAGTTAGAGTTCAGCTGTCTTTTAAATCCTTATTTCAAGAATAACCCAAGGCTAGAGGCTTCTAAACAACGACTGTGTGCTGCAGGATTTGTCTCAAAAGTGTTGCAATTTGGTCTAATAAGCATCAAGTCTCCGTTTTCTCTTTCTCTCCTGCTTTTCGCTTTTTTTCTTCTTTTGTTTGTACTTTCATGCATGAAATGTTGCTAAATGCTTTACTGTTTATTTCTATTTGAAGCTACTTTACACATAAACCAAGGAAAAACACACATGTACCACATCTTTTTTTTTTTTTTTTGCTGCTATGTTACTAATTCCAAAACAGTAGAAATAAGGTTTTAGTTATTCCTCTACTGTATGTTAACCTTTTACGCCTTGTGTCCATTTTGTGCTTGGTGTTTGCTGACAGCCTGTTGTCACACTGCATGTGGCTGGTCGGAGGCGCTCCAGTGTAACTTGAATTTAGGGGGGATGGTTTCTCACTGCCCGGTGGCGAAGCCCTTGGCTGTGCCAGCGGCAAGTTTGGTTTGGGGACTGTTGCCCACATGACCTGTCAGAAAGAAAGGCAGGGACCGATGAGGAGATGTAGCAGTCTGCTGGGGGGCAAAAGGAAGGAGAGACGGTGGGAGTTGAAGAAGAGAGACTCAGCATCTTTTTTTACATTTCCTTAAATGCTACCAGAATAAAAGGAAAGGCGATATGGAGACTCAACTTGTTTTCTCAGTCAAGAATAGTGACAGTGGTCCCATATCTGCATTGAGTTTTTTGTTTAGCATTCTTTTAGCTGAAATATGACTTAATGTTTTGGTCTTTTTCACGTTTTAACAGTAGCTGATGGATTATGAATACCTTTTTATAGACTGAAAAAAATTCTTCAGCCCTCAGGTCCATGAAGCAGTTAAACATTATACGAATATTAAGGTAAAAGCCTGTTTATCTTAGTTCCTGAAAACGTGGCATTTTGAAGATGCTGCAGAGTAATATTGATGTAGCTGTTTTTACTCCTGAAACTGAATGGCTGGGCAGTGTAAAAAGGTAGACAGTCATCATTTTCGGAGTAACAGTAGCTTGTGTTTGCAGTGAAATCTCATGATTGCCAACATTTTACTGTCAGTGAGAACGCTAGTGAACAACCCTGGACAGAGCCTTTAAACTAAGCCTCGCATTATTCACTGTTTTTCTTTATGTGGTTATGTGCTGTGCAGAAGCCACAATACTAAGATTCCTCCCCTTTACTTACATTGTGATGAAGAAGTAAGAAACGATGGTATACTTTGGATGGACAAAAAAAAACTTTGTTCCGTTTTTATGTCTTTTTATTTAGCATAATCGCTCTGATAAAATGCTCCAATTTTATGATTGCCAGCCTGACAAAAACAGACTTATTATACGTACAGAAAATCAGCATACACTAATAGTTTCAAGGAATGAGTTTCAAGTTAATTTGCTCCACTGTGTCTGCTGTGCAAACAGGAAAAAAAGATCAGTTTGTGTAGTTAGTAGTGCAATTGGAATAGTTTTACATTTTATTCATACAGTGTATCCATAACACATTTAGTTAGTTTAAAGTTTACATCTTTTGATTCATGATTAAAGCAATTGCGAGAATTTTCTTGAAATCTTCTGCTGAGCACGACATACAGTTTAAGAGTAATATGCTGCAGAGCTGTAAATGTATTACTTTAATGTACCTTACTTTTATGGCTCTATACAGCCTTAACAACAGTTTGGACTGGTGATATTAAAGGTGTCATTGCTGTAAATGATCGCTGTCACTCCTTTGCGTATTGAGCTGGATTATGTGATAAATATAGAGCCTACCACAACTTTTCTTCCCTTAAGAGTTGATGTGTGACTTTAGTTGTAGTGCCTTAATACAGTGTGTAGGAGTTTGTGCTAGTATGAGAAGAAGTCACTGGGAGACAATGACAAGTAGACAAGTAGCGGTCATGTTTGTCTACAGTAAATCGTCCACATTCTACACCCACCACATGCTTACTGCATTGGTGAAAGGGTCGTTCTCCTCCTAAAAGCTTGCCTGTGCAAATAGTCTTCCACTTCAGCTAACAGGGGCTACAAGGCACCACAAACATCCTGCCGCCTTGTATTTATTCCAAGTAGAAGTGGACATTAGGTGGGAAAGCTATGGTTAGTAGGGCAAGCAATTTTTTTTTCAAAGGACGTGATGGTGTTGGATGCGTACAGTTTCTGTCTTCTCTTCTCAAGCAAATCTCCCCCTTTCAGACATCAACAGACAAGATAATAAGACACTCAGAGCACAATTCCGTATTATATTCAGCAACCAAAGGCTCATCTCTTGTCAGTTTGCATTTACTCTCCCAAGGATGTGACGCTTCTATCATCATGCTGTCAAAGAGAGCCAGGCTGGAACGACAGGAGCACTCATTTCATACACTTACTGTCTACATGAAATGGTCTGCACTTATAAGGATTCTGCCAAAATGGTGGAACATTTTCACAAAGGTCACCTAGAGACCCCTCTCCCCAAAAGAGCAAAATGAATCTTTCATTGGTATTGGAGGTCATTCAGACCAAAAAGTCTACCGCGAGCGGCATATCGATTGTAATGCTGCACCCTTGCCTTTATGTTTTTCCAATCTTATTAGTCTTCACCTACAATAAAATGATACATAGTGACATTAATTTAATCCAGACTATTCAACATGTCGCACCAGATAGGACCGTCTTTGGAGATTTGTCATTAACAACGTTACTATACTTTTCTTTAAATGGGGCTTGATGGAGCTGCTAAAATTAAAACTATTAGTGGTTGTTGATGAGACATCCGAGAACATATAATAAAAAAACAACAACAAAAAACAATGTATTTAAACTTTGGACAAACAGTTTGCTTCTGTCCCACATCGGTTGACGTCCTCTGGTGTAAGTCTTATTATGTCCTGGTACAAAACAGTAAAGTACAGTATTTTCTTCTATGTTAAAAGCCAAAGCAGTATGAGGGTAAATAATTAGTGCTTGCTTCATAGTATTAGTATATAATGTATACTTGGGGCAGAATTTACTTTTGCCTCAAATTCGTACACGTAGACACGCACGCACACACACTGCTGGAGGCACAGGTTCTTATTATTTTTGTGTAATCAGCTTAGTGAGCAGGATGCATGGTGGGATAGGCTGCTTGCTGATGCAAAGAGCCACGTAATGTTGTGTGGTGAGGTTAAGTAATAAAGTGGCGCAAACCCAGTGTTGAATGGGCCACGCTGAGTAAATAAAAGTGGATAAAGGAGACCGAGGGGAGGGACAAGTCTTTCCCCAGGAGGTGGATCTCATTATGGGGATTTCAGCTGTCTGTGCACACTTGAAAACAAGCTTAATGCATGCCTATAAAGTTGGTGTAATACATTTGCTAATGTGCCCGCAGTGCCCATGGCTACAGCAACACAATCACTGCGTTGCATTGAGGACAGAGAGGGAGGATGAGCACAAGGCAGAATTTGTGTTTTTGATGCAAACAGCAGCAAAGGTCACCAGGTTTCACGGATGCTTGGTTATGCAGAAATGACTTTGAGCAACACACAGAACTTCAAAATACCAATACCAAAATATAACCCCCCCTCCCCGCCATTGTTTGTATATTTAAAGTTAAGAAAATTATTTTTGCCACGACTAGAGAGTATTCCAAAGAAAAGCGTGTGGAGAAAATAAACGTACATGTTGTGTAGCATACGCTCCATAACCAATATCAATAAGCCTTTCATGTAGAGCTAACAAAGAGGCATCACATCTCCTGGCACGGACACGGTAGGTGTTGTTGAGATGTAATTGAAGCTGCAAGGGTCACATTTTCGGAATAGAAATTACAGTCTTGTCTTTGACTTGTGTGGCGTGAACCAGAGATGCATCCCACAGCCCTTGTGTCCTTCACAAGCCTTTATTATTTATAACGTTCGCTCTTTGAGCAATGACCAGTACTAATGCATAACCTTCTGTCCTTCTGGCTGATTCGCTTCCTTTGAAACCAAAGATTGAGGTAGGAGAAGTGGGTGTACGGTGGATGAGGCAGGGGTGTGGGCGGGCTCGGGTGGGAGGGGGGTTAGTATAGAGCAGTGGAGATCCAGGCTATCGAGAAGTTATTATGTTTTTTCCCTTTATATCTGAGGATGTGGAATAACACTGTGATGCTTCTTTTCTCCGGAATAGAGTTATGGGCTTCAAAGCAATACTATTTCCTGACATCCCTCCCTCCACTATTTGTCTGCTCCACCAGAATAATGTGCTGGGAGGGGAGAGGTGGGGTGGGGTGTCTTTTAGCGACATGATTATTTGCTTGTTTCCACCTGTACCCACTCAGTTCTGTAAATATCACCGCAAGAGGGGAATACAGTTACAACTAATACAGGAGTTTTTCCAGATAAACTCATTTCTAGATAAACTCTATTTAGCTCAGGTTCAGTGAAGGTAAGATATACTCTTGTGCAGCCTGTATCACCTGATGTTATCCTATAGTGATTGAGCCTGTGCTCCAGCACCGGTGTGATCCATTGTTATTATACCGCTATGACAGAAGGAACGGGTGAGGAGGGGGAAGGAGAGGGGGACGGGGGGGAGGAGAGGAGGCTTTGGGGCAAGGGGTAGAAAGTGGGACATAGGCAGCATTAGTGCTGGATAGCCTGGGGGGCCCATGCTGATGTGTCAGGCATGACATGTGGGTGTCTAGCCCACCACACACACCCACACGCAAACAAACACACACACACCACGGTGGACTGCCCTCACACCCGACTGACTTCTTCTAAATGTCCTATACAGGATGGACAAAAAAAAAACAAAAAACGTTTCTATTGTTAGACTCATTCCTAATGATAAAACATTATCCATGATTCTAGTTTCTTAATCAGTGTTTTCATTGTTGTTCAATTGTTCACTTTTATTAAAAATGTGAAAAATGCTTATCATGACATCACAGAGCCCCAGGTAGTACCTTCAAATTGAGTAACTGGAAGATAATATATTTACAATGATGAATAAAACAGAGACAAGTAGTAAATCACCCCATTTGAGAAGCTGAAACCTGCAAACGTTTGGCATTCATCCTTATAAATTACAAACGGTGTCCGAGATTAACTTTTAGACTCACCTGCGATGGTGTCTGGTAGATGAAAAAATTGACAATATTAACTGTAACAATATAAAAAGGGGGAGTGACGTCATGATTGTCACCTGTGACCGGTCTCAAACCTGCGTCAGACGGCCGACTCTACTGCGCAGACTTGCTGCAAATGATGTCACACAAGCAAGATGGCAGCTCTCAGAAACAAGATATTTTGGCTTCATTTTTGCTTGCAGTAGGAAGTGGAGGCACGTCATCCATCTTTAAATACAGTATATGCTGGCATTCCTTTGTCTTAGACCATCTCGAACGCTCCTACATTATCGCAGCACCGTTTAGACACATAAAAAATGTATGTCTACACTGTACAGAGACAAGCGTGAGTAATTTCCTCCAAGCCACCATGACGGGTATTTTATTACAGACAATTTTGGTACAGACATTTACCCACCAGTGTGGCAGATTGCCGTCTCACATTTACTCACCAAATAGAAAATCTCCTTGCAAAATTTATTTTCAGTATTGATTCTTCAAAATATTGTCTTTTGTCCAACTGTCAAAAACTCAAAAATATTCAGTTGACTACGATAAAAAAAACAGACATTAGAGAAGCTTCAACCAAATAATATTTGGTAGTTTTGCTTGAAAAACCTTAATTAATTTCCTTTTGATCAACTAATTGATTAATTCAGCTCTTGTCGTAGGAGCCTTGGGTTTATATACAGACAAAGTAGAGATGACAGAGTTAGAGGCGCAGGGTTGTCGGCTGCAGGCAGCAGAATCCTATTTACAGCAAATATCATTTAAGTAATTCAGGAGGAGGAGCAATTGTGAAGCGGGCATCTCCTAAAAGGCTTACAGCTCTCTAAAGCTAGTCTTCATCTCACCGTCCCGCCTTCACTGATGGCCGTAAAAGGATGAAGAATAATTTGGATGTCATTTACCTCTTTCAACCCTGAGCTAATCAGGTTGACATTGCTTTGGGAATGAGGAGGGGGCTCCATAACAGATGTGCTCATGTGCAAAGTGTCCCAAGTCCCCCATGAGGATGCAACACAAAAGTCCTCTTCTCCCCTCCATCCCTCCCTCCATTCCCCTTCCCTTCTTCATCTTCCCCTCTCCTTCACACCATCTCTCCTTCTTGACCTTTGAAACGGGCATTGCCTCTTCTCACCAATTTACCTCCCTCTGGTCCCTCTTGTGCGTGTTCTGCTTCCATCTCCACTCCAGCATCAAGGGAGAGAGACAGGTAAGAGCTGGAGCGGAGCACTCTCATGTCAGAGAGCCTTTCGGTGAAGACCTGTGGCCACGAGTGAGAGTATAAGTGTTGTAAGAGCACAGGCCCTTACTGCTGTGAGCATCGTTTACATGCAGATTCTCTGTCCGTTCATCAGAAACGGGTTGGCTTACTTCTACAACCTGAAGTGTACTATTTTTTGTTGTTTACACGTAAAAACCTCCTGTCAGTGGATACATCTATTTACCACGTTGCATCTATATCATCTCTGCCTGTCCTTCTTCTCCCTCCGTCCTCTGCTTGTGGCTTACCCTCAGACATAGTGACAGAACTGCTGAGGGGTAAAATCCTTTCTGTTCGGCACACTCCACAGCACCACTTCCTATGTAATACCTTAACTCCATAATTCCACTTTGAGCCAGAATAATGAATGAGTTCTCTGCGCCCTTGCGCGTTGAGGAATCATGGTTTAATGTTGGAGGCCCGGAGAGATTGCTGTGGCCTCTTCTCCCTCTTGCCCTGCGCGTGGCTCTTAATTAAGGAAATGACAGCTCTCCTAGCAGCGACAGTAGCCATAATGTAGCTAATAGTGTTACAGGCAGCCACTCAAAAGTCAGTCTCTGGTGATTTTCTATCCCTAGAAACACTATTGACCTATCCCTAGCAGCTTCTCCACCCCAGCCTCTAAACAGAGTATTACTTCGCGGCAGGTCCAGAGGGAGCCATCTGACTAAGAGCACCTGGAGTTATTGGCAGCAGATTATGCTCTGTTTATTGTTGAGGGCTTTTGTGCAAATAATGAAACACTGAGCTAAATCACAGGTGATTTTTGGCTCTCTTGCATTCTACAAGGAGTTAAGTAAATCGCTATAAAGCTCACACTGCGTACTATAGGCTGTACTGCTCTATACAGCAGTACTTTTTGGCCTTTGATCCATGCTGCTTTTGATAGAAAAAATGGAAGTGAAATGATCTGTGTCGCTACATTTTGTGTCTCTCAGCTCTCTCTGATGCTACATCAACTTTCCAAGTGGTATTAACAAAATCAATGGTCGAACAATCTGGGACAATTGGCTGTGTATTGATGGATTAAACCTTGTGTATGACGTGGCTTGTTGTTCATCTGGGCCCGTCCTTAACGCTTCAGCGGCACACATTTGATGATGAAAATCATATTGTCCTTGTGCGCGTTTTTTGCGCCGTTATTATCACTACTGCATCCATTCATCATAACAGTTAAGAATGTGATTAACTTATAATCTTGAGTCTTTTTAAAATGGCATTACATGCGAAATCATTTCACAATCATTTCAGTGAGAAAATGATTGACAACATCTTAATAGCAAACACATGCACTCTCAGCCAGACGTTTTCAAAAGGACCATTATAAAAATGGGGCTTGGCTGTTCATTCTGAATAGCCTGAATCGTTACCAGGCCTCGCTCGTACATTTGACAACTTACATAATGCATTTCCACTAAAATAGCTTAAGTGTTACAGCTTCTTTTATGGGAAAAAATTGATTCATAAATGCACTGAGGCGAAAGCTAACATGAACACAAAGCTTTCAATAACACCCATTTTATTCAGACTGTCAATGTATGAAACGGTTGCATTAGACAAGGTGGCATGCTGATTGCTTTATGAAATCCAGGCTAATTGTTTTGTGGTGTAGTCCTTGGGGCACCCTGCATTAAGACAGGCCGAATGAAGTCAAATAAATATAGCTCTTTGCCCCCCCACCACCCCTACTCCCCACCACCACCAGCAGCAGCACCCCACACACGCACACACACAGCACACAGAGGCCTTCTGCCTTGTGTGGCATTGAAAGTCGCTCTCCAGTGGCCACTTTGCTGATCAATACAAGAGAATTTATATAGTGGTGGATATTGGCAATATTTTCATGACATAAGTTGCGTCAAATTTCACCCTGGGCTGTGTAATAAATACGATTATTTCGCTTCCATTAAAAATTATTTTCTCTCAAATTCTCAGCATGTGGCTGTCAATATTAGTATTCAATAAAAAACTAATTGTTTCATGTAATTAAAATGAACCTCCGTGCATCTAATCAAGGCCCTGAGATGAATCTATTTCATGTAGATTTATGAGCTAAAGAGCGTTTTTTTTGTTATTCTGAATGAAGATGTGACTTTAATAGCACATGTACTGTTAACAGCAATTGAAGTGCTCTGGATATTCAAAAACAGAGATGAGGCTTAAATGTCTTAGATAAACGTAAAGCTATGTTGAATGTGCCTCTTCTTTCATCTGTTTGGTCTCTTCTTTCATCTCACCTCCACTTCAATACATCCATTCATTCAATTTTATCCATTGTGTGACCTGCGTATAATCACAGCATCAAAAGGCCTTTTCTTTTTAGTAAAGGTTTGATCAAGGTATTTTTTTTCTCTTTTTCCTGTATGCAGTATTAATCTCCATCTGGAAATCCATTTAAGAATCATTCACATTGGATAAGTAGATTTTTTTTAAAGGCAAAAAAAACACAAAGATGCTAGTAATAAAAAAAGAATTGAAGATTGACTCCCTGGGTATCGCTCCTGTCAGCTATTTAATTTAGTTAAAGAAATTACACAAATCCTTTGGGGAAAGATGTGCATGTGTATTTATTTATTATTGATTTTTTTACCCAGCGATAAACGTGTTAACGTTACAGATATTTGCAAGGGGATGAAGCTTTCTAAGTTATTGTGAAATGATGCAATGAAAGCCATCAAGGAATCGTTATTTAGTGAGTCTCCCACACTGTTTATCAGATAGAATACATTATTCACAGCCAATATCTTAACTGCAGTCATGAGCCATACTGTCTGAAGCGTATTGAAGATGTTATGAAGTCTCACTCCTTCATTATAAGTCGAGTATCTTAATTTAAATAATTGGCTTTTGTTAGTGTGTTTTGATGATTCACTGACATAAAAGTTACTCAGTAGCACTGCTGGGTTTATTATTGTTATCCCAGTGTGGCAGCTGCCTTCGAGACGATGTGAAAGTTTGAGTTGTAAATAGAAATCAGGCTGTTTTTTAAGTCTGAAATTCATTCGATAATGATTAAAGTAAGAATAAACTGCTTTGAGACAATACTTCTAATGAAATCCAGTAAAAAGAATTCATGGCCTCATAATATCTAATCTCTTGAAATTATACAACAAATTATGATGATACTGTACTTTATCTGTAGCTTTATATGGACTCTAATACACAAACAACGTCTTTGCTGTATGTTGTCAGATTGATCTTAATTCCAGATACTGAGTGCACAGGGTGGGGCTATGATCCATAATGGGTGAAATAATTGGTGAAAAGAGACTGGCTTGTCAAAAGATCTAGTGCGTTGTGAGGTTGATAAGCGAGAGGATGTGGACCTTCATCGAGAAGCAGGCCCAGCCAGCCAGCTTAGAAACCAGCTAGAAAAGCAGGCTTCCCCTTGGGCTTTCACATCAACCATCAAATGCTTGAGGTTCATTTGTTAGGTCATGCCATTCACCAATTATTTGGATTTTATGTAAAGATGAAATGATTTTAGTTGGCGGAGTGGAGTTTAAGATGTAATGCATAAATATACTTGACAGGCAATGAGAATTTGCTGGCAAAGATATTTAATAGTACGTTTTGTATGAAACTTTTATAAAAGGGCTAACCACAGCATGCCTGTAGAATAAAAAAAATCAATTCATCTGTGAATAAAAAAGACACAATACATCAGGGCTTTATTCTTTATTTAAAAGCTGCGATATTCCATTTAAAAGAATTGATCTTAACGTGGAAATGTGATTATATATTTTTTAATTCATTGCCAACATTGTGCACTTTAACAAAGTTTTGTGTTAAATAAATCGGTCACTTTTATTGTGCCTGGGTAATAAGAGTTGTCTAGGCATTCATCCGCACTTTAATTATCAGAGTTAAGACATCGTAATTAGAAAGTGGAAGTTTTCTCGTGCTCTCTTTGAGAAAGCAGAAGAAAATAACATCTTGTAGCACATATGCAGTATGTTAATAACTCTGCAGCACATGTATACTCATTTTTGCTTTTGTCATGTTTAGATAATGAAGACACTAACATCTCCACTGTGTGTTTTACACTGCTGTGGTATAGCATACATCTTGCAAAGATTAGGGATTGAATTAGACATTTTAAACTAACAATTTAGAACAAAACAAAACAACATTTTTCATCATGATTTAGTCTGAACTGAACAGACAAACAAAAACAGAAAATCCAAGGAAGAAGAAGTGATTAAGCAAGTACTGCAATATAAAAACACCAAACATATCACAAAATAAATATAACTCAAATACCTTGGACTACCACATGATGGTTTATCAAAGACAGCTACATTCACCCAAGTAAACATGGCAGTTGGTATCTATAAGTGGCCTGAAGTTGTCATTGGCACACCTGAGAGAGATGTGAGGTGAATGTTACACGCTGTGTTGACAGCCTGTCAGTAAGAGCACAGGGGTTCCTGCTGGTTATAGCACATAGTTTTTCAAGTTTCCTCACCTGAACCAATATGTTCAAAAGACAATCTTCATCTGAACAACATACTACTAATGCAAGGTTTGCTTTGTGTATTATGTTTACAAGTTATTTTCTGTTTTGTTTAAAGGGGAAATTATAATATTCATTAAAAAACAATGTATTTTTCCAGGTATCTGATATTTCTGTTGCTCACAGTACAACTTGTAGTTTTCGGCTCTCTTAAACAAATACTCACAAATAATGAAATAAAGTGATTTTTAGTCAGGTGGCTTTATATTATTACTTTAGTGGAAAGCATCTATGAAACATTTAATTTTTCTTTCCTGTGTGAAGTCTTTGTGTCACAGTAAGGCATCACATGACCTTGATATCATCGGGGTCAAAGGGTGAGGGTCAAAGCAGCCTCTCAGACCTTTTAGAGCAGTCCACACTCTGCGGGATACACTACTGAGAGATTTTGTAAGATAGCGATTTCTATGATATCCAATCGTTGGTGTCCTTTATTTTCCCTGCAGCCATCAGCCAGCTTATTATCATGTCCCTGTCTGCTCTGCTCCACTCTGCCCTCATAGCAAACAGGTCTAATTGTGTCTCGTAGCTGCAGGCTCTGAACGGAGGGAGGCAGTGGGTTTAGATGAGTGATACTCAGTGATGTAAATGGCTGAATAATATGGCCCCAGCGTTTGTGCTGGAGCTCCATCTCTCAGTGGTAATCTCGGCCATCGGGGACCTGCCAGTATGCATCATCCCCCATCAATGAGGCTCTCCACTGGTTGGTAATTTATTCAGCAGTTATTGATAAAGCACTTAAATACAAATTCCCCCCTTTCCCATCTGCCCTCCTCTGCTCTGTACGACATTCTGTGTTGTAATATCACAGCGTGGTCTGTGTTGTGTGTTTGTTTATGTATATCGTTTGTGTTCTCATATCTTTTTTTTTTCCTCTCTCTCTCTCTTTCTTTTCTCTTCTACATGGATCTCTGCTTCTTGCTCTCTCAGGAGTCCGGGACGGTTCGGTCCAGTCTGACATCAGCAGCAGTCCTTCTGAGCAGAGTCAACTGGGACAGTCTCATCCAGGATACCCAATGGGTCCACAGGTGAGTGAAAAGATCTTAGAAACACAATGATTATGTTATTAGTTGGATGAATGCACACAACTTGGCATAATAAGTTATTATATGAGCATTTAACTAGTATAAGGGGAAAAAAAGTTACACAAAAAATATGAATCCCTGAATCAAAGCTTTTCCAGACATGTATGCATCGCTCCCATTTCATAGTAAAAATTCCTGCACACTGACAAAAAAAGTAGAAGATGCAAAAATAGTTTTTCATCTTTATATTCTCTCCACCACTAGACGTGCTGCTCTTTTTTCAGCCACACTGCTTTCCATCCAGTTCAGTCCCTGACCTTTGTGGCACATGTGCAGAAAAAAACACAGAAAAATGCGAGACTAAAGTGTGTAAGAGGAATTTAAAAAACTGACAAGGAAACCAGTGCTCTTAAAGTTTCTGATCTCGCATATTGAAAGTGAGATTACTGCCTTACTCATTTTATGACATTATGTCATTTTTTATATGTTTGAAACAAAACATAAAACACCCTCACTGAATGCTACGCTGTGAATCATTTTTAACTGAAATGTGAAGTCGTAAGGTATTTTGTCATCACGCATCATCTTCAGATGTAATTAAGCTGTGGCATTAATGAGGTGACAATACAGTCCTTGTCAAAACAAGCAGGGGAGCGAAGAGCTTGAGCCTGCAGCCGTGTTAATAGCTCAATCAGGCATTGTCCTATCTGATTGGATTTATTGGCCTGGTGGCTCGGTGATGTTTAATGAACATCTATCTCATTAGTGTTGCTGAATGTCACCGCTCAACACACTACACACACACACACACACACAGACACAGTGTCAGGTTTCTTCCACCCGCTTTAATAAGGCCATTCTCCCTGCACTCAGTGTTACTCAATGACAGTCAATCCTCATCAGGATAAACAAAAGAGGAAACATGAGAAGAGGAGAGCCATTTAATTTAGTTGGGTAGGTTTGTAGGGTGAGAAATCCCCAGTGAAAGAGTCAGTCTGCTGCAGGTGGAAATAAAGGATGATCTTAATTAAAACCACTTTTCTGATAACGGATCCTTGCAACCCTTGCTGGTCAAAGCCACTGTTCTGGTAATAGATAAGAAATAAACACAAAAAGGAAAGCATCTCAGGCAGGCAGCGGTTAGAGTCTAAGCCTCAGCAGGCGGCTCTCAACAGTCACCATCTAATATATTAATGCTGTCAGTACAGTCTCTGTGAAGCTAACACTTTTCAGAAACAAAGGCGCTCCGCATGCCATACCCAATTCTCTTGTTCCAGGATCAATATGTTTTGATAGATTCTCGCTCCAGAGCCGGATATTGTTCGAACAACCATTATCCGATGGTAGTTTACCCAACATGAATCCACCTTCCTTCTGTTTCCCACTCGCAGTTAGGATGACAAAAGTCTGCTATCTGGGTGATTATGAGCAATTTCTCAGTGCCAGAGCTGCCAAGCAGATAGAAGGGCCTATTCTCCCCTGATGGGCAGAGAGGCTGGGTACCACATCCAGTCCTGAGTAGGGCTGCTTCCCCATCCATAGGCCAACACACACACTCAGGCTGTGCGTCTGTGTGGGCCCCTAGGAGACCACTTCTCAACACTCAGCTGTCAGGCCTGCCAAGCACTGTACAGCAGCTTTCCAACAGCACCTATGGAGAGGAAAGGCAAAGAAGAAGGTGAACCGCTGCTGTAAATCTCCATGAGTGATTCGTGTAGCAAAACCTTGTTGTGTGGCTGCAGAGTTGAGCTAATTATATTCACACTAAATTTATTCTTATCTCAGATTTTGATGCGTGGATGTACAGTTCTCACCTCAGATGAAGATCACAATCACTCTTTAACTGGCACAACAAACGGCCTAAAGACCAAGAGTTCTCGCGGTTGCTTTCTCTTGGCAGCTGCCTGTGTGGTTAACAGCTGCCTGCTCCTCTAAAGCTGCCTGTAATGATGAATAAATCAGAGCAACATCTGATAATTGTAGAATTGTCTTTTAATGTTATTCTCTTCTATGTAAGGCTGTCTTTGCTGTCAAGCCTGGCAGTGTCATTTTGTTTGACTCGGAGATGAAATGTTCAAAGAATGTCTTTGATTATGCGCTGCTTCAATTCAAGATTAAGTTTAGTTTAAAAACGCAAGATTAAACATATGTCACGAGCAGCTAACAAACGGGTCGTCTTTGTTATTGTCCTTTGAGGATTCTTTGAGCTCCCAAATTATTAATTCATTTTTTAAAGTTAATGGCAAATGTCATTTTGAATGCTCTCAGAACCGTCAGCTATTCTCATTTGTTATGCTCTGGTGTTGTGTATCAAAGCAAATGTTGAGAAAGAGGAATCCTATACAGGCTGCATGATTACTCCTGCCAGCAGCAATCACCTCTCCACGTTTTTTTATTCTGTTAACAGCTTAAAAACACAAACAGGTATTTCGTTCGCCTTTCGCCCCCCGAGATCTCTCTGTGCGTCGTGGCTTTAAACCCATGTGACCTTGTACTTCTTAAACTGTGATCGCATGTATGTCGGAGCGGGTGCAGGCGTTCTGCACCATGCAGGGTTATCACAGTGACACGCCTGTCACCTAGGAGCACCGGGCCTGGGAGTATGGTGGGCTCTTCGCACCAGTCAGCCCGCTCTGCATCCTGTGCAAGCTGCAGACACACCATGCAAAACAGAAGCAGATAGCTGACAATTGGAGTTAAAGGCTTGTGAACTTAAGTCACAGTGGAGGAGTCAACACAGTGCAGCCAGGCTTACGTAGCAACGTCTAAAGGCTGGTTTACTGTGGACACAACACAAGCTGACAATGTACTTTTGTGATTTTATTTGAAACAATTCAATTTTATGTTTGAACGATAATTTAGTTGGATTTTGCAGCATCTTCAGTATCTCCCGCCTCCTACCACCTGCGTAAATTCAGTTTGACATGCTCAAATGCTGACATAATTTCAGAAAAGGTTTTTATCAGAATGAATGACATTTAAGGTGTCATTCGCTGTGTATTCACGGAGATTTCAGCCACAGTACAAACAGTTCCCACTTCTGGCTCAAAGCTCTCAATGAAAAATGTGTTGGTGTATTTACAAACCCACTTCCTCGGAAAATACATTTGAAGAGATCGTCTACTGTGTAGAATATCTTAGAGCGATCTGATAACTTATCTTTTCCTCTATGGGTATGACTGCACCGACTGCACTTTAACTAATATGAATGAATGGATACATGAACGAGATGACAGTGATGTGTTATATCCCTCATCAAAAGAGTAAAGTTCTGCTATTTCTTTTTATTTTTTTATATTTTCCACGAAAAGCACTGTGTGTTTCAGGCACATTTCTGTGGTACCAGGGATTTGTTCATTGGGATGAAAACATAAATCAGTCTGCATCTCTGTGAAAGAAAAATTCTCAGCTCTTTCACAAAGATTGGATTTGATCTCTGTCAGTACCAACGGCAGCGTGTTTTTACTGTCAGTCTGTGACACAGCAAAGCGCAAAAAATTCAGCCGCAAAACAACTGCATTCATCAAAACACATTGATTAGTGACACAGTCACTTTGGAGACATCTGCTTGTGTGTCTCAATTTAGTGTCCCAGGAGATAAAATACTATATATATTCATCAATTGAATAGGATTCCCTGACTCTGAATTTTACTTTTGTAAAACAAGTATTCTGCAGCACTTAGAGGACTCTCTGAGAGATTCTGGTGTCTGAAGTAGTGATTCTGAAAATTATTATTAAATTAGTTATTAAAAATTAACGGAACTAATTATTATATACGTTTTTAT
This sequence comes from Pampus argenteus, assembly GCA_036937835.1. Lineage (NCBI taxonomy): Eukaryota > Metazoa > Chordata > Actinopteri > Scombriformes > Stromateidae > Pampus > Pampus argenteus. The sequence goes on along the minus strand of CM072880.1, from coordinate 5,106,153 downwards.
TTTACACATATATAAGAGTTTGGTCTTAGGTTGTTTAAAAGTACAACACAGTTTACTGATCTCAACATCAGTTTGATTATTTTATGTGATTTTTCATACATGTGCCACATTGTGATATATATATTGCTATTGGAAAATATTCTATATACTATGATGATAATGATTTTAACATATCGTCAAGCTCTATACACATAAAAGGGTATTTGGCATTAATGATCCTGTACTGTAAATAGACAGGAGATAATTTGTAAATAGATAAAAGATGCAACTGTAATCCACTACATTATCTATACAGTACATACACATGTATTCAGATTAATGATACTTATCAAACATTAGAGGATTACTTCAGAATATAAAGAACACATTTTAGACTTTAATTTAAAAGTTGTTTTGTGTATAAAATGTGTACAGAATTTATTTTATGTTTTATATTTTATTATCTTTTATGTTATTTTCTAACCCAAGTAAAATGTGAGATTTTGGGTAATGCCATTTTTGATTATATAAAAAACATTTTAAAAAGTAAAACTACCCCTCTGTGATTATATTGAAACTCAGATAGTCATAGCTGTGCGTGTGTCTGTGTGTCTGTGTGTGTGCATCTGTGTTTTGTGTGCGCGCACGTGTCTTCCACAGTCTCTCCTGGTGGCCCAGCAGCTGGCCAACGCAGTGGGTGGCGTGATGTCCGGTGCAGCGCCGGGTATGAACCAGCCAATCCTCATCCCCTTCAACGCAGGTGGACATCTGGGTGGGCAGCAGGGCCTGGTCCTCTCGCTGCCCACAGCCAACCTCCAGAACCTGGTGGCTGCTGCTGCTGCAGGGGGCATCATGACACTCCCCCTCCAGAACCTGCAAGGTAAGAAGAAGGGCATTGTAGACATGCAGATACAAAAAAAAAAATACTATGACAAAACAGGAGCCAGTATATCAAAAAAGGTGCATGAACAAGAAGAAAGTAGAAATTCAGATACTAAGGTTCTAAAAAACATCACAATCACTCCAGAAAAACACAACTACTGCTACTATTAGTAATGAATAAAACAAATATTGCTCTTAGCAAGAGTTTGTTATACGTTTATTGTATTACATGGAACAGTTTTTGTTTTTTCTTCAATAAAAATGCTTTACAAAGCTCCTGACCAGGTAAGAATGCTTCAGGGATTTGTATTCTAAAAAGCTGCTATCCCCAACTTGCCCAGAGGAACAACCATATTAATTACAGGTCAGCGTTTTGCAGTGCAGCGCAAAAGCACTTTATGCCTCTTTCCTGTGTATAAGAGTGCACTGTACTTCACTTTTTTTATCTCTTTTCCACCTCATCTGTCCATCCACATGGCTGTACTTATCTCTACCTTTAAAACTTTAATGTCCAAGTGTTCTCTTTTGATCATAGTTGTAAATGGTTTTCATTTTAATGTTTAAAACATTGTCTCTTTTATACCATTAGATTGAGGGATGGATGGGGAAACCTTCAGTCATAAATGTTGGATGAGTGAGCAGCACTAATGTAAAAAGATGCCAGGCTACATGTAAAGCAGTGTGTTTTTAGGGTGGAGATTACAATAATGCCAGTGCAGCACAAAGTGCAGGGAAGCCTCCCTTTATGTGTGGAAATGGATGGACGGATGCTCTGAGTGAGGAAATGTGGAGGAACCTAATGGACACAAACATGCATAAATAACAGCAGCAATCGCTGTGGGCAGAGCTTTTAATAAACCTGCATCTATCCAGTGAAGCCCTTCAATGTATCCGTCAGTAGTGGACGATAATGGGCCCAGCAGGCCCGTCTGACTCACACTTCAACAGATCTTCCTCCTGGTGCGTGAGGGACAACCCAGAGGCTTCAGTGATCTGATGATCTGATCGACAAACACATTGTCAGGGTGTCAGGACGCCAAAACAAACACCTCTCAGTCATCCTTATTGTCCACTGCCAAACACACCAACAGTCAGTCTGGAATTGAATGTCCTGATAAAATTCCCCATCCACGAGAGATAAAGGCAAAAAAACAGTTGTGGAGAAATGCCTTTGTGGCAGATCTTTTTTTAAGCGTGTGGACTGACAGACTGCCTGTTTGCACATCCTCTTATCTGAAGGGGATGCATTGAAGGGACCTCCGTGGAGAGAAAGTGACACAAGTCACGAGTGAAGCTAAATGTCTTGACTGTGTCCAGGCCCCTCTGGCCACGTGGCGCTCCTCCACTCTCCCCTGTCTGAGTTCATCACAGCTCTGCTGAATGAGGCCTGCTGGCACAGCACCTCTGTCAGACAACTGCAACTCTGGCCTCTGCCCCTGCTTCCCGCTCGCTTCCCCTCCCAGCCCCTGTGGGTCTCCAGGCCTGATTTATCACACATATAATACAGCGCCGTGCCGTCGCCTGGGAGCAGTCAGCTCATTTCACAACCTCAGGAGCAAGTGTGCTTTACAGCACTCACGCTGCTAGCTAATTAGCGTCAGATCAAACACAAGACAACTGTGAGGCACAGTAATGAGACTCCAGGAGGAGCCCAGCCGATGGCTGTATTTAAATGTAATGAGGCGGCTAATGACCAACTAATAAGGCTGTTTGTCTTGGGGAATGGGGGTGGAGGAATAGTACACTTTACATGAGAGCTGGAATGTTTGAGGTCTCATAGTCTTCAGACTTTTACCCTTTGCAAGAATGCAGTTATATTAGATCAGAACAAGGCATTTCACTCCTATTTGTACGTGTGTGAAATGTGCATTTTGTATGTTTTCTTATTCAGCTTTGATGACTACAATAAATGACAAGACACAATTAGAACAACAACAACATCTTTGATCAAAGCTCGCTGTGTAAGAATGATTGTTGACAGAAGGGAACTGGCTGGACTAAGCTTTAGGAGGGCAGCTCTCACAGACTGTGATGAATAACTATCACTGTAATAGGGTTGTGCTATAAAGTTGGAGCGGTTGCTTAAATAAAACTGAGCAGCATCTTGTGGCAGACTCAGTAAACACAGGCACCATTGTAACTGGTTATTTGTCAGAATGATTTATGCCTGCAAACACGCAGTAAAAACAAATTCCCAATGAAACTAAACAAGGGAGAAAGTTATCTTTTGTGACAGAGTGCACACAATTCTAGCTGACTTCACAGAGGCAAAAACTAGGTTGGGTCAGGCTAGAGGTCTGTAAATATGACGGCTCATATGAATAAAAAAATCATACATGATTTCCACCATTTGAAATATAAATATGCAAAACTAATACAGACAAAACATTCACTGTTTTGTTTTTGTTTTTTCTTTTTCTTTTTTGTTGGGTATGATGCTAACTTTCTGCTGCATTTTTAATAGGTTTTCATTTCACCTGATTTTATAACAAGCAAAGCATGATTACCATACTTGTAAAACTAGTTGTATCAAAGCACTGTACATGTAATGCTCAATGAGAGGAAGCAGCACAAAGTCTCATCTGTCTACTCTTCTTCTCTATGACTCACTCAAAGGTAATGCAAGAAGCTAGTTTACTGAAGCTCTTTCATATTAATAAGCAAATCCCATCTTATTTGCTCTCAGCAGAAAGCCAGGCAGCGCATCACATCAGAGAGCCGAGTTCTAATGGTGAAGTGAGAGCATTGTTCCTCTGTACTCGTCCGCAGGAAACACAAAACAGCACTCAAGCTTCCTCATAAAGGTCGGCATCCCACTCACCTGCAGTAATGAGACCCGGTGTCAGTGCCAATCAAAGGCATGTCTGCCGTTTTGATGAAAACGCTCAGTAGTGTCGTTTGCTGTGTTGGTATGATACAAATTAGGGAAATCACTCTGCTCATTACACCACCAAAGGGTGGGCTCCTGCGGGAAGAGCCGAATGTTTCCACACTAGTTAGACATGTCAGCCTCCATCTCTTCTGCTTCAGCTGACTGCTGCTCCTTTAAGAGGTTAGCTCACCGGGCCGAGCCACTGACTTAACCTATGTCTGCTGTGGGAATGCCTCTGTGTCCCTTTACCCATTACATTATTGGAGCTAGAGAATCTCAAGCATCCTTTTTGGGCTTGTTACAGTCACACGAGTTGCTCATTGTGGGATTATTTTTTTCTCACGTGTATATTTGTCAAACCATTTTGGGATAAGGAAAGAAATAAAATTTGTGTGCACGTTGTGCCAGTATAAGAGTACATTAAGAGGACCTAGTGCAAGCAGTCCATATTTCCTCACATCAACATCTGCCATTTTAACACAATAGAGGCCATCCCTTCTCCCTTATCGCTGTTTAATTTGAAGTGTTCTCAAGCAGTATGTATTCCACGTCGTCCTTTAATGATTAAACTTTGCTGTGGTTGTAAGCTGACTCGCAGGGGAGAGAGCTGCATTAAATAAATAACAGTGATAAAATGTAGACCTCATACATTTCAAAGCTAATGCAACTAGCGGTGCAATAGGAGCAGCTGCACACAGTCCTGGAGCGGTAATTTGATTGATTTGTTGTGACAGCAGCCAAATAATTGAGAGTGAGAGGTGCTGCTGGAGATGAAGCGCAGGCAGAGGCAGGTTCGCCTGGCAGTCCCAGCAGATATGGCACCCGGGTTCTCATCTCTGCCATTGATATCTGCCAGTGGTTTATTGTTTGTCTTCAATAAGCAGCTTGGAAACGTGCAAGGTTACTGCCTTTGCGACAGTTCGGCAACAGAAAGAAGAAAAAAAAATCACCAATCAAAATGTACAGAAGAGTGATGAGAGGGTTAGAATCAAACACACACATTTACACTCTGGCTCATGCGCAGCCACATTTTACATGCACATATGAACACACACACACACTCCCTTGAGACTCATGATTTATACTCTCATGTCTTTTTTTGAATCTGAGACGTAAGTAAATTCCCGCCCCCGGGGTTTCACTTGTTGCAGACATCCTAATGATTTGTTTTGAATTCAAGTTACATATATTTCATAATTGCACAAAACTAACATTTGAATGTGCAGCACGATTTTTTTTAAGTGTATGTATCTCCAGTTTTCTGTCTAATAAGATCCAGTAGTGCTGTTTGTCTTTACCTTCTGGCTCTTGACTCGTGTTTTGTTTCTGTGGATGGTGGCAGTGTCACTCCGGCTCAGCCATGCCACAGGACAGCACACTGCCAGAGCCTGAAATAGAAAGAAAAGAAATGGGTGGAGGATGAGGTCTTTATGGCGATGTGGAGGAGGACAATAATATTGTTAATCAGATGTGGCTGTGTCTGCTCCTCCACAGCAAACCCTGACATCTGCCCTCACTGGTAAACACTGAGGGAGGCTTTTTGCAAACCTCCTGCTATAAGCACACGGTCTTACAAGACAGTCTCTCTATATTACACACTGTGTCGGCACTACACTGTCTGCACTGTGTATGCAGGCAGCGTAATGCATTTATTCAAATGACTTTACTCAACGTGTCAATAACGTATTGTTCAGTAGAAGAGAATCGTTTTTCAACATGACGCATTTTGAAGTTAGCTTCAAATTATATGAATAATTAAGAACATTATTATTATTTAATTTTAATGTTGCTGTTTTTTGTTCCCAAAGCTCCTGGGCTACAACAGATTAACTATTCCCTGCTGTAATTAAGTCTTTAAATATGAAACATTCATACAGTTGAGTTCACTCAACCATAAATCAGTTTAACATAGTAAAATATTACTTAAGTTCTGCAGGTATTTTTCCATAAAACATTAATTAATTGAGCTGGTTTCAGTATAATGAATCATTTTATTACACTGATACATTTTGCTAAATATTCAGTATTTAAGATTGTTTCATATATTAATTAGGTATTCAACATAATTATGCACAATTAAGTTAATATTTTCATTATAATGTAATCGGCTTAATGTTCTTGTAGATGGCCCAGGCAGTCACAAGTCTAAGGTTTTAATAAATGAGGGAGTATTGAATCTGATATAAATAACAATGCATAATAGCTTGTGTTACTGTTTTGTTTTCATGATATTTCCACTGTTGTAAAATGCCTCCCGTAAATGCCTTGACCACTTGGCCCAGAGTTGTTTTGTTGAAATTACATCTCACTTTTTCCTCTCTTTTTTCCAGCCAGATTGTTTCCGTAAGATTTGCTAAAGGTCTGCCATATTGCTGAGCCGCAATTCAGAAGCTTTCAGCAACAATCTGTAGTCGAGCATTTTAAATGAAAATTGATTTGTGATTTACATGGTCAGTGAGGGGAAAATGAACTTATGAAATGTTGTAAATGAAATATTAGACAAGGTGCAGTGGGAGAGAGCAGACAGAGATGGTAATCTTGTGGAACTGGAATTCCCGCCTGGCAGAACTGGGTGACATTTTACATTTATCTGTGTTCTGCATGAGTTGTAATGTTAATGGTAATTTTATGGGACTGAACTGGATTGAAAATGGTGTTATCACCGATTGCTTCAAATGTGGAATTGTGTAAAGTAGCGCAGCTGCATCCTTTATTTCTCATTTCCACAGTAATGTGAGTTATTGCACCGTCTGTCCAGGTTAAATATGTGTATTCAGCCTGTTTTTATCAGTCTGTTCTACTCACAGCGCCTTAATATCACACAGGATGAAATACGCCCACTGCTGTATTTGAATATTAGTATAAAAAACTGCATTTGGTTTCTGAATGTTTCTCACATTTGTTTAGCAGGTCTTTATGAAAAAAAAAGAGATATGTTTAGAAAAATTGCTGATGATGATGATAATATTAATAATAATCAACATCACAGCATACTTATTGTGTCTGTGAAAACTTTCAGTATATCTGTATATAAGATTATAATGTAAACTAGCAGATTATCAATGTGAATCCATCGCAGACTTAATAATACAAGCAAATCAATGTAGCATTACGCTCTAATCAATACTACTTGCACTCACGCCCAGATGTTCTAATTTTGATCAATACCTTGTGCAGTGAACGTTTCCTACTCCCACCATGGCCCTGAACAACATGTATGGATTTTCATAGGGCTTGTTCTTCTGTGTTTGAAAGAGAAAAGAACCAAAGAAATGTGATGAACAAACAAAGTGTGCAGAGAGGCTGTGGGAGCCTGTGAGCCCGTCTGGATCACACAGAGGTCATTTTTAAACGCGGCTCTCCAGTTCCCAGTCTGTGAAACCAAAGAGTCCGTGGTGACATTTGTCAGCAGATGGTATGGAACCAAACCCCTCACCAGCGGGGACGTCTTAGCCGCTGCTAAAAGCTATCTGTGGTTACTAATTGCTGACCAGGGCCTAATTACCTTAATTAATGGCCTAGGTATCTGGGGCCCAGATTTGTGTGTGGGGGGTTATCAGTATCATTGCAGCTTAAAAGGTCCCATAGGAGGCCTGAGGAGTGTGGAAGTCCCGCGGGTGCTATTTCTGGACTAACTGCAGACACATCACAGATGGATCCTGTGGCATCAGTACAGGACGGCATGATTGGAGAGAGATATCTGTTACTTACAGATCATCACTTAGCACATCTCAGGCTGGAGAGGAAAGAGCCTTTTCTTTCCTTCTGAACATATTTTCCACTCTTCTTGTCCTCACTCATACACACAAGCACGTTTCCCGAATTACGCTGCCGTAATTTACAATGACAAAGTAGAGTTTTCCACAGACCGTGGGGGGGTTTTGTTCAGTGAGCTCTCACTGTGAAATTAGCCCTGGTACTTTCATTTTCCAGCTGCAGTGAAATGGTTAAAAGACACAGATCAGCCAGTATGAAAATAGAACTGATTCAACAAAATCTGCTGCTTCTCATTGCTTGCTCCTCACCCATAACAGCAAAAAAATTCTCCCCTACCCCCTCTTACTATCCCATCCTCACCCCTCCCCCCAGCTCCGTCAGGCACCTTGTCCGCATCTGAAGAAGGCTTGTAAGTTTCGGGTGCATACATTTCTTTTGATGATATATTGTCCCGGTGCGGAATTTCATTTACTGCCGCTGCCCTTTGCTGAACCTGTTGCTAGTCAGTGAGCACGATAAGCGTATAAGTAGCATGCTACTTCATTCATCATACATCGTTCTGGGCTCTCAAATATCTCATATGCGATTCAGGAAGAAACTACTAAACCGGCACAAAGGATCCCCACCAGAATCAGCTGAGGTTCCATTAAACGCTGTGTACAAAATAGAGCACTTGTTATCAAATACACGTTTTCATTGTTGCATCTACAAAATATTATCCTTCATTTTATGGTGTATACATTGTTTATGTAGCAAGAGGGGAAATGTATCTCAAGTGCAGTGCTCATGTAGAACATAATTCCACTCACATTGCATTTTGAAATCTGTTTTTTCCCTCAATCATAGTGGCTGCTCTGTGTTGTATTAAACAGCATTAATAATCACAAGAGGCTCAGTGTCACTCAGAAGTCTCCACATCACTAAGGCAGACAGTGTTGTGCTGCTGGGCATGTTGTGCTGTGTGAAAGTGCTTACACGCTCCCTCACACAACCAAAGGGAATAATTAAAGACAGAAGATGGAGGCAGAAGAATGGAAAGCAAATCCCATTGTTTGGGGTTATTTCATCCCACTGAATTTCTTTTTCTCACTTTCTTTCGCTCTCTTCTCACATTCCTCCCCAAATGCACTGTGGGTATGTGGCACGCTATCAAAAGCATATGTAAGCGAAGCAGCACAGAACAAAAGCCCTATGATGTCCTCGTCATACCCACATTGTCTTTTGATTATTCTACAGTCATTTTATATCTGTGTAAGTTGGAAAGGAAGAGAAGGCTTAATAACTCCATAATATTCAATACTGTAGCAGTTCAGAAAGAACAAGATGTTTTTTAGACCATTTGAACGCAAGCTTGCTTATTCCTCGTTGGTTCTCTCTCTTTTTTTTTTTTTCTAATGGCGTAATTTCTTCAATCCTTTAATATCCAAGTTGTTACCAAAATAATCCACAATGAAATTCAAATTTAAGGTGAACTAGACTATTAGGGCAACTCTACTCCACTCCATTTCTAGAGCAGTAAATGTAGCCCCTCAATCTCTCTCGGCTTTTACTGTCAGTCAGAGAGCACTCAGTCATCTCCGTGCATCAGGCCCGCAATATTGATTTTTCCACCCACTGAAACAGCCGCATGAACATAAATTTTGCATGAGGCTTTTACTCCTGGCCTCCGCTTTGGTCTGACGACACATGATGGGACCATGAACACGCTGTAATAACCCAGTCTGTCCTGCTAGCAGACAGACTCTTTTTTAGAAGGAGGGTGGGGGTCTAGCACCTTCTGGACTATGAAGGACAAAAGCAAAGGACCCCTTACTGGGCTTCACAGTATTACATACTGTCATACATACTCTTTGAAATGAGACTGAAACACTCCCTTGTCCAAAAGCAGCGGGGAGGATTCTCTTAGTGTGTGCAAAGGTCTGATTGGTTTAGTCATTCTCAACACAACATAGTAGAATAGTACTTTACATTACATATGTTAAAATATAACACATAAAAAAAATTAAGATTCACTCCTCATCTGAGGCGTTTTTAGTTTTAGACCTGGATTAGTGGACAACTGTCATGCACCATGTAGGATCAAAAGTCTGCAGGTTTTCCTTCATATCAAACCTCACGCCAGCTTATTTTACAAACTTCCAAGCAGAGAGAGATCAACTAATTAGTGCATGTAAGTTGTGCATATAACTTGTAGTCTTTAGCTAGAGGGAAACCTGCAGACTCTCAGCCTTTCTAGCACATGCTTTGACACCACAGGCATTCAAAACAGAAATCTTCATATCTTTTCTCAAAGGAAGGAAATCACAGTGAAATTAAACTAGCTCCTATTTTGGTGGAGGCCCCCTGGAATTCTTTCAAGGGCCCCTGGAGGTCTCTGGACCACACTTTGGAAATCAATAACCAAGCGTAAGCAACACCAAAAGGGCAACATTATCGAGTGCACAGGGATTTTCTTGTATGTGTAACATCTCCATGGAGAGGATTTGATTCTTTGAAATGCTTCCCCCAGAGTGAGAATTCTACAACACAGCTTGATATTGCCTTGCATCACAAAGTGAAAGCATTATCTCTGGATCCCTACAAGCGATGTGGTTTACTCTCTAAAATCCTGTGGCTCTGCGACTCCACTCAAATCTTAACTGCCTACATATATATATATTTTATTTATTATTTATCTTTTTTTTTTTTTTTTTGTGTAGTCGCTCCTCCTGCAGCAGGACTGAAACACTGATATTTCCTGCTGTGGCGCTGAGAAATGTTTTTATTCAGTAGTTCACTAGTTCCTTTAACATTTCATTTTTTCCCATGTTTATTCCAACCGTTGCTGAGGCACGAATCTATTTTCCATCCCTTTACCAATTGTATGGACTCACTGGTAAAAACAAAATCTAACACAAATTAGTTTGTGTTGTGTTGTTTGTTTTTGCTTTATCTTATGACAACACAATTCCGACTTTACTTCATGTGTGTTTTCTAATATCAACATATGTTTACAATAGCTCATGTGATTAATACTAAATTGTTTAGTCAAAAATATTGGTGATACCAAAAGTTACACCTCAAATTCGATTAATCATACTTCTTGCTTTTCTTTGATTAAGCTTTTTATAAGATGCTTTTGTGTAGCTGCTTGTATTGTAATTAGTTTGAAAAGCTGAGTTGTGAAGAGCAGCTGACTAAAAAATGAATCAGAAACATAACCAACATATTGATCATTAATGTAAATATTTAATGTTGATGTAAATGGACTGGTCTTGCCAATATAACACAACGTGACCAACGGTGATAAAAGTTAACGGGGAACTTAAAAAACAGTGAAACAGTGATGTTATCTACTCTATCAGTGTGCAAGTGCTCTAATATAATCCGCAGAGTTAAAATGACCTTCCTCTGACCACCTTCATAATTACCAGTTCTCATAGAGTCTAAATCTCCTTACTTTCAGTGCAGTAATTATCAGCGTGACTCACTGAAAAGGCAATTGAGACAGTCGTTTATGGACTCCCATAGTAGAACGTGAGGCAGAGCAGTAATAGGGAGCTTGTTTGTCCCCTCTCACCTCTCTTGATAGAGAATGACAGCTGTATTTAGACTAGAGCAGCTCCTAAAAATACAGCTTGGGTCACATCGGACAATTTCATTATGACTGCTGACAAGCTCCTCTGCAGTTGCTGATTAGCTCCTAATTTACAGCCTTCCTAAATGATTCACAAGACATTCAGACAGTTGGGGATGATTTGAACGCAGCTCTGAAGGATGTAGATGTGTCAGTATACTCCAGATTAACGTTTTCAAACTATATCTTTAAGTAACACATCTTGCAGTAACATATAATTTACTGATATTACATAAAAGGTACTATAGATTTTACTGATGCCACTGAATTCAGTACATTCGTTTCAAGGTTTGTGGACGATGTTTTCCCTTTTTATGCTCAGAAAACCTGAGTTCTTTCAACATGAGTAGATCATCTCCATCCTCTTTGCACCATACATTACGATGTGTGAAGTGCATTGACAAAAGTGAAAGATGGTCCTTTTCATTACTATTACGCTGCAGGCGCTCTTTGTGTTGGCCTTGGTTGGGCCTTTATTAAGGGCTACAATATGATGAACATCTATTTGTTTATGCTTTCTGGAACGCTTAAATGCATTAATAGATGTTTTTATATATATTTTAACAGGCTACATTTACAGTAGCAGTCAGTATGACATGACAACAGTATGTCATGTAGTGTGTGTCTGATAGTTACACCTGTAATTATGACAAAGTGTAGCCAAAACACTCTCCATCTTCTTCAGTATTTATGTTTGATCATGTGGCAGAGATGTAAAAAAGTTTACCTTCTACACTGACTACAAACACGGACAAGCAAAGATATATAAGATAACTCATAGGGAATGGTTGTAAAAGTAGGTGTTGTGCATTGAGAGGAAAACAAGGAGTTGAGCTAGAATCAGCCTGAGAGAGAAAAGTGCTGTAATAGGAGGGTTGGCAGAGACTACTGAGATAGCGCTGGTAATGAGAGAGCAGACTGCTTCTTCCCCCCACCCCCACCTCACTCCTGAACCACACAGGAAACAAAAATAGCATTTTGTCTGACGAATGAGCCGGCTTTGACCTAGCCTTTCGACCTCTGACAATCAGTCTCGCTTCGTCCTCCAGTACTTCACAAGCCGGGGCCGGGACAGTCAAAGATAACAGTTGATTTCTTCTGTGGCGATACAGCAAAAAAAAAAAAAAAAAGCTCTGAACAAGAGATGGCAGACAGTTTCTCAAAGCACTGAGGTTGGAGGCCTTAGACTCCTCAACGCTGGTGTTTCGTAGTCCCGAATGATTGTTCTTATGTTTAAATGGAGCACATTTAGCTGCATGACTTTTTCTCTATGATGTGGCTCAATCGTCATTATAAACATTAACATAGGCGGGTTGTGGCAACAGTAAAAGTGGGACCCTTGCCCCTCAGGCGTCATGACAACGTGGGAGCGCTGCTTGCATCGCAGTCAGAGAACTAGTGAATATGAAGTACAACAAAGAGACAGTGGGAGATATAATGAGCACTATAGGATCCCGGCACCCTTTTGCCCTCACTCCATCATAAGTGAAGCTCCTACTCTCATCCTCAGCCTTGTGTCTGCTAGAGGACGGAGCACAAACAATTAGCTGAGACAAGCCGTTTGGATTATGTGCTCAACCAAAGCAATCAGACAGCTGCGGTTAAAAGAATGAGCTTCAAAATGCCAGTTGCCCAGTTAGAGAGAAAGGGAGGGTCAGTGGTCCTGACAGTCTTAACAAGATGACAGAATTTATAAAGCACTGCTGTTAAAGAATATAGTTACCTGCGGTGTAGCCCTTATAATAAGGCCACATGGGGCTTCTTCCATATTCCCTCTGTATTTGTTTTCTTTTGCCTCATATTCTTTTGTTGTGCCTCTTGTTCCTTGGCGTAATGGTTGGCGCTGGAGGAAATTCTCCAATCGTCTTTGATCTTCGCCTGGTTTCGATAATTTTTTGACAGAAATCTCATTGAACCCCCCCCTTTCCCCCTCCCTTTTTTTGTTTTCTCCTTCTTTGTTCCCTTTTATTCCATCTTTAAATGGGGCTCAACATTTTGTCGTTGTGAAAATGCAACGGAAAAGAGCCAGTCCTGTCAGGGGCTCAGCGCTCGCTAGACAACTTGCCCCAACATTTCAAGTGAGAACTGGACTCGTGCCGTTTGCACAGATGATAATATATTATTCATGGCGGGGGTGTGAGAGAGGTGTCAATGTGTCAGGAGGTAGAAGAAATGTAAAAGTGTACTGTTTACTGGCCAAGAGACGCTGGCAGAGTGAGGAAAGAGGAGGATGATCTTCATTAAATGTTCATCTGTGCCTGTCCTGAAGTCGTAGTGACCACACTAATCAAAGACTTGTCTGCCCTGATGTTTTATTCATCATTTATGAGACAACCATACTTAAATTATTTAAGTGCATTGATTCTGTATGTATACAAGCTCATCTGCGCCTGTGTTCACAATTGCTCGGCTGCATCATCAATAGATGTTCACAAACACTCTTTTGAACCAGCATTTGTTATTCAGTCCTTTGTGTTTTTGTGTTCATTTTAATAGTGAATTGTGTATGTGAGGCCCTGTTTAAAACCTCTCTCACAGTGCTGTAGGTTTTCAGTTATAGAGGGATGAAGAACTTTATGCTCATAGTGTGCTGTAGTGTATTTATTCAACTGCCAGAATCAAACAATTAGGGCTTTTATAGGCAAGTGGAGACATTATTTCCTTTTGATTTCTATCAATGACAAATGCTCAGGGTGAAAATAAGTAGTTGAGAATATTTTAAATATCTAGTTGAACTATCTCCTTGTTTGTTGTAGAAACTATTTCAACTTTCCCTAACATCGGTTTTAGGTAAATCTGTGAAATTTCAACATACAGATAAGGTCGGTCCCCTCCAAGCCAATCTTTTAATCTAAATACATCACATAGGTTTCTGCAGGTCATCTCCTCTATATATTCAAAATCAAAGAGACCACAGTGACTTTGAACTAATACTGACTTGTATAGAAATAATATATTCTATTTAATGTTAGAAACTATTGGTATTTATTTTTTTGTGCCTTTTGCCTTTAGTACAGTCTGACCACTGAATAACCTTTTTGTGTTACTGTATATATATATATGGCTCTAGTTTTCTGTATGGAATACAGTTTCTTTTAAGTGTTTGACTGAAAAAAATGCTGTCAAAAGCTTTCTAAATGTGTGCACAAGTATAAAAAAAAACCCAAGCTGAACTTTTCTATCCATCGTATCTGTATGGAAACTCAGATTGTCCTTTCTTCTATTTAAGGAGCTGTGAAGGTCGGCTTAGATGTTGTTTCTTTCGCCCAATTCTTCACATATAGTATTATAGTTGATACCCTTAGTAGAAATTATATGTTGTCTATGCTGTGTTATGGATCTCTTATGACATTCAAACACAATGTGTGTGTTTGTGTGAGCTGATGGAAGATCTGCCAAATTTTGAACCGCCATAAAAAAAAAATGAGTGTGACGCTGGGGTGCACCTGCACAGTGTTCACACTGGGAGATTTTTATATTTATTGTATGTTATATTATAGATAGATGCTCTGGGTTCTTGGGAGTATTTGCATGCTGGTGCGGCTCCATCTTGTTCTGACTTGCAGTTCACAGGTTTTTTTTTTAAACAGCATAAAAATTTATAAGCATTTAAATGTAGAAATGAGGTTCTAATGGTGTGCCATTATTGGATCCAATTAGTTGATGGGTTTATTTCTGAAGTCTTTCAGTGAAGATGGATGTCTCTTTCCTTTGAGATTTTAAGCCATTAAACCAAAGATTCTGACATTCTCCAATTGACAATGAAGACTTTTGGCTCCAGAGAGAGCAATTATATCAGTCAGGCTTGATAGCTTTGTCCTCCAACTAGCCAAATTAAATTCACTGACTCTATCATGCAGGCTGAAACCCTGGAGGACCTTGTTGTTGCTCAATGCAATTTACATCTGTCTCTCACTATTCACCCTATGCATCCCACACCTCCATGTGTACACGTATTTCTATCCGAGGTGTGGACATATTCTACAAATAATGAGTACTTCCTGTTTATGTGCTAAAACACAAGTTGTCATGTTGTCAGCTCATTTGTGTTCGGAGGGTTCAGGTTTCAAGCAAAAAGAAAAATCGAACTTGTTCTTTCACCAACAGCTACCTCATCGCTGAACTCCCAGCTCCAGCACCTGCAGCAGCTCCAACAGATGCAGCAGCATCACCAGCAGCAACAGCAGCAGCAACATCAGCAGCAGCAACACCATCACCAACAGAACCACTCCCACAGCCAGAACCAGCTGCCATCCCAGCATCACATGACCCCGCCCAGCCAGCAGCAGTCATCCGTCCCGTCCCCGGGCTCTGCATGCTCATCCACCTCTGGACAGCCACAGCAGTCCCCGCCACACCGGCCCAACCAGTCACCGGCTCGCAGCCTTCCTTCACCCGTCACCCCGCCCATGCCTTTGTCGGTGAGTCAACAAACTTATGTAGCAATGCACCAGTT
Source organism: Pampus argenteus (assembly GCA_036937835.1). NCBI lineage: Eukaryota > Metazoa > Chordata > Actinopteri > Scombriformes > Stromateidae > Pampus > Pampus argenteus. The sequence goes on along the minus strand of CM072880.1, from coordinate 5,090,631 downwards.
TAACTTTTTTTTCTGGTACTGATTTTAATACTAGAAGTGCCACATGCTGATCTGACACCAATGGTCTTTTTTTCTTTTTCAATTTAAAATCAAGTAGCTGGTATCATTCTTGTACGTGCAAAGCAGCACAAGACTCTTAGTGATTTGAAGGTCATACACCAACTGTATTTTTATACTTGTACAAATTTTTTTTTTTTTTTTTTTTTTTTAATTCATAAAGTTGTGTTTAAAGAATTTAAAAACAACCCTTGTTACTTCTGATTTGCTTATTCCAATCTATCCGCCAGTATCAACGGTGATAGCAATCAGTAGCATCAGCATTAGGTATGTAATTCCTATTTAAAAATGTAATGCTCCTCTTAAAAGGTTCAAGTGTACATTTGTTAAGTGTGATGCTGGTTGGATTTAGGGCAGGCCAACCTTGAGAAAATACAGTGCTTAAGCAGTATGTGCAGTGCTTGATTCTCTGTCAGCACTTGATCTTTATCAAGTTGGAGTATTTGAATGGAGGATGGCTTCTGTCTATGTGAAACTATAAGAATATGCATCTTGTTGCCTTGACATCAAACCTCACATCCAGGCAAGAGCCACGATTCATATCCTCTTGTGGCAGATCCAGGAGGGATTCTGAGGTTATCTATCCTTGGGCTTTCCAGCCGTAATCAGTCCCTTAATCTTAGCTGCTCTTCCTACTCAACCTCCTTTTTAGTCACTTTGTCTGTCCATCCATCTCTGCCCTTCTGTCCGTCTGGCTGTCACTGTGTGACGATAATAACCTATTTTATATCCCCGTGGTTTCATTTCTGGTGGAGACTGGCCAGGGTCGCCTTTCTGTCCCTGGTCACATTCATCAGCGTCAGACCCTTATTGGGTTGTGGTGCAACCTTCTTTATGGCCAGGATGAGTTGGGCTATTTGTTTCCCCCGTTGCAGCCCTCTCCGGCCCTGTCATGGCCTAGTGAGACTCAGCAGGAAAAACAGCCTCTGTATTTAATGGGCTCCAAAGGCTGGTCGCTGCATCACACCAAACACACTGTCCAGTCTGACCATGGATACAAGAGCTGCTGACCAACATACAGATTCACACATTAAGCATCAGGCAGCGAACAAAGACCTTAGATAACGCATTTGATTATATACACTACAATCAGACTCTCCTATAAGTGTTTGATGAGCTAAGAAGCGGCTGCTTTGTTAAATTTACAGTAATCTGAGAGGATCTTCCTCTGACACAAAAGGGTCTGTTTTAGGACTTGCTCCCAGCATTGACAAGACTGAGACCCTTAGCTTTATATAGATTGTCTTCTTCTAAAAGAAGCGGCGAGACTGATTATGATGACTGAGGACAGACCTCCCTTGAGGGGGGCCAAATGGGCCACATCAGGTATCATTAAGATATTGCCTCATCAAATAGGATTATGGAACGTGCGTTTGTGTGTGTGGCAGACAGAATGGTTGTAAAAGGTTTAGTTTCTCTGGGTCAGTGCAGTGCTGGGGTTGTCAAAGAGTGTGTCACCCAGCAAGGGGCTCGCCCAAGGACAGGCCACGGCCTCAGCTCCCACTCAAGGCTTCAATAGGATTTAAACGGCAGCTCCACCTCCCGCCAACTCCAGCACCTCACACTACCTGCGTCACTGATTGGATTTTCAGTCCCAGAATCTCTGAGCAACTCATTGGTTAATTCACATAAGTTTTTTAATTCACAAAGACTCCCTGAGAGACTTTCTCACAAACACACATGCCTTATTGGCGAGATGTGCCTTTTGTGTGTTTTAATTGAAGACAAAGATGGGCATTTCTGGTGTTTCCATGCTTTACCCGGAGGAACTGGTCTGTGCAGTAAAGTCGAGTCATAATTACCATAATACAATCAGTATTACACAGATAACACCCCTATTTTCTACTGTCATTATTCAGACATGCAGAATCACCCAGCCATTCAACTATTTGCTGAAAATACAGCACAGAGCCGCAGAGAGACAAACACTCATTATGTTCCAATTAATGTCCCATTGTAAGTCTCTTCTCTTGGGAGGTGTGATATTCTTTGTAAACTCGTAGTTAGAGAATCCTGAGCATTCATTACATCCCTAGTGTGTTTAATGTTTGGTGTTTTTAATTTGTGAGACAAAATTAATTAATTGGCTCATTAATACCCCTATTAGTTTACAAATCATATGACAACAGACTGTGCCCCCTTGAGGCAATGGTCTAAACTCAGATTACTGCAGCTAATTTGGTTAAATGGAGTAGGAATTTACCTTTCTAACCCGCCCACACCCACTCCACTCCCCAACACGCAGAGTACAGTGAGATGTGGCCTGTGGCTTCATGAAATAGCCAGCACAGTGATGACAAATAGACGGGGGGAGATTATGAAATTTGCTTAAGTGTGTTAATGGGCTGATTGCGGGAGCCTGCTGGATTTTGCTAGAAGTTGATTGATTAGAGCTGCGGGTTTTCTCCACGGCGGGAGAGCTCAGGGATTTGACGGGGTAAAGGCGCTCGCCAAGTCTGTTACACCGGAATTGATCTTAATTAGATCTGAAAGACCTGCCACAGCAGAATGGTCGCGGCGATTAAAATGAAAAACAGGAGAAATTACTGATCAAATTAATCATAATGTCGGGCTACAGCTGTAGGTCTGGTGTAATTTGCCACTCCAGTGAGTTACATCAGCCCAGGCAGGGAGAGGAGAGGCAGTACATACTGATCCGTGGCAGCGGGAAGCTTAGGCCAGCCTATCAACTCTCTTATTTCAGTTCGTATGCCTGGACCCTCCTGACCCTGCTGCGCCATCCAGTGGAGCCCTAACATGTGTCTCTCTCGCTGTCTGGCTCTGATCTAATTAGTCACCGTAGAGTTTTTATTGCCTTTTGTCTTTGCCAAATCCTTCCATGTTACGTCTCTCTTCTTACAGGAGCTACATCGTCTACAACGCTGTACTGTCTCTCTGCTGTTCTTGTCATGGCTGTCTTGTCACCAGCATGTTGTGTGTTCACTAATAGCCTCTGACCTTGGTCCACTGTCTGGCTGGCTGGTTTTCAGGAGGCCTGGCGGAGATGGAGGTATCCTGTCTTCCTCCTCCGTCAGACTCCTGCCGTCTGTCTGTGTGTCTGTCTCTACTCCCCTTCGCAGTCGTCTCCTTGATCGCTGTCAGAGCCCCACACTGGGCCTGTCCACTCTCCATCTGCACACTCATAGGGGTAATTACAGCCTAGGGGCCTGCCTCTTCTCCCTCTGCTCCACAATTTACCACCAAAGCATCCACAGACATCTCTCTTCTTCCCCACTGCACCCCAACATCATAGGACCGCAGGGCCTCAGACCCACAAGTGCTGCAATTACCTGAGCCTCTCCTCTATCCTTTTCTCTCTCTCCTCCCTGCTCTCCTCTCTACCCCTTGGACTCCCTCACTATTCCCTGGCAATCAGCCTTCATTAGAAGCCTCTGGTGAAAACCCATCGTCACCAAGGTCAGCGGCTGCCAACCACAACGGCCTTTCAGAGGCCCGGCTGTCTGCACTCTCCATCTTTCCTCACCTCCTTGCCATCCTCACCCCCCTCCCCCTCCTCCTTCTCCTCCTCATCCTGTTTGTTCCACCATCCTCCTCAAGTCTCAGGCCCATCTCTGCTGCTTTTGTCTCCAGCTGAGGCCCCTTCAGACACTCATGTCACTGTTTTCCACTGCAGTGCACTTTTACTTATGTCAACCGCTGTTACAATCACCACTGTCCAATTTGCTCCAAATGTCTCTCTTTTATAGGCGGCGGGTATTTCTCCCATTATATTAACATGTGTATTAAATGAGCCATGCACATCGATTAATTGATTTTCCAGATCAGCTCCACATCTATTCAATTTAGCGAGATGGGCCACCATCATTCCACAGGGTATTAAATCAAAATTAAAATGACATGCTCAAATGTAGAGCCATACTGTGGCTTGTCAATGAAGCCGGCAACGCTTAAGCTGAGTAAAGAGTCCATTATCTCTCATATGTCTCATTTGTCTAGAGCAGCGGTTGTGTGGTGAGGAAAAAGAGGGTTTATTAATTAAATTTTACAATGATTTCTGTTTTTGTTTTTGGCCTCCTAGTGTTTTATTTTATTTTTTTTCTTTTATACTAGCTTAAAATGGATAGAGACAGGAATGAGAGGAGCGTGACAGTATCAATGATCCGTTTAAACCACAGATGTTGCAGTTATGCGGTATGCTGCTTCATCAGTAGACTAACATGCATATGCATTATTTTGCTTGGGAAATATGACATTTTATAAATATATAGCACATAATATAATCTTAATTTTATTTTATTTTTTTTCTTTTATACTAGCTTAAAATGGATAGAGACAGGAATGAGAGGAGCGTGACAGTATCAATGATCCGTTTAAACCACAGATGTTGCAGTTATGTGGTGTGCTGCTTCATCAGTAGACTAACATGCATATGCATTATTTTGCTTGGGAAATATGACATTTTATAAATATATAGCACATAATATAATCTTAAAGCACATTCTGAGTGTGCATGAAAGAAAAATAAATATCTGTTACTCAGTTTTTGCTGTGGGATAACAAGGTCATGTCCTTGTGATTCTGATATTTCTTAGATTCAATATCCTCAACTAAACTAAACTAAAAAAAATAAAAAAAATCTAATTAAAAAAATGAATTCAACATTTCTGCAATAGAATTGTATTCCTTGCAGTGTGGTGAATCATTCAGATCATTATGTTGGGAGATAAAAAAATATACAGAAAAATAAAATTCATCAGTTAAATTAATAAATATATGTGAGAAAAAGTAGTTTTACATTTGTCTTCAGGTGAAGTTGCAAAATATCTGAATATACTCATATAATAAGCTTTGAGGGAAACTCACATCTGCCCTTTATTCAAAATAAAACATATTTTAAAAAAATCACTATTTTGTAATAAACTTTTAGATATGTATAATTGGGAACGTGGTAGCAGACTGTGCTGGTGGTTGTGTGGTTCAGAGCATGAACAGGCCCTCAGCTCTCCAGCAGCTCAGCCCAGCCTCTTATTAATGCACAGGAGATCTGGCTCTTAAGAAGGCAGAAAATTGCCTTACATAACAAGCGCTCCGCAATTTAGAAATACAAATGTGCACTGTTGACTGAAGCAGAAAATAAGACTGTTGCCCATCAACAGCACCACATTTCATATGAATAATTATAAAGCATGGGAGCTAGATGAGGAAAACAACCTGACCATGACAGCTCTACTACTTTTATTTACTTCAAATGAGGGATTAGGCAGGAAGAAAATCTACAGACTTAAGGACCAACGATGAGCCCTGAATTTCTAAATAAGGAGTAACTTAAATTTATCATATTTCAGAAGGATGAAATTCTGTAAAGGTACTTTCACTTTTACACCTACGTACAGTACGCTTTGCACTTACTTCTGGCTCTTCTGGTTTTGTTGGGTTTTCAGACCTCACTTTTTGAGGTCTGTGATTCTTCTAAACTTGGTCCTGTTACTCTTGTAGTGGGCATAGGGCTTCCAGCTCAGACGTCCAGCAGAAAGGCAGCTCCCCGATCAGCCCACATGCACACTGGGGGCAACACGCATTAGACGCCCACAGGGGAGCCCTCAGATGGAGAAGCAAGCTAGGGCTCACCTAACAGTGGATAAGGAATAGGGTTTCTTTAATTATGAGGCAGGGTTGTGACATTGAGTCCCCCCCCTTCCTCTTCCAGCAGCCTCCCAGACACTGTCTAAGTGCTCCGCTCCGCTGAGGAGGCCAGTCCCCCCGCGGGGCGCGATTCCACTGCCTGTAATTTCTGATGCCCATTAGTGACCGCAAACAGAGCACCGGGCTCACACAAGGAATACAGGCGTGCAGCGCTGCCTCGCTGTAAAAAGACCCTTTTAATGCAATATTATTGCATTATGCCCTCCTCATAGACCAAGTCAAAAGTCCCATTTGTGGTCCCTGCAGAATATTATCAGAAATTCTTCTCCACAGTCTTTTGGGTCATGGTTAGCAGAGGCTAGATTTGGTGTGCTTTGCAATGTATAGTGGGCAAAATTCAAATTCCTCTAAACAGAAATCTTGTGCACTGTACTCTGTGAGGAAGAGTTTGGGTTTTCCTGGTGTATGATTTTATGCCTTTTATGATGAGAGGGAATGTGCAATTAATGGTTTTGTAGATGGACTCAACTAGAATGCAAGAGCAGTGCATTTTCTTAAGTCAACTCCTGAAAGGGGGGAGGCGCAGAAGTCAAAACTCATGTAATCAATACAAATACGGCTGTAAATGTCATCAATTCATCTCTCCACTTATGCTGATTTAGTTTCCGCCAACAACTGTGTATATTTTGGGAAAAAAGATAGAGAGAGAGAGACAGTGAAGCAGGGAGACATAGAGGGAGGGAAGGGAGGCAGATTTATCGATCAAGGGTGACCACATCTTAGCCACAGAGCCCCTCTCTCGTGATTAATCTTAGGGCTTAGAGATGGCCAATGACACATGACAGGCCTCCCCCTCAAACTCCTCCATTTCTCTTCATTACTGGCCGTATTTTTGGACACCACAGTGGAGAGTAATCATTTACCTTTATTGTGTTTATAAAGCTGCGGCAAGGATGACCCTTCCTATATTGAATTGAGGACATCAAAAGATCACTGGACATTGATTAGGAGGATATTAAAGTCATTCAAATGCTATATTTATATGTCAAACAACAGCAGAGTGAAAAGAGATGCCATTTCCCCCTAAACGAAAACAAATGGTGTGTAGTCAGTCCAGTTGAAATACAACTCCTAAAATCAAGAAATATGTTTTATACGTATTGAATATTTGAGATAATTGTCTAGTAAAGGTTGGGAAGAGTCTTTGTAATGCACCAAAATAATAGTGTTCATAATTTCTTTATAACCTGATCTTATTACTCTAATGATTTTATTTTTTTATTTTCTCATAGCAACCAAAAACCTTGCTCAAATATCCACTTTAAAGTTGAAGCCAGAGCAGCAGTTGATGTACTGCAATACCGGTTTAACGCTGCTATGATTTCCAACCCAACACTAGTATGGTACTGAAATAACTGCACCAAATATGTCACATCATGAGCTGAAATGGTCAGCACTTTCCTGTAGATACTTAATCACCACATAGTTTCAAATTTAATACAACTGGAAACGGCTAAATATTATAGATCATTTCTCAAGAAGAGAAATTGTGTAAGAGGATTGTAGTATAACTTATATTTTTACTCGCAGAGTGTCCCCTAACCAGAGGAAATATACTGCTGCCATGATTGATGACAAAGAACCCACTCTGAACCTCTACGACTCACAATTATCAACAAATGGGCTAGAGCAGATTTTATGTAATGATTAAAGCTGCTGTTAATTTCACATGAAGGTAATGAGTGGGGAGATTGACGGCCACTGTCTGACACTCCATCATCCCTTTATAGTTAGTTTAAACGTTTTCACGACTCTTTTCCTACTTCATTTGCATTTTGCCTCATTAGATATGGCCATTTCTGAGGCTGCCTGTGATATCCATTTCCTGGAGTTAATGCATTTTATTTGATCAGCCAAACCTCCCCAGTTAACTAGCTGTCATTCTGGCATTTCTTATGACATCACTCCATTAGCACCCGCCATGCCACTTCAGCCATCTCTACGTCCACACCCAGTGCCACCACTATTCCTCTGCTGCCTTAAGCAATTGCTATGTCCGACCGTCACCGGATGCAGCGTTATTGTGTTTTGCTGGGTGTTATCGGTCCCAGTCGTTCTATCTGTCTTTCACTTCCCAGTATTTTTCCCCAAGAAAAGGGTTTTATTTTTCACAACGGCTGGAGCAGAGGCCCAGTGGTGAGCAATAGTCGGCGCTCAGAGTGCACGACCGCAGTGCAAGGCCGTGCCAACCAAGGGACCAGAGGTGTTTTGGAGGGCCTAATGGCATTTTGATGTTCATAAGCACAGTGGATGTGCGGGAGGGGAGACAGGGAGGTAGGGACAGGCCGTTTTGGGGGACAAGGAGGAGAGTCAGTAGAGGACTGTCAGTGGAAGACTAGCAGAGTCCTGACAGACAGAGAACGTGTTTTCTCATGTCACAGCTGATTACATTCACTCCAGAGTGGGAAAAGAGCAGGGAGGAGACAGAGATGTGAGGCCGGGATGAACGAGGGAAACTTCCATGTTGTTCCAGACATAAAGGACGTTCTTCTCATCCAGAAACAATAGTGAGACTCATAGTTAATTTGTACTTTTTGATCCACTTAGACGACTTTGAAAGCATGGAGATTATGTGTCTGACATTTGGGTGCTTCGTTTCCACCTGTAAACAATTTAAAGACTTCTTAGAAAGGATGATATTCTAGTTTCAATCACTTTTCAAAAAACAGTTTTATCTGCTTTCATTGACAATTAAAAACATTACTAGCCACTAATTAGCCACATCATTCTCTGGTGGTGTATTCTCTTTTGATTTTTTTCTGATATATTAGATAAATGTTTGATTCTGTTGTTGAATCATAGATGAGTAGAAAATAAATTTTACACGCCACTGAAGCCAGAGAGCAGACAAATCTGCCTGCCTCTGGTGTGACCATTTATCTTTGCTCTTTTTTGTCCTGTGCAGGCCAGAAAAAAAGCAATTAAGTTTAAAACGGCCACCTGAAAAGAGCAAAACCAAGAATAAACTCCAGTTAGTTTGTGTCAGACAATTTTAGTTTCCAGGGGTCTCTCCACGGTTTGCGGAGACGCTATTTTTCCCTCTATTCCTGAGATTACACGGGTTGCTGCACCAGGTGACCCTCATGGTCAAACAGGCGACGGAGAGCCTAGCGGAGTTACATTCTCTAACCTTCATACTATACGGCGAAAAGATGCATTTTTAACAATTTGCAGGATTTTTTTTCCCTGTCAGAGACATTTATTTAGTCTTGGTTGATCCCTGTGTAATCCTGTGTATTTGACTTTATTAAACTGTGAAAGCACAGAGAGTGATAGGGGTTGTGGTAACTTAAAGGTGACAAAAATGTCACATAATGTAATGTAATGGAGACTCGGACGGTGCCGTGGTTTGTTGCTCTATAACATGGGAATGTAATAACAACAGAACTTTAAATTTACCTTTAACATCTGTTTATTTTTCATTTGCTGTATTCCAGCAGTTGTGTGGTTGACCTGAATGGTCTCCACTGGCCAAAAATCCTCTTGATGCCCTTTTCATGGCGAATAAAAAGAAAGTAACACAATGTTTAGCATGCAGGCTCTGCAAACTGGAAGATCACTGTTTATCTCCTCCAACACATGCAATCAGTACAAGTGCTAGGCCAGGTCTGTCATTTTGTGCCTCCCGCCGAGGTGTTGAGAGGAGTCACCATGGCGGAAAATCACCTGTTTAGGTGTTGAACACAGCCTCGCCTCTCCTTATTCCTGGCTCTTCTTCCAACTGCTATCCATATTTCAGATGCAGCAATAAAGCCTGCTCTCTTTTTCGTCTTGATTTACCGGAATAACATAGCATCTAAAAGGGCTATCATCGAATGAAACACAATGATGATATTTCAAATAAATCTGAAGGCTCCTGAAACAGCCTATCACTCACACAATGACACCAAGCACAGCAGATTTCTGGGTGCGCTCGCCTGAGCATATCACATTATCTGTGTTTTGATCTGTAGCCTCTGTTTAACTCTGTTTAACTGGCCGTGTTGGCTCCCATTCACTATAACAACATCTGTAATACTGAGTGTTCACCAAAAGACACCTCTTGTCAAACCTAAACTACAGCAGGATCTGATTCAGGTTTTATTACTTCCTCTCAAAATCTATTTTTTGGCAGCTTGCTTGGAAGCTGAAAAAACTAAAATTTGTAAATAGATAACATGATAAAATCATATCATCATATATTCCTACTGAAAGTTGATACCTTACCGTCAAATGACACAGACATTTACATGAATAAGGAGAAGAAAACCTCCCTCTGTAGCAAAGCGTTTGGGCATACTGTATGTGCAGCTGATTCTTTTGAAAAATATTATAGTAAAAGATTATATGTCAGTTTTCATTAACTGCAGTGTAACTGTAATAAAATACAAATGACAAGATTTCATAGTAGAATCACATGTTTTAACAAATATCGTGTGCTGGTAAATACATGCATCTTTCATGGTCGGTTTTCTGGACAGTAAATAAGCAAATAAGATCAAATCCCCAAATTCATACAAATTGGGGAAATTCTTATAACTATAGACTATTGATTAATATCAAAATATTAACTTCAGGTTTACTGATATATTTTAAGTTTTTAATGTTTAATCCGAATCAGGTTGCTGCTTTTATAACATTTAAGACGTTAAGATTTCCGAAGGACAACCGCTGGACACATAAAAGACAATCTTACGATTATCGAGGAAAAACTGGATGACTTTCAGACGAGGGGAGGCAATATCAATCACGGCCAATTTGAGGCCACCAACATGAAATATGATTTCATAAGACAAATGCAGTGTCATTCTTAATGTGCTTAACCTTTACTGTCAATGAAAAAGTATTGATCGCTCTGTGGCATTTTTTCATCATTTGATTTCAGAAAGTGTAATAATATATGGTGGTGGGGTAAGATAAAAGATGAATGGCAACTGAATGATCTCAGATGAACAAAGCCGAATTCCCCACAGAGTGCAGAAAGTGTGGAGAAGTTGATGCTTTCAGTAAAAGAAGAAACTCAAGCTAGATACTAAATTATATTTTAAGTCTTTTTTTTTATAAACTCTACCTTTAATTCCAGCAATCCTGTTTGAATATTGTCAACAACATTAGCAGCAGGGAGCAGGCAGCCTGCTTCCAAGCAGGGTTTCTATTATTTCTCTATTCTGGTGAGTAATTGGGAGGTCTCCTATCTCTTCTTGGTCTTTGATCTACTTACTCAACCTAATAAGACTTTGCTCTGCTGCACTACAACCAAATCAGCAGTGCATTTTCAGCCCCCTAATAAGTGGTTAGCTTGATTTATATGGGTAATCCTGGTGATGTGGCGCGGCTCTACAACCTCTCCCCAACGCAAGGAGCCTCTTTTCACAACCACAGGCCAGACCAGATGAGTCCATTATAGCACGGGTAAAGATGGTCATTTTAACCCCCCTCTCCTTCAAAAGTATCAGTGTGCTGGTGTAATATGACGCAGGAGGAATTTTTAGTCGAAGTTATTGAAGCGGTTGACGATACAGTGATGCATGGCCACACTGCCGCGCTCTATTGTGAGAGCTGGATGCTGTTGGGCCATTGCTGCGGGTAGAAAGATTCGGCTCAGCCCGTGGGGAGCCCCGGGGGCCAGAGGAAGCACTTAGAGTGGTAAAATGGCCACTTATTCACAGCCACCTTCCTGTTCTCACTGCTCCTCCCTACCCTTGAGCCTCCCACTGGGTTTAGGATCACAGACCTCTGGGAACTGTATGATGGAGTGCATAGCCCTCACTACTGGACTATACAAACCTCACTGCAGTTAGCCTATTCTTGCCAAAACATGTATGTTTTGACGAATGATATTCTTTGTCCTCACCAGCTGAATCCTCTGGCCAGCCAGGCAGCGGTAGCGGCAGCAGCAGCAGCCATGGGATCCATCGCCGGCTCTCAAGTGTTTGGCAACACCCTGTCAAACCTGCAAGGAGCCAGCGGACAGCTGGTCACCAACGCACAAGGACAGGTGAGGGGTGTACACCAGTTAATGACATGCTAAAAAAAATTAAGTTTTACATACAGCTAATTAAATACTACAGGGAGTAAACAGTTTCCTTGGTTCCTGGTCTATGAAAGCTGTTTCTGGCCCTTACAGTCACACACTTCATTATGTGGGTTTGTGCAATTCAAATAAAACATTTTTATAGTATTTCTGATCTTTCCTCATAGATTTCCAGTGGTGGGTCTGTTTGTCTACAGTCTAGTAGCCATCGCACCATATGTTAAGCTTTTTGGGAATAAACAAAGCCCTTCTCTCTCTTATCCGCATGCGCCTGTCGCAGTAAAATGCTGACCTTGTCATATTTACAGGGTGGCTGCAGAATTGTTCCATCAGTAGCCAGAGGCTTGAACGATGATGCTTGTCATTGTGGGGTCCTATCTAATGAATCATCTTATCGCAGGTGCACACAGCACATATTAAAGGAAAATCGTATGGACAATGTGCCCTTTCATGTCACGCTGCGTTATTTACCTTAACCCCAGTTTCATCCTTTAATACTTAGACTGTCCTCGTAGCGAAACGTTGACAAAAACACCTGAAACTTCGATTTGTTATTGGTGATGCTTCTTAAAAATTAAACAGATGAAAAAGACTTAAGACTTAGATTTAATGACACATACGATTTAACCTACTGGAGTTAAGTTTTTGTACCACCGGTGTGACCGTGCATCATTGTTTATAGTTAAGTGATGTCTGTATGCAAGAGCTTGATGCTAAACGTTGCTAATGAGACAGTATGGACTTGCCTGGCTCACAAGGTGCCTGGAGCACTGGGGACAGATCACTGTGGATATGGACTTGATGGGTTGCTCTGTGCTTTTGTAGTGTCTTGGCGGCTGACACTCCCTGACATAATCAGGTCACAGAGACGGTCAAAGCCCTGGGCTACAGCCTTTGCTCCCCGCCTCATTATTCCACGGCATTATTCGGACGGAGGGCTCTGAAACATGCACTACCCTATCAGAAGGCCCCGCCCCGTCCTTGCCCCAAACACTGAGGAGTTATATAGTCTAATATGTACCTCAAACAAAGCTGGAGGTCCAACAAATACGCTCGCAGAGGTTCATACTGTGAATAGAAAAACTTATGTTAACATAGAAAAGCTACAAAACAGGAGTCACAGGTTTGTACTTGAGTAGCAACAAACAATCACTGTAGTCTGTGGCTAAAAACACACCTTTCCTTTAATTTAAAATATGATATACTGTCTTTGACCTCATAATTTCCTCTATAACTCTGTCAAAAGACCTTTTCATAAGAGAGAGCTCTGGGGACCTTGAAAAGTGCCAGTTCTGATAGACGTTTGAAGTTCAATATGTTTTTAAACCTTAATTATATTGGCCCCAGCCTTTTTATTCTCCAAGGGGAATCAATGAGGCTCTTTTATCCTCACTGCCTCTACAACAGTAATTAAGGCTGAGGATAAAAACCAGAATGTTGTTGTAGTCACACTCACTCCTGATACCCCCCCCCCACCCCACCCCCCTTTATAAATCTTTGGCATTTTTGTGAAACATCTTTTATTCAGTACAAATTCCTACTTTCCCTTCAGTTTTATCCTGGAAGTAAAACTGAGACGAGATGGGGATAAATTAATGTAGAGTACAATACGTCCTGAAAGGTGTACACACCCCTTAAATGCTTTGTGTGTATGTGGCAAATCTCAGCTCAGTTAACCCCTCCTCCAATTGGGCCATCCAACATTCCCAGCCTTTGGTGAGGGCTCGTGGCCCCTGGGTGGACAGTGCTGCCACTAATGCAGAGAACAACAGATAAGAAACACAGCCACAGTTAACCTGCAAAGCCGACCTACAACACAAGCTGCCAGCGTGTAGATCAAGTGTAACCACAGTGTAAACTGCTATTGACCTTGCAAGTGTAAATCCAATTGGGAGAGGGTTGTAATTATTGATTATTTTTATTATCAATTACATCTGTCCATGTGCTACAAGTTCCCAGTTTGCTTGTTTTGTCTAACTGGCAGCTAAAAAATATTAAAGCAAAATTAGCAAATTATTGTAGTTCAGAAGCTACAACTAATATTCAATAAGTAACATTTAAACATCATCTAAAATACCAACACTAAATGATTTAAGTAATCAAATCAGCTTTTAAAATCATTGTAGATCATGTTTCCATCAGTTATTTTGCTAATCATTGCGGCTCTAAACTGCTGTATCTGTTTCCTGTTGTATAGTGTGGAAAATCACAAACAAAAGGCAGATACCTTTGGAGAAAATACCTGCCGTCTTCTGTATGTAGCCATAAAAAACAGAAACCCAGGAAAAGTCTTCTCTTTAGTGCACCATTACGCATCTGCTGTTTTAATCTTTGTTTTCCTTTGTGTTTTTGAACTTGTGTGTTGACACAAGTCCGAACGTCCCAAACGTTTTCCCTCTCGGGTCTCGCTGCATGAACAGTAGAGAGTAAATGGGCAGAGATATTGCCTGGCGACCATGGCTAAAGACACAGATTGTCCTGGTTGGAGAGATGAGATGACATTTCTGTGGGAACAAGAGCAGTATAATCTTAATGAGTTCTGCTGGGTGGAGAGAGGCGTGTTACTCACATGCCATACAAAGTGGAGCGGGAAACTAAACACAGGAAGCCAAATAAAAGAGAAGAAACAGCAACATAACCAGCAGTGAGAGAGACGGTCCTGCAGGCTGCTTACAGTGTTTATGAAATGGATGAAATTGCAACCTTAAGTACCGACTTAAGGTCAGGAACGCACAGACGGGTATTTTGAGACTGAAATAGTCGCATATTACCATCAAATTCAGTTGTATTGTTCTGATGTTTTGAAGTGCTGCACTTCTTAAAACATGCAAGTACTGTTTATGAATCAAACATAAGCATATAGCGGTAAATGATTTTAATATTTATGATAACAGTGCAAGTTTCAGTACTAATAAGAATAATTGGGTAATATTAACCTGTTTTAAGATGTTAAACAAAATATGACAAATGGTCCAATTAAATATAGACTAAATAGATCAGGAAACATGATCAAAGAATGAACAATCATTCACTGCCAACAGGGTTAAAAACACGGTGCTACAGACAGTTCGGTTGATACTTACTTCCCCATTAGGTTATTGTATAACAAAACCTGCTTTTCTCTCTAAAAGTTACCACTTAGATAGTCATCAACTCTAAGAGCTTTGTGACACTGCTATGAAACACCTGCCTCAGATAGTCAGACAAAAGAGCATTGCATCGTGGGACAGGGACGGGAGCTAAGCTGTCAGTTGCCTGCTCTTTTATTATGCTTATAGAACAACCACTTAGTCCAATGACGATGAATAATTGAGCGGAACAAGTTCCCTGCCACAGTGGCATGCAAAACGGGATCAGTGGGACTCGGGAGACACGAGCGTCAGACAGGGCAATAAAATATGCTAAGTGGCAGGAGAGCATTACAGGGAATTTGTAAAGCCGGTGCAGAGAGAGATAAATTATCTCTCCCCTAATGCGAAGCAACGTAAGCAAATGAACCGTGGCAAGGATGAATTACAGATTGTCAGCCCACCTTTCTCTCACTGATCCCTCCCTATTATGTCAAATAGACATGGGGAGAGAAGAAGGGGAGGCGGACCACGCACTAAAACACATCAGCTGTGTTGGCGAGAGAGAGTAGAGTGAGAAAAGGCTGGGTTAATGCTACGTGGGCTGTCGAAGCTCGGACTGAAATCTAAACTTGAAGAACAAGTCTTATTTGTCCAGTTGCCAAATAACAGAATTTGGAATGATGGGCGTCTCATCCATGTTGTTGTAATGAGGCCTGGTGGAGGAGTGCTGTCAGCAGGGGGGCCGGGGCGACGGCTTCTCAGGAGCTGCCCAGAACCAGTCCCCAGATGACATTAACCTTCATCATGGTGAAGAGGCGCTAAGTCCCCCCTAAAGCGCCACTCTTGGCTACACTCTGGCAGCTCTGAGAGCTAAAACGCTGCAGTGACACTCTGCCGCCCCCTTTGATCTGCCCTTCCTGATTACAGCCACAGAGGAGAGGAGACCAGGGGATGGAGGGGGTGGAGGAGGGCTGAAGTACCTCTGGGACCCTGAGAGTTGAAGTAGAAGCACAGGGTCCTGTCTCACTCTGTGATGCTCTCTTTCTCTCCATCTTATTGTTTCTTTTCTTGCTACTCCTTCCCACTTCTTTCTCTCTGCTTGTGTGTGAGAGGGAGAAAGGGTGAAATGGGAGTCTCTGTCTCTCAGCAGCCACCAGAGACACACAAAAACACTTAAGCACAAACACACTGAGACACACAGTCACACACATACACACACGCTCATCCCGGACTTGGCCTGTTGATGGATAATACAGTCAGTGGTGTGCACCATCACGCACGCAGGTATTCAGCGCTGACCTTTGCAGTATGCTTCCAGCAGTCTGCTTTGGCTTCACTTGCTCTAATCTGTAAAACCACCTCAGTGACAGATGATCAGTGGACACATGTGCATATTTTTCAGCAGAAGGCTCTGATTAGTCTCATAACACAGCGAAATGACCGCTCACGCCTTGTTTCCTCTCACATCCAAACCAAAGAAAGACTCGCAACAGAGATCATTAAGACTGATACCTCCAGTAGCGTTTACACTCTCTGCTCCTTTTTAAAACAGCCCAGCTGATTTCATCTCCTCTCTACCCCCTTTGTAGATAATTGGAACAATCCCACTGATGCCCAACTCTGCAGGGCCCTCCAGCCAATCAGGGGGTGGCAACCCAGCACTGCAGGTACAGCCAATTACACCTCAGCTTCTGACCAACGCTCAAGGCCAGATCATCGCCACGGTGATCGGCAATCAGATCCTGCCTGTCATCAACACCCAGGGAATCACGCTGTCACCAATCAAGCCTGGACAGCAGGTAACATGCACACACCCACGCACACACACACACATATATATATATATATATATATATATATATATATATATATATATATATATATATATATATATATATAAAAAGGCATACAGTTTATAATATAGAGATGCACCAATGACTAACAATGATCAAGAGCTGCCTTTAAAACTGTTGAATGAGCAGCACCTAGTGGAGCTCTGTTTACTCATGAAAGCAATATTCCAGCACGGCTACTCACATTTTTCCTGCTTCAACACTCATAACGCTCATTTGCATCATTCCACTTGGAAAATTGTAGCTTTTTGGTACAATTGTTCTCTGTGTGTGTGTGTGTGTGTGTGTGTGTGTGTGTGTGTTTGGAAAGCACTTGTCAGCCAACCTTTCAGACTCAGGAAGACTGCTGCACCCCTGCAGAGCAACCCCCCCAAAAAACAACACTTTTCATCACCCCGCTTAAAACCCAAACACTCCTGCCTCTATTTTCTCCCTCTTTCCGTTTCACTCACCGTCTCTGCTTCTCCTTCCTCAATCACACTCTCCATCCTTATGATTTGTCCTCTCTGACCTGAACAAGAAGTATTTTGTTTTTGATTCAAAGGAACAATACTGCTCCTACTCACAGAACACACAGCTTCTTTTCGACACATTAGATTTGCATTCATACTGTAACAGTTTCTCCTCCCAATTCGAAGATCTATACGGTGCATCACGGCAATGAAAACATTATTGATGTGATAATGACGATGTCAGCGCAGAATTACAGAGTAAAAGTTCACGTCGAATGCCCATACAGTGCAGAATGGATGAACTCGCAGCAGATGGACACTTAATTGCGGCTCCTCCGAAACACCAGATCATACTCTTGAATGAATTATTGCATTTGTAATAATGTTTATGCTTTTGTCTTCACTTCAAAGCCTGCATGTACACATTGTTCCACGGGCATAATTTACGGTTGTCAGAATCTGCAGTCTGGAATATTTCCAGTGAAGCTAGATAATTCTCCGAGCCTGTCAACAGTCCTGACAGTGTGTGCATCGCTGTTGACACCCCCCACCATCCAAACAAACACATGCCACAGAGAAAATAATTAATAGCAAAGAAGGAGAGGAGAGGCTGGCCTAGCTTATGCCAGAGACAGCTTTCTGCTTTAAAAGTGAAAACGTACCATCTTGATCTTGTAAAAGCAATTCACATGTGCATAAAACATGAAAATACATCATTTTTCTCGCCATCAGAGCACAGTTTGTGGATCATGAATTATGTTTGATATGGGGACTGCTGTGTCCATGTGTTTTTATTTCCAGTTCAGACTGACATTATTAGCAGCCTCAACGCTCCGACGACGAGCGAGAGAAGACGCTAATTGTCATGAGCTGTTTTCTTTCTTTTTGACTGAGATGATTTGTGCAGGGTGGTGTGTATGAAGCTCGTAGAGACAGTGGGGTACCTGAGCTGAACCATCATCTACTTCCTTTTAGTTTCACTCTCTCCTGCAGTAGTAAACTGCTGCTGAACACACCGTCTCTTAGTCTATCGAGCAAACTATTTGACACTAGCAATTGACATCTAGTCATCATCAGGTTCAAGCTAAATCTCATAAATCTCATCAGATTCACCTGCTAAGTGGCTAATTTAATAGCTGTTGATTGGTTGATTAGATTTAATAATATAACACAGTCACCATAATGACATGATTACTGTAAATGATGATTATTCTGATGATGTGCAGAGCGAATAATGAATATTTGTCTGTACTGCATACTGTCAATATATTGTGTCAGCTCTGTGTGTGTGTGTTTGTGTGTGTGTCCAGCTGCCTCAGGCTCAGCAGGGTCAGACAGGCCCTGCATCATCTCAGCCCAACCTGCTCCACATGCCCCACAGACAGAGTCCTCTCCACCAGGCCTCTTCCTCCTCCTCCACCTCCTCCTCTTCCTCGGCTCTCAGCGTGGGGCAGCTGGTCAGCAGTAAGTGTCCGACACAGCTCACAAAAACACAACATGCGTACGAATCCCTCACTCTGTGCATATAACACTACAGCCCTCTGTAGCGTTGATATGACTAAAGGATGAGTCCACCCAACATACAAATAATTATATGTTCTCTCTGCCATGCAGGTTTTAGGGTTTTTTTGTCCAGTTTGTCGAGAGTTAAAAGTGGAAGTGAATAGAATTTAATTGATGATGATGATCACAGTATTGACACATTGTCCTGGATACTCTGAGTAACCACACAGTAAAAATCTCCTTCTGATTAAGATTTCTGTCTATTATTGGAGTCCCCATAGTCATCTTTTATTGTTTTCTTAAAACAATCTTCCAG
Organism: Pampus argenteus; assembly: GCA_036937835.1. Classification (NCBI taxonomy): domain Eukaryota; kingdom Metazoa; phylum Chordata; class Actinopteri; order Scombriformes; family Stromateidae; genus Pampus; species Pampus argenteus. Next base: position 5,071,702 of record CM072880.1, on the reverse strand, counting down.
TGCAGTTTCTGATCAACTAATCAATTCCACTCTAAAAAATATTTTTTATTAATAGTTTTAAATGTAATTTTTCAGTATTTTGAATCCATTTACCTCCATTACATTTAGGTGGTAGCAGAAATTTCAGAGATAGCCTGTCTCTCAAAGCCCGGGCAAATAAAAACAAAACCTACACTGGTAGATACCACTAGTGATTAGTGGAACAATATGTCTTTTGTAATTTGGGTGAACCACCCCTTTAACATGACAGGCTGGAGATTCAACATGGCAGACACACAGTACCTATGCTGCTCTCAGTGTGGACAGCTTTTGACTGATCCCCGCCTCATGCGGTTGTTTTATTTTTTCCTGACTGTCATTTTTTTGCTTTATTAGACGATCCAAAGTGGCGTGTTACGTATAATGAACATAGGTTTCATTCTCCAAATGCGTGGGCCTTTGGCAGAGCCTTATAAATCACTGGGCCACAGCCTGTCAGCATGCAGCTATTGCTTTTAAAAACTCTCTTTTATTCAGATAAATTTCATTTGTCAGAGTCGATTCCCCTAAACTCCATGTAAACTCATTTCAAAGGCAGCTACAATGCTACTGAATTTAATAAAAAAAAAAACAAGTCGCCATTGATCAACTTGTTGTAGACATTGTGTTTAGTTCATGTTTACTTGTAGCTTGGAAAATATCTTATAAACCATTTTTGAGTCTACACAAAATCATTGTGGCTCGGCTTTGCAGTAAATAGAATTAAAGCTTTATGCTGAGTATGAACCATATCACTTCCTCTCAATATCACTTACAGCATACATACACAGAGCAAAATCCCATGACAGAACCAGAGTCGTCTGCAGGGGGAGAGAAGATGAAATGTCATTGCATTCTCTGGCCACAAACACTGTGCCAGAAACAGATTAAAAAGCACTTATTTCAAATAATCAGAAGGAAGAATGTCAGCAATATTTCTGATTTTAGTTTTTATGCCTTTTTAAGTCCACTGAGCATGAATGCTGTTTTTCCAGCAACAACCCTTCTTAGCAATAATGTCACCAGTACAGCCACAGTCCTCTGTTGGCTGCCACACTGGAACAAAAACTAAATGTCATCTAACTCCGCCTCTTAAATAAATAAATAAAAACTACACGTACTGTAGTATTGCAACCGTTAATGGGTCTCTTGTTGGAGGAAACTTCTTTCCCCACAGAGATTCAGTGTCCAGATTTCTAACTTTTAAACTCCTTGTTCTCAACCGGTGGGTCACAACTACAAACTTGGTCATCATTCATCATTTAGCCTCGTTCAGGTGAATTATCGGCACTTGAACGAAAAGCAAAACAAATCGTTTTTTTTCCCCCTTAAGTTAAAGACAGACTGAGACAAAAAAACTGTTTGAGCCTAGTCTGTAATTTATGGTGAGCTTTGTTTCTCTTTGTCTTTTCCAGCAAAGAAATTGAGTGTTTAACCTGTTGTTGTCCTGTTGTAATTATTAAGCTTATTATTGTAGTATTGCTGTGCAGAAGCCCAGAAAGCACATCTGATTTATAATAATCAGTTACACGGTATCAGCACAAAACATCAGAGTACAATGCAGCCAACTAAAGCGGGGCGCAGAATACTCTGCAGCACAAATAAGACACGGATAAGTCAAATAGTAAAGCAGCCTATAAACACACAACTGTATGAGCATTAAATAAAAGACAGTCAACAGTGATTAAAGTTAGCATCACATACAGACGGGCACAATAGCCTCTGATCTTTCTGTGAAGTGAGTCAAGTTTATGATAATGATGGTGATGGCAAGAATAGCATACATGCTGCTACCAAAAATGTCATATTGTCACTTTTCTGTTTGCTTTGTCAAACACTCAACTGTTCATTACTGCAAAACAAATTAGAATGATTTAAATCTTGTGGCTTAAAGTAAATGTAAAGAAAAGTATAGATCCACAGGCGAGACCAGTGGAGAGTCTTTCAAACCACTAAGTTAATAGACTCCACAGGGAATGATGAAGAGATGCTCATCAGTGTGGAGATGATGGGACCCGAAGCTGTGAGTGCTCGTCCCTCCCATTTAGTCGGTTCAGAGTTTCTAGTCCCTCATCTTCCAAGTGTTCATACGTCTGGAGCACGCCGCATACGCTACACGTCACTTATGAGGCACAACGAGATGGCAGCCCCATAGATTTTTGCTTAAATACGCTTGGAGGATTTCTTTAATAATTCATTGATAATGACCAAGATGAATAATTCAGAGGCACAAACTTTGCTTTAGTAAGCAGGATGCCAGGGCACCTGACATTGATGTACAATGTGAAATCACTTTTTATTAGCAGGGAAATTCTTTAAAACGCTTCAGTGATTTTTTATTTTTTGTGTGTGTGTTTGTTTTTGGTTTTTTTAGATCTGATCAAACACTGAGATTCACAAACAGCATTTCTTTGCACAGAGTGTGGTCTGTGTATCGGTTGTAACAACATGACTGAGGCTCAGTGCTGGTTTGAAGGCCTGAACTGTCTTTACTAAGAGTTAGATGAATGCAATAATGTCTTTATATATATATGACTTCATACTTAACAGACCCAGAGTATCTATCTGCTCCAGATCTGTCCATCTATTGATTAACAAGCTCTGTGTCGTGTGCTTTGTCCGTGTGTTTTTGTGTTTGAGATTGAAGATTTGCACTTGCAAGTCAGAGTCATGACATGTCTGTATTCACACCTCAGAAGTTATTCTTCAAAACATCTCCCAGATACATGAGGCTTACAGCAGAAGGGCAAGGAGAAATAATATGATCTGAACCAGAGCGAGACTGTTTTTTTCAGAGTTGTTTAGAGACGATGATGATCACATATGGCTGGATGTTTGCTTCATTCACTCTTGGAAAATGAGGTAAGCGACAGAAGAGCAGAGGGCTAACAAAATGAGATGTGTGTGTTGTATTGTAGACCCGCAGACCGCCCCCAGCGAGGTGGACGGGGTCAACCTGGAGGAGATTCGCGAATTCGCCAAAGCATTCAAGATCCGCCGCCTGTCCCTGGGCCTGACACAGACTCAGGTGGGCCAGGCGCTCAGTGCAGCCGAAGGGCCGGCTTACAGCCAGTCTGCCATCTGCAGGTAAGAATGAACAAAGAGGAGAAATATCTACCAAGAAAGGCTTCTGTATTTCTAATCAATAGGGCCTAATTCTGTCAGAGAAGCAGACGCAGCCTCAGTGAGCTGCCTGGTGCTCAGAACTGCCATCTATTTTCATCTCCTGTTTTAACAGACATTATTAAGATATTAAAATGCATAATTGACTATCATCACCCTGACAAACGAAGCTCTCATGTCTGTACTTCTAGTCTCGTTCCTCTCCTCTCGTCCACTGACATGACAGCGATGCATTACTTATGCAAAGTACATACACAAGTATTACACGAAGCACTTAAAGCATTTAATAATTACTAAGGCCCATTGCCGTTCGCTCCGCATGAACATGAGAGAGCTTGACGGCGACGATCTGTTAATAAGATTGCCATGTTTTACTACTGCCACGAGGACAGTTTAGTCATAAATGGTGTATTATATATTCATGAGACAATCAGTGTTTCATCCCTCCTGTTGTTCCACTCGACTAACATCATGCATGAAGGCGCCAAATGAGCCACATTTCCCTTTCATGTCAGAATATTTGGCCTACATCATGTCCAAACATTACATATGGAAAAAATAATATTGCACAATTAAATACAAATTTCACAAACACAACTTAAACAAAATATATTTTGGAAAATTTAAGGATGACCTCATATCAGTTGTTTCTTCACACATTCGTGGCCTGTTTTGCATCTGGTACTCCAGTAAAATTCCTGTTCTTATTCCTGTATTAATTTTAATGTCCCTCTGAAACGCCTTCGCTTTGCTGATGACCTGTACTGTTTATGTGACACAGCGCTGCCACGCACTTTTAAAAATTTCATCACATCAACATCAAACGGCCGATAAAACGTGAAACGGGGTTCTTATGAGGCCCAGCCGTCTCTGACTAATGTTTAAAGTCTTAAAATCACACATGAAATATTTACAGCCAGGAATCATTCAAATATTTATAACATACATTAAAAGCCATTAGCTTCAAAAATAAACACTCTGTGGGTTGTTATTCATGCCGTTAAGACAATTTTTTTTTGTTTGTACGACATCGGACATGACATCCTGATGCTTTAAGTAGACGGGCAAACTTCACATGCTTTAGTTTAGTTAACATCAAGACGGACGTGAAGTTTGAGGAGAACAGGACATCGCAGTAGCTCTGGGGCTCACACTCTGAACCCAGACAGTGAACAGACACTGACAGATGCTTCCATCTTGTCTTCCTTCATTGCTCAGTTTGTTTCCAGGCACTTTATTAATTCATCTAAACAGGCACAGACATTAAATGAGAGCAGCAGCAAACCATTGATGGCTTGAAATTGGCTTAATTTAGATCATATGGATACAAATGAGGGAAGAAATCTGATTAGATCTGTAATTTTAACCACACAATTCGCGATGAAAATTGTTTGATAATTCGCTCTGATGGCTCTGAAGTGGTTAAAACTCCCTCAGGTAAACTATAACTCCTACACCTGCAGCATGTGTAAGCAGGTACTTTAAAGAGAGACAGTGAGAGAGGCTGGAGGTGCATTCAGGGCCACTTCTCCCTCATGCTGACGCACTAGTGAAGGGAGTTCATACCCCAGCTGAGCAGCTCTCAACTCATTTTAGTATCTGCGGTTCCTGTTGATCCATGAAATGTCCCGTCTCTGGCGACTCTTCATATTTACTAATGTATTCCCCGCAGTATGGAGCCCTCCTCTCTCCACTGTTTAGGAGGAGGACGGAGTTATAAATAATACCGCCTGTCGACAAGGAAGAATGCACCAACGAGGTGTAGAAACAGAGGAAGTTCATGCATGCATGGACATCTCACCCTCGCTGCTGTTGTCTGCAGCAGCTCACCTCGCCATTAAAAACGTCTTCTGTGCATTGTTTGCTCCACAGAGAGCGAAGATGCCTTGTAGCTCTCTGCTGTCTTTCCATCAGACCTGTCAGTCCATTCTTAGACTGGATATAACTGCGCTAAAAGCATCCACACATGTCACACTCATGTTTGTCTCAAAGTGCCATCAGAGCTTATTGATTTAATCATGTTCAGGAAGGTTTAAAGAGCTTCTGCTGTAAACATTAACATGTCCCTCTGTTGACAGACATATGACGTTTCATGAGTTTATGTGGTTTAAAAGTTCTTTCAAAAAGTCTTTTTGAAATCAAGATTTCTTTTGCAAGAGAGACCTAAGAATAAATTACAAAAATATACAAGACGAGTCAAGTAGGTTATAAATGAGATTCATAAGGCCTGATTTTTGATGTGAATGCATATTATAACAGGAATTTCTGGTAGCCAAGATATTAAACTAATAAACTTAGTCTGCAGCATTCACAAAGTTAGTGTTTAATAACCAGATTTAATGATACTAATCAGATATACATGTTTATGTTTATGCGTTTATCTTAAAAACTAAATTGATTGATGTATTGTTAACAGCTTTTTTAAAATATCAATATCCACAATAGTGGACTATTAGTCAGGCTCCAGTCAATTATACTAAATCCAATAAGATTCTCTGTTAACTAAATATTTATTTGTAAAAAGAAAATAACTAAAGCATTTAAAACAAACTGTATGTGGCAGTTGAAACCAGGCAGGCGTGTCCTCATCGAGTCTGGATAATAGAAACATCACAGGCATGAGAGCAATCATCTTCATCATATTTAATTTAATGCCGTATATACTATCCGTTCATATGACAGGCGAGAGCACCGGACGCAGTCATTGAGCTGCCGACTAGCTGTGTTTTCAGAAGAAGCTTCATTCTTCATTCTTACAGCGACTCACTAAGATGTGAAGTCAGAATTAAGTGTCACGCAGGCTCAAAAGTTGTGAAAACTTTCAGGATTAGAGTGTGTAAATGTATTCTTATTAAATATAAAATGAGAGGTTAGAGGATGACAGAAACTTTGAAAAATGTATTAAATGTACATTTTAATGAATATTTTAAGCTCTTTTTGTAAATAAATGATGGTGCCATATTTAACTGCATGCATTAGTGGGGTGGGGGGGGGGGGGTGGGGGGCAGAAATGGGATATTTGGGAGCAATTCCTGAACTGTCTTTCTGTTGATTGATGAAAACATTTGAGTTAGATGTTTGAATGGTCAAACAAAGATTCAATTGGACTTGATTTCTAGCCATTGGCAGTATCTCCTTGCTCCACTATTGCCAATTTGGGACAGAGAACCAAAAACCTCCTCCAGAAAAATTAACTCCTGGAGAGCATCACCTTCAGCTGCTGCGGCTGTGGTGTTTCCAGCTGCAGAACACAGAGGGGTTTGCCTTGGATGTGTACCTGGATGTTAGTCTCGGTCCCTGTGGCATTCTGGTTGAGGAGACTAAAAGGCTTGTTCTGGCAGAGCACCTAAGATTCTTTTCTCTCAATTCTCCCCAGACACACCATCCTGAGAAGCCACTTTTTCCTACCACAGGAAGCCCAAGAGAACACTATAGGTAGCAGTCTGACAGGCAAACTGAACCCTGGCCTTTTATATCCTGCCAGGTTTGAGAAGTTGGACATCACCCCTAAAAGCGCCCAGAAGATTAAGCCCGTTCTGGAGCGCTGGATGGCCGAGGCTGAAGCCCGCCACCGATCCGGCATGCAGAACCTGACTGAGTTTATCGGGAGCGAGCCTTCGAAAAAACGCAAGCGGAGGACGTCTTTCACCCCGCAGGCGCTCGAGATCCTCAACAGCCACTTTGAGAAGAACACACACCCCTCTGGACAGGAAATGACGGAAATAGCCGAGAAGCTGAACTATGACAGGGAGGTGGTGCGTGTCTGGTTCTGCAACAAGAGGCAAGCCTTGAAAAACACAATAAAGCGCTTGAAACAGCCCGACATCGGCACGGCTGCACCAATGGACCCTCTCACTGATTCTCTAGAGGAGCTCCCGAAATGAACGAGCTCCACCCGGAAAAAGAAAAAAAAAAAAAAAAAAGTGGAGTGGAAAAGTGGCAGCCATTAAAAACAACAAGGTGGATGAACTCATCTTGAAATGAGAACTAAAAAATGTTCCCAAAGTCACCCGGATGAACAGTCATGAGTTTGCAAAACAAAAACTATGTGTTGTCAGTGTGATTACCACAGCTCTGTAAATGACCCTGGCGAAAACCAAAAACATGAAAAAAGAGATTAATATCTGAGAATTATGTAAAAAAACTAAAAAAAACTAACAAACATACGCTGTGCTGTTTCAAAGAGTTTTAGATTCTGGCCTTAAAGACCAGACTATTGCCCAAATTTTGGTTCCCACGACGAGGAGGGATTTAGTAAAGAGATCATACCAAATCAAAACACTATTTACCAAAGTCTGTTGCATCTGAGTACTAAGAATAATTTTGTAATGTAAATGTGCTCTAAATTTTTACATTTGTACTGGCAAATCTAAGCTATATGTGTGAGGTTGAGTATACATTTTATCTTTGTCTCGCTTACTTTTTTCTTCATTGTTTGTATGTAAATATCTTTAAAATTAACAAAAAAAAAAAGAAAAGAGAGAGAAAAATTCTGTCTTCGAACTAAAATCACACTAACAAAAGTTTCTCTTTTGGACATAAGAAAAAAAAAATTTAACCTTTGCTGTTAAAACATTGCATAATAATAATAATGTTGTTTGCCTCCAATATTTGTGTATCATCTGCAAATATTTTCAGTCACAGTGTAACTTTGTACAACTTTTACAGGTATTTATTAATGATTTCATGAGATTGTTTCAGCGGATGGATGGAGAGTAAACTAAGGACGGTCACATGATGATGATGATGATGATGATGATGATGATGATGATGATGATGATGGTTTCAGTGTCTGTCAAGTCTACTGCAGCTTTGTTTTGAGCTACTGTGTCATTCTGTTGCCAAAGCCTGATAGCCAAAGAACACAAACATCAGCTCAAGGACTGGGGAAGATTTTACCTTTTCATTTGTTCACATGGCTTTCTCCCCCCTTTTTCTAAAGTGTTTTACTCTGTGGGTCAAGTTTAACAAAAAAAAACCAAAACAAAACAAAATAAAAAACAAAAAAACTATCATCATGTCAAACAGCTGCAACGGTGTCTGCTGTAACTCCATGTTGTGGCGATACAGAAAAATGTCTTCAATCAATTGTTGTTTGCATGTTTCAAATTGAACCACGTGAAGATTAAGCCCAAAAGTAATTTATTATTTAAAGTTAAAGGGTTTTGATAATTCTCATGAAAATAATACATTATTTTACACAATAAACCCTTTAATTATTCCCCTAAGAATTAAGTAAGTTTGTTGCCACTGACCAAAATACTGAGCTCATTCCACTTCAGCTGCTTTCAACTCAAATATTATTTTCTGCAAAGATATGAAACCGTGTTTGTTTGTTTGTTTGTTTGTTTGTTTTGTTGTTCTTTCATTTATCTTCTGCATTTCTGACAGTGAAGGTTTACAGATTTCTAATACAGAGAACTCCTTTAAAAAGGTTAATTTCAACAATTTCTCTTGAAGATTTTATGTATTTGTGTTTTGTTTGGTTTTTTTAATCATAATTTGCATGGATGGAAATTACTTTGAGTCCACCGGTGTGTTGATGATTCAACTCTCATTCACTGTGTCCTAAACTGTTCATTTTAGATGGTATTACCTTCTGAGAAACATCAATAATCCAGACGGTCCGTCACTGCAAATGTTACAAAAACCCTCACAGGACAAAAAAAAGAGGTGAATGTTGAGAATAAGTGTCACATGTCACAGCGAGTGAACTTAAATTTGAAGTGAGGTGAAATTTGATGCAATTTATTCAGAATCTGCTCGATATCTGTCCCTCTCTGTCACATTGGTTATCTTTCAGTCCCGTGTGCACTGCTGTGTTCTCCGTCACTGCCTGGAAAACACGCCCAGTAAATGTTAGAAAATGCCTAGAAAAGCTTTAATATACTGTAAAAATCAAGTATTTTAACTAAACTGTCATCTGCACGTCTACAGCAACACCTACTTATTTTCACAAATTCACTTCTTTAATCGTTTATTTTTTGTTCTTTTTGTTTTTTTGCTACTAAGAGGAAAAAAATGCTTTATTTCATTCAGGCAAATCGTTGGCCGAGACATAAATATACGAGAAAGCTCCTGCAGGAAGATCACGGTTCAGTTCTGAGGCTTAACAGTGAAGCTGTAACCAAAAACCAAAAAAAAGATTTGTAAATTTAAAAAAAATAAAAGGACACAGAAAGGAGTTTATGCCTTTGCTCAACCTTTCAATGCTGGACCAAAGCTCTATAGTTATGCACATTGTACAGATAAATAGATTCATGATGTTGACAATCTTTAAAAATCTGAAAAGAAAATAATTGAAGAGTAGAAATGTACAGAAGATCATCCGCGGTTTACCTCAGTACTATCCTTGTGAGAATCATACAAAACGCCATATAAGCAGCAGCAGAAAAGACAGATGATTACTCTGCACTGTGTGTGTGTGTGTGTGTGTGTGTGTGTGTGTGTGTGTGTGTGTGTGTGTGTTGATCACCTTCATTGTGGAGGGAGGAGGCTTGTGTTTTTTAATTATTACATGTTGTGTAACACATTTTTATTTCGGTGAAGTGTTTGAGCCACATGTGAATCTCTGGTCATCTTGTTGTTTTTAGTTTTTTTTGTTGTTTTTTTTTTTTATTTAATTTAATTTATTTATTATTGTTGTGTTACTTCTCATTCGTTGTGGCGTTTCACATCATTTTCACAGACCTGTAGACCCGCATATAGAAAAAGTTTTAAAAAAGCGATTAATGTTGCTCTTAACCCAATTAGGATGACGTGTTAATCATCTTTAAATGCTTTTGTGGAATTTTACTAACAGATAAACTGGTTTGACATTTTTGTTAATAGTCGAAGAACTCGAAACCAAAGCTGAAGAGCCTGCAGAGGTTGGTTTTAATTTTTTTATAGACTGAAAACTGTACTTAATCTATAGAGCAATATCTGTTTGGTCAGTTAAGCAGCACTTTGTGTATTTCTAAAAAAGAAAAAGGAAAAAAAAAAAGCTTCAAGTCTGTCACATTGATTTGTACCATAATTAGTAATAAACAATTGTTTGACATGAATTGTTTGTCTTGTTTTCAGTGTTTTTGTTTGCTAAAACAGTGAAAAGCATCAATGTTACACATTTGTTCAAAATTAAGACAAATATCAGACTTTTTGGCATCGATTTTAACATTAAAAAAAATATTAATAAAGACACGTCGACTTTTGACTCCCGTGGAAATTTGTTGCGGTTGTAATAGATTTTCAATCTTGTTAATTCAGTTTATTTCATATAAATACATCAGCAGCAGCTTTATCAGCTAACAGTAACTAGATTACTATTTACTGTCATCTCAGCTTTAAAATTTTGTAGCATTCGTGTAATTTGGTGTAATTAAGCTACACGAAATTACACTGACATACCGTCATTAAACATTAAATAAAATGTTCACAATTTTTTTTTCAAATCTGTCTTAAAACAACAGTCAGGAGCCCGAATGAAGATTGAAACATGTCGGAGGCCAAAATCCACTTTGCAAAAATATATTTAAAAGCTAACGTGAAGCTTCAACTGTCTCAGTGACTCAAATCAAGTCGATATCTTTCAACGTTTTTAGTGTTTTTTTTTAAACTTCCACCACATCTCAACAGAAACAACTCTGAGGAAACACAAAGAGAGAATCTGAAGCTGAAAACACTGTAAATGTGTCAACAAATAAATAAATTTTTCTTGATTTTGGCCTCCATCACTTACATTTAAAGCACATCTGAAGCAGATCGTTTAAACCTCCTTTAGTCTTCATATGGACACCTGACTGTTGTTTTAAGACACACTTGAAAAACTGTGAACCTACCCTTTAAGAGAAACAGTTGAACTCCTATTAGCTTGTCCAATGAAGATGGGCCAAAGCTGCACCTTTTAGGTCTTAATGTAGGTCATTAACCAGCTGAAAAAGGCCTAAAAACTACAACCCTGCTCACCAGCCGAAACACTTTTAACCACATTTCTCTTTCTTCAGAGAGATTATTTGACTCTCTCGCTCTGAAATGTTTCTACTTTGATTTACATTCAAGGAAAACTTGAGTTCATATTTTTGGGTTCCACAACAAATAAGTGTGATATAAGCAACACGGGGCAGGCTGCTGCAGAGTTTCAAAGGTTTTTTAGCAACATACAAATATTGTAGAAACATCACTGACTTCTCTTTTCATCTCTCTCAACTCCACACATAAACACGCGTCAAATAAAATCAAACTTGTCCTGACTTTCTCCCGCTGCGAGGTCACGGTCGAGAGCGTTTTTTTTTTTTTTTTTTTAAATCCTCGCCACATTCAAGGTAGTGTGCGGTTATTTGACCTCTGACCTATTGGTTGATAGCTGAATGGACTTAACTGACTGTTTGATGTATTAAGTCAGAGAAGAGGCTAAAGAAACGAGTCTTACATACAATATTTAGCAATTTGTTTAGATTTCCTTCGGGGTCAGTAGAAAAGAATACATGTCAGGTTTGCTTCTCATCAAAGCTTCATGCGTTTGCCTCGCCAAATAACAACAAGACAAGTGTAAAGAAGACGAAAATATATATAAATAAACGGGGGGGAGAAAGCCTTTTGAAACTAAACTCAAAAAGTTTGATACGGCTTCCCTGTCGATGATGCCTTTGAAAAACAGACCGGCTGCCGAAAAAAAAGAAAGTAGTAAATAAATAAATAATAATAATAAAAAGCACAGACGAGATAAATTATTAACATTAGACTGAAAACTGATGTTTCGAGATGCTTTTTCGTCTTCCTTTCAGCTTTCTCTTCCCCCTTCGTTTCAAAACACTGGATGTGTTTTTGAGTGCTGATGGCTGAGGTGTACGCAGCTCCAGCGAGTTGTTTGATATGCTTTTGTTTTCTCTCGCTGCGCCGTTTTTCATTGTCTTTGGCATTAACAATGTAATTGCGCCGATGCAGCATCCTGACCCATATCTGTTTTCTAAAAGTGTTTGTATTCTGCTGCTGATAAAAAGTTTACTTTCTGTTCTCCCTCCGCAGCAGGAACAGAATTACGTAGGAATTTTTTTATTTTTTTTATTTTTTATCAATCAGTCTTTGGTTGAATGAATCTGATAAGAACAACCAAAAGTTTCTTAAAAGTTTTGTCATACGTCATAGCTTCAACACCTAAAATCCAGGAGAAGGATTGTGATGCACCAACACGTCGAACAACTCATGATGATCTCTAACACACATGAACATATGACCTTTGAACAATATGAAGAAAACAGAATAATGTTAAATACAGTATTAAGTAAATAATAAAGTGCTTTTTCCAGAATATGAACAATATATCTGGTATAAAAAAAACAAAACAACGGGAAACACAACGTTTCTTCTTCTTTTCTTTACTTAACAGAACTCTGTTTGAGGAGTTACACCAAATCTTTTATAGTCAGTGATATTTCTGGTGAAGACAGTACAAAAAGTTTTGCTGAAACCCGAGTCGATGTTGTGGTTTACTGTTTTTATCTGAACCTAACAGGGTCATCTGAGGGCTGCTTATGAGGGGTTTAAAGTAAACTATAAGACAGTAAAGTCTCATGGTCTTCCTTTTCCTTTCTGTCCCTCTATTCTTCTCTTTATATATATATATATATATATATATATTTATTTATATCTTTTTTTTTCTAAACAGAATCAAAGTGAAGGCTTCAAGTTTAAGCCGACTGTCTGCTCTCGTTGAAATAAAACATTTCTGTTTATTGTGCAACCACCTGATATTGTCCTGAATGGGGGAGAAAGGGAGGCCAGATAGAAATATTATGACATGTCGGCGGTCCAAATGGATTATGTTTCAATATCAGTCAGGACGCAGAAACAGAGAGGTGGAGTGAGAGGGTGCATGTGTTGGATGCAGATGGTTTTAAATTGCTGCCTTTGTTTTCCATCAGGCATGAAGCATTCACTTTCCTTATCTTTCAGACAATGCGCGGTGGGGCTGATGTTCTGGGTAAATGAACTGTCTGTATATCCCTCACCCTCCGCCTTCTTGTTTTCACTTCCTCCTCAAGGTTGAGATGTTGGTACACTGACTGTAAAGCCCGAGCTGCTCAGGCGTCTCCCACTTTGCTGCTCTGCACACCCAGATGCCTTCAGGGCTGCAATTACCAATCCTCACATGCAATCGAGGTCGGCCATGCATATGATCCCTTTTGCTTTCACTGTTGTTTCAGGGGGTTTTTTTCTGTCTTTTTTTTTTCAGCGTTATTAGCAATGACACCCTGTGAGGTATTTGCAGGTAGAGGAGTTAATAGCTCAGGTATTTATCGAGACACCTGTCTGACTTGAGCAGCTGGTTGTATCAAACCCAAAGTCCGTTTTAACTTTGTATGTCTGTGATGTCTCTGTTGTCCAACTGCCTGGACTCTGCTCTGTGTCTCTATGCAGGAATCCTCCCAGCTACAGCTACAGCTACAGCAGGAGAGCTTAGCATTAGCCAAAGCTAAACCTAAATTGGATCATGGTGGACATTCCCACAGACTGTATAAAATAATAACCACTGTGACGTCGCCTGTGTTTGTCTACAACGTTTTGAAGCCTTGAGTTTGTCATTTTGTCTGTCGCCATTTTTAGATTTTTGGAGCCAGAAGTGGCCATGTTTGGACGAGAGCGTGTAGCTGACCTCACTGCTAGCTGCTAGCAGCTAGCTTGGTTAGAACCGCGCATTTACAGTCTATGGCAGAGGCAAAGCTAATGCTAATTTTAGCTAACAGCCTTAAAAATGTACTTACCAGAAAAACTGAACAGCCGACTCCTTGGAGGGTATCTTAGCACAACCGAGGGCTGAACAAGACTTTCATGAACTGAAAACACACTGTAATAGCGTAAAAACAGCGGCAGCTACGCATATACTCCTGTTTTAATCTGGCCGTACGTTAAAAACGTAGTAAAAACTAAAACTGTATGAAGAGTTTTACTGAGCTCATGAATCTGTACCTCAAATTTGTACAGAAGTACAGTACTTGAGCAAATTTGCATAAAAATTGTAAAAACCGATGTGAAAAATATTTGACAGCAGAATAGTTCGGCTTGAGGAAAACATGCTTTTCTTTTTGATGGCTTCCTGTTATATTTTGTAGTGTGTGTTTTACACATCCAGGTAGGAGTTTGGATTAACGAGGATCTTTGAAGTAGCTTCGAGAAGGATTTAAATGACCTCTCTTTATCTGTAGCACGAATAAAAACAGTTTCAACTATTAACAGTTAAAAAGAAAACATGATAAAAAAATTAAAAAAAAGATGCAAAATGACCTCGGATGATGCAGGAGTGGGTGACGGGGGGTTGTAGGGTGCTCTGGTAGTCAGGAGGAGGCTTTTTAAGTGCTCTCATAATGTGTCCATATGACCCTTACAATGTATAGTAATAATTACAGTAATTACCATAATATGTGTTGTGAAAATGAAAATGAAAATGTAGTTCCTAATCTAAAGTTTGACCGAATGGAAACATATCACCACATTTTACCTGAAACGGATGATTACGAGTAAAAAAGCAGCAGATGAAAATAGTTCCTGTCCTGTCAGGTAGTTTGTAAGCTAAGTGCAACTCTCCTGCACGTGGGGTCATCGCAGCTTTAAGAGCTACAGGAAAATAGCCGGCCTCGCCCTCCATCATCCTCTCATCCCACTGACCTCTACGTACGCTCGCTATAGTATACTTACAGCACATGCAGAGACAGAGAGGCAGAGAATGAGGGAGGGAGGGAGGGAGGGTGTAAAAGAGAATGATTGCATATCTGAAGGCATCAAGAGAGCAGATATGGATGGGAGAGGAGTGACATGGTCAGACACATCTTTGCTTTCTTATTAGTGAAGGCCTGTACGGACACTTTGGGCCTTTTTTTTTTTATGGGGCCATGATGAAACCCCTCTTCGTGCATCTGTGGAAAATGGCCAGGGGAAATCACAGATGAGAATCACTCAAAGACAGGGAGATGTCAACAGGCCCATAATGATAGCTGATGGCCCCAGAACACTCTCCCCTTTTCCCTCTCAGCCTTACCTGCCCAAGTTGCTCTGTACTAGAAAACATAATTAGAGGTAAAACAGAGAGACGGAAGCTTTACCTCTGTGTTTTCTGTAAGCAATGCTCTTTGTTTTATACATCTGGGAGTCCTTTTCTTCCCTCCCAATCTCTCTCTCTTACTTCATGGAGAGAAGGAGGAGGAGGAGAGCTCCCTCTGTGAGATGCCAAGGTGCTCCCAGTCCATTGTGCTCCTAGCTGTCAGGTTAAATTAGGGAGTACAGGCTCCGTGAGTGTAAAAAAATCAATACTTGATGGAAGATTGCTCCCCGGAAAATCTGTTTTGATTCCAGGATTAATTCTTGACCAAAGGCTCCAGCAAAATGACATGCCATTAGCCTGAAAATGAACACATTCTGCAGTGGAAATTGGATGGAAATGTGTCAGGTGATTGCCCCGACTGGTTGTTTTGACTCTTTGAGCGAGGGGACTGGAAGGTGTGGCTGCCGTGAATGAGGCCTCCGGCCGACTCCATTTCCAGAACGGAGACATCTCCGCCGTGGCCTCGCAGTATTCTCAAGGCCATTGTTGTCCAGCAGCTGCAAATGCATTCCACCAAGGTGAAATGCATTTGCCCACCCGCCCTGGCTCTCCTGTGTTTTCCATAAAGCATGGCATGAAGAGTGAGAAAATCTGAAAATAAAACAAGCAGACCCCCCCTCACCTCCCCTCCCTCTTTCTCTCTTTCTTTCTCACTACTCAACAGCAAGAAAAAAAAAAGGAGGTGAGATGCATTATTGATGAGTGAATAATGTGTTTGTCATGACAGATGACATTTTCTTGTTTGAAAACTTAAACAGGAAGCTGTGAAGATGCACTGGACAGTGATTTTTGAACAACCCGGAGCATTCAGTGTTTCATGGATGAAAAAAAAACAACAACAACAACAACAACAACACAAGACATGATTTCTGACATCCTAACAACATGTTTCTGCCCATAACATACATATAAAATTCATTTATTTCTCTGTAATGTTACATTAGTAGATTTGTCTTCTATGATTTGCTTATCAGAAGAAGATGCATCAGTATGAATCAGTTGGTTTTTTTCCTGAAAGGGTTTTGATATTTTAAAGTGTAGATGTACTGTAATAGAAAATCATAGAAAATTGTTTTATTCCATATAAGTGTGAAGCTACTTACTTCAGTCATAAGAAGAAACATAAAGAAAACCTCCTAAAATGCATTTCTGATTTAATCTGATGTGATTATACCGCTACATAAATGTTTATTCTACACAGTTTTAAGGGACTGAATGTTATTATTGTCACTGCACAATGAAAACTACAGTATGTTCAAAACCAGCTCCAAATTGTCTGTAAGAAAATCAGACTTACCTTAAGATTCATGCAAATCATTTTATTTATATAATTTAATATGTTTTAAGAGGGTTTGATTTAGTTCAAACATACAGTATGATAATTTTACGAACCTACATTTAATATTTAAATTTTTATGAAAAAACCTAAATAAACACCAGATACGTAGATATATGATGATATGTATGATCCTATTTAATTACAACCAAAACAAGCAGGTACGTATGGAAAATATGAAACAATCACAATGTTATCAGGAGACAAACTCTTAAGACATGAGGAGGCAAAAACTACATCAGAAAAAGATGATGATGATGATGATGATGATGATAAGTGGTAAAGCTAAAACTCTGATAAAATCATCAGACTTTATATTTCGGTTCTATAAACACAGTCGAGCTGTGTGTGTTGTTATCAGTTATCTGTGTGGACCACAGGTAGTTTTACAGCGGTGCTTTAGCGCCTCCTGCAGGTTTAAAATATGATTACCTGATTGTTTCATGTCGCTAGATGGCAGTATTACACCACAGCTTCACAGTTCAACCACCAACACCACAGAAGAAGAAGAAAATTCACTCTAAAATAAAAAAAATAAGTACATCAAAACGTATGGAAGTGAATTATTTTAACTTAACTGGTGTTTTTGTCTTGTCATGCTTCGGTTTTGATGCATACACACTTCGCTTTATGTGCTGTTACAGTTTTTACAATACAGAAAACAGTGGAAAAAGCAAAAAAACAAAAATAATAATAATAACGAAATAAAATATTTACTTGTCATAACCAGGTTGAGGTTTGAGCATTGATGGCTCAGGACTACATGACAAACAGTAGAGGGCAGAAATACACTGTAGCGCCGAGAAGAAGAAGAAGAAGAAGAAGAAGGCGGCGCAGGATGATGACGTCGGTAGCTAGAAGTTGCTCCTGATGCTGAAAAGCCAGGTGTTGTGTGTCTGTTGCTCATATAGATGCCAGTAAAACCTCCACAGACAGCTTTTAAACAACAACACGATGTCCTGGTTTAAGTCCGTGTCGTACAGAGGAGAAGATGTTTTCGATGAGAGCGGAGACGAGCTCAACCTGCAGAGTAAAGAGTGGATATCCAACATGAAGAAACGCGTCAAGGTAACACGTTGCTAGTGTTTACACTACATAGATGTGACGGCTGTGTTTGCTCTGTAGATGTGACTGTGTGTCTGTGTGTGTGTTGTGGACAGGATGGGTATGTGGACGGTGTTGAGGCCGGAGAGGAGGCGTCACTTCAGGCCGGTTTCAACCAGGGATTCAGAGAAGGAGCCGCTCAGACTGCGACTGTGGGCCGACTCAAAGGAATAGTGAGGTACACGTCTGATCAATACACACACATGTATATCTGTGTTTTAGTCTCGGTTTTAGGTTGTTAGGTGTGTTGGATAGATACTTTATAGATGGATGGATATTATATTAAAAAAGGTTAAGAAACAAATGTAATTTCATGCTAAATTATTCACAATAACTAAATAAACTAACTTCAATGTAAACAACAATGAATAGAACAGAAAGAATTGAATGGTCAGGTTGTCATGGACACACACACACACACACACACCATTTTTATTAGAAGTGCACACATATATATCTATATATGATATATATGATATATATGATATTCCCCTTGTTGGCAGTGACCAACGTTTATCTGGTGTGTTTATCGGTTTTGCATTGATTAAATGTTGTTGTATTAATTGAATTTTAATGATAGTGTGATAATGAGCTGAAAGACGTTAAAACTGTTCAGTTATTTTTTTTTATAATGAAGATTTCTTAGTTTCTCTGGCATGAAAGGAGTTAATAATTTGTTATTTCAAACATTTATAATCAGTATCAGCCCAGAATTTCACAATCGTTGCATCCCTCATTTTTCCAGACTAAATGTTTGCTACAGAAAAAGCAGAGCCTCGTGTATGTTACTGGGGTGGACAAAATACTTGGACCACTTTACACTGCGCTCCAGTACACGACCCTGTACGACCTCAAGGATAAACATAAAGGAGAATTATCACCTTTATGACGATGTTAACAAAAACTGAACATGTAACACGTTATTAGTGTTCCTAATAAAGTGTTTGTTGAGTGTATGTTAGTGTTACAACTCACATTTTCTACATTAATCATTTTGTCTGTAAAAATGTCAGAAAATGTAAAAAAAAAAAAAAAAAAAAGCCTCCGTCACAGTGTGACGTATGAACATCAGTCCAAAATATAATCACTTTACTATAATGAACAACAAAGATAAACATTAAAGGATCGCTTCAAAGTTTTTCAGGTCAGTCTTAAAACAATAGTCAGGTGTCCATATAAACATTGAAACATTTTTCACAGTTATATAAAAAAAAAAATCCCTCTTTGTGTCTCAACAAACACTGTTTCGTGTTCATCTGTTAATCGACTTATTGCAGCTCTAATATATATATTCTGTTCAGTTTTCATCATCATCATTATTTGCTTTTCTCCTGTTAAATACTGGATGTTTTCACCTGTTCACCTGATTTTTTTCCTGTTTGTGATTTTCTCCTGTAAAGTTTTCAGCTTCTTTCTTGCACAGAAACATCATGAGTCTCTATTGTACTGGCTATTATAAAAGTCTTTTTTTTCTGTTTGTCACATGGCTGTCCCAGTCACTTCTCTGTCCTTTTGTATCTGACACTGTTGCCTCTTTGTGATTCAGCGCTATATGGTGCTGGTGCCAGATCCAGCATCCGGAAAACCCCGCCCCAGCCTCTGTGACTGACCTCCTGCACCGGGTGTCACAGCATGAAGACACGATCACAGAGGGCATCAGGAAGGCTTTGGAGAATCCTCCTCCCAGTGTGACCGACGTCTCGGAGAGCATGGAGGACCTGGAGGTGGACCAGGCAGATACGGATCGTTGTGGAGAAGGATGCAAAGAGGAGGACTGCTGCAAGAGAGGAGAAAAAATGGAGCAGGACTTTCCTCACAAGCCACAGAAGCTCTGTTCGAGCTCCAGTGACTGCTCCTCCAGCTCAGGAGAAAGCTTTAACAGCCTCCTGCAGTGCTGCTTGGATTTAGTGTCGGAGCTCGGACTTCCGCAGGAGCTGATCACTCACATACAAGAGCTGAAGAACATGTAGTGACTGGAGATGCGTTCGAACCCTTAAACAACACCATGAACTGTGAAACAAAACAGGGTTTAGTGTGAATTTCTTTCACACGACACTGAAGTATTTCTGATGGATATTATGTATATAATTTTTATACTGTACAATGACTGAATGATTTTTATTTTAAAATAAAAATGGATTTGCTATATTTGACTTCACTCCTTTTCTCACACATCTTATCTATCTATCTATACATGCATACATACATGCAAACTATGAGATAAGGGTGACTATTTTTAATTTTTTTTTCACTTTTTCGATCCACAACTCAAAAATGCGACCAACTTTGTTCCCTCTTACAAGATCCTTTGGTAATAAATCATTTTTATATGGTTATTCAATGATAAGAATAATAAAAACGTTTTCCATTGCAGTACTGTACTTATACTATAATTTATAGAATTTGCAAGTAAATATGACAGGATTAAACTACACAAGACAAAAACACACAAACATTTTCTTTCAAATTGTCTTTAATTTACTAAACCATTTTACATTTTGCAGGGTTATTTCTATTGACAATAATTATCAGTTGCTTTTTTTTAACTGTTTAGCCAACATTGTACGGAGGACCACAGGTGTCATGAAAAGGCTAAAAGAAGAAGCTAAACCGATTAACTAATGTGAAAAAGGAAAAGCAGCCGGAAAATGGAAATACATATGAAGCAGAAGGATTTTCCCTTTTAAATGCCAGATTAAAATCTATATTCTTAATACAGTTTGCAAATTTCAGATACTTAAACCCCTTTTAAAACTGTATTTTTTGAGACTTTGATTTTTTAAATTCCAATATTTATTTAACTCGTTAATATATTTTTAAATAATGTACTTATGGACTATTTTATGTTGTTTTTGTAAATCCCTTTTTTTTTAATTGATCTATTGATGGATTCATATTTAATTTGTAAATTATTATTTTTTTATAATTCACCTTTTTATTCACCCATTAAAATATTAACTAATTAATTACCTCGTAATTTTGTCCAATTATTAACTTGTAATCAAATGCATATATATATATATTTTTTTTAATTTTTATTGTACAATCAATAATTAATTAATTAAACGCTTTATCACCGTTGCCGTGACACTCCTGTTCCTCCATACTCATGAGGATGACGTCATGCGCTCGGACCGAGCCGTGACCCTGCTGCTCCCGTTAAGCTAAAGGGCTCCTACCGACAGCTGTGATATAAAACCCCGCTGTCTTATGAGATGTGAGCCGGTAAACGTTAACGTTGTTGACCAGGTAACACGGTGTGTCGGCGGTGTTTTTCCCTCTCTGAGCGGCGACGCCTCCGTGTTTGTACGTTAACTTCACCGTTAGCTCGTTAGCTTAACCTTAACAGCCCGTTTTCCTGCGAAGCAAAAGTGAAACAGAAACAGCAGCTTCATTAAACGGAAGGTATGATTCAGGTCATCATTAAACAGTCGCTGTGTTGTGTTTAAAAGTCTTCGTCTTGTGTTGCAGTTGCTCGAAAATGTGAGTTTGTTTGTGTATTTTTTATTTATACACAACTACACGTTAACGTGTGTTTAGTTGGTTGATATCAAACATGGTACCCGGATATGATTTAGATTGGCTCAATAATTAATGAAATGTTTCAGCTAAAGAAGTGACCCTATAAAACGTATCTATTATATATATATAGTTAAAACTAAGCTTTAGAAGACTATGACCCCTGAATGCACATTTAATGTACTTAAATGCACATTTAACCATTTTAACAGCACATGTCTGCTCCACATTTCAAACCACTATTTCTAAAGTGTGACAGTCAAAAAGTAAAATCCATTATAGCACATTTAACAGCATAATTATATCAGAAACGCAGCGTGACAACATCTTGAACATTACTATGAACCCTCCTTTGACCGGACTTGACAGCGAGTACGAGCAGTAATTGAAGATCATCCTGCTCCAATCTGTGGCATCACATGTGTCATATGATTTCAGTTACATTCAAATTGACAGCTGTCTTTCATTTATTCATTAGCGTTTGATGGTCGGTGCATGTGAAAGACAGCTGGCATATATCAGAAACAGTCATTCATTCATTCATCAGTCATTCATTAATTCTGGTTAGATTTCTGCTGAATGTGCTCCTCTTTGATGGGTCACAGGATTGTTTTTTTAATCAATCAATCAATCAGTGATGTTGTACATTTTCCCCTGTAGGTGTCAACTCCTGGCTTCAGCTGCAGCTTGACCCTTCTTCATCATCATGGACTCCTGAAATCTCCAGGCTTCGGCGACTCGTCAGGTCGCTTGCGGTTGTTTTGGAGCAGAGGTCACCGTTCAGCCTATAAAACAACGTCTGACCTCCCAAACCGAGGGAGCGAGCAGATGGGGAACAGCTGCTGTCACACTGAGAGTCCCTGTGGCAGCGCGGAGGAAAGAAGTGGTTTGCTGACAGATGACCCAAAGGCCACAGTGACCACAGGTGAAACAATTGTGGTTGGCAAATGTGGTCCCGAAGAAGATGACGACATCAGGTGAGATCACTTGTGTAGTAATGGTCACCGTAATTAAAACCATCTAGAGAAAGTAGTAAGAAGAAGAAGAAGACGGAAACCAGGTGAAATGATGGAATAAAAGGCTGCAAATATCTGTTAGTTATCCTGTGTGTGCAAAGGGTTGTAGCAGCTTTCTGTTTGGCCCTGACATGATGCCAGCAGCAAAGATGATTTAGTTATATACATATTATGTGACATATTCACAGTTTCTTCCAGTATGTGTTTGTTTTAGTAACCAACAGATAATAGAAAATGCAAATGACTCAATAAAGAAAGTGTGTAGCACTTTGAAAAGCTTAAAAGGTTGCCTGCTGTCTGTGGAAATACTGGACTTAAACATTAGTTTTGATTATCAGTAGATGTCTGAGATGTGACCCTCTGCTGCATAAACAAAAATCATATTTCCTTCTATAATTCAGTGGGAGTTGTCTCTTTGCTCTATGGGAAACTGTTATTGGTGCTCGCATATGTAATCATGACAGAGGTTTTTACTCCAGATATGAAAAGCTGCTAGTTACAGCTCTGCTATGTTAGATAGGTGCTTTTTATACTCTCTCTGTGTGTTGTGTCTCTTAGGAAAACAGCTGACGAGGCCAATATAAAGGCGGAGGAAAAGACTGACGCTGTGCAGGTGAAGCCGAGTCCTGAGAATGGAGACACAAAGCCCAGTAACACTCAGAATGGACCCTCGCATAAAGAAGGCGCACAAACGGCAACGCTTTCTCCCATCAAACTCAAAGAACACTGCACCGGCGCACAGGATAAAGATTTGATGAAAACTCTAGCCGGCAGCGGACAAGATGAACTTCAGCAATGCACTTTAAACGTCCCGCATGAAGGAAACGCCGCAGGTGATTGGGAGGTTTTTGCAGCAACAAAGACGGCGACAGTAGAAGAAGAAACTCCAACAACTGTGCAGGACAAAATCCCAGATGGCATCACACAAGCAGCTGAAGCAACAAACCCTTCCCATGCTGAGACAGAAAGAGAGCACACTACAATGGACACCAGTCACAATGATGATGAAGACGCGGGCTGCATAGTCACTATTGACGACATTGTAGCGGAGCCATCAGGGGAGTTTTCTCAAAACAATGAAGTGTTATCTGAGCCGAACGCTGCAGCAGCTTGTCAGGTGTCGTCCGTCCTCGTGGTCGACCAGGAGATCAACTCGGGGTCGAGCTGGTAAGTCACACAGCAAGACGGGGTGTGCAGATTTAAGAAACATGGATTGATTTGAGGGTTGTTTTTTTTTTCCTCTGCAACACTTCAACATTCATAGTTTTATCGTGTCATTCCCTTTGCATTGTTGCATTCTGCATTATATCTAAATTAAACAATATTAAGCGAATGCAACATCTAGTAACATGAAGAACATCAACGAGGGCAACGGTTGCAAGCTTGAGGTAGATAAATCAATCTGAGGGATTAAGAGGATGAAAAAAATTGATATATCAAATTAAAATATATCATGGTATATATCTATTCTGGTTATCAAAGTATTTATTTCTTCATTTCTAACGGACTTATTTGTGCAATCAGGAAACCAAATAACTTGCAAAAATAACTTGAAATTTTGTCCAGTATACGTAGACATAATATTACATTATTGAGGCTCTGTTGCAAAATCAATGAGCAAGGCTCTTTAATGGCGATATTGGATTATATTATATTATATTATATTATATTATACTTTAAGTGCTCAGTGTTTTCATGATGAGGTAAACAGACACTAACCTCTGATTACAACACGTATAACAGTTTATAATATTCTGTCCCTGTCTGTGTGTATTATACACATGAATATCTTTCTCCTTTCATCCTGCGTGCAGCGCTGCGAGAGAGGCTTCAGTGTGTAAGGAGGCCGATCCTGAAGACATAATAAAAAGCCATGATGTCTCCGAGTCTTCTGCTGTCTTCTCGGAGCCCTCAGGAGTCAACAACGGCGGTGAAGCGAGAGACTTCGCCAAATCTGTCAGGGAGCCAGTGACCACAGCTCCGGCAGACGCCAGCGAGAGGTCAGTACGTTCATATTTTGTGAAATCAAAACAAACACAGACACTTGTTTACACAAACTGTGTGTTTTTGATAGTCTGTCTGAGCCCACTAGGGGGCGCAGAGATGATGCTGCTTGTTTTGTTAGCAAATGATTATCAGACTCCCCTTTTATGCTTTGTACTATTCCTCCTCATAACTTCTTATTTACTTTTCCTACAATATTTGCGTATACGTTTCATGATGAAAAATATCATTTAAGTGGCACATTTAGTGTAATGCTTTTTCACAATATCACATGGATAATGAAGTAATTGTACATAAAGCAGGAAAAGTAACAAAAATGTTTGATCTCTGCAGCTCAAAGTCCAATCAGGATGAAAAGCCTGATCCCAAGTGTCCAACTTCAAGCTCAAACATGGTCCCGTCCTTGGAGAACAACATACAGGAACCAACGTTGGAGGTGCAGAACAAAGATGGAGATGTTCCCGAGGAGAACGATGTGATGGAGGAGGAGGAGGAGAAGGAGAAGGAGGAGGCTCCCACCGGAGCTGCGAATCAGGCTGAAGATGCTGAAATTCAGCTGGTAACTGAAAAAGAGAAGCAGGAGGCGGAGAGCACATCCACTGATGTCAAAGTTGATGAGATACCCGTGAAGGAGCAGGAAGACTCCTCTGAAGATGGTTTAGGGAACAGGTTTGTCAAGATGTGTTTTTTATAGCTTTATAGTCCTGAATCTGAGATTCAGAGTTTGT
This sequence comes from Pampus argenteus, assembly GCA_036937835.1. Taxonomy (NCBI): domain Eukaryota; kingdom Metazoa; phylum Chordata; class Actinopteri; order Scombriformes; family Stromateidae; genus Pampus; species Pampus argenteus. The sequence continues at coordinate 5,046,778 of CM072880.1, read as the reverse complement.
AATGATGCTTCTGTGATCCTGAAACAGGCCGTTGCACTGAGACACGATGCAGGGAGGGAAATGTAAAAAATGCTTTGACAGGTCATAAATCACAGAGACACTGTTGAAAATAAATGTGCTATTTGTTGTCGATGTAGAAGAAAATGAAACTCTCGAGAAGCAGTGTACTCTCATACAGAAAGCTCATTGAAAATCCACACAAACAACCAAAACATCTGCTGGACAAAGAGAGATATCCTTCAAAACTATCAGACAAGTCTGGAACTCATTCGAGGCCCATCTTCTCTTCACCTCCAGGCACCTAAACAATAAAATCTACGAGGGTGAAGGACTGTAATCGTGACTAAGCGCAAATTAAAATACTCCTTTATAAATTCAGGTTCTCTGTGGGTGTGTCTCTACGAGCAATCCTTTCACATTATACATAGCACTAATTAATTAATTGATCTTGTAAAAATATTGATTAGTGGGTGTTTTTAAGTATTGTTTTCATGTGTTATGTGTTGTTGTTTCCTCTTAGTGAAGAAGACCTGTACAGAGGAGCCGAGGAGCTGTCAGAAACTACACGTCAGTACATCACAACACACTTTAGGCTGCAGGGAATACAAACAGCACTACTTTGTATGTAAACTATAAACAAAAGACTCTCTTCTTCTTTCTTAGCTCCAGCAGTGGAGGACAGATGCAGTTTGGCCCCCGCGGTGAATATTCTGTCCTACAGCGAGAGAGAGTGGAAAGGAAATACTGCCAAAAGTGCTCTCATTAGAAAGGTCAGTGCCTTTAGCTCGTGGGAAGAAGCGTTTCAGATTAAAGCCAGTTGTTGTGTTGTTCACGGTAATAACTAAGAGTCTTCCTGCGGTGTCCCTGTGTGCTGCTGCAGGGTTATAAAGAAATGTCCCAGAGGTTTGGCAGCTTGAGGAGAGTGAGGGGAGACAACTACTGTGCACTCAGAGCCACGTTGTTCCAGGTCCTCTCCCACAGCACCCAGCTGCCTGCGTGGCTGCAGGAGGAGGACTTCACTATGGTAAAAACTCCTTTACTGCTGCTGCTGCGCCTGTCAACCACACAAACACTCCTGATTTCTGACAAAGTTTGACACAAGCAGGCTCTCATTTCTAGCTTTTGTCAGTTGAAATGACAAGATACAATAACTATGTAGTCCTTGTATTAATTATCAACTAATATTTCTAACATAACCCCGTTTGGCTGCTTAGCTTATTATACATATCTAACGTTAGCTAGAAGAGGAGAGGCTTTAAGATGAGGAATATCTGACTATCGTAAAAAAGGAGACGTTATCATGTACATTTACAGGTCTGTAGTTTTAATCTATTAGAATATCTTTGCATGATTTACAGCAACAAATGCTATTGACGGCCGTTTATGAGCTTGCGCGATGAGCTGTAAGCTGGTTGGAGAGGTAGAAAAAAAACAATACGAACAAACGATTTCTATAAACTTTGACCATGTTTGGCATAGAAATCCAACATCATAACAGTATATATAAATAAATGAAAATCACACAAAGTATATGTCCCCTTTAAGAGTGCAGCAGTTTCTTATATTACCCTAAACTAAATTTAACTTCACAAAGTTGTCTGATAAAATGCTGCTCTGACATCTTGGCATTTTGTGTTTACAGCTGCAGACGGTACTTGAGGCCCAGGAAGGACTGATAAGTCTGTGGACATTTCCTGGAGAGTGTCTACAGGGAGATGAGACGAAAGATGTCACCCAGCAGCTAAAAGGCTACATGGAGCTTCTCCGAGATAAGGTTGTTCTTCTGCTCAGAAACATGCAAACACTGAGAAAATACGTTCAAGACATGGAACGAATAAACCACAGCACTATTTTTATGCCATCCGTGGACACTGAGGATATTGATACTTATCCGCAGAGCTCTTGGATGTGATTGTTACCATATGTTAAAGGGAGGCAGTTGGCTCCATCTCTCATGGCCATTAAAACAGCCTAGCTCTAAAGGATTTGGAGGGATGGATGGACCCTCAGCCTCAAAGAAATAGTTTCAGCTGGTAAAACCACAGTGCCTCTTTACTATAACAGTTTGAGGCCCCTCTGGAGAATTTATAGTTGGTCACAACCACACAGTGTGTTTACTGCACACACGTTTGTAAAAAAAAAAAAGAAAGTCAGACTGTGTTGCTCTGTGAGAGCGAGCTGTGTGCTGTCTCTGTGCTGGTTAATCTGGTCCGTGCTGGTTTTTATCTACACTGCTATGTATAGTCGCTTAGAAAATACCGGTTTAAAAAAAAAAAGCTGCTAATTTTGTTTTCAAATAAGGCTTTGTTTGAGATAACTCAAACTCAAAGTTGTGTTTGCATTCAGTTTAACTCAACATAGTGTTTGCCTTGAAGTCTAACAAAGGAGTTGAAGATATTTTTTCTTAAAGTTTTGAAATCTTTGTTTACATCCGGTCGTACATGCAAGGAAACGTCTTATTTCCTGCCTTTTGCCCGAGGATTTCTGCATTTTTAAGGGTATTACCGTCACCTGTAGATCAGTAGAATAATGTTCTTAGAAAAGATTAAAGTTATCAGATCTCTGCTGATCCTGGTGGCTCGAGGCTACATGAACCACTACAAGCATAATGTACCTGAAGCGGGTTGAGTTGTAGCCGCCAGGTTTTGACAAGAAAGTTTTCAAGTTGTCCATCAGAAGTCTGACAGTGTTAAATCAGAGGAGTAAAATTAATCTGCAACTATTTAGATAGCGATTGATTCATTGAATTGATTTTTCGTCCAGTGGCGGGCAGCAGTGGACTGCTGCTCGGCTGCAGAGCGGCAGCAGCTGTGCGAGCGCGTCTTCCAGGGAGGAGAAGAGGAGCTGGGGCTGCTGGAGGCGCTCAAGCTGCTGATGCTGAGCAGAGCAGTGGAGCTGCACAGCTGCATGCAGGGCAATGGAGACGTCCCTCTATTCTGCTGGCTGCTGTTTGCGCGAGACTCATCCGTCTGCCCGCGCTCCTTCCTCTCCAACCACCTCAGGCACGTGGGCCTCAGCGCCGGCCTGGAGCAGGTAAGAGAAACATAAACTTTAATGTACTGAATGTTTTACTGACAGCATGCAGAAAAGCTCCCTGACAGGCAGGGTTCACTTACAAGATAGTAGTTGCTGGGATTTACTTGTTTTCTTAATTTTGAATAAACTAAAGTCATGCTTAGTAACGGACAAAAACAGCAATTAACGTTAAATGCCATGAGAAGACGGGTGTCTGTGGGTGTTCAGTCTCACGCTCTGAACAGTAAAACATGTAGGTGCTTGTGTTGTTTTCCCCGTTTTCAGCTCCAGGGGTGGAGTTCCAGGAAGGACGTGCCATTGGGTGGTTTAATTTTTATATGCACTCTTTAATTAAAGTTGTTGTAAACACGGATTCCGTACAGGCAACCTGCCTATTAAAATATTGTGCTTCATCACAGCTGCATAACTGCTATTATCTTTTCTACCTTCTGTGCGCAGGTGGAGATGTTTCTGCTGGGCTACGCCCTGCAGTGCACCATTCAAGTTTACAGACTGTACAAGGCCAACACGGAGGAGTTTGTCACCTATTACCCGGACGACCATAAAGACGACTGGCCGTCCGTGTGCCTCGTCACGGAGGATGACCGCCACTATAATGTGCCAGTCGTAGAAGCTGCAGAACTACCCAAGGAGCTCGCCTCCAGCTGATTGCCACTGCAGAGAAATCTCCTGCCATACAAACACTCCTCAGGTCGATCAAGATAAATAGATTTACACCGATTTAAAAAAAAAAAAAAAAAAAACAACAACAAACAAATATGCTGATTTGAGACCCTGTACAAGGTGTGGTTTACACATTTTTGTACACACTGTACTGTAGAGTTTTCTATTTGGGTATGTGTACATACAGACGGGGACAAACTTGCACGTACCCTTCGATTAAAGAAAGAAAAACCCACAATAGTCACTGAAATGGACAAAAATGATGATGACTCTTTGAGGCAATCAGGAGATTTCTGTAACCCTCAGTGAGACTTGCACACCTGTCAACAGATATTTTGGCTCACTGCTCGTGAACAAACTGCTCCCACTGTCTCAGGTTTGAAGGGTGTCTCAAGTTATTTCACTGACTATTGAGGGTTTTTCTTTGTTTAACAGAAAGGTACCAACAGTTCTGTCCACGTCTGTGGTCTGATGTTGCAAAGTCCAAGTTTAGTTTGCAGGATTTGCATTTTAGGTTTCAGCTGTTTTAAAAAAATAAATAAAAAAAAATCAATACTACGAAGCTGCCAACAGCACAAAATGATGAGATGTTTGGTGTTTACACTGGAATTTGGGCTTTTTTTTCCCTTTTTTTTGCTGACGATTTGTGTATTAATTTATTCTTTCATAATGTCCAAGAAACATATATAATATATATATATATATATATGTGACAGACTTCAGACAGTACGTGAAACAGCTGAATTACTCAATGAAGGGTTTGATGATTTATCAGGTTTATCAACTCACATCAGATGACGAAATTGCAACCTCTGTGTCAGAGGCAGGATTTATTAGTGTGTGTGTGTGTGTGTATGTATGTGTGTGTGACATGTTGCCTTTTAACCAAGCTGTTCTGAGAGGAAAAACATGCCAACGTTGCTACGAATACAGGCAACAGTCTCGACCACCAGCCGCTGGATTCAGTAGGAAAGGATCGCTTGGTCCTCCATGTTGCCTTATAAATAATGCACAAAAAGAATGAATGTTGGTTATTAGTGATAAGAGGCGAATCGCCCCATTTCCAGAGCAGGTGAAGGTGACGACAGTAACACTGATTATGCCATTTGCAGGAAATGTTCTTGCACCGTCAGATTTTTGAATGGCGTTTAAATAAAATGAAAGTACAATTTTTGCAAGTCTCTTTCCTTTATTACAAGTTGTCCCTAATGTGCTGTTTGCTCTTTTTTTCTTAAATAGCCCAAAAAACATTTAACATTATTTTGTTTTATATGTTTAATTTTACGGAACAGTACCTTTTACGAAGTCCAAAATAAGTTAATTTATTATTGAAATCAGGACTCTGGGCTCTAACTGACCCAAACATTAGTATGATCATTATGTTTCTTTGTCCATGATAGTTTTCTGTATAGAAAAGAGCCAAATATGTGTTCATGCATTGGCCTTTACAGTATAACTTATTGTGTCACCTTCTTTAAATGAACAGGTTAATATCTCATTACTTTTCTACATATTGGGGTTGCGCAAGTAAAGCTAATGTCAACAAAACACAAGCCTTAATAATAAAGCAATTTATTTGCCAAATAAGAATGCCTATACACTATATACAGTACATACGACAGTCTGAATACTACCGGGGAAATGCTTGGCAAAACAAAAGTAGATTGACTCCCAGACTGCATGGAAAGTGAACAATCATAACTGTATTCTTTAACACGCAATGATATAACGAGGGATTCCTGACCCCTCTGGGCAATTAAATATACACATTGCATCACCTATATATAAAACAACAATAATCTGTACACCATTTTATTTAAAATACAATTGCACAACCCAACAAGTCCCACAATATTTCCATTATTTGAATTCAAGCAAGGTCTTGCCACTTAATCTTGATAAAATAACATAAAATAATGTATTTTTGGCAACTCCACTACCACTCGACAGACGTTTCATTCTTGCCACTGAGGAGGAGAAGTTCTCCCGTGTCGTTTTTCCCTTGTTTACCAGTAAACACATGAAAGTGGTTAAAACACCCGCGTATGTGATGATGCAAAACCATGAGAACTGTTGAAAAGGTCGGAAGACGTACAGGTATTTACACTGATGGATGAACACTCGGGGTGGTGCATGGCTTTCTTTACAGTGTGCGTTGTAATGGGGTGCAGGTCGACGTGAAGAAGACCTCGGCACGCTTATTCAAAGTTCAGTCTGTAGGGGAGAACCTCTGAAATCAAAACCATACTCAGGTCCTCTCTCCTCTCCGGCACTGTATCACTCAGCAGTCTCCTCTTCAGCAAAGTTCCACATGGACGTCGGCTTTACCTTTCCTTTTCTCACAGAGTTCGCTGCTGCTGCTGCTGCGGCGGCTCGTCTTCTTCCTGGAGCTCCTCGATGGCCTCCATTTGAGACCTGGAGCACACCTCGCTCATCGGGGCAGCGTCCTCGCCCTCCACCACCAGTTCATTGGACATCTCACTGTTTTTCTGCAAAGACAGCGGTCAAGAAAAAAAAACCAAAAACGTTATCTGACAAAAGTTACAGCTGAGACCATTGTTGTTGTAATCTAATTCTTTATAAACAACTGGGTGAATGATCCAGTCCTCATGTAAAGATCAAAGCAGAGCTGAACCCAATAACCTCATTTAGATCATAAGCAGCAACCCGGTGCATACTGGAAACACGAGGTTGAGTCAATTTAACAAAGAGAAACAATATCTGAACAAGAAGAGCTTCCTAAAAGGTTTACTCAAAGACCAGAAGGTACGAAGATGCCCAAAACTCCACTTGATCGGACGTTCAATTATAAAACGTGAAGAATGTTGCAAGATTACGACTTTTGATCAGTCTTAGTATTCAAAGTAAGAAACTTTGGACATTTTGTGTGTCATTTTGTTTCATTTTGGGACATTTAAATCCGTGTTTTACAAGATAGCTTGAGCTAGAAAGTGAAGGATGGAGATGCACCTGACCGCCAGAAACAGAGACATTAGTGATTCTTTCTCACTAGTGAACATGAAACATTTTTTTGATTTTAAAAATTTTCTTTTATTGCAGCAGGGTGGTGTACATTATGATCCACTCAAAATAAATGATATGTTTTTAATTGGCTCTATGTCACTAAGTAATAATTTAACACTTATCAGTAGGCTCAGTTGGTTTTCCTCTTTTCGTTGAATTTGTTTCATCAGATTAATCCTCAAATAAAACGTAGTGTTAAAAACAAACACAAATGCAAATCTGTGCTAAATTAAATGTTTGTTTTTTTTAATCTATTCATAGATGGATTATTTTCTAATAATTATTTTCCTCTCTTCAAACTAAACTGAACGATCACATTGAGTGAGCGACACACCAGGTTCAAAGTGGTGATGAGAAAGCACAAAAATAAGGTGTGTATTTTATGCAACGACCTGAAGCCAGGTGTTCTCACCTGTTGTCGATAAACATAGCCGGCTGCTATGGCAACCATTGTCGACTCCCCTATGAAACCGGCCAGGAGGGATCCAACCCCGAGCGTGGCCCCGTGAACCCTGAAATACAAAAAGAATTATAGAAGTCGCTGCTGCTTTTAAAGTCTAACTACTTTACAGTTTTAGATATGTAGACATGAATTCAATTCCTTCTTTTTTTTTTGTTTTATGCTGCCAGAATGAAAACACAGCTCAGTATTAATTAACACAGTCGGCCTGAGTCACAGTGCTGACCTTTGTGACCCTGACAGTGTTCTCTGAAGTGTTGACTTACCCCATATAAGGCAGCACAACCAGACTGGTGATGAGGACAATGATGCGGAGAACTGAGCTGGGGGCCAGCACAAAGGTCTTTTTCAGGGTCATGAGCCATCCAGTCAAATGACCCCGAACAGTCACTGGAAACACACACACACACACACACACACACAAAGTGGAAAGATCACCCGACTGGTCTGAGCTACAACAGGTAGAAAAATGAATAAAAACAAAACTATAAAAAAAAAAATAAAAAAAAAGTTCATAAATGTCTTACCTGGAAGGGGAAAAAAGGAGAAAATTCGTAGCGGGACCACACACAGCTTGGCGAAAGCATGATCGACTCCGATGACATCAACCAGGATCTTCTCTGATGTGTAAGGAGTCCAAAACACCACAAAGCAAAGCTTGGACAAAAAATGGAACAAGAGCAAATTAATTTTTTTTGTTTGCATTCGCTGCGCCACAATAGACTCGGCCCGGCACGCCTCATTAGATTTCATTAGTTCATTAACTCAAGAGGGGTGTTTTTCCGATTCAATGTGGCCCTTTGAAGCTCACATAAAAAAATAAAAAAAACGAGCGGGCGAGTACGTGACGGACAATGTTATTGTTTCGAGAAGCAATTGCTGAGGCACGTGCAACATTACCAAAACATCTAAAAAGCTATTATGATGTGATGATACGAACATTTAAGGGGAGTTAAACACATGCACGAACCCGTCTGATCTGAACATGAATACATCAGTTGGTTTGAAATGATTTTTTATGCAGAGCACTTTGAGCCACGTTTTGAGGGAAGAGAAGAGGCGACGCCAGATGAAAGCGCTGCATTATTATTTTCAGCACAGTGGAACAAGAATCGCCCATAGAAATTCTCGTGTACTTAAGTAATTAACATTTCACCACCTAATTTTCTTCTTAAAGAATTCAATATGTACGGTAGTATAAGAAATGATTAATTGTCTTGTGGCTTTTGATCCCCTGAATCAACATAGAAATAGATGACGTGTAACTATAATGATTTAGCGTCAACTTACATCTATCAATAATTTATCAAAATGGAGGCACATAATAAATAATTTGTCTCCCCTCAATCATAACGTCCTCCACATGGTCACAAAAATTTCCATCTACTCTTGAATCCTTCATCATCACATCTGAACTGTCACTATTAAGGAAATAAAGTATATAAACTATAGAAAGTATAAAGTCATAAAGTTTACAGAATTTCTTTATGCCCACAACAATCAATGCGTATTGTTTGTTTTACCAGTTTGTCATTATGAGCTTTGATTGCATGCTTATTTAATGCTTGCTAATGTCCAGAGTAAAGCATCGTCTCATTTGAAGATATATTATATATTTAAATTCAAGCATATTTCTAACCTTGAAAACGGTTCAAATGAAGCATTATTTTTTTATTTTCATGACACGGTACAAACCCTGAGGATATTACTTTCCCCAAATACACTTTTGCAATCACTTTGGCTGCTTCCTCATCTGTTTTTCGTTCTGTTGTCTTTCCTCCATCTATAATCTAAACAAGTCGTGGCATGAGAGCTGTCGGCTCGTGTTTTTAAAAAACTGCTACAGGACATACCTATCTGCCAGCCGTGCTGCTCCGAGCACACACACACACACACACACACACACACACACACACACCCTCACGTACATGTTTACAGCTCTGGGATTCCACATCTGGTGTGCCATTTCCCTCCTCCCTCTTCTCCTAAAAAGACCCAACCTTGGCCACAAACTTCCTGTTTTTCTTAAGACATCTAACTGGGGCAAAGGCTCCGTTTTACTTAACAGACGTTCACTTTCAATGCTGAATAGAAAGCAAATATGATGAGACAGACTAGATCAAAGAGTGGTAATGCTGCTGATCTGCTGGTAACCAAACATTTTACTGATAAGCGGTTTTGTGTACATAATGTGTCTGCAGCACTCATTACTCAGCATAAAAGAACACTTTTTGAACTGATATTTTTTATGTGTGTCCCCTTTTTAAAAAAATGAATCTCTTAAAGCTTGGGTAGGAGTGTTAGGGGTGGGAGCAAAAGACCCTTAGCCTCAAATTCCACCCTAATGTTTCTCCCTGCCTGCAACCTGAAACCACAACAGGATGGCAAAGGAAAAGTACATTCAGTGCACCTAACTAAGTTATGCACGCCCGTCACGTTGCACCGTGTGCAGCTGTAACAGCTTGATTAAATCTATAAAAGATGAGACCGTCTAAAATGTTTTAGCCTTTGTTTTTCTAGGAAAACACACTTGAGTTTCCAGATGATTTAGTGGGAGACCTTTGACAACAATGCCTGCAGCAAGCTTTGTAAAAACTATGTCAGACTTGTCTTTGCAGCCTGGACCAGTCCTACCAGTCCTGGAGATGAACCTTGACCTAAACACACGCACACACACACACACACACACACACACACGCACACACACACACACACTATTTTTTTATGTGATACAGCAGGATTTAAAAAAGAGTAAACACAGACTCTGTTTTGTGTTTTGCAAACATTTTGCATGTTTGTGATGTTTTCTTTTTTTTTTTTTTTGCTTTTTACTGTGTGTTGCAAAAGAATATATTATCAGACGGAAAAATAGATCTGCAAAAACAAACATGTTGCAACTGCTGTCCCAAATTTCCAAGTGTCTGTGGTATAACTGGTATAACTCGTCATCTCTACTGCTATCAAACAGAATGACTTGCTTCAGCTACGAGGTCGTTGTAGGGCACCGTGGTACGACAACCATGACACCTGCAGCAGGAAGAGTCTGAATGAAGGACACCTTAAGCTGTAAACAAATCCACTACGGGAGTGGGAATGTCTGCTCTGAAAATGGATACTGCAACTCTATACTCGCTGTCTCAACTACAAAAGTAAGTCTAGTTGTTGGAACAAAGGCTATTATCTTTGAGTTTGTGAACCTCATCTTTGCAGGTATGAAGTCCACATCCAAGTTCAGGACACAAAACCAAACCGTAAACACATTTTCTTTTCTGAGTCATATCCTGAGAGGATTACCAGTAAAATAATATGAAACAAAAAACAAAATAGAGTCGCCCTCGTCTTACCGTGAGTGATAGAGCCAGGCAGCAGAATGTAAACCTTTTAATATTGGTCTTGGTGACGGGGCTACCAGCGTTCAGCTTGTTGCTGGGATTGTTCTGTCGGTGAAAGAAACAATATTAGTGGCATAAACAAACCCTTCTACAATAATCTGTCACCACTACAGCATGCACAAGCAGGGGAGTCTGATTTACCTTGTCAAAGGCAGGGTACACTGCTCTCAGTTCAGTTAACCAACCATAGGGCATGTGACCCACAGGGTATGTGGCTGTGAGCACAGCTACGGCCTGGAATGACAAAGACACGGCAGCGATCAGTCATCAGCACGCTTCAATGTTCAAAATACCGCACACGGCACACACACAGCGATATTAATGACAGGTGTCCAACAATAGCAGGTGACATGTGTGGCCCTCACTTTCCCAACAATGTGAGGTTTTTCACAAGTTTACGACTGGATAACAACCTTGGGCTTGTTATTGTGTCCCAAACAAACAACAACAACAGGCGGTGTCAGGCTTTACGCAGGAACAGTAGGGCCGTGTAGGAATGTTTTCACTCGGTGTAATCATAGTCTGAGTTCCACATGAACATGGTGAATCGCCCAAAACCACTGGCAGCCAGTGTTGTCAATGATTTCCAGTTCGTTCTGGTAAACAGCTTTGTATTGTCTCTAGTAGTTAGGGTCTGTGTAAGCCAGAAAGCTCCAGAGGGAGTTTGTTAGCATCTGGCATTTCATCTGCAATAACTTGAGGGGAAAATTAGTCCATTGGCTTTATGTAGCTGTAAAAATTACTTAATGGTACCTTATATCAAACAACAGTCTAAGAAATATAAATGAGGCAGAACCAGATCAAATAAGAAACAAAAACTCATTTATTACTACTCACATATGACATAATCACAGTATGAAATGTTGAGGGGAAATAAAAAAAAAATCAGAACAGTATAGTTATGGATGGTAAATTAAATTAGAAACACCTACCTCTGTAGCATCACTGGTCCCCTTGAGGTCGCGAGACACAAAGAGGTTAACGATGGGTCGACTGATGCGCTGAGTAGCCAGGATGAGAGCCAGAGGCCACCAGAAAGTCAGCATCTTTTTGATGGTGGCATCGCCCTGCATGGACCGAGACAGACCCCATAAATCAGTCTTATGTTAGAAAAGACACAATTAATTCTTATTTTAATGTTACAACAAAAAAACAAAATCAACAACAACAACTGTCCCTTTGTTTCAGGCAGTTCAAATAGTTAAGTTCCACCTAGCAAAAGTGGAAGTACAAACCTCTTCTCAATTCCTGTCCTACTTTACTTCCTCTTTCTTTATGGAAAACTGTTGCAAAAACTAAAAAAAAAAAAAAAAAAAGAGAGGTAGAACCTACCCCCACATCAAGTCCACTGGAGTCTGGGATGTTGTCGTGAATGTTACAGTAGTAACCCAGACCGACAACGCTGAAACGGACCAAGGCACCCATATACAGGGACAGGATCGGGATGAGCAGAGGTTCCACACACTCCAGATTGCTGTGGAGGAGAATAGCCACGAACACAATCTGCAGGAGAAAAAAACACTGCCGATTAACAACAAAAACACTACAGAGTGTGCTCCAAACTACCAAGGAGTGGAGCTCATTACCTGGGCCACGACGTCAGAGATGGAGGCCGAGCCGACTATGACGCTGTACTTGTGCTTGAGAAGAATCCCTGCATGAATCCATGCCTGCAAAAAAAACAGAGCAATGGACCGAGACCTTATGAAACTAAAAACTAAAGCAGCATTTTCTTAACTACAGCTGGGATGCACTGTTACTAAAATCATACATTTATAGCTCAGGTGTGTTTAAATGTATGCCTTGGATGATAAAATAATAATGTATACTCACCATTGCATCCAACAAGGGGAATGCAGCCAGGTATAAGAAAGCCTTTCTTGTCTTGTGTCCCACAGACTCATCCACATGGTGGAGCTTATTAATGATGTAGTACCCTAAATCTGTGTATGCTACAGAAACCAAAAAAGATGAAACCACAGGTGAGTTAGAGGCTGAGCTGATATTGTTTTAAACATTCCCCAGAATCAAAAAAAAAAAAAAAAAAGCAAAAGTTTGCCACAACTATTACAGGACGCGGTTTAACCTCAGTGTGTCATCATCATGTGTACACAAACAACCTTTAAACACACACCTATCAAGATATGAAGGACGAACGCGATGACCCCGGCCGCAGCCATGCAGAACACAGCCTTCCTCCGGTCCCGCTTGCTGTTGACAAACACCAAGCCCACATTCTTGAAGTCACTCATGGGACCGGTGAAGAACTTCATCAGGGAGTAGGCCAGGCCATAGCTGGCCAGCATTTCCACTGCATCCTCTTTGACTGTGGCTATGCCCCTGTTGAGGGCCTGGAAGACATGTGACAGGGTGGAGAGGTAACATGACATGACATGACTTAGCCTTTTAACTTTATCACTTTGGTCCAGCCCAACTGTCATAAGTACATTTAAAATGAATGCGTGCCTGTACTTTACAGTAACAATAAAAAAAAAGAAGAGAGAGACCTTTGACTAGTGCAAAAGTGATTTATAATGTCTGAACAGGAAACACCCACATTCCTAAAAAACAGCATTATGTCCATTCAAGTTGTTCAGTCTTGGATCTACTACAGCTGCCCCTTTTTCTCTGCAGAACTGTGCTATTTATACCAACCATCAGAGCTATTACATAAGCTTAATCCTAACATCTCAAAGCCTCAATGTGTCTGTGTGTGTCTATGTGTGTGTGTGTGTTTTTTACTCTCACACTATCTTTCCTGGGTAAAGGCAGGCACCGTGATCACATGTTTGACTGAGGAAAGACAGGAAATCTCCCAGCATAGACAGGAAAAATATCATAAATGTGTACATAATCCACATACATAAGGTTTTATTCAGATTTCACAGACAGGTACGGTGCCTGACTGGGGACAAACTGGAGAAAAATAACACAGAGGGAGGGGGGAAAAAAGCGAAGGAGCTCAATGCAATTGATGACAGACGAAAAACATCTCAGATTAACCAGGGGCCTCCTCTCCTCTCCTCTCCTCTCCTCCACCTCCTCCTCCTCTCCTCCTGTTCGTAAATAACATATATGAAACCTTAACGGTTCCCAGCTAAGCTATCTCTAGCTGTTACAACACACGCCAGCTTTTTAGCCTTTATATTCAGTGTGGTTTTTTTCTGGACGTCGTCAACATGTAGTGAAACACAACGCTGTCAGCGGAGGGATAATAACCGTTAAAAGCCGTTAGCAGCTGCTAGCAACGGCAGCCGCAGTCATTTAGCTTCTTCTTCTATGTGTTTGTTTGTCATTGACGTACAGTGAAAACAGCACAGAGCAACAACAATAATAATAATGATAAATAATATTAATAATACATTAATAAATAAACCGTTACCTGTTCTCCGAGGTCGATGGCAACATTGGTGATAGCCAAAGGCACCAGAAAGCGGATGAGAGGCCAGTAAGGACTGAGAGATGGAAACTCCACCATAGTACAAGCCGGGATGACAGAGCGACGGGCATCTGCCTTAAAAGACTACCGGAGGTTACCGTCTAGAAAGCAGCCGGAGCACCTGTGTTTCTACGCTGAGAGAGAGGACTAATAAGTGGGGCAGCGGCAGGAGCCGAGGCGCTCCTGTAGCGGCAGCGCTTCACAATGCTTCGGTGCTGCGGAGCGGAGGCGAAGGTCAACGGAAATTTCAGACCGGCGCATCTTCCTCGCAAATCATCATCATCAAGGGGGAGGAGGGAGACGCAAGGTGACAGCAAACAGGAGGCGTCTCCTGTTACCGCCGCTAGAGATGTAGATTTAAAACAAACAAACAACAACAACAGCAACAAAAAAATAATAAATCCGTCAGGCTGGTTAGGTTGGTTTTGTAGCCCGCATCTGACTGCGCCTGTGCGTCTGTGTTCGGCGGTCCGGCTGCTGTCGACCCTCCCCGAGGCTGGAGCCCACCGCTCCCCGCATATGGGCCTGGCATCCGGGCTGTGACATCACCAGCTACAGTCTAAACCTGGCGTTTATGATCACACACACACACAACAAACACACAACACAACACACACAGGAATGCATGATATGTGTTTACATTATTTATGACTATGCACTGCTACAGCTGGCATTATTTTATCTTTATTTCATCAGGAATCATTCTTTTTTACAAGAGTCATAATAAACATCACATAATCAATCTTTAAAATGTCTAAGAGCAAGAAAATGAAGAAAAGCTGAAGTGTATATGTTATATGTATATGTATATATATGTATTTAAACTTGACTGAATATGGTTTTTATGTTCACACTCCTTTGTGGATGATGATGATGATGATTATATGTTGAATAAACTGATGAACCCTGATTTGGCAACAGCTAATTAAATACTGACCCCTGGTGGACAAGACAGGGAGTCAAAATGAGTTAAAACTAGTGATTGATATTAATACTTACCTGTCAAATAAAAAAACAAATGATCTGGGATTTTTTAATGTAATAAGGATTTCATTTATTAGATTGATGAGATTGAGTACATCAACAAAGTTGTCATATTAAAAAAAAGCATTTGTTATTCTTACTTCTTTTTATTGAGCCTTCAGTTAACCTTCAGTTAATTGGGGGGAATCGAAAGCAAAATGCTGTTTCAACGGGCAGAAACTAATTGTGCACGTGTACAATCTACTGTGTAACCCGTCTTCATTTATTAATTCACTTATTTTATTCAAACATTAATCTAAGACCTCATCTGCCGACTGTTTTCTACAGTAACCTTTCAGCTTTTCAACCCATTTTAAGTGCAAATATGTGTACAGTTAAAGATGTGTGTTTAACAAAGTACACACCTCTGAGTGATATCGGTTCAAGACAGAAAAAAAAACAAGTTGTTTTTGCCTGAAGGTGTTTCTGTGGTTAATAGTTGACGCAGCCTTTTACTATACCAGACGTGCCTTTTCTCAGCTCAACGAGATGCTAAAGCCACGATATAATTCATCTGTAATGTCAGAAGAGTTTCATTACTGCTCACGTGGTTCCCAATAATAACTGCTGTTTTCTACTGAGTAACAAAGAAAATCGTCAACTTTTTACAAGCAAGTTTTTAAGTAAACAGTTTAGTTCAGCATCCGTCCAAGTCTGTGCACTATAACCCTTTATATATGTGTTGTTAATGTGGGTTAGTTAGTTTTAGTTTCCGTATGTTTCAACAGCTGATTGGTGAATGTATGTCTATATGTGCACATCAATCATGGTTTCATTTGGTTTATCAGGGAGCTATTTGTTCACGTTAGCTTTGGAAATGGCTCCAACATATTCGTTTTTTGGTATTAATTTTCCATGGCTGGTTTCCCAGATTATTAAATCTCTCCTGCAGTATGAATTGGTTTTTTTAATGGTTTGGAGATATTGTTTTTCCCTGAATAGGAGACCCTCGTTTTTATGGATTAAAGGCCTAAAATGATTTCTAGAGTGGCAGATGTCTCTTGCACTCATCTAAACGCCTATTTGCATTTGCACAACCACATTTGCCAGCCAAACTTTAAGAGGACATTTAATATGCCAGCAGTACTGCGTACAGGAGGAGGGAGTTAATGTAGGTCCTGATGTTAGTTTGGGTTTTAAGAGAACGAATGAAAACGTTTGTGTCTCCAGAGAAGATATGTACAGGGAGGGTTAATTAAAAACATGGCCTTAAGATTTTTTTTTTTTTTTTTTAAGTGACATTATATTAAAATGCATTAAATCTAGCTTTAAAATGTTGTTCAGGTGATGAAAGTGCCACCTAGTGGCCATTTAGGGGCCCACAATTCTTCCCAAAACACAGGTCACCTATTAGTTCAATAAGTAAGACATTGATAACCAGTTATCAACAACTGATGTGATAAAAGGGCAAAATAGCTTCATCATCATATCACCATTAAATCATTTTATCCCACGTTGATCTATTTCTGGAGTCCTAATAGATTATATTTGTTTGTATGTTTATTCGTTCTGTTTCTGTGAAGGTTGTTTGGACACACAAATGATCATTCTTCTTATCAGGAAAGCATGCCAAACCAAACCATCCTCTCGACGTCAGGCAGCATCAGTGATAAACACACACATACAATGACTGCAGGATATGTTTTTCTCTTGTGTGTCCCAGTTAGAAATATAATGACAAACCTTATTTTGATCACAAATCATAGCTAACTGTGACGCATCTCTCTCTCTCATGTAGCCACAAAGGATTTTCCAACTTCACCAAAAATATTTATATGTAGCACAGATTTAGCATCAAATAAAGCAGAAGGAGCTGACACTGCATGTTAGTCATGTATTAAACTAACTGACAGCGAGGAAAATGTTTGACAGAGTGACTCGAGTAAATAGACTCATCACGCACCTTCACACAAGCTACAGGTGACCCTATACCGGAAGGTTAAGGTTTGTTTATTCCTCCTGATTCATGCTGCTTCCAGGATATGTGGATATACATCAGATGTGCTGCAGCAGAACGTGTTGCCTCATGTTTACATGTTGATTTGCCTCTCATACACCCCAAACCAAAAAAATAAACAAGATTAAAAAAACTCATTTTACTCACTGTAACCGCATAATCTCACCTGATCACAATACTTTCTAATAATAAAACTAATAAAACACAAATAATTTGCATTGTCTTGCACATGCTGGCTATGATATGATCCCACCTCATGTGTGTCAACGGTATAAATCTAGACTTGTAATCACTGCTGCTGTAAATATGAAGTGTGACACGAGACACACAAGAAGGGGCCTCTGTTACAGATACACTGCAGCTTAGAGTAGCTGCTGCAGCCTGTGTCAATAACTGTCTGTCGTTACTGTCGGTAATTAATGACACAATTAGCTCTTCAGCAATCTGACAGATCTGCAGTGTGCTCATTGTTGGCTGCTTCGTTAGCAACCTCTTCTCACCGACTAAGCTTAACAATTATTGATTTCCTGTCTCATGTCATGGCTTCATGCTGAGTCGTGTCCTGACTGTATAGGAAGGAGCACATCCTCTATTTGTGTATATATATCTCTTCATCTAATGTTCTATGTGCAGGTCATGACTGACCTCTGCTGAAACCACCTGCTTTTCTTTTAGTTTAGGTTGACTCTCCTGCTGCAGACGCCGTACCAGCTCACTAGATGAGACACAAGAAAAGGAAGAGATTAGCCAAGGATTGGAAATCCAGAGTAAGCTGAATACGCCGTACACATGAAATCACGATCGCAGGACGTTGGATTTGTGGTCAGAAATTGTGGAAGTTCAGTAAAATAGTGTTTGAGTCAGAAGGAAGGAGACCGGTTGGGGCCTCATGACTAATTCAACAGTCGTGTAACTAACTGTATGTTCTGTAGAGAAGCCAAAGAAAACATTGGTGATTCAAGCGCTGAGTGTGAAGATCAATTCATTAAAACATAGCGATAAATACACTACACACACTAGACGCTACACACACGACATTGCAAAGTTTTCCTTAGGAATAATCTTATAGGATTTTATAGGAAGGATTCAGTTTTGCTTTTTGTTTGAATATGATGTGTTCCTTACTGTGTGGTTGTGATGATTTTTTTCTTTCTGTTTTATTATGATTTCTGTCTTCAAAATCTATGCAGACATTTATAAACACTGAATAGTTGAACTCCAGAGCAGCTTCTTTCCTGCACCTCGTCTACTGTATATAGCATTACGCCGCTTCTGTGGAGTTTACATTGAAATATTTGGAACTCGTGCACATCACATACCATTAACCAGTTTTATTTACATAGCACCGAATCATATAGAGCAGGTCGAGACTCTTTAATTCATAGAGACCCAACAGTTCCCTCATGAGCAAACACTTGACAACAAGGATGAAACCTCGAGGCTCTAGGACAGCAAGAACTATAATAACAATAAAAGAAATATGACTAATACTGATAGTAGTAATATGAATATGACTAGTAATAATTATTTCAGATCATATGGATATCAATCATATAATCATATCATGTCATATTAATCATTTCAGAAGCAGCCTATATGACGTGTTTCTTTTTGTATGTAGAATGTGATGTGATTGATTTATTGATTAGTAGACTGTCATTGATGACATCCTCGGCTCTGGGGCGCTGGGAAGGACATTTTCCTTTCTTTTCTGTCATTTTATAAATAAAAACCATTAATAGACCCAGTTCCTATCTTTGTCTTTGTGAAAAATCTAAACCTTCCTTATATTTATTATTTATTATATTATAGTCTCTCCACTTGTAGAGGAAATGATGCCAGCCGGTCTCAAAGCTTCTCTCTGTGTCTCCAGGTGTCCTGTTTCACAGTAACACAAGAAACATCCGGAGCCGATAAAACACAATGACCACACAACACATGAATGTGGTGGTTACTATGATGGTTATCCTCCACAGCATCCCAAAGTGAGGAAAGGAGAGAAGGACGGCAGAGGAGGGATGAAGGAATGAGCAACGAGGAAAGGAGAGAAGGTGATTTCCACTTTCTCTCGTCTCATCTTCTCCTCCATTTGCCTCATCCACAATATTGATTTATTCTTTCCTCAGAAGCCTTTAACGAACGGACGCGTATGCATCGATTACCATTAGTGGACCACATATCCATCGACGATTTTTATGGAGATACTTAATTCATAAAAAAAAAATCCCACAAGTCTTGAGGGGACCTGCAGCAACATTATTTTGAAAGAGAAATATGTGCATAAGTCTGAAAGGTAATGACACATTCACATCCACAGGCCACATACAAATTTGGCAAAAGTCAAGTGAAGTGAAGTTTTAAATGTCAAGCTACAATTTCACATCCTCTACTCGTAACTTCCTCTGGACGCTGCTCACATATGACTTTACCTTCTTTTTTTCTTTTTTTTTTTTAACCAACACATCTGTCATTAAGAACTTTGTAATAATGACTACCTGATTTAAATGTTTATAAAGCATGACTTCAGTCTTTAAAATACATAATTTATGTTTAAAAATAAAAGTCTGTTTTCTTTGTGCTTTTGTTCTTTTAGGTGTTTATTTGACTAAACCAAAATTCATTATTCTAGTCATACAGTTATTGAGATGTCTGACAAATGTAAATACAATCTAAATCTAAGCAGCTCCATTAACCCAATGCATTGCACTATTATGTTTTGTTTACTCCAATAATATCTTAACTTCTCCTAATAACGTTTGACTGGTTTGACCCTGCACCTACCTGGATGCTGTCCAGCCATGAATGTCTCATCTTTGCACAGCAGAGGGCGCTCTGAGCCCATCCAATCCTCCTCCATCCTTCACGCATCAAACGGTGGCTCCTCTTATCCATCCAACTGCATTACCCATTTCATTCCTATAATTGCTTCCTTCCTGTAGCTAATTGGTGCCAATCTGTCCAAACCTCAAAAACAGTCCTACATGTTCAGGAGGAATTGTTCAACGTGTTTCCCTGTTTGTGTGCATGTATGCATTTACCCTGAAGTGTATCTCGGTCACCTGTTTCAACCAAATTAAGACGCTTGTCTGCAGATGGATCGAAGTCAAGCTTGCTTGCACATGTACGCTTTTACATTGCATTTATAATGAAAGTGCTGCACAAACATATCAACAAATATCTCCGATTTATGAATTATTTGCAGACAGTAGTTTACAATTATTTGATTTTAAAGGGTTTGATTTAAAAAGCACGGATGTGGTTTAAAAGATAAAACTATTCTACTTTTCTTTTGCACATCTGACGGTGGATGAATCATGTTGAACTCCAGCTATGTCGAGACAATCCTGGCTGATTTGTTGACATTTTTAGACGGCATAGTAGTGAAATAGCTCCACCTAATTATCTGTCACTACGAGCTACGTTAATATTTTGTGCGTGTCTCCAGTCAATGAAAGCACTACGATACGCTGTGACCCCGCCCACTGAACCGAAATACACCCGAAAATAAAAAATATATACATATATATATCTGTCTATATTAGTGCTAAAATACCCAACTACGTTTGTTTCAATGTTTATATAAAGTGATAATTATATCTGAGGGATAAAAGCAGGAAAAGCAGCAATAAATAGTCGGTGTTATATTTCTTAAGGCCGGCGAGTATTTCGCGGGAAAAAAAGCGGAAGGATACAAGCGTCAGTGACGCGGCCGTTTTATTGAGCAGGCGGAGCGCTCAGCTGTGATTCTCGCAGTGGTGATGACAGAGAGCGCGTCGTCCTCAGCGGGTCGCTGGTGCAGCCGCTAAATCTCCCTCATACATGCTTCACACAGCGTCTCTGAAACCAACTGCGACATCTACGTGCAAGGATTTAATGTTACTTTCGTGTTGGAATAATTTTAACGCCCTCTTTTTCGTTTTTTTGGGGTCGGTTTCGCCCCGTCTTCTTCCGCCGACAGTTTTAAATCTAAAAAAAAGGTAAGAGGAGGGGGACTGTGGGGTTTTTTTTTTTCTGGGAGCTTTCATGTCAACCTTCCCACACCAGTTACTGAAATGGTTATTAGTTAGTCAGTAGCAGTTTAGTTAAGGTGGGGTTTTCCCCCTCTTGCCCTCCTAATTTACTCGTTTCTCGTTTGAGCACCTGCTGCAGCAGCACTGGTGCATGCACGGCGTGCAGACAGCCTCGATGTTTTGAAGTGACCATGTGATGTTACTTACACACTTCATGTTGCAGGCAGGATCAGTGCCAAGCAGCCGCTGTCTGCTGCTTTCAACGTTTTTGTACTAATCACCCCGTCTTGTGTTGTTTCCTTCCCTCCTCCATCAACACCAGCTTCATCATAAGGAAAGAAGCAGCGCAGCAGACATCATGCCGCTGATTTCAAGTTTAGCGAGTAAAAACTACGACTACGATTACGACTCAATGCAACCGTTTTTCTACTATGACAACGAGGAGGAGGATTTCTACCCTCAGCAGCTTCAGCTTCCGGCACCGAGTGAAGACATCTGGAAGAAATTTGAACTGCTGCCGACCCCTCCCCTCTCACCCAGCCGCCGGCCGTCTCTGTCAAGTCTCTTCCCCTCCACGGCGGATCAGCTGGAGATGGTGACCGAGTTCCTGGGCGACGACGTGGTCAACCAGAGCATCATCTGCGACGCCGATTACTCCCAGACCTTCCTCAAGTCCATCATCATCCAGGACTGCATGTGGAGCGGCTTCTCCGCCGCAGCCAAGCTGGAGAAGGTGGTCTCCGAGCGGCTCGCCTCCCTCCACGCCGCCAGGAAGGAGTCGTCGTTGGCCGCAGACAGCGCAGAGACCACCGGTGCAGCCGCCTGGAGGCTGAACAGCAGCTACCTGCAAGACCTGAACACATCCGCCTCAGAGTGCATTGATCCGTCGGTGGTTTTCCCGTATCCGCAGAGCGTAGTGACGCCGCTTAATAAGGATTTGGGTTTGGACACACCACCAAACAGCGGCAGCAGCAGCAGCAGTTGTAGTGACTCAGGTAAGCTGTGAATATACTCATCATGCAGACACACGCCTCTGATGAGTGAGCAAAGATTGGGCATCAGATAGAGCATGATAGTAGCTTCTGTTATGACTAAAACTCTTGTTTAAAGTCATGCAACATGCAGCTATGTTGTCAGGCAGGAGGTAGACATGATGCTGTGGGATTAGCTGGAGGGGTATGACTGATGTAAAGCATTCAGCTGATGTGGAAGAGGAGTGGGGAGGCAATGCAGAGGTTGTTTCCCCTCTCCTGCTGTGGCATGCAGTGGAGCTGCTGAATCAGAGTCTGATTGTTTTGCTTTTTGTGCTGTGTTACAGACGATGAGGATGGAGATGATGACGACGAGGAGGAGGAGGAGGAGGAGGAAGAAGAGGAAGAGGACCAGGAGGAAGAGGAGGAGATCGACGTAGTCACAGTGGAGAAGAGGCAGGCAGTGAAGCGGTGCGAGCCCAACCCAGCGGAGACGAGACATCCCAGCCCGCTTGTGTTGAAGAGGTGCCACGTCTCCACCCACCAGCACAATTACGCCGCCCATCCATCCATGAGGCACGAGCAGCCGGCTGTCAAGAGGCTGAAGCTGGAGACCAACAGCAGCAACGGTGGCGGCGGCGGGGGAGGCGGCGGTGGCGGCGGTCACAGCAGGGTTCTCAAACAGATCAGCAGCAACCGCAAGTGTTCGAGCCCGCGGACGTCTGACACGGAGGACTATGACAAGAGAAGGACTCATAACGTACTGGAGCGCCAGAGGAGGAACGAGCTCAAGTTGAGCTTCTTTGCTCTGCGGGATGAGATCCCTGAAGTGGCCAACAACGAGAAGGCGGCCAAAGTGGTGATCCTGAAGAAGGCTACAGAGTGCATCTACAGCATGCAGTCAGACGAACAGAGACTCCTCTCACTCAAAGAGCAGCTGAGGAGGAAAAGTGAACTTTTAAAGCAGAGACTCTCACAGCTGCAGGGCCCTCGTGCTTAAAGTTTGAATCATAGACTGTTTTGTTTTTTTTCGTTTTTTTTTGGCCTTTTGTTTTTTTATGCAAGTTCAAGACTTTGGGTGTACAGTTGTTGTTGCATGCAAATGCAAAGCGGATTAAGTTGTTTTGAAATCTTGTTTGATTTCAATGTTGAAACTGCCTCAATTGAAGTTATGGGTGGATTAAATATTTAAAAGTTTATTTTTATTAATAAAATATAAAAAAATGGGGTTACCCTGTTGAGGGGCCCAAACTTAAATATGAATTTTTATGTTTTGTATATAATTAATATTTCCTAAGAAAATGTATTTTTGGATCTCAATTGTCTGGATGTTCAGACCCGGTGTTTGGTTTTGTTTTTTTTTCCATTATGTTCTAGATTCTTTTTGAAATATAAAAAAATGTTCCTTCTTGAAGTTGCGTCCTTGTTCTTGCAGTGCATAAAAACACCATCAAACATTTTATCAGAGCAGCTATGAGTTTGATTCATTATGTGCTGACAGGGTACACGTTGAGTCCCCAGATAATGTGAATAAAAGTCATATACTGACTTTGATGCTCATGTTTAAAGATGAAGTCATCTTTTTTTTCTAACTGCTTCATGGTAAATGTAAAGGAAGTTAAAGGTTAGAATAACTTTAACATTTACACCTGGAAGATGCGGTTGTGCTGTGGTTTCTATGTATGATCATAAAGAAGACACGGTAAGCTTAAGTCTATTGATTTATGTATGGATGAATTTAAACTTAAAGGAGAGTTTTTCATATTTTATTATATTAAAATCACTCTAAATCTTGTTTTGGACAGAAGGAGTTCAGCTGACCTAAAATATGCCTGTTAAGACATCACAGATCTAAATTTACACAATGTTTTTCTGAACACTGTTCTTAGAAAGTGTGTGTGTGTACATTCACAGTAACTGGAAGCTGGTCAAAGTCTGTGTGTGTGTGTGTGTGTGTGTGTGTGTACTCTAACACACTTGGCCAATGAAGCTGACTCTTTATTCTGATCACATCACTTCAACTAGTGTCTCAATATTTAATAATTTAAACACACACATTTGATGTATGAAACTAAAAACAGGTTGTTATACAGTTGCAGTCACATTTATTTACACATATTATATACACACATTTATTTATGTAATATATCGTTACGCAAATACAACAGGTTGAAATCTCCTTTTGCAATATTGATGGAAAATGAGCAATAATATAAAAAACAATAACAATAAAAGTAAAGTAAACCTTCCTGTTGAGTATCACACCGTGTAGTGTTTATTATATACTACGTAGCAGATAATGATAATATATTGATACGGTATCGATTTTTGCGACCGTCTTTCCAGTTTTGCCGTGACGTCACACGCCGTGTCCCGAACGCGCTCCCTTGAGCGCGTGGTCCTGGTCGCGAGCACATGGAAGTGAGGTGGAGATTTGTGTCTGTGAGACGCGCGACTGATCACGAGGGAAGAAGAAAAAAAAAAGGAATATAAAAACAATAACCCGGTAAGAGCTTCTTTTGTGTGTTTTCTATCGATTTCATTCAACGTCTTTTTTAAATCAAAATGTTTTAATCAGAGAGATGAACAAGCTGCACTGCTGATCATATTCATCAAGTCAAATCTCAGTATCTTCCAATCTGCCTGATGAAGACTTGGTTTAAAGAAGCCAATAGTGTCTGTAGGGAAGCATGAGGAGTGTGCAGAGGTTTAATCTGCTCTGATTTAAACACACGTTGTGACCTGTGTGAAACTATTGTTCTTTTGGGACAAGTGTTATTTTCGGCTGGCTTCTCTATTGTCTGTCCAACTCCTGCTCATGCTGCAGAGTTTAGAGCAGGAGGCTTGTGCAACACACATGCTGCTAGTTTATTGTTGTTGTTTGTTTGTTTTCTGGTGATCACACTGATCAGATGCTGATATATATATATATGTATATATTTTTTCTTGTGTTAACCTGGTGCTGCTTCAAGCATTTGATTTATCTCTGCTGTCAGTGATGTGGTGCAGTTGTTGTGATCATAACAAAAGATGACATCTGTCCGTGTGCCTTATCCTGAATTTATAGGCCGTTTAATGCATTGTGTGGAGCAATGTTTGTGTGCAACAATGGAAGCAAGACGTATTCCTAAATCACATTTTATTTTCCTGATCTGTGAATGTGTTTATATATAAAAAAAGCACTTTTAGCAGAGACGGTGCAGCAGCAGCAGCAGCAGCATGTGTGAGACGTGAGTCAGCCACGCTGAGAGACGGGAGGACCACAAAAGATGGGATTAGTGTGGATCCATTGTGTAGACTTTCAGGGCGGTCTATAGTGAGCAGGGGAAAGTGTCCTGTAACTGGCTGACCTGGATTCAAACCTCCATGACGTCCAACCTGCTGAAGTGTCGTCCAGAACGAGCTCAGAAAAAAAAAAAAAGCTCTGATCTCTAATTTTGTTAAGATAATCTAGTTCGGTTGCCCGGGAAACACGGTTTTGGTGGTTTGCATGTGAAAAGACATGTACAGGTTGGCATTTAGGTTCAAACTCAGCTAGATTTGGGTCAAAAGTTTTGTTTGTTTTTTTGCATGGCTTGGTTAAAAATAACTGCCTGTTTAAACCACATCTGTGTGGTGTAGTTAGGACCTTCGACACACTGAGGTTCGGCCCACTTTTAACCTCGACATCTTTTCACCTGAAATCATAGAAATTCTGCTTTCTAGCTACACTTAGCACCATCTTTGAACACGTTTTTGTTTTGATTTTAATGTGTATTTGCAGTATTTCCACTGTTTTCATATAGTTTATGTTTGTTTGTTCATTTTAACTGCTCCTGATGATATTTCACGCTTTTATTATATAAAATATTCTTCTTTTTTTTAAGACCAAACTGCTCCTCTGCAGCAAATGTAGAGACAAGTATAGCAAACAACAAACAATCTGTTGATGAATTCAATCTACCAGAAAATTGTTTAATTTAAAAAGAAAAAAGAGTCCAGAGTTCAATAGTCCCAAACCCAAATATATTCCAGTTACGCTGATATTAAACAGAGAAAAACAGCGAATAGTTATATTAGAATATCAGCTAATAAAACTAATAAATAAACAGTAATCAGTGTGACAGTGAGAGCATGTGATTCTACAGCGTTTACTGTTCGTTTTATGCATTTCTGTGATCCTCACTGCCTCGCTGGATGCGTTTTTAAATCTAGTAAATGTAACATACAGTATGTTAAAGTGTGTTTTAGAGATCTGCCGAGCTCGGCCGCCTCACCACACCACTGCACACATACTTTTCAGATACTTTAGAGGCCCAGAAATGCACGGAGGTTTGCTGTTATGTAATCTGTGCTTTCCTCAGAGCTGGAAACTGGAATAGATTTAAGCAGTTGATACTCCTGAAGTCAAAACTGTAGCCACTTGCCAGTTAAACTTTACTTTACTTGGCCGTGTGTCTCATTTTAACAGCATTATTATCATTTTTTATTATTATTATTATTATATGACATCACTCTCTTCTTTGGGAATGCGTTGCCTCGTTTGCATTCCCCGTTTTTTTGTCTCTAGTATGTTTTGGCGGCGGCTGCCTGTGTTGTGCTGCCAGCTTCGTGGCTGCTCAGTGTCAGACAGTTCAACATGTGAGACCGTTTAGGGATATGTTTCTATTAAAAAAAAAAAGTGGCACGTGTGCTCCTGAATGCAACACCACTGTTTCATACTTGTGTTAAAATGCAACTCTTACCTTATCAGCTGCACACTTTTTTTTATTTTTTTTACTTTGTAGTTGTGGGTAGCTGGTGATCTTTTAAGTAAACTTTCTGCTCACTTCTCTGATTTAAATAAGATGGTTAACGTATGCTTGGTGCCTCTGAGGGGAACCGTTATGGAGCAGTGCTGTGAGGCGCCCGCAGCAACGTCTGGCTCTTATGTAACAGTATTTGTCCCTCTGGTACATGATGTCATTGCCGAACCTCATATGCTTACAGAATATAGAATATACAAACTAAATATAGACTTAACAAAAGCAACATTTATAGATTTCAAACCTCAATTTCCAAACTTTTTTTTGTTTTGTCTTTGAGTGTAAATTTCCAGACTACAGTAAAAACACTGCACATTACCCCCACCCCCCCTAAGGTATAGCGTTTAGTTTTGACCACAGTAATCTCTCAGAAAGTCTCTAATAAGCCTGTTTTATTTTTTATTTTTTTTGCCACAACCCAACTTTTCAAGCCGCCTGTCCATTCAGATGAAGCTCTGATGGAAAAAAAAAAGCTGCTGAATAGCCGGTCAGCCTTTTTTTTTTTCTCTCCATTTGCATGCAGGAGACGTCAGTGCATAGCGGAGCATTGTCATGCGCTATAATGTAACGACGATCCTCATCAAAGCAGGGCGTGCTGGCAGGATTAGAGCTAATTCTCCCACAGGAGTTTCCCTCAGCGCGGTGTGGACGCAGACGTCCACACAGGAGGCCACGAGGAGGGCAGGTTTTTTTGGGCGGCTTTTTGTGGAGCAGAGTAATGTTGCAGCATGCTGCCTTTACATATACAGTACTACACAAATTGTATACTAAAGGCCAGTCATAAGTTAAAATGTTGACATAATTATCTTATTTAGCTGCGGCGAACAGACTTTAATGCATTGTGTGGAGCAATGTTTGTGTGCAACAATGGAAGCAAGACGTATTCCTAAATCACATTTTATTTTCCTGACCTGTGAATGTGTGTATATATAAAAAAAGCACTTTTAGCAGAGACGGTGCAGCAGCAGCAGCAGCAGCAGCAGCAGCAGCATGTGTGAGACGTGAGTCAGCCACGCTGAGAGACGGGAGGACCACAAAAGATGGGATTAGTGTGGATCCATTGTGTAGACTTTCAGGGCGGTCTATAGTGAGCAGGGGAAAGTGTCCTGTAACTGGCTGACCTGGATTCAAACCTCCATGACGTCCAACCTGCTGAAGTGTCGTCCAGAACGAGCTCAGAAAAAAAAAAAGCTCTGATCTCTAATTTTGTCAAGATAATCTAGTTCGGTTGCCCGGGAAACACGGTTTTGGTGGTTTGCATGTGAAAAGACATGTACAGGTTGGCATTTAGGTTCAAAGTTTTGTTTGTTTTTTTGCATGGCTCGGTTAAAAATAACTACCTGTTTAAACCACATCTGTGTGGTGTAGTTAGGACCTTCGACACGCTGAGGTTCGGCCCACTTTTAACCGAGGTCTCGACATCTTTTCACCTGAAATCAGAGAAATTATGCTTTCTAGTTTTTAAATCTAGTAAGTGTAACATACAGTATGTTAAAGTGTGTTTTAGAGATCTGCCGAACTTGGCCGCCTCACCACACCACTGCACTACTTTTTAGGATTAGAGCTAATTCTCCCACAGGAGTTTCCCTCAGCGTGGTGGACGCAGACGTCCACACAGGAGGCCACGAGGAGGGCAGGTTTTTTGGGGGGCTTTTTGTGGAGCAGAGTAATGTTGGAGCATGCTGCCTTTACATATACAGTACTACACAAATTGTATACTAAAGGCCAGTCATAAGTTAAAATGTTGACATAATTATCTTATTTAGCTGCGACAAACAGACTTTAATCCCACGATAACTCTTTTTAAACTTCATGTCACGTGACAGATCAGCCTATGTACTGTATATAAGGCATGTGTGATATTGTGGATTCCTGTCAGATTCATGCGCTGGGATGATTAATGCATTAATCGACTGGCATTCAACTGAAAAGTAAAGGACAGTAATTTATATAATTGATTAAGGGGTTCCAGGTTTTTCTCTTTTATGTTGCTATAAGGTGAGCATATTTGGGTTTCTGTTAAAATAATGGACTACTCTGTATTTCACTGTTTCACAATAAGAATAATCATTAGCTGCAGCCGCTCACCATCGAGGTCGATCGCATTTTGACTTTTATGTTAATATGGTCGTCGCCACTAACTGGCTCAACGCTCAAAGTTTTGATTGATGACTGTGGCTGCAGGCTGGTGACTTGCATACTGAAAATACCAGTAATGTGACGTATGAACGCTGACTTCACGGTTGCATCTTGAGACTCGCCATAAGAGGCCGTGTGTGTGTGTGTGTGTGTGTTTACAAGTCGCCTTACAGAGTGGTAGTGTTGAGTGAAGAGGCATGCGGTTTATAGTACGAGTGGAAAGGCATACTGCGCATATTAAAGAGGAATTTGCCTCAATAGAAAAACTCCAGTGTCCTTGAATTCACTAATCAGTGCTTGTGCACATTGACATCTCCCTCCAGAGGAATTACACACTCATCCAGCGACTCTGATGATGTCCAGCCTCCAACTGCTCCATCACCAGTGAATAAAACTAAGGCCATCTGACCTTATCTAAGCATCTGAACAGAACTCAATGTTCTTGTAGGTTTGAACTGGAATATAAAGCTAGAAAGTAAAGTAGTCTGAACCTCATAATCACCATGGATGCTTTTTCTATCATGAAAATTGTTTTGGGAAATTGATCTGCGTAAAAAAACATTCACGCTATATGCAGGTGAAGCGCTGGGCGGAGCACAACGGAGTCTGGGAGATAGAGTAGTTGTCTTTTAGCTTTGATCGTCTGTAGGACTGCAAATGATCATTATTGATCAATCCGTCGATTATCGTCTTGGCTGTAAAATGTCAGAAATGGCGGGGGGAAAAATGGGCATTTTTGGTGTTTTTTTTGCAAATGTTTGTCTGAACAACAGTCCAAGATTCAAATATATTCGGTTTATTATCATGTATGACACATAATAAAATCTTCAAATTGTCGACATTTGACGAGCTGCAACCTGCAGATATTTGATATATTGGCCTTTAAAATATGACGCCAAATCAGTAGCGCATCATCAGCGCCCTGTTAGCGAGTAAACTACTGTAGGTAGCTCGGACTTTGATCAAGTATGACGCTAATATCAATTCAGCGCTAACGATGAGCTAACGTTTGCTTGAATAAATCTAACCTACATACCTACACAGGTGATTATTACACGACTAGCTGGTTAGCATGCTAACTTCACTGGATATCTGCGCAACACGATACGTAGACGTTACTTCCTCACGTACTGTTGACCGCTTTAGTTAATTTTTGAATCTTTTAGTGTTTGAAATGCTAAAACAGTTTAAATGGGTGCTTAAAACTGTAGTTTCCGTTTGGTGTTAACGAGGTACTCACTCGCTTTATGTCACAACATGTTAAGAGTCATTTCAGCTTTAACCTCTTGAACCTTTTACTTCAAAGTCAGAAAATCATTTTTTAAACACTCGGTGACGTCCTCACATTTATTCTGCTGGTTCCACTTAATGTAAGTGTGACAATATAGAAACCCATGACCCAAGAATCAACCAATAAGAAAGAGGAAACGCTGACGCTCAGCTGCTGTCGGACTACTGCTGCGCAGGTACTCGGCAGGTAGATGTTGGCACCAACAGTAATGTAAAAGGGAAACACCAAGGAGCAGATGAACCTTGTCCCAATTCCCAGGTTCTGCGGGTGAGATGAGTCACACTCGACAAACAATGTGTGCGATTTTTTGCTGTCAGTTTACCTCAGGCCTGGAAGGAGAGAACAGACGCAAACTGTTTGACTGACCTACATAGTTTGTTTATGTGTCCTGCCACTGTGGTAGTGGAAGGACGAGTGTTTGAAAGGAAACATGCCCACGCATTTAATAAGCGGGTTTCAAGATTCTGTTGTTGAGCTGACAGAGCAGGGGAGGAGCGGATGGGCACCTTTTGTTGTTTGCTCTCTCTCTCTCTCTCTCTCTCTCTCTCTCTCTCTCGCAGCGGTGAAAGGAAGAGCTGCACCGCCTGTTTTAAAGATTCAAAAAGGGGTTTTAAATGATTCTCATGCATCTACGGCTGCATCCGACGACTGTTTTCCTTATTGATTAATCTGCCGGTAATTTCTCGATGAAGCGTTTTTGTTGTTTGGTCTTTATAAAATGGTGAAAAATGTCAATCGCTGTTCCCCAAAGACCACGATGCGACCTCAAATGCTTTTGTCCCAACCAAAGATATTCAGTTTCATCATAAAAGATTAAAGAAACCAGCAAATATTCACATTTGAGAAGCTGGATGCAGAGAATCTGTTTTGTTTTTTTTGGCAATCAAACATGATATTTTAATAATTATTACAAGACTGTTTATAGATACAGCTGCAATACCTGCTTTGTGTTTGGCATCTGATGTGTTTGTGATATCAGTATCTCAGCTGAAAAATAATAAGTTTTCTCTCACACGCTGGATCAGTGATGGATCTTTTCAGTTGAAGTTTCCTCATCAATGTCATGATTTATTAGCGTGGTCCCAGACGTGTCTGTCGCTGCCTATAACTGATTACTTCTCAAAGCGTCTCAAACAAGTCTGGAGTTGAGCTCAACTGTTACCACAGTTGGAAAAATAATCAATCGGAGCTTTGTAGGCGGAAATAAGGAAGAGGGGGCGTCGTCTTCCTGCTGAAAGAAACGGATGGATAAGACTGACGCAGATGTAAGCCGATTTAGAGCTATAGCGACTTAAATGACAAGCATGTGTTTTAAACGACATTTAAAACTATTTAACAATTAACAGTTTGCTAACGAGCTATATGTAAAATGTTTCACTGGATAATGGAGGCTGTTGGAAAATATAAAGGAAAGCACGTTTTTTATAGACTAATCTGATATGAGAATAAACCAATAATTACAATCAAATTCATCTTTATTCATTGCAGACGGCACAAAAAAACGGCATCGCATGTTTCCAGCGGAGTTCACAGTGCAGCGTAACGATCACTAAAGCGCCGTTAATGAAATATTAATACCGTCTTGTCAGTGCCAACTCTCTCCATCACTCACTCACCAGGGGCTGGAAGTCAGGCTGCTGTCTGTCTGTCTGTCTGTCTGGCAGAATTCATTAGACTGATTGAACAGTCCCTGCAAAAGGTTAATGTAGTTTTAGTCCTGGGCGCGGCTTTGGAGTGAGAGCGGCCTGTGTGCCGTATTTAGTAGAGGGGTGAGATCATCGGATTGCCGTGTCGCTTTCTCACCTTTTTTCGCTGTCTTCTCGTCCTGCTGTGTTATTTAAAGCTGCCAGTGAGCCACGGGCCTCAATGAGAAACCACCAGAGGCACATCTGCGGATGTCGTTCAGTGTATTTAGGTGTTTTAGGTAGTGAGTGACACAGGGACATCCTCTCAACACGTGGTCTTCACTAAATGCAGCCTGCCCCGGTCCTTGCTCAGACAGCCTTGTGTCGTCTGTGCAGATGAAATGATGCAAGCAAATGACGAGTTGAGGAAGCGTTTTAGTTGGTATGTTAAAGGGTAAAAAGTTGTGCATGTTCTCGTGGCAGAAAGATGCATTAAGATCAGAGGTCAAAGGAAAATGTATACTGTAGGTATATATTTGGCTTTAACTTCCTCCAAATGAAGGAGCAACACTAGCAACATTAGCATTTTATAGCACATTTACTTCACACTCCACAAAGCTAAGCCTCCGTACTTTTCTACTTGGGTCTGATGGATAGCCTTGGGCACACTGATCCTGCTCCCTTTTGATGTGCTGACTGTCTGTCCCTTGGGTGGTTTTGATTGCCTCTTTACTCCCCTCCTATGTAAGTCAATAGGAGCCAGCCTGCCATCTGTGGGAACTGATACCTCTGCTGAATCATACTATTAAAGTGCTCCTGCATCTTCCTTTTCCGCTGTCTGTGCCCGCACCCTCTCACCCCCTGCAACCCCCTCCCTAACCTCCCCTCTCTTTTTCTGAAGCTGGGCTGCGAGGACATGTCTTATCTTACTGCTAGAGATGCACTAGACGTGTCTGCCAATTGGGGCTAAGGCCGTGTCCAGACCGAAAATAGCACTGCGTTACTAAAACGCAAATGGCAGCGGTAAATTTGAACAACGTAGGATTTTACAACTCTGGAAAGTTATCATCTAATTTTAAGATTAGCTGTCATTCGCTACAATGACGAGGTCATGCTGTTTGAGGTACCAGTGACACAGAAAGTAGAACTGGAGTTACAGATTAATGCATTTCAGATTTTATCAGAAGCCATAACGCTGCACAGCGGTTTGTAACACATAGATTTTACAACTCCTGCAGCCTAGACACACTCCCCCCCCCCATTGAAATGAATGGTTCAGACTGCTGTTTATCATGCATCGGCGTATTAGGTGTTAATGCAACCTAAAAACAAATGTTTATTTATTGGTGGGATTAATGGCAGTCCATAAATGACGATTCCCTGCTCCTCCTGCGTCGCTTTTTGCAGTTTATTCTTGGAGGACAGTTGTGAAAACATTGACGGTGACAACAGAGGAACAGAAGCCGCGGACAGCTGACGCCTCGCCTCTCTAATGGAGATACAGCGTGAGGAGGAGGAGGAGGAGAGTTTGTATCACTGCGAGCCCAGCAGGCTCATCCTGGTCCTGATTAATGGAGCTGTCTGTAGCGCCTCGCAGGGGAAGAGCAGGGCTGTGTTCCCATTGACTGAAGGCCCTGTTTGTTTGCCCACAACAGATGGGCCCCCCGGGGCCCCTGGCTCGTTTGCACCTACCCTTCCTTATGCGCTCAGCATCCTTCATTTCAATCAGTGAGCAGGTTCCTGAGCACAGACACCTAACCTACAGGTGACCTCTGTGACTGGTGCAGCAGCTCATTGCTTTGTCGTATATGTTGTTAAGACTTTTCTCTTTTCTTCTTTCGTCCTCACATCTCGCGGTGTCTTTCTGTAGGATAATTGTTCAGTTTTGCAGGCGAGTCATAGTTTGTGTTGGTTACATTTACGATGGTAGTAGAGTTTTCTTACATATACATCGGCCTCTGGAAAGTTGAAGATGGTGTGTTTCAGTATTTTCTGACATTGTATGTATATATATTTTAGGATTAGGCGTCGTAACAGTTTATGTGGTGGTTGAGCCAAACTCTGTAAAAGTTAAATAGTAAACATTTAGTTTTCTGTGTTTTCAGCCCTCCATCACAGTTTTCATTGCAGTGTCTGAATAAAATAATTGCACTTGTACTTGTGAATAATCTAATCTTCTGCCAAAGTTCTGCCAAATCAGACAAATGCAACACCAGACTGAAAAATGCCTCGTCCCAGAAGCGTCTGAGCCTTTCATTCACGCAGCAGATTGTCATTATGCGTCTAAGATTCGTGATAAATTGGACGAAGAAGACGGTTTTGAGAACTCCCTGTTAATTGTTACACGCATACAAATCGAATCCTTTTGTTTAATCCTCAGATTTCAAGATTTTTTTTTAGATTTTTTTTTGGGACATTTCTCGTCCTCTCGTCTCTCCTAGCCGTGGTGACATTGGACATTGTTTCCTCTTCCTGCTGATGGCTGTTGTTCTTTTCACTATCAGGGACAAGCAGAAATGGGACTTTTTCAGTTGCTGCTGATTTACCACAGATTAGATTGCTGTCCTTAAGCAGGAGATTGCTTGGTTTCACTGCATTTATAGTAGTAGGAATATAATGTTGACCATTATACGTCGGCTGTTGTGACCAAAGATCATGACGGGAAAAGGCGTTTTGATGTCACATAACTTTACATTGATACAAGGCCGTGTCCAAAGCATTTGTGACAAATATAGCAAAACCATGAGAGCCGATATTTGTTCCTTGATTACATTCGGGAATCGCTTCCTTCCCCTGATTATTTTCCCTGGAAGCTGAACTCTTGCTCCTCTCTGACTGACCCAGGCATTTTTTTTTGTTTTTCTACTTAGTAAAACAGATGCTTCATTTGGGAGAATTAGCTTAGATCTTCAAATGTAACATGATTAAGGATTAAGAATAAGCGAGAGGAGTCAATCCTGCTCTCTAAAGCTTTCTTCGTCCTCGGTCCCGCAGCACACATCTTGTGTATTGCCACAACCTTTTATCACACACACACACACACACACACACACACCCCTTTTTTGCTCAGCAAGGCTTTTATATCAGCAGACTGAAAAATGTCACAGAGGGCAGTTTTGGTTTGTTTACAACAGAAGGAAGCATCTCGCTGTTTGGCAAAGGGTCACCAGATAAACACGAGGATTCGTGAGATGATTAATGGCAGAAAAAAAGAAGAAGAAATCTTTGAGTTTTGGTGAAATATTGGATCATTTATTGAAATGAAACCATGTGAGAAGTTTAGAGGGGAAAAATCACTATTTGTTGGAGCTCATAGAGATCTGACCCGACGACACGGTGCTTTATGTAAGACATCAAAAAAAAGTTGTAAACCACCAGTTTAATCTTTAACTATGTGTTATGCACTTTAAAAGCTTGCTATATTATCCATTGTGTGAAATCTTGATCTGAACAGCACAAGACACCTTTGCCTAGTTACGGTTGCTAAGCCACGATTGGACAATCTGCGTTCGAGGGAGGGATTTAGATAATCGGTCAATTAAGGGAAAATAAAACGACTCGCTCGTAACGTATCCTTTGTGCGCCTCGTTCTTTTGTGGTGGTGAATGTTGCGCTCGCAGCTGATCAGATGGCTTGTTGTCTTTGTCTGTAATGCCCTCACATGGTATTCCAGCCTACCTCCGTTTAATCTCTTTGGGCCTAAGCCAACTCTAAATGCACAGATCGCCTCTTTTCAGAGAGACAGCAGTGTCAGCAGGACTGTGCTTCTCCGCTGAGCCCCCGAGCAGACCCCTGGGTCCCTGTCTCCCATGCCCTGAAAAGGAGGTTGAACCTGTGGGACCGGCGCGCCAAAGCGGCCTGGTACTCATCAGCCGCTGGAGGTGTTTTGTCTAAAGCTTTTTCATTCATTTACTCTTCTGTGGAAGTGTGCCTTTAACATTAAACAAGCAAGGGCTGACGTGTAAATATTTAGCCTTCCATGTTTGAGCGAGTTCAAAGGCAGCCGAGGAAATGAATGATTGGACGTTCTCCAACTTGGACATGTAACCCAGATAAAAGAACCTGAATTGAATTGTCCGCGAAAGAAATTTCACAGCTAAACCTACGTTTTCGTTGTAAAAAAGGGCAGCAATTAATCACAAACGCGTCTTTAATGTAGGATAGAGGACACAGAAGCCTCCGGTTTCACATGTCCCTTGAGTTTCCCCGCCACGGTTGTTGATTAATGCGGTGCCTCCGATTTTAAACTAGAGGATCCAGCCGTCCTGTAAAGGCAGGTTACTTATTGGTTGTTACTCAAAATGACAGTGGAAGGGTTACAGTGTCAAAAGGGCCAGAGCATTGGGTGAAAGGTCACCGCTAAAGATATTCAAAAGGTCGTTTCAGACACTTCACCGTCCTGACAGTCTGATCGGAGATGTCAAGAAGTGCGGTAGCCGTGAAAGAGGAACAGTTCATCTTCTGCAATTCCACTTCCTCATTTTGACTCCCTTTTATCAATTAAATGTGAACTGGTTGCTGCAAATAATATTGTTCCTGTTTATTTGTCATGTGACACTCTGGTGTCTTTCATTGTCTGAATGACTGAGGAGTTTTATGTCATTTTTTTTCAAAATTAAAGTAGATTGACGCAAATCTCTAACCTTTTTTTTATTTATTTTTTTATTTTTTGGCTGATTTTGAATGATAGTGATCAAAATAATCGATCTCTCATCAGAATGTGAAGGCCGGTCGATCACTTATTGGATTTGTGTGGGATATTTCTTAATGATTTGAAGTGGAAATGAAAGAAGGATGCATGGAAATCCCATGAATGTCATTGAGAACAGTTATATCATCGAGGGGTCATAGGCTGTGGGAATCATATGCATCCATTCAACTATATCTACTGTGTCCTATGACAATTTCACACACATTTCCGGAGGAAATCAGAAAGAAAGTGAAACACTGCACGCTGTGGACAAAGGCAGCGGTTTATCAAATTAGGTTAAGACCCAGTTTGGCTGAAAAATGACCCAAAAATCACCTGCAGCTTTTTAACAGCGTCATGCTTAAGGAATTGTGAATGCAATATTTTCATTATTTTTTTCAAAATATATGTTCCTTATGTGTTGTTTTTTTAGCAGTTCGAGCTACTATCTGTGCAGCAAAGTTCTCCTCAATGCTGGAGGAGGCTGTAAATAGTGTTGTTTATTGGTTATGATGCTTGTGTAAACTATTCACATTCTACGTTTTGACCTTTGACCCCCATGAAGTCAAAAGGTT
Organism: Pampus argenteus; assembly: GCA_036937835.1. Classification (NCBI taxonomy): domain Eukaryota; kingdom Metazoa; phylum Chordata; class Actinopteri; order Scombriformes; family Stromateidae; genus Pampus; species Pampus argenteus. Next base: position 5,009,699 of record CM072880.1, on the reverse strand, counting down.
AGAGATATGAGTTACTTTGAGTAAAGCTTTGCTGTTGCCGTTTATGATTTTTTTGCCTGGTTTATTTATTGTTTATGAGGCTGTTGCATAGATCTTAGTCACCTTACTCTTCTGAAATGAGATAATATATTTGACATCGTTATCTTGGGAAAGAAAATGTGTCATACGTCCATATTTGAAGTTAATAAGAGACTCGGATAAATGAAAGTTGCACAAGAACACAGTTTTTGTCCAGGAAATGGACGACCATGCTCAACTTGTTATTAATATGCATGTACCATGGATTAAAGGACATTAGTTTTTCTTGACCCATGTGTTTTGATGCAGTCATGCATGTTACTGTTAATGTAATTACCAGTGACAGATTCGGTGCTTAATAACATGGAAGTGGTCCATAAAGTAAACACAGTATTTTTAACACACACATGACACGACTGCAGTTACACAATCATCTCATGTCTCCTAAACACTTCGTTAAAGAAATGATGTGTCCACGGGACAATATGTAAAAATATGACCAATGAAAGATGCACGAATGACGCCACGCCTACTAACCAGCTTGATAAGATCATGAATGAGAATGAGGAACATTGTGGAAATATGCAAGTGTTTAGCGCACGCAGAAGTTTAGAGTGGATTACGCTGCAGAAATAATGAGTTTCTTTGGACTTTTAGTTCCTTTTTTATGTGTTGAATCCAATCTGATCACAGCTCTTGTGTCACATGACGGACGGGAACCTTAATTTTCTCATTTCTCAGGGTTATTTGTGTTTGATGTGACAGAAGATGGACTTAATCTGGAGCATCGAATTAAATGTGGATCAGTAAGTAGATTCGTGTTATAAAACAACACAAGCATTCATACACGGTTCGTCTACTGTAGTCTGCAGGAATACACGAGCACGGTCACGTTTATCTTTCAAGAGGAAGTTGAGATCTGCAAATGCACACGAGGCGATTCTCATCATTTAAATCTCTAAAGTACTTTCACTTTTAGAGCTCATGATTGGTGTGTATATAGAACAAAATGCTCTTTTTGATTGTTTACAATCCTCACAAATAAGGAAAAGCTCCAAAATGATTCGCACAAGCCAAGTTTCGGGGGCCCCAGTTCCTACATTTCCAGAGGTTTCGTGAAGGGCTATCATTGTTTTAATTAAAGCCATTTGAGCGTCGTAAGTTCTCAAGGCTGAATGCTCCTGTCGTACTCGTCTTTGTCCCCGCTCGTTCAGAAGAAAAAGGGTGACTATTCATTCTGGATCTGCACCTGTTGAATGGAGCGTACGTCGTCCCCGTTTTACGTCTTGAATTTACAGCTCTCAGCTGGAGGGGCGACCTTTCACTCCGCCTCTATGGGAGAGCTGCAGCAGCTGTGATGACTTCACTGGCTCCTTGTGTAGAAAGACATTGAGAAGAGGCTCGCTGTGCACCTTGAACCTGATAGCAGCCTGATTTGACACAGCGCCTCCATCAGCTGTTAGTTTCTATTTCATTGAACCTTTTTCAAAGAAATATAAAAAAAATAAAAAATGGTGCATTCATGTCTCCTTGTGCTTGTGCTGTGGTCTCATTTGTATCCATTCATCTGACTCAAAGAGAGGCAGGAAGAGACCACTAAAATGCCCCTACGCCTTCAGATGTGTGGTCCTGGCAACAGAAAATGGACTCATGATTTTTCTTTTTTTTTCTTTTTTCATTTTTTTATGAGGCCGGCAGCTGTGTGAAGAGAAACATTAGCAATGCTGACTCATTACAAAGAGTAGCTGAAAACTCGGAGCCAATTTATCTCTGATTTGGCAGTGAAAGAAGTAATGTAGCACACTTCCACTGGATAACAGCGTCTCAGTCTGAGAAGAAATCTCAGCTTTGTAAATGGATGATTTTAGGAAGTGCCCTATTACCCGGCAGCTTCTTCTTGCCTGCTGGCTTTCCTCTGGAGCAGCTGTCGGTCAGCGTGTCAGCGGGTAATCTCTGAAATACAGATTGCTAATGAGCCTGGAGCTCTTGAGGAAGACCTGGCCCTGAACTCAGCATCACAGAGCGCTAAGTGACGAGGTTCCTCTGCTGCATCCGGAGGCACGAGGGGGATAGTTTGAGATCTCTGAAGATTACATATGTCACACTGATTCTGTCTGATTCTGCTTTTTACGCACCACTTTTCTGACTGTGTGTGTGAATCTAGAGATACCACAGAGGTGGTCCAGGTCAGACCTTTAACCCAACCCCCCCTTTAGGCATTATTTCTGCCCTCTTGTTCATCAGTGCAGTCAAGAGGTTTTCGGGTAATGAGCTTGTTGTCGATGAAAGACGGGTCACAGATCATGATCGTAGCAGCCGGTCGGCCGCTGAGAGCATCGACGCTGCGGCACATTCCTCCCGGTTCACGTTACAGCGGAGATGCGAGGCAGCTGGAGTTCGACAAGTTTAGTAACCAGTGACTCAAAAGGGCTGACGTTGCTTTCATTCAACTAGTAGGAGGCAGCTGCAATGAAGAGGATTTACTGGGATGAAGGAGTTACTTATACGCTTTAAAAGAGTTATAGCAATAAAAGAATAGTTTTTGGAAGACAAAAAACTTTGAATACACAAATAATACTTGAATTGATTGTCGGTTTCAGTTAAAATATAAATTATCACCAGACTCAAACTTTTAAATTTCTCTTCTAAATAAGTTGCATCCACGTGTCAACAATTAAAATTGGACTTTGAATTGTGAAATTGTGGGAGAACAGACAGGTCAACAATGATTTTTGTGTGATGGTTGGCTAAATCGTGACCTCAGCCAGATACGGCGGCAGCAGAATTGACCTTTGTGGACTGCAGCCAACCAGCTCTGTTTGTGACCTATTGCAGACGAGTCTGTCCCTTCAAGCGCCGCTGTTATCAAGTGACTGACCTGGTTTAATCAACATCAGATGAAATGGGATTTCCCATAGAGCACAAAGTCATTGTGGAAAATGTCATCGAGCTCTCCTGCATACCTCAGTGTTTTTAGCAAGCGGTTTGCTTGGTGCTTATCGTCTGTGTGTGTGTGTGTGTGTATATACAGCTCTGAGACAACTGCAAAATGATCATGATTTTACTACTTATAGTTATGTCTTTGAGTGTTTTTGTTTTATTCTATAAACTACTGACAACATTTCTCCCAAATACCTAATAAAAATCTATAAAAGTCACTTTGAGCATTTGTTTGAAGAAAATAATGGTGTGGTCAAAAATGGTCAAAATAACAATAAACGATGAAATGTCTTCAGACCTCCAAATAATGCGATGTTGTTTTAACAGAAATCAATATGTGGTGGAATAACCCTTTATTTTTAATCACATTCTTGGTGATTAAAAATCCCGGTGGAAGAATTCGAGTAGCGCAGCTTCGTTTGATAACCTGCGACCGTCCATTCTTCTTCTTGATCACTTTCCAGAGGTTTTCGATGGGGTTCAGGTCTGGAGACTGGGCTGGCCGTGACAGGAACGAATCTGCCCAAATCCAGCCTTGCTGAAGCACCCCACACTGTAAGTGTAAGACACTTTCCAGGTCTCCGTCTAACCATTACACGACCAGGTGTTGGACAAAGCTGAAAATTGGACTCATCAGAGAAGATGACTCTTACTCCAGTCCTCGACGGTCCAAACCTCAACCTGGCTCTTCTTTGCTTGCCATTCTTTCTGTAGGTCACTTGATGTCTTTGGTTTCTAAGTGACATTTGAATGAGTTGGCGATCCTCCCATCAGTGGAGAGTCGTTTCTTATGAACCTCTGTCTTAGGATGGAAGCAACCTGACGTTCACTGCATCCCTCTGCCAATAAAGCCAGACTTGAACCTTTCTTTTCCTCACTCAAAACTTTTCCTTTCACCTCTTTTGTCACGATCAGCAGCTATTATTTGAGTCCACTTATTCTGTGGTACTCCTAGCACTGTTTTTGCCATCCAGCTGGTCCTATTGCAACAGGATAGTGATGAACACAGCAGTGGTTTTTATACTTTTCCTCATTTAAATAAGATTTGGTTCAGGTAATCACCCAATCAGTACCTTTTATTAAGCAGAATGAGGTGTGTTTGTGTGGGAATTCAACAGACGCTGGAATGGAAAGGTTGTCATACATGTAGAGATGCTGATTTCAGAAAAAAAAAGAAGCAATGGTCTCTCATATTTTCCAGAGCCGTGTATATATAGGAGTGCATAAATGAAAGTGCAGAACACCGCCGGGTTTAGATTTGAGTGTGCAGTGTTTGCCTGGAAGTAAGCACACTATAAAGATACATGTGAGCAAAATTTCATTTCGGTGCCAGTTTTAGCTGAGCCGCACTCGTATACCAAAACCCCCACGAATAGCATGAAGTCACGTGAGCGAGGCAGCAGGGCACGGTGCCAGTGGGTCGTGTTGGTTTTCAACCTCGCCCCCACATTCCTTTTAATACTCTGTCAGACCCCTGGAAATACTTTTCCTATGACACGTGGCTTCCCGGCTTTTATAGCCACTCGGCTTCCCTAGAAGTCAACCTCTGTGTGAACCACATGACCTTATAACGCACACGGGACTGCGGTGGAAGCACCAAATATGTCAGCAGTAAAAAGACACACAGCAGGAGTTCCTCTGCTTTTTACAGTAACCATTTCAACATATACTGTACAAGGCTGATTGATTGTTTTCAGGTTGTATTGATATATTCGGTTCTATTTTTACGTGTTTGCAAGTTTACTCGAGTACTCTTCCTCTGTAAAAACAGATGTCTAGTATCCTCGGAGGCTTTTTGGAGAGAGAGCTTTCAGAAGTTTTAAAAAATGTCACGAGTCTTATCTCGGTTTGGGCTTGAAGTTTTCTGAGCCTGCATTATAAACCGGAGGCGTGGGAGTCGAAACTCCAGTTCTTTCTGTTATTTCTCTCCAGTCTCTCCCTTTTTTCCTTCTCGTCTCTGCACGCTTATGAAACACATTTCCAAAGCCCCGGGATTTTCTCTCACGTTTTCAACTGGAACGGGCGCGTCTTTGCGTCAATCCGCTGCGTGCTTTGCATCTGTCTCAACGCACATTAGGAGGCAGGGGAGGGTTTTAATGAAAGATGGTTTGAGTTGCATTATGGGAAAATGCGGGATCGAGTGTTTTTTGGCGCAAGCTAGGAATCGGGATTTCTTTCACAAATCCACCAACTTTACGGATGCACGATACTAAATTATCGGAGCAGAACATTTTTAAACTGGATTTTATGTCCTGTTGCACCCAAACGTTGGTGCAAGAAGACTCTCATTACTGCAGTTAATGATAAATAAGGTTATTTTGTGACAAGCATACAGAAGATTCATTATTTAATAAGAGCTGCTGATTAGAGAAAGAAAATCCCTTTGGTGACACAGTCGGTTGAAAAGTCTGTCTGTGGGTGACTTAAATTAAACAACTATAGTTTTTCCATGCAGCACGTCCTCTGCTCGGGTGTTTTGTGTTTGTGTTTTTTTTGTTGAAAACAACCTGCTCAAACGTGACGGTGGGGGACTCCACACATTTATCATACGACATGTTTTTGCATTCACACATTCCAGAGTGACTTTCCCCAACAGGCGTACACGTTACAGCGTTCGGCGCATTGACAGGAAGTGGAGGAGGACCTTAGTCACAGAAAAACACCAGTTGAAAGAAGCGCTGTCCATTACCACGTCAGTTCCACTTCTTTAAAATGCTGCCCTTAATCTTAAAGCCAAAACAGTTAACGGTCGTGTGGTTTTTCAACCCTGCGTGACGTTAAAGTCAACGCGTCAAAGTCAATATTCATTTCTTAACCAGAAATCAAGCAACAATTCTCAAATATATGAAAGTGAATTTTCTCAACAGGAAACTTGTTGAGTCTATCAGGATGAGATATTTTTATTTGACTTTTTAAAGACACGTCTTTTCATTTATTGCTCTTTTCTTGTCTCACCTTTCTCCTAATTTTATGGGGAGGTTTTTTTTTTTTACGGTAAAAGGAGGCGAATGTGCACTTTTATCTGAATTTCATAGTAAATATACAACTAATATACACCCTATATACGACTCATAATGAAAGGAGCAGCTCCATTGCTATGAACTGAAAGTTTGTTCACAAACAGTCATATCACAAGTTTAACATGTTGTGTTTTTTTTTTTTTTTCTTTTGTCTGTTTTGCAGGGGTGGTGCCTGCAGACCCTCACGCAGTTCTGTGTCTTACTGCAGCTGTTGCACGCACACACACACACACACACACACACACACACACACACACACACACACACAGAGGACTGAAGATACTGATCTGAATGGGAAGGATGCAACGATGGAAGCAGTGTTGGATTTGGTTTCACTAAGTCTTAATGGAACACACACACACACACAGAGACACACACACACACACACACACACACACACACACACACAGGCTGCATGTTTTTTTTAATACTAGCTACTTCCCCTTTCTTTGAGAGGACCATATACCCTGAATAGGCCCCTATGGTGCTTTACATTGCGGTTAGTATGTAGTGTTACTGGTCTGCTTACAGGGACAGTGCTGATCTTTTTTTTTTTTTTTTTTTTAAATACACTATTACTTCTTCAGGCATAAATATGAGGGAGTTTGACTTCAAATAAACTCTGTGAACTCATTTGACCTTCTATTCTTAGAAGAAAGAGACACAGAAGTATTCTTAAATTTGTGACAAATTAATAATTTCTGGGGTCATTAGTTTTGAGCTGGGATACGTTGAGATACTGTCTGGATACAGTGTAGACACAGCAAGGCGTCCGACCACATACAGTTGAGGTGTAAAAGGAATGGAATTTGTTTCGCAATAATCTCTAACCACATGCATTTCTGCTTACATATTCTGTGTGCACATATGTGTGGCATGTTACGATGCCGAATGTTTTGAAAACGCTGCACACTTGTCTGATTGAATCTTTCAGAGTCGGTGTGTGTGTGTGTGTGTGTGTGTGTGTGTGTGTGTGTGTGTGTGTGTGTGCATTACGCTGGGTGTTCTGCATCACTGCCTCCTGTTTACAGCTGCAGAGAGTGAAAGCATTTTTAATCTGTGTATAAGCTCCTTGCACTATTCATAAGGGTCATTTACACACATGATACTCTGTATGTAGTCCATTACAAAACCCTAACCACAAACAGACCTGTTACTTTACAAATAAGGCGTTGTCCTGTATAATATTCAGTAATTTGCGGTTGTTGTTTTTTTTTTATTTTTTATCCTGTCTCACAGCTGATTTGGCTCACTTATGTCCATTTGAATTACTCACCGTATCTGGGATCTTATTTTTCTAGTTTTAGCAGCAGGAAACAAGTCTGATGGGGAAAAGACACACAAGCAGTCAGTTGATCAGTACAGGACGGGTTACACTCAAAAGGAACTAGTTTGTCTGATGCGTTGAAAAGCAAAGGTTGCTTTATAGTCATTGAGAGCGGCGACACAAAGTCGATCATCAGAGATACATAGAGACGAGGAGCGTGATAACTATTCAAATATGTTGATAACCGCACATTTTCAGGTTTCACATTGTCTGGTTTCTCCTGGAAGGCATTCGTGGTGTTGCACTCGTTTCTACACAGAAATAGTCCTGATTAGTTTCTCACCTCTGCGCACCTGGCCGTCGTGCGATTATCGGTTTCAGAAAATGACAAAAACTCATCAGACACTCACCTCCAGTTCTCTGAACATTTCTGAAGCTGTTGGACCATCTGGCGAGCACTTCTGTTGGAAGCACAGGGCTCTAAGCATTAAATCGTCCACCATCTCCAGCACGATTGTTGTTTTTATTCTTCTTGCCTGCTTGTTCTTCTTCTTGTCTTTATAGATGTGTTTTCAAAGGAGGCAAGAGAGGAAAGCGACAGACCAACAACTCAAATTTAAAACACGACACGCACCGGATCGATTCTGTGATTCGTGGATAGATGCAGGTATGTGCGCGGTATGAGAGCCATGCAGCAGAGTGTGTGTCTGTTGTTGTTTTTTTTATCTGTATCTGCCCCCTTATTTTGAATATAAAACAAATGCAAAGGTAAAATCATGATGTGTGATATGTTTCTGCACAAGCAATCTACAGTTGACTTTCTGAACTTGACATTGCACGCTTTCAGTTTTACCACCAAACTGTTGATTTGTTTACAACCCGTCGGACTGATCTTGAAATCTTTCCCCCGTATAAACCAGAATTATCTGTTAAATTACAGTACAGTAATACTAGCAGCCAGGGACGGATCGGGACCAATAAAACAGCCCTGGACTCGATCCTGAGCGGCCGCCACTGCTAGCGCCAGCTGAAAGCAGATGGAGGTGAGCGCCTTGCTCATGGGAAGCTGAGTAAAAACTGTCTCACACTTCCAGTTCAGCGTCCAGGTTTGACTACAGAGCAGGTGTTGGTTCATGTAATTGACTTCGCACCAACCTTTGGATTTGGTCAAGTGAGCAGTTAGTCATGCTCACTGGACTGGATATCCTTCTGCCACCGTCACTTTTTCTTCCTTTACAAACATGTTTTTCTCCTGACTCACATTCAAACCTTCACCGTCTCACCTTTCACTTTGCTTATCCTCAACAGTTTTTTCTCATACTGTTACAAGTGCTGCGTCAAGTTGTCTGAATTTTTTTTTTTTTTTCTCCCCATTTGCTTTCATGTAAAACCAGGGTTGGATCTGGAAGAAAAGACAGCAGGTTAAACAACCACAAACCTCATTATAATAAACCTCTTTCAACTCCTACTCCCTGTTTCTCTGAGGTACAGGAATGTGCTATCATGCGTCACATCCTACGCAGAATTGCTACAGGACTTCAGGTAATGAATGAACCGGGGATGCCCACCCAGCAACCAGGAAACAAAGAAAACTGCACTCCTGGGCAGAATCACTCCCAAACCGGTTCAGGATGACTGAGTTTCCCACCTCTTCATACAGAACGGTTTAACACACATACGCACACACTTGGCATACAGCAGCATGTGTACACGCGAACCAACAACTGTGATAAACATCACAGGGTTTTTTTTTTATGACTCTGGATGTCTGCATATACTAGAAAGAGAAACTTTCCATGGTGTTCATTACATCTTTTTTTTTTTTTTTTTTCTTATCATACACACTCGCTGAGATGTAACACTTTCAACAATGAACTCATCTTGTACCCCTGAACTGTAGTTCAGTATAAGATCTGAGGAAACTAAATACTTGTAGCTGCACAACAAGTTTATAACGAATACCTGTGCTATCCTCTTATGTGCTAACAATGCGCCGCGATGGTTTACAGCCCAGTAAACCTGTTCAGATGTCAATTTAACCAAGTTTGACATGCCGTTTTTTTTTTTTTTTTACTGGCTCATGAAAGAGAGCGAGGTGAGGTAAATGACAAAGATGCAGACAGTAAATGCTCGAGAAAGTATATAAAATACTCAACGTGTCCTCTGTTCTGTTACATATGTATACATGCACCATTTTTATATTGGGTTTCGTTTTTAGTTAGATTTTACTTTTAGGATTGGAAAGGTTTTGTCCCCCGTATCTACAGTACCATAATGTAAATACCACAAGTATTGATTCAGTGTGTCTAGTTTGACCCACCGTCACCAGTTGCATAATGTGTTATGACAGAGGCGACAACTTTCGTTCTCCCGTTTAAATTTAATATTTTTTGAGTGTCCTAAATTTATTCAGTAATTTGTAAAGATGAGAGGAACGTCTGAAAAAAAATATATAATTTTGTGTATTATTTTGTTTTCTGATATCTACTGATCTCTAAATAAACCAAAAATATAAAACATCTGTGACTGCTGTCTTCCTGATGTGATGTCTATTTACTTCTATCTTTAATACTTCCTAAAAAAACATTTTATTAATTTATTCATTTATTTTGTAATATTACTAAATCCATTTATGACTAACTAAAAGGTGGAAACACAAAACCGTCAAGTCACATGATCACACGGGAATATGTATATTATATAAAAAGTCTCTAAGAGAATATTTGTGTATCAAAATGATGACGATCTGAAATTCATAACCTTTTGTTTTGCAGCTGTTTTCATTGACCGAGTTAAAACGTTACAATTTAGTTTGAGCTTACTTTAAAAGTACTTAAAAATAAATTACAAAATAAAACTCCACTGTAGACAAATTACTAACGAGCTGATAGATTTGTCGTGGAAATATGGATAAAAACTAGTCTGTGTTATAAAACGTTTCTTCATTATCATCTGAATTGTTTCAGTTTAGGAAAGTGTCCCGACTGTCTGACCTTGTCGTCAGTGGTCCAGCCTTAGTTCACGCCCTCTGCCTTTTGATGTGGCTGCTCTGTTTGTTCACCAGCGCCAGCGGTCTGCTCTCTCCCATTCAACAATCCGCCATTTGCTAAATCCCTCACTCTGTCTGGCCCAGGCAGCATTGTTTGCGTTTAACACCAGGAGGTGAGAAACATGCAGTCTCTGGCTGCCGAGTGCATTCTGCAGAAATCAGGTGTGACTTCTCACCTGCATTAAAATTCAGCAGGGGCCCTGTCAGACCAATAGTATCAGGATCTGAAACCCGAAAGCCGTAGCGCCCAGCCTGTGCCTCTCATGTTGAGACTTTACCATTATTGATTGCGTTTGAGTCACAGGGCAAAGCATCTGTTTGTCTAAAAGTGAAAAAAATAAGCTTTGAACTTTCCCATTTTTGCTGTTGAAGTTTCCCCTTCTTTAGATTTCTCTGTTTAGCTGGTATGAAATTTGTCATCTTGAGATTAGAGAAGATGCCAACTGGAAAAGACACATCGTTAATAAAAGTAACAATTTAGGTGAAGTGTTGTACAAATAACGAGTGAGGAAATGTGCAACTTGGGGAAATGAGATTAAGTTGTTGTGCAGTCAACGAAATATTTATATTCCAGCTGAATTAAAAGTCTTGAGGGACCTGGAAATGTCTTGAAAACAGAAAGTGTTGTCACAGTCTGCGGGGTTTTTACCTTTGAGGAGAACAGATGCTCTGTGACTCAGATGTTATCATTAATGCAAATGTGTTACATGTAAAACCAAAAAACGCATGAGAAGCACAAAGTACCTGAAACTGTGACTCACCGATTAAAAAGTACAATGATTAATTATTAAGTGCTTTTAGAGTCTGAACACTTAGATTAAACACATACATTTGTTCGCAAGAAAGACTCCTGTGAAGCTTAAAGACAGAAACTTTATGAATCATCAGTAACAGCAACTATGAAAAGTTTACATTCATGCAGTTTAGTTACTCGCTGATATGAATCCCAGACCGCATGGCAGCAATCGAACTGAAGTACACATGATTCAATGTTTACATTTTTAAAACATTTGTATGCTTTATCACAATGAGCTGAGCAGATAATGAACACCATGAATAGAAATAGTGAAACTCTTGCTGCAGTGGTTATACAATTCATTGACAAGGAAGCATGACAGCAGAAACTGTAGTGGAAACCATCAGAGTATCAAGTTCCTTGTCTTTAAAAAACTACACCAGCACCATAAATGGAAGGCGATTCATTCACAAATTTGCACTCTATGAACCCATGACAACACCCAGAGACACCTCCGGTGTTAAAACCCTAAAACATGCAGGTGACTTGCAGCACACTGTAGTAAAATGCATAAAAGCAGAGGCAAAACCAAAGCATTAAGCTTATCATTTGTCGGGAGATTTGCAGTACAAATCCAAATACAACTCATTCAAGTACTTCTTGCATGTAAAAATACTGCACTGCTGCAAAGTTTGAGGTTTTGATCTGACACAGTAAATTTGACACAGTAAACAGAAAGTAAAACCTAGTACGCACCGCTATGTTACATAGATCAGCTTCATAGATCAGCTTAAAAAAAAAAAAGAAAGCCTGAGGGTGAAAGAATTTATTTACAAATGTTAATAAAGTCAGTAGTATGTCAGGCTGTGAGTCTTTTTACTACTAAAGGTCAGTGAGGGTGAAAACACCCACTGAGCATTAGTCTTCAAATACCTGCCCAAACCATCAGTCATTTAATCCCTTTATCTTAATGATCCATGTTGATATATATATATATATACTAATGTGTGTATATATATATATATAAATATATATATATGTATATATGTGTGTGTGTGTGCGCCTTTACGTTTGTATGTGACTGCATCTTATCTCCTCATCAAGTAATATTATACAACCCTCACTGCAGACTATCTCATTTATCTTCTTTTTCCGTTTTACACAGATCTTAGAAGTACAATTCTTCCCATAACTCCCTGCAGCGGAGTCGAGGAGTAGATTAAAAAGTGCCCAGACATGCTGCAGGTGAGCAGCTAACCCTGCGTTCCCAGGCTCGGCGTAAAGAATAATCAGACAGCTGTGGGAGGTCTCTGAGTGCTTGTAACTTGGCAGGAGTGTGTTGAAAAGTATGCCCTCTCCCGAGTCAAACAACGGCACAGGCTGCTACTTGCTCCTGTCCAACTGATCTGCACGCCCACACATGGGAAAAGCACTCTCCCGGAAACATGCACCACCGGTCTCCATGCCCATCCAGGCACTTTTAAATTTCATTTAAACCCATCACTTTGTTTGGGTTAAAAAGATTTCTTAAAATAACATTGTGTGGCGTAAAGCACAGTAAAAGGCTATAAAGTTAAATTTAAACAGCGGTCTTTAATCAAAGCCTTGGCTCAAAGTCACAAATAATGATACAAGTGAAAGTGATCTCAGTGCTGCTAGCGCACCCGATCCTGCTGAACGAGACACAGTATACAGAGCTGTCACACACTGTATAGACCTAAACCGCTCTATAGCAAAAGGCTACGTCCTCATATAGGCTCGGCCACGGCCCTGATTGGTATAATAATACACTGAGTTATAAGAATCCTTCGCTCATTCATTCAAGTTATTACATCATTAATGACCCACAAGGAGACGGTGAACCAGTCCAGTCTGATGTACTGTAGACACTTTTAGTTTCTGTCTTCGTCCAGGCTGCACATTAAACTAACATGGAGTCATTTTTCAGCAGATTTCTGTTATATTTAAGCATAATGAAAAATGAACATACCTCAATATTTGTAGGCATAGGCAGAAAGTTGAAAAGAAATAATTATACATTTTGGTAAACATGCTTATTTACTTTCTTGCCGAGCGTTAGATGAGAAGACTGATAGTAGCAGAAGGCGATTAGCTTATCTTAGCTTAGCACAAGGAATGGAAACAGCTAGTCACTTCTAGCAGTGGTCCTAAAGCTTGGAGCCTAAAGCTCTAATTAACATGTTGTATTTCATTTGTTTACTATGTACACAAACAAAAATGTAAAACAACAAGCTGTGTTTCTGTAGGGACTTACATACTTAATGTCTGTTTGTTAGCGACTGGCTAGCCGGGCCCAGTGACTTCCTGGACTCTTGTTGTCATTTTAGCACGTTAACATTTTAGTTTATGTACGGTTTTAACAAACAAGACAACACATGTTCATTTGTGAGCTTCAGAGGTGTTTGTAAGCAAATTTACAAAGCCAGGCTAGCAGTTTCCTTCTACTTCTAGCTGGTATGCTAAACTAAGCTAAGCTAATTATCTGGCTCTAGCAACTCTTACAATGTTGTATAACTTTAAGGTCAATGTTGTGTAACTTTAGCCAGGCTAGCAGTTTCCTTCTACTTCCGGCTGTTATGCTAAGCTAAGCTAAGCTAAGCTAATTATCTGGCTCTGGCTAAAACTACTTTGCACACAAATATGAGAAAGATATCAATCTTCTCATCTAACTCTTACAATGTTGTGTAACTTTAAGGTCATCAGCCTGACCCTGATCAAGTCGTTTTACCATAAACCTAACCAGACCTCAACCATAGCGTTGAAAACATCACTCTTTTTTAAAAGTGTGATTTACAACAGTTTTGGAAGATATATACGTGAAACGACCACAAATGTTTAACACCGCAGTACGTGGCGGTGTTGTGTAATTTAACACGTAACTTACAGCCAGCACGTAATGTTAAAAAACTGTGGTCACTTCACGTATTTCTGTGAGATCAGGTTATAACGCCTCTCTTTCTATTACTTGTTTCTCTACATAAATGTATTGGACCAAAGTAAATTTACATCCATTTATGTATTTTGCTCTAAACACACTTTTAGTTACGTCTCATACTTACCTGAAAATGATCCCGACAATGTTCTGTTAAAATTGTATTATAAATGTAATATTATATGACTTGGAGGTTTTATTTAATCACTTATAATATATTTTTGTATGTATTTTTACTATATTGAAGTGAATAAACTTAAAAACTCAACGTGTTTTAATGATACTTGCATTTTCTGTTCCTCGGCGGAGGCGGCCCATCTGGTCACATTACATGTATGATGAACCGTCGACTGTCCACATTAAATCACCACCACATAAAGAAAGTCACATCGCACATCTCTCACACAATAGCTGTCACACACAAAAAAAAAAAAAACTTACCAAGGTATTTCTGGATTACAAAGAAATCACCATGTCTGTGGAAAAAAAATGTACAGCCATATAGGTATTGAAAAATTCAGTTTTGTTTAATCTATTTTATTCAGCATCTTCACTGTGAGTCACGGTTAGGGGAAGTTAGCGCTATTTTCATTCACATGTACTGGTTGTGTGAAAAACTAGTGCTGCTTGTATATAAGGTGCCATTTAACAAATCATACTGTTAGTCTTGGGGGCCTCCCCCTGTTCAACCAGGCTCTCAGTTCTGCTAAAGCAAAGTGTGTATATACACTCACTACTGTAGAGCGTGTCACACCATTAACCTCAATGACAAAAAAAACAAAAAACTCTTCTGTTGAATTGTACATACCAGTGATTCAAATGTCACCTAGTATCTCCTCAAAGGCCTCTAAATATTTACATATTACAAGAACTATTATCTCGTAGAAATAATTAACATAAAAAAAAAAATAAAAAAAAAGTAGCAGCTGATCTAAGAGGATGTTTGTGAACCCACGAAAGTGATTCGCCCGTCCTTCGCTAACAGCAGGGAGCCAACAAGTGAATTACCTTAGCGTTTACACAGATGCTGACATTTAGACAGGGCCATGAGAAAAGGGGGAAAGACGGACTGATCAGGTTGCAGCAGCGGATCATTTTGTCGGCTTGAAATCCTCCTGTGTTTATAGTAGAGTGTGTTGTTAATGTCTCTCTACCTGCTGGGTTTGTGTTGGTGGGTGTCACAGTTGCTCTTTGCCCTTCCTCCCCCTCCCCCCTCCCCCCTCCTGGGTGTCTCTCCCTGGGGTCAGTCAGTAAGAGTGTGTGAATATTGGTTAAGCAAACTAACATCACTTCTGACACCAGTTTCACATCTGATGGAAACTGGAAAAAAACAACAGACGCTCTCAGACTGATTACAATCGGACAAAAAAACAAAAAAAAAACAGTTCTTTGATGATAAGACACACAAACTGCCACTTTATCTTTATTGCTGAAAGGTATCAACATTAAAAAAAAAAAAATTGCACAACGGTAGTAGGAAGTTGCATCATGAACTTTTCAGGAAGAAGCTAGCCTGCACATTCTGAATTGAATGTGGTAAACCACTTTAACTCTGTAAATATCAGCACAGTCAATGGAGGCCATTTTTTTTTCTCGCCGCTGTCTTTGTACGTCGCTCACCCGACTGACACTTCTAGGAATGATGGTTGTCTTCACAGAATATAGACACACACACACACACTCTTTGCAACATAGACCTAAAATAAAACAGCAGTTTCCTCTTTCTTTAAATGAAGAGTTTTTACATTTGTACTTACTAAAATCATCAATGAACAAAAAGCCAGAAGGTATGAACATACTTCATATTAACTCACCTTTTTGTGTGTGTGTGTGTGTGTGTTTGTGTGTGTGTTTGTTTTGTGTGTTATGCTTTTGTGTGTGTAAGTGCGAGATGACCTACAGTGAGCCGGCCTGCAACTTTTGGTGACACAATATCTATATATGTATGCTTCACATCTTATATTTTTATTTATTTATATATTATATAGATTATATGATTACATATTTGGTTCTGCAAAAGTCCTAAAATTAAACTGCACTGCACTCATGAGAGATTGTTGGAATTATTGAAAGGAAATGAAGCGATGCTGACGATTGTGGAGGTCGGACATGTGTACATATATCATTACATATCATTCATTAGCTATTTTCACACCTATTACAGATGCTTCTTATGATAATTGTAGACTGAATGCATTAAGAATGGTTATATCCTGCTGATGAACGATAAATAAAGTATCATGTTACGTGACACAGAAAAATATCACTGATAAAATCAGATGTTAGGGAAAACCTCGGTGCAAAAATAAAAATAATTTCTAGGTCATGAGGTTTTGCGGGGCTTTCAGGTCAAACATGCAGATTTGTCTCCAGTAATTTCAATGATGCTTCACTTCTTGTCTGAGTAGGCTGCTCTTATTCAGACAGCATGAAACAATGTTGATAACTAATGAGAGAGAGATCCCAGGATTTCAAGATACTCTTCATCCAACGTGACATCAAAAGGACTTCCTGATTTAATAATAATACATGCAGCCCGCATTAATACATCTATTCTATCCAATTGGGAAGCTCACTTGACTTCTGCAGACATTGTGGAGACGACGAGAAGCAGCCGCTCTTTTACACCCACTATGTTGGTAAGTGATCTGAGACCTAGTGACGTTACACCAAACACAGCCACTCTCTCTCACACACAAACACAAACACACACACACACACACAGAAGAAACCACAATTGCATCAAAGCTTATAATTTCCAGCGCAGTGGCGTTTAGGCATTTCCCATCTAATATAGCGTCTGTTGTTCAGGATGAGTATAGACCTGGAGAAGCAGCATAGAATCATGTGCATCCACAAATGACAGCTCAGGACGTTTAAAACAAGAGAGCTCACATGCTCGGCGGAGTTCACAGAGTGCAGCTCCACGGCGCCTGGAATTAATTCGCTTTCTTTCTTTTACTATCAAGTGATAGGATGCAGCGGCAGGAAAAGGTCAAGTCAGATTTGATGATTCAACACTCAGCGAATGACTTCGGCCACTGTGATGACTCCGGGGGAATAACGCCCTTGACCTCATGAAGAAGCTTTTATTATTTAAACTGAATAAATCAATTATTGCCTTTGTGCGCAGTCACAGCCACGAGATGAAATGTCCTTTTATTTTTTTTATTTTTTTTTTTTATGTGCCACCACATTCATAAATAGGCTGATTAGGATGGCTGTGGGTGTGAGGATCATGTGCTGCAGTGTGACAGACAGTGAATGGCTGGCTGTGTTAGCTCACAGAGGAGGAGACTTGGGGATGCTGTGTACATGAAGGGCCTCTGTGTTTCTGCCATGCACACAAGTATGCATCTCATTACTAGCTTTGGACTGAAATAACTCAGCAGCTCAGGGTTTTAGGCTTAAGGCCACTTCAGCTGAGCCCTGACCTGCGCCGTCCACAAACTTGACCCTCCGGCGTCATTTGCGTTTGCCGTCTTCTGTGCAGAGAGTACAAAGAGTTAAAGAGACAGGACAAAGTGCACACCTGAGCGAAAAAACCTGTACTTATCAGCAAAATGTGTGCCGCCACTAATGTCAGTCAGTAAGATTGCGGGGCTTTGAGACAGTTATCTGATAACTAGACTGAATTATGAGTGAAGAAATCAGACAAAAAAGACATTTACATTCAAACACACACACACATACACTAACCAGGGTCAGTAATTAACAAGGGCTCAGGGCAGAAGTGTCCTTGAAGGTTCATAAAAAAGCCTGTAAAATGAGGGAGGCAAAAAAGCACCTATGATAATTAGCAGCAGCCTTTTTTGCATTTTTACCCCGTTCACGTCTTTGATGGGTTGTCAAATATTCATGTGAGAGTGTCACCGCTGTCCCTCGTGGGACACCGAGGGTGTTTTCAGGAGCTTTTGATCAGATACCAGCTGAGTATGCAGCGTGAAGCAGCAGCACACATCTCGGATTGGTGCTCTATTTATTAACCATGGTTATATATTATATCATAGTTCAGTTAACCCACCACCACCACCTCAAACAACTACATTTATGTATAAAAATAAAATGCTTGCTTGACAATAAAGACATATAATAATGAAACATTGTCCAAATCTGCAATTATTTTATGTATCCTTAAAGGCACAGTCTGTAAAACAGATGTAAAAGCTGTGACCCTGGGCTGAAATCTGCTGTCACTTTCAAATTGATTGACATTGGTTTTGACATTGGATTTTTAATACAAGGATCGATACCAGACAACAGCTAAATATAGTTATTATGCTGTTAAAGATTTTCTGACATCACTAATGTTAGTTATAAACAATAGTGTCCCATATCAGCACATGAAAAGTGTACTGATGTTGAGTTATGTTTGGGCTTTATAACCAAATATAGCTGAACTTAACCATAAAAAAATTGAGCCATAACACAAAACAAAAGTTCATAAAGTTTATCATGCAAACACACAATCATTCATATCATCATCAGTCTGCACCTCTCGCTTATTGTCTAATAAATTCACATCCGTGATCATTTTGCTGCAAAACGTTTAACCTGCCTTACCTGTTTTGGCTGATACCTAAGGCTCCCTCCCTTTAAATCTATTTATTTATCGAACTCCAAAGTCATTCAAAGTCATTTGCATTTTCATTCATTTGTGTCGTCTTTGCCAATTTAACTTCTCCTCTATCGGAAACAGGTCATTTTAGCTCCTGTCTCTTTAAGATCCCCCCCCCCCCCCCCCTCCCCCCCAGCAGACCTCCGGCGGGATACGTAAACAAACACTAATATCAGCATTTCATTACGTTTTCTTGTTCTTTACTCGAAATAGAAACCTCTCAAATTCATCCGCGCATGTTCGAGCCAGAATCTGATGTGAAAAATAAAATGAGCGAACAACCTTTTGCAACGCAGACTACCAACAGACACCAACAGTTTGTGGGCATGTGCAAACAATCTGCTGTCATCACGAGGAGGAAGTAGAGGTAGCTCTGCAAACAAAGCGTTCAGAGCAGGCTCAAGCTCTGGCTTTTAATTTGCAGGGAACATTTTTTACGTACATTCGTACATTCATGCTTTGGACTTTTGACCACGCTGATAATCCGACATCATAACAGTATAAAAATAACATGATTATGCCCCCCCTTTTAAATGAATTTCAATGTTCATAGAGTTGTTATGAGAAACGGGGCATGGCACTATATGCACAAATAGTGACTATAATAATAATACGCTCAGAAACACAAATGCATGAGCGTCCACGCCCAAGCTTCCACCTTCCTGAGAGTATCCTACTTTTACATTTCACTTGGCTATAAATCTGTCCGGGACCCCTGATGGAGGCGGGTTGAGCCTCTTACATGACAGGACGCCTCCACTGCAGTGTCACCCAGTGAACCGTCTTACCTTCCAGCCCTGTGACAGAGACCTACAGCTGCTGCATGGATGTCCCCATCACTCACTGTCAAAACATGGCACCCACCCAAAAGTCCTGTTCAGTAGTAGCTACCTGGGAACGCTGCCAAGACTTCTGCAAAGAGATACTGTATGTACGATAGTAGTAGCATTTGACACTAATCCCTCTTCAGATGTATTATGTGTCTGATGTGTACTGTGTGTACTGTAAGTGTATGAAAACCCTCCTTTTTTCCCCCCTTTGCTGATCAATCAACGGATGTCTTTCATCCTGTCCTTATAAGGATAGTGATCTGGGGGGGGAAAAAAGCAACCTGAATTGGAAGTAAATTGAATTTCCACTTTTCTCATTAACTAATAACGCTTGAATGACTGTTCTTTCTTAACATCAGCAGGTGGACTAAAAGACATCTCAGTACAAAGATCACTTATTTATGGTCCCTAATCTGAATGATTTATCTTTAGGCTCACCCATTTGTAGGCTGCTCTGACAGTTCCTAGATACGTGGGGCACCCACTTGGGTTTATTCAAAGTGTCCGACAAAAACAACCCGGGGGGGGGCTCAAATACTACAGGTGTTCGACCACTGTTGAAAGCTCATCTGGAGAACAGTTGTCACCTCAGGTTAAGGCCTGGCAGCTCTTGCAAAATACATGTTTGGCTTTAGTTATTGCAAAACGGTCAGATAAGTGGCCGAGAATTTCAAGATTTCCCTCAGAAATTGCTTATAAGTGCTTTTTCCTGTATTTTTTGTTTCTCTCTGAAATCTACCACAGCGACAGGTGCTTATGAGCATCTATATTTCCCAGTATATGTATATATATTATATATGAGTGTGCATGTTGGGAGGACGCTGGGGCCTGAAAAAGGAGATGATCCGCGGCTTCACGTGTAACCGCTCCATGTGACGTACCTGTTATTGACACTGAGCATTCAACAGGGCTCCTGCGGGACCCTTGAACTTGAGAGGCAGTCCCTGGGAGCAGCACTGGAGGGCTGAAGAGTTCAGCACAGTTAATGTTCAACCCTTTTGATCTCTGCCGAGAAGTCGCATTCCCTGAATTCCTCACCAGCATTTCCAGCGGTAGAGAGACTATGAATGGCTCTACAGAAGACAGTTAACACTCTCCCATTTTTTTCTTTTTCTTTTCCGTTTTACTTTGGAAAAAGCAGAGTAGGAATAAAGCAGAGCTCAGGGGCTGCGTTCAACTTTTGGAGCTCACTGTCAAGAAATGCCTCGGCTAATTTGCTTTTTGACATTTTTTTTTTAATCGTCGTATGAAATTATTTCCTCCTGAATCTTTACCGTATCTGGCATTAGCTGCAAAAAGTACTGAACGGGTGCTTTCTGTGATCAAAGGATAAAGCGAACCTCCACGTTGAATAATGTCGTTAATCATTATCAAATGTGATGAGCTCATAATGTTCTCCAGGGTTTTTTTTTTTTAGAATTTCACTTGTCCTTTCACTTAATTCGTGCATCATCCAGATCGGGTCAAAGTGACCCGTCGCATTGAAAAGTAATTAAACAACGAGTCAAGCGTGGGCGAGTGACACAGGACTGTTTTCTAAAAAAGATCCTGTACCCTCCACGTTTTGGACATTTAGTGCCTGCTGTGTGTAACTGCTCTACAGCCTGAGACATCAAAGCAGCAAACCTTTTTAATGACAATAAAGTGATCACGCCTGCGGGGGGAATGTGTTTAGTAATTTGCTTAAAATGTCTGCCATGTGGATGCCAGACTTCATTCTGAGAGCGTGAGATAAAACTCAGCAGATGTTGCAGCAGAGACGACCAATTTATCGCCCATATGAATAATACGACGGCGGGCGCAGTGATCTCGCTGATTGATTGTGTGAGATGTTTTCTATTGTTTTAGCTCCGGGTTTTAGACGGTTTAGTGTGAGGGTGATTAACTAATGGAGGGACATAATCCCAGGTAAGAGTCAGACGCTTGGACAATGAACAGCCTTCACTTAACCTCAAACAAAATGCTGAGATTGCAAAACCTGGAGCCTCGGTCACCAGGCAGACTTCAGTCTTAAGGGGCCTTTTTGTGTTTATTAAGAAGACCAAACCTGACGGGAGGAACAAGCCGGTCTGTGTGCAGGATGATGCACGACCGTTCACGGGCCAAGGTGAGCCAACGAGAGCTGACTTTGACACAGACAGAGGCAGAGAAGCTGCACTTTGAGTCGGCGTTGTTATTTGTTTTCATCAGTTTGAGTGCTGAATGAAAAAAACACGACCGGCCGGAGCCGCTTTCTAGCAACAAACTACGGCGAGCCCTAAGAGGACAAAAAATTCAATTCTTCCTTCTCAGATTGATTTTTAGAGGAATTAAAATGTGAAAAAAAACAGTAATTCAAAAGAAAACCAGCACAGATTAAGAAAAAAAAGAACATAGTTTAAGTCCTGACCTCAGGTTGGGAAAACCTGGGAACCATCTCCACTTTGTCCTCCCGATGGTGGACACGTCTCAATGTTGTGCCGTAGTAACATTTTGGTGATCAGTTAATCAAGCTCGAGGTGGTTTCAGAAACCTTCTGATCTGATTGCATGGCATGAATGAACAGGAGCACCTCCGAGTCAAAGAACAAATGGCTTGATGGCTTTATATGGCACCTTTGCTCACACCATATGGCCCTTTGTTTCCTGTGGGCAGTTTGTCAGTTGTTCTGCCACTCAAACAGCCAACAGAATGAATCAAGCATCTGAGCATGTGCAGAAGCTCCTGTCATCACCGGCCTGAGGAGAAAACGGTTCAGACCTGTGAACTGATTGCCATATCATGATGGACGTCACCATTAAGGCCGAGTGAGGGGGAGGATGGGGGAGGAGGGGGGGTCACTATGAGCTAAGGCCTCTGTGGCTTTACAGTGACATCAGGAGATTGGTGATATAATCCTCTTACTGTACACTGTATGCTGTAATGGGTCGGCTAAACTTCGCGTAGAGCCGCAGAAGAGGCGATAGAGACAAAGATGACAGGCGGCAGGCAGGATTTACACATCACACGGACTGAGACACTTTGTTCTCAGCTTTATTTTTTATTTAATGGATGGCAGCAGCTGGGAACTTCATGATCTCTCTCACAGGTGCGGCAGTCGGGGCCCCGTTGACGGCGGGTTACGCTCGACGAAACGCGCCACCTCATCATCCATCTATGCATGTTTTTTAAAAGCTGCAACTTGTAGTACGGCAATCTTCAGATGCTTTACCAGGCGCGGATGCAGAAATATAATATAATAAATTTGCTGTCAGTTTCCTGTAAGTGGCTGTTGGGGGGGGGGAAATATAACAGTGTTTATCCTGCAACAGCAGCGCAATGATTTTTTATGAGTGCATGTTACAGTTTTATGAACACTTTACTCTCTGAGCAGCTGCGTATGCTACTTTATGTTTGACGCTATGATTTAGGTGGTGTGTGGGGGTTTTAGCGTCCACATGCTGTACGCTGAAGACGCACTACGGGACGAGCAGGGGGTCCAGCAGCCCTTTAAAGGGTCACTTCACCCTAAAAAAAAATGGTTTGATATTTTTTGGAGAGAGTTAGATGAGAAGATTAAGACACTTTCATATGTGTATGTATGCTAAGTAGCTTAGCTTAGCACAAAGACTGGAAACAGGTGGAAAAGCTAGCCCGGCTAATTAACACGCTATATGTTTTTTGTTTGATCTGTACAAAAAGTGTAAAAACAACATATTGAGCATTTACAAAGTGTTACAAGGCACACGCTAGAGAGTCGTGACATCACATCCTGTTGTTGTTGCAACCAGCCAATGAGCTTTTAATTCATCTGTCTTTAAAAATGAAAACTTTCCATAATTATTCCAAGACAAGCTGGCATCCACTACAGAAGTTAAAAAACCTTTTGTGATTTTTAAGGATTTCATGCATAAAACTACAGCCTGTCATCGCCGTGACTTGCTTCTGTCACGTCTAAGCCGCGGTGGCTCTGGAGACGCCACGTCGAGACCGTGAAGCGAGTTGATTGAGGGCTCAGTAATCTGCTCCTTTTCAGTAAAAGACGTGAAGCAAAATCATCCCTGCTGCAAAACCTTCTGCTCACCATGATCACCGCTCTCTATTACACCGCATGAAAGAACGTAAACAAAGCCACTGAGTGTTAATAGTCTCTTATTCAGTAGTGAGACATGGTGATATAGAGGTTACCTGATATGTGCCTCTATAGGTTCCCACTGCTCTACAGTATATCACAAAGTAAAGTAATTAAAGCATAATACGACCTGATCATGACAAATAAATCCATCCCGTGCTGCAGTTGTGATATCAACGCCGACCTTTAACCTCTCTGCAGCTGGACTGCTGTCAGACCATCGACCATCACATAAACTCAATTTTATTCCTTTTATTTTCTGAGGTTTTGAGATTTATTCAGACACAATGAAATGAAACTAAATTTAATTTCATTCGCGGTGCTCACAACACTGAAAAATCTCAATAGCAATTCAGTATTAGTGTTTCCTAGAAACAGTGTCTGTGGATGTGTTGTTTCTGGAAAGATAATTTGCCATTGAGTCGCCCAGTTTTCATTTTTCAATGGTTTTTTTTGTTATTTTTTTACATCCACTGTATTATTGGTGGTGGCAGAAGTCCAAAAACCAAACCAAAACTGCCTGTGTGGCAAAATACAACTACATTAAATACTGTAAGTGGGAATATACAGTACAGTATGTTTTCAGTGATTTGGAGGAAGCAGCTAGTGTACTTTTACAGGATTAGGGGTGCACATTGAGAGATATATCATCATTTCTCTGCAAAATTCACACAAAAAAAACCCCCCTCAAATCATTGCTTTCACACCCTCAACAGTTTTCATGCAATCATGAGGGAGTGGTGTTGGCGGTGTTGGTGGTGGTGGTGGTGTGGGTGGTTGTAGGGGGCAGGATTCTGCCTATTTGAGGACTCACGGTGCTTCTGTTGCAGCTGCTGAATTTCTCACAGTAGCAATTTCAAGGACGCCAAAATGAATTACACATAGGAGTCCGCGTTTGGTAAAATCTCTCTGCCTAATCCTCACAATCCCGTCCTCTTCAGCTAATTCCATATCTGCAGCAATTCAAAAAAAAAAAAAAAAAAAAAAGCGCTACACACTTCCACGCTCGTGCATGTACAGACGCACTCCTGCATCTCCTTATCCTCTCAAAAAAAAAAGAAAGAAAGAAAAGAAAAAGAATCGCTCTCTTTCTCTCTATCACACTTTTTTTTTTAGCCCTGATCAGTGATTTACATGAGCAATAATTAGGAGGCTTGAGGATTAAGAGCTACTACAGTATGCTTGACTGAGTGGGTGGGAGGTGTTACTTAATCAACAGATAATAAAGCAATGAATAACAATTGCTCCCCAATGGTTTTTTTCCTGACACTTCAGTGGAGATGTTATTATATTATTATATGAGCTGTTAAAGGTAGGAGACACAAGACAAGAAGAAGAAGAAGAAGAAGAAGACTTCACCAGATATCAGGAAAGGTGGTTTGTGGTGCAGCAGGGTGTCTGAGGAGATTGATACCAGAACTGGAGTGTGTGCATGTATGTGTGTGTGTATGTGTGTGTATGTGTGTGAACCAGCAGCCTGTCTACATTTGCTCCATCCTTCACCCTGCTCTTATCCCACAAGGCCTTGGTGCCTTTCTCTTCTGCTGGCGTCTTATCAGGGGACAGCTCGTCAGGGACACACGTGCCATCGTTCTGACACTGACCGTGGGTCATTGAAATGCAAACAGAGAACACACTAAACCAAATGGGGTCGAAGAGCGGCAAATATTTGGCCAAGACCTTTTTTTTTTTCACTGATGGAGCCGGCCTGTTTATGGTTGATGAAACAAGGTTAGAGCAGATGGCCATTCGGAGCACAGAGCATTCATTTGAACTGTCCTCAAATCAAATAAAGCCAATACCTACTACTTACAGGAACAGGAGAGGATGTACAACACGCACAAGACCTTTGGCTGACCATCCAATCTCCTCTCATTAAAAATGGAACAGGAGGAATGTCAGTATAAGAGCTGGAATACAATGATTCATCTTAAAAACCATTTATAGTATGGAATTAATGATCCGAAAAGGTAGTTTTCCCACTGATAAAGCTGCATATTGCTCCACAGCATTCACAGTGTCGTCTGGGTCTCGAGCTGGACATCGGGAAAAGAAGAGGCTGTTATTATGAAATGTCATCAAACTGTCACAATGACAGTCAGGCGAACTACAGGAGAGTAGCTCCCTCTATCTACCAAAACCAAAAGAGAAGCAGGACGCCTGGTTTGGGTCCTCCACCTCTCTGACTGATGCTCGGACACTTTTTTGTTTCAAATTTTTTTTTACTTAATATTATCTCACAGCAAACAAAGTTACACCTAAAACATCGAGAGAGAGAAAAAAAAGCTGTGTTTGTTTTAAATTGAACTGTATCTTGAGACTGGCTGAGTTCATAACTCATACTGCTTCTCAACATAACACAACTTGATATTTCTTGAAACTAAAAAAGGGAGTTTTCTTTTTTACACCCACTGGCACCAACCTGAGTTTCAGGACTGACTTCAGGCATTAATAATAGCAGATATTTCTCTGATATAGAAACTTAAGGTTGAACTTGATTCTGAGCTGTTGCACGGAAATTAAAGCAACATGATTAAGTTGTAGAGAAAAACATGTCCGCTTCATCAAATTATCTGTCGCTGCTTTAATCAAAGAGCAGTTTGTGGATGAGGATCAGTTCAGACATGCTTCAACGCAAGAAGAAGATTTTATTTAAGTAAGAAATATGTTGTTTACAATGTCATCTTCAGACTTTTATTCTATTTTTACACAGTGAGAAAGCTGTAAAATCCTTTTTATTCTCTTTAAACTACACTAAAGAAGAAAAAAGACTATTTTTAGAGGAAAATCTGAGTAAAAAAAAAAGTCTTAATGAGACTATGCAAACCTGAACATTTCTATGACAACTCCATCTGCTGAGGAAGACTGTGTGATACGGATGAAAGCTCCAGAACAGCTGCTCAGTGGTTTGTGTTAAACACACACCTACCATCTACCTGTTATCAATTAAGTATAAAAGTTTTTTTTTTACTTTTTCAGGTATGGAAAATGATGATGATGATGATGATGACATATTTTCTGTCTGGAGATCTCTGTTGTGATCCAACTGCCTCTGTTCTCCCTGGGAAATGATGCTTTTGACATTTATAGTTGGGGCACATCCGTCCCTGACGCACTTGTTGTTTGCTCTTTGTTTTATTGAGCGTGATGAGTCAGTCTTTCCCTTCTACTGTCCAGCACTAGCCGACTCTGTTACCACGGCGATATATCCTCCAGACAGCGCCCGCAGCACGATTGATCAAAATGGTCGATGTGGCACAGAGGACGGCACAGAAAACAGTCCTTAAAATTTTTCATTTCCGGGATTGAGATGAGTGAGTGAGCAGGTAGAGGATCATTGATGAAGCTCATATTTCATCATTTGTTACAGACAGTCTGTGCAACATTTCTTTCTGCCTTCACACTGATCCAGGATCATTATAGCTTAGTTATCATCTAACAAGACGTCTTTACAAAGATCAGGAGGGTTTAAAACTAAAGAGGACATGACTTTTTTTTACAACTTTAGGCTGCAGCGAACGCAACCTGCTAAATGAAATGCTATTGATGTGACATCTGTCATTCAAAACTGCAGCAGAAACATTGATTGTTCTCAGCTTTAGCCAGAATGTCACTTACACCTGAACCTTTAATCACTTTGACTGAATTCAGACCAGAAATCCAGTAAAGGTGTGTGTGTGTGTGTGTGTGTGTGTGTGTGTGTGTGTGTGTGATGATGTGTAGCCATGACAAAGCAGTGATGCTGGTCTTAGATCATCACTGACAATGACACCAATAATGTCATGTCGACCTGGACTCTAATAATGATCCCTTAAAAAGTGTAATCATCCTCAAAATCCATTAAAGGTGACTCATCATCCACATTTCCAGGACCATATTTTTATTCTGGGTGTCTACTAGAATATATTTACATGATTTACAGTTAAAAAATAAAAAAAAACCTGAAAATTTATGTTATACTCACCCTTCATGCAGCTCCTCAGTTCAGTCTCTGTTTGAAACAGGCCGTTTTCGTTCCTGTTGCTTTAAAGCCCGCCTCCTGATGAGCCCACTGTTCTGATTGGTCAGCTTCAAGAAGCTGCTCCACTTCAGACTTCGACTTCAGAGGCTACGTAAACAAACAAGAGTAGACAGATTTCACTTCTTTCTATCGTTGTTTACTCAAAATAGAAACTTCTCAAATACATCCGTACATGTTCGAGCCTGAATCCGAACAGCAGACGATGTGAAAAACCCATAGAACAACCTTAGCAACAAGCTTAGCAACAAGCTTAGCATCAACCTTAGCAACAAAGGCTATGTCAACATTTCAAATACAACAATACATGTTTGAGCCCGAATTCGACCTGAAATATGCAAATGGTCACGTGAACAATCTTCGCGACAAAAGCTGCGGGATGGACGGACGTTCAATCTGACCTCATCACGATGAGGAAGTAGAGCCAACGAAGCGTTCAGAGCAGGCTGAAGCCCTGGCTTTAGAGTTTTAGAGAGCATTTTTACATACGTTCACCTTACGTTTTTTTTAAACTTTTGACCATGTTTAACAGAGACATCATAGCATTATAACAGTATAAAAATAACAGAAGATCATATGTCCTGTTTAAATTTTCCTGAATAATAACCGTGTCTTTGAAGCAAAAGGGAGAAGTAGTTTGACATTGTTATTTTCACATAAGTGTGTGATTTGAACAAGGGAGCATCCTGTCTGATACCAACTGTCAACTGTTGGTTTTTTAACCACAATCCTTTCGTGAAACTGTAATCATAGATGTGACAAATCAAACACTCATATAAGGGCCATAAATGTTCCTATATGGTCATATATATATATATATAATGACATCCTGTTAAAAACGTTTGGATGATTTGTTGGGTGACACTGTTTTATTTTAAACAAACGGGATTGGGAGAGAATTTTAGAAAAAGTAATTAAAGTTATGAAATAGTTTTATCAAAAATAATAATAATGAAAGAGAACCTATTTACACAGCCTAACACAAAGCAGTCTTTTTTTTTTCTTTTTTTTTCTTGGCTGAAACGTAGCGGTCTGAAGCAACAAAAGAGAATCTGGCCTTTGTTTGGTTCATCATCTGTAGCTTTAATGAGGATACCACACACGGGCAGTATTTTAACAGGCTGTTTTAAGGCCTAATGAAGGGACCGTTGGGTCAGACTGAGCAGTAATGAGGCGGGCTGCTTAGGAACGCTGCCTGCCTTCGATCACCCATTAATCAGCACATTCCTCTTAGCTTCACACACTTTCTATTTAGTCCCTATCTCTCGCTGTCTCTTTCATTTTCTCTCCTCTGTAATTACACAGCGAATTCTCCACGCAGGCAGCTGAGCGGGGATGTTCGCAGCATACACACACACACACACTCACACACACACACACATACACACATGTACATGCACGCTAACCACACGCTTACACACTTTCCCTCATCCTGTCAAGGTACATCAGGAAGGAGCCATTTCCTCATCACTGTCTAAGTAGTGCTGCTGAGTGATACGAGGGCAGGCAGAGGCGGAGTCGTTCAAACAGACAAAGGCACCATTAGTGGAACATCTTGGGAATAAATGTGTCTCCACAAAGCAACAGGGTGTTGGTGTTTGAGTTTCCTTTTCACTCTAATCTCTCTGTCCAGTTTGAGCTGGCACTGACTGATAAGTGGCATCCATCTCTCCTGCACAGATGAAATGGGGTTTTTTGAGTTTTTTTGGGGGGGCTTTGACAGTGTACCTTACACAAACAGAGCAATGACTGAAAAGATTCAAAAATAAAAATAAAACATGCACTTACATAATGTGACAGGGTGATGGAGAACATAGCAGCAAGAAGTGTGGATGCAGTTAGTGCAGTAGTGGCAGGAGTCAAAATCAGACAGATGCTAACTAGATTTACCCACAGCGACGTCCTCAGACAGTCTGCAAGCGAGAGCGAAGACGTCAAAACAAGACTGCAGTGCAGAGCAATTCCTGTTTACCTCATGATCATCCAAGTTTTGGTGACGTTAGATGAAAATTCAGGAGATCACGAAAGTTATTGCAATTTATCCAAAAGGGGGACATACGTGTCTGTATTAAACACTCTGGACCAAAGCTGTCAACCTGCTGGTGCCACCATGCACGTCTGTGCCAACGCTTGTGCCAATAAATCCTGCAGTTGAAATTTCACTCTGGACCAAAATGGTTGAAAATAGCATCCTTAGAGCCCAACTGATGAATAGAAACAGGAGCGGTTGAACAGTTTTTTTGCATTTAAGAGCAGCTTCAAACATGTAATATTTAAACCAAAGCCAACTGTAATATTTCAATATAACAGTAAATAGCGTTGTCTGCATAAAAAACCAGCATGGAGTACGCATTAGTCAACATTAGTGACTCTGAGGAGACACGCCCTGGAGCACAAATCAATCGAATACATTGAGCCGTTACAGAAAGGTAGCAGCCGCACTCTCAACCCAGATCTGACAGATGTACTCCATAACATTCAAACGTTTATGCATCACATGGCTCCGTAAAACCTGTCACGTCCGCCGGTCACACACCTCCGATACACACAACTTCCCTGGTCATCAAATCAATACCCTTCTGCTCAATTACACCAAGACTGATGCTGAGGCATCTATGGAGGAATACGAGTCATGATGGGAGCAACATCTGACCCCTTAGTGTTGATATTTTCCTGTTTAAACCTGTGCAAAGCTGAGATAGCAGAGAGGAAGATTCTCGGCTATTCTGCCAGTGACAGGGGAGTAATTATTGGGAAATTGCCTCTGAGTGGCTTTCAATTATTAAGTCAATTTCCTCCCTGTATGAAATTTACCATTTTCAAATTAACCAGGATAAAAAGAAGTGAAACTGAAGCTGTAAATCATTTCTAATGACAGTCTGTCCTCCATAAAACACAACTTAATCCAGCTTGAGTGGGATATCGTGGCAATTTAAAAGAATAACCAATCATGACGCTTTGCTGGCAGTGCTAAAAATTAATTATATCCTCATTAGTCATTTTTTACTCAAGGTTTAAGTGCAGCGATTGTGTCCAGTGTTCACCAGGAGCTGCGACAGGTGTGACAGTTGGTATTGATTCTTCCGTAGAGCCGAGTGAATAGCCAATAGCCGATGTTGGAGCTCAGAAACACCCTCCAGACTGACTGCTGGGAAGCAGGTGGGCGTCAGCTGCCCTCATACATCACAGCACTAACAGCCTCTTCTGCAGACAGTTGGGGGGGAAAAAAAGACTTGAGGCAAGAGCTGGAAAAAATGTCAATAGAAATGAGACAAAAAGAAGGAAAGAGAAAA
Organism: Pampus argenteus; assembly: GCA_036937835.1. Taxonomy (NCBI): domain Eukaryota; kingdom Metazoa; phylum Chordata; class Actinopteri; order Scombriformes; family Stromateidae; genus Pampus; species Pampus argenteus. The sequence continues at coordinate 4,978,867 of CM072880.1, read as the reverse complement.
ACAGAAAGAGACGGAGAGATGATGAGAGGGAATAGCGAGGCCTGAAAAATAGATCAAAAAAAAAAGAAAAGGAAAGAAGGTGATGTAAGAAGAAAAAGCCGGCTGTAAGTGAAACAAAGGAGTCAGCTGCTGGAGTCGTGCACAAACAGCTGGTGCCAAAAACAGAGTCGAGGACAAAGTGGGTTCTGTTTGGACTGGAGCCGGGCCAAAGCTGGGCCGGGTTAGCAGGGAGCTCCGCCAACACGAGAAGAGGCCTACGGGAAGATCATTATATAACTGAGAGGGGAAACCTCACAGGCACAACAGAGATGCTCTTGACTCCCTAATGATATGGCTCGGTTTAAACCCATGTCAAAGGGGGGAGGCAGGGAGACATTAAAAAGAAAGAGAGGCATCTATAAAAAGACAACGCAAGAATGGAGAAGAAAAAAGGAGAGCGGAGAATGCAGTCTATTGTTTATCCATTAACCACTGCTGCAGAAACCACAGAGCTTGTACTTTTTCACTTTTTTCTCTTACTTCAGACCAAAACCACACACTGATTCATAGTATTCATAGTACAAACCAATATCTTATTACACTATAGGAAATTCTGCCTCTTGCGATACAGGTAAGCAGGCTTTCAGTGATGGAAAAAATGACAAAAACTCATCAAATTTGATTCACTTTTACCATTTTCAGAAACTTTTTTTTGTATTTTATGTTTCCTCTTTTGGGGTTTTTCCTTTTTTTTTTTTTTTTTATATATAACTTGATAATCCTCCATTTCCACCCAAGCTCTTCACAAAGACAACATTTATTTCAGGATATTCAACATGTGGCTTGAAATAATGGAGTCAGTGTGTCTGATCAAATCAACAACACCACCATTTAAAGGGAACCTATGTTTTTGGGGGTTTTTTTTGTGATTTTATGTCATTTGTATACTGAGATGAAAATGCATAAACGGTCAGCCGGTGGCCTTTTTCTGTTAAGTTTGTCCACTCCATCAAATCTGCGACTGAAACATGTACACGTGTATTGGAGACGTTGACATTTTGAGTAAAAGAAAGTGAAATCCTACTACGTATCTTAACCAATCAGAGCAGCTCATCTCAAGAGACTAAAACGGCCTCTTTCAGACTGAGGCTGCTGTAAATCATGCAAAGATACTCTAGTAGAGCTCCAGAATTAAAATATAGACTTGTAAATGCGCGTGATGACTCACTCTGATGAAAAGGGCAGAAGACGTCACACATTTTTGAGCTGTTAAATTACCAAAGTTGTCGGTGGTATTACACAGACGTCTACTTTTGCCTCGGTGAGCTCCGTGTGTGAGCGCTCGTTCCTTTTTTATCGGATAGTTGACAGACTGCCAGCTCTCCTCATATATAGCTGAGTTTAGAAATACTACTAACAATCTCTGTGCAGTGAAATGAGAAGCCATTGTTCCCGCTCCTCTGAGGTTTAGGACGAGTTAAAAGCCTAATGTGTGGATTTCTTTTTTTTTTTTTTTTATATATGAAGACTGAACTTCTCTGTAAGCTCTTTCATTAGCTACCGAGGCGCTGAGCCAACTTACAAGCTACAGAATTACATAAGGGGTTTTAAGAGACACAGGCTCCTTTTACTTGTGTGTTTCCATCTTATAAAAGTTTTATTTTACAGTTTCTGATTGATTCACGATGACTATTGTACATGTTGAGGCTAAGGCGTACAACATAAATGGTTTCATTGTCAGGTCTGGTTATGCTTAATAAGAAACTGGCAGTGATTGGGAAGGACAACATGCTTCCAGTTACTGGCCCTTTATGAATCTGTGCAGCAAGCCTCTTTGTGGCGGTCACGTTTTTTTTCACCTGTTCTGATTTCGTGGTGTGTTATTTTGACCAGTTCTGCCACAATCTTTCACAAGCCGCATCCTCCGGGCAGCTGCGCGCGGCAGCTGCTGGTCTGTAGAAAGAGAGCAAACTCCCAACAGTCTGTGGATTCATGATGCACTTCATGCTCACCCACTGATGGGATGGCGATGGGGCGCTCGCCACACATCGCCTAGACTTGTTCTTAATTGTGCATCGGGGGGCTCAAATCCCGCTCAATCCTTGTTCCTCTGTTTATATTCCCTCCAACAGACAAGTGTTCCTTCTCAGCATAAAAGGTGATTATCTTTGATAAGCTGACACAAGGTCACTAGTGATGTCACGTTGACTTTAAAGTAATGGAGGTAATGTCAAGTGCATTTTGGATGTTTGTGATGTCAAGTGCGTAGCCTGCAGCAAGGTGTCATTTAACCTCTTGCCAACCAATCTCCCCTGACAGATTAACAGCCCTCATTTCCTCACAATCCTCCAAAACAAGTTGCATAAAGAAGCTCTGACGGCAAAATACAGACGAGCGCGGTGCGTTAATCACCGGCTTCATTGTGGGTTATGCTGCCTTTTATTTGTTCTGCGGCCCGGGCGATCTGTTGGAGCGTGCAGCGAAGTGGTAACATGATGAGCTCTGCAAAAAAAACAGGGCGGCTTGTTAGCGAGGACAGATATTCCTGAGTCAGACTGGATTGGGAATACTGCAGCAAGTCAAAGTGAATCAATGTAATCATCAGTCCCACCATGACTGGTGACGGATATCTTGGCAACGCTAGCAGCATGACAACTTTTGTTGTAAGGTGTGATATTAATCAGAAGAAATCATTTCTACTTATCATTAAAAATTAAATATGATTATTATCTCTTGTCATTTATATCTATAAAAGGAGAGGACGTGATAATTTGCATGACTGATGTGTTCCTCCACTGACGTTTTAATCTAATGTGAGGCAGCAAACAGAAAATGATGTTCACGAGGGGCAGTGAACCTGTGCTACAAACATCTAGCTGAATGTCTGTGCTGCTGACGGTCAACGTCATCATTTTAAAAGCTCTGTTCAAGCACCTTTGATGGTTTCATTAGCACTCAGAACAAGATTCAACTCAATATTACGTCTCCGTAGCACGTAGTCTTTATTTTCTTCCGCGGCGACAGTAAAAGTCAGTAAATCGTGACAGCAGCAGACATAAAACACTCTAATGAACACCGACTCGTCTGAGACAAGACCCTCGTTGAATTTAAATGATCTGACGCCAAAGTGAGAAATGTGTTTTGCAAAAAAGTCATAAAAAACTATTGCATATGCAAAAGTGTATTAAACCAGGATGGTGCACATAGCTCATCGTAGCATTACACGGTCTGCATTCTGAATTCTGTATTAATAAACTTCCTACAAACAAAACACAAACAAACAAAGCACAAGTTTTCACATTTCCAGGCTTAAAATAAGAAGAAGGTTGATTTTCGGTTGCATTTAGGGCGCATTTATCTACATTCTTGACATCAGTCTAAAGCATGTGGCTGCACTTGAGATCCTATTTTAGTTTAGGGTTTGGGGAATCAGTTTTGGCTCATTTCATTTATTTATTTATTTATTTTGCTTTCGTTTTTAACCTCTTTTCCCCCATTCCTTACGTATAAGTTATATCTGAATCAATATCTAGTTCTGAAGACAGCAGTGTGAACAACTTCTTTTTTTTATTTTTATTATTAATACAGCTGTCATTGAATGCACCCCGATGGGCTAAAAATGATAAAAGTCACATTCAAACTATAATCTCAGTGTAGACAGTCTGGAAGAAACAAGAAACATCAACGGGATCAGTTTCAAAACTTCTTATTAGAGCCGCAGAATAAAACCAACCAGACAGATGAAACTGAAATATGTCAGCCGAGGTGTATGATTCACCTACAAGCACCAAGAAAGATGTAAATTTATCCCTCTGAACTCATCCTAACTTTTCCAATATCTGAAAAAAACAAAACAAAACCTTTTAATCAACTTTCCAGCCGGCTTCAGTTCTTCAGTCTGTATCTGTGAAGATATTCGTGTGATATGTTTACATATTTTTGTTAAGATTAATGACTGAAAGCCACTGATCAATCTCGTAAATGTCATCAGGCACCGATCATTAAGTGAACGTGTCTCAGATCTTCAAATGTTTAAACAACTCGTTTTCGTCGACCCTTTTTCGACTCAGACAGTAATGAAAACTTCTGTCTAACCTCCATGTTTATGTAGAAAACTGCAGCCGTGTGATGGATTCATGTTGCCATCTTTATGCCTTTATTAGAGAAAGTAGTTTTTTCACGCACATTAGGGACATTTTCTTCTATGGCTTGCTTAAAACTTGAGGATCAATGTTCGTACTTGAACTTAGAGATAGAAATTGAAAAAAACAATCCTTTTAGTTTTATCACACTCTTCATCAGTAGATTTGTAATGTTTTCCATTCGCTGTAACGTCTCACCAGGACACAAAGGAGGGAAAATACAGAGAAGAAATGTTTTTGAATAAAAAAATAAATGTCAAACGTGTCCAAATCGGAATTTGTGGGTTTTTTTGTTTTTTTTACCCCGATACCACCACTTAAAGGACTGAATAATAAATCAACTCAACATAATCAATTGATTCAATTGAAATTCCTCCTGAATCACAGTGGCGGCAGACCGAGCTTGTATTATCTTCCAGGAAAGCTGGAGCTTCTTTTTGATCGCTCGCTTCTAGCGCTACATCTACTCACTCACACTCAACACCTCCAGCGAGTTGGCAGATCAGCTAGGAAAAGGTTTCTCGTCCTCTCCATCAGTGGACTCACTCAGTTCTACTACAATCCCGTCTTTGTTTCCTTTCAGTCTAATGGCTTCTTTATGATTTCTTCCTCTGTTCAAAGGGCATGCAGTACTTGACTGGCTGTAAATCTGTTTGGAGACTAATCTGCCACTACCTACCAGCTGCTCTCTTGGCACTCGCCATGGCCAACATTCCCGTTGCCATGGTGATAACCAGTCATGCCAGTTACACATAAGGCCTGGCGCTTTGCCAAGCAGTGTGTAGTGAGCACGTGCGTGCCTGCGTGTGTGTGTGCACGCTGTGTGTGTGCCTGGATAATGCGCGTCTGTATTATTAGAAGTCAAACAGTGTAGTCTGTCAACCGCCAAATAAAGAAAAGGTTCTTGATTAACTGCCATTACCAGCTGTTTGTCAGTCTGAGCCAGTTAAGTGGTTAAGCACTGTACAGTATTTCTTTCTGTCGTTTTGTCTGTACACAATGTGCACGAGAGGGTAGCCAAAGTCGGTTGAACGTAACCTTTTGTCTGATTGTCTACTCGTAAAACACAAAGTCAGTGCAGCCCTTTATCCTGCCTGCAGAGAGGACTGATGGGGGGCAAACATGCTCAGATATACTCTTTATTCACATTAACGTCATCTGTGATAGTAACACAATTGAGCCCACGTCTGTTGTGAATTCAAATGGTTTGTGTGATTTATTTTTAATGTGAATCGTAACAACAACAAAAAAAGGCCTGACATTTTAAAGGTCATTACTTGGTTGTGAATTTGAGTCAATGGTTCCCCTTTAAGAAGTCACAGCATGACTTATGACTACTGTTTGATATAATCATGTGTTGGAAACAGCAAACAGTTGTACTGTTACTGTCAACAAATCCATAAAACCAAAACCAACAATGAATTGATCTGACTAATAAGTATCGTCTGTGTAGTCAGACACAGATCTGATTCCTCTGTCCCATAGAGCTCCATTGTTTACACGCTGCAGTGTGTCTGTGCCTAGTAATGAAAGAGCATGTCACCCACAACAACAGTGTTGCTCACTGATGTGTTTTTAATAGTTTTTGGACAACAATGGGGCTCTATGACACAGAGGAGTGAACTGTATCAGGATAAATTATCGTGGTTTTTTTTGTCAACAATATATAGTCAAAAAATTTAAAGGAGAGGTGTGCCGATTTTCTGTATTTGTCTTTTTGTCATGTGCTAACAAACAAAACAAACAATGAACAGATCCTGCTTTCAAGTATTGTTTGTGCATCCAACGCTTGATATATCTCATTCCCCTGTGCTGTAGACCTCTGTTGTCGTCCAAAAACATAAAGTGAAGAGTCTGCACACAAGAAACTACTCTCTGGAGACTGAAAACGTGATCGCCGTTATTAGTCTTTCTAAACAAACTAACATGACATTAAAAGCACATCATCACCCAGTGCAGAGGTGTGACTCGCTAACGTGTTTTTAACAGTTATTGTACAACAATGGGGCTCTATGGCATTGTTCATTGTTGGTTGACAATAACAGCATTCTCCTTTAATCTATGATCATTAGTTGCTAACACATGCAGTAAGATAAACGATGAAACTCATGAGATTTTCAAAATAAAAATAGTTTTCTGTGGGGCTTTTTTTTTGTTTTTTTACCGCCAAGTCTGTTGTCCCGGGTCTTGAGTTTGCAGCCAAAAAATGTGTCACCAGCTGAGTCTTAGAAAGCTGTTTGAATCTGACATCTTAGAACATTTACACTTAGCTGTTGTGAAAAAAAAAAAAAAGAATACAAGTAAAAGAACCCAGAGATAAGCTATTGTTGTCCATCACAGCCCGGATGTCACATGTAACCTCTGCAGAGCCCCTTTTGATTTTCTATGTTTTCTAGGTATGCATGAGGCCCTTTCACTGAACACATCTTGCGACATGTGTAGGTAAGGAAGCCGCTGTGGTTTGGTTGCTGCGGAAACCAGGTGAGAGCATGTGCTGCGTGTGTGTGTGTGTGTGTGTGTGTGCACTGGCGGTGACATCATACATTCCATGACGTCGACGTGGCAACAGTGAAAGGCAGAGGAGAGGTGAGTGGGCGGACACAGACACCTCAGTATCATTTGTGTTTTGTGTTCAATTGATCTTCTTTAAGCCACAACAGTCTGTAAAGGAAAATATGAAAAAAAAGTTGTTCCCTGTTGTTCCCAAAATGATCTATTTTGTTCCTCACGCATACAGTAATTTAATCCAGTGAGTCACTTTAGCTCCATCACAATAACGTTGTTTAGTTTGAGTATTTTGATAAACGATGCACCGATACATCAAATGCAATATTCTAGGCGCCGTGCGCATCTTTTTATACATTTGATTAAATCAACAGTCTGAACATCAAACTACTGTACGAGTGCCAAATTTTTGGATTTATCGTTGTTTTTGCAGAACCACAGGAGCTGTGAAGCTTTAGCGTCAGTGTACAATAACTGCTGGTCATACTCAATCAATTATATACGCTAAATTAAATATATATGGTCCATTTGCAGTTTAAATACTGTTTTCCTTTTATATGATTACAGGATTTTAAGGACTACTTTACACCTTTTAAATCCCCTGCCGTTCCTTTATCACTCACCTCTGTCTTGTTTAGCTGCAAACAGTAGATAATAGGAAGCAGCCTGGAAAAGACCTAATTCCCACTTACTTGGCACTCAAATATGGATTTCCAGTTTCCTGCTCTGTAGATGTGATTACACTTAGATTGAAGGCACATCTTCCGGACACTGGAAAGACTATTACAGTCTGCGATTCAGGTTCAGTTCTGACTCTCAGCAGGTTTTTGCCAACGATGAACCCCTTAAGATGTTTTTCACTAAGATAACAAAACAGAAATATGTTCTGAGATGAGCTGAAATTGAATCGATGGTCAAAGGATCTACAGGAGGCTTTGGCGCTCTGATAAAACCACATTCCCACTCGAGAATAGACGAGAAAATGGATGATAAGAGTATCTGTCTGAGTCACACAAGAGAATACATTGCTTTGACACACTCTGAAAGAGCTTTAGTCTTCTAATAACTGAGAAAATTCAGTAGATTAGAGCAACAAACCTCATATTTTACATGGGTCTGCGAAATGTGCAAAGTCTGCCAAATGTCCAAGAGGGTAATTGAATGAATCTGTGTTTACATAAGCGAGGCATGAGTTTCGTCACAGTCCTCTAAATTAATCCCTGCACCCTGATTTGCATGCATTCAGATGCACATTGTCATCAGAATGACGACTACAAAATGCATGGAAATGATTGCTTGTGACTCGCCAGTGCCAGCCCTTCTCTTTAGTCTCTATTAATCCCCAGTTCCTGGCCTCAGGCCATGGCGGGAATGTGTACTGGAGGACGGCCGCGTGCCCTCTCTCAGCTGCCTCCTAATCTTACACCCAGCCACAGGCTCGCTGCGACCCCTCGGCCCTGCCTGTGCGGTCCAGCCAATCTTTTCCTCTGGTTCTCTCCTGCCCCCTAAAGCACAAAACGTAGAATCATCCTGTTATGGTCAATCTTTTTGATTTCCTGCGGCATTTTTTTTAATAAGACAGGTGGAAAATGCAATGTACCTTTTTTTATTTGGATACTCTTCTAATGCATTTACTACAGTATGCTATAGGATGAACAGAAACAAATTTTGACTGTAACCTTTCTCATTGTTGGATGGATGCCACCGGATGATAGAAGAGGGCGAAATAGCACTTGGCAATCAAATATTCCCATGTCGTTGGTTTGTTGGCGTGCTTCTTTGAACCTTCTCAATTCACATGCATTCCTCTCCCAATAGGAGCTGTCACTTTGTGTGGACATTGTCCCTTCAGTGTGTGTGGCTATAGGGAGCGTCTGATGTCCACTCTGGGCTACTTGTCTATGATGTGAATGGGAAGACAATGAGACCCCCAGTGGCTCTCTCTCTCCATGACCCGCCTGGGGTCTGATTTGCCTTGGCAATGGGGACAGAGGCCCAAAACAAAGCTGAAGGAGTCTCCAGTGAAGGGGTGCAGAGGTCAGCCACGACGCCCAACTAACAGGTCCGTCCTCTAGTTTGCGCTCCTAAATGGAGAAGGGACACAGAGACGTAGAGACAATGGGATAAAAGGGACCTCCAAAACCATTAAATTCTGAGGAAGTGATGGCCGTGAATGATGACAGAGAGTGAATAGAGACTCTTGAGGTGGGAGGTACGCTCCATTAATGACCATGGATGCTCCATTATGGCAGCCTTGGGAGGTGGTGATGAGGTGGTACATTTTTTCCCATTAGGCCTCTCTTCTCCGAACGAGGAGACAATTCCAGATTGATGCAGGAATCCTGGTCAGGCCTGTATAGACCCCCGCTGTGAACCTCAGCGCAGGGGGGACAACGTGACACTGCCCGCGCCCCTCAGAGGGACGAGTCAGATTACTGTTTGCGTAACGTCAAGCCTTTCATGGCTCCCCTAAAAAGGACACTTTGATTGATGGACTTTCCCTTTTCCATTGAGTGTACAACAGGATGTGGTCACGCAGTTCAAAGTGTGCAAGATAATGGATACGCTTCTGATTGGTGTAGGAATCAGTGATATTAATGATGATTAATTCATGACACTCTGTCAACACTAATACAAAGACACTGAACTACATCTACTATGTTGAGACAGCTGAATATCTTACATATACAGTTATAGCTCCATGAATTAAACTGAATCCCTGTTGAAGCAGATTTATTTGGGCGACTACATTAAGATTATATATGCTGCCATATGTTGCTCATTTATCCTCAGCATTAATTATAATTAGTGTTCACAGGTCTTTTCAGGGGCGTTTGTCCAATCCTTCTTATACTTTATGGACACATTTATTATTTCTTAGATGTAAATGCGATCCATTAAACATAACCATAATGTCTTTTAGTGGATGCATAAAATTAGGGTATCAACTGAAGTGAAGGCGTGTAATGATCTTTTTTGAGTGACTGTTGCATTAATATAAGTAAGTAGTACACTTGAGTAATGTTCAAGGACTGGACAAGTTTTTCCAATCCTGCTCGGCTGTGAGTTGAAAGCTCATTTTCTTCCTGAAATTCTTCACTCCCCTCCCTACTGCAGCTGTGATGTCAAAAATAACTTTTCTTGAATAGATTGTTTGTTGTTTTTTTTACCCCTCAGATGTTGTTTGTCTGTTAGTTATAAAGTTACAGCAGCAGTTGGTTAGCTTAGCTTAGCATAAAGGCTGTATGCAGGGGTAAACAGCTAGCCTGCGTGTTTGAAAATCTGCAAAATTCGTTGTTGTGCCCTTTGTTAAACACACACACACACACACACACACACACACAAACACACACACACACACACACACACACACACACTTCCTGTCTTTATGCTAAGCTAAACATTTCCTGGCTGAAGCTAATACAAATTGAAATATCTCTCATCTAACTCTCAGCTAGAATTTGGTATTTAAGTATTTCTGTATGTACTTTTCTGTACATTTATGTATTTACTTTTCCATTAATCTTTCCGTCCTTTTACATTACAAAAATAAATCACAATACTGACAAATTTGATTTCCTAATGGGCATTTCCACTCATAACCGATGGGTTTTCCCCCTGATCTGAGTGACGGCACCAGAGTTTAAGCTTTTACTGCACAAAGCCTGTATATGTTATCTGTAGATTCAGATGTTACTTTGGATTAACGTTATAAAGCAGAAGCATGTCTAGACTGCAATTACGCAGCCACAAATAGCTTGATTTAAGGAAGCCTGCCACATGTTTTACAGTAAAAGTCCTTAAAAGCAACACTTCACAGCTGGCTGTGGCTGCTCAACTCAGTGCTGTCAGGAGGGCTTGATTTTTTTTTTTTTTTTTTCCTGCAGAAAAATGCATGGGTCCAGCCAAAAATAGGCATTCCACATTGTGAGGAATTGCTTGCAGGATGATATTCTATAGCAGCTCTCAAGAACCGCACGTGGCTCGAATCTTGGGCGGCAAACTTTAACCAGAGATAAGGAATGCAGCCTAGTGACTACCAACACACCATATTTAGAGACTACTTCGGCATATACATAGATCGAGGTGAACAAAACAACCAACCATGAGCTCCATGCATGTCTAAGCCACACTTGTAGTCGTCCGTCTGATGGCACTTTCAAGAGAAAGAGCACTACATACTGAAGACATCTTTGAGGTTAAGTGTCTCACATGTTTTTGCACAGACAACATTACCCATGTTAGTAGGGGTTTATACCAACGGGTTCTTCTCCCTGAGTTTGAGGAGGGTGTGGTGCATCCATTTGCATGAGGATTTATCTGATCAAAGCAAGTTCACTAAACCTTTCATCAAGGGAGCGTTCGCTGTCTGCAGATGGAGATCCCTGCTGCTGACCGAGTTAAACAGGCTGAAATGGGAGTAATAGGGGGGAAGGGAGACGCCTAGACTCTTAACTAGCAGTAAGCATGCTAAATATGCTAATGTTAATATGCTAATCAGAATTCCCGCATTGGCACGGGGATTTAGCCCAGGCAATGAGCAAATTAACAAGGGTCAGGTTTCACCTCTGGGAAAAGCATGAATGATAAACATGGCTGATGTTAAAACCGCATGGATCGACATAAACTGTGAGGAAAATCCGGTCAGATATAAAAGACTTTTATATATATATATGTTCAAGGTAAGTAAGAGCAGTGTTTACAATACAGAAGAGCAATTGTATTACAATATCAAATCAGAAACAGGTTTATTGCCAAGCAGGTTTCCACGTACAAGGAATTTGCCTCTGTGTGTTTTGATAGCAATCACAAATTACCAGGAAAGAGAAAACATAAAATATTGACTGGTAATGTGCAAATAACATACTATACTAACAGAAGGAGCAAACACATAGAGAGATCCTATTTTTGATAAGATTGCACTGTATCTGTGTGTTATTATCCAACTACAGTGCATGCTTCTTGTTTAAGAGCCTTTGTTTGTTAATTAAATTGGGAATTTGCTTTTGTGTCCAGTGCACTGCAGCATACATAATTTAATTTTCCATCCGTAATAACCCCTCACCTCCCCCCCACCCACCCATGGCTGGTGTCATGGGCCTGTAACAGGGGGGGAAAAAGACTTGCTTTTGATTTGACTGTAATTAAAGTGGACTGATGGACAATTAGTTTAGTCTAATTTCCCGGACGGCACTGGTCTTATTCTCACCTTTGAACCGCAGGGCTTGACACCAGTCTGACCTGCTCTTCTCAATCTATAGACGGCTGTGTTGAGGTCAGCGGGGTGGAGAGGTCATCCGTACTTTGATTTCTTAAAGGCTTGTCTGGTGTTATTTGACGGACGTGCATTCATCTGGTTTTGTTGTTACTTAAATGTTTAATGTAGCTTCAGTGACACGAGTGAGAGCACGAAAGACTTTTGAATCTTCTGGTGAAATCTGCCTACAAACAGATAAGAAATTTAAGGAAAAAAAAGGTACCGACAGACCAAATTTTACTGCAAATTATTCCTACATTGCTTAGCATTCATTTTCTTTTAAATTATGCAAAGACCCAGATTAGATCCTGCAGTTGACTGGTGGTGTTAACCTCCAGACTACATAGGTTAAACCTTTGACTATAGAGACTCTGGAGCCGGAAGCTTCTCTGAATAACGGCAGCAGGTTTTCCTCAGCTTTGCGCTTGCAAACAGTCTGCAGAATAGTGTTGCTTTCAATTTGGTGTTGATTCCCTAAACACTTGTGTTCACCAATTATCTGAAAAGCTGTTTTTTTCAGATGCCTCATATGGTGCATGAGCTAAATATGTACAAGTTAAGTTAAATGCCCAGTGACACTCTCGCTAATAAAGGCAGCCCTTTATCTTCATTAGGGAGAGCTGACCTATATGTGCTCCCATTGTTTTGCCAGCCTCATTAAGGTCTTCTTGTCTGCTTATCTCCTCCTTAATGTCTCAATTCCAAAATTAAAGAAAAGACTCCACTCCCTAAAATTCATGGTTCAAGCTTTTATTCTTTTAATCAAGATGACAACTGAACATTTAAACAAGAAATATTTCCCTGCAACATACAACTACACATGTTATTAGGAAAATGAGGTCAATGAAGTGGACTAATATGCTCATTAGACTTTGTTTCATATTAAATCATCTCAAGCATCTTCTTGTGAGATCCTTAAAGTAAAATCAGCACGATTGCCTCTAAATTTATGATATTACCTCTCGTTACCGTGGTATCCGTTTTAAAGATTTTTCAGTCTATTGAACATATAGTATGTAAATGTGTATGCATCATGTCATCAGATGTTCAGTGTTTACGGTCAGAGCACACAAATACAAAGTAAGTCGTGTGGAAATAAATGATGATTGAACAACAATTGAGGCAATTAGCTTCCCCTTGATGTTGATTGTTGTGGGGCGCTCGTTTTTGATGAAGACACTTTTCAATTAAAGGAAGAAACTAAATGTGGATGTAAAAGTTTCATCCAAAATATTTTCCAGTGAGATATAGATTAAGGTAACAACAGCATATTTAATAAACTGATTTATTATCATGGCAACCAAGTAAATCTCACGTGGCTCTCTTTATACTATACATCCTAGGATACATTTCCAAGAGGTTTACATTGCTCTGTTTCTATATTTAGGTCTGTTGTTTTAAGTTACACCACACAGACTGATGGTCAAAGCCTGTTATATGATGCGTATCATTGAGGACCAGCCCATAGATGTATAATAAAAACACTGACGCTCAGCTTTGCGTCCAATTTTTCCCCAGTGGCAACTCGTGGTATTGCAATGACCCCCATAGACTGCCATTATAAAAGAGATGTCTGTAAAACTCTATAGAGGTTTCATATTTGTAAAACTTAATTACAATCACAAGTCAAGTGAGAGGAACTCTACTGCACATATTTAGCATATCCCCAGAAGTATATTACATAGAAGAAGAAAATCTGACGAGCTGTTACACTGAGGACGAACCCCTTGCAACGCTGGGATATATTCACATCATGTGCGCCTTTCTTTGTTGAGTTATATCCTCTTCTGGGAAAATGTTGAGATACTGTAGGACCACATCTGGACAACAGCAGCAACAACGGTTACTCATCTGTTTCTGAAGATTAGCACAAGAGTTAAGTGTACCAGCGCAGGAGACAAGACCTTTTTCTTTGAAATTAAAGAGGATAAAGGTTCCCACTTTTATGGCCTTGATTTACGTGTAGTCAGCAGCTCTCAAGGGCACAGTGATGTAACAGGATGGATATGCACCTCGAGGTCCTGCAGGCCATGAGAGCATACAGCCAACACAAACACAGACAGACCCTTTAAACAGCAGAAAACTGAGGATTTTAATTATACTTTTATATTACTCAGACCAATATGAGATCCAGTATTTCCCATAGTATTTCACAGCTAAAGCAGAAAAGTTATCAAATGATAAACGGCTAGCTTTAGCTAAAGTTAGCACTTTACTTACTGATTTTTCTCTAACTGTGAAAGCTGAAAAACATTTTGATAACCCAAAATTAGTTTCTTACAAATGAAGCAGTAGCTTGATTCAATCATAGATCAAAAAACCTCCGCTAAACCCCCCGCTAATGATAAATAGTTGAGCAGCGTATCAGTAACTGCCATCTTAGCATTGAACTCTAGTGGGATTCATTGAATTTTATGTGGCTAATTACCTTTAATTTACATATTTAAATATATGAAATTTATTTATTATTTATAACAGTCTTGGTAATTTAGGTTAACTAAATGAGACAGTAGCTAAATTTAATCACAATAAAGAAAAAAAGACTGCTAACATCTGCTAATGGAAACTAGCTTCTCAGTGTAGCAATAACTGCCATCTTAGACTCGACTAGATTTTATTGAATTTGGTGTGGCTGTATTAGATTTAAAATATATATTTCAATGGATAAAAATGTAGATCAATTTATTATTTATAATTGATAATTTAGTTTGTTATTTCACAAATGAGGCAGCAGCAAAATTCAGTCATTACAGAGAAACAACCCTGCTAAACCACTGCTAATGGAAACTAGCTTAGCACTGTAGCAATAACTGCCATATTTGCTTTTGACTCTAGTGGAATTAATTAAATGTGATGTGGTTAATTACCTTTACATATTTAAGTATATATAATTTTAGATTAAGTTATTATTTATATTAGTCTTGGTAATATATTTGCCAAATGCAGCAACAACTAGCTTAGATTAATTTATTATTGATTTCAATACTCATACTGTAAATGATATTAGTAGGTAAACCGACAGACATGAACAAAACCAAGATACATTTAATCCCTTTACTATATGCTCTGTATATAATAATCAGTATAACATTGTTGTTTTTAGTCTGAAGAACGGTGAACAAATATATTGCTTGTAGATCTTATGTTTTCCACTACAACATGCTGTAGGGTACCTGTACTTTTGAGGTCTTATATTCTTATAGATATAAAATAAAAGACATATCTTTCAGTCTGTAACACACACACACACACTGTCGACCAGCCTGAAAATTTGAAAGAAATTTTACTGCTTCTATAGCTCTCTGCCTTCCCCACCATCCGTCCCACTATAGTTTTGGATGCGGCCATTGCGTGTTCAGTTTGAACAGGAGGGCTTAGATCCTATGTGAGTTGTGAGTAGCAGCTAGTGTGTGCGGACTGACAGCTGATTGCGCTATGGTTTAATCTTGTTAGGGATTTTCAAAAGTGCTGCGTCCACTCAGATCTGCAGATAGGAGCGCCACGCAGCCTTTGTGTGCAAAATTTCAACGCTCCCATAAAGGGGGACAAAGGGCCCCCCTGGTGATGTCATTCCCCTGTCAGCAAGCAGGCCCTCGCTGCAGGAGAGGGGCCAGGACAGGACATACTGTGACCATCACCCGACCACCCCACCACCCACCCCCGTCCACCCTCCACTATGGCCTGAGTGCTTCACCCTGAACCCCGCTGAACCACCGGTGTGAAGTTCAAGACCGAGATCTAAATTGGATGGCCATAAAAATCAAAATATTTCTGACCATAAATAGCCTGAATCTGTTCACAGAAACTCAACAAATGATGCAATAATTCATATGAGTCATGTTTCTTATGATACATGTCACTCTTCTGCCAATTTCTAGTCATATTCAGTTACCATCGGTGCCATGAAATTGCAGCTGCCCATTTTGGATATGTGCCTTGAACTCCTATATTTATCAGGGCAGTATCTCGTCCGCGCACAACTGAATGTCCACAAATGGATATTGTGTAATAGTACCTACATCAGCATATAGATAACCAATTGTGTGACACTTTTACTTAAGTAAATGACCTGAGGGCTTCTTTCACCACTGCATGTTACAGTATAGTTATTGTGATGTGGAATTAGCACACAAACGTTTCCTACACTGTTTACCCTTGACCTCTGACTCTACTTAACCTAAAGCCTTACATATGACACAAATTGATTGTTGGCCCTTTGGCACTTTTGTGTCTTTTTCAACTTGCTATATGAGTTGTGTGAGGAATTATTGAGCCAGCTCCACATTCCATGAAAACAGCTTCATAAATCTCAGCTGTGTGTGTGTGTGTGTGTGTATAAGCACGCATGTGTGCAAGTGAATGAGTGCATGTGAACACAGACAGATGTGTCCTAACTTAGCAAACTACACTGCACAGCAACTCCTGTTTCCAAGAAACCGTACATTGCTGACCCCATTTTTAGAGAGAGTGAATCTGGAGATGTTCTGTTGGCTTATGTTACAGTACATATCACACACACACATTCACAGGGACAAATATACAGGGATAAGCTTGACACTTTACACCTGGTTTCAGATATGGTAGCACATACATCTATGTGTTTATGGGTATTTATGGACATGAGTCATGTATGTTCATCAGAAGTGCCATCCCCTTTTTTTTTCTGTCACACACACACATATTCCTCCTTGAAACGTGTCAGCCCCCGTGGTGTCCCGTTCGAGATCGAGTCTTTCCCTCACTACTGTAAATCATTTGCTACTACAACATCAGCAGGTCCCACCAAGCAGGAGAGACAGTCACGCAGAGAAAAGGACAAGCAGCCACAGCCGGTGCTTTGAAAATATGGCGTTTGACGTATGAAAGACAAACATCCCTCGGGGCCAACGGCTTGAGTTGTGAATTACCCTGCACGCTCAACAGGCAGCCTCTTACTATGTAGATCATGTGTTTGTTGATTTACTATGAAGAGATATAACACACAATTAGTTTGATCTGCATTGTTTTTTCATTGAAGAAATAATTTATAATTTAGTCCCAGTCACACGTATGTAAAACTGTGACTTCGAATCAATTCATTCAAATGAAATTCGTCACGCGTTTCCGTCCAAGCTAAGCTAACACAGTTCAGGGAGCTTTTTTTTCTTGTTCAATAACTCTTTAATGAATTAAATGAATCTTGATGACAAAATACCAGAGTGGAGTAAACTGTCTAGAGATAAAAACAAACAAAAAATAAATAAAAAAGAAAGAGAAGAGACTGAGCAACTTGGTCCTAGCAGGCTAGCGTGTTAGCAGTTAGCTCACCAGCTACAGGTACAGCAGTTTACCAACTAGCCCGCAGAGTATTCACCAAGGTGCTCAAACTAAATATTTTGAGGATAGATTTTCCTGTGACACTTTCTGGTGTGACCAGGCCTTAAAGGAAAAAGTTTACAATTTTTCAAGTCTGTCTTAAGACAACAGGAAGAGGATTTCTTCTCTGTATGTTCATACTGGCCATTAAATCCCCTTCAAATGTACTTTCAGTGTAAGTGACGGGAGCCAAAAATATTATTTTGTGGACTTAAATGTTTATCTGACGCTTATATGAGGCTCCAGCAGTCTGTTAGTCGTATCAAGTGGACATCTGCCACATTTACAGTCTTTTTTTTTTGGCATCAAATTCCCTCTTTGTGTTTCCCTGTTGAGCTGTGGTGGAAGTATAGGAACAAAAAGAGGGACTTTGGTACTAAAAAAGAGTGTAACATTGAAAGACTTGACAAATTTAGATGGAGGAAGCTTCATATTAGCTTCAGATAAACTTTAATACATTTCTGCACAGGAGAATTGTAGATTTTGGGAGTGATGGGAGCCAATAGGGATCCTCTAATAGGCAGTATGAACAGGACGGATGACAAGGAATGATGCAAATAAACATGTCAGTGATTATATGAGCTCCTGACTGTTTTAAGACAGACTGTGTGAAGGTTTTTTTTTTAAAGAAAAGCTATAAAAGGTAAAGAAAATGACAATAATTCAGACCCAAAAACATCAAACAATCAATAAGTCATAAGATAGAAAAAATAAGGCAAAACAATCAAACAACCATACAAAAATGGAAAAAAGATAAAAATGGAAACCTAACTGATTAATACATATATCTGCAATATAAGAAAAAACATTTGTTTAAAAATGAACATAAAAAAATAATATTATTTAAAAGAGCAACAGACAAATACAACAGTAAAAAATAAAATCTGCCCACGACATCAGGATTAACTCACATTGTCTGTTTAAACACAGAGTTAACCAGGAAGGAAGTCTGGCCAGATGATGATGATATGATGAAGTTTCCTCCTCATGGAAACCTCCACTGGTTGAGCCCACAGAAAATGCTGCATGCAAACTGCCGGGACGTGGGTGAAGCGACAGACGATTTGACCACCTGTAATGGAGTGTTGGCGGAAGAACCCCATGTGAAATCCATTGACGGCAGAAGAATGCTGGTCTGGCTCACCGTCCTGAAACTAAGAAGTAAGAGAAGAGGGTGTCGAAGCCGCCCCGTCTGTTCATTACTGAAGCAGTGGAGAGGAAGCCTCGGCTCAGGTTTAACATAACAAGGAAGTGGTGGGTCTCTGGTGGGTGGTAGCATAGAGCACCAAACTTAAATGTGAAGGTGTACAAGGTGCAGCTTAATGTTTCCTAAAACAGTTTTCCATGAGGATTTGTATGATTTTTTTAATGAAAAGCTAAGCTCTCGTTTTGGGCATCTGGACTGAATGATGACGTAGTAGTTCGACTCAAAGGCTTTATTGACTGCAAAGTGACTGATGTATTGAGACAACCATAATGCAGAGGCCTCTGTTTGCAATAAGTGCCTTTCATTTATATGAGAAACGAAAAGGAAGGCTTTTGAAGTGGGGAAAAAAACATCACCTCTACAATGTGTTCATTAAAAAAGTGATTATACTTTTCTCCTGAAAGTTCATCATCCGGGTACTGAGTCACAGCAATTTTAAGCAGGACCCCTGCACTGCACTTTTAGGCTCTACAAAGCACTTCAATAAGGACAAAGCACACATTTTCCCATAAATACGTGAATTTGGCCAGTTAATGATGCCTACACAAATGGCCCCCAACCAAAGTAAATAGCCTCGATTGCTGGTTAATTTATTGGAGACAAGCACCATACAGAGATCAAACAAGTCGCTCTCTCTTGTAGCACCTTCACTGCAATGAATTTGCTGACCCCACAACCTTTTGCATTTTTCTATAAGGGGCATAAGAGGCCGGAAAAGAGTAGCCCCGAGGAAAAAAAAAAAAAAAAGGGGGTTTAGCTCACATGAGGTTTGGGTTTGTACGATGCTTATGTAGCCCAATAAATCAGCAAGTTAGGAAATTTTCTGTACACACACAGTGGCTGAGAAAATAGCAACTAGAAAGTCAGATATCCTGAACAAGACGTAGCTCAACGGAAAAAGAAACAGATAAACATGCACATCCTGAAATCCTTAAACATTTCTATTTTACATGTGCACAGATTCTCTTTCTTTCTAAGCACGTCCTGCATGGTTTTGGGTTTTTTTTACTGAGACTATTCCTGTGTCAAGGTGAGGCTTGAGTTTCATTACAAGACAGCTTTAATGACCAGGTTAAGGGCTTGGAATTCCCACAACCTGAACATATGAGGAGGATTTAGTTTGGCTCTTTTGTTCCTGACATGAAACGGCACATTGTTAACCGTGGCCTGAAGGCAGAGTGGCCAGAGTGCACTGCAACAGGTTAGGATCAACCAGCTACTATTTGGTCTGTATGGTTTATAATGAATCATTAGTCTGGCACGCAGCAACAGAAAATGTTTTGGACTAACATTTGGGAAATAAAATAAATATTAGTTGTATGTGTAGCGTATGGGACTGCGATGAAAAAAGCATCTATTAACATTCATAACACTTATTCCACGACAAGTTTTTACAGTATCAATCAATCAATCAATTGGCCTGGTTTTAGGTAAGACAATATATTCTTTCCTCTTATGGCCTCTCAATGGTTAAGAAAAACAAAACAAAACAGTAAAAGCTTCCTTCTTGATAGCAACGGCCGTGTGTTTGTCCGCGGTTATTTGATGTGGGTGAATGTGTCAGGGTCACAGTCAGGAGGTCTCCACCCCACTGGCGATGGACCCCATTGTTCATGGCAGACCCCCCTCGGTGTTATTGAGACATGCTAGTCATCTCCATTATGAAGTGTAATTAGGTTGTTGTGCTTATTAACTCCTATTATCAGAGGAGCCCTGAGATGTCTGCATGCGGCTGGTGGTACGGGCTGGATTCAGTGATGGCTTTGAATTGTATTGGCATCTCGTTGCCTGACTGGCAGGAAGATTAAAAACAGATTAAAAACATTTTCTTTGGCATTTTACTCCCTCTTTAAACCACCATAGCTGTGTTTTTTTATATTATTTCCACTTAAACCAAAGTATGGGTTACTTTTGTTAATTATCGATTGGTTGCCACATATGTATTTATGCTCTGAAAATCAATTTGAACTGACTTGAAAATACCAAGACTACACTTATTGTTGCTTGGTAATGTAATTGATCCTGATTTGAATGTCAGCTGCTAAACATTGTTTTGATTGTTGGTAAATGAAAACCCAGAAGACAAACAAAGTGAATTTTGTAGCTTTTTTTGTATTAAAGGAGTTTTCTCCTTTATCAAGAGTTTAGCAGTCAGAGTCTCCGGTTATTCATTTGATCAGGACTGTGCAGCTGTGTGGTTTGATCAGATTATATTTGCAGTGACCAAACACCCCCACCTACCGTATGGGGGCCCAAAAGTGACACAGGAAATAAATAAACGAATGAATAAATACATGACTGTGTTTGATTCTTGTGTATTAAATCATCTTTTTGTGTGTGTGTGTGTGTGTGTGTGTGTGTGTGTGTGTGTGCTCGCTATAGGAAGCTGATTGAGAACATTTGAGAATATTTTCCTCTTTTTAAAGCAACAGTGATCAAAACTGATGCAGTAGCAGTAGTATGACCCTAGTATGTGTTAAAGCAGCAGGGTAACACAAACTCGGTGCTTTAACTGCATCCCAAACACCATCTGAGATAGCCCAGATGACATCATCAGGGTTGTTTTCTCAGCTGTGACAAAGCTGCTGCGGAGCCACAGAAGAAATTATACAAATGTTTTCACAAGATAAGTAGAAGTGCTCAAAGTAAGTGAACTGATCTTCATGTGTAAAATCACCATTACATATTGTATCTCTGATAAAAAAAATAAATAAAAAAAATAATCACTATAGTTATGTTGAGCAAGTTTAAAATCTCTTCAGGTTTATTGGGATTTTTGCAAACTTAACAGTTTCCTTCAAGGAAACGTCAGGCAGGCTAACAGGTTAAAATATAGAAAACCACAATCTGTTCAAATGAGTCACACATTTCACATGTATTTCCACTTTCGGCTTCAATTTAGATACCTGACAATAAAAACAAACAAAAAAAACAGAAAAACAGTGTTTCAGCAGTTCAGTAAGGATGTGAAGAGACGCTGTTGAGAAGCCCTTCATTTCCTGCAGGGATAATTGGCCAAAGCACTGAAACTCCTCCAGGTGTCACCGGCTTGTATCTTTGTAATGAAAAGATATGAACTCAGTGTATATATATCATGAAAATGATTCAGAACAGGATGAAAGTGGACGTTATGGATCAGTGTGTGTATGTCAGACATACTGATGCCATAAAGGTGCTCTCACTGGTAGTTGTTGTAGTATTTGTTAAGTTAAGTGTGTATGAACTAAATGCTAGTAATGGAAACAGATCAGCGTTACATCCTCACAACTAACTCTGTCAGTGGACGTCCAAGATGGCTCCTGTTCAAAGTCACGATCTCTGCATAAAGGAGGTCAAAGGTCGCTGTGGATGACACTGTAACATCAGGCAAATGTCAGGAGCCAGATTCAAACCTCAAGGAAACATTATGCACCACATTCGTCTCAGCTGCGGGATGCTCTCATTGACTTGTGAATTAAGACCTCCATCGGATCCTGGGACTGACCTCAGTGGAAGCTGAGGAATGAGGAGCTGGTTGGCAGGTGAGGAGGTGAGTAGGAGGGGAATCCATGATATGGTCCCGCCCATGGCACCGAGCCTACACCTCAGAGGGGAATGTGCAACTCTAACGTACCCTACGAGGGAGGGTAACCTGAAGCTTTCCCCTTATAGAACACTGTAATCAAGAATTTATTTATCTTAGCTGGAAACTGTTGAGATGAGTTGCTGATTGGATCCAGGAGGGAGGTTAGTAAGGAGGGACGTGCTCCATCTGAGCAGTTATTAATCTATCGATCGCTCTTCTTTGGCAACAACAAAAATAATATCAGTTGTGTTTCTGTTGCAGTAAGAACATAAGAAGGCGGAAATACGAACAGAATCATCTAAAATTCAGTCACATTCATCATTATGGTACATTATCTTGATTTATTGCACATGAAATAGGTTTTATATGAAATAAAATTGCATGTGTTGCCCTGTCTTAAATCACCAAAACATCAACCCTGATTTTAGCCGATACAGATGGGTGACAAATGCAAGTAGTTTGTCCCATTTGGTTCTCCGAGCAGGATAAAACAAGCATCTCGGATTCCTGAATATTAAATGAGATGTTCAAACCGAATGAGCCTCTCAGCACAATGGGATTCAAGGTAGCTGCTCAGTGTTTGATATCGGGCGTTGCACACAGTGAAAGGTCCCCGTTGGCTGGCAAAAGAAGATTGATTGTGACATCAATGCAAACCACCAGGGTATACTCTGCGCTGTGTGATGGAAATACTGTTTAGTGTAGAAGAAGTCAAGGTTAAAAGGCTCATGCCACAGTGGGAGCAGAGGATGTGGGAGTGGCACGCCACAAGACTCCTCAGTGTCTCCCAGAAAACAAAGATGCACAGACGCCGTCTTCTGACACTGATGATCTGTCATTTACTGAGAATCACCCCAGAGGTTCAAACCATGAATGGAAATGTCAAGTGGAATTTACATTTGGATGTAAACTGAATCTCAACACATTAAACTCACCGGAGCTGCTTACGGTTTATTCTTCTGATAGTATTTCATACATTTCATTGTTGTTTTTGAGAGCTTATCAGTAATTGCATTAAAAGAGAGAATCCATTTGTGTGTCGCTGCCTCCCCCACACACACACATACACATACACACACACACACACACACACATACACACACACTGCAGCCCATTATGGAGAAAACCCTGGAGAGCTGCACATATTGGCTGAAATAGGTCTGAGGCTTCAGGCTCTTATCTTTTACTTTACTTCCCACTGCACCTCTTCAGCCTCACTGAGTAAATGAACATTAACAACAACAACAACAAAAAAAGAGTCCGAAGGGACACCAGTTTGTTGTTCCCAAAAACTGGAGAAACCATTGCTAGCGGGCTCCACCGCCCATCAAACACACCTTAAGTATCATCTGCTCCGGCCCGGACAGACGCATCAAAGGAACGGATGATTCCTGGCCTCCCTGAAGTGTTACTGTACTCTCTCCCCATCTGCCCGCCCGAGCATCTTAAATGCAGCCGCCCATTGACCTGAGTGGGCTCATAAATCATGGTGATGGCTTCCAGAGGTGGGTTTCCCACAAGGTAAAAGGTCATAAAATGTACCTTTAAAAGAGAAATCCTACCGTATTCTGTAGAGATAAGTGACTGCAGCAGGGAAAGTGTTGGGACATAAATGATGGTGATGGTTAACAGTGTGTAGTATTCCTGGCTTTTAACGTAACGTAACTCAAGTAAAGAACATTATACTCTAAAAAAAAATCACTTTGAAGATCACATAATAAGAAGGAATGATTTATTATTATTATTTAGTATTCACAGTTAATCTTCTGAGCACCAAAAGAGCATCGGTGCAACAAAGAGAAGAGTTAATTGGTAAGAAATTAAATAAACACACAGCTGATTAGTGAGTGAGTCCAAACATAATGAACACAACAGCAGATTATGATATTCAACAGTATTTCAAGTCAGCCGCTGCACAGAGAAAATACAGACTGAGTACGTGAGAAGAGGTGAATTAGAGATTGTCAGAAAGGTGTTGAAATGTTCTCACGAATGTTATCGTGTTTTTAAAAGTGAGTTACCTGCCAACTGCAGAGGGAAATGAAATGAAAATGAAGGACGCTATCGTATTAGCTGCTTCACACCATCCAGTTTTATGCTTCCAGCTTCCAGCTTAAAGACGCTGTGCCACTGACCCGACCGTGATCCATGCAGATCGTTCTGAAAACGCCCCTGTTTCTTGTTTCTTTTGGCTTCCTGTCTACACTAAACCATTGTGTCGTTTGTGGTTTTTTTGAAAATGTTCTCCCAAGTGGCCGAAGGTTTTTCACAGAGCCTGATCTGTGGTGAGTAATTTTTAGGTCAAAGCTGCTGGCTTGACAGGCATGTATGTTCCTCAGTAAAACAGATTTTATAATTTTCTGTCGCTCGGCGCAAAGTTTTTGAAACAAAAGGAGTCTGTAAGTGGATGTATGTGCAGTATAACAGCGCAGACTTAGTCTTCTGTTTGATATTTTTCCATCTAATGGTCAATAGATGACAAACGGCTCCTGAAATGTTTCCTGTGCAAAAACAGCAAGAAGAAAAAAAAAGTTTATACAGTATATGTCTGGCAACACAGACTCTAGGTCAGTTATGATCATCATTATTAATGAAGAAAGTGGTAATTTTAGCTTTGGCGTCTCACACCAGTCAGTTTGATGCTGGCGCCCTCGCTCAGTATTACCCAGGGTGCCCAGCAGAAGGTCAAAGCCTGCAAAGAGGCCAGGTCTGAAATATGCCTGTGTTCAGCGTAATGACCCACAGCACAATTAACACTCTGCGGCTCAGCAGGTCAGCGAGGGGATACGGAGGTGTTTATTGGCTGTTGGCTTTGGTTCTTTCGCAGACCCTGTCGTGCACAGCTGATCATCTTCCAGACTGGAGCTGGAGGCGTTCCAGTCTGACACATGTACAGTACAGTGGAGCCCAACAGCCACACAGACGGAGCCCGACACACACATAGCAGCACGGAGGGACCAATGAGACAACAGAAAAGTGATGCTCGGGAGCTATTTTCATCCTCTCGTGATACATAGTGAAGAGCTTTGTCTCACGTTCCTCGAGAAGTCTGTATGAAGTCTATTTTTTACTTGCATGAATAGTACCTGCCAAAATAGAGAAAGGTGGAGATTCTGTGCGAGCTGATATAGTTTCTCCAGCATGTACAGTTGCTCTCAGGGTCGCAGCAGCCAGCTGTCGGTCTCAGCTGACTGGTCAGCACTAAAGCAACTGGAGATTCTTGTTATATAATCACACATTCTGCGCTCACATCCCACATGAGATTTCAGTGAATTATAATGCAAGTGACCTGTGTTTATAGACCTAATGGAGATCATGCTAACTGGGTGTGACAGCTTTCAGAGAGGATGCTCTGCTTTGCTTTAAAGTCACAGAAGCTGCACGATTTTAAATCCCTTTTTTGTCCATTATTGACTCTTGATCTCCTGCTGTGTTTTGTAGTTTTGGGAGAGCATATTTAAACACAACAGAACGGGCTGAAAAGGCCTAAAACACCTGCACGTCTGTCCCTGAAGAATTTACTCAACTCTGAATTTTTATTGAATCACGAGAAACAGGATGGAAACTCCCCCAAGATTCATGCGGCTTAAATCATTTTTTTTTTTCTGCCATGTGTTGAATGTGCCAGACCGCGCGAAGCAGGTGCACCTTGTCAAAGCCAGATTTTAAACCCACTGTCTCCTAGCAACAACACCAGAAGAGGAGAGAGCCACCGGCTCAAAGGGCTACTACTATTTACCAAAACGTCCTCCGGCTTTGTTTTGGCTGTTTTTGGTAAAAACTGGGCCAACGGTTCTGGTGCACTAGACTGATCTGGTGGGGAACAAATTGTAGATTAGTATGTAAGGATGCGCGTTTGTGTTTTGCAGCCGGTGTGAGGATGCGCTTGTTGATGTTCATTCCAGGTGATGCTCAGGTCACGGAGGCTCTCCGGGCCAGATGTCCTGCAGGCTGCCCTCAGCCAGTCTGTTAATGCACCTCATTATGCAACCATTATGATGATATTTTGCTTTCTAGGGGAAGCTTGTTTTGATTCCAAACTATTTTTCTGCTACAAATGCAAAGCGTCTATTTATATTAAAAGCAAGACATCTAGGTGTGTAGTCAGGTTATTAAGCAGCTGGTATTGATGTACAGCACTGCCAAGACTGCAAGAGCAGGCCATTAACTATGAATACACATTTAACAGATCTATATGTCTTGTCTTTTTTCATTTAATTTCTGTACACTTGCAGATATTTATGATTTCAAATAAATTGAAGGGTCAAATGTGGTCATGCTTTACTTTACAAGTATGTTATTTTCTAATACCCCAATACCCCAAAACTAAACTACCTCTTTAACCACATCACACACATTTAAACTGTTCTATTTGATCACCTTGTGATAATTAATCTAATAACTAATGTAATATTTTTCCACTTGTATTCACCGAGCCTCTCCTGACACCGTTTGGAGCCCAGCGGGGGAGGAGCGCCTCCCACTTTGAAAACTCTGCTCTAGTTAATTACAGTTTTATTCCCAGCATAACCTGGAAATGATCAGCTCACAGCAGGTCAACGCGACATGAGGATGTGAAATATGTTTAAAGGCCAAACGTAAAATCGAATGTGTATATACACTGTAGACTACACTTTGATGATGAAAGAATAATAAATTGGTTTCAAATTGAGCAAGTCTGTCACGGAAAAATATATTTTTTCCAGGTAATTCTTAGGAAATTGAGAAAACTGCGACAATCTTCAGCTAATAAAACCACCACTGAATTATGTCAGAAATGCACAGTGGCTTTATCGACACCATCACGTGGCCACAAACTCAACCTTTCCGCTCAAATATTATTAAAACACACAAAACGTTATTTCAAATTCGAGCTTTTCTAGAGATCCCAAAGTTTCCACGGATACCAGAATTAGGTAAATTTAAAGAAACATGTATTGATTGATCCACTGATTACGATCAATATTTCAATGTGAATCATAAACTGCAGCTTCATTGACGAGTTGAGCTAAATGATGATTTTAACAACCTTAAAGGCGTGTTATGTGTTAATAGTTTGGAGATACATGGTTCTCACTGGGCAGTCTTGTTCCGGACCACACACACACACACACACACACAAACACACACACATTTGAGCTGTAATATTATGTAAATATATATATATAATACTGGCAAAACATACGCAATGCTGTCATTAGTTTATTATGTGTTGGGTAACACAAATATGCACCATTCAAAATGAGCCACATAAATCTGCCGTTGATGACATATGAGGTCCTCAAAATGATGACAACATGGCCGTAGTAACTTCTAGACGTCAACGGGACTGCTTAAAAAGCTCCTAGCAGCACAAACTGATGAGGTATGACATGTTCCCCATTGTCACTGTGCCTTTATAGAGTCTGGTGCTTGATGTGAGTGTCGGCCTTCCTTTCTCATTGTGGGCCGTCCCAGCAGAGATTAGGGGCCTTGGCTGCTGAATGGAGGCGAGAGGCAGCTCTTTTTTCCCCTGGATGCTTTCACTCATCATGAATGAGTCTAATTCTGGGAAATGTGCCCTGTGAACAGCGGAGGAAACCCCTAAATCCAGCAGAGCTCCTGAGGGGATCTGTCTTTGACAAACGACTTCCCCCACGGAGCCCGCAGATCTGTGAGTGCTTCTAATAAAAAAAAGGGTGAAGGCGTGATCTTATCCGCCGGCATCGTGAAGCTTTCAGGCTCCTTCTGTCTGTTCCTGGTTTCCAATTAGAAAGGAAAGGTCAATGAAAAGAGATGCTGCAGGTAATTTAACTGCTTGTATATACGATATATTGGGGATATATCGTTCCACGTGAAGGTATACGTCGTGCACAAAGAGGACATTTACAGCCGTGTCGAGCGGTGATATTCCCTTGTAGCACCTGAACAGTGGCGAATAACGATAAAACAAACTGTGTTTACAGTTCGAGCACATTCCCGCCTCAAAAGGTCAAACATCAAAAAGCTGCTGAATGAGTGACACTGACAGATGCTGTCAATCCTAGTGGGGGTTATACTGCCGCTGGTTAGGAGAGGGGCGGAGGGTTCAGGACGGGAACAGACAGCTGAGAGGACCCAATGTTCTCCAGAGCCTGAACAGCTGAGACCATGAGGGCCCATGCAGTGGAGAGCGGCCTCTGGGACTCCGCTCTTTGTGATGAGGAGAGTCTATTCAGGAGACGAGACGATGTCCGTCCGCACACTTAGAGCTGTTCCTTAAGCTGAGCTGGAAGCCATTACTCAAATCTCCACAGAATTGACAAAACGCTGAGTGCAAAAAAAAAAAGAAAAACTGGCTTTACAGGCACTCAGCTAATAGACAGCTGTGCTCAAAATAGAAGAGAAATGATAGTCTCTGTATCTAGAGAAAACAATGTACAACTGTTGCGCATTATCACAACGGAGCAGCACTCCATCTATTTCACTCGTAACGCTCGGCAACGGTTTGCAGTTGCACAATAGATATCCAGCGCGCTCCGTTATGCTATCTGCAACAGCAAGCATGGTAAGATTAGACAGGCGCTGGCTGTGCACTACCTGACTCAGTGCATTTCGGTTCAACAGTCTAACAACATACATTCAATTCAGGAAAAGCGTTCACCGTGAGGACCTCCTGCTCTCCTCTGTTTGTCGGCAGGAGACGAAAACTCTTTCTGACTGATTTCCAGAGTCAGGAATGCTAAAAGCTCTAAGACATACTTCATGGTTGGGCATCAAAGGATCTTTGTGGGTACTCGAATGCTCAAGCTTTCATCTCCACTCTGCTGGTTAAGTAAGCTTTGAGTGAATGATGGGAACACTTTGTACATGGAGAAAGGAAAAGAGCTCGATGTGCAGCAGCTCGTTTTTTTATGAATTTGCCTCGTCAAAAAACTCACAATTGACCCTTAGCTGAAGCAAGAAATGTTTCTCTTTGAAGCTCTCCCTTGATAGTAATATTAACACCCTCTCCGGACAGTCTCTGCAGCACCACAGGTAGAGTGGGATGTAAGTGATCTGAGTAGGGCCTCCCCGAGGACCGGACCACCTCAACACAATAACTCAGCCGGGGTCAATGATGTGCTCAGTTACTCTCCCACCACAGAACATGACCTCTGTCGGACAGGATCGCTCCACTGGGCCCGCTGTCCTTCCTCCTGATAGCTATCTGAGCAGCGACATCTGTTTTCAGGTTGTATTTACTAAACTCAGACGGGAGCAGAGTCTGAGAATCCCACAGGGCTCCTTGTTGGGTTTTCAGGGCGTTTCAGGCATCCTCTTTCCATAAAACGAGGCACGTTAGACATAAACGAGTTTATGTCTTTAAATAAGGGTTTGACATACGGTGTGTAATGTGTCGTTAAAGTTAATCCTCCTACATCTACCTACAGTGAAGAAAACGCTGTGTTTATGCCATAAGGTATTGTGCTAACGTGTGATAGCTGGGTGTCATTTTTGTGAAAGTGCAGAGGATGTTAGCCTCTCTCTATGATAACTCTATGATAAATATCCACTGAAAACATGAACCCTCATAGTAAAAATTACCTACTTACTGGATGTAAACACGCCATGTTTTAATCATTTCTGCTGTCAGACGTATTTCATATATTACGCACAGCGGTGATGGACGTCTTTGTTGCAAAACAAAACAAAGTATTATCTGTATGTGGGCCAAGGAGACTCTTTATAAGACGCGTTCAAATGAGTGAAATTAATACATGAACGTCAGGAAAAGACACCTGAGGATTTAGAGGGTGGGAAGTAAAATTTTCCGGATTTATGGATAATGATGGAGCTTGTTTTGGGGTTGGTTTTTTTTGCAAATATAAATAATCCAACAATATCTTCCCTTGGTAACAGCCAATCTTAGCTCTTAACGATGCTTGCAAGGTTGAAGAAGCTGCCAAGCGGACCATCTGGACACTGGACGCTTCACCACTCAGAGGTGAAGGATCTGTCAAAGTGCCCTCATCCCCGCTGACGTGGCCCGTGGAGGGTCGGCCAAAGCCGCTCTCGGACCGCGCCATAAGATAATGAGCGGAGGTGATTGGACTGTCAGATAAGGGTGAAAAACTCTGATGTGGCAACAGTGTCTGTTAGAGTAAAGGAAGCGTGTTGTTTTGAAAACAGGAACACAGGTGGTTGCTCATGACTACAACCGTGTTCAAATGATACACACAACAGTTGGGTTTGAGAAACTTCTCGAGCTTGTGACGTATGTTGGAGGGAAACAGGAGGCGGGAGCGGCATAGGGAATTGATCAGGGGTTGGATTCGATCACTTTAAAGTGGGAATGATCACCTGCCTCACCTGCGTTGGTGAATGATTGGAAACACACACCGACAACACATCATATCACTTTTTGCTGTTTTTATTTACATGATTAAATAAGTCGCATTTGAAGGTAAGGTGTACTGAATGGTTTTATTAATGGTTAATAGATTTTTTTTGTTTTTTTTTAAATACTGGATTGTAAGGTTGTAATTTCTTTCTATTTAGTAACAATACAGTTATAACTGTTAGAAATCGATCAATACATGCTGTTTTTATCCTGTTCAGGGTGAGTTTTCACAAGCTGGTAACTTTAATGGCAATTAATGCACTAGTAACTGATCAATTAATGATTAATAACGCTATTAGTTACATCTTAATTAGCTTTTTATAAAGGATGATGTTCCAGAAAGTTGTACCAAGTCATTTATTCAACCCAGAGTGCAGAACATGTCCAGTTTCTCCTGGTGGATGTGCATGGTAGCCATCAGTGTGTGTGTGTGTGTGTGTGTGTGAGTGCGAAAGAGCAGCAGAAACATTATAAAATGCTTTGGATAAAAACACCATACTGTATAAATGCACCCATTTACTATTCATCGAACATATTTGTCACATATAGTTTGAAAATATATGAAAAGGAAGGAAAAGTTGGCTCAAAGACACCGGATAAGAACTTTAGGCAGATAAAGCCACCTTGAAAAGACAACAACAACAACAACAAGACAGCAGGTAAATGGGACGGAAAATGGACGAGTGGATCAGGAGCGTTTGTTTTCAGCAGGATGTGACAGGACATCCAGAATTAAATGCAAATATTTACTTCCAGCTCCGCACTGCCATTTAAGACTGGGGACGCTCTCCTCTGCGGGGACGTGCAGGTCAAGGAGACGCCCTCAAAGAAGCGGGCAGCGGCCAGAGGAGATCTGTGTGCCGCACGTCTCAGTTTAGTGTGAATAAAACATGCCGTGGCATGTCGGTGGCGACGATCGAGGAGGCCCCGTGCATTATTCATATTTAGTAGTAGGCGAGGATGAGGGGTTGGAGGGGGGTGTTGGAGGGGGTGGGGTGTTGTAAAAGAGGGAGGAGGGGGAACAGAGCGATGATGCGCTCAGCAGGAGCATGTGAAGGTGTAAAGACCGGCTGTAAAGACCAGGTCATCCAACCAGCAACTGGGCTTAGTCACCTATTATCACCTTGAGGCCTCCCCGCTCGTCACTGTGAATAGCACTTTATAGTTTTGACACATGAGTCTGATAATCAACTTTTAAATAAGAGGAAAAAAAAGGGGGGGGGGGGGGGGGGGGGGGGGTCAAATATACAGTATGTTACCTTCTGGCTTTCTGTTTTATTAAAAAAAACCAGGGAATCAATACTTATATTATCGTACAGCATCTTGTGTGTGCTCCAGTGTGTGTCAGAGAGTGATGTGGATGGGATGTTGGTGTCTTGTGCAGCTGTGGTGTTATCCCGTACCCACTAACCCCAGAGACATGGATTCTCCCATAAGAGCTGAATCAGTGTTTTCCTTCCCTCTGTAGAGCCGAGGAAATGTGTTCCAGTCAGCAGCTCTTCTTCCAGTCAGGGAGAGGCCGACGGACCGAGCTGCGAGCCAAAGCTGATGCTACTGCACCACCTGCAGGCCCACGAGCAGACCAAGACCGAGTGTGTAAGGATTATTGTGTGTGTGTGTGTGTGTGTGTGTGTGTGTGTGTGTGTGTGTGTGTGTGTGTGTGTTACGCAGTGGGTGTGAATAAGTCAAGTGATCCTGACACTTGGAAACTCACTGTGTTACTGTGTTATTAAAGGAGAAATTAAAAAAAAAGAAAAAAAAGAAAATCTTTGATTAGTTTTGATTCCTGGTGCGACCTTGATGTTGTGATGATTTCAAAGAAAACAAAGATGAGCTCCAGTTTTATATACTCAAATCCTGCAGACAAGTCAGCACCGTTCATTTCTCCCATTGACACGCCCTGCAGACTTATAGGTCAGTGATGAGTGCAGGAAATCATATTGTAGAAATAGATGATTTTACTTCTACCTTATGTTGCATTTCTTTTCTTTTCTTCAAAAATAAAAAAGACTCTTGCCCGCAGAAATGATAGAAGAACAACACTGTGTTAAAGGTAGACATCTTTCCAGTAATGTAATATAATGTGGAGGCATGGCGTGAAGTGCAGGAGGTGGAGAGGAACTAACAGTGTAGCCGGGGCTGGATTTCTGCTGCCAACAAGGCCTGATTACAGTAATGTGAACACTCAGTAGCAGCTGGAGCTTCTCGGCTCTGACTAAACTCAGCATTGCACTGCACCGGCTGACACACCCCTCCTTTCCCTCACTGCATTAAACACACACACACACACACACTGACTGGCTTATAATTCAATATAAATACACCCCATCAGCCTTTGGGGGAAACACTGAAGAGCCAAAACCAGTAAATGGATTAAAGCTGTTATCCGTGATATGATCTGTAATTTTAAAGATATAATAACCAGAGACTTTTTTTTTTTTTTTTTTTTTTACATCATATTCTTTTCATTCTGTTTCCAAATTCAGGCAATTTAAAGCCATCCATGATTAAACTGGATGCAAGATACATTTTATTTAGCTATACTTGTTTATAGACTATACCAGGCGTGTGAAAAGATGAATATTTTTGTGCTCATTTATTTATATCATCACAACATAAAAACATTTGTGAAATCGTGTGAGTGTAAGAAACAAAACGAGGAACGTTTACAGACACTGATTCGCGGCGCCTTATGAATATTCAACAAATAAACCTGTCAGCTTGAATGCAGAATGTCATTACATGTTATATCATAGTAATAGTTTGATATTTTGGGAAATATACTTATTCAACGTCTTGCTGAGAGTTAGATGAGAAGATTGATACCACACTCATGTATGTTCTTTAATTATGAAGCAGCAGCTGATTAGCTTAGCTTAGCATAAAAGCTTAACACGGCTCGGGCCAAAGGTTAAATAAAATCCAGCCTCACTAACTGACATGTTACATTTTGTTTAAGCCATATATATATATATATATATATATATATATATAAAAACAAACTGTAAAATAACTAGTTATCCTTTTTAATGTTTGGACACAGCCATGCTAGCTGGTTCTACGTTTACAGTCTTTATGCTAAGCTAAGCTAATCGACTGCTGGCTCCAGCTTCATAAGAGGTGCACTTAAACATTTCTATCCTGTCGTATGCAACACTTCTCTGTTTCCAAGAATAAAAACTGAACTCTTTCACCATTTTGCTTCAACGTGGCAACCACTGAAACACAATAACGTGGCGAGACCACACCGGCAGATTTCACACACACAGCCAGGCGTGCCATTTGAATGTTGTGCCGTTCTGTCGGATATTACTCAGTGACAGGATGGCAGGAGACAAACCTCGATTGTGGAGACTTTTAACCACAGTTGCACAGTCATCAGGACTCAGAGCCATGATTTATGGTCATACAGAAAGACAGAAAACGGTCGACTCCCTTCAGGACCTCCGTCTGAGGAAATTGCAATATGCAAGGTGTATCACAAAACTGAGTCCAAGTCAGTCATTCATCTCAACAGAGCTTCATAGGTTATTCTTAGTGTACAATCAAGCGTGTTGAATTTGGAAAACACTCTGTCAAAATTTGTGAATGGCCTTTTTTTCAATTGTAAACTTCATCTGCTGATATATGCCGTAGATGTAGGTTGGAAAAGCTGCTACATGGATCATTTGTCAAATATTTCTCTTGATTCAAACTGACTCCAGCGAGAGAGGAGATTGTGAAAATGCACCAGGCCGCTTTTAGCTGTGGCCTGAATCGACGCGGCGCGTGCTTCACTATTCTGACAAGCTGTTGTTTGCTGTTGTGTTGTGTGTGAATGGCAAGCACATATATAATATCTAAACAACTCAGTGTCGTTTCATCTACTGTTGGCTGAATTGGTCGCACCGTTTCATTTTTGTGGGATTGATTGGACTCCAGATTATTGATAAAAACATAATCAGCTGCTAAATGGGCTTTTGGTCAACTTTTAATCCGCCATTTTTCCCTCAAGAACTGGACGAACTTAATCTGCTAATGAGGACGATTAAACAAAAACTCCAGAAAAGCCAAACAAACTGACTTTTATAGATTAAAATTGTTTTCGCCTTTTTCTGCTTTCATTTGTGTTTTTCTGTTCTTCAAAATTCAATAAAAATATTGTATAAGTGTCAAAGTTTTGTCTGTTTCAAATGTCAAGAACAACATTATTTGAACCTAAATGATCAGGTTAAGTAGAGAAACCAGTATAAAAGTCAAACTACTGTAAGTCTTGATACAGACAGTATAGTTTCCATCGTTTAAAAAGGACTTTTCTATGTGTGTAAATGTCCATTTTTTTGCCTTTGACAGTATTTTAGAGGAACTTCGCCTGTGCCTCCACAGAGTGTAGCAATAGTTTCACTGACTCTTAGTTCCTGATAAGCACTGATACTTTGCCCAAGCAAATAGTCCTATCTGCCCAACGGACCGAGATTACAGCACCCTTGGTTCAGTTTTGCTGGCATGAAATGTGATCCTCAATGAGCCGTTAATGTTTTGACACGACTGATTAACTAAGACTCCCCCGATTAAAGCAACGTGCAGAAGGAAGTGGGATTTTGGGGGGGCTCTGCATCTGTGACAGTGTGTTTGTGTGTGAGAGGGGGGTGGTTGAGAGGGTGGCGGGGTGGTCTCAGAGGATAGCCGTTGTCTTTCTGAGAAAAGTGAACTTGTCTCACCCAAGAGACAGATGAGCAATGTGTTAGGGCCTTGTGGTTTATGGACAGAACACAGTTCTCAGGCTGCTGGGGGGTTTTCACTGGAATAAAAGAAGAAACTCTTTACTCAGAAATAACTGACAGTTGTGCCAGTTCACTGTGCCACATAATAGTTCAAATGTCAAACTGTCAAGTAACAAGAGAGAGAAGACACATCGCTCCAGCAAGAATATGTGCTTAGAAAAAGGCTTCATTATGTGCAGAAAGAGGACGCGGATTTGCCTTTTTTAAAAGCTCAGCGAGAGGCATGTTCCAAAATCATTTTTCCCAACATTTCACTCAGTCATACGTTCAATCATAAATCGTGTTGCACGCCAGCTCCTTCTCTGCATAAGCTGTGAAAATGTAAGCCGGTGACATGGTGACAACTGTCCCGAAGCCCTCTCTGAGCCATAAGGTGATCTTCTCTGGGTGTGACCGACATCATACATCATTTCCTCTGGCACCTGGACGGCTG
Organism: Pampus argenteus; assembly: GCA_036937835.1. Taxonomy (NCBI): domain Eukaryota; kingdom Metazoa; phylum Chordata; class Actinopteri; order Scombriformes; family Stromateidae; genus Pampus; species Pampus argenteus. The sequence continues at coordinate 4,943,320 of CM072880.1, read as the reverse complement.
TACGTTCCGATCATACAGCAACGCCCTGTTTCCTACTGACGGAGAACTCGTAGGATCTAATCAATATCTGCCCTGCTTAAAGGATATTGATGTTAATTTTCTATATTTGGCAGTTTGAGCAGAGACAGACTAAGACACGAGTAAACACCTTATTGATCCACTACTCTCTGGAGACTATGAACACGATCACTGTTTTTAGTCTGTGAAGAAACTGAATTGAAGGAAAATTTGATTAAATAAGTGGATAAATAAAACAATTGCAGGTGCTGCTCATACAGAGCCAAGAGTCTCTGAGTGGTTTGATGAATGGAGAATCTATGACAAGGAGGATTAATGCCGTTCTTGGACATTTTATGTTGCTTTTGCTACTTTAATTGGTCCCAATTATAGAAAGATAGAAACACAGGAATAAGCAGCTCAGGGATTAGCACGACCTACCGAATCCCTCAAACTAACAAACTGAAAACGCATCACTTACTGAACATCCTGAGCACACGAGATCAACACAGAAACACATAAATAAAATAAAATAAAGGGACCCGTTCAATGATAAGTGAAAATAATCATTTAAATGTGATCAATTAGGTAGACATGTACGTGCAAAGAGGGGAAACATAAAAAGCCATCGATGCTCCTTCATGCTCGGTGCATCTTGGTGCCTGCATTGGTGCACAAATGGAGCATATCAAAAATGTTTTTTTTTTTTGTTTTATATGAACATAACAGATAGAAAATACAATAAAATAATAATAAAAGTTCAGTTTTTTATTCATTACTATTGTTTTTTGTATTGAGTGTGTCAAAGATATCAAATGTATTGCTTATGGATCATTTAACAGTGACACAAAGTGAGGAGCAAATCCAGCAAATCTAATAAAAGAACAAAATAAAAAAATATTGATTCATTGTAGGAAGAAAAAGATGTAGCCCGAGTCTTTGTAAAGCAAATACTGAAATTTCCCTGACAAAGACCTTGAACAGAGATTTTAATACTACTAAGTGTGGGCTTCTTCTCTCTTTTTCTTCTGTATGCTGAGTTTGTCATGTGCACACTGTCTATCTTCACATCCATGTATTCCTATTAAACATGCATGTGTCAGCCTATAACACCGCATGAGCACAAAGACCAGTTTGAAGTGTCTTTTCTTTTTTGCCTTGCTCACATTGTTTTATTGTCAATTTTAGGCTTGAGTCTCACCTCCACGTAGTAAGAATGTCACAACATTAAGGTGTGATGGATCTGAACACCAGAGAGGAAAGGTTAACTCAGCGTTAGATTAAATGCAACGCTGCCGTCTACGTCCTGCAGCCGGCTGATGCTGCAGCATGAGTGAGAGCTTCTGCATTGAGGGGGTCACAGTAGGAGATCAGACGGTTGCTGCTGCCCACTGAGAAGTTGTCACCATGATGAACATGCAGCTTTTCTGAGTGTTGCATGCTCTGCTGAACAACCACGTTTAAGCTTTATTCATTTATTTAAAAAAAAAAAAAAAGCAACACAAGCTCTGGGTTGGCACTTTTTTTTTTTACTACCTCTCTCTCCCTGAAGGACTTTAAACCCACCCAAGATTAAACCACTTTATTTCCTCCCGTCTCCCTCCTTCACTCCCGGCTGTTTCCTTCCTTTCCTGTGTCTGTTAGTGCAGTGATGCTGCAGAGCGCAGGGACACACCCATCCATACTCCACTTCCTCTCCGTCTCTCTCTCTCTCTTTGACCCTGAGAAGTTCTGCAACCAGCGCACTGCTGATAGTGCTGCAGAGTAACCTCCCTTTTCTCACTGACACGCTACTGAAAAGGGAGTAATGAAAGTAGACTAATTGATCGAGAAAAGGGTGTTTTTTTAATATAAAGGAAGATAAATGTTTGTCATGACATCATGCAATTATGTCTTAATGAGTCATTAACTATATAGACATGGAGTTATCATAAAAAGAGCTTAAAATTTAGAAGCACATTCAGAGAATACGCAAGCGACAAATGCTTAAATAGATAACTCATTACTCTTTAAAAGGACAGGTTCACAATTTTTCAAGAGTGAAATAAAACAATGGCCTTGACACATGCTTTTCTTGCCCCAATCATTCCTCCTGTTTATACTGGCCACTAAAGAGATACCTTCATTATGCACTGATGAGGTATAAAACCTGCCATTAATAAACAGAAACTGTTGTCCTCTGCAAATATGTGTGTGTGTGTGTGTGTGTGTGTGTGTGTGTGAGTTAAAAGTCCTTCCTCACTGCCAGTCAAGTCAAGTGTGAGAAAAAAAAACAACCCAAAACCCTCAAACCTTTGATTTAAAACTTCCTCTCTGGACACAATAATACGAGACAGAAATCAAACCTGACGACGGGAGTCGTAGAAAACAACCTACTTTTTAATTTCTCCAGCCGTTCATACTGCCCCAGTTACAGTACAGAGTCCCAATTTTAATTTGATTTTGCACGCATCACAGTTTAAAGTTTTCAAATTAAAAAATACAACACAGCTATGAAAAAAAAAAAAGACAAAGAAATTAAATGCACAAATTAAAATCTATAAAAAATATAAAAAAACAGTACTTTTATATCTCATTTCGACAAGTACCATTTCAATAACAAAACATTTAATGCACAATTGAGTAGACAAATGAGACTGGACCATTAATTTGGTTTTAAATAAAAAAGGAAAACAAAACAATTTTTTTTCATGCAAATTTTAAATAACGAATCAAACAAAAATAATATATATATTTATATATCTCTCTTAAAATTTCAAGTCAAAGCACTCCCGTCCCTTATATAGGGAAAAAAAAAAGACATGTTTAAGTACACTAGAGATACACAATGTTTTCATTAGCTGCCATTACTGCATGGCCTTTTATCGAAAACATTATTATCTCAGCAACATCTTTTTGGCACAGAAAAAGACGTTTCATAATGGCAGTAGCATTTTGCATTACAAAAGACAGCAGAACTGTAGCTCCTTTCCAACAACAATAATAATAATAATAATAATAATAGAAAAGAAAAGCAAAAAATAACATTCTGTGCATCTGACATCAGTCAGCAGAGTGGCTTCTCCCCACCAGCAGGGTGTGAGGCAAGCAGTTGTAGCAGCTCAGTACTACTGCAGCATGCTCTTGATAGTCTTGTTGGTTGATTCATCATTCAGATGCTTGGTTGTGTACCTGCAGATGGGAAAAACAAAACAAAACAAAACACAACAACACATGAGTGATCAGATTCTCAAGGATGACACATCTCCTACATTTAAAATATTTTGTCATCCTCCGTCAGATCCGAGATGGGGTCACTGGAAAGAAACCCAGTGGCTTTTCGCATTGCGAGTGACCTCATGTGGCAGCATGACTCGGACTCGGCAGAGGCAGCGATACAGACAGGAAGTCAAGCCGCGGCAGCTCGAGCAGCTGTGAGCGCTTGGCGAGACGGCTAATTGTGAGACTGTAAAGAGGACCAAGTGTCAAATGTAATCAGCCTTTCTGGAGACGATTCGACACCAAACCCGAATCCGGCACGGAGGGCTCAAAGCTGACCAAATCCCCAGCGGACTGAGCAGAGCATGACTCACTCAGCTGAGGAGGGAGAGAGGTGGGGGAGATAAACCGAGAGGTCTCCTGCTCATGAACAGGCACCAATATCATTCACCTCACAGCATGAGCGGCTTCCTCCTTTACAATGAAAGCCACGACTGGAAAAGTGTGTTTGCTGACAGACTGGAGCTATAATCACATTACATGCTGGGCTGTGGAGACCAAAAAAAAACAAACCACAATTTGAATTCTACTGAGGTTACCTGAGAGCGTTGAGAAGGCCGTCTACACTGTTGGGAGGCTGATCTTTGAGGACTTTGATGCAGCCTTTCATCTGTGGATGAAAAAAAAAAAAAATCACTGTTAGGCTTTCAGAACAAGCTACGGTGGTGGGATAACGGAGCGAACGCCACTGTACTCACGTCGATTTTGGACGTCTTGGCGAATGCTCCTACAGGGTGGACGTAGTCGTACAGGATGATGACCCCGACCATCACCCGGAGGCAGAAAGACACCGTCTCCTCACTGGCGAAGCGGCTGCGATACTCCCTGACAGGACAGGACAGGAGGCGTTAAGACACAAAAGGTGATAAACAAGAACAAAGTTAGTGTTTTTATCTGACTGTAATGTATATATACACTGCATATTTTTTGTTTGATAAACTTTGTTGTTCTTGCTTTTTTCATATCGCACATATTTTTGCATTTATTTGTGGAAATAAAGTCAACTCAAATAAACTAAACAGCTCTGTGTCACTTACGGTGTTTCCAGCATGACCTTACACACACTCGCCATCGTGCTTAAGCAGTCCGTCGTGTTCTCGATGGGCAGATTCTTGTTCTTTTAAAAAGAAACAGAAATTAGAGGATGTTTATATGTGCACATGATTATATTATATTATATTAGTGTCCACTGCTTTCTCCTGTAGGTTTTACCTCTGACACAAACTTTGTTGTGCCGTCGCTTAAGGTTTTCAACATGGGCGTGGCATCGGCGTAGAACAGAGATATCCTATTGGCCAGTTCGTTGTTGACTTCATTCTCACCCTCCGCCTGAAAGTCATGAAAACACACACATTTTATTGTATAATATGTTATTTTCTTGTAGACTCTGTATTTTGTTTACTTTTATTTTGTGAAGCTCGTAGGGAAACTAGAGGACTTAATGCATCACGTTCACGCATTTAAGTCTTAGTGAAAGTGAAATATTTGTGTGGTTTGAATGGCTGCCAATGGACAGCATGATTCATCCAATTAAACCTTGATTTAATGTTTCAAATATAATGCAAGATTAGATGGATTGAGAAAAAATCCTAATGAAACGACACGTGTATCATATCTATGCGACATGATTTTACCTTTAAAAAAAAAAAAAAAAAAGCCAGTTTATTAAATAAAATCGTCAGAATAAAACACATCCTGCTGCTTTACAGTTTGAGACTGAACAGACATGGAGGAACAACAAAGAACAAGGTGCCTCTTTAACAGCCCGTTTCTAAAGCCGTCTGCATATTTAAATACTGAGAACATTTCCTGTTCTTTTATTTGCTTTTTACAAGAACACTGACAGAATATGAATAATGTCCTCCAATATTTCAAAACCAGTCCGTGCTTTAACAAATGATGACACATGAGCTCAAAGACTGTTTTCACCGCAGGGACAGATGTGTTTCATCTCACATGTCTGAATGATTCAGTTCTCTGAGCGGCGCTACGACCGTCTGACCGTCTTCCAGCAGTGACAGGTCTTAACGACAACATGTCGGTGTCCATTTGCCTAATGGTGTATGCTGGGTTTGGAGAATAAAGCCTCCTGTCAGACGGGTCAAAACTGAGAAGAGTTTCTCACACACAGCAACAGTGAGATCACTTTCCTCCACCAAGTATCTACATGTGATAGAGATGTACGTTATATATCCAGAGGGTGAGGAGGTCCTTCTATTCTATATAATAAGAAAATCCTGTAACATTTAAATAGAATTGAGTGAGCTGCTTCTTTTCTTTCGTTCATCTGTTTATCCGCTTGCTACACTGGAAGCCCCCAAAATATTGGCCATTGCCCCCGGAGGCCAAATCCAGACAGACAGACAGACAGACAGACAGACAGACAGACAGACAGACAGACAGACAATGGGTTCCCAAATTGAATCCACATTGACCTGGAGGACCAGTAGATGTTTTATCTTGAGGATTTTGTCCGTTCTACTGATTTGGGATCATCTGCTGCCCTTCATTTTACGCTTCAGACTCCCTGAAACTCCCTGTGGGGGGCTTTGACTTGACATGTTATGAGACGCTCTCTTTCTGACTCCTGAGGCGCTCGAGTGGTCTGAAAACTTAATCTCTGCCTTCCTGGTGAAGCAGTCTGAACTGTGCTGAAATGATAATGAGAACCGATGGCTTTAAATCAACGTCAGGTCTGAGTATCGACGAACCGCGCTGACGCACATTTCTGAGTTTGATCAGGACCGGCGTCATGGAAACACTTAAGGAATACAAAACTACACTCGAATGAAGACTTCAGGCAACTCTTATTTGCAATCAGTAAATTTATAATAATTTGTTAAAACGTGATTCATGGTTTTATGATCAGTGTCCTTGAGTGCAATATTTGAACAAAATGTTTGGCACCAGAAACAATAAATGACACAATTACTTCTCTTTTATTGAATTATGACAAGACCCATCACTTTATGATCTAATGCAATCCAACAGCTCTAAATTATACGTTTTACTTTGTACACATGTTAAACTGAATGTTTGCTAGCAGAGAGGAGATCGACTTACCGGTACGTTGTTGATCCGCATGCGGCTCAGGGTTCTCCTATAGTAGCTGAAGTCATTCTGAATGGCAGGATTTGTCATCTACAAAATAGTAAATAAAATAAAACATGCATCTTAATAGAGAAAGAGAGAGAGAGACAGAGACAGTGACAGAGAGAGAGAGTTTCTCTGCATGTCTGTAGGTGGCACAGCCTGCAGCAGTTCTGGATCGAACATCATCGTGACAAAATGTTTTAGCCAACAAGGCAGAAACGTAGCTTTGGGGGGAAATGACATGAAAAAAAAACCCCACACACTGATACAAATTACAGTTTTATTTGCTTTAGTGGGTTTGAAACCTCGGACACTCATCCCTCTCTTAGATCCAGATTCCTGCTCCTCCTGTCAGGAGAGATTTGCTTGTTTTTCTCTCAGTTTGTGACAACAGGGTCAACAATTATGAAGCTGACAAAAAAAAAAAGTCTCTCATTAGGGATGTAGGCGAGGTCAGAGGATTTATGTAGGATTTACACACAGTTACCCTCTAATAGGATGTTTGTAGGAATCACTTTACATCTTTGACACCTGCCTACAAAATATGAATCATCTGGTTTCCACGAAAACAATCTGACCTCTTATAAAAAAAAAAAAAAGAAGCCACCCAACGAGACCAGTGAGGGATCATCATCATGTAGCTAATTATCCTCGTTCCTGTACGAGCCCGTCACAGTCAAAAGCTGCACTGGCAGCATGCTAATCCTGCTACAATAGACTGGTACGCAGTCTGTGTCCACTGTGTCCACCAGGAGAGACAGCCTGCTTCGTCAGGGAGGGGCTGCATGCCGCACCAACACTTTAACTAGGTCAGAAGCCTGTGGATGAGTGTGAAAGATTGATGAATAGGCCTGGCATGCCACCTTGCACCCCCTACCTCCACGTTTTTATCTTGCCAGTCTGGGTAGCGGGCACTAATTGGGATGTCGCTGCAAATCGCCTGAGGGCTGACGGCGTGCGTTCTGCTTTTTTTTTTGTAGTTTTTGTATCCAAGGAGCGACGTTGTAGGGGAACCAGTTCCCCCACTGTCTAACAAGATGAGCTCTAACACAATTATGTTCTTGACAACAGACACCGGCGCTTGATTCCTGGTGTTTTCTGGGTTATGCATAAGCAATTTGTGTCCTGAATTCAAGCCTTATAGGTTCTTTAAAGTTTCTTCCCTCCATCATTTATAAAACCTACCACATTATGCAGATGCTCCACTAAGGACAACAACTATTTGCAGATCTCTTTCCCCACAATAACCCTTATTAGTCATTCGACTGATGGCCTCTGTGTTATAAACAGCAGAGCAGTATCTGGATTCTAATTAAATGCTAATCATGCTCTCACTGGCTGCAGTTTAAAATTGCACAGAGCTAAAAAATCAATTTGGGGACATCAGCAGCTTGCAGAGGTCTGGTTTATATCACAGGGAGGGGAAAAAGTGCAGAGTTTACATCGACATCTAAAAAGGTGAGTTTGTGGTTTAAAAAAGAAGAAACTGCCACTTGTGATATGTAAGAGAAATCTTACTTTAAGCTCATCAAAGCGCAGGGTGAAGTGCAGGATCTCTGCAAACTGCTTGGCCAGCGCCTGCTCGCGCTCCAGATGCTGAGTGGGGTCGTCGTGAGTCTCGCTGGTCAGAGCTCTCAGGAGGCTGTGCAGCGCCGCCTCTGAGAGGATAGAAAGAGGAGATTTCTGTGTTAGACACAACACTGTCAGGGAAAAGGACATGAAGACATCAGCCTTTCTGTGGTATATATATGTACGGGCTGAGTAAAGACCCTGATGGATGTCTCGCACTGAAACACGGCGGCTAAGCGGTGTGTCGTCTTTCAATTTCAGGATTTTAATCACAATATTCTCTCTAGAAATGAGCAGAAATTAATTATTAAACTATCTTTATAACTGATTGTACAAACAGATGTCAAACACTCCCTTGTGCCAGCTGCTTAATCGTGAGGATTTACTGATTTTATTTCTCCTACATGACGGTAAACAAAACACGCAGAACAGTTCTGAAACAATTTTTAAATCAGTTGACAAAATTAATTAATATTATATATATATATATATATATATATATATAATGTATATCCCAGTTTTTGGGATACATAAAGTATCCATCCATCCATCCATCTATCTTATTAATAACCTCAATAACCAAGTGATGACTTTCCTGTTTCATATCAAAAATTTAATTTGAAATTTTTGGTTTCTTAGATTGTTGGTCTGAAAAAAAAAAAAGTCATGTCAGTTATTTGGAAAAATATAAAAAAAATCTAATGCAGTATAATTTATGTATGAATACATCTGGTGCATAAGTGTTATTATTATATTAGAGTATATTACACCAGTTGATCTTAACATAAATCTAAGAGTTTTATCCAGAAGTATTATGTACATGCTGTGTGTATGACGCTCTGTAAGTGGATCCTAACCACAGTTGGACATGTGAACGGTGGGCCGTGTGTCAGCCAGCTGAAGCATCCTGATTAGGACAGAGACAGATAATGGGACAGCGGTGGTGCCCAAACTGCCCAGAGCCAGTCTGGAGGGAGGGAGGGAGGGAGGGAGGGAGGGAGGGAGGGAGGGAGGGAGGGAGGGAGGAAGGGGGGGTCGAGGGGCTATCTTGCTCAGATGTAGAGATGAGACATGGGACTAATTATCTCATTGGCATGAAATGGGTGTGTGGGGGTAAAGGAAGAGGATTTCATTCTAGCAGGATTACACTCATTGTTTGACAGCACGTAAATACAAAGCCAGCCTTGACGCAGCATACCAACAGACTGATAATGAAGTATGCAGGAGATGCACCGGCAGGGAAAATGAGGAAAACGTTGAGTAAAAATCTCCTCAACAACTTCCAAGCAAGTCACATTATTAAACAAACATGTCTTCTTCAAACACCCAGTATGAAAAAAAAGGGAAAAAACTGAAAATCTATAAAGCCTAGAGGGAATTTATATTTATAGATGCAGACGGTACTTGTAATTCAGTCTAGACGCTGAAGAGAGGTTTCAATAATGACATAACCCTGACGAGCTTCAACGTCTGATGCAATACGTCTGTGTTGTACCAAATGAGCACTTTAAATAAAATTTATTCTAAGTGGTTTTTTTTTATAATTACTGTTGATTACATATGGCGATGAGCATGTCAATATGATCCAGAAAAAGGCAGATTCAGACAGCAGTCTACTTAAGATAATCGAATGGGGACTTTTGGAAGAGCTGGCGGTGCAGTGCGGTAAATTGAGCGTGTTTGCCATTCGGTAATGGCTCCCATCTGCTTGGGCCAGCGTTTGTAGTGAAGCGGCTGATTAAAAATGGCCTTAGTGGTGCAGTTTTGTTTTGTTTTTGTTTTTTTTTTTGCTCTATCCCGTACGTCCCAGTCAAAACAGAAGTTAAGATGGAGCTGCTTTTCAGGCCCTCAGAAATGAGTCACTCTAGTATGTCGGGAAGTCAGGGAAGGGCGGGGCGGGGCGGGCGGCGGGGGCAGATGTCTAAACTCATCAGGTCACGGCAGAGCAGGCAAGCATAATGCGGGCACGAAGGCGCTTTACTCGCAGAGAGGGGAGGGTCAGAGGATGGCGGGACTCTAGTCTGGTCTAGACCCTACGGTACAATCTCATGAACCAGACTCAAATCCAGATCTGTTTCTTGACTATGAATTCTGGGAGATCTGTCGCTAGAAATTCATATTTTTCTGTCAGCAGTGTTAAATGTGGGTGTTAATGGGGGAAGTAATATCTTAGCCAGGAGTAATCCGCCCCATTATTTCATATGCAAAGCTAATTAATTGACTACACTCTACAAAATTAAATTAATCAACGACGACTGTGTTTACATGCTCGATTAAGTAATTTATGAAGCAAAAACCTTTGCTGGTTACAGTTTGTTTTAATGTGAGAATTTTTGCTTCTATTCTCTTATATCACTGTTAAGTAAATTTTTTATCACCTTGTCTGAAGCTTAAAACATGTATATTGTTCTGTCAAAAATGCTCTATTTAAATCAAATTTGGGTGTCAATAAAAACAGTTTGAGGAGGAGGCATTTTGCTTTATGCAAAGCCAATTACATAAGCTTCTCTCCATAATATCACGTATCTTCCATCCCGATCTTATTAGTCGTGCTCTACAGATCGCTGCACCAGCCTCTAGTGATGGACTTTCAGCTTCACGCATATCAGACAGGACAGCAGGCTGCGGAGGCCATCACGGCCCCTGAAGCCTAAAGTCAAGGCAGTGAAATAGAGCAGCAGCCAAGGCTGGGATGTGACCTAGTTTGTTACATAACAGCCATCGCCAGGCTACCGTCGCCCACCGCTCTCATTGACTACCATCTCTACCACCACTGGGATTATGGCGGGCGGGCGGCACCCCCCCTCTCCCCCCTCCCCCAGTCTCAGGGTCATAAGAAGATCAAGGAGCAGTAAGCCTCCTCCCCCACCCCCATGCTAATTAAACAACCTATAGCCCCACACTTCACAGAGGTCAGAGCACAGTGCAACGCAAGCAGCATGCTGAGAAATGCAAGGCTGTGGGGGGGATTATAGTGTTTATTTAAGGCTAAGGTGCATGTTATATGTGTGTGTGTCGCATGTCTGTTGACTTTTTGCAGCTCAGCAGTCAATACTGCAGATGCACATGCAAACAATTAAGGTCACGTATGAAGGTTGTGTCTATATGGCGGCATATAAAAGAGACCTTTTAAATAAAGGACGTCGGCTCTCGTCCTTTATGGTAAACAAAACTATAGTGTCGCCTGTAACATTTGCTTACTGTATGTTTGAGCAAAATCTCTCACGACACCTGAGCTTGTTCCTCTTGAAACTGGGTGTGTGTGTGTCTGAGCCTGATGGCATTTTACCACACAGACACAGAGCGGGCTGATACATACCCAGTCTCTGGGAGAACTCGTAGAACTTCTTCAGTTTCCCCACCAGAGGAACCACAGCCGCCCACGCCTGCTCCTGTAACGCCTCATCATTTGGGTTCTGGATTGCCTGAGAATTAATAAAAGACCTTTAGAAATCTATTATTGTGGTGCTGGTGATTTCTGAGGTTACTGAAACTCTTGAGCATTAATTTTCAACTAAAGATCATTAATTTCTCGAGTGTCAAGCTTTATTTGAAGGCCACAGCTTATAAACAAACTAAAAACAGAATTTATTTAATAATAATTATGCAACCCTTATTGAATTACTCCCAACCACTGAGACGAGGTCTCTTTGAAGTATTTTGACTAAAACTTTTGGAAATTTGAGCTCATGAACTCAAATTAAACAACATCCACACTCCTCCAACGCTACCGCCGCTCCGGGTGCCGTCAGAAGAAGGTGGTTATGTACCTCTCTGATCTCCTGTCCTGCTCCCTTGTACGCCTGCAGCTCATCCAGGATATCCTTTGCGTCCTTCAGCACCACGCCCACCTGATCCCACACCTCGCGCTCAGCATCTGTAGGCTGGGCATCTGCAAGGGGACAACGACAAGGTCAGATGGGATAAATCTGATTGGAATCTAAACCATATTTACACTGTCTCCACATACTGTAAAAATAAATATATATGTTCACTGAAATAATCCTAATGTTTCCACTGCTTCCCGTTTTTTCCACCAAACACTGAGAGGAGGAAAACGGATCAAGATAAGAGAAGACAAATGAAGAGGGTAAAGGCACACACTGTAACAGCTCTGGGTGTCGAGTTTCATGAGTTGCACAGCTTTTTATTTCAGCTCAAGAGATGTGCCAATGAGCAGCTGCAACACGATGAACCTTCTTCCACCACCTGAAGCAAAAACACCTTGCCAAGTGTGATGAGTATAACCGACTCCTGCTCCCCTGCAGAAGAAATACCTGCAGCACAGCTCTTATCAGCAGCTGGAGTCTCTTCACAGACTGCAATATGAAAATAAAAGTATATATATATCATAAATTTAGGATTATATTTGGTTTAAATCTTTCTGAAGGAAATAACATACAGACAACAGTTAGAACTTTTAACTAACATAAAAACAATATCGAGCAATATTGAATAAAAGGCAATTGTTTGATAGACTATCATGATATTCTTTTTATTTTATTTATATCATCCAGAAATGGTTTGAGCCGTACATTGTTTTCTCTAAAGGTATGACTGAGTTTCTAGGTTTGCCAAGTGTGAGAATACTACAGCGCAGGATCACGGCGTGTTGAGGGGCCTTAGGCTACACAGCAGCTGAACTCCAATGCTTTATATTTGAGGAGGGGGCTCTGCTGCAACTCTGCCCTGATTGATATTCTGCACACACTACGGCGTGGAAGAGGCAGGTTGATGGAAAGTGCCGGGGCTCTAGTGGTGGATTTGATTCCTTTTGCCTCTGGGAAGAACACAGTGTAAGAGATAAGTGTAGTGAAGGGGTGTGTGAAAAGACTTAAAGAGTGTATAATGTTATGGTAAGATATGCATGTGATCAATATCAGGAGAGGGGGAAGAAAAAAAAGAAAAAAAAAAGAAAAAAGTCACTCACTTTCAAAATCGAGGAAAAAATTAGGCTCCTGTTCCAGATCTGTGCATGTCAAAACTTTCAGCAGGTTCCCCATGTTACAACACCTGTCGAGGAAGAGAGGCAGAAATCAATAAGAGAGAGAGAGGAGTGTGGTGAGCAGGTGGTGATACTCAACACAGGCAGCACCCATGATACTGTATCCATGGCACCTCGCTGTTGTTCTGCTTCACCGCTCTGGTGTCTGTATGAACTCAGTAACCCAGTGTCCCAGATGTGCCCGCTGCTTGTAGACACCAGCGCCCCCACACCCCCACCCTCTACGTGTGTGTTTTCTGAGCTCTTGCCAACCAGATGTCAAACCAAAAAGTCCCAAAAATAAAAAACTCAGTTTGAGTTTTTCTGCTTTGCTAAGTTTGTTCCCAGCAATCGTGAGTATTTACAGGCAGGCAGTTGTATGCAAAGTAATCCATTTAAAAAGGAGGCTCCTGAGGGAAATCAAACACGATAATGTAGTAGGTAGCTGTTTACTCCACATAGTAGGACGCATCTAATTAAACTTTTATAATAATAAAAAAAAGAATAAGGAAGATGTCATGTAGAAACGAGAGTATGTTAATGAATTTTATTGACTGGATGTGAATTAGAGCTTGTATGTGATGCAGTCATATCTGCAGAATCATAATGTCTTCAGGAAATACGACTGACTGAGCGTCTCGGTCATATGAGCCGAAACATGACATAAATATTTAACACACCTTAGTAATGCAAGTGCGTACAGTGCATGCGGCGCAGTAACTAAACCTCATATTTACTGCATGAGCACGGTGCAAGACAACAACAAAATATAGCTTTTATATTATCATACTAAATATTTATGCATTTATTTATTTGATTTTCCCTTATAATTTAATCCTATTATTCCATCAAGAGAACAATCTCATTCAAACAGATTCGAGAAACCAAGGTGCTTTTTTAGGTGTTTTCCCTGAAGAGGTTTTGATGCTGCACACTTGTCACTACGAGCAACTGTTTGGAAATGTCAACAATTTACAATATTTTAAAAAAGATGCACACGCTTTATGAGGGACGTCACAAACAGATAGATAGAGATAATGAAAATAATCGTTACACGCAGCACTACAGGGAACACATCCTGCACACACTCATACCTTGGCAGCTGAAACACACACACACACATACACACACTGTATATATACACTCAATGCAAACCTCAGCTATGATTTGTGCACCGTGAACCGGCAGCTTTGCTCTCTGCTCTTGTTGTTTCTGCGACTCTCTCCGACTCCTAGAAAGCGCAGAGAGAGCGGATCTCTCCCAGAAGCAGAGACCAACAGACATATGACGAGTGGAGCGATCTGTGGCAGTTTGTACAGAGAAACGACGGCAGTCGACCATCAGCGGCGACAGGTTTAACCCTTGGTGACAGAGCGGAGACAGACAGGATGTACTCTGGGAGCGAGCGGTGATGAAGTTAAACTTTGGCAGGCAGATGTCAGCTGGGATGAGTGACGGGTGAAACGCCAAAGTGACTGAGTGGGTGCCGGTGGTGGTAAATCATGGCAGCACAGGTAATACTGAGAGACAGGGAGGTGCTGCGACAGAGCAAAGTACACACTCAGCAGTCGTGAGCAGAGGGTTAGATGGGGTGCTTTTAAAATGCATGAGGAGCATGTTGAGGATGGTGGGGGGGAGTTGGGGGGTGTAGTGGGTCATGTCCTTATTTCTACAGAAAACAATTCTTACACTAGTGTTGAGTTTGAGGAGGTTTAATACAGTTGGCATTTGTAACCAGATTCTTGATCAATACTGTTGATTAAAAAGGAGCAAATAAGACCTTTAGTATGTTGTTTCCTCCACTGGTTCACTCTCACGACACACATAGTAACACTGAATGTTACACAAAACTATACTTTTGACCTTAATATGTCAAATACCTGGTGAACCCTTCAGCATTGTTCTTCATTTATAACTAAGGTCATTTACTGTTTAACTGGTCTTTGTTTTACTTTTTTTTTTTTTACTCAGTTGAAGCCAGCGACCACCTGCAAAGACCCACCTGCCTCGTCCTTTTAGTCTCCACTAATGTGACCTGAATGTCTGACTGTGACAACACTGGCACCTCACTGGCTGTCGGAAAGCGGCACCTGATCCAGCCTCACGAGGGATGAGAGCTGTCACCGACCTCACCCTGCCGGTTGATGCTGGGCACTGCCCATCATCACCAGGCCTCATTTGGTCCTCTACTGCCACCTTTCAGCTGCTCACAGGCTGAAGCCGGCCGGCCGGCAGAGCTGCCAGCGGGCGCCGCCAGCCTCGTAGGCGCGGCGCCACTCCCTTGTGTTGTTTGAAATGAGGTCGGGGATTTCTTGTGGCTGCATTTCAAAGTCACTGGAGAATCTTGAAGTGTACCAGAATAAGACTTTTTACATCTATACTAACACACAATCATAAACCAACACCGACTTTCTTATAATGACAACAGCTCCTTTTAAAAAGATGCATTCAAAACTGGCTGCTTATTGATAGCATAGGAGAAAGTGAGAGGATAGAAGACACTTCCCTCAGTGGCTGTAGTAGGACCCAGACATGCTGGCATGACCTGGGCACCACAGACGACAGCCTTGTTGTTGTTTTGAACCCCCCACTGAGCGATCGCGTGCTCGCAGCGAGGCGGGGAGGGCTGCTTCTAACGCCGGGGGCAGCATCTGACAAGCAGGAGCCCGCGCAGCTCTCCTATTGGCTGAGCCAATCTACCCAACAGCTCGCTGTATCCATGGAGTCAAAAAAAATTTGGTGCCATTGAAAACATTGCAGCAGCCAATCAGACGGCAGCACCGGGTGAGGAGCGAGTACAGTAGTAGTAGGACTTGAAAGCACATGAATATATTAATACAGATGAGGTAATGCGCCAAAAACAGCGGATTAGCAGGAGGGCTAAGCCCACTGGAGATGATGGAGAAATGTTTCATTCCACTACTAAGCACTTAGTGATTTCATTTGATTTTTTTCTGTGCAGCTCAGCAACTTCACATTATTATGAGAATTTTTTTTAAAAAGAAAAATAAAGCTAAACCATATCATAAACTGGTAAATATGAACAAATTATTATATTATAGTCACAGCTGAATGTGAACAAACATGTTGTCTATCCCTGTCAGAGGGTTGCTATGGCTACAAAATATATTTGAAGAAAATGTAAAAGTGCTGTATATGTTATAACAACAACAACAACAAAAAATCCCAAATATGTGCAGATGGTGCAGAGAGAGGTTGAAGCTTATTTTGGTGAACACACCAAAACAGTGCCACGCCCATGCAGCAGCCTGACCTCTGGATGG
This sequence comes from Pampus argenteus, assembly GCA_036937835.1. NCBI lineage: Eukaryota > Metazoa > Chordata > Actinopteri > Scombriformes > Stromateidae > Pampus > Pampus argenteus. Next base: position 4,927,135 of record CM072880.1, on the reverse strand, counting down.
CACTGCCTTTTAGCGTCTCCCAGCACTTGTGCCTGCCTTTAATAAGCACACCGAGCAGCAGTGCACAGCTGAAACCGAGCACTGCAGCACCGTCCTACAAAAATGGCTCAGGGGCTTGACGGCTGGCTCGTGTAAGAGAGGGATAGTGCTGACATTCCACTACTGGGCTGCAGCATGAGGATCCACGTGCCCCGCTGCTTTACTATGGAAGAAGAAAAACAACGCCCTCCCCTCCCCGAGTGGGTCCAGACACGGCGTCACGTGGGCTCCGCCGTGGAGAAGCTGAGCGCTGGGGTGTGGAGGACAGGATGGGGGGAGGGGAGGGGGAGGGGCAGCAATGTGTGTCTGAGATTATGTGTGTCTGTAAAAGAAAACACATATTAAGCTTTATGAGATGTTTAAATAAAGGAAGCAGTCATTCAGCTGGAGATGTGTGTTGAATATTACGGCGTGTGTGTGTGGAAGGGGAGGGACGGTGAGGAGGCGTCACACTGCGGCAGAGCCGGGCAGCTTTAAACTTGACCTAGATTCCCCGGGTGACACGCCACATCGCATTAGCCCACTCGGCCAGACCTGGACCCGCCGGAGCTTGCTGACACTGGCCCGATTCGACAGGCAGAAAATGGGGAAGCACTTCCCAAATGGGGGGTGTGTGTGTGTGGGGAGGGGTCCTCCTCCTCCTCCCCCTCTCAACTTCTCCTCACTCGACCTTCTCCTGCCAATCCTACCCAGCTGACTATGAATGGCTTAGGGGACACAAGGGAGGGGTCTAGCTATTTGTTTGTTTACGGGGTGAGGGTGGGGGGTGAACTCTATAGCCTCGTAGCCACGCCTCTGTATTGTTGCGCCCGCGTAAACATCAGCTAATGCCCCCCTCACCCAGATTCTGGTAAATCAAAACAAACCTCAGCACTATGGGAAGACTGACTCATTACAACTGATGGTGACATCAAGCATCAGCCGTCTCATCTTCCTCCTGCAGGCTGCTATAAAAATGTTCCTCTCCCCGAAAACAACTCGAACGCATGAAACTGTCAGTTTGTCCAGAGAAGCAGATCAGAGGAGGATGAAAGTGGCAGTGCCTCATCCTCGGCTAAGCCCCCTTCTCTTTGGATGGCACCTGATGAAAGTTGGAAACCATGGCAACAGGCGCATACACAAGAGTCAGCTAAAACGCAGGCTCCATTGAAACTGAGCTCTATGAAGAGGCTCTTGGTCTTCAGTCACACGAATATAACACTTTATACGATCAACAGAGAAATGCTGACAGCCTGATGTTAATTTCAGATCAAAGCATTTATAACTGATAAAATCGCCACAGACGGCCTTAAGATCATCTCAAATGAAGATGCTGCTAAGTGTATCTGCCCCAAATGTACCACTTTGACTCCTGCTGCACCAGCTGATCATGTGCCTCAGTAAAGACGCTGCTGCCTCCCCACCCTGCCCTTGAGAGTCCTCTGACTCCTTCCTAGGATGTATTAGGAAAACATTATAAAAGGGGGCGTGTTGACTCGCTGTCGTTCGCCTTAGCAGCACCTCCCTCAGGGCAGCTGCCTCCTAGACGCATTTACACACAGATCCCCCATTCTTCTGTTAAAACAGCCCCGAACCATCATTACTCGTCTGACCTTCTGACTGTGACTCACCCACATTCAAAACACTCCTGAATGTTCTCTAAGCGTCTTAATTTTACATTTGTAGGCATTAAGACAAATTAAAGTCTTTGATTTAGATTGAAAGAATACAGGGAAACTCAGCTTAAGATGTGTGTGGGGTTTTTTTTTTTCTTGCACAATATTATCCTAACAGGATTTTGGGTGGGGCACAGTGGAGGTTTTGGAGGGATGATGAGTGTCAGATTAAAAGAGTGCCAGCGTTTTCATTGAGTAAGACACGAGTGCCATCTGGAGGGTGAAAACCGTTGTGCACACGAGGCATGAATGGTGAAGGAAGGCCACTCCCAAACCTTATACCATCACATACCGGCAACACAGAGCTGCTTCTGTGGAGGGCTTTTATGTGCTGCAAAAATAAAAAGAAACACGTCAGTTTCCTGGTGTGACGAGCAGCGACGATGTCTGATCCAAGAGCGCCACCCAGTGGTCACTCGCAGCCATTTCAGGAAAACCGAATTTTTAAAAAAATGCACAAATTCAGATGACATGTCTGCAGAGCAAATGTTAATTCTGTGTTTCATTAAAGCTGGAATGACAGCAGCCGTACGTTCGCTACTCCGGGGAATCTGGGCAGGAAGTTACAGCGTCGGCATAAATAATATATAAGCGAGGAGAAGCTGGGAGCTTTTAGCCGACATAACAAGCCACTCCACATATTACACTCGCTCAGATGTATCATCTCAAATGACCTATTCAGCGGGAGGGGTTGGGAGGTGCTGGAGTGTCTTCCATATGCTGAGTCAAGCGTGGAGCAACTGATATTTCCACGTAATAAAAAAGACACAGCGTATCATATGACTGTCTGTTTACTGTGTTTTTATTTTAATTAGTGGTATTAAAATGTGCTTATATGGGAAGAAGAAGAAGGAGAAGAAGAAGAAGAAGAAGACGAAGACGAAGACGAAGAAGACAAATTTATAGCGTTAAAATCATCTATTTCAGAGCTTTAAATTTTATCCAGTTATGAAAACCTAGATTTTCTGTGCACAATCCATCAGCTACACAAGGTGTGACATGACCCCGCCTCACCAGCTGAGGGCAGTATTGACTCTGTTATGATCATAGCAACAAGACGACCAAGAAAAGCTTCACCTCGGGCTACTGTACCTCCTCCTGGCTTAGCGGCTAATCCACCCTGTATACATATATATTCACACTAAACTCTGCTGCTGCATTAACTCGGCTCTACGCTCCATTCATAATGCAACACGTCTACTGCTCCCCTGTACTGCCACAGGGCTGTGTGCTAGTTAAAATAGCCTATCAGGTTATTTAAGTGAATGGATTTGAGCCTTACTAGGGCATCACAACAGCTTGGCATTAGCCTATATACACACACACACATAAACACACACACCAAATCTCTCTTGGGGATACACTGACTTACTGATCCTATATATGAACCACCTGAGGCTTAGCTGTCAAAACGGCACAGCATTCCAGCGCCAGAGCTAAACCAATCAAATGACAGCCGCGTGTCATGGTAACCATCTCCAAGGAGACGCAGAGGAAAATACAACAGGGATGGGCAGATGTGCAGGCAGTGGAGAAATGATGGCTCGGTTAGATAGAGGGGGAGATACAGAAAGACAAAGTGGCAGTGAAATAATAACAGCTGCTTTTTGCTGCAGAGGGAGATGTGAACAGGAAACTCACAGCCGCACATATTCTGGTCTAAAATGAGGAAAATTACTACACAACTCCTTTTTATGGGCTGCAATGTACTTCATTTCCTGTGCCTGCATTACACATACGCCCACAGCGCATTAAGACTATAATAGGCATAGGTGAACCACAGACGGTCTTACATAACACACATCTGTATGCGTCTGCTCGAGATACAACCGTTTTTTCCTGGTCCTATTATTATCTCAGTAAGATAACAAGTTGCATTTTTATTAACAGTGGGCATAATAAGAGTAATTTATACATTTATAGAGTTTCTATATTAATCTTATTTTTAACCAAATGCACCAGTTTGTCTTCGGTTTGTCTTCCTTTTGTTAAATTCAGACTGTCGGAGTTTAAGAGACACCAGAGGGACAGTTATGATAAGTGTTTTATCCTCCGGCCACTAGGACACAGTGTCCATGGAGAGCAACGTAACGCTACATTCAAACTGAAGCAGACACTGTCCTAGTTATGATTTTCCCCCCTAAAATGTGACATTAAATTCATTTTTCTAGTTGCATTTTTCTGAATTCTCACCTGGACCACATTATCATTTATATTTAGACATAATCAGCAGGTACATCTTTCTTCTTCCCACCTATACTGATCCCATGTTAAAAAACAACCAGAGCAACTGAATCAACTGCCTCTATTCACTCCAAGTCCTTCAACATAAACATAACCTAAAATCAGCCTGAAACTATAGAAAATAGATATAAATAGACATATAAACAACTGACAGCAGTGAAGCAGATGGTCTAATCTGGAGGAGAATAAAAGCCTGTTGTATGAACTTTGTCTCTGACCGACAAACTTTGCATCAGTGCAGAAGATGATATGGAAGTTATTAGGTAAGGAAAAGCTCACATTTTTAAAGCCTGTCGTGCATGTCCACATGTACACTGGAATGATCCCTTCATAACATCCACAGTTTATTGCTTATTTGTTGTTTATTATTGGACATGAATATGAAGCTACAGTAGTCTAGTGGGTATCATGCAAAGATGTTATCTTTTAAATGTCTATAAATATGCATATTTGAGAAGTGATTTATGAGAGTTAAAAGATAACTGGAATGACATTATTACATTAAAGGACACACTCAAACTAATCCTTTAAAAACGAGCTTTCTTTCGATCTTACAAGGTGTGACTTCCTGTGAGGACTTACCAGCAGCGGAGCTGTGTGACTGTCAGTCAGGAGCAGGGAGGCCCGGCCTGGCAGGTGGCCCCGGGTCAAAGTCCTCCAGCAGAGGTCAGCCTCTGAAACACAGGTCAATGTACAACGTCATACAAGGCGTAAGAATCAAGGGCTGGAAAAACGAGGTTAATGAGTCTCAAAAATCAAAACACACGAGTTCTCAAGTTCACAGATATTATCACTAAACAACACTGTCAACTTTTAAGCATTTTCAGCGGAACAAATAACACTGCAGCAACATTTTATACTTGCTACCTCATTACAAGTTCCCTTTTAAACCTGCTGACTAAAGTAAAAACTCACACAAAAAGACAAACATAATATTACCGAAAAGGCCGCAGATACCGTGTTGGGCACGCAGCTAACTGGGTGTTCTTATGTCCTACCTTCCCTGTAAAACACTGGCTAACTGTGAGGAACATATAGACGCACACACAAAAAACAAACAACACACCACTTCCTATTGTGTAACACTTCCTCTGATTCAGCTTCACGTTCTCTAACAAGGCTTCCCTGCTTCCTCCTGTAAGAGCTCGGCAACACAATTCAATCTGCCTACTAAACAGCCGACGCTGAACTTATCCATTTGTGTTTGAGACGTCTAATTAAAAATAAAAACACTTTTTAAGTTTCTGTCTGTGAAAGGAACGAGCTCGTTAAGACTGTGAGACCATCAGCACCCAGAGGCGCTTTGCAAATGCACAGCAGTAGCAGCAGAGTCGGCCGCGCATGAATGACTCGTAACCCTGAAAACTTCAAAACCCACAAGAACAGTGAGAGCTGTGGGGAAGCAAACTGTCGACGAGATGTCGAGAAAACAACGTGGAAAGGGGCAAAAATAATAAAAGCACGGAGGACTAGACTGTTGAATAAAATAAATCTCAGATGACCCAGAAGAAACTTCCTCCCTTCTTCTATAACGTGTGTGTAACCGCCTCTCGTCTTATTATCTCTCGTTCTGACAGAAAAAAAAAAACCTACCGCGACTTGTTCCTAATCTAACAGACCTGACATGTCACAGGAGACACCCTGGGTGACATCTGTGGCAGCCAAGGCATCATGGGAGTCAGCCGTCATCAGGCCTACAGCTGGGGGCCATCACATAAGGCTGAATGAGTCTCTGAATAAGCACATGCTGACTGAGAGACCTAAAATATGTGGAGCAGCGCATTAGCATCTCCAGACCACTACATCTCCTTCCAATGAGACCATTTCTATGTTTATTTATGAAATAAAACCTCGACAAACACAGTTTAGGATTATTAGCGAGATGGAGTCAGGATTATTAAAATAACAACACGTCTTCTTGTTGTGATTTGATGTACTTTAAAAGGTGTAATAATAAAATATTATTCCTAAATCTTGTCGAGAACAAGACTGTTACACATACACACATATGAGGAAGCATTCAATGACAGTTTCCTGTATAGAAATGAGGAAATTGTTTGTATTTTTAGATTATATATATATACACACACACACATATATACACCTACATGCTGCATCTTATTCAGTTTGAGATTCTCACGTGTGTGTAAACAGGTTTATACAGTATACACACACACACACACACACACACGACTGCTGTCATTCATCCTCAGTGCTGCTGTGGGGAAAGACCCACATGATGAGATCATTTAAAAGTGGCACAGTGTGTGTGTGTGTGTGTGTGTGTGTGTGTGTGTGTGTGTGTGTGTGTGTGTTCAACTTCGCTCATCCCTCCAAGCAACAATTAAAATCGAGGCTTGTAAACGGAGTCGGGGGGGGGGGGGGCTACCTCACAGTAGGGGTGTAGTATTTCATGTTTCCAATTACCTCGAAGGCATCCACCGCTCGTCACGTGAGAAGTTGTTTCCCTTAACAAAAACTTGAAAGAAACAAGTCATTTGAATATAGACAAAGTCAGCGGGGGCTGATGACTGGAGCTTCGTGTTTCTGAAAAGAGAAATTAAAACCAGAAATCCTGTTGCTGAATTTGCTAAATACCAGAACATGAAGCTGCCACATCACAACCGCTCTTCCCGAAACAGTTCAGAGTAGCAAAGACGGAGTTTGAACCCGCATGTTCTCACATCTTCAGTGTTTAGCAGCGATAAGTTAAATATACAGAGTACGAATACTCCTCCGCATGAGGAGGTCAATAAATGTGGGCCGAACATGTCAAACAGATCCTGCTGCAGACTGATGAACATGTGACTGTAGAGCAGGCCACTGAGGTAATCGATAGGATCTATATGTGTTGTTAGTCACACACATATGGGTAGCGTATGGGTAGCGTGCTCTCAGCTGCTGTTTTTATTCAGTCCATCCTGATTGATGAAAAACAGCCTGTGCAAAATATTAAAACGCACATCCAAGAATATCACAGATTTTTTTTTTTTTGCTATTCACAAATGTTTCAATGAAAAATTAGGATGTTGCATGTTTCAAATGTTTGAGGCCAGATACCAAAAAAGTCAAAGTAAATGCATATAAATCTGATATTACTGTAGTTATATAAGTGAAGGTTAAGTCTAGTTCTCACTACAGGCTGTACAGTAGAGGAGCTTTTGTCAACCACTGATTATTTTCTTGATTAAACCGACTTAATGCTGACTGAACGCTGGTTTAAAGTGTAAAAGGTACAATTAGGATTATGTGACTGTTAAGGTCAGGACACGTCTCCAGGACATGAATACGAGTCAATGTAATGTCTTCCTTAGTAATGGAAACACGCCTCTCTCTGTGTGTGTGTGTGTGTGTGTGTGTGTGTGTGTGTGTGTGCATACATGTGTGACGAGGTAAGAATCAGTCAGGACAGAATAGAAACAGTGATACCGGACTACTGAATAAAAACATCCATTACAAGTTGCCATGACGACTTGCATTCTCCTTTTCCTATTGGTGAGGGAAGAGGAAGAGCTGAGGAGGGATATAGATGTATATGAGGGATATATATGTGTGTACGTATGTGTGAGTTTCTGTGGCCCACAAGGCTCAGCGGAGCCTCTGTGGGAAATCATTTCATTAAGACCACTCCCACAGACTCGAACTGAAATGTCAAAATCAAACAAAAAAAAAAAAATCCCTGTCAGATGGATTAAAGAAAAGATTTACAGCATGTCAGGCAATTACAATCAATCAGGCAAGCAGCGCCCTGACATACAGGTTTATTATCATGACTGTTATTGTTATCATTATTTAGAGTCAGACGGTAATATCAGATGACAAACTGATGACGGAGACGCAAAAAGGTTAAATGCAAATGAGCAGCTGGTTATGTAAAAGACGGCAAAATACTAGAAAACATTTCCACCGCAGTCAACTAAAACAACATTATTGCATAAAAAAAAATTAAAAAATGTGGTACAAAAATGCCATCTCAGGTTAATTTGACAGTTTTAACATCATGTGAGAATGGTGGTTCGGTGCGGAGGCAGCCTGCTGATTTACCATCTGTAGCTACACCCTGACTGTGGTGGACATGTAGGCAGCCACATGAGGATCTCATGTCTCCCTGGTTTAACATACTATAATAAAACCATCATCATCAGGCTAGAAAGCCTTATTTCAACAACAATACAACCACAATTGACTTGAGATTGTCAAACAATTGACCCATGAACAGATTCTAAACTGTCACTTCTGTTGTGCATCTTCTCACGGTTTCCTGTGTAAAGTTTTAAAGTTTTAAAAAGGTGTGGCATTGAGGAAGGATACAGAGGAAGAAGAAGATGCTGCTGTTGCTGCACACAAAACAAAAAAACCACCCCGTTGGAGATGAAGAAGCTTTAGATACGCCAACATCGCAGCGCGGAAGTGACAAAGTTGAGAGGAATGCTTCGTTCTGCCAGCACGGCTTCACATACCGACTCATTCACATCAAACGTATATTAATCAGACCACCGCAAACGGGACCACCACAGCTCCCACGCCGTCTTCTTCTGCTTATTAAAAAAAGCAAAATAAACATCTACAAACTATTAAATAAATCTGTCTGTAGACTGAGCTGCGGGGAGAAACGGCGCACAACGAACACACGGCGTCATTAAAACCAGGTGCCCGTTGTGTAGCCTCGTGGATTATGAGCAGCAAACTGGATCATTGCTGATATTTCCGTAATGTGCAGGAACAGGCGGGCACAATCAGCCTTTCCTACTGAGTGACTCAAGTATGTCATCATTTCAACCACGATCTGCTTATGGACAAGAGGAGACATGTAACAGAGATGAAAGAATGGGAATTTGCTGTAGTCAAGAAACGCATGAGAAAAGTCATCAGATTCCTGCAGTGTTAGTCAAACTGCACAATTTCCTGCATCACTCATCACTCAAACACTGCGAGCGAGTCAAATTAAAATCTTCTTAAAAAAAAAAAAATCAACAGGCAATACAGAGACGTGGATGATGAAGTCTGCTGGATTAAGCCGTGTCATGATAATGGTGTTAGAGCAGAACGCTGAAGAAGCCAAACCGGTTAGAGGAAGTTAATCCAAATAGCTGCACAAACAGCATTATGTCACAGAGAAGGGTCAATACAGCTTGAAGACAGCAGCACCTGAACCAGCGTGGTCCCTTTAGTATAACCAAGTAGTGACGTGAACACCGACGATATGATGAAACCATATAAGGATGACGGTATTAGTTCAGTGCAACTCTTTCAGGTGGCTGTTTGTGGTTCAAGTGACTGTTCAACCACTCAAATCACGCCCTGCAAAAAAAACACAAAACGTGGCAAATTATCTTCCATCAGCTTTTGTGGCAAACAATCACTGCATACTAAATAAAAAAAAACAAAAAACATTAGTGTAAAACCACACAATGCAACAAATAGTCCCGACTGTCAGAAAGAGGCTGCAGTGAATCTCATACCGAGAATAACTCCAGTAACCCAACCTGCAGCCCCGGGCGTGTTCACAGCAGCAGCAGTCGTCCGACCCTTTTGGCGTCTCTCTTTTGGGACATACCAGTGAAGTCATTCACAAGAGACCGTCCCAATGAGATGATATCATACAGCTTTTACTCTGCCTGCTGTTTAATGTAAGCACAGAACAATCAACAAAAAGCCTTGTTTCAGTGTCTGCAGATCTGACGACACCCGAGCAGCCCTAAAAAGTCTCCGAGAGGCCTCGTGGAAAATGATAAATAATTAAAATTAACTACCATGACACTCGCTCTACTCCCTCCATCACCACCGGCTACATGTGCTGCCGTCCAAACATGAAAATACATCTGCTGATTAAAGTACGTACAAAATATTCTCACTCAGGACTCTTAGAAAGGGTCTTGATGGGGTTTTTTTTATTTTTTTATCCCAGATTGTTTCGATCACAAAAAGATGGAGAAGAAAAGACAAAGATTTCCTAAAACCAGGACAATGTTGCTGCACTGGTATCTGGTCCATGTTCATTTTCTAAGACAGGCTGTGTCGTTACTTCCTGAACCCGTGAAACACCAGAATCAACCTTCTCGTCTGAAGCTGTCTCTCCCTTGCTTTTGCAATCTTTAGTTGCTGCAACTTTTACTTCTAAGCAACGCTAATCAAAATAAGGAAGAGTTATTTTATAGGCTAAGTGAGTCCCGCATAAGTCATTCCTTCTATTATCCATCTGCTCACAGCGCTGCCGAGAGACAAGGCACAACAAGTTGTACCATGTTTCAGTCCTACAACTGTGGCTCAGGTCAACTATCTGTTTTTTTGTTTTTTGGGTTGTTTTTTTTTTTTGGCTGCATCTTCAAAAAGCTTGTTTCTATTTATTAAGGAACAACAACGGATGAAAGTGAGACATCCTTCTTTTAAATAAGACATGGGACATTTTACACAGAGACAGGAAGACAACACCTTTTTTTATTTTCTGGTGACACATGGCTGGTGCCTGCATCAGCCTGAATGTGTGTGTGTGTGTGTGTGTGTGTGTGTGTGGTGACTGACAGCTGAGTTACGCCTCGACAATCATCTTTTAAAGGATTATTTCAGGACTATTGTTGCTCTTTCTAAATAACCTTTGTGTAGCAGAATCGGTCTAATTTGCACAAGACTGTGAGACCTTAAATGGTAAAAGTTCACTTCAGGATCTATGCAAAGACTGGTAGAAATTATGTATATTTTATATTATACACACACACACACACACTTCCATGCTGTGGTTCAGTCATGTAGACAACTGATGCAAATCAGAGAAAGCAGTGAGCTATATTCAGATGAAATAAAAAAGTGAAACTATAAAAAGTCGAGACTGCATTTTACTGAGTGGTAGAAAGTAACATAAGTACATTTTTGAGGTCTTTATACTACATTTTAGAGGCAACTATTGTACTTTTTTACTCAACTACATTCATTTGATAGATTCTAATTACTAGTTAAGTTGCAAATTAAGATTATAAAAACCTATATTAATCATCTCTTAACTTAATCTCCAATAATACAGGTCTGTAACAAACAATTATGCACATTATTAAATATTTTCTCAACTAATAAAGTAGTTGTTTGGTCCTTAAAATGTCAGAAAATATTCCCCAAAAATGACATCCTCAAAAGTCTTGTTTTGTCACATTTGATAATCTGGCATTTAAATTAATAATCTGAATTCTCGTTTTTGCAGTTTCTGAAGGTCTTCCTACATTTGATCAGACTGACAACCGTCAATTACTAGTGGATGGAAAAGATAAAGCTGAAGCATTCACCAGCTGTCAAGTGTGAGCATTTCCTTTAATGCAGCATGTAGTTGTACAGCAGTCCTAATCCAAGCCATGCGGTTAGTTTAAAACTACGTGGATTAGCCGGCTGTGTACGTCCAAACACAGTTGATCACCTGCCATTAGGAAAATATGGGTCAAGCATGTAACATTCAATGACCCTGGTCAAAAAAAAGAAAAACTAACAGTTAACGGGCGCTCAGTCGCTTTGACAAACCGTTGGTCTCAAAAAAAAGGGAAGTTAACGGTGCAACGATGATGTAACGCAGCAATACTGATGGTTTTTTCCCATCGTTTCAACTTCATAGTTAAGCAACATGACGATATATGTATTTATGAGTCATCATATCATTTCCTCTCTTTTCCTTTTCCTTTTTTTTTTGTTTTTAACCCCCACCAAAAAAAAAAAAAATTAACACTCAAAAACAAGCGAGAATGAATGGCAACTAGTGGACAGTGAAGGCGACCAAGTAGGAAGACAAGAGAGAGGGAAACAAAAAGACAAAAAACAAGCAGGAACAAAGTAGGTTTTTCTGTATTTACCTGAATGCTCGTAGAGAAACAGTCGAGGTCTGGAAACCACGCTAGAAGCCAGCGGCTCGAGCTCAACAGAAGAAAACCGATTTGCTGTTTCCGGGTTAGTTGCTGATAGAGGGGCTCGGTTTGTTCCACCTCTGAGCGCGGAAAGATGAGTGGGGCGGGGTTATACACATCTACCACTCTCCTCTGAAGCTAGTCCCGCCCGGTTGAGACCTGCTGGTTTGTTTACACTATGTCTTCCGTAGATTAGCCGACTAATGACCTCCTCTCTAAATATGTCCCACCGCAGCTTCAATTAGGACCTCCGAGCGTTAAAGAGTCGTTAAAGTACACCGCGTTTGAAGCAGTTGTTAAATGTTTATTCAGATTGCCGAAGTGTCTTTGAGCAAGAAGTTAATCTAAAAGCTTTATAAGTTGTTGTTGTGATCTCTGACCCCAGCATCACCTTAAAGGATAGATTCACATTTTTCTTACACACTTTCTGACGTTTGTTTTTCTTACTATAATTATTCCTCCTGTTCATACTTGTTTATAACGAGCTTACAAAGTCTCCTTCTCTGCAAAATAAAGTTTATCTGAAGTTAATAAGAAAGTATCGTTCCTATACTTCCACCACAGCTCAACGGGGAAACACAAAGAGGGAATTTGATGCTAAAACGACAGTAAATGTGTCAGATATCCACTTGATACGACTAACTGACTGCCGAAGCCTCATTTAATCTTCAGATAAACTTTTTAAACACACCTACGCTTCGTTGACTTGACATTTGAAGGATCTTCTAACAGCCAGTATGAACAGAAGGAACAATAACAGCGATGAAAAACCTCTTTCACTGTTCATATGGAGACCTGTCTGTTGTTTTAAGACATGTGAACCTATCCTTTTTAAAGACATTCAACTATATACTGCAGTCTGTCGTGAATAGGCCTATTTTTCCACCAAAAACCTTAATAAAGTTTAACTACTGGACAATATATATATATATATATATATATATATATATATATATAAACCTTCTTCACTAAGGAGTAAATTCTCATAGTGCTGCAGGTTTAAAGTTTCCACATCACAATTGTGTAAGTTGCATTTTAGATCATGATTGGCTACCGAACTAGTCGTAGTGTCACAATATCATGTTTGTGTGTGCACATCTTAAACTCTGATTAAATGTAAGTACAGGTTAATGCTTCCCCTTCAGCAGATGAATGTGATGAAAAAAACAGACTTATACTAAGTCAACTATAGATACATTTAATGGACATCCCACAGGTGAAAAGTGACTACATTTGTGATATTTTTAATAAAAAAAAGGCACGCAGGCAAACTCTCTCTTTAATATTAAATGTGTTGCGTTTTAGGTGCTTTTCTTTATGATCTTCGTGAGCATTCAGAGTTTCTTTGATATATATATATATATATATATAGAGAGAGAGAGAGAGAGAGGGTACTTATTAAGGCTCTTCAAAGACCGCCGTCTGCTGCCAGCGACACACCTGGTTGTAATTTGAGATCATTAGGTGATCCATAGACTTTAAAAGACAACTGACTTTTAACAGTTTTCCTGCTGCAACAGTGAAGAAAGCTCGAGCTGTAAAAATCTGTAACCTTCCTCACTGTTGTTGACGATAAAATACACATATAAGCATTTCTGAAGGATCCTTCAGCATTTTTATTGGCCTGTTTTCAGAGCTGCTTTGTGTCAAACTGTCAGCACACAGTTCACAGCTTCTGCCAATCAAGCCAACAGCCACCACTGAAGCTTAATTAAGCAGCACACCTGTCTTCAATTACACCTGCCCAGGCCGGTTGTACCTTATAAAGCCACTCGGCAGCAGCTGCTGAGCTCCATTTGATAAAGGATTTTGGAAGCGTGAATGTGACATTTCAAGCCAGAATACTACAGTTAACTTGTTTGGTTCGCAAACCTCAAGCTGTAACCATGGTGAAAGAGAAGACTCACGTCAACGTGGTGATTATCGGCCACGTTGACAGCGGCAAGTCGACCACCACCGGCCACCTCGTCTACAAATGTGGCGGGATTGATCAGAGACGGCTGGAGAAGTTTGAAAAAGCTGCAGCACAGGTGAAGGAAGGGGGGGAAAAACTTTAACTTTACTTTAAACTTTATTAATAATCAAACCTGTTCTAAAGATGATTGACTTTATTTATTTTTTTACAGATGGGGAAGAGTTCCTTCAAATTCGCCTGGGTGTTGGACAAGCTGAAAGCTGAGCGTGAGCGAGGAATCACCATCGATATTTCACTGCTGAAATTTAACACACAGAAATACACCATGACTATAATCGATGCTCCAGGCCACCGTGACTTCATAAAGAACATGATAACGGGGACATCGCAGGCAAGCAACACATACAATCAACACACCACTGTCTGTGTTTTATCCTTTTTTATTTCACCATCATGTTTGTTTGACATTTCAGGCTGACGTTGCCCTCCTGGTGGTCTCTGCAGCTAAAGGGGAGTTTGAGGCTGGCGTATCAAGGAGCGGTCAGACCAGAGAGCATGCCCTGCTGGCGTACACTCTGGGTGTTAAGCAAATCATCGTCTGTGTGAACAAGATGGATCTGACTGAACCGCCTTACAGCCAGAAACGCTTCGACGAAGTCGTTCGAGGCGTGAGCGGCTTCCTCAAGAAGATTGGCTACGACCCCACCACTGTCCCTTTTGTTCCGATATCTGGCTGGACCGGAGAGAACATGATCACTGCAACTCAGAGGGTAATGAGTTTGTTTTTCTTTTTAAGGCCTTAAAATCTTTAAATGCTGGCAAATCTTGAGCGAAATGTCTGCCTGCAGATGCCCTGGTTCCAAGGCTGGAAGGCCAGACGAAGGGAAGGAAATACGAGTGGGAGAACTCTACTAGAAGTCCTGGACTCCATTCAACCACCAGTCCGCACCATTAACAAGCCTCTACGATTACCTCTGCAGGATGTCTACAAAATTGGAGGTCAGATGGTGCACGAACATATTTTAATTGCAGCTGACTGTCATATCTAAATGTGTGTGTTTGTGTTCATCCTTTCAGGAGTTGGGACTGTGCCTGTGGGAAAGATTGAAACTGGCATCCTCAAACCTGGTATGACCCTGATGTTTTCTCCTGCTAAACTCACTGCCGAGGTCAAGTCCATTGAGATGCACCACCAGGGGCTGCAGACGGCTCTGCCGGGACACAACGTCGGCTTCAACATTAAAAACGTGGCTGTGAAGAACCTGCGGCGCGGGGATGTAGCTGGCAACGCCCAGCAGGATCCTCCATCAGATGTCCACAGCTTTGAAGCTCAGGTTGGTGTCGGTGCAGTTGAAATCTTAAACCTAACATGTCTCCTCCTGCTGTGCTGATTTTGTGTTTTTCCTGTCTTCAGGTGATCGTCCTCAACCATCCAGGAAAGATCAAAGCCGGATACTCTCCTGTCCTGGACTGCCACACCACCCATGTGACCTGCCGCTTTGCTGAGCTGAAGGAGAAGCTCGACCGCCGCACAGGCAAGAAACTGGAGGATCACCCACAGTTACTGATGTCCGGAGACGCTGCTACAGTCAAACTGGTTCCCATCAAGCCCATGTGTGTGGAGAGCTTCTTCACATACCCTCCTTTAGGTACAATATCAATCTACTTGACTAAATCTTTTAATCTCCACACTGACTTGTGTTTAAAACGAACGTTCTCGTTGCGTGCCGACAGGTCGCTTTGCAGCCAGAGACCTGAAGCAGACGGTCGCTGTGGGCGTCATCAAGTCTGTGGAGAAGGACCAAGGGTCAAAACCTCCACACAAAGCCCAAGTGTGTAAATAAGTTTGTCTTGTGTGATCGCTTTTTTTATTAAGATGTAGTTTTTTGTGTTGTGACACAAAAGTATTTATGTTGTCTTAGAAATATTAATTCCTGCGTTAATCTTGAATCCAGAAGTAGCTGTAGAGTTGGATGGTATATTTTGGTTGAAATGAAAATTGAGCTACCAAAATAAATAATTATTTTGAGAGGAACTACTGAGTGTTTTTTCTTAACATCTCTATTCAATGGTTCATTTTGGCTTTTTCACTTGACTAAGGTAACATGTTTTCTGACATAACGGCTGGAGGCCACTCAAAGTATAAATTATATGTAGATGTTAAACATGACAACAGTTCATACAGAGGATTGACTTTGTAGCAGTGAAACATCTGAAATGTGAACTTGTGTATTCAGTCTGTATTTCATGATGGTTTGTACTGAACATGGTAATCGGCCATTTTGTGGAGAAGTCAATGATCCAGACTGACTGTCCAGTGCTTTTTTTTTTTTGTGACTACAGTTGCCAAGCAACCAGTGGATGACAGGAAGTAACTAGTCTTTGTCACTATAGCTTTTTTTTTTTTTTTTTAAATCTAGAGAACAGTAACTGAGCATTTGAACCATTTCTTCATTAAAAAAAACTAGATGTTGCTGCTGAAGTCAGAAGTAGAAAAAAAACTCCCCTGTGCCACCTGCATCAACAAAAACATCAAACAGTGGAGGTTTAAAATAAGTGCTGTGGATCCCTTTTTTTTTTTTTTTTATCATGCACTTCACATCTTGGAAATGCAAAAGCACAGATAACAGCTACATATAAATAAGATACTTGACTCAAATGGCACCTATTAAATGAATATTTTAACTTGGTCTAATGTTAGACTGGACCAGAGCCTCCAGTTCATACTGAGAAAAGACTCCAGTGAAGGACACTGCAGTAAAACATCTGAAATAAAAGTATTGTAAGTGTATTTAGTGTTTTTCATGAAGTAGTTTGTACACTTTAAGTTAATGTGATCCAGTAGTTTCAGTCTCTTGCTGCAGTTGCCAAGCAACCAACTACATTTCAGTTTGTAGTTTTCAGATTAAGGAAACGGGTATGTATTGTATTGTGAAAGATGCTATATAGTGTATTTAGAAACATTGCACCCTTATGATGCAGCACTATTAATATACTAAAGCATGCAGCATTAAAATGCTGTTATTTGGTTGTGATAAAAACACAAAGAAATCAGTCTGCATAATAAATTGCTGATTATATTTTTGTACATAACATTTTGAATTCAGGACTTTTCTTTGTAGATGACAGTATTTCTACTTGAGTAAAGGATCTAAATACTGCAAGTCTTTAAAATGACTGAACTCATATTTGCATATTACTGTAACACTTGAATAAGCTGCTTAGAAATGCACTTTCCCCTCTTATATAGAGACACAATCCACAAGGATTTAAGTAAAGGAGCAGGCTCAGGGTTTAAGTACAGCACTTTTAATGATACAATGGGTTGATGGGTTTGTTCCTTAACATGGGGAAAAACTGCAAGTCAGTGAGGACCGGGTGAAAATACATGTGGCTCTCCAGCCTTTTACAAATCCACCCTTCATCTAAAACACATCTCTGGTTCACAGGCAAACCTGGAAAAATGTACTGAATCCAGTAACGTGGAATGATATAACATGACTCAAACTGAACAAGAAAAAATAAAAAATAAAAAATAAAAATTCAAGCTCATGAAATTGTACAAGATGTTTTAGACACTGAAACTTCCAGCCTGTCAGAAAAATCAAGTTATTGCTAAGACGTCCTCTTTTTAAGTTTCCCGTACTTGTCATTAATAGTGGCTTTTAACAACAGGATTACCTTCTGTGTAGTCCTGCTTTATAGTGGCTCTTCAAACCCCTGAGGTGAGCGTCTTTGAACGCAGCACTCCACTCAATTCCAGTCATTGTTACACCATGCACAGAAAAAGGTCAAAAAGGACTGTGGAGATGGCGTTGAGTTCACACACAGAGCATATGTACAGTGAACAGTGTAACAAGGAGCAAATTAGTGACCAACAGTGAACCACAGGCTTTGATATTCCACCACACAGTAGCAGCAGGTTTCTATACTGTAAAACAACCATAATACGTGTACACACAAAAGCAAGCAAGAACAAGGAGTACATTTAATGACTTTTTTTTTTTTTTTTCATCTCGGGAAGATTAGTGGGAGACTCCTGCTTCTTCAGTCAATTATGGTGGTAAACAGGGATGCAAGACACAAATAGTGACATGATCTATTTCACATTCCTTCTTCTCATTTGTCCTTTTTTTTTTTTTCTTCCAGAAATATAAGTTGATAATTACTCGCGGGTCAGTAAAATTAATACAGATAAAATTCAACCTTTACTGCCCTGACGTCTAAACTGTCAGGTAGAGAGCAATGGTACATGTTTTGTACAATAAAACATGTATATACACTCACACACAAATATATATATTTACATACATATATACACAGTAACAGCATAAACATAGACTTTAGGTAAGTGCTAGGGCTTTGAGAGTGGCTTCGTCACAGCCGTGCTATAGGGTTAAGATAATACTGGTAGAGGAAGAGTACACACATTCTTTGTACAGCATGGATGAGGCATCCATGGCTAGATGAGCCTTCTTGGGTTTCTTTCTTTCTTTTTTTTTTTCTTTTTTTCTTTTAGGACACTTGTCTTGTGACAAGAGGTGTTTTGATAGCTATTTACAGGAGCTCCCGGTTTAGGGAGAGGCGTAGTGCAAGTCTTTCTGGCTGTCAGTCACTCAGGATGTGCACAAAAGACATGGGGAACACCCCTTTTCTTTCTGGATCTCCTTCAATGTGCCCGATCTGGAAGTAAAAATTGTGAAAGAAAGCGTGTGAGAAAATAAACAAAGCATTTTTTTTTTTTTTTACATTTGTGATGATTTTCAGTTTGAGGTTCCCAGTGTTGTGTGAAGCTGGACTTACCCACCACTCCTGGTCCTCCTCTCCTGTAACTATTATCACCTCTCCTTCAACAAACGTTAACTCGTCGTCATTGTCAGCCTGGCAGTCGTAGATCGTCTTCACCCGGCGGGCTTTGCTCTTCCCCTGCTCGTACAGACAGTAAAACTGTTATCACACACTTGATTTACTCTTGTTTAATTTGATGATCCCACTGTGACCAGGAATCGTATTTAAAAACAAAACAAAACATAAAAATCATTAGTTTCTGGGTTCACTTAGATGTTTTGCAGGAGGGTGAAAAAAAAGTCCTAAGAAACAAAAATCCACTCAAGGAAACTGTGAAAAACATACGTCTGGATCAGTGTGAAAATTAAAATATGTGATAAAATGGTTTGAGAGACACATGCGTACCGTGTTGATCTTCCTCGGGAGGGGCACAGGTGTCTCTGCAGTTCCTGCCGGGGTCCCGTTGGTGTCCTCAGCAGCTTGTGGAGAGGGCGCCGCTATATTTGCTTGCTGATTGGGCGACGGCGAGTCTTGAGGTTGAGGCTGAGGCTGCGGTTGAGGTGGAGGCGGAGGTTGAGTTTGAGGTTTTGGCGCCGTCTCTCCGGGAGGCGGTCTGGCAGCGGACTCGACTGTTCCGGGTTTAGGGGGGATGTCGGCGAGCTGAGGCTTCGGCGGGAGGTCTTTGAGCTGCGGTTTGGGTGGGAGGTCTCCCAGCTGAGGTTTAGGAGGGAGGTCAGACAGCTGCGGCTTCGGAGGAAGTTCTCCAGGCTTTGGGGGGAGATCAGACTGCTGCGGCTTCGGGGGAAGGTCGGCCAGCTGAGGCCTTTCCGCCAGAGGAGCCTTCTGTGGGGTTTCAGTTCCTGGTGGGGACTTCTGGAAGACCTCTGGGGGGAGGCTGGGCTTATCCATAGAGGGGTGGTGTATGGTGTCGATCTTCCGCAATGCCACTGGAGAGATAACCGCACAGTAGCTCGTAAATAACTTCTTTAACTTCTGCATTAAAATGAAAAACAAGCAAAACCCAAGTGTACCTTTCTGAGGTAGTTTGGGAAGAACCCTTGGACCAAGTGTAGACTTCGTGTTGCTTGAAGTAGTGCTGAGAAAAGATTTATAAACAAATTAAATCAAAGAAGATGCTCATACATGCTAATGCATACATACATTAGAGGTTTTCTATCTGTGATACCTTTGCTGCTGAGGAATGCCTTCAAACTTGTTAGATACCGGAGACATCTTGCTGACGGGAGGAGGGGTGGAGTCGCTTCCTAAAGTATTAACATTGATGACGACAAATAGATTATATAACACAACTAAAAGAGATTCAATTGATATAAATGTGGAAATAAATTAACATGCTGTGATGGTTAAAAAAAAAACAATGAGGGAGGCATCATCTGGCTGAGCTTTCCATGAGCCTGTGTTATTTGGAAACTGAGGTCGGTGTGCAACATAACGTGTCATTTATTTATTTATTTATTTAGTGGTTGGGCGTCATATGTGTGACACAGGATGCACAAACACCACAGAAAACAAATGTAAAATGTAAATAAAATGACTGAGGTGCTGAAAGGTGCTGTAGTAACTGATACATGCTGCTTTTCTTTTTGTTTATGTGACATTAAACTTATTTATTTCTTAAAATTATTGATTAGACTTATTTATTATTTTGCTGCATATATAGGTTCATATCACCATTTAACATACCTTCAAACTGCGGGAAGAGACATAAAAAAGTCACCTATAAACAACCCAAAAACCTTAAAATCTCTAAACATTTGTGCAAGATCTTTGACAAAATAATCTCAACTAAAGGTCCACGTTTGTTGGACCTTTCAACCACATCTCATAGTTAATGAAATCGGTTCATTTGTTGTCACCTCAATGTGGAACTAAGGTCACATGATCATCAGAGGACTTTGAGTTCATATTATTTTGTCAGAATCTTGTTTTCCAGTGCAGGACTTTAAAAGGTTAAAATATGCCTGAATCTTTGGAGGATCCTGATATTCATGCTTCAGGCTGCAGCCCTATTGTAACGTGTGCTTGTGTCTCACCCCCAGTCACGCCCCCTTTACTGTGTGGACTGTGAGAGAGCGGGCTGGGTGGGTCAGACAGGGTGCGTTTGTGTCCAGGAGGGGGGGGCGGAGGCCTCTTCTTGGACAGGGTGGAGCTGCCTCCTGGTGTGAGTGTAGAGGGAGGGCCAGATGGGGGAGGAGCTGGAGGAGTGATACATAAAACACATGAGGTGATGAGGCTCCAAAAAAATCAATCTGTAAAGCCCCAAAAAACCCCAGAGAAGGTAAAGGAGAAGAGGAAAACATGGAAAAGGTTGTGTTTCCTCTGTCAGGAAGACGTTCGGCGGGACAAAATGAGGAGACACGTTAGAAGAAAATGATCGCATCGTATGATTCAACATACTGTCTGAACAAATAGAAAACAGAGATGTCTCGACGGCAATGCAAAGTAATGAAAAAGGGTTGATGAATATGCTTGTTTGTGTTTGTTGGGAATCCAAAGTGCTAATATAGAGTAAAGTCGGATGAAAGCAGCTAATAGAGAGCTCAGCCAGAGAGGAATCAGCTGTGTTAAGAGTTTACAGCTCAAGGGTGGCGGACATGAATCCACAAAGATTAAAAAAAATCATGTAGGCAAGAAATAATTAACTGGAGACTCAGTCTGCCTACATGGTCTCATTTTGTACTTTAAAAAAAAACCACACACACACACACCACCCTGTGAATTTTGAGCTGCAAAGGAAGAAACAACTGAGGGATAACTGTATATGGGGCACACAGCCGAGTAAGGGAGGAGAACATAAAAAACAGGATATTCACTGATGTATGGTCGGGTGCCAGCCAGTGTGGCGTAGTGCGAATGAGAGCCAAGGAATGCCAAGTGTGGAGCTGAAAGAATAGAGAAACAAAAAAGAGAAAGAAAAAGAGAGCGAGATGAGGAGGAGTGTGGGAGAGAATCTACAGTATGTCAGTGTTAAGAAGAGCTGCTCCCACACATCAGAAAATAAACAAGATGAAATCTTATTGGCGGCAAAGCAAAGCAAAAAAGAGGAGAAAGGTTGCACAGCTGGGCCTCGGGGCCGAGCTCTGCAGCGGCCGCCGAGAGACGAGCTGCTAGTCTGGAGCATCTGAAGAGTTAGCATGTTAGCGTGTTAGTTTACATGTATGTCATTTAGCCTCCTATTTAAGAGTTTTTATCTTATTTTTGCATAAAACAAACTGAAAAGCTCCGCTTGTTTCCAATGCTTTTTCTTTGCTTTTTCTTTGCTTTTAAAAAAATACATTTCAGGTGTATTTTTTTAAATGATAAGCTAAGATTGATTGTTTTATACATATATGTATATATGCAATTTAGCATAAACATTCCCTTAAACTGCATGTTGTGCGAGTGGATGCGTCTAATTGCTGGTGTTTACAGTGTCGCTCCTGCACTCTGAATGGAAAACAACCCAAGTATCACCTTCGTCTTATTACCTGGTTGCATGTGGTGTGTTTAGCGAACTCATCCAACCCTGTTTTTTTTTGTTTTTTTTTCAAAGTTCCATAAAGTTTAGTAAAACTTTGTTTTTCAGTTGTTATTTCGTCACTCACTGTTAATTATAATTGGCAACGTATTGATGTTTCTAATTTTCTTATCACGGTAAATGTTTCTGTTGTGATCAGTGTTTACATCATTTATATCACCCAGGTACTTAGATAACAGCTCATTTAAACCTGTTGATTTGCATTGGAAACAGGTGAAATTTCACATCTCTTGTTTTAAGAAAAATGAGATTTTAACGCCCATAAATGGATTAAATGAATTGTTAAGATGGATGTTTTGCAGAGTAAGCTTTTGCAATGTTTTCAACCACTTACATCAATGTTTTAAATCCCTCCTCAGAGGGAGGAGTGTTATTTTTAATACTAACACTGCAGAGACAGCAAGCCTACAGTATACTGCGTGTGTATATTGTATCAAGGCTAATGATTAGGTGTGTATCTAACTCCCCTTTTCACATGCCTGACTAAGCATCGCCACCTTGCCCTCTCCTGCAGCCATGTTTTCCTGAAGGTTTACTGTGTAAGCAATCTTAATGACACCTGCGTCCCGCCCAACGATCTGTGTGTTGCCAAATTAGATTCCACTGCAGGGTGTGTTAATGTGTGTCTGTGTAGACTGACTGACAGACGGCGCGAAGAAGAAACTTTGCAGAAAAGCGTTTTACGAAGCATTCCCCTGCACACAGGCCTGTCCTTGATATAGTCAAACATTAACAGACATGATAAAGTCTCGTTTCTACGGTAATCGTGCACAGTAAATCATACACACAACCTTAAGACGACATTAGTAGAACATCTACTGAATTCACTGACGGTCGTGGTTAATAAATAGATCGATAAAACTCGGGTGGATGTAAAATGGATGTAGGTTCAAAAAAGCACAAGGAGCGGGCAGGTCTGACCTTTGCCCTGGTTCCTGGGTGGCAGCGGCGGTCCGTCGGCTACGGGGGAGGAGGACAGGTCTGTGGATGCGCTGTACATCTGGTTGGTGAAGGCGCTGTAGGACAGACGCTGCTGCTTGTCCCTTTGGCTGATGAAGCCCGGCAGGGAGAGTTTGTCATGGGGGGAGAGGCTGGAGGAGTGGCAGAAGCTCTGCGGCCTCGGGGAGCGGTCCTTCTTGATGGGGCTGGGCTGCAGAGGGACATAGTACAGATGAGACGGAGCTCTTTGATTCTACAGAGCTGACATTATGACGGCTCAGCTAGTTTTCACACTTTGGCACCGCTTCACAAATGAAATATAGTTGAACCAACATCCAGGAAACGTTCCCTTTTTAAACAGACTTACTGTATATGTCTAGATGACTATTGACCTGAAAATCACCAAATTAATGCTGAACCTCTTTATGGACACTTTTCCCAGGATGCATTGCACTATGGTGTACTGACACAACTGTAAGTAGAATAAATTGATGTGTGTGCCTCTACTGCTGTACAGTATTTTTGCCTCTGTGTAAATGAAGTTCAGTCAATGCAAAATGGTGAATCTCGAGAGAAAAGCCCCTGTTCTTTGATTCTGTGGGAAAGACATCAAAGCGTGACTTACACATGCTTCAAATTGTACTTCAATTCCACCGTTAACTGGAAACATCTTAATATGTCAAATGAATTTGGTCGATTAACCACAAGAATCAAAGAAAATACACAACAACAAGAGAGGAAAGGGAGTCTAATATAATAATATGAAGAATCCCCAGCAGGAGAAACAGCGCTCAGACTGACTGACTCATACGTCGTTTTCATCATTAGGTTCAACAGCCGGGTGCGGCTTGTGATGAACGTCGGATTTAAGTTCAAACAAAGTGAAATCGATGCGCCGACCGAACCTTATCATCAAGATCGTCGTCGCTCTCGTCCATCTCCTCCAGTCTGAGGCTCCACTCGTACTCCACATGGATGTGAGGGTTGAATTTCCCTTCTGCAGCCTGCACAAGCTGACACACACACGCAAACACACACACACACACACACACACACGACTCAGTTATACACATGACAACAAGCTGTAGTTCCCTTCCAATCCAATTATTAATTCATGAAAACATGTGGCTGCAAATAGACAACACAAAAACTCTAATAAACAAGACACACGATAAAAAGTAAGAGGGGAGAAAAATTACAGTAACACTATAAATCAGGATCAGTCATAACAATAAGGACATAACTCATTCATAGGATACAGTTACCACGAGGACTCTGTTTCACTCATATATGGTTAAAAATGATAAGAAAAGAGCCCCATATCTTTATGGGTTTTTATTTATTACACATTTCTCATTGTGTTGGAGGAAGCTTTCGTTGTCTGCATGCTCGTGTTAGCGTTAATAATAAACCTACATCAACGATTATTTCCACTCCGCTGTCTTGTGTTGCCTGGAGGCTGGAGACAGACCTTCGACTGCCATCTAGTGTTTTGATTAATCTGCTCCATAATCTGGTCAACGAACGTCTGATCCAACATAATGTTTAGAGCGCTGTTGCTGTGTTGTTGTTGTTGTATTTAGATATGTTCATAGACCAGTAAAAATCTCTCTGTGATGTGTAAAAGCTCCAGCTGGACGCTCCTGTTTGTGTCACTGAGGAAAATACTTACTGCCTCCTCGCACTGAGTGTTCCTCAGTCGCCTGGCAACATCCAGCGCCGTCTCTCCGTTCTGATTGGCTGCGGGAGCAAAGAAAAATTCAACAGCTAAGAGTCTGATACGCGATGCGACGTTAAACGAGAAGATGAACCTCGACATGTGACTCACGGATGTCAGTGGCCGGTTTGCCCCTCAGGAGTAACTTGAGGCATTCGGGCTTCTCGTACATGCAGCAGTAATGCAGGGCAGTGTTCCCCCACTCCGTCTGCTTATCCAGGTTTCCACTAGGAAAAAGAAACACACACACGGTCAGTCAGTCAGGGCAAAGGGTCACAAGGTTCGGGTTAATGTATCACTACCCAGGCTCTTCTGATTTAACATGAGAGAAAAGGTGTTGTTGTTTTCAGAGATAAAGAATTAAAGGACGGGTTCACAATTTTTTTTAAACTCTGTTTTAAAACGCAGGCACAGTAAATAAGACCTTTTAATGGTTCCCAGAAAGGGTAAGAAAAACATTATAAAATAACAAAGAGATGCACATGACACTGCATGAGCGCAGCTTTTAGTTAATGAGAGGACTCCTCGTCTTCTGTGGAGGCTGTTGGAGCAGTGGTGGGTAAACAATTGAAAAGGAGAGGAATACATTAAAGCAGAGAACAAGTGCTTGACCCATTTCTGTTTGCCTTGTGGGAATGTGAGCCCGAGCTGTGCAGCGCTAAGCTTTCCTCTGCACTCTCCACTGCTTTAATACAGACTGAAGCAAAGAACAGACACGCTCACAGCAGACAGCCACGTCACATTCGATACTTACATCATTTTACTGTAAACTACTGGTGTGTTTAAAGACATTTTAAAAAGCCGTTTACCTTTATAAAGACAATCCAAACGCAAATGCAAATAATAAATAGAAACGATAAATAATTGTACCTGTTCTGCACAAGAAAGTCCACTAAGTGCAGTGAGGTCTGGTCAGCAGTCCGTACAGAGTAGTGCAGTGCTGTCTCTCCAGCTTCCTGCAGGGGGCCATCAAACACAGCAAAAAGACACAGTGAGACAATCTGGGCAGCATCCATTCTGTATTCTCTCCCTCTCTCCGTGTCTCTTCCAGCATTTAAACAAGCTGCAGTAAACAAAATGGCTCCTAAAAATAATATTTCTGCAGGAAATTATGTAGAGGTTTGCCGTGATTTCATCCGAGTCGGCGTATAAAAACAAGATCTAGACGTAATCTCTTTAGACGGAAGATTAAAGATGGAGGTGAAAGATGAAATATATAGATGTGAGGAATAAATGTGCTGTATGTTCGGTGGCATCTTGGTGCCTATATGGTAAAGGGTGTATGTAGTCATGTACTCCTGTCCTGCTGTGTGTGTGTGTGTCACAGGGTTTGTAGGGGGAGCTGGATGTCACTGCTATTCAGATGCAGTGACAGGAGCAGATCAGATATCAGTGAGTCAGACTTCATAGCGCAGATGGCAGCAGCAGCAGCTCCCTCTGTCACCAAAAGATATCCTCTTTTATTCCGCTGCTGCATATTTACACTTAATTTTTCATTACAGAACAGTACCGTGTCTGTGTTATGAAACCGTGACCCATTTATGTCACGTTAAGTCTGATCACCCGCATTGTTTACAGTGCAGGATCTTCACCGCCTATTTTCGCTTGTTATTTAACGTTCATTCATAGATAAATCTGTGGTGTAAAAGTGAAGGAAACGGAGAAGAAGCAGGCGGAACCACGGTATAAAAAAAACAGACATGAACGATGCCGTCATGTGAGGAAATACGGACTCTGAGATGATGTCCGACTATGGGGTGGAGGTTTGCTGGATGTCACCACCTGCTGGTGATCTTATCCACATGTTTTTCCAACTGTTACACCCATTTCTAACCACCAAATAATTCACCCACTGGCAGAAATGTGTCAGCATTGATTGTCCTGCAGCACCGCACGGCAAAATGTGTAGAGATCCTGGCCGGAGTTTTAAAAGGCTTTGTGGTCTAGTATGAGATCATATGTGATCAATGACGCAATATACTGCAGCAATGTGAGAGGATGAGGAGGATGGGAGGGAACTGAAGTGCTGCTGAGAGTCCACAGAACGTACTGCTAGAGCTGCTGCGATCAACTGTTTTGATTATCCGATTTGAGTCATTTTTGTGAATCAATGTGAATATTTTTGGGTTTCTTTAGTCTTCTATGATAGTAAACTAAATATGTTTTGGTGGTGGACTGCTGGTCCAGACGAAACAAGACATTTGACGACATCACTTTGGATTTTGAACGACAGGGCTCCAACTAACAATTACTGTCATTATTGATTAATCTGTCAATTATTTTCTTGATTAATCGTTTATAAAATGTCAAAAAATATTATAATTTGTGAAAGGAAACCTTAAAATAAATATAAATAAATATATTCACTTTGCAGACAAGCTCTAAATCATCACATCTTAGAAGCTGAAACCAGTCATTTTTCTGCCTTTTTGCTTAAATAATGATTATTGTGATAATTTGGATGAACCTGACACTTAAAATCTCAGCATATGACCCTTTACCTCAAAGGTCAAACTCACCGGCCCCGCCTCTGGAAGGGGCTCCATAAGCTCGACCCCCTCTGCGTAGACCTGGATGAGAGCCAGCAGGTCCCTGGTCTGGACCGCCTCAAAAAGCTCGATCATTTTAGCTGCCGCAGACGTGCATGTCTTCCTTGCATACTTGTGGTCCACATATTTAGCGTTGATGAACTCCTTCCTCACTGTCCTGTGGGCAAAATATGGAGGACAGAGTTTAAAATTCAGTCAAATCTAGTTTTCAGACGTTTTTTTCTTTTTTCTTTAGAGAGTACCTACATGTCACTGGAGGGGGTGGGCTTTGGTGAAGGGGAAGTCAGGTTTCCCTCCATGATCTCATTGAAACTACTGTTCCCTACATTCTTGGCCAGCTGGGGGAGAAAGAGGGAAAAGTAATTATGACATCAGAGTCATGTTGACATTTGTGCGTTTTCAGAGACGGGTGAGCACACTGGTTCTAGGGAGTTTTGCATCTACTCTGCAAAAGCTATTTATTCACTTGACGGACACAAAACGACTCACCAAGAGTTCGGAGGTTCCCAGCTTGTCGAGCTCCATGGACTGGATGCGGGAGATGTGGACCCCCATCTCTCGGTGGATGCCAGAGCACTCGATGCAGGTCAGGATCCCCAGGTTGGTGGACAGCCACTTAGGGTCTGTAAAAACATAAGAAAATGCATGTTAATGATACAAACAGCATGTTCTCCAT
Organism: Pampus argenteus; assembly: GCA_036937835.1. NCBI lineage: Eukaryota > Metazoa > Chordata > Actinopteri > Scombriformes > Stromateidae > Pampus > Pampus argenteus. The sequence goes on along the minus strand of CM072880.1, from coordinate 4,899,195 downwards.
AATCTGAAGCGTACGATTGCTGCTTTTTTGGTGCGGCCAGATGGTACAAGTCCAGTAAAACTATTTAAAGTCTGATAAATGTCTCATTTTTAAGCCTGTACTGACTATTAAGTGACTTGATTTTGATGTAAGATGCACCAGGTGACACTGAAAGTTGGCAGAAAGAGACACAGTAACATCAATACACCATGTAAGTTAAACCCAAATACAGCAGGAACATGGTTCAATAAAGCCAAAAAAAGGAAAAATAGAAGAAAGTCCTGCACTGAAAATACAACCAGGCCTGTGCTTGATACTCCAGCCCTGTGAGGCTGCTGTCAGTATCGGTGTCTCTGCGTCCTTACATGATTTATTCTTGTGATAGAATATTCTTGAAGCCTTGACAGAAGCTATTACTGTTAAACCGACACCAATGTTCAACAAATGTAGAACATTTTTCTGCTATAAAACCTTTTTTTCTTTTTTTTTTTTTTAGTTGCACTGTGAATATATCGTAAAATGAAGGACTTTGTACATTTGGATGGTTTTCTGTGGGAACAAGAAAGCGACACACAGACCAGAAACAGCTTTATCAGCTTTCCCCCTTTTATTGTGTGTGTGAGTGTTAATGTGTTTTTTAGGGTGGATTTTGCACACCAGAATTTCATCTGAACAAACAGGAAAGCTGGTTGTGATTTTTTTGTTTTCTGTTACAGTATTATATTGTAAAAACATGGACTCCTGGGCTAACTGCTTAAACCAAAGCTCATTTATTAACCACATTTACTTTGCTATAAATTCAACAGTTATTATAGAGCACAAGATGACTGAAGAAAGCGAAACGTGCAGAACGAGCACGCTGGAGGTGTAACAGCTCGATGTACTGATGCAATCTGGGAAATTTAGGGGAGCATTAAACGTACAGCTCGGGCTGGTTGTGAGCTTAATGACGCTGGGAAGAAGAAGAAGGATGTTGTTCTGTCTTCATCTGACGAGAGGACATCAGGCAGAGGCAGCCCGACAAACCCATGAGTCATACAAACACACACACATTTACATGACACAATGATCAGATGCAAGCTGGTGAAAGGTCACAGAGAGCATGTTGAGCATGATGAGAGGACACACGGTGACCTCTGTAGCTGCTTAACGCCAAAGCTGTAAAGCTGTGTCTTATAGCGGGAGAATATCAAATGAGATGGAGTGTCCTCTTTCCGTTCAGGCCGGAGGCGACCTTTTAAAAGTCATCGCAACGTTTTCAACCATCAAGTTCATTTTATACGCCGGTGATACGGATTCATATCAGAGCAGGTTTTTCATCTCCTGATCTACTGTGACTGAACCGGAATCAACCAGGAAGTGAAGATTAAATCCACATCTGAAACATGTGTTATTATTGAATACATGCAGCGACAAGACAAATTATCTCCCCTTTGTGCAATTTGCCGGGGTCGGTGGAGCGTGTGACTTATGTAACAACGTGATGTAATGATGTTGCTTCTCAAAGCGTAGAAATGTTTTTTTATTCCCCCCTCAGAGCATAAGTCCTCCTGTCAGTGGGTCGGTGAGCTGCTGCGTTGTGTGTGTGTGTGTGTGTTGAGTGTCAGGAGGCATGAATGTCTATGCCACTCCTGAGTGCTGAGTCTTTGCTTTCTAGTGCAGGGGAGGATCAGGTTGGGGGTTGTGTGCTGAATGCTAACAACACTTGCTTGTTTGCAGAGGGCTGCAGGGGGGGATTTGTTGTTCAGTTACTGTCTAACTGAAGGACGCTGAGTTCATGGCTGCTGTGACATTGCAAAGATATCAAAATCTGTGTTTGGCTTTGAATAAAAGACTTTACCCACAGCTAAAAAAAAATAAATGCTGAAGTGACAGTGTTTGTCTTTTCCCATAACAAGGTGAAGGCTGACTCAGCACAACACAAGAAGAACAGGATGTAAACACAGTATCGAGCTTCTCCGGACACACAAACACCAGCCGTACACACCTGCAGCTCCGCAGTCGCAGCACACTTCGTTGCCTGGCATGCGCAGCACGTCTTCTATGATGGCTTTAGTCAGGTCCTCCAAACCGTCCTCACCGCCGCTGGTCTGCTCGCCGCGAAACGCCATGTTCAACGCTTCCTCCTTACTGTTGGTCAGCACTGAGATCCAGCTGCACGCGGGAAGACAGAATTATTTTATTTATATTGCACTTTTTAAAAACACAGAGATTCTTAATATGCTCATTTTAAAAACGGACCTCCTCGACAGTCTGGTGGTTTCTGCAGATGTTATTTCCTCTTTCACACACACACACACACACACACACACACTCACAGTGCTGTGAGCATTAGACAGGAAACACTGTAGTTCACTACACATCACAATCCTGCACTAAACTGGACCTGGACACACACACACACACACACACACACACACACACACACACACACACACACACACACTTCCTCTGTCATTGTCACTCAGGCCTGTCTACAAAAAAAGACAGTGAGTGGGCACAGAAGCTGATGTGTTAGACTGTGTTTATCTGATGTGTGAACAAACAAGATATTTTAATCCACAGATGCGTAGGTGCACGGACGCTAAGCTAAATGTTTTTGGTGTTTTACTTACACAAAGCAGAAGACCTACAGAATACTAAATATTTCATGCAAAATCCCATAAAGATGACTAGAAGTGCGTGACAGAGGCGGCAGCGAGGAGCAGCTAGCTGGATCCCAAAGGACCACGTGTACATGGAGATACACAGCGTGCAAGCAGCAGCGAAGCAAGTGGCACAACCGCAACGAGGCTGGAACCCAGTTTCAGACAAACAAAACAAAAAAGCGCCGCAAATCCATTTTGTCCTGGGCTGTTTTTGTCGTTTTTTACAGGCTGTGTTTTAGTCTAGACGGCTCGAGAGGATTCAGTGTAATTGCATCCAGTTTTTGTTTTGCTGATTCAGTGTGTTTCTGAGTCATTCACGGCCTTGAGAAGCAAGCTTGTTATGTTCAAAAATATGAGTCTTATCAGTTGGGAAATATTGAATTTTATTCAAGCTTATCCAGCAATGAAAAAAATAAATGCTCGTATGATACTGCTTATGCACAAGGTTCGTTTTTATTATTTAAACACGTTTTGGTTTTTTTAACAATATTGATTCTCAGTGGAAATATACACACAGTAATTTATTATAAACGACCCATTTCTCATCTTCTGCACATTCTTTAAGTTCCTTACATCATGACGTTTTTTTATTCTTTATTTCACTAAACTTAAGATGTTCGCTAAATACAGCTCGTGTTTATTTTTTACTTCTGTTGACTCTTTATACTTTATGGATGATTTTATATCAAAATGTGCGATTGTCTTTTTATGTTGCGCTATAAAAATTATTATTATTTAATTTATTGCTACTATTAAATGTTCATGTGTGGAAAATGTGAAAACAGATCCTTCAACAATTAGCACAAATACTGAAAGTCTACATGAAATAAAACGGTGATGTTTGATTCACAAAACTGTGTCTCTCTGTGTGTGTGGGTGTGTGTGTGGGTTTGTGTGGGTGTGTGACTTCATGGGAAACAGCAGTATGAGGTTACAGCAACCTGAATTCTGCCAACCACAATTCCCACTGACTCTCAACAGTCTTTTTCTGACAACACCATATCTAACTCTGTCTCCGGATTTAGGTGATCAGCTGCAAGAAGTCAGTTATAGTGGGATAAGTAAACCCATAAACCTTAGCATCTTAGCATATAATGCTTTATTCTCTTTTCACTGTGGTCACTACTTTTCTGTCCACTGTTACTCTGAAGTACTCACATGACAAACTCTTGTTCGTCCTCAGCTTGGAAATGATATGTCCGGTTATCTGTGGAAAACAGAAACCGTGACGTTAAAAAAAAAACAGAAGATAAAATGTTCCAATATATCACATAAAAAAAAGAAAAAAAGAAAACCTGTTGTACACGCAGCCTAAAAATACCCTGTTATACAGAAAGTGTGACTGTGGTGTGATTCTGTTTCCTTGATAGTTCAAAGAGGAAGGGCTTCCCCAACATTCATCATACTAACATTTTTATATATATATATACACACAAGGCGTGTTGTGATGTCGCAAAACTTACGAGAAATGAGATCAAAGCACTTCCTGTCCTCAGAGCTCGGCTTCACCTGACAGGTGAGCAGGTTGAGTTTGACCGGTTGCCTGTTGGACTGTAAGATCACAATGGAAATATTTAATCTCGATATAATATTGTGTCAACAGACTGATATACAAGTCAGCTAATACTTTCATCGCTACTTCTGTGACCCATATACGCACATTAAGAGGTCGTGCGGTAACACGCCGCCTCCAGTCATTTCAGTGAGGGGAAGGCAGCGGAGGGGAAGTGGTTTTGATCATAGATGGGCATGAACGTGCACAGATTTTGAATTTCTGGCACCGACGCTATAACGTTCACCCGCCTGTACATCGCAGGCGTGGACGCTAGCGGCAGCAGCTGCTCTTAAAACAGCATTGCTTTGGTGGGGAAAGCTCTTGCAGGTGTAAAAGCCCTATTAGGAATCAGAATATCTACAGAATTAATGCTATAAAACTGTCACACAAGCTGAACACAAATCTTATTCAATCCCCATTAAGAAACTGGACTGTGCTGGCCGGGCTGTGTACTGTAATAATGGGCCTAGTTGGCACACGTATACTGAGCATCGTCTCCTGCCAGTGCCCGGGCAGAGGAGGGCCGGGGCACGTGCTAATGAAATGCTAACAGGCTGCGATGAGCCTTGGAGCTCAGCTGGCCTGCTGGAAACCCGCCATGTTAAGTAGAGTCACCTACAGTTCAGCTGCCACAAGGGCTGAAGAAAACAAATGCTTGGAGCGGTGGTAAACCGCGTCCAGACAGAGAGAGATGATTATAACGACGTTTCAGAGCAGCAGAGTAAACACACAGGTTAAAGTTCAGCCCCGGCGTCGCTCAGCAGAACTAAAGGAAATGTGAACAATAGAAGTTCATTATGCACCGCCTCAGCTTATCCTCAAACCTCAGATTTAAACATGTCCATGAATCATGAGTCAGTGTTAGCTTAAAGGCACAATCTGTGATGAAAATATAAACAAACAGTTTACCAAAAGTACAAAACAGAAAACTAAAAAAAAAAAACTCAAATCACTCTCAAACGAACTGATTTCATACACAAAGCTATTACTGGACAACATAATAATATCATAATAATAATGTTGACAATGTTCACCATCTTAGCTTAGCTTAGCTTAGCTTAACGTGCTAGCATTTTGCTACATTTGCTAATTAGTACGAAACACAAAGCACAGCTGAGGCTGACGGCCATTAGTTTGTTTGTTGGACTTTATCTATCTTAATATATATTTATTTAAGAGGTAAATACTTTTCTAGTAAACAAACCATCTTAAGCTCAACTCCTTTTATGTGGAAGGTTGTGCAATTAATTATTTGATTTATTTTTCTTGATCCCTGCTGTCCACATGAAAGAAGGCATCACGCTGCACAGCGACTGCTGCCGAGTGCAGACCGCCCTGCAGACGTGCCGGCACATACAGTACGCTCTGAGATGACTCATCCAGGCGCAGCAGGCGGGGGGGGGGAGGGGCGACAGGTTACCATGACAACCGATCTATGTCAGTTCAACTCTGCCAGCCTCCAGATTGAGGAAGCCCTGCACAGACCTCCCTGCATGTTGTTTTCCTTTTGATGGGCACACTCACGGGGACCGGGGGGGTTCGTACAAGTGTGTGTGTGTGTGTGTGTGCGTGTTCTTTAACACATTTTAACAACATTATTGGAAAGTGAGGACATTTTGTCAGAATTGGTGGCGTGTCTTGTACTCACTGTGGCATGAGAGATGGTGAGCATGCCCCCCTTCACTGAGCACTGCCTCCTCTGCCACACTTTCCTCAGCCTATCAGGAGGAGGAGGAGGAGGAGGAGGAGGAAGAGGAGGAGGAGGAGGAGGAAGAGGAGGAGGAGGGCACACATTAGTAAAGGGGTTTGTCATGTCTTTCTTGTCAGTGTGCACTTTAAATTTAAACGCTACAGCATTTTTAAAATAATGGCTGTGTTAGCAGCTTACCCATCACTCTTCTTCAGAAGGTACCCTTTCTTCTCACTGCCAAACTCCTTGTTTCCCTGCAGCTGGTGCATGCTGTAACCACCCTGCTTACTCTGCGAGTCCTGTGTAAACCCACGCAACACATGCGCATATACACACACACACACACACACACACACACAAATACAGAATACCAATATTAAACACAGATACAAATACAGAGCAACTGCTTGCAGACATGCAACACTGACACAATCGCACGACAAACCAATTCGTCGGCACGTCAAAGTACGGGTTTCTTTTGTCAAAATCAAACTGAGAGTGCTTTTAGAAAATTAGAAGAACCTACAAAGCATGCTGTGCAACACCTCTAAAGGGCCAAAATCACTCTACCGACAAGCAGAACAGAAAGATGCCAGCATGCTCAACATGCACCGTCACTTACTCTTCTAGACTTGATTCCAGACAAGCAGAAGGCAGAGGAGGGGAGATAGATGGGAGAGGTGTGAAAGAGTGCGCTGCCTGTCCGTGTGCCGACTGAAACCACCATCTTATGTGTATACTTTCTAAAACTAGTGCTTACCATGGGTGCTATTAACAAGGAAAAGTGTAAAAAGACTGTAAAGACTGTTGGTATAACTTGTGTCATGCAGAACAGCAGACAGAGAGGATGGCGTAAAAACCCACATACAGCCACAGCAGCAACGTGTTGATAAGTGAAAGCCAGAGCTGGCAGCGTTTTAAGTGTCTGTATGTAGTGGCTCTCCACTGAGCAGCCAGTGAGGCACAACACTGGTCACCAGCAAAAGCCTACCACACACTGGCTACCAGCATGGTACAGCACTGGGCACTCGCTCTGTGCTGCAGGAGAGGCCAGAGTGAGAGGGTGAAACTATCTGAATCAGGTCTGACGTGGCTGCATTTAGCTCAGTTTGTGGTGGCCTGGTAAAAGATTTCACCTGCTACGTGTTTAAATTTGGCCACGTGTGACCTGCCTACCTCCTTCTGGTCCAGCTGGAGGGAGGACTTGATCAGATCTCGCAGGGCCGTCAGCTGCTTCTTCTCCTCGTCCTGAGTTTGTTTGATCTGATGAGAAGAAATGCAAGAGTGAGCTAAAGAAAACACCTCGAGGAGCATTATATGATGATGATATAAACTGCATGCAAATATAATACGTTATCTGATTATTTCATTTAGAGAGCATGCAAATACTTTCATTAGAATCAGCTACTGTTTTTATTTTATTCAGATAACCAAAACCAAATGTACACAAACACATGTGAGCTTCAGAAGGTAAAATGTGAGTATTTACATTGTAGAGATCAGCTGCCAGCTTCTCGATGTACTGCTTCAGCTTATCCGCTGTCTTCAAGCCATCTTGGAAGAAACTGGAGAACAGAGGTCCAATTTGACTTTCAGTGACATTAACATTCAGCGGAATTAATATGACACACAGATCAGTCGTTTAATGGGAATTACTACTTTGCAAATGTCAGGTGGCGCTCTGCTCTCCTTCGGGTCGCTGTAAAGGTCAGACAAGAGGAGATCGGAGAGATTGGTGCAGTTTATGTTTAATGTATAGCCCGACTTGTTCTGGCGCCTTTTGGGTCTTGGCACAGAAATCACGGCTGGCCGTGTCTGCAGCAGATTTGCAGAGGTGCTTAGCACATCCTGAAATCCATTACAGATCTGTCAGCAGTACACACCTCACGGCAGCGCTGCAGCCGCAAATCACCACTAATGACCTCTCTCCTTCTCTCCTTCTCTTCCTCTGGTCATTACTTTCCCCTTCACGTCTTTCCTGCTTGTTTTCTTTCGATCTCTGCATCAAGTATCCCACATCTCTCCTCCTACTCCCTATATACTCCCTGTATAGCTGCATCTTATACTTATAATTTTGTTTATGACACCTGGTCGTGATAACGGAGTCTGATCAACAGTAAACAGTAATCCCCCTGGAAATCTCTAATCTTATACTGAACCGCACATCATTGTCAATTTGCCGTCTGATTTACGCCGGCTTGCTCTTCTCAGAATGAGACTATGGCTCACTTTTTATTCGGCTTGTGTGCCAAACACCGAGGTAACGGCAAACACGAGCGGATGGTTCATGTTTACTAATTGCAAAATGACTGCACATTAGGAAGTTTTCTTGGCAGATGTGCAGGATCAAAAGCTGACAAACAAATCCTGCTCACTTTATTAACAAAGTTTGAGTCGTCGGACTTTCATGAATTCACCTGATTAATTCATTTTCTGTTGCCACAATTAAAACATAATGAAGGTTCGATGACTGAAACGTTGTTAATGAAAATGAATGATTGAGACTCTTGTTCGGGGGGGTCCACCCTTTACTACATCTCTACAAAAGGAGCTGGTAAGTGAAATGATGTTATGGCCAATCATAATAATGTAAAAAATATGAGAATACGATCCAGCCAAATTTCCATTTTTATTACCGTACTTCCTTTAGTGAATGAAGTAAAAAAACGAACAAACTTTTAAATTGTTTCCAGGATGTGTGCAGTCACATACTTCCCTCAGCTCTCCATCCAGGGCCTTTATGCTGCCAATCCATCACTACTGCAGCGTTTCTATCCATCACGGGGCAAGGTTGAGTAGATTAACAAGGAAGTATATTGTTTAGTCCCAGTGTTATGACAGGACCTAGCAACGCTGAGAGAAAATTTGTCATTCTGTCACGGGCCGCTGTGAGCTGTGGTTCTGGCACGGAGCGAGCCCACTTATTTACCCACCAAACCCCACAGCTGTCAGAACGTATCTGTATGATGACCTGTGCATATTTATGAAAGCTACATACACACACAACTGTCTCAAGAAGACCCTTTTTCTTGTTGCTGGTGTGAATATGATGCAGACTAGTGGGATTACTTACTTGCACTGTGCGTGGTAATACTTAATCAGGTTCTGGAGGAGGTCCACTCCCTTCTTGGTCTTGATCTCATTTACTTTGATCAGGTACTGCAAAGCAAAGAGAGAAGAGCAGAATTAAACCACGAGTTGAAATTCAGGGTCTGTTTAACACGGAGATGCTCTGAGCTGGAGTAAAGACTCACTATATGAAGTCTTTGCATTACAATAATCGCCTCTTAGAGCACTAGAAAGACTTTGATGTACGAGCCAAGACTGCCGTGACACTGTGGGAGTGGGAAGCAGACTGGTACACACAGTGGAAAAACGCCTCGTAGTATAAGAGCATATCATCACTCTGCCTTGATCTAAATAAATAAATGATTTAGACTGTAGACTGGTTAGTCTGTGTGTGTCTGAGGATTCAAAACAAACGTCTTTAAACAGCAAAAAAAAAAAAAAAAGTATAATAATAAAGTATTAATCTGAGCTAATCCCACAGCACGCCAATCCACAGAGATTTGAGTCACAGCTAAAGTCCACTTTCAGCTCTACAGTGAAATTTAATCTATTACACAAAGGCTTTCTGAAGCTTCTGACACTGTTGTACAGTTTCGATTTGTGTGTGGATGCGTGCATGCGAGTGTACGCATGAGTGCATGCGTGCTGTATGTGTGTATGCATGCATGTGTTTGTCCCTTTGTCTGCCTGACAGCGCCCGTTGGATGGGAGATTATTCACATTTTGTCTGAGGCCTGTGTGAGTTCAGTGTGTGTGTGTGTTTTTTTTTTCAGAAATCGCTGCAGCATGTGTGTTTTCGGACTCTTTTGTGTGAATGAGCAGCATCGCCCCGCGCTGCTCCCGTGTCTGGGAGGAATATAATGCAGGCTGCTGAGCTCTGCCTTTCCACACTCCTTCACCGGGGGCGTAGGATGAAAAGGGTGAGAGAGTGAGAGCATCCTGTAATCTGGTGACGGAGTAACATGGAAAGACAGAGAGAGAGAGAGAGAGGGAGGGAGAGAGGGGGAGCGAGGGAGAGAGAGTGCACGCAACAGAGAGAAATGAGGTTAAGTGGGATGAACAGATTGTACCAGCGACTGCACCCGCACACAGAAACAGTAGATCTGGTGTTTCCAGCCATGTTTGTAATTATTATGTCTCCCGTTTTATGGAAATAGCACCTTCTAGATTTACTTAGAAAATGAATATAAATCACAAAATCTGTCCGCTACTTAAGACAAAACTATTACATTAAAGGCTTCAGACAAAAAGGCTGATATCCAAGGTACGATATATGTGGACAATATGAATAAATATGTGGTGTAGAATAGCCTTATACAACCAGAGCTAACACAGTATACAGTTAAGTATCTCTGACCAAGTTATCGTAAACTCGCATTACACAAACACAACACAAGCCCCTAATTAAAGTAATCTGATAAAGCAGTGGATCAGTAATTATGAACCTGTTATTTTTGGCCTCTACACCGAAACTACCAGATCATATAGAAACAAGTAAAGTCTGTTCTCATGCTTTTACTTTTAAAAGGCACGTTCTCCAAACCACAAGGCTGGTTCATTAACATGTGATTAAAACCACAAAGAGTGAGCACGAACATGCAAAAAAAACACAAAAAAACAACAACTTTCCAATCAAATCTGGACGTGAGGCAAGCCAACGATAGAGGAAGCCAGCGCTAGTATAAAGTGGGGGATACGACTCGTTTTTGGCATCCTGCGTGAACTGGAGGCGGGTTGCAAAAATGGAAAATGCAACGACTGATGAAACCATGTGACAAGTGAAAGTGGCAAGAGTGAGCTAAACATGTTGGACAAAATTAATGTATGGCAGGTCGAGAGGTCATGATGCTCAATACATAGCTATAGTGGTTTTTACTTAACAAACAAGCAAATGAGAGACCTGCTAATTATCTAATAGGATGTCAGTTACCATCCTAAGAGCTTTCACTACGAAAAATTTTATTCACTTTGGTCATTTTGCTACATCTGTTTTTACTTTATTTATGTCTCGTGTTCAGCACCTTCTGGAAAAGACGTCTGCTAAATAAACCCGACTTCACTGAGCTGTGCTGCAACAGGATAAGAAGTTTGAACACAGGTGGAAAATGTGGCAAACACCTTTTGAGTCACTGTGAGAAGAGGGCAGATCAGCGTGGCAGCGCACAAAAAAGGACTGCAGCGAATTTCCTAGTGAATAATTCACACAAACGACAGCAGTGCAACAGCCATTGGTCCATTATGTAATCTGAGTAAAAAAAAAAATCCTTACAGAATAAAACAGTGAACGAGGTGTAGGCGTCGCCGCCCACCACTAGAGAGGTTTTTTGGCAAGGCAGAGCGAGCCCTAACAGTTTGTTCTAACTGTCTCGGGCACACAGAGCTCACATTTGTTTTACACTTAATTCCTGCTGTCAGATTTCTTTAAGAACGACCTTTAAGAAGCAATAACAGCAAAGATAATTCAAACAGCGTCACGTTGGCTCCAAAGCAAACACTTACATTTAGTGTTTTAGCTGCTCAAATATCCTACTTATCATCACGTATCATAACATTTTCAGAGTTATTTTTGAAGGGTATGTATCACGCATATTTTCAAGGTCTATATTTATAATCTTGGGCTCTACTGAAATATATATATTTACATGATTTACAGTTCTGGTACAGCAGCAGCAGGATTTATTTTTCTCGTTCTTTACTCAAATATATCCGTACATGTTCAAGCCCAAATCTGAGCCAAGAAATGGACAACTGAAGCAACCTTGCATACGTTCACCTCAAGGTTTGGGGTGAAGGGAACTTTGACCCCGTTTAACAAAGACATCCAAGTTTGTATTTAGTATTTTTTGTATTATGAATGTGTTGGATATTATGCTTTGTTGTGTGTTTGATTTGAGGTGGGAGGGGAGGGTTTTATACCTTCATTAGATAAGTATCAGCAGAGAAACGACAGCAAAAGGACGGGAGAAGAGAGAGAGAGAGAGAGAGATGGAGAATGACACACAACAAAAGTCCTCTGCTTTCTTACTTTTTCTTTGGCAAAACTAAATAATTTGAATTGAGGAGGTGCTTGTGTTTTTAGACACCAGACGCCAGTCTGAAAAATGACCTAACACAACATAAATCTGAAGGTATTATTTACAATCCAGAACGATTTACAACGAGACAGCAGCCTCGAGCGATTCATGCACGGATACTTGGACGGCACACAAGGCTGCAATACCAAACTTCATTTTGAAGGAGTCAAGACCGGCAACAGCAGTATAAATTACAAATGTATTGATATGAAGTTGATCTTTACAGTCTTGGCCTCTTCTTCCCTTCTCCATGCATCTTGGAAGTAGGTGAATTTGTGCTTGAAATCTCGTCTCTGTTTCATTTTACTTCCTACCTCACACATCTGGAGCTGAAACAGGCGCCGCTCCTTCTCCATCTCCTCGGCGATCTCAGCCCCGGTGATCTCGGTGCGGATCATCCCGTGTTGCTTGGCGTGCTCCCGTTTTTCCTTCTCTATTTTTGTACTGACACAGACAAGAGGACAACTTGCTTAAGAGCTTATGCACTTTCTCTCTCAGTTTTTTTCTTTTTTTTTTTACTTTATGTGTGTAGTTTGTGTGAAACAACCTGGAGGGTGTAAACAATACTGATGCACATTATCAATAGTGTTTGATCCATCATTCATCACTCTATAATGAGCCGGATGGTGAAAATAGGCATTATTACAAGAGAACACTTTAATTATACACTTACAACTTGGCCTCGTAGTCTTTCCATGCTTTGTCAAAGGGCTTCTTTATGTCCTGCAGGAACACAAGGATAACAAGCATCAGCAAACTACAAAGAGGTCACCATGGGGATGAAGTTATGTGCAAAGCTGGATCGCTAACAGAAGCCTCAGCAAATGCTTCACTTTGCTCATGAGTCACGAGCAGGGCGGCCCGGCAGGCGACCACGCCCCTCCCTGTACCCCCCAACATCGGCGGTTCATGACCCAGATACTCGCCACTCGCCTCAAGCACAACACACAGCCAGTGTTTACTTTCTGCAAGATTTACAGTGTGATCTTTTAAACAGAGAGTTTTACTCCCAACTCCCCCGTCTCTCTGGTCTCTCGTGTCTCTCTCTCTTTCACTCAACATGCACACGCGCAGTAACAGAGATGAATAGGGAGATGTGCTGACGAGGCATCTATTTTCCCTGAGTCGTGCCATGGGCGGGGATGGTGGGGGTGGGGTGGGGATAGGGGGTGAGACGAGGGCCGGAAGAGTCAAGAGAGAGAAAAAAAATAAATAAAAAGGAGGGGACAGGAAGAGAAACAGTATTACAGTGAATCTTACCCCTTTCACGCCTTTTAAATCGCCCTTCAGCAGCGAGTCCAGGGTGAAAATCACATTGTGGCTGAGGCTCTGGAGCTAAAACAAAAGGACACAGAGAAGAGTTATAACGTTGGCTGTTTTATTTGTCATTATAGTCAACAAAACCCATAGATAGACAATGAATAGATCCTACTAACACTGTATACTGTGTGTAAAGACAAAGCCTGATATAGTTTATTTCTCTGGTCCATAGATTTCCATATTAACAACACATCAGTGCACATGAAAGATGCTAAAATGCTCCATAAGGCTGAAGGTAAATGCTAATTCTCTGTGGGTTTGTAACCATAAGCAACTCGTTTCACGTTACACTTGGTCTATTGTGTACTCTATGCAGCTTTAAAGGTTTACATCTTCAGTAAAAATTAATGTCTCTCATTGTTTTGTTTTTTTATAATCAGCAACAGCTCGGGTTGCCACAGCTACAGTATGCTCAGCAGCTCTAACCATTAGGATCAGCAAGGTCGTTTACAACAGTACTAAGCGTTTAAGTCCTTGTTGTTGTTAGCCAACTCCACACACACAGACAGCAGCGGTCAAGGAAGTAAACAACTTTTAATGGGCGCTAATGTGTTTCTTAAGTGCCTGTCTTGCATATGGCCAACGTCAGAATCAATCTTGGCTGGCTGTCGGTGCTCTAACAGTTCATCCTGGAAACTGGAAAACTCTGTCGTCTTCTCTGACAATACAAATACAAAAATAAAAAGTTGGCATCTAATTTGTCTATAAAATCCTTACATTTAAGCCAATAACACATGAAGGAAATCTGGGACAAGCGCTATTCATCAATACTCATTTGTAGCGCGCGCGCACACACACACACACACACACACACATACCAGCAGGCCTTGGGGCGCAGTTACCCAAGTTTAAAAATGTGCTCAATAAAACAGTCAACATGGAAACGAGTCAAGAGAGAAAGAGACAAAGAAGACATGCAGGGAGCGATGGGAAGAGATAAGTCTACTTTTTCTGCAAATATGCAGGTAGCGCAGACAGATCGGTGATTTAAGAAGGTTTCCGAATGGACAAAAGCACACACAAACACACACACACACACACACGAACAGGCGCACAGTTGCTCCTGGTGTTGCCAAGTGTATTTATGGAGTCTAATCTCACTGTCAGCCACACAGGAAGAGAGGCAGAGAGCGAGGACCGGCTCTTCTTCCAACAACAATCACTCACAGAGGATTCAAACAGGACGCATTATTCAACAGAAACGTCGGGGGGGAAATCCATGGCAGACAGATAAGAGTCTGGCCTGTATAGCTGCAGTCAGCCATACTGTCTGACTGCGTAAGCATTTGATGAACATGTAGACACACACACACACATACACACACACACATACACACACACCTCCCGTCATTGCATTTGTGAGGACGTTTAACTGTCCACATTCAACCACGACCGTTTGGTTTTCCCCACCTTACGTGCATTAACCTTTTAACCCCTTAACCTAACTTAATCCTCATCTTAATCCTAAACCCAAATCCTTAACCACTTACCGAAGTGAAGACAAGAAGAATATTTTCCTTTCTATCCTTGTGAGGGGAAAAGAACAAACACACACACACACACACACACACCGCGGCACACGTTTTTATTCATTCAGCTTGATGACGTTGTGAGCGATGACGTTCGGGACTCACCAGGTTCTTCAACAGGGCGGAAAGCTCCTTGGTGAGGGAGGAGAACTTGACGAAGGCCGTTCCCAGGTCGGGGTTGTCCCGGCTGATGAAGTTGCTGCCAAATTTATCCAGAGCCTGAGCGTAGTTCTCTTCGTTTTGCACATGGTCTGTGTTTGGAAACAGAGCGGAAAGGAAAGGTCAACCGGTGATCAGTCTTCCTGCCCTGAACTGTGGCTAATGATTAGCATTAGCATTGTGCAGAGGACTGGAAGTGGCCTGTAAGTGCTGTGGTTGGGTAGTCATAGGAAAAAGTGATTCACATACAGCCTGAAATGACTCTAGCTGGTAGAGCTGGGTATCAAATCTCAATACTTTTTTTTTTTTTTTGTTGCTAACCAAAATGTGTCTGCAGCACCGAGGATTTAAAAATATCAGATTTACTGTGTGATCTCGTGTACATCTTTGATCAAGAGCTAGTCGATCAATCGATAAATTCCCAAATATTAAATCAACCGGCAAATATTTTGATAATCAATTAATCATTTGGAGTCTTTTTAATCTGAGGATATATCACTTTTAGTTTTTTGGGAAACAATGATTGACATTTTTCACCATTTTCACCACCGAGCAACTAATCGATTATTCTAGAAAATAATCGTCAGATTAATCGATAATGAAACTAATCATTAGTTGCAGCCCTTCTTTCATTATATGCAGTATTTTCTAGTTTTAATCTATTATTACAGTATTTAGGGAAGGTTAGGGAAGAAAATATTGCTGTAGTCTGTTTTCTCAGCAGCAATAGAGACAAAGCAGGTTCGTAAATCTTCCTCGTAAATGTTCATAATAGCAACAATATGATGAAACACTTGATGGATCCGAGAATGGAAAGTTCCCTCATCGGTGCAGCAACACAAGCAAAGCAATAACAAACACATGTGACCTTAATCCGAGATTTTTGATCAGCGCTGTTCCAGAGAGACTTTTGTTTTATCCGTTCTGACAATAGTAAGTCATCTTTATATACAGTAAATGTCAGCGTAATAAGACGTGTGGTTCTCCAGCCCTGTGAAACTCTGTGGGAGCCGTCGGTCAAACAGCAGCATCCATCTGTCCTCGTCGTTAAGTCGGAGATGGAGAGAAGCTGGACGGGGAGTGATTGTTTAGATTGTTGCCAGATCTAGAGAGGGGTCCCGGGCGCCAGGTCAGGCGAGAAAAGCCCCCCTGTATATTCCTGCAGCAGCCATTTTGAACTTTGAGCATACTCGACAGGCCACCTCAAAGAGAGAACGGTCCAACCAGGGCTATAATTACTATTGAGGTCACGTCCTCTATGTTTTTCAGGGAATTTGGAGGACTCGAGAGAAGTTTACAATCTACAATTAACAACTTTTTTTGTGTACATTTTCAGTTTTAAGATTTTGGTCATTTGTTAGATGATTTGATCCTAAATGACAAGCAAGGCAAGATATTAAAGCATCAGAGGACAGTAACTCTTATGAGACTCTTATTCTCTAATGAGAAATAGAAGAAATGACAGGAAGTAGACGTGTGCATAAGAAATAACATACAGCTAACATGCTGATGTTTAGTAGGAACAAGCTTCAGCATGTTTACCACCTTAGTTTAGCGTGTCAGCATGCTAACATTTGCTAATTGTCAATATAAATAAGTAAACGTCATTATCTTTACATGTATTTGGTCATAAACCAACCTTCAGGGATCGCTGCTAAAACAAAACAACAAAAAGACTACACGCTGGATATTTTATAAAATAAATACTGTATATCTGACCACTTCAGGTCAACGAAAATCTTTAATATATTAGACTTGCAAATACCGATGTACCGAATATTTTATCGATGAATCGTTTGGTCTATAAATTTGTCAGAAAATAGTGACGAAAGCACGTCGATAACTTTAAAAAGGTCAAAGGTGACGTCTTCAGATGTTCGACCAACAGATCAAAACACAACAGATTGAAAGTTTGCTGTCACGTATGACAAAGAAAAATATTAAATCATCACCTCTGAGAAGCTAAAATGATTATTGAGTTCAATTCTTTTTCTATTTCAAGCTCACATACAGACTTTGTGTCACTATAACTAGATGCTGAATCGAGTCAAGGTAACCAACAACTGGAAACTCGTAGTCGACTCGTTATTAGAAGTTGTTTTTGTCGTTTCTCCTCGTTTATGAAGTAAAAAGGTAAAACGGTCTTTTCTGTGGGACGAACATCTGAAACTGTCAACTTTGCAGGAAGAAAGCTGCTCTCGAAAAGTATTCAGTGGAAAATTACTGAGGATCAATGTCACAGCAACGGGCAAAACAAACTTAGGTGTTGGTTTCTGGAACAGCCTGGATACACACACACACACACACACACACGCAAAAACACCATCTGTCCCACAAAAGGCGACGGTCCAGAAAAAAAAACAAAAAAACCCACAATCCTCATTTCTGTTAGAGATATTTAATAAATCCTGGGCTTTCCTCTGGGGATTTCTCTTGGAGAGAGTAGTGAATGTGTGACCAGCCATCAGCTAAAGCACATTCAGGCCTGATCATTTTAGAAACGGGCCGTCTCACCTTGTCCTGAACTGTAAATGGCCTTGACTGACTTCTTCACTTTCTGCAGGGAGGTTCGGTCCTGGTCCAACGCCTGAGAAAAAAAAGAAGAAGAAGAAGAAGAGATGGTGCTTTTAAAACTTTGTCTTTAAGGAACAAAAAGGCAGCGAAGATATATTAACGTTAAAGATTTAGGACATAAAAAACAACAATATTTGCACAGTTATTCCAAGCATGCATATACTCCATGAAGCTAATGTGGACAGATTGCTCACAATACAGCGGTCTGGCCTGAATGTGACATGAATCATTGTTTCAACGCGGCTGCCTGCTGCAGCAAAGCCTTTGTGTCATCTAACAGGCAGAATAAATAGGCAGTATATCCCACTTTGTCAGGCTATTTATACTTATAATTATCCACAGTGAAACATTTAAATGCTTAAAGAATAAACACTGCCGCTGACCTATTGTTACTAGGGAGTTATTTGTCTCGCTTCCTTGCAATTTTCAGAAGATTAATGTTTTAAGAGTTCAGTATCTAAAGCAGCAGGGGGAATCATATAATGACCAAAACAAATAGAAAAACACTTCATAGATGCTACAGATCAGAGCACAAATAGTTAACGATGATGCATACTTATATTTAGAGAAAGCTGGACGGAGATTTTTTTTTTAAAGATGAAGACGTGGTTGTGTGACTAACCACGTCTAAACTAACTCACCAAAAAAAAATAAAATAAAATAAAATAAAATACGGCTTCACAAAAGGAAAAATCATCATCATAACCCTCGTCCGCATGCAAAGAAAAACTCACGCGGCCTTATCACTCGACTCGAGCGCCAGAGAAAACAGAAACTACATCTTGAAAGTTACACCACGTTCACACGCACCTCATCATTCGTACAGAAATCACGTCGCCGACAGGTCGGCCCTCTGATCTCTGTTGCGTTTTCAACTGTCTGCGTGCTGTGCGTTTGATATGTGGCCTGAATAAACTTAAGCACGAGCACGTTGAAATCCTGAATAAGGTGAAATGTCTCTGACGCTCTCAATCACTGTGGTTATGCAATTATGCGGTGATGTATAAAACCTCATCTCACACCAGTGTGTGTGATTCATAAGCCAGATGTGCCACGTTAATCAGATAATCAGGTGAAATGTCAATCGTAGTTTCTTTCCATGTAAAAAAAAAAAAACAACAAAAAACGTACAAATTACTCAATAAATAACTGAAATACCTTCTTTTTTTTTCCATGTCAAATAAAAAGCCAGGAACCACAATGACGCCACACCCAATAAATACAGCGAACAACAATACACTGGTTTGTACTTTATATCATGCTGGTAATACAAAAACCCATTTAACACACACAGACACACACACACACTGTCAGTATTCCCTTTCACTTGATTGAGAAACTTTTTTCCTAAACTGCACGTTTAATCTAGTGATAAAACCCTGGAGTATTTCAACACAGCACCGTCTCTAATTAAGTTTCTGGCAGTTACTTAGCAGCTGTATTTCCCTGATTACAATCCATAATGACAGTGTTGTAAAATGAAAAGCACTTGTTTGTTTTTTTCTTGTTCAATGCGATGCATGCAGAGAGCATTCACAACAATGTTGAGGTCAAAGCATTTGTCGCCTGCTGGTGAGCTCAACAACCTGGAGACGTGAGAATCACCTTTCACGCTGAACGCCATCTGTCCGCATCACATCTATTATCATTTCATTTACGACGACAAGGAAAAGCTAAAATAACCGGTTGGCACGGTAACTCTCAGAAAACACAGCGCCTGATGAACACCTGATGATTATTTAAAAAAATATCCTAGTCTATTCATTTTAACCGCAGGGAATTGAACCTGAAGTCTGCCATGTTTTACTCATGATAGATGACGAACACCAGCAAAAACACCATTACAACCGAGGTCGGCCGGTTAAGAGCGGAGGCGCACACATTAACAGTTGGCTAATTAAATTTCACGACGTAATTAAGCCGTCCTTGGCCTCCCCGGGACAAGTTTACATGGCTCTTCCCCAATTATGGCAGCAGAAGTTTGCCGCCGCGGGTCCTTTTCTTCCAGGGCCAAGCCCTTTGATCCACATGGGAACAAACTCTACTCTACGGCCCGGTACCTCCCCTCACAGCCTTATTACTCGGCCTGTCTGTTAACAGTGGCCCAAACAGGCACAGGCCAACATGATGATTATATATATTTACGGTAAGTGTGCTACTATTATTTTAATATTGTCTCATTATTATCTTGATGAAATTCTTCATATGAAAACATGATGATAACATGAGTCAGATGTCTCACTGTGGCGATTATCCCAGGACTAAATGATTGAAGAAAGTGTGTATTTGTAATTCAGACATGAACTTCAACTGATCCTCTGTTTATGATAGAGAGGAGACGCCAAGTGACTAGACATGTTGTCTTACACTACAAGCGTCACGGATTAGATCCACTTAACAGTCGACTCATTCATTAACGAGCCGCGTTTCCTCACTTCCAGTCGGTCTGTATTTAAAAGCCTCTAAAAAGGAAATCGGTGATAATTCAGAGGTTGCAGTGCTGTTAAATATTAAATTAAATATTCAGCTTGAACAACCCTTTAAATATTTATTCTTAGCTGTTCCAAAAAATGCCAAATTATTTTAAATAGCAATACAGTGGACGGTAAAAGTGACCGATATATTTTGGAGAGATGAGATCTTTTAATTGCAGTTTTCTCTCAGCTTTTCAAGCAGAAGAAAAAACGTCAATGAAATAGCGCTGTCTTGGCACACAGACTTTGCAAAGCCCTGGCAACAGGCAAGAATGCGTCCAAACTCTGCTCTCCAAAAGGCCGACAACTATTGAATATAGTCAAAGGATTGTTTTTTTTTTTAATCTGCCAGCAACCAATGGCAAGCTCCCACTCAACCCGGAGGGATTAACAAGTGTGAATATGCCAAAACATCTGCGGCCGTTTGTCTCGTCACCAAAACAGAAAGTGATGCATGCTGACGATTTATATCGTGGAGTTGAGAAAAAGAAGAAAAAGAATAAAGTACTTTTCACGGCCGTGTGCTATTATTGCACTGAGACATATCTGTCTTAAAGACCCATTTGTGCTGTGAAAGTCAACATGTCAGTGTCAGAATGCTTTTAAATTGAAGTCTGTCAAAGATGGCGCCAAAGAGGTCAAGGGCCAACGTGAGGGAAATAAAGGCTGGTGGTGGACAGCCGTGCTTGATGCCTCAGTAGGACCAGACCTCAAACAGCATGAGGATGTAAACGAACGTCCTAGAAAGTTCATAAAATGCCTAATATCGTAAATCGGGAGCCAAAAAAACCCCAAAAAACTTTCTGCCATGTTTGTTGAGACAACTTGTGAAAGTAAGAAACGCCAATCACAGGTCAAAAAGGTGAGCGGGTCGTGTTTTATCACGTTCTGGTCATATGAACATGTTGTTATAAGAAAATGCTCTCCCTTACATGATAGTATACTAGTCATGTTTATCATTAATAATAATAGGCATCTGTATCAATATGTTGATTATGGCCCTGATATTTCTTGCTATTGTATTGAAACCAAATATCTGACTGACAAATTGGACCCATTTCTGATAAATGACGGTTCAGCTGCCTGAAGAGCAGCTGGCAGCCACACGAACCACTTCACCAACAATAAATACTTTTAACAGAAACACTCAGTCAAAGGGTGGAAGGTGGAGTGATTGAGGAAAAAGATCCATTCATTCCTTTAAGACCTGAAAAGGAGTTAAAAATAGTTGTAGGAATTTTATCAGTTAACTTAATTAGCCTGATCTGATAGTTAAACACAAATAAGGATCAATGACCAGTGGGGGAAATGAAGTTGACTTCCTGGTTTTAAAACAACTTCACACAGTCTTGGCCAGGAGGTCAAAGCCTCCAGGGAGAAACTGGTGGTTGAAGTGACTGGGCATGACTGACTGGAGGCTGCCTCAGGTTCACGCTTCCTGCCCGAGGCCTTATCCTCCCTCAGCAGTCCTGCCGCTTCCCCTGCAGCCGTCCTTTGACAGGAAGCAGGAAGCGGCCAGGCTTGACGGTGTCCTGTCCTGGGTCGGCAGCAACCCGTCTAATGACACCAACTGCTCTCCGCTGACAGCTGAGGAACAAAAACAACACTGGCTGGCTATCAAAGTGTTTTTCTTAAATCGCTGATCCACTCTTTCGAGTCCCCGCTCTGTCACTTTCATGCCGTATTAGTCGTCTTTCTAATTCCCTCCCTAGACTCATCCTTCCCAGCTCCTTGAACCGCGCTCTTCTCCTCCAACCCCGGCATTTGGCATCTCGCTGGCGGACGTCTGTGCGGTTGCCAAGGAGACGTGATCAGGCCGTCTCATGCGCCGGCTCAACATTCTTCACCGACGCGTTCGCAGGAAGCCGCTCTGACTAACCGGCCAGCTTTGTGTTTGTCAGCAGGACTCGGCTGTGCCACTGTGGCAAACTCTTCACCCAATAGAAAGCGGACACCCAAGTTCTCAGAAATGCTAATATGCTAATTATGTGCTTGTGGAAGAAAACAGGAAAGGGCACAATTATCAAAGGAGCCAAGATGCAGGGCTAAAAAACATCTGCAGTGACATTTTTTTTTTTTTAGAGTGAACCTTATTAAATTCTCCACACCAACCATGTATTTAACTTATAAATAAAAATACACTCTCTCAAATATGTTTATGTATGATACAGAAATGAAGCTATTCGGGTGCCCACTGAGTTTTTACCACTTCTGTCAGATTAAAAGAAGCCATAGAAAAGATAAGTTGGTGTCTGTCCGTCGAGTCTATGTGGCATGATTCAAGCAGGAAGGGTGGGGAGCTGTTTTCATTGGCAGGAAACAAATGCACATCCCTTTCTCTGGGCCTGCAGCGGGAGAAACCTTCAGTTCTCTGAGAGGAATGGGGAAAAATGAGAGGATGTAACATTTCCAAAAAGCAGCTGAAGTCGGACGGCCTATTTCTCACACACGGTCTGAAAAAAAGTGACTGACGGTGGTTTTGGTTTTGGTTCAGAGGTGTATGAAGACGACCGCATGATGTAGTTTATCTGACATGGCGACTAAAAGGGTTAAGTGAGGGTTATATCTTTTACTGAACTGACTACAACAAGAAGAGGTTCAAAGGTGCCCTAAGTAATAGTCATCCTCATCCTCAGACTGAACATTTACACATTGGAAATGAAGAGAAATATAATATATGATATTTTTCTAAAATTACACGTCCCTCTTAAGTCTTTAACATCCAGACTTTACCAGAAACACAGCACGTAGATGCATTCATCGCCTTTCTGCAGCTAACTCTCGATTCCCATATGTGGCAACCTCCTGTTAGTGTCTGACCATCCCACCAGGAAGTTTGAAACCACAATGAAAACTAAACAGTCCCTGCTTTCAGCTGCACCGTCATGTGATCATTACATTACTCTGAAAAAGGACAACGCAACCTCAATCATTCACCGTCTATGAGCTAGAGAGAGATTTAAGAGAGCGAAGTTCCTTTTGTACTTAAACGAACTAAAGACAATAAAACCTACAGGATGCTTTGGTAAATGTCAGTGGTGATGGAGTACATATGAAATCTAATCAATATGTAGTTTATGGGCTAAAGCTTTCATGGCCACTGATAAGCTTCCTTGCACTTGCAGTTTAAGCTCGATGTCTCCTGTGGTCAGTTCACTTTTATCTTTTGTTAAAATCATGACCTGCAAATAGACGAGTCAATACATCTCATAGATTACTCCATTATTCTGCTATTAGTGTCCTGCTCCAACCCCCCCGCCCCCAGCGTGCTTCTCTGTGGTGAGTTTTGTGCAGCAACACATAAAGCCAACTTCCTGAGCTGCAGAGATGCAGAGAGCTTTTTGCAGCAGAGGCTCTGTGCTACAACTGACATGCGTGCATGATGGTCAGCATACAGTGGAGACACGCATGCATGCAGCAGTGTTACATTCACACCTCGTTTAGTGGCTTTCTATCACATCAGCCCGGCGCTTGTTTTAAAGTTTTCACGTTTTCACAATCGCACCCACGCACGGCGCTGCATCAGCTGACATCAAACGAGCAGCTTACCTTTATGCGCATTATGTTTACCAGTAAGGAAGTCATTATTCATGTGAAACATGTGTTAAATTGTTCTGGAGGAGCTTCTATTAATGGCCTTTAACAGGAGAATAGTAGGAGGAACTCAGAAAACAAGCAGCAGCAGAGAAAGAAATCTGACAGAAACACTAAAGACTAATATTTATTCATTACCCGAAATGTCGCTAATTAAGAGGGTTCAGAGTTTCTCATCTATATCGTCTTAAATGTTGACATTTGAAGTTTATTCTTGACCTTGCAAACAGCATCTGCAGTTGAACGAGAATGCCACATGCTGAGGAAGATCATGTGATATGACTGAAAGCTCCAGAAACACTACTCTCATTTTTATTTTTATGTATTGTCACGTTGTTAATCAATAATGACAAACACAATATTAAAGCTATTTTCAATACAGGTCAAACAATGACAAAACAAAAAACGGCCAACTTTAAATACTCAAATACTTTGAATGTTTGATTATTGATCATTTATCACATGGTAAAGGAGACAAGCTGGCAAAAAAAACAAGACCAGCGCTGTGCCGGTCCACCAAAGAAAAGTTAAATAAACGTCTGCAAGCAGTCGGCTTTCATCACTAATCGCTTTCTTATCATCGATCAGCTGATAAGCCTGCCAGCTCTGCTTCCCACCAACCAGACACAAGCGTTGTAAATATTTAGGGCACACGGCCAAAGAATGTGCCGCCTCTGTAAACACGCGTGATCAGAAGTAACATTATTTCTCTAGCCTCTGAGTAACGTTCCTGCACGCTGCACGGTCATGAGTCCTTGGCCAAAGTCACAGCCGCTTTACAGCATTCCTTGAAGTTTTTCTGCAGACGAGTCTCAGGTTTCACACTTTATGGGGCTGTGAGAGAGAGAGACCAGCTAAACCACAGGTGTATCCACTCCCACCGGCCATTTGGACGCTCAGACGTTCGAGCAACTGGACACACAGAGGAACAGAAATAAGCCTTTATTGTGGTACCCAACAAAAGCTTTAATCCGGCTGTTAATGCACATTTTAAACTCTGACTGTCGCCGTACAAAGAGTAGCGACAGAAGCTTTGACAGCTGCTGTCATGAGGTGGAAAAGGAAGTGATACAACACTTTTCACTGACATTAAGGCGCTTTAGGGAAAGAGGTAAACAACCCGTCTTGAAGGACTGTCAAGTGTCTTCCGCGCAGGCATGAATGACCTCAGCAGGCACTTGGCTGGTTCGGGACAAAGGTAGCGATCAAATTCAGCATTGAAAAGCTGCATCAATGGTTTAGCTGCGGTACACATATCCACACACGAAACACACAGACACACACAGACACACAAAGACACAGTCCAGGGCGAAGCTCACATCAAAGCTCACAGACAGAGATGCACTGTTTACCCCTCAGGCCACAACAAGACAGCCAGCCGTCACAGGACAACATGGCCTCCTGGTTCTGCAGGGCAGTCCTCCAGGACGACAATGTTAACCACCGCGCTGATATAATCACAGAAGAAGAAAAACAAAGAGCCACAGAAGACGAACAAAGGAGGATGAAGAGCATCTGTGTTTTTTGTTTTTGTTGTTGTGTGTGACTGATAGAATAATAAGTCATCAAATTAAATATCTAAATACATAAAAATTAATTATACGTTAAATAAAAGAGCAGCCAAAGTAGGGGGGAATTTTCCTTTAAAATCTCCCTCTATGCACAATAACAAACCTCCGAGTCATTTACTAATTTGTTCTCCGTCTCCCGCAGCAGGAGGTGAGATCGTGTTGTGTTGCTTGTTTGTCGGCTTATTGTGGCTGAAATCTGATAATCGGTCTGTGGGCCACAGCTGTTGGCCTACCGTCCTGCCACAGCTGCACTGCGTATATCATCAAGGGCTATTATCTGGCAGCGGATTAGCCCCCCGACCAGACTCTGCTCTGGCACTCTGATCCCCCTTGCTCTTCCCCAGATTTAGGCGAGGAAGAGTGGGTCAGTGTTCACATCTGTCTGCAGCCTTCCTCACACGGATACATGAAGTCTTGGCTTCTTTGACAGCCATTTTAATCTCAATGCAGCTACCAGGCTGATACAATTACACGAAACTTCAGGAAGTCTGCAAACGATGCCTTCATTCAAATGGAGAATAGATGGAACGACTCCAAAGACCAATAACGATCACGTTTTCAGTCTCCGTAGAGTAGTTCAGTGTACGGCAGACGCCACTGCACAGGAACCGCTGTTCTGTTTACAGCTTTGCTAGCTTGTTGTGCTACATATCTCAACCTCTTGGCTTTATACTGAAGTTCAACTGTTAAATTAATTGCCAGCTATATTGATAATCAATACAGTCATTGTTATGAAATAAAAGAAGAAAATTTCCACATTGTCTGGTTCCAGCTTCTCAAATCTTTGAATCTTTTGAAAGTTTCTTTTGTCCTCTGTGATAACAAATTAGAAATCTTTGGGTTGCTGTTGTGATTGTGACATTTTTCATTATTTTCTGACATTTTATGGACCAAAACAACTATTCAAGCAAATCGAGAAAATTACAGATTACAGATTAATCGATAATTAAATATAACTGTTAGTTTCAGCCCCGATAATGAACATCTACAAACATGTACCACAATGAAACAGCTAATCGAGGTTTAATTTCCGTTTTAGCTGGTGCAACTACAAGGTTGTTAATCAATAAATAAAATTAAATAAAGACTTAAAAGCTACCATGTCAGAAAATATCCATGTCGGTTTTCTCTTTTTTTCCCCCCATTCTGCTGACATGACACGTAGTTAGCATAAACTAGTAGGGTTTACCATTGATAAATACATCTGCACTTTAGCTGCTAGCTCTATGCTAGCATAGAGTTCCCGCCAAAACGTCACCTGACTGCTGTAAAAATTGAATGGATGATACGAACGTTTTTTAAGGCAACAGGGTGTAACATATCCATACAATAATATCAATAATATATGAATTCATGGTAGCAGGTGGACAAAACTTTATCTACAAAAGTCAACTTTATCAACAGGAAATCAAAGTAAAACAAAACATCACAGTACGTGTGACGCTGATGACCACTGATAATGATCTCTGGGTGAATCTAGTGAACAACCACCAGGGCAAAGAAAGAGGCGAACTCATTTTATTTTTACACTGCGGTTTAACTGGAACAAGATGTCATGTGAGTAACGCTGCCAAGGAACAGAAAATGCTCCCATTATGATTCCCTGTTTTTGGTGACAAGTGATGAATAAAAAGCCACAACTTCATTAATAATTGAACATGACACAGCCACGTTCCCCACGGTTGCAAACGTTGCAGAAAGGAGCCTTAAATAGCCAGCACTCAGTTTGGTTATGCAAGTAATGATAAAAACCTGTCTTTTTTTAATTATTCTTTTCTGGTGTGCAGCACAAAAATATCAAACCCAATCAAGCAAGGACAATATCCTCCAAAATACTTTACATAAAAACACAAAATCTAAATGAAACTTCAGACCCTTTAATATGATTTGCGGGTAGTTTCCAGATCGAGTATTGTCAGAGAAACAGGAAACTGCTCCTTTAATGCTAAATGACCAAATAGTCTGTAGATGTTAACTGTGTAAACATTATTACAATTAACTCCTTGTTGATGGACTGTGACATGTGACGGGCTGAAGGCTCACATGACATCTCAGTCATCTCGGCTACAGCCTCAGGTGCTGTTGGACTTTCCAGACAAACAATGTGAATAAAAAGATTATAATTACCAAAGAGTCTTATGTTTTATTGAGTTATTCACAGTATATTGTATTATATGATGTTTTATTTATTAAATTTGCTTCTGAATCCTAAAAGAAATACCAACGAATTTGGGAATAAACAGAAGAACATACAGTAGATTTCTTTTTTAATGCAAACAACAAGCACTGTTTTGTTGTTTACTTTAGTATTTTTCACCAAAATCCATCATGTGAATCTGTAAAGTCTTACAAACATGTTGAAGACATTTCTTATCACTAACCGAGAGCTATTCATCGGACCGCTCCATCACTGCTCCATCACTGCTCCATCACCTCCTGGATCTCTGGACTATCAGGGACTTATTTAATATAATTATGATAGTGAACAACATCCTGTAACCTCCACTGACTGATAATTTAATACAGTTCTTTTTCTTGGTTCTTTTACAGTACATTATTGACAAATATTGATTTTTTGATGAAATGATTGATTTTTTTCTTTCAATCTCCATTGAAATCATGCCATTTCTCTTCTCAACAGTTGGTGGCGATAACGCTCAGCTGTGCCCCAGCAAAAGCAGTGAAGAAGAAAGCTGCTAAAGATACACCGTTTGAAATATGTCTTTGCAAATATAATTGAATAACAATAATTTATGTGTGAAATGTATCGGAAGTTATATTTGGTGGGAAATGTTGAATGAAAACATATTTTTTGATAAATATATATTTTTTTTTTAAATACTGTCGGAAAACTTTTCATGAGCGGTTTTCAGATTTGTGACTTGTGCATGTTTAAGGAGATCCGCCGGTTTTAAGAGTATATTTAAGCTGTAGAAAAGGATATTTTTCTCAAACCATAAGAGATGGATGTTTTCTTTGGATAACAGCATTTTGTTATCATTTACGAGACAATTTCGTTCCAGCGACTGATTAAAGCAGCACCAACTCATATATAATATAATATAAATAAACACATGATATTGTAAAACAAGAGCAGGAATGTAAACTCCTTCGTGACAATGATATTGGATCTTTTACAATCTGAGAATAAACAAATGACAACTTCAGGCCGTGATGTTCCTTCCAATATAAACATGCGGTGGTTTGGATTAAAACTCCTCATTCAGTTCTTTTTTCTTTCACATACAAGATACCATCAGAGTCTTTAAATCGTACACGCTTGAAATGTTTGGACTGTAAAGGCAGTTATATAAACATAAAAGAATATATAAAGGCCTCTGCCTATTAGGTCAAGCCCAGCCATGCTTGAATAGAATGAGTGAAAAGTCAACATTTTTCCGGCCCATGTGATGTGGTGCGAGAGGCATGCTCAAAGGAATGCCGATGCAGTGAGGGTTTCCCCTCGTATTGCTGCTATGTCTCTCTGTGGTTCAGGAAAGCAAATCCAATGACGCAAAGGACCATCTGTGGGGTAGAGGGGGGCAGACAATACATGTCCCACCAGGGGGAATAACAAGTGTCTGCTGGCTGCTGCTAACATTCAGTTAAACCAGGAAAAAACGAGTAGAAACATCTGACATTTTCATAGAAACTATAATGTCAGATTTTCTCTGCAGCTGAATGGAAAGTTGAATTATTATGTTCGGTAAGAAAAGTGAATTTTTGCCTGTAGGTAATGTTCAACACATAAGATGTGATATTTTTGTACATACTTAGGAAAAGTTAGGTAAACATTTTCAGCAAGATCCACTACTTCAGACATGATTAATCAACAGAAAATTGATCAATGTCGGACTATTAGCGGAAATTTTGTACAAACAATCATCATACCGGGAGGATCAATTCTAATAACTTTGCTGATCTACTCGCGTCAGTCAAAAAAAGTCAAAAAAAGCTGTAGTTTGTGTTTAGTGCTAATAAGTCAATGTTAGTATGCTAATATGCTAACAGATGGTGAACATAATAAAGATTATATGATTATATGTACATCGATTAATCAACTGACATGAAATTAATCTGCAACTACTTTGATAGTTTATTAATTGGTTTTGAGTATTTTTTAAAGAAAGAAAAAGAGAATATTTCCGGTTTCTTTAGTCCTCTGTGACACTAAACTGAATATCTTTGGGTTTTAGACTGTTGATCGGGACGTTTTAAGGTTACTTTTTTTCCCCCACACATCGTAGTTTCGTCACCGGGTAGCCTAACAGGATTTCATTTTTTGGACGCAACCAACAACATGCTATTCTTTAAAGTTTACCAGTAGTATGAGGCTAAAAATATCTGATTTGTTCCTCCTTTGCTCCTTGGAAGCCACAATGTGCTTTGTCCTATTTCATGGTCGTCTGCCAAGTAGGTTATGAGAAACACAGCGGTGGGATTAACTGGAATTAACCAACAACTCAATGGCAGTACGGTCGGTGGCTGTTGAGATATGCAGCATATGCACTAACAGAAAAATGAGCTCCACACACAGATTTGACTGCCAGGTGCTTTCTGGGAAATGAAGTGCAAAAGTCACCACAACCAACCAATGACCAACTTCCGGTCTCCCACACACACACACACACACACAGTTTTCCATATTTCTGCACTGATCTGAAACTAAACAGTAAACATCTTTGAGAGGTTGCAGGGTGGAGGCTGGTGAGTCATGAATACTTTGCATTATTGCAGTGAACCATAATTGATGTTTGCTGCTAAATTTAAACGACATAATGCTGCCACAACTACTTTTTTGTTGTTGTTGTTGTTGTTGTTTCTTTCTTTGCACCTCCAAATGACTCAGTGGAAGCACATAGAGAACAACAACTACTCCCCTGTGGATCAGCTCATCCCCTCGGGTTACAGATTAAATATTCACGCTGTACCTTTGCATAATTTACCTCGTCGACATAGCAAGAAAAAAAAAAAAAAAAAAAAAAAAAGATGACTGCTTTAAATTTGAGGACAGGAACTCAAGAGCTCAGCAGAAATCCAAAATCTTCTTCAGGCAAAGAGACGCCGAAGGCAATTTCACATCTCTGCACATCTCTCTATTGGGTGCATGATGCAAGTGAGTCCCTGCATGTCTACGCGGAGATCAAACGGGGTAGCTAATTTTATAAAGCACACACTAATCTAACAGTACTTATGGCTTAAAGCTAGCTGTCTGCTGCCTGTGTGTGTTTGCCACAGCCTGCGACTGAAGGCCAGTCCGAGTTACCCCGACAGGCATCTTGTCTTTTTGTTTCAACAGCGGAGTGAGCATGTCACCGGAGCTTTGGTGCCAACATAATGGTCTTCAAATGTCATGTGATCTCTGCAAAAAAATTCCACAGCGGCTACCGAAGCCCAGCGCACATGGCCGCCCTTCCAACAGATGTTTTTCGTTTGTGCTGCAGTCTCTCGGTTCAGAGGCACAGAGCCAGAGAGGTGATTCATGATGCGAGCCTTTTCCTTGTCACAGTCAGCAGACGCTCCAGGGTTGTTGAGGTTGTTTTGGTAAAAAAAAATAAAAAATTCTATTATTCCGATAAAACAAACTTGTGATGGATAACGCTGGCTGTGAGCTGTAGTAGCTGTTAAGATGAAGAGACTTTATTTTTTTTCTTTTAAAACAAACCATCTCTGGTTACCGTCTGCTCATCTAAATGCCTCCATGTGAACGCTGCAGTTATTTAACGACAAAATAAACCCCATTTACTCACTCTAAAGCAGCATAAATGAAAGTTTTCTACCTTACACGACAGATTACAATAAACACGGCGAGCCTGAAGTCATTCAAATCTGCAGCTAAATGTGTTTTAAAGCAGGAAATGAGGTCACGATTTGGCATTAAGGGAGAACAGAGAAGGTGTGTGTGTGCTTCCCTGGTTTGATGCTCCATTTAATTGTAGCAGGAAGGATGCCAGTGGATGGTGATGGTGGGGGGTGGGGAGTTGAGGGGAAAACACATCCAACTCGACCTGTATGACCTGATTACACTCCACCTACGTGATCAAAGGTGACACAGCATCAAAACTGTAGTAGCAATATTTCACCAGAGCGGGATGAAACTGATCCGTTTTAAGTGCAGCGACAAAAATCCTTAAACAGTTAAATCAAGATCTGACCGCCAGTGACTGAAAGACACACACACACACACACTGCTACAGCCTGGCAGCACTCTGAAGCTGTGAGTTATGTAATAGTGAACATAGAGAGCTGCAGGCCTGAGTGTACATCCTCCTATTCCCTGCACTCTTCTACTAACGCCACCCACCCCCTTCTGTTGTTACTCTATCTGGTAAGAAAGAGCAGCGGATTCACACTCACACACACACACACACACGATGAGAGTTCACCTTCATACACACACACACACACACGATGAGAGTTCACCTTCATACACACACACACACAGAGCTCTGGGTATAAGTGAAATGTGGATTTTTGGTTCATAGCAACAACAAAATGCATTTTATGAAACTAAATGAGCAGCCTGCAGATCAACAGGTGCTGTTAATGTTTCATTTTAAGATGTTTTCATGATAATAAAATAAATAATGATGTGTTGGACTGTTAAACATCACTGGATGAATTTATGGTTAACTGCATGACAACAGCTCATCTTCACACCTACAAAAAAAAAACAGGTGTGCTTTCATTGCAGATTAAAAAAACAACAACAAAGATATTATAATGTAGTCTTGTTTGATGAGGCATCTTCATCCATTCATCCATCCATCCATCCATTCATCCATCATCATCATCATCATGCAGCTTTTCGTGGCCTTACCTCCTCCAGCACATTCACTGTGTTCCTGCAGCTCTGCAGTCTGGTGGTGAAGCTGGATGTTGTCGGTGAATTATAATCCTCTGTTGTCTCCGAGAGAAACTCGGACACCGATATTTGATCCGGCATCCTTTAAACGGGGGAAGAATGCCCACAGGAGGGTTGGCGATGAATACTCAGAGGGATAAAACCATGTAAGATTTAAAACAAAAGGCAGGGTGGGGAGGGAGTCTGGTGGGTGATGGAGGGGAAAGGCGATTTTTTTCTTCGGAAAACTATCGAGATGATTAAGACGTGTCTCTTCTCCGGTGACTTCTCAAATGACTTCACTGTTCCCCAGGGGCCATGGGAGGGAGGGAATTACCTATATTTCTGCAGGCTGTGTCCCCTCGGTGCGTCTGTTCCTTGAGAGGATGTCTAAAAGCGACGCATTTATAAATAGTGTCACTCTGCGTCTGACTAAAACCCGGAGGAAAAAACACCATAAAGAATAGCGGATGCCCTCATTATGCTCTACAGATGTTCAATATGCCGCTTGTCGTCAAAACAGCCCACCGTTACGAGGCGAGGTGTAAAATCTACCATAGTCCGCGGTCTGCCGAGGTCGTGTCGAACTGCAGCGGGGTTTGCTCCTCTCTTCTTCAGCGGTACTTTGTGTTTTTTAACGCTAAACGCTGCCGCAGACACGTTCACCGACCGCCACTCTCTCCTGCTCGGCCGCGCTCGAGCTGCTCACAGAGCGAGTGTCTAGCTCGCGCGAAGGACAGGCTTGACTTCCGGATAGGATTTTCTAAATAAAATCAACGCTAACGCTAACCAACGTTAAATGTTTTTCTGTTCTACCACAGTTGATGTTTAAAAAATTATCTTTTAAACAACATGTGAGTTATTTGTCCGTGTGTGTCAGGTTTATTTTAATCACTATATGAGTTTACACCACAGTTACATTTTCTTAATGTATATACAATACAGTTGTGTAAAAAAAAAAATTTCCACCAAAAAATTTAAAACTACATCTCCTACTTCTCACTAATTGCAAAATAAATATAATTTTGTCTCCTGCTTCACTGTAAAGTGTATTCTTATATACTCTTATTGTTGTTGTCTTTACTTTTTTCCTTACTGTATTGTGAAGGAGCTGTAACCTCTTTTATACTTGTGTAATGAGATGTAAACAAACAAAACAAAATCTTTTTTTATGTAAACAAAACATAAAGGGAATAATAAAAGGAATAAATAGAGCTTCAGATGACATGGACGTAAATTGTTGCCATAATGCACCCAAGCAGTTAAAATCATCCATTTCCGGTATGTTGTGTATTGACGTAAACTTGACGCATTTTTCTAACACCCACCTCGCCTTGCTGACTGGGACGAAGACGCGCTCTGCGCATGCGTGATGTGGCATCTGACTGCAGCGAGAGCTCGACAGTAACGTTAGGCCTGTAACTGAAAACAATGGTGTACAGAAAAACACAGTAATGGCTAGTTTATTTTACTTAAAGGGACAAACAGCGGGGTTTTTTACAGTGGAGAGTATTATTAGAAGACTAGGAGCCTACATAAATAATGTCATTTGGACCAATGTGTGCCTTCAATATGCTACAAAATTGAACACAAGCTACTTTTAATCACTAACGGTTAAAAACCTACGTTGCTCTCGTCGCTTTTACCGTAACACGTAAAGATGATTTTACCGTAATGACACGCAAGCTTAATATATGTATGAAAATATGTCTCTGTTGATAATTTTACCACAACATCTCACAGTTTTAGGTCTTTATAAGGTATAACAGTGAGTTTTTGTAATGCTGTTGCTTTAAAGTTTGGTGTGAAATGTTATTACCTCCTAACCAATGTATTGTATCACTATCAACCTATATTAATTTTCCTAAATCAGCATAGACATGAGCTGATAAAACAGGACAGTTGGACTCTGTACAGTGTCTCCTACTGTTAGAAACTAGTTCATCCTATAGTATAGATTATTATTCTGGGAGTTGAGTGACTGCAACTATATTTATTTCATATATAGTTTTATAAAAACATTTTTTTGAGTCTGTCACTGTCAGCGGATTCAATATAATGTAGGCTTTGGATCTGTAAAATTACAGGTTAGATCCCTGGTTTTCTGGTTTCTAGCTCAGAGAGAATATGTGTGGTTAAGTTAATTGACCTCTTAAATAGATTTAATTCATTTTAAACCTCATTTTTTTTTGCCTCCAAGTTAGTCAGGTTTCACAGCCAGATAACCAAAGCTATCAACCACATGCTACTAAAATATGCACTGAAATATACATATAATACAGTATGTAGCTATAATAATAATAATAATAAAAAAAGATCTGAAGTTTGCTGCAAAATAAAATCAACCACTTCCCTTCCCTTTTTTAAACTAACTTTGTCATGAACCTTTATGAACCAACCAGTGTTGTTCAGGTTGGACATCTATTATATATAAGGTGTTAATCTCAAATATATATATATATACATACTCAAAGAGAGTAAGGGTTCCCTTAGGAAAAATGCATAAATAAAATTGATAGGCTGTTTTGAATCTCTAATCACAAGGGATAATAAGGTGTTTGGAGTTTGGTCTGGATCCGTTTTCTGTTGTAGTTTTTAAAGGAAACTGTGCTACCCCATTTATTGATACATGATGCCGCCTTATTTTTCTTTTTCATTCATCTCATCTGTGTTTTCTGTTGTCCTTGTTGTACAAATCCAAACATGAAGCGCCATCTTGCGGCTATTCTGCAACATTTATTCTCAGTTAAATATATATATTTGTACCTTGAGACCCTTGAATGGGTTTAGGTTATCTCTGAGCAAATTCATTTGATACTTATACTTGTTATCTTGACCCCTTAATGGATCACAATATATCTTAAAACATTATTAGGTAATTATTATTATTATTATTTGTGAATTCTAGTGGGCGTCATCAGGTGCGTTTTATTTTGAAAATAATGACCGGACGTTTCGTAATTGATAGCTTGGCAGCGCTTGTACTAGCTTTGAGCTAATATTTATAAGGTCAAGTTGAAGGCAAAAAGAGGCTGTTGTTGGTTTTTGGGGAAGCTGCTTGTCACTAATAACAACCAGAACAGAAGAGAAAAGGTGGATATTGTCGTTGAAGTCGCTTGTCGTCTCAGAAAATATCCAGTTTTACCCCAAAACTTGTGGCGTGGGAGAAGAAACAAGCTCATACTGAATGGCTGAAGGCTACTCAGGTAACTAACCTGCTGTCTGACTAAATAATCCAGCTAAATGATGGACCAGTGGTCACTAAAGTTACTAAAACAGGCTTTACTGTTAAAATATAACCAGGCGGGCTATTTTAACGAGCTGCTTTACGTCTTGGTGACATGTTTACGTGCTAGTTTCGTTAGCTAGTTGACGTTAGCCAAGTAACTTTTAGCTGTCATTAATGAGCTGATTTACCTGCTGATGTTTGATTTATGTCCCACATTATACTTGCTAACGGTGGCTAGTGTTAGCCGAGTATGTCTGGACATGTGACAGTGAACTTTAAATCTGATCTGGCTAACGTCACCTGGTAAACAAAAACAGACTAGAGGCTGAACAGTCGACTTATCATTTCAACTTTAAAGTGTTTTTTATATTTGACATGTCAGGCTGATTTAAAAGACACTGTAATTGATAAGTGAATCAGTGATGAAAATCATATTTTTCAGGTTTAATCATAATAATGAATCTTTGTTTTTATCATTCCTACTATTAAACATCTACTGTGACTGTATCTGGTTGTTATTATCGTACACGCAGCTTCAGGCTTTTAACACTGACACTCTCTCTGTTTGCAGACCCACCTGACCTCAATCCAGATGGGACGTCGCATCAAAAGCCGAATCAGCACAAATCCAGAAGGGCTCGACCCAAACACAACAATGACAGAAACCTGAGCAGTAATAGTTATGATCCTTCCCAACAATATGGATACTTTCATCAGAGCTTTACACCCCCCTTTAGCCATAATAATTCCCATAATGCAGTGTTTCAGCATCATCCCTACGAGGGAGAGGATGGCGCCAGGGGGAGAGGAAGAGGTAGAGGGAGGAGGGAAGGGAATAGAAGTGTAAATAGCAATTCTGGTGGCTCAGGCTCACGGTGGCAAAGACCTGGAGGTGACTCTGGCCCTCACACTGGTCACAGCAGAGGAGTGGGTGGCTTCCATTCAAGTGCACATCCTATAAAGGGACCTGATGTGCCAAACTGGCGGAGAGAAGATGTGGGCAGACATTTTGAACATGCCAATGAAAACCAAGATGTCCGGGCTAAAAAACCCAAAAAGTTTAGCCAGGAGCAGAGGAGAGAACACAACGACAAAGGCACTCACTTAAAAGAGAATAACACTGACACCAAAGGAGAAAATCACCCATCAGAAACCAGGGAAAGAACACAGAGGAGCAAGACCGGCCCGGACCTAGACTCCCAACGGGATGACCATCAGAGGAAACACACCGAACCAAAAAGACGACAAGGACCAATAAAACCACCCAAACCACCGGCTCAAGAGGAAATGTGCCCAGAGAAGGGAGCCAGTGGGCAGGATAACCGTGGTTATGGCAGATCTTCTCAGAATCCTGCGTGGAGAGGCTCAGGAAGACACGCACCGCTCCAGAACAGAGGGCAGAGGAGACCGCACCACCGGCCCGGCCAGAGGAACTGGGACAAGATACCAGAGAGCAAGGAGACTCAGACAGGTTAGACTGTCATCTTTCTGATATATCTTCAAAGTTGTTTCATTATTACGTCAAATGGTAAATTTGTAGATAGCTTGTGTACTTCAACATAATAGATTTGGTATATTTGGAAATTTAGAAACCCATCTATGGGTTTGATGTAGCTGCCAAAGGGTCTGTTGGGTTGAAGAAGTTAATCAAAGGTTCTCTCTGGTCTCTGATCTCCGCAGGGTGTCTAATTGAACAGCTGTCCGGGGAGAAGTATGAGTGCATGGTGTGCTGTGACGTCATCCGGCTCATGGCTCCGGTGTGGAGCTGCCAGAGCTGCTTCCATGTCTTCCATCTGAACTGCATCAAGAAATGGGCTCGATCCCCGGCCTCTCAGGCAGATGGTACGATCATTAAACACCATTTGGATGTTTACCATGTCCTCTCTGGCCAGTTTAGACAACACTGAGCTGGACTCTTCTCTGTGTGACTACAACACAATAGGTCCCAATAACAAAATGCACTGTAATGTACAATGAATGTGGCCCCTCTTTGTGTGAAGTTCCTGCTGCATCAACAGTGCATTGTTTTGCATAGCAGGCGGAGCCAGTTGAAATATCTGCTGGTCTCTTTAGGTTTATTAAAAAATGTGTTTATGTTTAAATGAAGCTGTTTTTCAGATTCGGCTGAAGGTTGGCGTTGTCCAGCCTGCCAGAATGTTGCACTGAAACAACCGACCTCCTACACCTGCTTCTGTGGTGAGTGATTGTTTCATTCATGCAGTTAGTTATCCATTTCCAGTTCATCAGTCTTTTTGTTTTATTCCATATGTCATTTGCAGGTAAAGTGACTAACCCGGAATGGCAACGCAGTGAGATTCCTCACAGCTGTGGTGACATGTGTGGGAAGAAGAGGGGCGGTGTGGACTGCAACCATCCCTGCAACATGTAAGCCTTTAAAAACACAGATTATTGGTGTTGTAGTGAGGTAATGTTCAGCGAAACAATACGCTGTGAGTTGCATCTGGTTTCAAAGATTCATAACTACTTTTTGCATGATTTTGAAGGTTTTCAGAATAATAGTTAAAGAGAAAGAGTTAGAGAAATAGTTAAAGATCTGATTGTATCACAGAGTGAGTTGCATTATGGGAAGTGTAGGATTCACTGTACAGTATTTGCAGGAGAACTCGATCACTTTTCTTTCCTTTTTTTCAAAGACTTTGCTGAAATGTTGATCTGCAGGACAGCGATTTATTTAAACAAAACCTTCTGTGTCTCCCTCCAGCTTATGTCACCCTGGACCTTGTCCACAATGTCCTGCCTTTGTAACTAAATCCTGCATCTGTGGGAAAACCAGGTACTCTACCTTTAATCACATGTGCACATCTCTGTGTACACCCATATTTGTGTTTTTGTGTTAATATAGTCAGTAGTGTTTGGTTCGTCAAATACATCTCTGTTACCTGGAGTTTTTACACCATATGATTGAATCATCTCTTCGCAGTCAACCGATGCGCTGTGGCCAGGCTACACTGCTCCAGTGTGACAAAGTATGTGGTGCCGTGCTCAACTGTGCTGACCACACCTGTGCTCAGGTGTGCCACAGTGGGGCGTGTCAGCCGTGCCAGCTGCAGCTTCAGCAGGGTGAGTCTCACTTTGTCAGGACAGCTCTGCACAAAATATTCTGACTGAAATAAAATGTCCTTGCAGTGCAGCGTTTTTTTTATTATATATATTTTGTCCCCTTTCAGTTCTCGTAAGAATAAAGCACTGAAATATTCTGAAAAACATTTAACTGATTTTAATTAGTTTTCTATGTTTACGTGCAGTCTGCTACTGTGGCGTCACCTCCCGCCAAGTCCTGTGTGGGACAGATAAAGATGGATTTGATGGTTTGGGACATTTCTCCTGTCAAAAAATATGTGGAAAGTAAGTTTGTCACACGACACTAAAGCCTTTATTTCAGTTTGACACTTTCCATCACTGCCCGACACGTTACACATATGTTTTGTTACACTTTCCTCTGTTCAGGATGCTAAACTGTGAAGCTCATCAGTGCCAGCAGGTGTGCCACCAGGCCCCGTGCCAGCCGTGTCCTCGCTTGCCGAGCCTGGTGAAGACGTGTCCCTGCAGTCAGACACCGCTCATCAAACTCCTGGAGCTGGGCTACTCTGAACGACAAAGCTGCTCTGATCCTATCCCCTCCTGTGGAAAGACGTGCAACAAACCCCTGCCCTGCGGCTCCAGCGGTAAGGAAGAGGAAGTGTACGTGATAAACTCCGATAATTTGTCATAATATAGCGTTAAGGATGGAAACTGAATATATCCTCACAAAAGATCTGATTAGAAGTAGGATCTGTTTTTAACTTGTGCACAGTCTGAAGTATTGTGTAGTATTCAAACAGGATGTACGTTATCTGGAGTCCACAGACGTTGTTCTTACAGTTTATACTTGTGGTATTTCAGACACTATTCATCTGTGTGAGAAGATGTGCCATGAGGATGAATGCGGGCCATGCTCCCTGACCTCTACCGTCAGATGCAGATGTGGATCCAAGACAAAGGTGAACGGAAACACTAGTAATTCATTGCTGTTTAGTTTTGTCTTATTCGTGACACCAAACACCTTATTTTATTTTATTTTTTTCAGGAAGTCCCATGCGCCACGATCCATAAAGAAGGTGCGATTTAACCACATCCAGATTCAATTAAATAATGTGAAATCACGACTCACCTGACCGGTCGTCTGACCTTTTTAAATTCCAGATGAGCTTGTCTTCACTTGTGAGAAGCGATGCAACAAGAAACGCTCTTGTGGCCGACACAAGTGTGGAGAGCTGTGCTGTGTGGTGAGTATTCAGTCAGTCCCAGCAAGTCAAATGTTTAATAAATTGACATCTAACGCATAAGGAACACACTGTGCTGTAGTTTTACAGAAATTGGGACTATACTATATATATTTATACCACAAAAAATGTGGAAAACATTAACTGTTAAGCGGTGTCACAAAAGATGCATTGCTTCATTCCCAGTAAATAACTCGACAGCTACTCTGGCAGTCATCAGTTTTATCTCTTTTTGTTGTTTTAGCCAACTTTAACAGACACGGAGAGCTGAGATACAGACAGTCTGAATTCCTGTAGCATCACACACAAACACATAAAATATTATGTGTCTTGGCAGCAGTAAATATCTCAAAAAGCAGAACAATTACAACTAAATGCAGTAACGACGTACAGGTGAAGAAAAACAATGATCACAAAGTTCAAAACCTGTTTTTTCTCAGCTGCGTCATGTAATCAAGAAACTCTGAACTCGGCTCTGTAATCTAAATAGTTTTTTGTTGCTGGTACCATTTTTTTTCCCAACTAGTTTAATTGGATCTGGTTTCGATTTGAGTGTGATTGATGGCTGTTAGATGACTTTGCTTTGTTTCGTTTTGTTGCTGAGCTCCAGTGACAGGCGTTAGACTGCAGCTCTGCCTTGTTCCAAATTGTGTTGTTGTTGTTTTTAATCATTGTGCTTCGCGCCCATACACCATCTGGAGGTGAAACTAAAATTGAATTTCAGCTTGCAGCACACGCCCACTAAAAGGATTGAAAGTTATTGAATATTATATTAAAGGTCTCACAATCAATCCAAATAGATTTTTTTTTGTTTAGTTTTTCTTATTGTATATAACACAAGAGTGTATGAGGTGGTGTTTCTGTCTGTTTCATCCAGAACGTGGAGCACCGATGCCCCCTGATCTGCAGCTACAAGCTCAACTGTGGCCTCCATCGCTGCCAAGAGCCGTGTCACCGTGGAAACTGTGAACAGTGCTGGCAGTCCAGTGAGTCCTGCAGTCATCTTCTCCTGTGCAACCACAGTTATTCTGTTCTTCAAAACACACACACACACAAAAAAAACACACTCACTTGAGGTTTTTACATCATCTTTGTTTCATTTTTTCCCTTTGTGGTATTATGTTTGGCTTTAATGTGCTGCGATGCTGCCACACTGCTTGTATCCTATGTGGTGTCATGATTTTTCCTGTGTTTTCTAGGTTTTGATGAACTGACGTGTCACTGTGGGCTCACTGTGTTGTACCCTCCCATCCCCTGTGGCACAAAGCCACCAGAGTGCAAAAACCTGTGTACTAGAAGACACGAGTGTGACCATCCAGGTAAGATTTAACAATCATCATTCACACTGCAGTTAAACATTGTAAATGAGGATCTGCTCTTAATATTTATCTTTCATTTAGTGTTTCACAACTGCCACAGTGAGGAGAAGTGTCCACCTTGCACATATCTCACTGAGAAATGGTGCATGGGAAAGCACGAGGTGACACACATTTACACACAAGTCATTTTCTGGTTTATATATCTGTATTTTAAATTAAAAAAAAACTATTCTCTTTGGCCCACAGCAACGCAGCAGCATCGCTTGTCATCTGCAAGACATTTCCTGTGGCCTGACGTGTAATAAAGAGCTGCCGTGTGAAATGCACCGCTGCAGACGAATCTGCCACCGGGGCGAGTGTGTGGCAGACGGCGGCTGCCGCCAGCCCTGCGTGCTGCCTCGTCCAGACTGTGGCCACCCGTGCTCCACTCCCTGTCATAAAGGCAGCAGCTGCCCACGCACCACCTGCACTACCAGGGTACAGCACAGCAGCACAGAGAACAGCTGGATCTCCAGTGGCTAGAAATAGGTTGCTAACATTTGGCAGATGGTGTTTGTTATAGCGAGGATTCATGGAGAGTTGAGGCATATTTTCCCACTGTTAAATGCTTTTTATCAGTGTAATAACTTCCTACCCTGAGAAATCATATTAAATTAGACAGCAGTTGATCAAATATATGGCACTAGTGTGTAACTGTCATAAATAGTTCACTAGAACGAAATAACCTTCAAAGTCAAGAACTCAATAAAATGACAAAACCTCTCACGGCTACAGGGATTCCTCATGAGTGCCATCAAACTTTAAAAAAAAAAAAAAAAAAAAAAGAAGCAACATCTCCATCCAATCAAAAGAAAAACATTTGCACTGATCTGAAGTCTGATTCTTAATATGTTTCTTAGGTAGCGCTGCAGTGTAACTGCGGTCGAAGAAAGGAAATGGTGTTGTGCAGCGAGGCAGCCAGTTCTTATCAGAGGTCAGCTGAGTTCTCTGTACCCGTTCTGCTATTGTGCTTTTTCAGTATGGTTATAATTGAAACATTCTTTACATCCTCTGGTACTGCAGGTACACGGCCATCGCTATAGCCAGTAAACTGTCTGACATGCAGCTTGGCGACTCGATGGACATCGGCCCCTTCCTCTCTAAGAAAGAGCTCAAACAGACCAGGTGTTATATGTAGTACATCTATACCCCAAGCTGAAACGTTGATCCTGAAGATACTAAGTCAAACCTGCGTATATACGTTTGTTTCAGATGATC
Source organism: Pampus argenteus (assembly GCA_036937835.1). Classification (NCBI taxonomy): domain Eukaryota; kingdom Metazoa; phylum Chordata; class Actinopteri; order Scombriformes; family Stromateidae; genus Pampus; species Pampus argenteus. Next base: position 4,857,027 of record CM072880.1, on the reverse strand, counting down.
TCGTTTGTTTTTCTCAGGCTTGAATGTGACCAGGAATGTGCTACTCTGGAAAGAAACAAGCGCCTGGCAGAGGCTTTGCAGATAGACTCGTCCTCTGACCCCTTCAATGTCCGCTCCACCTCCGTGTACAGTGACAGCCTCAAAGAGGACGCCAGGTCTGTCTTTGACACTTATTTATCACTATGGCTGTTGATTTATTACTTCACACTAACAAATCCTGCTACGTCTCTGTATCCCTCTTCTCTTTCAGAAAAGACCTGAAATTTGTCACAGAGGTGGAGGAGGAGATCAAGAATCTGGCTGAGCTTGCTAATAAGGTATGATGATGATGATGATGATGATGATGATGATGATGATGATGTGAATGCTTGAACCAGAATGGAGATCCCAACAGTTTGGGGTGACTTTTCGTGTAATGCGATACTCCCTCTGGTGGTTGTGTCCGCGGCCTGCTACCGTAAGGCAGCAATGACTGTCAACAACTGATTAAATGTCTGAATATGCATGATGATGATAACCTTCACTTTAATTTCTTTGTTAAACATATTAAAGCTTTTTTTTTAGTTTTTTTATGTATTGACGAGTACATATAAAGCCTCTGCTCAGCTAATAAATCTAACATGGAGTCTAGTTTTTACATGTTCTAGTTCTTGCATGTCACAAGCACTTCAAATGCAAAATCGCAACACAGAACTATAACCGCACGTATACCATTCATAAAAGAAAACTCAAAATGACGCACAAATATACAGCAATAAACACTTGATGAGCGCTGCATAAAGATTCTCAGTCGGTTCTCCAGTTGACCTCCGATACGGAACCAGCTGTGGTTTTCTAACAGCACGATGAAGCCTCTTTTAATAACCAGACTAAATTAGTAGGTACCTCTTGGGGCAGTTAGAAAAAAATAGCTTCATGTTATTTTTCTTTTTTTTTTTTTTTCCTGATTTTTATGATGCGTTGAGGCTATCGGTGGGGCAGCCGTCAAGGTCACTGTTAGTGCTGCTTTGGATGTTTTTCTTTGCCAAATGTAAAGGGTTGTTTGTTTATCACAGACTGAATCTCTTTTTAGACCAACATGATTCATGGATCATGAGGGCGAAGCTTTTCTGCCTTGAAGTCTGCTTATGAAAGATTTTGTCATGTTTTCCCACATCTGAAATTTGCTTCATGCTATTTGCTGCATTCACTGACTTAAATTTTCTATCTTTGACCTTCCTGTGTGGGCTTCTACTTTCCCCCCAAATAACAAGTTTATTAAATCTTCTTCTCTACTGAAATTTAGCTACTAATACTTTCCTACTAGCTGTTGGCAAAGAACCAGTTTTATTCCAGTTGTTGTCTTTCAGAAAAATAGGCAACATATGCTGCAAAACTCCCAAAAACATCTCATCACTAAACCATTTATATGCTGCTACGACAGTGTTAAAATGATGTATCACTGATGTCTGCAGGGAAAACAGACAAAGAGGAGCCACTGCTTCCCGCCCATGAACAGAGAACACCGGAAGATCATCCACGAGCTGGCTGAGGTCTACGGCGTGGAGAGCGTGAGCTACGACAGCGAGCCCAAACGCAACGTCGTCATCACGGCCTACAAGTGAGACCGTTGTCAAAAAATGCAAGAACATGTTGGCTGATGCAGATAGTCACAAATAAAAAATCTCTCGTTCTCAGGGGGAAGTCTGTCTGCCCAAACTCAACGTTGACGTCTCTAATCGAACGAGAGACCGCCGCAAGGGCCCCTCCTCCCATCGCTCACATCAAACAGCACAGCAGCAAGTAGGTTCTCCTCTGTGGTCAGAGAGGCTGCCTATGAAGCGGCTCCATTACCAAAACATCCCTATGTCCTTAAACATCCCTCTGAACTTACTTGACGCTCGGCACAGGGATGAATGAACACAGTTTTTAGATTTCACTGTCTGATTTTTGACTCATTGTCTTCTCAACTCTCGCTTTTAGGGCCGTCAGTGGAGGCACCTGGTCGAAGATGGTGAAAGAAGAACCTGTGATTGATTATTTTGATGTCCAGGACTAACCTCTGGATCAGAAAAACATCATCAAAAATATCTACATCTGCCAAAATGACCGCTGTCTCTGAAAGCTTTTTCAAGAAGATTCCCTAATTAAATAAAAAAATCTCCCACGATCGCTAAGAGGAATTAAATAAGTTCTTGGATTTAGATATTAAAGTTGATCAGGACTTGCATAAATTCTAAAGCTGAATCGTTTTGAAAAGCTTCTGATTGTTTTGTTGTTTTTTTTTGTTTGCAACCATTTCCTCATTGATTTGGAGCCAATTCAATAAAGTTAATTCTTCTTGACTGAGAGGACAAACTTGTTTATCTCAATTTAATACATCAGCTTCAATATCCGATTTCCCCTCATAAAAATGATTGTGTATCTCAGCCTCTTCTCAAGCAGTATGCCAGGCATTTTCTATTAGCAGTCTTTTCTTCTTCTTTGTTTCTGGTATTGAGCCAAGGCGTTGGTAGTAAACCCCATCTGATTGAGCTTGTGGGTGGGCAGGAGTGGGTTGCACTGTGGATAGAAACAAGACGATGACCCAGATGTTGTGCTGCGCTTTCTAAAAAAAGAAGGTTTAGGTTCAGGCTCCCTTGTGGATCTGATGCGGGACTGAGTCAGGATGACGAGTTGAACCCTGATCTCACTCTGTGTTTAGTCACTGACTCAGACTTGAGTTATAAATACTTACTAAAACTAATGCTTTATTATCATCGATTAATCATTTGCTCTATTAAATGTCAAAGTCGTGAGAAATGCCATCGTAATTTCCCGAAACTAAAGGGAATGTATTCAAATTGCTTTTTTTTGCCACATAAACAGTAAAAATACCTAAAAAATATTGAATTTACTATCTCAGACAAAGAAAATCAGCTCAGTCTTACAATTTAGAAGGTGTAACATAACAAAGAAGGTGTGCATCAACTCAAATAAAATCCTCTGTTGATCAACTAATCGATTAGTTGACTAGAGGTGAAATGTTGAGCAGCAGACTTTTTGTGAGACGTGTTGACAAAATGTGTAACAAATCACTTTAATCCAGCAGATATAAAACTATTAGTGCTGACACAAGAAGGATATTAAGACTGTGCTGTGTGATTTTGATGCATTATTAAAAAAAAGGTGATAATTGCTCCTCAGATGTGATGATTTAAGCACCAATAATCTGAATTTCTTTTGTTTTTGGACTTTTGCTCGAATAAAACAAGACATATGAAGACGTCACCTTTGACATTTTACAAGCAAAACAATTTATCGAGAAACTAATCTGCAGATTAGTCCATCATAAAAATAATTGTGTGTATATATATATATATTTTTTTGTAAATATATATATATATATATATATATACAATCCTCCAATATCTACTCATCTTTCATAATATATGAATATTTTGATGCTTATATCTGCAGTATTTCTTCATAATTGCCCCAAATCTCACATTTTGTGCAGTTGTTGTGGTTAGGGAGCTGGTGTTGCTCTGTCTTTGTAGTAAAGGCTTTTTTCAGTGCATCATTGAGGCCTTTTTTTTTTCTTTTTTTTTTTTAAAGAAAAACCCCTGAAGTCTCTTTGTTCTTGCTCTCCTCATATAATCACAACCTTTGCTATACACACAATAACCTGTAGTCAACATTTCTCCCTTCTCTGGTAAAAATCCCCCCCCATAAAACCCCGCTCATGAGGATAATTTGATGACACTCCCTGCCTGCCTGGTAATTTTTCATTATATCGACTCTCCAGCAGAGACCGCGCCTGCGCTCCTGCTTCCTTCCGAACAAGGATTCACCAATCCTGGCTCTGGCTCCATCCCCGGCTCGGCGTCCCACAGGCCAGTGCTAATAAGTCGCTTAGCTGTCCAGTAATGGGGAAGTGATAGGGAGACGCTGCTGTCTGAAAGCCGTGAGGAAGTTGAGGAGTGACGGGAAGCGCCGTGCCGTGCCGTGCCGCGCTGGACCGGACCGGACCGGACCGCTCCACGGAGACACATCCGACAGTTGCTGTTTTTGAGTAGCCTAAAAAAAAAGCGCATAGTGATGGAGAGAAAGGTATGGATGGCTCTGCTACCTTGTGATACATTAGCACGTTTGTTTTATTCCTCATCACTTTGAGTCTGCGCTGCTGAGGATCCGCATCCACCATTAAAACTATAATCTGTATGTATTTTTGTCTTTATGCTACCGGTCGGATTTGTGCGGAGTTTTTTTTCTCTCTACTCGTTTTGCTGTAATTTATTGTGCATCCCAGGAAAAAAAAACACCCCACATTGATTGTTTGTGCACCTCGTGGTGTATTTCATCTTATTCCGAGCGTACAGTCGCATGGTGCACAATGAATTACAGCATATAGAGCAGGGAGGGGATGTGGTAGGGGATATTTAAGGGGACTGGAGGTTACAGTAGCTCCCTCTCTCTCTCTCTCTCTCTCTCTCTCAGTCTGTCTGCATCATCACACAGCTCACTGTATAGTTGCAGCACCTCCACCTCCACCTCCACCTCACACCCCTCCCCGTTTTCCAGCCGACGCAGACACCAGCGCGGCTTGTTAACCTTGAGTGTTGTGGGAAACAGACACTTGAGGAGTAAAACTGGCAGGATGCACGGTGGACCAGCCTCTTACCTCTTTATGCATGATTTTAATTCACCTCCTCTCTTCTCCCCTTCCCTCCTCTCCTCTCCTCTCCTCTCCTCTCCTCTCCTCTCCTCTCCCCTCCTCTCCTCTCCTTGATTCAGGGAGCACACGGTGGTGTAACTAAGTACATTTACTCCAGCATGTGTACTTTATTTGAGTAATTTCCATTTGATGCTACTTTCTACTCCACTACATTTATCTGTCAGCTTTAGTTACTTTTCAGATGCAGATTTAACACACTAGATAATTTTTTTTTTTTAAATGCCTTTAAAATCCAACATGTCGTTAAAGATGAAACTGCAGGTTTCCAACATTTTTGTCTTTTGACGTCTTTCATAAATCAGCGTGTAGTCGGGTCACATTTCAGATGTCTACGAGTTGTTAACAGCTCCAACAAATAGTGATTTTTTTTACCTCTAAACTTCTCACATGGTTTCAATTAAATAAATGCTTAAATGATCCAATATTTCACTAAAAAATCAAAGATTAGAGGAAAAGTCTAAAAACTGAAAACAGATCTGTGTATCAGAGCTTTGTTGTTTTCTTCTTTTTTCTCCCATTAATCATCTCACGACCCCTCAGATTTACCTGGTGACCCTTTGGAGGGGCCCGACCCCTAGGTTGGGAACCACTGTACTAAACTAACAGTATATGAAGTAGTTGAAACTAGCTCCACCTCCAGCAGCTACAACAGTAACACTGATGCTTCAGTATTAATAATCTAATGATGTCATATATAATAATAATATACATACATATACATATACATTTTGCTGCTAATACGTACATACTTTAGGATTTTTCATGCAGGACTTTTAACTTGTAATGACGTATTAGTACATTGCTGTATTGGTACTTGGAGTATGTCTTCCACCGCTGGCTGCTGGTGCCACACATGTCTGCTGGTTTCAGTTTCACTGTGTTAATCTGCTGGCAGGCCGTGGCCGCTCACAGCAGCAGGAGAGGAATTTGGGGTGTAGGGTTGAAACCAGATCTACTTTTGCTGATCCAAAGGAAAATAAAATTTTTATATTCCACTTGTAGCCTGCACAGTGTTGTCTTCAGCTGGAACCAGATCTGCTCCTTTGAGTATTTATAGAGCCTTAAAGAGAGGCCACTGGTGTTAGTAGTAAACGGATTTTCAACATTTTTTTTTTTGAAGATTGATGCCTCTTGTGTCTGTAAAGTAAATGTGAAGCTACAGTCAGTTATCTTAGCTTAGATTAGTTTAACACACACATACTGGAAATAGGGAGCTTGTCTGGCACTGTCAATGCTAACAACAAAATGCTTCACATGCAGGACTGGAAGAAATCATTTACTCAGGTAGAAGTGATACAGCAATGTAAAAAAGTCCTGCATGAAAAATCCTACCAAAGTAAAAGCACATTAGCAGCAAAATGTACTTGAAGTATTAAAGTAAACATACTTGTTCCATCACATCAAAATACTGAAGCATCAGTGTTACTGTTGTAGCTGCTGGAGGTGGAGATAGTTTCAACTACTTCATATACTGTTAGATAGTTTAGTACAGTGGTTCCCAACCTAGGGGTCGGGGCCCTTCAAAGGGTCACCAGATAAAAGTTCCTCAAAATTGTACAAATATAATTTCCCAGTTTCTAATCTAATCTTGTTTCACGAGGCCTTTAAGTACTTGAGTAAATGTTAGTTATTTCCACCACTGTTCACATGTTATATCACCTCTCATGTTTGTGGTCTCTAACTATAAAGCTACAGCTAGCAGCCGGTTAGCTTAGCTTAGCATAAAGACAGAAGACAAGGTAACAGGTAGCCTGGCCAGGTACAGTGACCTAGAAATAGTCAGACATGTAATGTTTTGTTACACTTAAGTTATTTTATGGATTAAACAAACTAAGTTTGTGACTTTTGTTACTGTTGGACAGAGCTAAGCTAGCTGTTTTCCTCTGTTTTCAGCCTAAGCTAAGCTAACTGGCTGCTAGCTTTAACAATGGGTTGAATACAGGGCATTTTGTGTTTAGCATTTTGTCCTGCTCATGAAAAACATGCAGTAGCCTATTTAATGACAGTTTTTTGTTATAATATCTGCTTACCAATGACTAGCAACACTTTTAGTTGCTCTCTTTTGCATTTTTACTTCATTACATTAGAACAATATGGGTTGTTTTTGTCGTAGTATTTGTAGTATTTTGCTCGTACGGTGTGGATGGCAAGTCAGTATAAAGTAACAGCTCAGAGGAGCTTGAGAGTGAAAACATTCAGTGTGTGTGTGTGTGTGTGTGTGTGTGTGTGTATGTGTATGTGTGTGTGTGTGTCTGTGTGTGTGTGTGTGTGTGTTTCTGGATGAGGCTGTTCATCCTCGTACAGTAACTGTAAATGTGTTGCCACTGAATTCATTGCACATTTTACAGGCTTCTCGCGTCTCTCGCCTCTCTCGCTCTCTCTCCGCTTGGCTTTCGAGTGCAGTTTGCTGTTGAGTTATGGAGGACTTGGTGACTCAGCTGCTTGCTGATTTCAAGGAGCACTTCAGTTTGATGTTGATTCGGGAACAATTAATCAACAAACAACATTACATAACCGCCACTTAGCCTTTTCAGAAGTGATTCGCTTCATATTTCCTGTGTGCAAAGACATTTTCCAGATACGATATATACGTTCAATTTCCATGAGCGATGGTGCAGGAATGTGCCACCTCTAATGCTCCTGCTCTCTTTTATTTTAGGAGGCGTTTGTGCTACTTGTTAATTGCTTATCTTTTTTAAAATAGTAATATGCATGAATCGCAAAGGAGTTTTTTCAACTTGTCAGCAATATAGGCGCACTCTATCGAGAAAAAAAATAGGCCTAAAATAGCTGAATTTCAAACTGCAGTCTTCCCTGACCCAGCAGCTGGCACAGATATCCCCCTGAATAGAAAGAAAAGGAGAGCAGTCCTATTAGTATGCAAGGTACCGTCACAGCTCCTGAGGTCTGATAGCCGATCAGAGGATCAGCTCCTTTTACAGTCTGCTGAATGCTTGACCTGGCTTTTTAAGGAAAGCCACCCCGACTCACTCACACACACACACTCAAACACTTATAAACACCCGAGTCACTCACTCTGCTCAGTGATGTTTGAAATTTATTTTGAAAGTCTAATCAAGGATAATCAGTGTTTTAGGGTTTCAACTCTGGAGTTCGTCACTCTTTTATTTTTTTTGCACTCATTTTGTCCAGCAGCAGTGATGTTGATTCGACAGACTGGAAGCTGTACACATTTTGCTTTGTTTCCTAAATAGCAGGTCACTCAATTAAAAGCTCCCTGGCTTTGTGTTTTGTGTTATTTGCAGGGATAAAATGGACAATGGAGCACTTCCTTTTTTGGCTGGTAAAGGAATGTGCAGGCTCAATGGCTGTTTGTTACCCCAGAAAACAAATGAGATTGCATATTTAAAACTAATAAACGTTATTGATTTCGCTAAATATTAGAGCTGAAACTTTTCACAGGTAGTCCAGAGTTTAAGTAATCTGCAGAATATTTATTACTACAATATTAACACCTCTAAACCTGCAGCGCAGCAATGCAGCATTTGACATGTCACAGCGTTAATAATATATGGCAGATTTTGCTGCATATATAGAGGTGCTGCTCAGACATGTAGCAGATTTACTGCCTCAATACTGCGGATAAACGCAACACAATCCCCGAGCTATAAAAACTATCCTCACATGTTCCCTGTAACCTTCACTGTGTCATTTCCACAGTGAGATTATAGATTTTTATGGTTTTAAATAGAGCACTTTGTAACCTAATTACACATGGCACCCGCCCAGCCTACCAACAGATTATAATAACAGCGCTTTTTAATCACTGGGATCTTACCTAAAGCACTAGTTGTGTTGTTTTTTTTTTGTTGTTTTTTTCAGCTGCATATTACGCTCATTTATAATGTAGAGTTGTCTAATGAGATTCTGCGCTCCGCTCTGACACAAACTGTCTGGGTCCTAATTGCGCTACAGTTCACCGAGCAGCTGGTTGACCCATTTAGATTTCAGCGCTCAGTACTGCACCGTACTCTGTTATAGACTAGTCAGGAAAGATGCATGTTAATGGCAGAGCTGATAGCTTTTGTTAAATTATACTAAAAGAGATTTGTGAAAGTTGCTGCATTAGATTTTTATGAAGGTTATTTATTATCAGCCTCTTTTTTCTGAAAACAGAAACATGCATATGAACAGTTTTTATGGCTGCAATGACAACAATCATTTGAATTTTCAGTTCAATTTGCTGATTAGTTGCTTGATTCCTCCGTTAAATGTAATTTTGCTATATGCACAGTTTGCGTCAGAAAGTCTGTTTGTACTGTATATATGGGAACAGGTACTAAGGGATCCTGGTGAAAGTAAAAGTGGATTTTTTTTTACTTATATATTTTTTTTTTGTTTTTTGCGTTAATTTTACCACAAAAAAAACAACGTTATAATGAACAATAAAATATAAAATCTTCCGTCTCACCTATATCTCTACAGACAAAGTGTTTTCTTTCGGTCTATAGCTGAAGGTAATACACCTGAACGTCAATTTGCATATTGATAAACCCTGAATGATGACTTTTAACATGATTTATGTGCTTTGTTAAATATGGCAGTGGCTGGATTTCCAGGCCACCTCCCAGCCACCTCTGTGTTCCTTCTCCGTGTCTGATTTTCATCTCGTCGACTTGATATTGGCCCCCGCACATGCCGATCTTGCCCCCGTTCTGTCTGCTCTCGCTCCCATCCTGCACGGGCAGAGTGGTGCTGAAAGATCAGGGCTAATACTTGGATGCAGAGTAGGAAAGAGGAAGGAGGGGGCGGTGGGGTTTGTGAGGGGAGAGTTTGTACTGGAGGAATTATTTGGAGTATCCTGCCAGGTTTATTTTTCATCCCGTGGAATTTTACATGGTAGCTTTGGTTCAGTGATTCTTTTTCACTGTGTGTTTGTGTCGGAGCTGACCCCGGTGACCTTATCGCTGAGTGACGCCGCTAACTGAAGCCTTTTCCATCTCTGTAATAAGGGTTTCTCTGTAGTTTAAACTCTGGAGTAGATCCTGTGTCTCTCCTCGTTCACCAGCTGCTGCTCCACTTCTGAAGTTGCTCCCCGTCGGATTGGCTGTTAGCTCTGGACACAAGGGAGATTATCTCGTTGCCATGGCTACAGCAAACAGGAAATGCCCTGAAGCAGGTAATACTTCGGGGTTGTTCCGGGGAAACTCGGCTCATTATGGTCGCGCAAGGCTTTTCTGCTCCCACAATGCCTCCTTTTTCAGGGCGAAGGGGCGCTGCCAGGGAACTCAACCATAAACGCTGTCTGGATAAAGATGCTTTGTCCCAAACAAGCTCTGAAATCCAAGGTCGACCCTAAACTCCTTATCTGCAGCTTGGTAGGTTAGGTGCTTAACATACCTTCGGAAACAAAAATATCCACGGGAGCGCTGTCGCTTTGTGCAGCTCGCAGTTTCCTCGCTGTATATTGTGTCAAATGATTTTGATTGGAAAAATATCAGCAGATGCACCTTTTATTTCCAGCCGTCACGGGACATTTCTCTTTCTCCGCGGGTTCCTCTTCATTACATATGCCTAGCTTTTTTTAAAAATCAGCCCTGAAATGTACTTTTCCTTAATCCTCCCCTCAGTGAAGGTGCAGGCCTGTGTGCTTTTGTACAGTCCCTTTGATGGCGGCTGATGGCCATTGAGTAGCTTTCTGAGAGCTCCGGCCTTTAAGAAGCTTGAGCTGGGTTTTTGTGTGCAGCTCTTAAAACTGAAGAAGGAGAAAGAGAGGGGCCCAGCAGCGGGAGGGAATCCGACTTTACTCCTTGCCCTCAGTACAGTCCATATCCCCCCTAGCGCACCCCATCTGTCTGTGACAATAATGTTGACGAGGCCAGGTTTGTGGTTTCTGGTATGTAAACCTTGCCACTGGGAACCATACGCTATACAATTTTTATTCTTTGCGTACTCTCCTCTTTCTTGCTTTTGCTTCCTCTCCCAGACTAATTGTAAAGAGGTTGCAGACAAAGCGGCCTCAGCAGTCACAGTATGGATTTCTTTTTCTTTCTTTTTATTCAGCTCAGTCTATTGTTGTTGCACAGCTGCAGCAGCTACAGACGAATACAACGGGGAGGAAAAAAAAATGTAGATTACACTGAAAATATAAACTACCACTTTATTGGGATATTTCAGACACTAATTGAATTTTTGCATCAGCAATTTCCCTTAAAATACCAGACTCTATTCAGAAAGGTTGTGAATATTTTATAGAAGCTTGAAGAGATGAAAGTATTCAGTATTTCTTAAGTAAATTATAGATTAGCGTTTTTCTTTCTTATCCCTTAAGTCACGTGGCGACCCCTCTCATTCATCTTAGGTTGGTCCCTGGTTGTAAAAGTGATGATGCAGCCTGTGTTGCAGGATAGGAAACAGACTTTATTTAAGCACGTCTCTTATAGTGTGTCTTCTCTGTATCTCCCTCCTGTGGCTAAATAAGGAAGTGAACACGTTGGAAAGAAGAAAAAAATAAATAAATAAATAAAATGAAAGTGATTAGAACTTGGCTCCTCCAAAAATTACTCAGCCATTAAATCTTTAAACATTATTTTAATGAACCCTGTGGGCCTTGGTTGTCATTTTTATTCATTTATTCTCAGTGCAGCCAGTCCCTGAACATGGATCCTCCCTCCCTGCCTGCCTGCCTGCCTGGCTGGCTGTTTGCTCCCTCTGTTGGTCATCAATAATACTACTGCTGCTCCCTTACCCCCTGTTTGCCCCCCTTTACCCCCATGTCTGCTACACACTGGGACATTACCATTCGGTGAGACTGACTGGCTTTGGTAAAGGGAGACGATGGGGCTCCAGCAGGGGGTACTCCTACGCTCAAAGCGCTCTTTTTGCAGCGACCGAGCCGCCAGATCTCTTTGTTATCGTTGGACGCCCACGTGCCGTTGCTGGAGAAACAGGGATCGACACAATCTCTGAATCTGCGTGAATAAACTCCGCGTGTTGAGCTCTTGACCTTGCGGGGAAATTGAGATTCATCCCTCGTGTGCTTGTGTGAAATGATAAATGTGACATTTGTTATGTAATTCAAGGTTAATCTATTACATAGCATCATTGTGGACGGATATTGTGGACAGTTTCTGACTGCAGAGAGAGAGATCACAGATGGATCAAGGCAGCGGGAAGATATTTTGCAGTTGAGGTTCAGGTTCCTTATGTTCCCTAAAGCCTTCCATACTGAATAAATAATAGCTGCAGTTCACTCATCTCAACAGCAAGTGTCACCAGCGAGCAGGCTAATGCTACCAGCTGCCAGCAACACATGGGAGGGCCAGTGTTTGCCTATTGATAAGTCGATTCCAATAAGGAAGTTTGAAGGACATACACTGAGATTATCGGATTGTTTCCATGTCCATGGCGTTTATCCTGCATATGTTTATGTCATGTACAATGCAGAATATGCATGCAGGTTCCTCGTTTAAAAAATAAAAATAAAGCTCGGGTCCTTCCTCTGAGGGACTGTAGATCCTCCAGAAGGTCGTGACCTCTGGCGTAGAGGTCACAGGCCCACTAACCATCTGTCCACACAGCAATGACGAGTTTTATGTCCTCGTGTCCTCGTTTGTTAAGGAACACGCTCGTTAAAACGTGACAATAACTAATAAAGGACACGTTTGCTTCTTCTTTTGTGCTTCTCGCCGTTAAATATTTCCTCGACTGTTAACACGTTTGCGGGGTTTTTTTTTTCTTTCTACTTTGACACCTGATTCGACACCTTTGTGCCAACAGAGGAAGAGGAAACAATAACAGTGACAATTTGCCACCGTGTGTCATAAGCCAAGCCCCCCCTTTTGAATCTGCGCCACTTCACCTCCTTTGTCATTCAAATAACCTCATGAATATTTCACTCCCCTGATTCTGACGGCTGCGTGGAAGAAGGGAGGGAGAAGGAGGTAGAGGCACGGGGACATGAAAGAGTCGTAATCTTCAACGTGGCGTGGTTTTTAGTCACAGTAATGACCTGTGTGGTGACAGGCGAAGCTCAGGCTTCGTGTGTAATTGAAGTGTGAGACGACATGTCACATCACAGCCCAGAAATCACAGTACACACGCACACACACACACACACACAAATACTTCCAGTGTGCCTCAATAAGTCTTTTCTTTCCCTCACATCCTTCTGTCCTTGAAAGGATCGTCTGCTTTTTCCACCTTTTTTTTTTTTTTTTTTCATGGCTTTCACAGTTTTCTGCATTTTTCTGAGAAAAGCTTTACAAAAGCAGCCTGCATGAAATCACAACACAGCCTTAATTATACAAGTGTCAAGCGCCACAGTCACCTTGTTGTGCGGACCAGCCTGTTTGTTTGCCGTTACACTGTAGCCCTGCAGGACTCACAGCCTGAATGTAGCCTCTGGGCCGATTAGTGGGTGAAAGGTAAAGCTAATGAGGCGAGTGGAGGAAATACTCGTAACCTATGAATACACTCTGACAAAGGCCAGCACTGAAACACAGGAAATGAAGGTGCTCTTGACGTGGCCTTCGACTTCTGTGAAGTGGCGTTAGAGCATATTGTGATGAATAATGCTTTACACTCATAAGAGACCGATAATATTTCCTCGACTTTGAGCGGCTTTGCTTTCAGTCGAGAATAATCATCATCACCGAAACGTCATAACTCACTCATATATATATATAGCAGTTGTACGTGTGTGTACACATATATTAATGATATGCAGCGTGGCCCCTTTAAGAGCCCAATGTCCTTTTTTGAGAATGAGCCCAGACGCGGAGCTCTGTGTGTGCTGACCGTGGCCTCTGGATTGGTCACCGGGATGGGGGTGGAGGGGTGGGGGACTGCAGCAGAGGAAGGGCTAACTGATTCTAACCTCCCCAGCCCCCGTTTAGACCAAACGGCAGCCTCACCACGCTGCGTGCCCTTATCTACCAATGGAATGCAACAGCTGTGTGGGGGAGAGACAGGGTGGGCTGGCTGAAACCCCCCTGCCAGACCCCTGCACAGCCACCCCCCCTCCACCTCCACCCCAACCAAGCGACCGGCTCCTGAAAGGCAGCTCAACTAAAAAGTGAGCTAGACACAGTGAGAGACTCGGCAGGGCTGCTGCACATTCAAAATAGTGGGAGAGGGAGGGAACACAGAGATAGAGAGAGAGAGAGAGAAGGAGAGTCAGGGACAGGCAGTGCTGAAAAGGAGAGCACAAAGAGAAGGAAAGTGGAGCAGGGGAGGGGAACAGGAGGCTGGGTGAAGGGAGAGGGAAAGACAAAAGAAGGAGAGGGGAGACATAGCAGGGTGAACGGAGGGGACTGAGCAAATGGCTACGGAGGAGACGGCGGGGGGAGCCAGGAAAGCCACCAAGAGCAAACTGTTTGAGTTCCTGGTCCATGGAGTGGTGAGTGGCGCTGTCCGTCATTCCCGTGAAGGCAGCTTGGCTCTGGCATGCATCTGTGTGTGTGTGTATGTGTGTGGGTGTGTGTGTGTGTGCGCATGAGTCGGCGCAGCAGCAGCAGCAGCAGCAGCAGCGGTCTGTGTGTGAGAGATAGCTGGGTAAGCTGGCCATGTGAAGGTTATTTCCAGCCCCCTGGATCTCAGCCTGTTATGAGATGGCTTGAAAGAATAAGAAGTGGAGCAGCATGGATGGATGAATGGATGGATGGATGGAGCTGAGCAGGGGAAGGATGGGGGTGGGTGGAGGGGCAAGAGGATTTCTAAAACAAAAATGGATAGTTGTAGATATAGAAGCTAAGCAGCAGCAGCAGAAAGCAGCAGCAGAAAGCAGCCAGCTCCACCTTTGGCTAACAGAGGAGCTCAGTGAGCATGCTTCCCTGGGAGTCACACACAGTATGGGGGAAATGACAAGTCCGCTCAAAACAACACACACTCAGAGCCGCCTGCAAGGCAGCGTGTTGTCGGTCGGTGCAGGGATTTGAACCCGTAAGGTCACGAGACAATCGGACGTAGTATCGTAGACGGAGACGAGGCAGGCGGCCAATCCTGGAAATCGTGCAGAACAATCGGTCCATTCATGTGAAGCTAGCGTGAAATGTCAAGTCAAGTGTTGCTTATGGTTAAAGGGTTAGGCAACTATTACCATAAGCCACAGGGTACAGTAGCAGGTTGTTTCACCAGCGGACTGAAGTCTTCTTAATTATACTTTGTTGTTGTTGAAAGTTTTAACAGATGTGACTTTGACAGTGAAGCCTGTGAATACATTGGTCATTTATGGTGGTTCCCAGTGGTTTTCTGTTTGTTTGTTTGTTTGTTTGTTTGTTTTTGGTTGTGACCCCGTAATATGAAACCTGTAACTCTTCATCACAGGTTGTCCATGAGTCCAGCTGATGAGTGATTTTCTCTTCTCAGATATAAGTATTCTTGGGAGAGAAAATGACCTGTAACAAAATGACCCTCGACGTTGTGACTCTTGATTAATGCTTTAAATCTCAAGTCTGCCGTCATGCTCCTTATTATAATATGTTTTAAAGCCCTGAAGAGGTAAAAAAAAAAAAAATTACACAGTAAAATTAAAAGAATCAACATTTTGTCCAGTTTTTACTATTTTCTACCCCCCAAAGATCATCTGGTGACCACTCAGATGAGTCTCTAAACTGCTCGTAAGGGTCCCGACACCTGAGTTAAAGAGTATTTCTCTACAACGTCTATTTCTAAAGATAAAACGATTAGTCAATTAATTGCTTAGTGGAATTATTTTGATAATCAATTAAATGTCACATGTGAGTATGTCCTGAATATTGGACATTAGACAATATGTTATCTTGGCAACGTTTTAATACTCCAAATTATTAATCAAATAATCAAGAAAGCGATCTTAACGGACCATAAACGTACATCTTCTGAACTCTTTGTAGTTTCTACACCTTTGGCATCACTTTCTAAGCCTGAAATCCATCAGGAAGGTCAAACACACTTCATAAACCTTTTAGATCAAAGTCTAAAAAAAACAAAAAAAAAACACACAGAAGTCAGTTGACTAAGTTCTGGTTTGAGACTTAACTCCATTTTAATCAGCGCTGATGTTGGGCGTAGAGCCACTGGGTAGATTTATATACTGAAACAAGATGAGGTATTGTCTCTTTGACAGGAGCGGTCATTAAAGGGCTTCGGTGCTGAAACCCGGTGCACAGAGACAGACTTTAGGCAACAATGGACCAAGTGATTGATGAGCCAGATGAGTGTGTCCTCTCAACAGACCAATTAACCTTGATGAGGCTCTGGCTGCTCCAAGCCAAATATTTCCCTCTGCTTATTTTCTCTCATGCCCGCCCCTCCCCTCTCTCTCCCCTCTCTCTCCCCTCTCTCCCCTCTCTCTCCCCTCTCTCCCCTCCTCTCCTTCTCTCCCCCAGATTTTTAAGATGGAAAAGTCTTGTTATAACAGTTGCGGCAGGTTGCTCGCTGCGTGTACTGCAGAATGAAGAAATATTTATATTGTGGGGTATGGAGATGATTCAGTGCAGTTTTTTAGCTTGTGGCGACCCCCCTCCCCCCCCTACCTCCACCCCTCCCTACATTAAACAAAGCAACTTACAGGTTTTATACATACATTTTCAAATCCATTTACACAAACTTATATTTAAACACAGTATATACAAACATTGTTGTGGTTACTGAAGGTCGTAGTGTTCCTGCCTCCCAGCAGTGTGTGAGTGTGTGTGTGTGTGTGTGTGTGTGTGTGTGGTTCTAGGACTGATGGGTGGGCTGAAGGCCTGGCTGAGGTCTCTTCCTCCTTCACTCTCATTATCTGCGTACACTTACCTCCAGCAGTATCTCGCATTGCAGATACTGTAATTTTGATTCGTCTTTGCGCCGGTTTGGAGACATTTCTGCCTCCACGTCTCCAGAAACAACGGAGGCCGGTGAAACTTCAGCTGCGGTGGTCGCAAACACTGAAAAGAGACGTTTAAATCGTTTAAAAAAAAGCCACAAAGTCCTGATTAAAGGACGGCCGGATAATTCACAGACCTTGATCGGTTTCCATTGAAGCTACTTTCTACCAAACACTGTTCGGCGTAATGAGGACGCTGTTTTACAAAAGATAAATGATACAACTTTAAAAATGAAGTTCTGTTCACATCTGTTGTATTTGGATGCAGGTGTATATATCTCGAAATCTAAACGACCTGCGTAGTTAAATAACACGCTGAACCATTTAAACTAAATAATAATTTTAATAATTATAATAATTATTAATGTCTGTTTGCCAATTGGTCGATCAATCACTGAAATATCTCAACAACTATCTGAAATTCGATACAAACGTCGGCTGTTTCTCTTTAAGATGAATTTTAATAACTTTGTGAGCTCCTTCGATTTTAACGTATTGCTTCGTCATCGGCTCAAAATGTCAATTTTGGCTTATGACCAAATAACATTCGTATCGGCCTCACCTGTACCTGTGTTTAGTGCTAGTTAGCATATGCTAACATGCTAAATTAAGATGGTGACCATGGTGAACGTTATACCTGCTGCTGAACATTGTTATCATTAAACAGCACAGTCTCGTTTCTATAGTGATATGGACAAAATCACATATAAAATAATCATCATTTATTTTTTAAAGGTTTCAGGAGTCCAATCGAAGCCTTTAAGAGGCCATCCGTATTACAACACACAGATTCATATGTTTAGTACAGTGTGGGTTAAGTTTGGCCTCTTCAAATCCCTCCAGTCTTTCCATAGATGCCAACACACTTCTCAGATATCCATCCACATGGCAGATTCGATTGCCGGCTGGCCGGCTCGCAGAGCTCCTGGCAGCGTGTTGGAGTCCGTTCAGCAGGTCAGATTATAGACTACCACTCATTGTGTGTGTGTCGATTCAGGGGAAATTCATCTTACACATTATCCAGCGATCCTTTTGTGTATCTAATATCTTGAAAGGCTCAGGCTGGTTGTAACAGCAGCAGTCTGTGTGTGTGTGTGTGTGTGTGTGTCTGGGCGGGTCTGGCTGCTGAAAAGCCTGAAAGTGTCTGTGCAGATGTATGAAGAGGCCGTTGTTGAACTGGTGAGACTCCACAAGGTGACAACGTTTGGAGCAGGAGGCCCCCCGACCATATGTTGTTTTATCCTCTCCCTGTTTGGAGACCCTTCTCAGTTGCTCTGACCCCCCACCAACCGCGCCCCCCACCAGAGTGACAGCAGCGCCTGCTCAGGCTTCTTACCACAGGATCTCTGCTTGGTCACCATTTCAAAGGGCACATAACACATCGGCCGTAGCCTGTTGTACGCTGTCAGTTTGACTTGTTACATTTCTTTGCATTTAGAGTATATCCTCACAGTTTAATACCATCTGTTTTTGTTTTTTTGCTGTCCCTGCTCTTTGTTTGTTTTCTGCTTAAAGGTTTTTTTTTGTTTTTTTTTTTTTCACGTGTGTGTTTGTGGACAGTCTAAAGATCATATCAGATATGTGTATACGTGTCATGATCGGCGGCTAGAAGCAACAGACAGTATCAAACGATTAGAAGTTCAGAGCCGCCGTGGGTTGTGAAACTCTGTTGGCTATTTGTGTCGTTGTTCTGGTGAACGGCGAGTGAAAAATACACTCTCACTCATCTTTCACAGTTTAAAACGTCCAGCGCGACACGTTCTCTGTCTTTCTGTAGAATATTTATAGTTTTATTCACTTCCATATTTTATTTAGTACAATTTTCCTCTCCAGTAACTTTCATTTCATTCTACTTTATACTTTATTTATTAGGCACTTTGTAGATTTTAAATACAAACCTGTGATGACTTTATGAAATATAATAATCAAAAGCATCCAACTGTCGGTGTTGGATTAAACAGTACGCTGATAATCATACGCCTCATGCTCCCTTTAACTTCTCAATTAAGTTATGTGATTAAATGCAAATATTAAGTTATAAGTTATTTAAACTGGATTTAATACATGCCTCACGATTAAGTGATCATGCTTTAAGGTCCATGTTATGTTCGGTTAGATTGTTCCTTAGTGTCCATTTTACCAAATAAAAGTAACTGCAGTCGTCACACTTTGTCCAGTTGGTACATTAAAATGTGAAATAATAATAATATATCAGATCATAACTCTGCTGCTTAAAAAGTACTTTTAGTTGTGACACATTTTGCTGCTAATACTTTAAATACAGTAAAAGTTTGAATGAAGTATTTGTTACTTGTAGTACTGCTGCTTTAGATCAGTTGTTCTCTGTAGCGTTCGGCCTTAAGTTTCTGTGGTTCTTTACAGAACAGGAGGAGGTTTCGTGTTCTGGAGGATATTCAAAGAGTTTCTTTCTATCATACGAACCCACTCAGACAATTAACTGAGGCGGGAAGCAGCTGTTGACATGAGAGTGACAAGCACAGGTGAGAGTTCGCCAGTTGTTCCCAGGCGTCAAAGGAGGGAGTGTGGGACTGAGGGCTCTGACACTGTTTGCATTGTTTAGTGTGTGTGTGTGTATGCGTGTGTGTGTGTGTGTGTGTGTGTGCTGCAAAAAAAAAAAAAAAAGTCTGTTTTTCAGCCGTCAAAAACATGATTTTTGTTTACAGGCGACAATAGAACAAAAGAAAAACTAGACGATCAAATCCGTTCTCAGCACAGATGATCTCGTTTCTTGCATTTTCTGGATATTTGAGTTAGTATCTTTAAAGAAGTAAAGCTGATCGCTGCTCAAGTATCAGCGGATTGTTTTAAAATGACTGCATCTCACACCGGATTCATTTCATTAACACTTTAAATGACACGCTACCATATATCTTACAGTATCAACCATCCAACACACGACACACTCCTCAAAGCTTCTCTATAAAACGGTTTTCTTTCATGTTCGTGGCTCCAAATAGAAAAGTTTTAAAACACGGATCTCGTGTAAATTGACTAAATTGTGCAAATCATCATTCATGTTTACCAGCTCGGCTGATGTTTGATCGCTGAAAGGTTACCAAAGGTAGGCAGAAGAGAGGCCGTGTTTGTTTTGGTCTGTTGGCAGAGAAAGTCTTCCTGGTTGTAACCGGAGCACACGCCAGAATTTCACTTCAAACAGGGCAAATCTGAAACTGATGTGAAAAGAAACTGATCCCATGTTGCATCTAACTCTCCTTTGTTCTATTTTTTTTCTATAAAGTAATTTGTGATTCTAATTAATCAGGCATCACAGTAGAAGATGTTTTCTTCATACATGTTGACCCTCCTTTCTCCTGCTCTCTCCTCGCCAGCGTCCTGGCATGCCGTCTGGAGCGAGGATGCCCCACCAGGGAGCTCCTATGGGCCCCCCCGGTCCACCGTACGGAGGGAGCCCGGCGGTGCGGCCCGGCCTGCCCTCCCCGGTGATGGAGCCCAGTCGTAAGAGGCCTGCCCCCTCCCAGCAGGTCCAGCAGCAGCAGCAACAGCAGCAGCAGCAACAGGCCGTCCAGAACCGGGCCAGAAAGTGAGTCTGAATCCAGTCACCTCCTTCCTGAACGCTGCATGGTTTGCATCTAGTAGCTCCTCTTAGTGTGCAGACGACAACGGCCATGGTTCTACTTCCAACCTAACAAGTCAGAAATGAATGAGTGAATGGATTTGCTCATATTGGCAAATTAAAACAAGCAATATTTTTTTGTCTTGTTACACCGAGCAGCAAAAACTGTCAAGTAGCGGACGTATGTAATAAATTCATACTTAGTTTTACTTTGATTTTTCACTCTTTGATAACACAGTTCCTGATTTAACTGGTGATTTTTGCTAATTTTAGACTCTATTTATTCTAATGAGGCATTTTTCTTTGTTTATATGATTATAAATTGATTCATTTGGTTTTGGACTGTTTGAAGACACAACTTTGGGTTACTTGAAGCTGAGAGGAAAATGTTTTTAACATTGTATAGTTTAAAAATCTGATCTTCAGATTGACATGTCAGAAATCCCGTTGATGAAGTGAAACCATCCCCCTTTGTGTGTTTCTGTACAGCTTTCATTTCACTATTTGTTTTTTAGTTTTCGAGCTTGAACATTGCCTCCTTCCCCCTGCATCTTTTGGCCTTGCTCGCTGCTCTTCGCATCCAAATCACTGACACGGCTGAATGTTTCCACTCTGCTCCTCCTCTGTGTGTCTTTTGTGTGTTTTTTTTTTTGTAGCCTCGTGTGCACCTTCATATTCATGTGGCGTCCACCCAGATGTCTGCAGACGCTCAGCCTCTAGTATCTTCTCTAGCGTCTATTGTCAGATATACAACTAGTGTGTAGGAAAGATCAGTATCCCAGACACACACACACACACACACACCTGCACACAGACAGTAGATGTATGTCTGAGTGTGTGGCAGGTATGGTCATTAGAAAGACGATCAATATGCGTACACTGTCTCTCTCTCCGTTTTAATCTCACTGTATCTGCAGCACGATTGATCCGCTTACAATTAAGCAGGCTTGTCGAACAGGTTCAGGGGAAATGTTGTCCTGCGTCGGGGGCCGCAACCCCCAGGAGCGGCCCCGGCTGGCTGCGGAGGGTCTGATCTGATCGATGGTCCGGGGTGACCTATTCAGGTGTCTGTGTCTCTTTGTGAGAGTGTGTGTGTGTGTCCTCTGGCAAACACGTTGATGTCCCGGCTCTCCGTCCTCCTCCATCCTGCTCGGACGCCACCGGCTGCCAGCTGTGGGTGCGCCACCTGTGTTCGCAGTGTCATTGAGAGCTTATGTTCCCAGAAAGTTGAGGCTAAAAATAGGGCTTGATTCCTGTTTTCTTTTTTTTTCTTTTTTTTGCATAAAGTGATATGAATAGTTTTGTATCACCCTGAACACAATGAAGTCAAAGTTGTAGCTGTGCTCTTGTGCTTCTCAGAAAGTGTGTTAAAGTGAGATCGTGACCACAAGAGACAATTTTGGGATAATATTAAGTGCTAAAAAAAATAACGCAGCATCATCATGGACATTAAATGTCAGATGTTTAAAAACTAGAGCTGAAACCAAAAAAATGTTTTTCCAATTTTACATTATAGAAGACTGATTAATAAATAAGAAAAAAAACACATGATCCGGAGATTAACTGATACAACAGGGATATCAGGGTGACCTTTAACATCCGAAGGTTGATGTCAAGCTACTTCTTTCCTTTCGCTAATAATTCGGTTACCCGGGACACTTCAGGTTGCTTAGGAACGTCGCTATATTTATGCAGTAATGAAACAGGTTTCTTGGTGTGAGGCCAGAGGGTTTACGGTACTTAAACCCTTTCTGGCAAAGAGATTTAACAGAAAAAAAACCAAAAAAAAGTGTGAGATTAAGTTTGAAAACTGATTTGCATGTTGTCTTCACCCAACACACATTATCACATCAACGCAACGTCCATATTTTTAGAGCAACCCTGAGCTTAAAACTCACATGCCGCTTGTCTCCTCCCGTCCCTGTGTTGCTCCCTGTGTTGTCCATTATCAGTGTATTGTCTGTCTGTCTGTGTGTGAAGCATGATTGTTTTGGATCACTGAGAAACTTTGTTGAATGAGCGTGTCCCTCAGACGAGCAGGACGCCTCGCTGGGTCCTCCTCTGCTGCACTTTGTGCGTGCATGGACACAGTTACACGTTCATCCCAGTGCCTGCCCTTGTCTGAGTTTTAGAGTTTGCACCTACTAACAGACCCTTGAACTTAACACACATCCAGCACATACCGACATACCAGGAACCACCAGGTGTTACCCCTCTGACATCCTTCTTTCTGCCGCTGAGTGTGTGTCTCGTCACAACTCTAATCGGACAACCTTCGAATCCTCACCAATTCTTAGGAAGCCAGTCGGATTCCCCGGAGCCAATGAGATGCCGGCCAGGCAGATGGACATGAGAGAGCCCCAATCAGATCCCACGCTCGGATCAAAGTAGGAGTTTATTCTGCTGCATGTCCGTTTTCTCACATTTGATGACTCTGGCCTTTTTTTTAGCCTTTCACCTGAGCTCAAGCGCTCCTTGAATGAGTTGTCATGGCCAAAACATACATGTACGTTCAGCCTTTCTAGAGTAGTTGACACCTAAAACGTAGTGGTGCATGCTTTGGACTGGAGCATGGCATGATGGGAACAGTTTCTGTTGCAGCTAGAGCAGAAAAGTAGACTCCAATATCGAACCTTTTTTAAGACATTGTAAAGTGTCAGATGTTGTGATGCAGGTTTGTGCTTTTCCTTTGCAATGCAACCCAAGGATCTTTGACTTCTCCTTGCAGCGGGCTTCTTTCAGTATCTGGCATGCTGATGTAACACACGGCTTCACAGAGCAGTGCAGTGCTCCGTGACTGGACATTTCTCTACACTGCAAAAACAAAACTTCTACCAATAAGAAAAATGGTTTGCAGCTATCAAACAGCCAAGATATGATGTATGAAAACCACCTCTTGTACTATCTATCACTAGTTGTATTAAGTCATTGTCGGCCATCATTGAGCACCTTGATTTTTCAGGTTAGCCCAAAACAACTTTTGTTATTTTATCGTTTTTGACAATAGTAAACAATATCAGTTTATATCACAATATAAACTGATATTGTGATATTTTAATTACCTATGCTGTGATAGAGGATTTTATCCATATCACTCAACCATATCAAAAATGATGTGAGGTTAGCTGATTGTTAAAGGAGTAGTCTGACTCTTATTTGCTTTCTAAGCGTTAAATAGAGAAGATCGATACTTCAGTTTTTTTTTCGCAGCTCAACAGAAACATCAAATGTTTTAAAACAGACTTGAAAAAAAATGTGGATTTATCCTTTAAAAGTGACTTAAAAGAATGAAATCGGTGAAACTTTTAAATGAAATTTAAAAACAAATCTCCTTGAAATCAGGTTCTGTCATTATCTGAGTCAATATGAGTCAATATCTTAAAACGGGACGAGAGAAAAATATATAAAACCCTTGAAATAACACGTGAATTCCACCGTTTTCTTTCTAGCCTTCAGTTCTTTGCAGGATTTTATAACACACACACACACACACACACACACACGAGAGCAGCTTTATTTATTTATTTATTATTAAGGTTCAGTTTTCCTTGAATTACCCGTTTTGCAGTGTAGTAGGTGCTTTTACACGGTGTCCTTCTGCAGGCACCAACAACAGAACACTTGCATGAGTTTTCATTCCACATATCACAGGTGTCCACAGAATTCTTTTTTGATGGCATTTTTAATGAAATTTGGACAGAAAGCTTCTTTTCTGTTATATAATATTAAAATCAGTGTCAACGGGTGAGAAAGTTCTGACGAAAACTCACCAACCTTTTATTCTCATTACCTTCCTGGTACGTATAAATCGGTAAACACATGTTGTCCTCACACAGAAGGAAATGCCTGGAATTCGTGAATGAAAATATCTACACACACACACACATTATACACACTACCATGCACACCCTCTTCTTAGTGAAAATCATTCCTCTGCATTCCCAAAATTTCATGAACACACATCCTGTCACCATCTAAACCCCTGCTGCAACGGCCCCACTGTGTGTGTGTGTGTGTGTGTGTGTGTGTGTGTGTGAGAGAGAGAGTGCAATGAGAACATGTCAAGCACAAGATGTGTGATGTGACATTTTTTTGGCTGTTCAAGGCTCTCGCTCTCCAGGTGGACTGCTGCATTACAGAGAACACACACACACACACACACACATATGCATTCTCTCTCTCTGTCTCTCTCTCTCTCTCTCTCTCTCTCACACACACACACAGCTGGGACGCTGGGGTGCTGGATATGGCCCAGCATTTTAGCAGATGGCCTGGATGCTACGCTATCAGTCACCATAGTAACATGCTCTCTTTTTCCTCTTTCTCTCTGTCTTTCTCTCCCTCTCTCTAGTGCTAAGAGAAGGAAAATGGCAGACAAGATTCTTCCGCAAAGGGTGAGGCTGCATATTTTATTTTATTTTTTACCTTTGTTGCTCTGTTTTTTTTTCTGTGTGTGTGTGTGTTTGTTATTATCTTTTGTGTGCAGAGTCGTAAGAAAAAATCCTGGTCCTGGTTTAGATGTCAGGGGTTCTTGGAAAGGCGCAGAGGGCCAGATAATTATGTGTTGTTTCCAAATGAGAAGGGAGAGGATGAGTCAAGCGATCAGGAGGTTTTAGGGTTTCATTCTGTCATTCGGACGGTGGCTCACTGATTTAAATTGGAATAGTCAGCAGGATATGGCTAAGACGCAACCGCAAGTCGGACCGAAAGAGGTGGCAGAATCGCCACATTACCACAGGTGAGTCTGTGATTGTCATCCCGCGGTCTCAGCTTTTTCGGCCCCGCGCCTACGCCATCACCTCACCATATTTTGGCCAGCAGCACACAGAGGCGCTTTCACACCGAGACTGTGGAGGTCTGGAGACTGCGAGCGTCTGGGTTCTGGTCTTATCCCCTAACATAACCCAGACGGGGAGATAGCAGTAGGCATGGCTGGGGGCGCCACTCCACAATAATGAGTCAGGGACAGGGAATGTTTAGCACACTCCTCCGTCTGCTCGGCACCTCGGCCCGGTGAAAAGCAACGAGATTAAGATAGAGAAGGAATGAGAGGGAACAATGAAGGCAGCCATTTAGAATGAAACATGAAAGAGGGAAGCAAAGGGAGGGAGGGAGGGAGGGAGGGAGGGAGGGAGGGAAGAGAAGGAGGTGACTGTAGGATGTGTGTGTGTGTGTGTGCAGTTTGGTAAGCAGAAGCCCTTGATGCTTGGAGGACTTTCATCGGTATGGTAATGTCTCTGTGCAGGCTGGTCGGCTGCACACTCTGCATCTCATTTTTTTTTCCTCCAGTGTCCTCAGGATGGTGTGAAGCTACAGTATTAATGACAGACTGGGCAGCGGCTTCTCTGTCATCTCCTCAAGAGTAAAATAAGTCTCGCGTACAGTTAATTTATATATTGAGGCAATCAGATGCAATGACACGGCGGGACGTTGATGAGAAGTCCTTAAAGTGCTTTAAAACATCCACAAATCCATCTCCCTCCGTCTCTGAGGAGGATTGTGTAATATGATTGAAAGCTCCAGAACAGCCACTAATGGACCTTGGTGAGATTGAGGTTTTTTTGATGTCTCAAAAGAGACATTGTTGTTGTTGGTGTGTGTGTGTGTGTGTGTGTTTTCTTTTAGTTTCTCTGGTTACATTCAAGCAGCAGGACTTCTTTCATGTTTAACCCCTTAAACCTCACTCACCATGATTTTGCCCAGAACTTTTATTTTTAACTTAAACTTTAATTTTTAGTAGTAGCTCCAAATTTCCAAAGATACAAATTATGATTCAAATTTTGTGAGAAAAAAAAAAGGTCCGAAATGATGCACAAAACATATTTTCTGTGTTTCTGAGCTGGAACAAGATGATACAGAAGGAATAAGAGGTTTTTTCCGACCATAAAGCTGCTTAAAGCTGAAATTAAAGTCATTAAGACGTTAAGATGGACGTTAAAATGTCCCCGAAACGGGACAGCGGGCCCACTTATGATATCCAGCTGGTATCTGTGCAGATAATCAGACTGTCCGATCCGAATTGATTGTTGTGTTTCCTCCGAGCAGATCCGTGAGCTGGTCCCCGAGTCTCAGGCTTACATGGATCTGCTGGCGTTTGAGCGCAAACTGGACCAGACCATCATGCGCAAACGTGTGGACATCCAGGAAGCACTGAAGAGACCAATGAAGGTGAAGAGACGAAGTCATGACTCATGAGTAGCCTGTGTGCCCTGAGCTCCGGGTGTCAGTCACCTCCAAACATAAGAAATCTTAATCTGCTGTTGTTTTGGTTTTATCAGATCAGGTCAAACAGGGCAGCGATTTTTGTGGAATGTCCCTTTAAATTGTGGTGTTTTTTTTGTGCCCTTGTGTCAGCAGCAAAAGCGTAAACTGAGACTCTACATATCAAACACCTTCAACCCTGCCAGACCCGACGCCGATGACTCCGACGGCAGCATTGCATCATGGGAACTGCGCGTCGAGGGGAAGTTGCTGGATGATGTGAGTGTAGTTCATCTACATGACACAATGTGCACGTTTATAACGGTTTCTGCGATATTGATCCTCTGCAGCATGTAGCGTTACGTCTCGTCTCTGGTGGATGAATTTAGTGAGAGTGAAATTGCAGCTTGTCCTTTAAAAAATAAATAAATAATAATAAAAATAATAACTGAGATCATAATCTTCCCATTTAGTCTGAAAGCGCGCCGCTCTTTGATCCCAGAGCTGCTCTGGGTGGATTTTTGGCCTGCAGTCAAGACTCAGTAATGATGTGTTCAAACGTCTTCGGACACAAAAGTATCAGCTGGTTTGGAATATAAATGAATTATTGATGTTTTGATGAGTGTTTAGAGAGAGACTGTAGACGCAGCATGAAAAGCAGAATCATCTTATATTTGTTTTTGCACCGTTTTTTTTTTATTTTTATTTTTTTGCTTCAAAAGGACTCTTGATATTCTCAGCAGTCCGGGGCAAGGCCGTCATTTCACAGCGGTAGGAAGCATTTAGGTTTCACAAACCACAAATATTTCTGGTTGAGCTCAGAGGAAGTGGACCCTGAGAATGTCTGCTGTCTCACTTTTTTTTTTTTTTTCTTTTTTTGGGATTTTTGTTTTTTGATCTTAGTCAGCCTCTTGCGGGTTTTTGATGAGTAATGTTGCTATAAGTAAAGTCGTGGTGACGAGTGTTTCCGTTTGTGCTCTTGCTTATGTTGTGTATAGATGTTGTCTTGTGTCTGATTTTGGATATTAACCGACCACGTGTGTCTGTCCGTTTTTACAGCCGGGGAAACAGAAGAAGAAGTTCTCGTCGTTTTTTAAGAGCCTGGTGATCGAGCTGGATAAAGACCTGTACGGTCCAGACAACCACCTGGTTGAGGTCAGTTTTAGGTGTGAGGTCCACTTAAATTAAAAAGTGACTTAGACTTGTGATGGTGAAACACAACTGTTAATTATGATATTTTCAGTTTTAAAAACTCCTGTGTGGGTGCTTTAATGTCACTGAGACATTGTTTTCCTGCTTCTGACAAGTCAAAATATTTGCCAGGAAAAACAAAATAAAATAAAAAAATAAATCAAATCTGAAATAGACCTTTTCCACAGCAGACATTTCGACTTGTCATAGAAGGAATATCGCAGGTAATTTCATTAACGATGACTGTTGCGTTCAAGTGTCCCAGTAAGTCATGACAGCGGGTATGTTCCCATTACAGACTGAAGTGGCTCAAATCAGCAACAGCGATGGGGGTCAAGTTTCTATTCATAACCGAACGCTGCTACGTTTATGACCGGACTGTCACACAAATGATATTATACTGTTGTTAAATCTGTACAAGGGTGGCAGAAAAATCAGTCCGTCAGCACAAAAAAGCATT
Organism: Pampus argenteus; assembly: GCA_036937835.1. Lineage (NCBI taxonomy): Eukaryota > Metazoa > Chordata > Actinopteri > Scombriformes > Stromateidae > Pampus > Pampus argenteus. The sequence goes on along the minus strand of CM072880.1, from coordinate 4,829,075 downwards.
CGATCTGACTTTTTTTTTTTTTTTTATCATAATTGAGCATTCAGAGCTGTAACGTGAACGTGGCCAGTTTGACCGTGAACCAGCATGAATACCGGGACCCTGAAAGTGAGGCAGCGAAAGTGAATTCAGTCGTTTTATTATTAACATCTGTGCTTTTACTACTGCGACATATCAAAAATGTCCTTCGTGAAAAAAAAAAAAAAAAAGGCCTATAGCGAGTATTTAATTTACAATGAGTCGCAGCACAATAATAATAAAAAATTAATAATAATAAAAAAATAAATTAATAAATACATCAGTGTTTTGTTTTATTTTTTGACAGCATTCACTTTTTAACAGTTTGTCACTTTGTAGGTCACTGCTTTCATTTGGGATCACAACCGTCAGTAATGAAAGAGCTTTTGTATTCTGTATTTTGTATTTTTTGTATTCAGCGATGCAGTCAGGGTCAGTGACGGCCTCTTCGTCACACACAGGAAGGACACCGACTGAAAATCTGTTATTTTGTGGCGTCCGGTTAAGTCTCAATTACCCCGACTAACCTGCTCCTTTTATGTCCACATAGAACAGACTCAGAGAGTGAACTCGCTTTGTTTTTAATAAACTGATTTTCTTAAAACATATGTAATTTTTTTAATATAATTTTTTACAAAGTTGTTTTTGACATTGGGGTGTGCAGGTGCATGAGAACACAAGTGCATACTTATTAAAAACAACCATTAGCGCTTTGTATCTGCACAAAGAATACTGACACCACCCCCCAAAAAAAAACACTTTAGAGTAAAATTCATGACTTCTCAAGGTTATTTTAGCAAAGCACTCAGCCGCTTCACTTTTAATGATTTTCCATCAAAATGAAATTTTCTCTACCTTGAGTTGCAATCAGTATTTAATCTGTTCTGAGTCAGACATTAATTGAAGGAAAAAAATGACTCCACACTACATGACAAATTATTACAATTTTTAAAGTGCTTTTCTTTTCATTTTGTAAAGATTAAAACAGAGATGTAAATAATATTTCAGCTGCGCTAAGATATAGAGAAAGTTCAGACATACAACGTCTACAATGCAGGATCTTACGCCAGTCATTTTATTTGGGCTGGCTGATGTTTAGTCTCTCTTGTTATTTCGTTTCCAAGCCTCCACTGATCCTTAAATGTGATAACATTCAGCTGCACAGTGTTGCACTGCTCACCGAATCACCGCAGACGTCTGAAACTCAACAAAAATGCACGTAGCGTCTGAGTAAACCAGCTGAGTTTGGCGTGTTAAAGTCTAAGCGGTGTTTTGCTCTTTCAGTGGCACCGCACGGCCACCACGCAGGAGACGGACGGCTTCCAGGTGAAGAGGCCGGGAGACGTGAGCGTGCGTTGTACTCTGCTGCTGATGCTGGACTACCAGGTGATGACTGCCACACAACAGCCAGAAATAGACTCTTCTGTTAAGACTCTGACCCATGTCAGCCGTTGTAGTGACGTCCTGCAGGCCTCCCGTCACTGATAACCCACTGGTCTTACAGCACCATTACATTTTGCATCCATCCGTTTCCAAGCAGGGGGGAGGGGGGTACGATAAGGATGTCAGATGTGACGAGGTTGATGTAAAGGCTCTGAGGTGGGCAACAACAAAACAATAATAAAGTGTTGTAATGCGATGTGTTATATGGTCTCCACAGCCTCCTCAGTTTAAGCTGGACCCTCGCCTGGCTCGCCTGCTTGGCATTCACACTCAGACTCGCTCCTGCATCATCCAGGCCCTCTGGCAGTACGTCAAGACCAACAAGCTGCAGGACTCCCATGACAAAGAGTACATCAACTGTGACAAGTACTTCCAACAGGTACGAGATATCATCTTCTATGTCGTTAGTGCGTCGTCCTTTTTTTTGTCCCACCCTACATTTTGTACATTTTTGGACACCACCCTTCTCTCACCAACCCCTGCAGATTTTTGACTGCCCTCGGCTGAAGTTTTCTGAGATCCCTCAGCGCCTCACCAACCTCCTCCTGCCTCCTGACCCCATCGTCATCAACCATGTTATCAGGTAGATTTTGAATAAGTTGCATAAGTTTTTTACTATTCATTTCAGGGTTTTTTTTTCCTAATGATTGTTTTCCTTCTCTTTTTCCTCCTTTGCTCATCGTCAGCGTGGACCCCAATGACCAGAAGAAGACGGCGTGCTACGACATCGACGTGGAGGTGGAAGACCCCCTGAAGAGCCAGATGAGCAGCTTCCTCCTCTCCACCGCCAACCAGCAGGAAATCGCTTCACTTGATAACAAGGTGAGACTGATACTTCTTCTGCTTTTTTTACCTTTGATGCCGTATCTCACACTGTGGTGACACATCAGCTCCTTTGTGGTAACAACAGATTTTATTACATGCAGTAATTTACGCTCGACTAGTTCAAAGGTCGGAGCCAGTAATGTTTGAACAAGGATACAATCAAAAAAATCTTTTCTATCTAGTTCATCCAAGATTTTTATATCTCAATTCATGAATTTATATTTTAGTGGCAAAGGACCAACGTGTCAGTTTAAGTACGTAGATATGATGATAATTCAGACGCTGCAGAATCACCTTTATTGTTCCACTAAGTGCCTCAGCTTCAGGAGAATATATGTTTTCCATTCCTCCTCCTGCTGTTTACTTCTGTACAGCTTTTCCTGCAGACGTGTGCCTTCACTGTTTGTTAATGAGCTGTGTTTTGAGGTTATTTTAGCTCTTAGACAGCTCCTCTAGATGTTGTCTCATTTTCGATATCTATGCCATGATACATGTCAAACTCAGCTGCAGTGAGTGTTTTTTCTTGATGTTCGCTATGTTGCTCTCTCAGATCCACGAGACCATTGAATCCATCAACCAGCTGAAGATCCAGAGGGACTTCATGCTCAGTTTCTCCAGAGATCCCAAGGGCTACATCCAGGACTGGCTCAAATCCCAGAGCCGAGACCTTAAGGTTCCATACTATTTATATACCCACACATGTCTCTTTTCACATAATGCAACAACTTACCGCCTTTTTTTTTTGACATGTGTTATAAATGTTGAGATGGAAAATAAAAATGCAGAAGCTAAAAAGCCCAAACTAAAAGCCTCTAGCAGCCCCTAGAGGCTGCAATGTGTTGGTCAGGAGAGAAATTTATGAAATACAATGTTTTAGTCAATATACTTCTCACATTTGTTATTATTTATCGTATCAGTAATGACTGTGCCTTCTCGTCGGCTGTAGTTAATGACAGACGTGGTGGGGAACCCTGAGGAGGAGAGGAGGGCTGCGTTTTACCACGAGCCCTGGTCCCAGGAGGCCGTCAGCCGCTATTTCTACTGCAAGGTGAGGAAACGGCTCCTCATTCAGCCTTCACTCGTCAATATCCCGAAGCTCTGATCACCTAGTTTTTCTTCTCTTTCCCCCTCTCAACAGATCCAGCAGAGGAGACAGGAGCTGGAACAGGCCTTAGCTGTCCGCAACACCTAAGAAAAGGCCCTCCTGAATCACTGCAAATTATTTCAGAGCCCTGAGTGTGTTTGGATGTGTGTGTGTGAGTGTGTGTCGTTGCAGTCGAGTGAAATCCTCATACCTCTAACAATGTAACTAAAGAAAAGCAGCCTTGTTCTGAGAGACGACAATGTAATCTCACGTTTTTTCCCCCAATGTTACGATGGAGGTTGGAGAATTAGAAAATGAAAAAAATGAAAAAAAAAATTTACCGAGTAATAATAAAAAAAACGGAGGAAGGAGGTTTTCACACGATAATAGCGATGTCCGTGTATGGAAGCTTTATGCGCCCACTGCTTATTTGTCCCGTTTTGTGCAGGACTGCGAGGACATCATCGCTGACCGCATGGTGGACCCTCTGAGGTCAACCTCTCACACCACAGGCATCCTCAGACTCAACTCGCCTGATAGACCAAACTTCCCTTTCTGCTCTGTAAATACGTCACTAGCGAGCAAAACAAAACTCTCAACCCGGCTGCTCTCACATTTACGAATACTCATCTCTGAGAGGGAGTTTAAGCGTGACGTCAAAATCCCCCCCGGGTGTCACGAGTCAAGCCACACAGTGCTCTGAATGAGTCCAAGTCTTCAAATTTTGACATTTTCCAACTCTTTCTGAAACTGTTTTGTGATTATTTGTTTGGGAGTGTGTGTGTGTGTGTGTTTATTTGTTCTCTTTAGGAGAGTGTTTTGAGAGTGTTCAAATTGATTAATTACACCAGCAAAGTCGAGATTAGCTTCACACGTTGGGTTGCAGGGAACTCATTTTAGTCTGATTCTCTTGTTGTTGTTGTTGTTTTCTTTTTACAGTAATTCCTACATCAGTATTAAATTAACTGAAGTATTATCACAAAGACATGAACAGCGAGAATAGTGTTTTAAATGAAGGAGAGATGAAGTATCGATCATTGTAATAATAGCTTTTCTTCCCTTAATCATAGCAAAGTGATAAATATGTCTGTACATGTAGGGACTCGACAGACTTGTTGACTGGTTTGTTTTGTCAGAATCGCTCACTGCCTCTTCCTTGTGTAGTATTTTGCCAGTTTTATGTCATGAAGGTGTTACCAAAGGTTGCGACGAGAAGAAGAAGAAGAAGAAGACGATCGCTGAAATAGAAATGGGCTGAGTTCAAAAAGAAACCAGACGGGTTGGTCTTAAGAAATCAGAAAAATTTTTGGGTAGTTTCAAAGAGAATTTACACCCAAATATTTTCCTTTGTAGCCAATTATGCCTCAAGTTCTCTTAAACAAACCATAAAACTGTTATTGCAATGAATACCTAAGCCCGGGTCTGGAGAACTGTGTCCATTTCTACACTTTTTATGTTACATGAAGAAAAAAAAAAGTGTTTTTTTCTTTTCTTTTCTAGAGATGTGAATGTAAATATGTTTTGTTCCCTTAAGAGGGCCAACTGTACAGTATACAACAGACTGTCTGTGTGTGTTTGTTTTTTGGGGGGGGTTGAGCTACATGGTGCAGTCAGGGGAGCTCAATGAGTTTTGAATTAGTAGGGCAGGAATGTTAGTGTTCCTCTGTGTACTATCTTGGGTTGGGGCGGTTTATTTTAGGTCCATCCCGTATCTATCGTGGGAGCTAAAAGAAAAAAAAAAAAAAAAAATCCTCCCTCTCTTTCAATCTACATGAAATCTCAGTAGCTGTAACACATAATATAATCTGCACCGATCTCTCACTTTTTTTTAAATGCCACTTGACTTGTATGTATATGTTGTAATGTCAGATGGAGGATTTTTTTCTTTTTTTTCTTTCTCAGCAGTCAGTTTCTAGCTGGAACCTTGTCGGGTTTCTTTGTACTGTGCTGTAATTCTTTGTCGGGACTCTCTTCGTCCATAGGTGAGACCCTCTTTTATTATCCCAGCATACACAAAGTGTTTTTGGACGATTTCACAATGACCTATGCATGCTCCATGGACGTTAATTATTACATCTGATCAAACGGTATGTGTAAATATATAAAGCTGGCATAGCAGCCTGTGTTGAAATGCCTTCTGGAACTTTTTTGCCAAAAATGACATGCCCTACCAGCAACTAACTGTAGGTATGATTTTTTTTTCTCCTGCATTGTGTTTTTGTTAATAGAACAGGACTATAAGTTAAATTAACTGCACTCATTAGAGGATAAACAGTAGTCATTGGTAGTATCTTAGTCCTGTGTTTTATTTTTCTTTGTATGGCCAGGGCATTCACATTTGTTGTCATACAGTCACTGATTCACTAGCACCCTCTTGTGGAGAAAACTAGACGCTGCAACTCCTGGGTGACCTCAACTTGAGCATCACAGCATCAGAAAATATCTGACAAAATGTTAGCAAACTGTGTCTTCTGTTAAATGAAAGCCTGGCATACTGTTGACACGTTCGTCCTACTCCCTGCATGTGTTTCTGAAGAGTGGGAACTGCTCTTTTCTCTCTGTTTACACTGTTGTCAGAGGGTCACCGACAGGAAGATAATAGTATACACGATGCTGTATATCTGTAAAGAAGCAGACTTGTTTGGTGATTACGTTTGACAAATAAAAGAGGGAAAAAAAGGGGGGGGGGCAGGTGTGACATTGTGAGACAGCCTGGATGTAAATAAAGAAGCGCTTGCCAAAGTTTGTAAATGCCATGATATCTAAAGTGTCCTTTTTTTCCCACCACAACATGTTGCTTTTTGCACTTCAGAAGGTGCAAAAATTGTGATTAAATATGTTTGTGCTTTGCTGCAAGAATTCGCATATTAATGATCGGAGTCTCTTAAAGCTACATACAGTAGCCTCATCTTAATGTTGAAGAGATTGTCTGATATTTTTGACATGAAAATGTGAAATATGTCTTTCAATGTCAGGATGTTAAAATGTGTCACTGTGAAGAGGCAGACAGGTGGATATGATGTCTGTGTCATCCACCGTTCGGCTACCAGGGCGCATCAAATCTTTACTATTTAAAAAGGCCCTGCACACCTACACAGGTGTTTTCACTTATTCTGGCTAATTAAACCTCTGCTCAGGTTAAGAGCAGAGCTACATCATGCTGGGAAATAATATTGACATCACTGGACTGCATGTTACCAACATGCATGCATCTAATTACATAATTAATTGTGCAGTCCCGCTACATTATTCTTCATTAAAAGAACATTTCATGCTCTGTAGATGGAAAATGTTGGGTTTGCACTCAAACTCGCTGGTGGGTTAAATTTCCTGCATGAGCAAGGCGTTTTTCAGGAGGTGGCAGACAGACTTTTTATTGTTCACTGACCTCACCACAAGGAAGCAGGTGGAGGCTTTTCCACAGTGTAATGCAGCCGCGCTCCCAAAACTCAGAAAGGGCCTCTTTCACTCTGCTCCTCCACTATTCTCCTGAGCCGACAAGTCTCACATGGAGAAGTTTTTGTGGGAGAGGGGAGGTAAGGGGGCGTCAGTGCAGTCTTTATAGAGGAGGAGGAGGAGGAGGAGGAGGCTGTGTGAAGTAAGCCATTCAGCTTGTTCAACCATCTCACTGTGAAGGTTAACCACCCCACACCATGTCAGACCTTGACTAGGTAGATGCGACCCTCCCTACTGGGCACTGGGTTCACGTCTCTCCCCAAACACATATGTGTACAGAATACTCGCCAAAACTCAGGGAGGCCCGGGCTGGGGTGGAGAATTACTGACTTAAAGTGAGGACACGAGGCGGAGCGGAGGCTGCGTCGGAACAAACTGTTCACTGCCTCCCGGCGCTGGAGAAAAGCTTTTAGGCAAACCGGTAAAACTATGAGATGTATTATTAGTACGAGCACTTCATCACTGACTGGCTACAAAATATTTCTACCATAGTGTCCTAGCCTTAGTGAGACTGTAACACATATAACAAATGAAATGAAAATGGAAAAAGAAATGACTGTGATCAGAAATATTACTCTTTAATACAAGAACAAGAATATATACCCTAAAGAAAAGGCAGCCAATGGCTTCAGCTTGTTTCCAGTATTGTCTTTAACATCTTCACTAAGGAAGACTTATGGCTCAAGTTTTAATCAATGTCAATGAAGACAATATTTCAAGACAGAACATCCCGTATTTCTTTAAAATTCTAATATAAATATTGTTTCTCAGCTCTTGTAAGAATACATCAACAGCAGGAATCTGTCAGTGTCTGTGGTCCACGTTCAGGGAGGCGACACCTCAGTGAGTCTGGAGTTTCTCAGCTGGAGGATAAAACTATGAGCATCAGCACACATTTGCTCTGCTGAAGTGTCCTTTAGCAACATGATGCTGTTCAGAATATGGACCAAAAAAAGCATTATTTTACAATCCTCATTGTTCTGTTTGAGCGTTCTTCTAGGTGCTGTTGGCCTGCTCTTGCTCAAACAGAGCCATGGCTAGATGGGAGCGCGACCCCAAACCCTGCAGGTTGCTGAGGACGCAGCGGTGGTAGATGTCCTCACTGAACCGCGGATTACATGCTCGCCGCACGTATTTCTGGATCAGCGCAGGTTCTACAGCTCGGAACACATGCAGGCCGGAGTAACGGACAAAAATGTCATACACGTCCATGTTCTCCAGCAGCTCCTCGTTGTCCAGGATGTCGGCCGCCATCTTGGTCCGCGCGGTCATGTAGTCAGCATTGTAAAAGCAAGCTTCGTCAAAGACGTGGCGGTCGAAGTGGCCGTCTCGCAGGGACTCGGAGGCGAAAGAGGAGGCAGCGGAGGGTTGCTGGTCGCGGTACATGACGGCCGGGCTGTACTCTTGGAAGTGGATGGGGAAGAAAACTTGCCAGTTGCTGATGGCGTTCATTCTGCAGCGGTTCAGGAAGTCAGCGTTGACCTCTGTCCACACGCTGGCCAGGAAAAACAGCGTGTCCACTGGGTGCTTCTTAGAGATGATGTCCATCAGCTTGACCTGTGAGGGAACCTCCGTCTTCACACTGATCCACGGGATCTTCACGTCTCCGTAGCGCTTCTCCACCTCCCCGATCATGGCCTTGATGCCAGCGAACACATCAGTCTGGCTGACTCGCTGTGCATCAAAGGGATCGTAGATGAACAGGAACGTGAGTAAAACATTGTCATGGGTGTCTAACGTGTTCATCACGTACATGTCGAGGAAGTTACCGACGTAGTCCTGATCCTGGGCGGTGACCGGTAGGATGACCTGCACCCGTGTCGCCTCTGTCACATAAGGCATGGGGATAATTTCAACTGCACTTAGAGGTCGCAACAAATTCACCCGTTTCGCAATGACTTGGCTGTGGCCTTTCTGGGTATAGGCCTCCAATGCGAGATCCAGCACATACTCCATACCGCGTGTGGGGTCGAAGCGCCGGTATCCGTTAAGCAGACGCCTCTTGCGGAAGCGTAGCTGCGGCTGGTAGCGCTCATTCAGACGCTCCACTGCGATCTCCAGAACTGCGTTCACATCAGCGCGGTCAGCCCCTCTCATCTCACACTTGGGTGAGCTGTCGATGCACGAGTAAATATGCTCTTCGGTAAAGTACTCCCAGTTTATAACCTCAAAACGGGTCTTTGGTTTGAAGGGAGGATTGATTCCTACAGGCCACGTGACTCCAGCCTTACCTTCTGGTGTCAAGTCACTCAGGTTGTTGATCTGCATCTGATGAGTACACACAATTTACATATTATAACCTCCCTGCCACAAATCAAATCTGCTAAACATATTATAAAAGGTAATTAAAGATCAGATTAGAAGGATACATAGTGTAAACATTTGCCTCCATGATACATATGATTGCTCTGTGGTGTAAACTACATTTAAAGTCAAGTCAAAACAGCCCAAATGCAATTATCCTCAGATGTCGCCTGAAGCGTTATCACACAAGAAGGAAATACAAACAGTGATACTTAAGAGCAAGCATCTGCTAGTTTCAGGGTGTGTGCACACACACACACAAACACACACATACTCATAATGGTATAAAACGCAGCACAGGCTCAGGCATGCATTTTCTTCTTTTCATAATAAGGCTTCTTAATGCAGATAAAATTCAATACTAACGTTGGAATGTAACACCCTATGCTATGTTTACATATTGTATCAGTCAGGAATTTCAAGGGTTCATGGGTGTGGTAGAGAGGAGAACAAACAGAATATTTCCACACAGAACTCATCACATCAGCATAAGTGTCGTCCCATCGCATAAGAATCATAAAAACACTCATATCTGTGTATAACTGAGAGAAAAGCACAATGGAAGTGTTACAAACCTGCAGCTGCTGGATCTGTAGATACGTCCATTCCAGCTCAATCTGGCTGAAGCGTTTGTGTAGGCGGTACATGAGATTTGGTTCTGATACAGGATGGACAGTGAAGGCGTTTTTAAACTGCGAGCTATCTTCACGCTCTGGATCTGCGTTTTTCCCGAGCTCAAAGTAACGGTAGGTCATCTCCTATGAGCCAAGCAAACAAACGCAGTTGAAGAAATGTTATTGTGGACATTTCACCAAATAAAAAAAACTATCAAAAGCACATTACAAGAATAAAACTGTTCTGCTAAATCATTTCTATGTTTTTTGTTTTTACCTGGTGTACCTCCACACAACTGAGACCCAGGTAGTCAATGATGCAGCGGCCCAGCCACTCATCAGGTCTCACGCTGAGGATGTCATTACGGCAGGTGTCAAGGTGGGGCTGCAGACGGGCCAGCAGACTGCGAGACAGCAGGTAGCCATAACCGCCGTGGCAGTAGCGTGCTTTCTCCTCCCCACCAATGAACTCCTCCGCCCTGCCCATATACAGGTCCTGACCTGCACTGAGGTGGCCCACGAGCTCTGACAGACGATCTGCCTGCATGTAAGTGTCGTCCTGGGCTAAGAGGAACCAATCATAGTCTGAGCCGTAGTGCTGATGGAGGTGACGAACTGTCTCGTACATCAGCCACACGGGACGGTCGTCACCGTGGGCAACCACAGTCATGCCATGAGGCACTTTGGGGCTACGCAGGCCCGTGAAGAAAAAGGTGCGGTGGAAGTGGTGGGCAACTGTGCGGTTCACCGCGACGGCAAGCGTGTTGAGGGTTGCTCGAGAGGTCAGTACACCCACCAGCAGTCGCTCTCTGATGCCCAGTTCAGTGTGAATATATCGCGTTCTGCAGAGGTGGACAGAGAAACATAAAGAAAAAATTAAAACATCTTAGATTTTAACAGATTATATGAAGCTTTTTCTATCTGATAATCAGCTTTCGAATTTTGTCTTGTTTAAGACATGTAGAAGATTAGCAAATTGTAGGCATTTGTGGATTAACAGGTCCAGTTTTCCACATCTGAGCTACTGTACATATATGTACAAGTAGATCTGACTAACCTTTAACCTATAGGCCACTTATACTGCATATCCCACTCAGTGCATTTAGATTATTGCAGGAGAGATTTAAATGTAAGCCTATTAAATAGAGAATTAACAACCATAAATCCTCAAATTGTCTCCCGTTTCTTAAAACAAATCCTGTAAGATATAAAGAAATGCTGGGTCTCTTTAACAAAGCTGCCTTTACATTTGTTGAAACACAAACACAGACACAAAAGTCTTTCACAGTTCATCTTGGCATCTACCTTGACTAATCTGATCATGTTTTGACTTCTTTCAGCACCTGGAAACACTGATATAAAGACCTGACTTCCACATTCATTCACCTCAAGACTTTCTTGTGTGCCTTGTTTGGGTCCTTGTGATAAGGCACTATACGTGGCTGGAAGTCTTCCTCTCCAGGCCCATCCCTTGAGTCTCTCTGGGCCTCTCCTCTACCTAAGAAAAGCCTCCCGTTGCCCAGTTCGTCTCTGCAGGAGTCATCCGTGTCCCCTTGTGTCCACGACACCATTAAAAGGCTCAGACTGCAGCCCAGAGACAGCCCGAGGATAAGGGGTAAAGCAGGCCTGAACACGGCCAAAAAGGAGTTAAGACGCATATCTGACTGTGATGAGGTTCCCTCGCTGAGGAAGACGTTACAACCCCTGTAGCTCTGCACAGCGTTTCAACATGTGCCAACAGTCAAGCTTCAAATATTTCAGCCTATGTGTGATGCAGCTGACCTGTTAAAAGTGGCACAAAACTGCCTTAAATGTCACATACTGTCTCTGTTCTCAGCCCTTAAGGTTGTAATCAACCTATCAAGTACAGAAAATAATAAATCTGCGACAGATTCAAAACACTTCAAATATAAGACGTGTTATATTTGCCTCGTCAGCACAATTTCTACGTTATCTATTTCCATATATTAGTAAATATCATTAATATTTATTGCCAACTTTGACACGTTAAGCTGGTTCACACTAGTCACTGCCAGATAAACTGTAATAACGTATCTTCTGATCCTACGTTACGTTAATTAGCTTAACTATTATTTTTTTGGCTAGCGTTAACGCTAACAGTTGCTTCTAAAAATGAGGTAAATAATGTATAAATTATATACCTAATGACTAAATGTCACCGAGTAAAGTTGACCGGTAACGTTTATGTCAATATAGTCTAGAAGACTTGAAAGTTTCGATGGCTTTTTCTAAAATTATAACCTCAACGGTTACGTTATGAGTCAGAGGAACAAACATCAAAGAGCAAGCTAGCAGGCTAGCATCACGTCCGTTGTTTCAGTGCAGATATGTTGCTCGTCGGTCCATTTCTGCTAAACCGATACCATAAATCCAAATAATCTGTGTTGTCGTCGCCAAAAAGTCACCAGTCTTGTTTATATATCTGTCGTCCATTTCCTCAGTTCCTTGACTTCCTCAAAAATTGACTGCCACACATACACATACACACAGGCATGAGAAATAACGTCGGTCCCTCACCATCACCGACTGAGCAGCATCACCTCTGACTGCAACGGTTAGCAAGAGCCCCGTGAAGAGGGACGAGCTAACATTAATATTTCATTCACCTGATGGAAAAACAAATCTCATAATTATAATAATTATAACTAACTGTCAAAAAAATGTCAAAATGAGAAATTATGAGATAAGTAAGGCATAATTTTGGGATATTTTCCTGTAAGTGTGAAATAGTAAATCATAATTATTGAGTTAGTAAGTATTTTATTAGATAAGGCCTCCATTTTTTTCATTGATGAACGCAATACTCTACCTATTCAGTGTCTTCCACTCAATTATTAATATCTACGTTGTTTTTACTGAGTTATTAATTAAATCTCTACACTCGATTAGGAGTAATAAAAGGACATTTTGCTGCAGTCCCACGAGAAGAGGCGGGATCATTTTCTCTCACCGCCCCTCTTTTCCTTATATGGTCCGTCTGGCGGTTTGAGAGCGGTTACATCCACCCGGCGAAAAGTGAACACGAGACGTCGGTGTGCTCCGGAGACCAGTAATACGTTATCTAGGTAAGAAATATATTAACGTTGTCTGACAACTACGACTCACACCTGTAACACAGAGAGGGTTTTGTTGAATTTAATGTAGCCTTGAAAAACATTTAGTCGCCACCGAATTAGTCGCCTTCACAGCCGTTGCTAGTCGGGCCTTGCGTCACTTTAGCTTTAGCAGCTCAGGCCTGTCAATTGTAACGTTAGTTTAGCACGGTGCTAACGCAGTCAAGCGGCTAACGTTAGTTTATCGAAAGTGATATAACGCGTCCTTACGTGTGACATCCTGTCTTAATCAGATAATGTCACCGTTTGTCTGTAGTCGTCGACTAAGTTATTCTCAAGTGACAAAATCCACTGTTAATGTTAGCGGCACCGGCTACCGTTAGCTGGGCTATCAGGCTTTACAGCTAATGTTGGAGCCCAACGTGGGAGCGCAAGAAACCAAAATGTGTTTTTAGTGAAGATATCATCACCGCTCATGAGGCTGAACTGTTCATCATCTTATGTATTTTCTAAAACTGTCAGTCCTTTCATACAAACCAGTAATTGGTTTAAGTTACACCGTGAGTTCAGATACCGGAACATTTTGGCCCTGGTTTACCGGCAAATGGTGTAGCTACTTCCTAACACCGCTTACTGTAGGCGATTAGTCAGTTAAACCCTCATTTATACTCTTGGTAACATTAGATTTGTATAATTAAAGTGATCCCACAATCAGTGGATGCTGTTTTCATCATAATCTATATGTAACTCCCCCCCCCTCTTTTTTTTTTTTTTCCTCTATTCATTTTCTATTGTTAAATAGCCTTGCACAACCATGCCATCCGACTTGGCCAAGAAGAAGGCAGCAAAGAAGAAGGAGGCTGCAAAAGCTCGCCAACGTACCAAGAAACCTGAAGAGTTAAATGAGGAGGGTGAACAAGCAGAGAGCCAGCTTAATGGAGCAGAAAGCAATGGTGAGAGGAGGAACCGTGTTTGAAGTGATTATAGGTTTGGTTGTGGTTTACCCTGTGTCTAAGTATGTGTCTGCATTTCATTTCAACAGGTATCGCCAATTTGACAAAGGAGCTGGACGAATTTGAGCTGGCGAAGACGGAGGCTCGGGCAGTGACTGGTGTCCTGGCCTCACATCCCAACAGCACCGACGTCCACATTAGCAGTCTGTCACTCACCTTCCATGGCCAAGAGCTGCTAGCAGACACCAGCCTTGAGCTCAACTCAGGCAGACGCTATGGCCTCATTGGCCTTAATGGCACAGGTAAGTAGGTTCTCCTGGCAGGGTCAGCGGCTGATGTCATTTTCCCTTTTGTTTTTGTTGAGCGGTTGGGGCAAATGCGCAATAAATGTGCTTGAAAACCACTGCATCCCTTTTTTAACACGGTGCACATTTCAAGTGTACAGTGTACATTACACCTTTTCCCAACTACAGTTCTATGACAAATATAATTAATTTTCTTATGTACTTTTTTTTTTTTTTTTTAAATCTTCCAGGAAAATCCATGCTGTTGTCAGCCATTGGACATCGTGAAATTCCCATTCCAGAGCACATAGACATTTACCACTTGACCCGGGAGATGGCGCCCAGCGAAAAGACGGCTCTTCAGTGTGTCATGGAGGTGGATGAACAGAGGATTATGCTGGAGAAGGAGGCAGAGAGACTTGCTCATGAAGACTGTGAGTAACATGTTACGTAACTAAAGGGGAGAAGCTGAATCCTCACATCACCAACACAGTTGAGCGACAGCTAAAACAAATATTTTCAAACATAGTCTTAATGTTGAGCATGGAAAGCTATAGCTGTATTTTTTTGAAATTAACAGTAAATGTCTTTCTTTCACCCCTCACATAGCGGAGTGTGAGAAGCTGATGGAGCTGTACGAGCGTCTGGAGGAGCTGGATGCAGACAAGGCAGAGGTGCGAGCCTCTCGGATCCTCCACGGTTTGGGTTTCAGCGCTGCTATGCAGCAGAAGAAACTGAAGGACTTTAGTGGAGGCTGGAGGATGCGTGTTGCTCTGGCCAGGTGAGGACAAAAAGGTTCATATCACCATACAGAGATGATGATGCGATGCATACATCCGTTTGTCTCTGCTTTAGGTTTGAACTCAGACACTCTAGTCCTCTGATCTATTTTCTGTGTTGCTCTGCTCTTACATTCAATAAAGCTAGGCATACATATATTAACTGGGGTAGGTAGAATAGATTCTTTAAACATCCAGAGCAACTTGTTGTGAAGTGAAACTTCAATTCATATATATGGTAGATTTTATCTTGGCTATCACTGTTGCCAGGCGACCAGAAAAAAAACTAGGCTGTATCTTTATTATTACCCTACAGATTTGATATAAGTCTTGAGAAAAATACAAAGTTCTAACTATCCTCTTTTTATTTAAAGAGCCCTGTTCATCAAGCCTTTCATGTTGTTGCTGGATGAGCCCACTAACCACTTGGATCTGGATGCTTGTGTGTGGTTGGAGGAGGAGCTCAAGTCGTAAGTCCACACCCAACTTCATCCTTTTTTCATTAGCCAAATTATTATTATATATAAAATAACAGTTGATAGGTATTGATCATCCTGCTTGTTGTTTTCAGATTCAGGCGAATCCTTGTGCTCATCTCACACTCTCAAGACTTCCTGAATGGTGTGTGCACCAACATCATCCACCTGCATCAGAGAAAACTGAAATACTACACGGTAAGAAGACTGCTGAACAGTCTTAAAAATCATTGGAAGGCCTTTTTTTTTGTGTGTGTCTGGAGTCGAGTCTGTGATCTCATAATGCTATATAAGGAAACTAGGGGGGCAGGTTGTTGCTAAAAATGTGTGTGTGTGTGTGCACAGCTTCTTTTGGATGACCATGCAAATCTATTTTTATATTAAGGGTAACTATGACCAGTATGTGAAGACTAGAGAGGAGCTGGAAGAGAACCAGATGAAGCGCTTCAATTGGGAGCAGGACCAGATAGCACACATGAAGGTAAATGACACCATGTGGTGGCTTATCTTCACTGAGTATTCATGCTTTTGAGAAACAACAATTACCCCCTTTTTGTCATTGGTCAAATCAAAACTTGTGCTCATTGTTTTTACATCTATCATACAGAATTACATAGCCAGGTTCGGTCACGGCTCTGCAAAGCTGGCACGACAGGCACAGAGCAAGGAGAAGACGCTGCAGAAGATGGTGGCATCAGGCTTGACTGAAAAAGTTGTGAATGACAAGGTACTGGTCATCTGGCGGGTTGCGGGAAAAACTTGTAATGGTGGTTTCCAAACTAGTGACAGCTTTGTTGTTGTTGAG
This sequence comes from Pampus argenteus, assembly GCA_036937835.1. Lineage (NCBI taxonomy): Eukaryota > Metazoa > Chordata > Actinopteri > Scombriformes > Stromateidae > Pampus > Pampus argenteus. The sequence continues at coordinate 4,812,963 of CM072880.1, read as the reverse complement.
GTACTGACGCATACTTTTGACAAACATGTACATTTATTGCCATGATGCTCACGCTTGCCTTTGTCTCCCACAGACGCTGTCATTTTATTTTCCTCCCTGTGGGAAGATTCCTCCTCCTGTTATTATGGTTCAGAATGTGAGCTTCAAGTACAGTGACAACACAGTAAGTAGTGTCTATTACAGCATAGATGGCGCTTTGTTCCCTGAAATGTAGATCATTTCTCAAGTCATCCATTAATGTTTCCTACAGCCATGCATATATAAAGACCTGGAGTTTGGTATCGACTTGGATACACGAGTGGCTCTGGTGGGGCCCAATGGAGCAGGGAAGTCCACACTGCTGAAGCTTCTGATGGGAGAGGTAGGTTTATTTACCCATTAGCCTGAAACATCCTGCAGTTGTCTTGAGTATTCAAATTTATTCTTTCTCTTTGTAGCTCCTACCCACTGATGGCATGATCCGCAAGCATTCTCACGTCAAGATAGGCAGATATCACCAGGTAATACACTGAGCACCACTGCTACAGTATGATACCTTGCATACAAAATAGCCTGTACACTATCATTAAATGTTTCCCATCTGTTTTATGTTATAGCATCTCACAGAGCAGCTGGAGCTGGACCTGTCTCCGTTGGAGTACATGATGAAGTGTTACCCAGAGATCAAAGAAAAGGAGGAGATGAGGAAGATCATTGGTCGCTACGGCCTTACGGGAAAACAGCAGGTATGAATGGGATACTTTTCCTTAAGATGTTAAATGGGAAAAGTGTAAAACTGAATTCAGTGTAAAGGCCAAATGCATACTTGCTTTTTTTGTGTTTGTCTGCATGGTTTCACCTGAAATGTCTTGCAGGTCAGTCCCATCAGGAACTTGTCAGACGGTCAGAAGTGCCGGGTGTGTTTTGCCTGGCTCGCTTGGCAGAACCCTCACATGTTGTTCCTTGACGAGCCCACCAATCATCTGGATATCGAGACTATTGACGCTTTGGCGGACGCCATCAACGAGTTTGATGGTGGCATGATGCTGGTTAGCCACGACTTCAGGCTCATTCAACAGGTACGTGATGTAATCTTAGCATTTTTTTAAAAGCCTGTTTTAGTAGTAACTCACCATTTCTACATGACGGTGCATTCTACGTGCAGCTCCTTGAATATATTCAATGTGGTCTTAATAGCTGTGACTCACACAATTATAATCACTTTTACTTTATCTTTTAATCTCTTCTTCCCTAGGTGGCTCAAGAGATCTGGATTTGCGAGAGTCAAACCATTACAAAGTGGAACAGGGACATCCTGGCTTATAAGGAGCACTTGAAATCAAAGATTGAAAAACAAGCACATGACATCTAAAGCAATGTCACACTCTTTATCTTGCATCCTGGATTTGACCTGCAAGCTCCTGAAGGAACGAGCAGGAAATGTCCTTACTAGAACTGAAACGGTCTCTTATGCATCTTATTGGACACATCTATTGTACATGTTGTACTGTATTTCCATCTCAGTTTAACAGTGCTGAACCTGACCTTACCCAACCCCCCCTCACCTCAGGCTGCACTCTGATTGGCTGATACACCTGAAGCATCTCTCAGTGCATTTTGGAAATCATTCCATTGTGCTGTTGTCATAGAAAAGTTTTATTTTTCCAAATGTTCTGTTTTATCCCAACATGTATGCAGCAGCTTTTTAGGTCATATTTTATGATATTTAAAAGTTGACTTTTTTTCTTTTTCTTCCCCCCCCCCCCCCTCCGGTGTAAAAGCATTTCTGCCTTATTTAACAATGTAATGCAATAAAGATTTGTCTGAATAAACAGAACATAAAAACAGCATATCTAGATTCAGAAGACTTTATTTTAAACATGATGAATACAGGGCTTGTATCCAAAACTCAAAAAAAAGCTTTTAGGGAAAATAAACATCTCTGTAAACAAGCAGACAAGTGATGAAATTACTTTAGATTCTGGCTTGTGAGTCCACAGCTTTATAGATCCAACCTCACATGACAACCGCTGATCACCCAGGTAACTGAAAATGACTGGGCTGTCCAGGAAACAGATTTTTCTTGGCATAACCAAAGATAATGCATCACTTGTAAAACATCCAAATGAGGCCAATGCATCTTCAGGATGCAGTTAAAAGGAAAAATTATTAGGAGACTATTCTCATGTGGTTTGTTGTACACTAAAATCAATACAGGCCATTAAATTATAAAATCTTAATCAAAAATTGTCTAAGAACCTATTTGGTATGTAGTGATGAGAAAGTATCCTAACATGAAATGTGTAAAGGAGTTTGTTAAATTTAAAAAGTGAACATATATTTTTAACATGGGCGAGCCAAGCCAATCATGACAAACAGAAGCTGACATCTGTCTCATGTTTACAGTGTTGAAAAGAAAGTAAAGATTGGGTTTATCATTTTTGGACATGTGCAGTAGTATTTGCAGCTTCTACAAACATAGTGAGTACCTTAAACTGGAGCACGCTCTCTTTCTCACACACACAAAAAAGCACAGGATCTAAATCTAATAAACATTAGGAGGGTAACGTGAACTCAATCCTAGCTTGCAATTAATTCTTCTGGTAAATCCAACATGTGTTTACATCTTAAGATTCAATGTTAGTTTTAACAGTGTTACTAGAAGACATTATCTGCCTTCACATCCTCTTCCTTCAACCGTATTTGGTTCAATTGATATTTTGTTAATTAAGGATTACATTTAACGTCAAAATATATGAGGTTGTTAGTCTGAAAATACATGCTGTTTTATACATTACGTTTCCAACATAAAGTACGTTCCTGCAACCATAGGAAACGTATCTCCAACCTATAAGGCTGCACATGAAGCTTTAAAGCTATAACTTTTGTCAGGTGGAGTTTTTCCAAGAGACAAAGGGCTGCAATATATGTGATTAAATACTGATTGATTCTATATCTGTAAACGTTAAATGGCCTAGTTTTAAAACACAAGGCTCTCGTTTTCAGGTTTCAACTTAGTAGCGTGCATGATTGACAGGCGAGTGTCACGAGCTGTAGTTGAAACAGTGCAAGTAGGAGGAGGAGTGTTTCGCTTCAGGCTGTCCTGACGGAAGCATGTTTTAGAGGCTACGAGGGGACAGCGGCAGTCAGAGCCGTGCTCGGGGTACGTGTTGACCAACCGGAGGGATTCGTGCTCACTGGGCTTCCCACTCCTCATCTGACACTTCATCAGGGGAAATGGTGCGAGTGTTGCTGGCCCGAATGCTGCTGATGTTGGTGAAAGTGAGGAGGCTTGCAATACCTATCAGACTCACACCAGTGCCGTCCAGGTTCACCTGAGCCAGATGCATGTGTTTCAGGAACTTCAGACCTGAGGAGAAAGTATGAAAACACATTGAAGCAGTTTTTTCTTTACAGTCAGTATTAAAAAAGTCAGATGAAGCAAGTGAGTTGAAGTGTGTGACCTTACCGTGGTCTGTTATTCGTGTGCGGCTGAGATTAATTTTAACCAGCTGATTGCAGCGGATCAGACCTCTCCTCACTACTGTGTCTCCCACCTGAGTGCTGGCTAGCCCCAACACCTACAACACAGACAAAAAAATGAGATAATTCTAGACACCTTAACTTATTACTAAAACCTTACATTACCAATACAGGAAGAAGATTGCATGGAGTCTGTAGTCTATACTGACACAAGATGAACCAAGAGCAGACTGAGTTGTTCCGTAAAGAAAAGACATCAATTAAAATCATATTGTAGCAGTTATAGTCATTAAGACGACATAACTGAAGCTAAAGTTTAACCTGTGTTTGAGAAAGCCAGTACCAGGGGGAACTCTAATTTGTATTAATGCCATTACAAGATGTACTCAGCAAGCAAACATCCAACTCTGACCAGGAACGTCCATGAAGGCTGGAAAATACCTCCATGACATGCTTGCTGCCGTCAGTATGCGAGTGTGTGTCAATGAGAAGCAAATTTATTAATAAGTGCAGATCATTTACTTGTCTGAACCTACATTTAACCCTCACTTAGCAAACTGTGTACACTATTAATTTTAAAAGTGGATTAGCACTAATGAGCCCTGTGCTGTATCGGTGTCAAAACATAGGGTTAAAATTATACTACTACTCACTTTATGATTTAATCTTATTCTCTCAACCATTTTTAAGCAACTTGCAGGTGTTGACAGACGTCACCAATCCAATTACCTGGAGGTGCGGCAGGCAGGTGATGAGTCCCGCCACCCCGCAGCTGGAGACTGCCGTTCGGTCCAAACACAGCTCCTGCAGCTCCTGCAGGCCCCGCAGAGAGGGAAGCCCTGCATCTGTCACCTGGGTGTTGCTCAGTGACAGCTTCTTCAACCTACACAAAGCACACACAGTCAATATTATTATTAATATTAATGCTGTATTATGTAAGGAAGTACAGTGTTGTAGAGTACAGTATACTGGTTATAATGTGTGGGAATGACCTGGTCATAGTGGAGAGATGGCTGACTCCCTGATCTGTGACCTGTGTGTAGTCTGTCAGGTCCAGCTCTGAGAGCAGAGACAGTCTACAGAGGAAGGACAGCCCGCTGTCTGTAACAGAGTGGCGTCCAGGGAGGGTCAGCTGAGTCAACTTCAGACCTGGAAGGGAGGAGAAATTGCTAAAAACTGTATTCAACACAGCTTGGACTGATGATGAATTGATTATGAATGATCCTTCCCAGTTACAAACCTGAGATGATCTGCAGGGCGTGGTTGCCATCAGCTACGGGGATACCTGCCAAACTGAGGGAAGACAGGGTCGGGTGGGTGGCAATGTGCTCTAGAGAGCCCTCTGTCACACCCGTCCCATCCAGGTTGACCGTCTGCAGGCTGGAGAGCTCTGCCAAAGCCGACACATCCTTAACCTAAGCAAAACAATATCCACCAACACGTGAAAATTAAACATGAAGGCCTAATTCAAATGTCAGATGCGCCTGTGAATGCTGAAGTACCTTCGTCTGCTTGATGCTGAGGAGTCGCAGCTGCGGCACACATGTGGGCAGCACTACCAGTGTGGCTTCGGTTACTGCCGTCTGGTTCAGGCTGAGCTGGAAGAGGCAGGACGGAGCCGACTGAAGGTACAGTACCATCCCAGCATCAGTCACTTTGGTGTGGTCCAGTGACAGGAAACACAGGTTCTTTAAACCTTTAAGACACAATGAAAACATGTTGATACACAGCAAAATTGTTAAAATTGGCACAACCCAACTAAGTCTAATTATAAGTGCTTAAACACAGAGCAGCTTATGTTGGCTTCTGGCACTCTTGCACGTAGAGTGGTGTTACATAATCTATTATATTTATTATCCTCTTTTAGTAACAGTCTGAGCCTGTTTCACATGGCTGCTTAAGTGTGTAAAAAGCACCAACCTGTGATGTGCTGCAGACAGGAGTCGGTCAGTTTGCTACAGGAGGCCAGGTTGAGGTACTGAAGCTTGACCAGGCTGGACAGGATTGACAAACCAGAGTCTGGTGGACAAAACAAGTTTAGGAGAATAAGATGATGATGGCAACAATATTTTACAAACTTACACAGAAAACCTACATCTGCCTGAGTCAATCCTACGATAAAATCATATACCAGTGATGAGAGGCGAGTTGACCAGACTCAGATGCTTCAGTGCTGTGAAGGCCCGTAACTGACGCAGGAGCTCATTTGTGGAGTACGGGTAGCAGTTTAGGACAAACTTCTGCAATGGGCAGCCAAAGAAGAGCTCCAGGCTGCGCGGACGTAGGAGTCTTTCACGGGACATGTGGTTGAGCAGGAGCTCTGCCAGCTCCGGTGTCAGGCATGCCAGGCTGCTGCTGTACTGCATGCTGGGAGCTGAGGGACACAATGAGCAAATGTTTTCTAGATAAGCAGCTGAGCGTCACGCTTGTTGCTGGACACTCGTGTAAAAACAAATCAGACTGGTTGTAATGCAGAGACCCTAACAACTTCTCATTGTTCAGTGAGTATTTCACTCACCAGTCATGAGGTGGACAGTGGCGCGGGTGGCCAAGGCACAAAGGGACGGCACGCTGGGTGCTCTGAAGGGTCTTTTAGGGGGTGATGGCTGTCCCTGGGAGCCACGGGGGTCATCCTGTGCAGCTCTTTGAAGACGCTCCACTGCAGCCAGACCTGCAGCTCCAGGTGCCACCCGAACGCCTGCATCCTCAGGATCTGCTGCGTCCTCTACTGGGGCCTCCCTAATACACAGAGACATCTTTCACACTATGTTTCAATGTACGTCTAAACTATCTGGTCAGAGTATATGAAAATAGCAGTATACACACGGTTTCATATACAAATAAGCTGCAGGTAACTGAACGAAAAACAATAGCGTTAACGTGGGCAGAGTTAATACTACCGTAAGAATTATTCATCATAACCAGTAGCAAAACACAAAAAAATTTCTCTATAATGCATGTAGAGTGATATCAAGTTCTTGAATGACATAGATACCCACCTAAGTCGATTTCCTTGCTCCGGCCAGTGGTGCCTGGACTCAAATCCTCCACGAATCCTGTTCTCCGGGAAAAAAGGCAGCCTCGGCATTCCTGTAAAAAAAAAAAATGCAATCTATAAGGACTAATGCTAATCGCTGATATCAAGACCTGTTACTATGAAAAACACCCGGCCTGTCACTAACTTCTTTACAGTTAAAAACTTTTTTTTGCCTTTATTTACCGCACTTCGCACACCTCTTATCAGCATCTTGTGCTCTGGATCTTTGATTCTCCTCTAACTCGCTTCAACTGGAACTGAGCTCATGTCACACTTGGTCCTGACATACATTCAGAATATATCAAAACCACATGTTCAGAGAGACTGAATATGATTGGCTGACCGGCTGTAAGCACTTAGGATTCCCACTGGTGGGGCTCAGCAGTTATGACCTTGTGTACTGTATGTGTTGACAGAAAAGGGGCATTCACCTACATATTTGCTAATCCTAATCTTTCTTACATATGACACACATTACTAATGCTCCGGAGACTGTGCAACTTATGTAATTATACAGTATGACACTGAATGCAAGGTACTCTTATAGCTGAGAGAAGTCAGGATCATCTGTTTCTAACAAAAGAGAACAAAAAGTTCCACAGTGGAGACATGTGGTGCCAGAAAGAGGTTAAACGGGGAGAAGAGATGGGGAAAGAATGCAACAATCCTAGACACAGTGCGTAGTACCGTTTAGCAAATCAGGCGGTCCCCCCTCTCCTTCTTGTTCCTCGTCAACCTCTATGCCAGCAGCCTCCTCAGGATTTCCAGGAACCAATCTCTGGCCTCGTCCTGTTGAATAGTCCCAGAAATGACATCCATAAGTATAAATCTGTTTAAATAGTGTAATAGTGTTTAACTATGTGCTTTGCTGAAATAATTGAGCCTATGTTAACTTTTTTTTTTAAACATGCCAGGCATATTTCGCATAGTATTTGCAACTAACCCCAGAAGTGAGAAGGCCCAGACAAAGGACCAACCCCAGGGATCCCGGCATAATTCATTGCCTCTTCCCACTCCTGGTTGGGCAGTGGAGGAGGTAAAACAGGGTCTAGCCCCTCTGCCCCCTCCTGGATATGTGGCTGAGGAAGCACGGCGCACGGAGTCGGATCATTCTGACCCGTTGACGGTGGCTCTGCGGGACTGGGTGGATCCTGGGGTGTCTCTGGAGGAGTGGTCTGAATACACAGTGCAGCGTTGGGCGTGAGGCCGAGGGAACGCAATGAACAAGCAAGCTCTGCCTCCCCGAAGCGCTTCCGTGGGAACCCCTGGAGGAGTGAAAAGGTGGGTAGGGAGGGGTGACGTCCAGTGATATGCTCCACGACGCTGCGCAGAGGGGCGTCGGCTGGAAAGCGTTCACGCATGGACTCGCCTGACGGCAGCCGAATCTGCAGCGAGACAGAAAAACATTGCGCTTAAAGAACTGTACGTCTACGGTATACGGTAATATTTAGGGTCTTCACAGCCTTACCATGAGGATACAGTTGTTATCCACATTAGTCTGAACTTTTCCTCCAAGCTTTTGGGCTTGACCATCAGGGGGAGACGTCTCTGTGGCAGCGCTAGTCTGGATCTTCTCCTGCAAGCTCCTCCGATCCTCAGCTATCCGCTTTAACACCAACTCGCGCTCCTGGTAAACCAACAAACACAAGACAAGATGTTCTCAAGATTATGAATCAGTCGAGTGAGGTGGCACTGACACTGCTACACTGGTCAGTACGTAAAGTCCTTCTGTTCAGTGCCGCTGACCTGTTTCTTTTGTCTTTTCTCTGCCCTGGCTTCCTGAGCAACACGTTGTCTCTGTTGCTCTTCAAAGTCACTTTTGTCCTGTTTGATGCGGGACTCGACCGGCAGCGGCTCTGAGGACACAGTGGATGACTGTGATGGTTTCAGCACCAATGAAGCACTTCCTGTAAAAAGTCAAAAACAATCTAAAAATTTTGCAACCTTAACTATCCATTCCTTTAGGCTATATTAAAAACGGCATCGATACAATTACACAGACATATTTACACAACGCTATAGTGACAGACTACATTTCTACAAACTGTCCTGTTGCCAAGACACAAGTTCAAGTACAACTGGTACAAGTAACAAACACATTTGACACTGCTCAGTCACTGCTTGGTGAAATACCTCTACTGTCAGTACGAGATGTCTGTGACTCAGACGTGCTTGCCGACTCTTTGGGAGGGTTGAAAGCAGAAAATGCTGTTTCAGCTGGCTGCGATGGCTGTTTGACCAACCTGTGCCGTGGATACTGACCCTGTAAAAGCCTATCGATGTATGACAGACAGATAGAAAAGTACATGTTTATTAGATTCATTTAACAGAAGACAACTTCCACTTATTTTGGATGTGAGAATAAGTGCTTAAAACAACTCACCACTCGGCTGCATCCGCCACGGAAAAATGTCCTGCTTGTATGGCAGCCTGGATCTGCTCCTCTGTGAAACCCATCTCGCTGAGGGTGAGGAAGAGCTCCCCGACAGTCTGCAACACGGTGTCAAAACACAGACCACTGAACCACAGCTATCCAACACATACAAAAGGCACGTAAACAAGGCTTTACAACTGACAATGTTCCCCTTATCAGTGATTGCACAAAAAAATGGCTTCAGTTCATCTGGTTAATTCATTAATTTATAATGAAAATAATCATTAGTTGCATATACATTTATGTAAATAGATTATTTTACCTCATATTTTTGGTATTATGTATATAATCTACAATGTTTTTATACATTCAATCTGCTTTTATTAGTGTAAAATTAAAGAGACAAATCCAACAATTGTCATGCAAAATACTCAATAAGGGAGTTGCCATATGGGGACTAGTGTGAATATTTACTTACTGTCTTTAACTTTACATTTATGCACATTAGCTGTAGCTACTGAAGAGCATTTTATAGCACATACAGTGTATGTGTCTTTGAATGTCTGATTCAATGAACTCTCCGCTTCGTAGTTAATGTTGGTTAATAAAGTTGAAAGTAGTTTGTTAGCCTCCGACAAGCTACAGCATTAATTCAACAGAGTCAGTCAGTGAAATTAAACTCAACAACAGATATCAGGCTAATTTAAAGCTAAAGCTAAAACTACGCACATGCCGTTAATGTCTTTCGGGACAGTGAGTGCTGTCAACAAACAACGTTAGCAACGACGGGGCTAGTTAGCTAAAGCTAAAGCAGCTAACTAGCTTACATCCCTGCGTCATCTAAAGTATAAAATATCTGGAGGCTTACCGGAGAAGAGGCGGGATTCATGCCTTTATTTCAACGCAGCAGCACAAAATCAAATTGTTATTAATTAGAAATTCAGCGGACTTCCTGGTTATGTTTGCTGTGCTGTATACGGTGCTAGCATGACTGACCTCCTCCCCCTTTCTGAATCCGGATTGACGGGACAATAACAAGAAACCAGCCTATCAACATTTGAGATTATCTCCTCTGAGGCAGCTGCATGCAACAAATCTAGTGTCAATCACACTGATTGACAGGTCTAAACTCCAACCGCCTCCATCAATAACCTTAATCATATATGGCTAAACATGTTCATGTTTAATTACATGTTTAGCTTCTAATTGCACCAAATCAACAAAGTACTGTGTTCAATTACTGGATCACTTATTGCACTGAAGCACTCTGTCTATTCTGTATAATTATTAGCCACAGTTTATATTTTGCACTATCCATGTTTTTTTTAATGCCTAAGTCAACCTTTAACAATATATATTCTGTATTTTATTTTTTTATCATTTATTTATTCCTGACAACACTTGGATATGACTGACTTAAAATTGAACAATATAAAACATTATAATGACAATAAATAATAAACTAACCGTGTTTTAAAAAAAGGTTTCCTGTGTCGGCATTTTGTTATAAGACATTGTTATGCATGTATGGTGTGTTTCATATTCTTACATTACATGACAGTGTGAGGAATGAAAGGGTTAATAAGGGCTTTGGGTATATTGATACGTTAAGAGTTGAATATGTCCATATTTTGTTAGAAAGGCTAGTTGCACAGTAAAAAAAAAAAAAAAAAATCACTGGGTTAAAATTTGACCCTGTTTGGGTCAATATAGCACCAACACAATACTGAGTTAATGTTACCCAGAAAACCACTCAAACCAAGCGGTTGATCTATGAATATGTTTTTTTGTTTGTTTTTTTTAAAGTGTAACTAGTGGATACAGCATGTCTCCTGCTGCACTGTGAAGTCTTTCCTCAGAGTGTGTGCACTGGAGGCTTCACGTTTCAAGCTGAATAGGTGTGATGTCACAAATCATCCTTGCATGCCTTCAACTCAGACTTCAGGCGAACGCAGAGAAACTTTCCACTTTCAGCAGATGAATGTGAAAACAGTCTTCTAGTGTCAAACTTTACACATATATCATTCTACATACATCATGCACAGTGAAGCTCAAACATGCAACCGAAGGAACAAGAAGTAAGAAAATATATATATATATTTTTTTTGAGTTAACAGGTGTAGCTTCAGTTGCAGAAAGCCACCAGTAGGTGACACTCTGTGCATACTGATATGACCCTTTGACTTATGCATGCTGCATATTATTATCAAATCTACAGTATTAAAACTGCATTGGTCCAGCCACATGGCAATGATATATTGATCCAGATTGGGTACAATGTTAACCCAGTGATTTATAGTGTGCAACTAGCTTTTCTGAGACTACTTGTACACATATATATTTCCCCCAAAGTAAAGTTTAAAAAAAAAAAAGCAGGACGCTGGTATTGTCATCATGTTGTCTCAGACTGTTAAACATCAATCAACATGTCCAAGGACTGGTGATGATGGGTCTGGATGGATTAATCTGTTAGGGCATAAATGAAGTGCTGGTGCTGGGCCCTTATTAACCCTTTCATTCCTCCCACTGTCTGTGTGTTTTGATTTTTTTTAACGACTTTATTGCAAGAGGACATTATACTATTGCTTACATATGATGGTGTTTATACTTACTACTAGTTCTTACAATATATACAGTTGTGAAAGTGGTTTCAGACCTTTGGACCCTACTGTGTATATTTTATAGTGAAATTATAATAATAATGAGAAAAGAAAAGAAAAATAAGGTAGTATACATATACACACATATATACATACACGTCTCTACATACCTGCATACATAGGCTACACAAAAAAGAGAGAAGAAAGCAAACAGACAAGCTCAGTGATTGACTTAGCCCTAGTGATTATATTTAACATTGATTTAATTACATCTCTGACTCTTCAAACTCTTCAGCCTTCATGATGATGATGGTGACATGATATGAAACAATGTCAGCCATCCTAGGACAGCGATCTGGTCTTTTTCTGGAGGTTACTTGATGTCTTACTCTTCAGTTTACATTTCAGTTTTATGCTGAATCATGTTTTGAGAAGCTCTTTTGTGACGCAGAGCGAACCATCTGAAAAGTGAAATCAGAGAAAGTTTCATTAATTTTTAATAATATTTTCTATTTATAGTGGAAGGGCATCATGGGCATCGATAATGACATTTGACCTCAAGTCTATTCAGAAATATGAATCATCGCGTACGCAGGCGCAGCAACTTCTGTCTGGAGAAGCTAACAGAAATTACCGGAAGTGTAGTTATATCACCTTGCAAATAAAGGCATAAAACATGATTCTCCGTGTTTAGATTAGACTCTAGGGACATAAAGTAGACTGTGGTATACTGTAATAAATGTTTTTAAATACTGTATTTAAGTTTTTACTGGTAAAAGCCTTAATTTACATATGTTCACCACTAACTGTTTTAATTTGAAATTTTCACCGGAAATTAAATAGTTTATTTTTTGGTGACCGGTTACCAGCTTGAGTCATTTCAGTGAGGGAGTTTGAGGTGAGTACCAGACATCGGTGGATAAATAGGATATATAATATGTGTATAATTGTAAGCCTCACAATGTTTTCGCTTCGTGAAAAGGCGGGTTTTTTTTGTTTTGTTTAGAGGCGCTGTTATTTTGAAGGTCGTGGACAGATAAGGGGGCTGTTGACTTGATTTCCTGTGAGGTCGGAGGATAACGCGGGTATGACAGTAACTGCCACACATGCATGAAAGTGTCCGTTACCGACGGATGACCTCTCGTCTGCTCCTCGGGTTTGTTAACAGAGGTAACAAAAAAGTCCTGGAAATATCTGTTGGACTTGAGTTTTGTTGTGGTTTTAACCCTCCTCACACAGAGACTGGTTTGGATAAATTTAACGGTAATGTCAGAGAAGTTTCTGCTTCCTAAGCTAACGGTTAACTTACTCCGCCTGACTGTCACGTTAGCTGCCGCCTGGAAATGTGACGGTAACGTTGAAGTGATGACTGGCTGAGAAAATCATTGTGTGTCGTTTTTATATTGAGGCTTGAAATGAACCACTGAAGGCTAATGTGGACACTGGGGGTGTGGTCAGCTTAATTCATCATTCATTCATTAATTCACTCATTCATTCACTCATTGCTCAGTGGTGCAAACACAGCACCGCATGTCTGTTTTTTTATGGATATTCATGAAGACATTTTTATTATTGATTAATCTTAGAGATGCATCGTGTATTGGTGACAATGGGCTGGTACTGGATAGCATTATTTTAAAATATAATAATTTTTTATCTATGTATTTATTAGTTGCATTTTGTTTATCTGAATCAAGGCTGAAAAAAGTGTCAGAAAATGGTAAAAAAAAAAAAAAAAAAATACTAATCACAAGTTCTCTGCTAGTTTTATTTGCCAAACATTATTGCTGAATTGTCAAGAAAAGCAGCAAATTCCCACATTTTTTAAAAACAGGAATGTTAAGGAATATTTCCTTAAAAAAACTACCTTTTTTTTATGATGAATCCATAACCAAAATTGCTGTCAATTGATTAATTGTCAAATTGATTAAGCGCTAGGTGAGAGCTATCTTGATATATAATCCATAGATTCCCATGTTTCTCGACAAAAGAAGCCCAGACTTTGTTGTACTGATGACTTAATTTGAGGCTTTTGTTATGTGCTGCTATTGTACTGCAGGTGTGAAGATAAAAGTTGATTGACGGCCTTTTAAACTCTGCAAGGGGAGCCAGTAATGATTTATTTATTTATTCATTAGGCTATTAAATGTCCGGTGAATGATGGAAGATGAATAAGTCAGCCAAAAAGTATTTAATTCATAATGATATTAAACAGAAACACAAGAAACTTCTTATTTGTGAATCTATTTTAGTAGATTTATTTAAAAAGTAGATTTTCATATGACCAGGTGAGACATTTTTTACAAAGCCATTGTTGGTGTTATTAGTTCCACCTGTGCTTTTCCTGCTCTGACGAGTCAAAATGTCCCCTGTGAGGAAAAGGTCATTGAATCTGATTCATATGGGAATGATGATGAAGAAGTATAAAGATTCAGGTTGATGACAAACGCATATCATATCAAATCCAAAAATATGAAGAAAAAAAAACAACTTCTCTTCCTCTCTAGTTTACTGTCAGTATATCTGGTAAGAAGAAACTAATGAGACATTTAGTTTGCACCCCACTTTGGGAAAATACAGTGCCAGAACCGACTCTGTCACATGGTGAATAGATTTCAGGAGACGACTTGCGGCAGGATGTGGGAAGGACGTTCCTCTTCTGCTGACTCACCGGTATCGGCTCAAATGTGCTCGCCAGGTTATTTATCTCCTCCTGAAAATTTATTAAATCTAATTAAAACAAACCACAGTGACAAGTTTTTTTTTTCTTTTTTTTTTGTTTCACCTTTATAGAAACTGTTCAAGGACTCACAAGATAGCAGAATCAGAAATATTTGTCTCTGTGAGTCTGACCTTGTTCGATCTTTTGAGAGAGAGAGAAAAAAAAAAAGCAGTCTGAAATTCCAGAGCAGTCCGGCGTCCTTTTGTTGTGTAATCCTGCACAGCGCTTGAACACATCGCCAAGGTACCACCTTACCTCTGCGATCATAGTCTCGGCTTTTAATTCTTCTCATTCGCCTTGGAGGAATCTGTAAAACACACTTATTGTGAACTGATTTGTCACAACAGTGTGTTTTCCTTTAGAGAGAGGGGGAAAAAAGTCGTTTTTGCACTGTCTCTGCATTCCTGTTGTAAATTGCTTGGTCATGCAGAAGACAAGGAAGGAAAAGGGGTAGATAATAAGCCTTTTCTCTTTATTTTTTACCTCTACTTAGCAGATAAACAGACCCAGTGTTTTTGTCAGTAAGCACATCAAGCCTAAAAAAAAGGAAAAATCCTAAATTATACACTGTGGAGTCACGTCTTTGTCTCTAATTCAGTTTGCTCGGCTGGCTGTTGCTCTACTTTAGCCCGCTAAGTGACATTTAATCATCATTAAGCACATTGGCAGGACAACTTGGAAGGTTCAAAGTTTGGGCTACAGTCCTTAAGCTGTCTTCAGTTTGTAGTCTATACATCTATCTCTATCTCTCTCTATCTATATCTATATATATCTCATAAAACATTGCTGAGCGTCCTGGCCACCCTGTTGTCATACTTGTGACGAGCTTTTTCCCATGAAGGTGTTAGTCCAGCGATCTTAATGTTGTGTTGTCTGTCTGCTACGCCACCGTAATCACATTACTCCATTTCCCAGGAAACGGATAAATGGCTCATTTAATTTGACCCTCGTATGAGATTTCAGGCCTTTTGTTTGGGTTCTGGGAGCCCAGGGGATATTTTATTCCCGTCCCATGAGAGTAAATATAGTTATTACTCTGGGTCAAAGCTTCACAATGAGCACATTTCTCTGAGAACATGGTTTTTACCTTTTGTGCAGCCCTGAAATGCACGTTTTTTTAGCAGGAGGTGCCACACCCTAACATTACTAGAGCCGTACCGGAGGGAAATAAGACCTTATTACCGAGTTAATTTAATAACAATGAAACTATAATTAAACCCTGAGGAATAATTACTCAATACAAAACTATAGTTAGAACAAAAGATTTTTATCCTAGATTATAAGTGTCAGCCATGCATGAAAATGCAGCCTTAACTTTATGTTGAGTTGGCGTTGTAGTTAAATTTGCACCATATATGTTGCATAACTAGGGCAGCGACCAATGATTATTTTCATTATCAGTGAGTCAGTCAGTCGTTTTGGTCTATAACATGTTGATCATTGTTTCCCACAGGCCAAGGTGACGCCCCCTCAAATGTCGTCGTTTGTCACAACCAACAGTCCACAACCCAAAGATATTTAGTTTGATATCATAGAGGATTAAATAAATAGTTAATATTCACATTTGAGAAGCTGCTATGAGAGAATTTGAACGTGTTGTTCTTTAAAAATGACTCAATGTTAAAATTGGAATAGTTGACTAATTTTCTGTCTGTTACATAATCAACTAAAAGTTTCAGTTCTTACTTTCTTTTTCTTTTTTTTTAACATTTTGACTTATAGTTCATTACTCTGATCTTCTGATTTGCTCTTCAGGACGTTCACATGCACATAGTGGAAAGTTGTTGTTGCTGGTATAAAACATGCTTGAGTGATGAGGACAGGACAATATATACGGATATTATGTAAGCTGTCAGGGTTCAGTTGCCTCTTTAAATCCTCTTAAAATTAAGACAGGTGCTGCCTTAGCTGTAAGCACAGCCACTGTTGGCTGAAGCCTGTGATGGGACAAAGAGTGGATAGATAAAGAGGAGGCAGCGAGTGCAGCTGTTTGCTGTGTGAGGCTACAAGTGCTCCAGTGACTGTGTGCACATAACTTAGCACAGTCGTGGAGTTAGCGTGGCCACTGGGCCGTGAAGTTTGCATGTTGAAAGCCTCGAGACCTGCAGAGCTATTTCAGGCTGAAATACTGAAGAGGCGACTTAGGCACAGCTATCAACATACACCGCCGCCAAATCCCCATAGAGACCCACAAACAGGGCAGCTGTCTGGGGGGTCGGCCTGT
Organism: Pampus argenteus; assembly: GCA_036937835.1. NCBI lineage: Eukaryota > Metazoa > Chordata > Actinopteri > Scombriformes > Stromateidae > Pampus > Pampus argenteus. Next base: position 4,796,544 of record CM072880.1, on the reverse strand, counting down.
GCATTAGGAGGCTGGGTGAAGGCTGAGCAGGATCCCAGTGAGTTTCTGTTGGTTCAGGTATTCCTGCCTTTATGGAAGTCTGACATGTCTCTACACAGCTGTATGCCGCTCCCTTTATAGTAAACACTTTGTAATCGGTTGCACCATTTTACTGTGCGTTTCATTCGAGGAATAGGGCTAGTTTTAGAGCTGAGGGGAGAGAAGAATAACAGGAAGCTGGAAGGAGAATTTCCGAGTGGTGTTAACACTTCAAATAAAATCTAGGGAAAAAAAAACTGAAGGTGGGGTGTTGGTCAGTTTGTTTTTAGTGCTTGTAAAATGTTATTTTTACCATTTCTAATTTACCTCCCTTTGCAGAGAACATGACATGAAATGACCTTTACCAACTTTCTTTGTGTATGTAATGTAATGCAATGCAAAGAATGAGGACAGTGTCTCTATTCTGCAGGTTAAGTGGTGTAAAATGTTGGTCACGCTTAGGAAAAAGTTGTCAATCTTCGTGGCACACATGAAGTCACAGCTCAGTGAGGCGGCCACACGTCTGTCAGTGGATAATACCGTTATCTGCACACTGCTGGGATTGAGGAAAGTCCCAGACTTTGAAGTGGACTTCAATTTTAGCAATTTGCGGCTTTGACTGTTTCTTTCCCCCCTGAGCAAGACGCGCATGTGACTCCAGAGCGAGCCCACGTCCCTGAGGACAAACGACTACATCACACACACTCGGGCTTCTCCTGAGGTTGGGTATTTCTTTAGCCCTACGGCTCATATGATAAGCTGATGTGGAATGCAGCGCTTGGTTATTTGGTCAGCGGGTAAGCAAATTATTTAGATCACAGGACTGTTCTTTGTTCACTGCAAAACACAATTAATCTGGCGGCTTTTATGACTTCAGGTTGGATTAATTGTGTAATGGTGTTGATTCCTCCGTGACATGGCGATTTTATTTATTTATTTTTTCCCCCATTGCCAAAGAATCTACGAGACTGCGGTATGCCAGCGTGTCCCGAAATGAAAATATACCCGAAAGCTGATGATATTTTAACAACAACATGAAATACTGATATGATATGATTTCCATATTCACAGTTTTATTAAAAGTTTATTACAGGTGATTAAAGACAAATCAGGCGACATATTGCTTTCCCCTCCTCACTTCATCCAGAGTTGACGCATATTCACAAACGGTTATTTATTTTAGAGCATAAATCTTTGAGGCATATTTTATATAAATTGACATATCAGAGTATTGATTCTCATATTGCAGATTGAAGCTTCCTGATATTTCAGTGCTCTTCTAGAGAAACTGTTTTTTCAGTATATCAAGTTTCTCAATATACTGAAGAAAATCAGCCCAGATTGACATGAGATGTCATTCACTGACCTGTCTGTCTGTCTGTCTGTCTGTCTGTCTGTCTGTCTGTCTGTCTGTCTGTCTGTCTGTCTTTGGTTAAGTATATCTAAGCAACTGTTGGATGAGCCGCTATGAAAGTTTGCATATATATCTGTGGAGGATTAATCCATATGACTATAATGATCACCTGACTTGAGTTTTCTATTTTCATATCTGCAAAATTGATGACGTTTCCATCAGTCAGCATATGTAATGTACTAAGCATGATATGCAAAACATGCTGAACCGGTCAAAAGTTTGGACACCACTTCCCGTTCACTTGACTGAGAAAATGACTCCAAACGTTCGACTGGTGCTGAATGCATGTTAGTATTTCGGCCAAAGCGAAGCTGCCAGTGAAGCCGATTTGTATTTCTTTCTATCTGTTGGCTTGCGGGATGAATACTAATAGAGGAAAGCAGAAAAAAAACATATTCCTGCTACACAAATACACTTTAATCAATAATCTCCTGAAATACTGGACATTGTTTACTTTAAACAGGCAGCCACATGGTTAAAACTTGCAAAAGCTGCAGATATTGATCGTCGTTATTGAGTTCCCACTTTTAGCTTGATGTTTGCGTGTGTGTGTGTATGTGACAGATAGATGACTGGTGTGTGTGTGTGTGTGTGTGTGTGTGTGTGTGTGTGTGTGTGTGTGTGTGTAAGGAACAGCCTCTGACTCAGTGTTGAATGGCACCTAGAGTCACATGGCTACTTGTCAGCAGGCTGGAGGAGGAAACATAATCCCGAGGAGGAAGGCTGCTGTTATCAGTTGGTACATGTTGGACTGAGAGAGCACTCAGCTCAGTGAGAGGCTGGACCGAGCACAACCTCCGAATCTCTAACTCTTGTTTCTTTTGTCTCCCTATCTCTCTCTCTCTTTTTTCTTTTTTTTCCCCCCCGTCCCTCTGTTTGTTTTCGTCCTGCACTCTGACCAGCTCCAGGTCTCTCCTCACTGCAGAGTTAAGAATTGCACTACAATGTCTGCGGTGGCTTCTCTGCAGTAAGCAAGCAAAGGTATGGTATAATCACACATCTCTTTTTAATATTTCTTGACCAGTCGTCATGTCGCTTGTAACTTGTGTCTCGCACCGTTTTGTCTTTCTATGCACTTCATTGTCTACTTAATTCATTGTTTATGCAGGCTAGTCCTCAATTAGCTGACCAGACAGTTGTCTCAGGTAAAGTCTAATCAAACTTAACAGGATTCTTCCTCGTTGGTGTCACACTGTGTCTTCATGTCCAGACTCTTAAGCCATGATCTGTAACTATAAAATGAAACAAATCCTGCACAGTTTTCAAAAGGCTACACAGCAGAAGGAAAAACACTTCAAACGAGCTACAGTACTTTGAGATTTAGTAGGACAAACCTTGAATTAGAGCTTTTTTAAAGGCCGTGTTTTGGGCTGTGATGACTCTCTGAATGGTGTGGTTTATTGCAACATCAAACAACTGTTAGTCTTTTTCTTTCCTTAAACCACTTTTTTTTTTTTTTATCAGTTGCGTCCTCCAAGTTTTTTTTTGTTTGTTATTTTTCATCAGTTTTTGTCTTCAACATGCGATAATATTGTTGATTCTATGATTTTATAGCAGAACGGTAACAGCATGTTAGATAAAAACATTAAGGCCACAATTTATCTACACGTCACGTCAAGGGCTATCATTACAACACAATCCGCGCTTCAGTAAAAATAGACAAAACTGCGCCGACTGCTGAACGGACACAAATCACTCACTGTCATGTGTTTTTTTTTTTTTTTGATGAAACCTTGAACCGTTCTTTTCCTCCCTGTCATTGTCCTGCTTTTGTAAAGTACAGGCCTTGTGCGTTGGTTGAGGTTTTGGACATTATGATCACGCTTCTATTTCTGGACAGGCATTTTTATTGGCAGTTTTGTGCATTTTATTGAACTGTTCTTTAATTATGCCTTTTTTGATAGAATTTGTAGATCAGCATGCAGCCTGCGGTCGACATTCGAACTGTGTCAAGCTGCCAAGTTGAAACTGGGGCATCCTGGCTGATCACTGGGTTGAGACGCATTTTAGGCTTGTTTTGTGAGTTTGAGTCCGGCTCTTGACTTCTGTCCAGTCGTCTGTCTGTCTCGGTCTTTCCCTTTAATGTCATTATGAGGAGCAGCAGGCACAGCAAAGAGTTTTTAACCTTTTGTTCAAGCAAGCAATTTTTGACGTATAGGTTCTGCCTTAGAGTACCCTGACCTTTCCTTCTAACCATTTTTGAGATGGTTTATGGGTATTTTGTGTTGACTCATCACTGATATAGGCTATTTATTATATTAATTCTATCACTGTCTTTCTGTCCTCTATTCAGGGAAAGTGCTGCACTGTGTCCTAACATAAATTAAAGGATTGGCTTACAGTTTTGATCACCGAAACAGGTTTTTCTCGCTGTAATCAATCCCCTTGTTCATACTGTAAGTGCAAAAAATGTATTTAAAAGTTTATCTGAAGATGATATGATGCTTCAGCAGTCAAACAAAGTGGATATATTTTACACTTTTGTTCAGTAAAACATTACCTCTTTGTGTCTCAGGACAGGACAGTGTCTTCCTGTTCAGCTGAAGTGAAACTATAGAAAGACAGTAACTTTCACAGCTGACACTTTATATTATCTTCAAATAATACACGTTTGAAATATATTTAAGTCACGCTTACATTGAAAAGTGTGTTTATGAAATGATCTTCTAATGGCCGGTATAAACAGGAGGAATGATTACTGCAAGAAAAACGTGTCTGTATATTTTAGGCACCTATTTTAGGACAGACTTGGGGGAAAAAATATGAACCTGTCCTTTAAACTAAATGTGTTTCTGTCCTGTCTCTCTCCCTAAAAGGTGCCTGTAATGTGTCTGACTTTCTAATCAAGAGAAGTAAACTTTAAGATTTTGAAAGTGGATACAGCATTTTCCATCAATACTGGAAATTTACGACATACCGGAGAGACTTTGTCAGGTACATTTGTTACTTGTTACTCTGTGGGAGAGATGAGTCATCACACACACACACACACACACACACACACACACACAACACTGGTCTCAAGTATAAAAAATATGCCAAACTCATGTTATGAGCTATCATCTTCCTCCATAACTATGACGCAAGTGACAAGTGTTTGGTGATATTTAGATAAATTTCATACTCAATTGATGCACCACCTTGATACCTGTAGATAAGATAAAAGGAAGTGTGAGTTCCTTATAATCATTGCAGTGTTACTTTAGAAACTATAACGTAATTACGTGAGTCATCTGACAAGCTTTAGCTATTGAGTTGTGTATATTCACCTTTTATAATATTTGTGACTGGCAGATTTGTACGTAATAGGATAGATATATTTGTAATTTAATCAAAAACAGCACTGGAGCTGGTGTTTACTTTGCATAGCTGAACGGCTTCTTCACACACTTGATTGTGCACTTTGCTCTTAGTGTCTCTTCTGTCTGTAGGAGGGACAGACGAAGATGACAACAAACAGCTTCTTATGCTGTTAACCTTTTAATCTCAACAGAGAAGTCATTTAGCTGTTCAGGTCCATCTATACACGTCTGTGTTACAGATAGTAGAAAGAATCCCAGGGTGCATTGTTTCTATTTTTTTGGGTTTATAGAAGACTGTCTTCCTGTTTTCATACTTACTTCCTCCCAAAAGGATAGTTTTCCCAACACATTGTGTGCCCAAATTTGAGGCTGTGACTAAGCATGGAAAAGTTTGAAGGTTTTGGGGGAAAAAAGATTCACACTCATCGTCATCCTTTTAGGAACAGTTTGCGAGGTACGAGGCTTCAAGATGACACTTTGGACACGTGAAAAACTTCTTCAGAGCATTTTGTCTGCACTTCCTCTTACACTGACAGCATATGTCCTTTTCCCCCTTTTCAGTTGTTATTACATAAGGGACAACCGGTTCCTTTTTTTTAATGCAGCCTTAAAACAGATTACTTGTGCCTGATTGCAGGGCAAAAACATTTAAATCATTTAGGACCGAAATCACAATAGTTTTCTCTGATCATTATTGTTATCTTAGTGGTATTATTATTACAGACTTGCCCTGAGGTAGATAAGCTGGTTCCCATGGTTTTTGCTCAGGATCCCAGGGTGCTGTAACTTCATCCCTGTGTAGCCAGCCCTGCCTCCTCCACGCTGGCAGGGTCTAGGTTTACTGAGAAAGTAAACTTCAAACACGCCCAAGCTAACTGATGGTGTCTAATGAAATCCCTCATCAGCATTTATATTACAGTTGATATTCTGAATGCAGCTGGCAGTCTGTAATTAACATTATGCAGAGTATTAGCATTATGGCAGAGCAAACACAGAGCGGTGCCAAAGCGGTGTGTAGCCTGCTTTTGTATCTCAGTTTCCAGTCTCCTTGGCAGGTGATGTCTGCATTCGAATACAAGTTCATGGTGTCCACCTCCTAAATACTTGCGTTTAATCTCTTGTCATTGATTGTACTTTCTAATGAAACATACCTCATAGAAATTCCACGTTGTCAGCAAGGTCGTTGATATGATTGCGCTCAGGCATCAGTGAGGCTTATCGTTACTTAGATAGCTGCTGTCAGAGAGCCAGGCTGACTTTGGTAGAAGTGAATCAAAAGAAGGCCTCTGCTTTTAGTTTGAATCAGAACCGCTGTTCGGTTAATAGTGCAGCAAGTACGATACTTGAAGGGTTAATGTTTCAGGATGTTTTGGATGCCTGGTATATTAAAATAACTGTAAAAATGAAGGGTTTTGTTGTTTGCTTCCATTTAGTTTAAATACGTCCCGCACGTGCCGCCGCTTATCAAAGGGTCCTCTGCACAGTAGCACTGTTATCGGGCTCTTATCTGCCTCTAATGGTTAATGACCTTCGATGGAGTTGAGGAAGTGGTGCAGGGCTTGAAATCCAGAGTCAGATAAATGAAAAGAGACCGGATGGTCATTGTTTATAAAAGCGTGTTGGCATGTACTATACCTCCTCTGCCATTGTTGCGGTCATGCCTCAAGTAAAATGTAAACTGTTGTTATGAGTTTCCACTTCATCGTAAAAAATGGCAATATGTGTTTTCCGAAGTGGGGTCTGGGGACACAAAACGGTACTTGAGGGGCTTCCAGGAAATCCTGAAACTGAAAGTTTGTGTGGTTTCTTGTTGGCTTTGTACTACAAACAAATACTGTAATGTTGAAGCTGAGTCTTGGCTGTAGCTTCAGGGTATTTTACCTCCGCATCAGATGAACTGTGTAGGAATTGACCCCTATTAGGATGGCAGTGTCAGTCGTTTGATTAGTCTACAACTTTGGTCCAAACTGAAATATCAGCTACTGGATGGATTACCACAAAATGTTGTACATATATTCATGATACTCAGTGGAGGAGTCCCAGTGGATTTGGTGATCCTCTGACCTTTTCATCTAGCACCACCGTGAGGTTTACATTCCTCATATTTAGTGAAATATAACTAGCAGTGGTCCGTCGCATATCTTGAGAACCGTTCATCCGATCGACTTCACGCTCGACGGGTGTATTACCGGAGATCTAAGCACGTGCATTGTCAAATCAAATTTGGTGCAACTCTGCAGCAGCAGGGTTTTCGGGGGGGTCTGCAGCTGCATGTCAACAGCCAGAGATCAGACATGGCATGCTCTAGAAAAGAAAAATAGACATAGTGAAAACACATTTAATATTAAACTTTGAATGAAACAAGCACACGGTGAGCATGGATTTTTTTTTTGTACTCTATAATAATAAAACTTTGAGCCCAGCAGTCGATCAGAGCTGTACAGAAAGTCAGAGAAAAGGTTTTTTTCACATGGCAAGTTCTAAAAAGAGAAGAGTAGACAGCGACAACAGCTTTTAGTCAAGAATGGACATTTTCCCACGGGCACTTCAAAACCAGTATGTCTTATAGAAGGATGAATCGTTTGAGTTAATATACCCACTAAAATGAGCTGCGCTAAAGGCACAGAAGATAAACAATCTCAGAGCCCCATATGTTCGAGTCACTTTATTTTAGGATGCACTTTTTTTTTCTTTTTTTCTTTTTTCAATCAGCCTCTCCAGACAGGCGCTGCACTGGTACATTATAATAATCAATTTGACTAAAGTCTTTATATTTAATATTTGGTTGCAAGATTTTTTTGCAGTCAATGCCTGTCTGATGTCTGAGTCATACTCCTGTTGCAGTGTCCTACAATTGAAGGACAATGTATAAAAAGAACTTCACGTCCTGCACTGTTCATCCAATATTGATTGCAAGTCCTTGAAGCTAAAAAAAAAAAAAAAAAAATCAGCACATCAGCCGTGTCAGTTTCATTTTAGATGTGCTGCAGTGCAGAGCCAAAAGAATTAAAAACATATTGCTGTCCTCATACCTTCTGACTTCATATTCAGGGATTACTGGCAATAGCTTCAGTATCTAGTGCCTTGTTTGCCTCATGTTTTAAATATCCAGTTTCATGTGGACTAAACCCCGGATCTGTATCTGTCTCCAGGTTATGCTGCCCAAAAGCTGTCTGAGTCCCAGTGAGAAAGAGAAGGGCTAAAGCCAAACCAAACCGAACCAGCTTTCCAGAGCCTCTCCAGTAGCGACTCCACTGCAGAGCCATGAGCAACCCCAGCACTCCCAACCAGATCACAGACGCCGTGGCATCGGTTATTCACAGCGTAAGTCCACACGACTGCATACAGACAACCCGAGTCACCAGCCTCGTCGGCCACATGATAAAACACATGAGGCACACTGGGTGATCCTGGTGACAAACTAGGTTAAACGCTGCTCAGGAAAAGATGACGTTCACAATTAGTACTTTTTATTATGTTATTTCATGCATGAGGCCACAGCTATTCTGCTCCAAACTCTGTTTCTAACTACCAGACACATTCTCCCTGTGCCTGATTTATGCTGCATCAGCTCCCTTTCTGGCATCAAAATGTGTGTTTTGGACAGTGCTGTTCCCATCAGAATTATGTATGTACAAATCTAGTCACATCCTAGAGCCAGCGTGCTGGCTACATGCACTACGTCTGACTGCAAAAATAAAAATGTGCAGAATAGCTTAAAAACACTTGAGATCTGCTCCTGTTGAAACCTCCTTATCATTAGAGCACTGGAAACTGTCAGCAGTTCCACAGCTCAAAGAGTTTCCTTCCTCTTATTTTTATTTATTTATTTATTTATTTATTTATTTATTTATTTATTTATTTATTTATTTATTTATTTATTTAAATAAGCCAATGTGTTTCCAGTGTTGGAAACAGTAAAATAATGTTGGCACGTGATGCAAAACATAATTGCATGGCTGCTGCAAGATTTCTGTTATAAACATGACTGGCAAAGCCTGGAGGGGCAGCTGGTCATCGGCCAATGAAAGCAGCATTCCTCTCCTCGAGAGGTCCTCAACAAGTTCATCTTAGGATGATTAAGATGCTGATACAAAAGCTTAAATTAAAAACCCAGTTTGCGATGGTTGGTGAATTCCAGAAATTATTATGTTTGCTTTATTCCGGAAATTACAAGAGCTTCTTGCATCTTATTTACCCGTAAAACCTACCACCGTGTTCTTTTACTAGAGTTAGTGATTTCCTACGTTTCCCAGAATGATGGCTTTTAGCGTTCCACATTAAATAGGGTTTACTTTAGGTGTGGGTTGTCTGTGTAGGCGAGTGAAATCTGATGTTTATAGTACACAGGAAGCGGAAAAAGAGCGAGTAACATGACAGAGGTTATGTGGAGAGACTTTCTTTCATACTTTTGAGGGATCATTTTGATGAAAGGGTAAAATTCTTTTAGTCTTTTACTGCCGACGTGATCGCAATTATTATTTGGAAGAGTTGTTCTCGTCTTGCACCAATGTAGGAAACGACTGCTTTTCCTTAGCTTTGCATTTATTTTATTTCAGTGTCCTGTCAGCTGTTTCCTGTCACATGTTGTCTTGTGGCTCCTCTACCTTCGTGGAATCTGCACTCATGTTTTAAATCTAGACCCAGCAGTTCAGGCACAGAATACACGTTATTTTAGGAGGTGCAAGTGGATATATGACATTTAACTATTGAACTGTGTAGAGCAACCACACAGGCCATGGATTTAACTGTTGTCCTGTGTTTTGTACCATTTGTTCTTGATTACAAAATGATCACACAAAAAGTTTTCTTGGAGCATGCAGTCAGAAACAAAGAATGTCATTTAGAAGTGAAACAACACCCACACTCTTAACTTCAAAGCCAAACGTCTATTCAAATACATGTTTCAATCCAAGTTGTTAACGAATAATACTAAAATTGTGGCTTTTGGATGTTACTTGCAGCAAATTTAGTTTTTAAACATTGTTCCAAGCAAGATAGTTACTGCAAAGATAGGAATTATTTATAGCTGGCTGACCTGAAACATCAGTGGAGATTGAGACTCATTGTCTTATTTTATAGCAAGCCAGATAGTTACTTGCCATAAAGTGTACAGAGATGGTGAATCACAATATGACTTCAATGGAATTGTTCCAGAGCAGGTAGTCGGCTGATCAACGAAGCTCACTGAAGATAAAACTGTGACATGTACCTTTAGCAGTTATTGGTTGTTCTCTTGGCTCCAACTCTACCAAGTTAATTATTATCTCCTCAACAATATGTGCTTGTGTGTGTGTGTGTGTGATCAGGGGGAGTTCAGTTAATCCTGCGTGAGATAACCGTGTAATGTCTTCTTCCTACCATGAAGATCTGCCCTGGTCATGTGACGGGGGCTAACTGAAATGGGAAACAGGTCGTCTTCCATAAAAGTGGTTGGCTTTTACTTTGGCTTTGCCTTTTTTTATTATTGCTTTAACGGTTTCTAACTTTTACTTTTGACACAAGCAAATACAGCTCTGTGTCTGCATTTTAAGCTCCGGCAACACACGTGTGTAATTTGATGGACAGTCTGTATGCGTTTAAGGTGAGTTTTACATTTCGTTGTGTCCTTTGCTCTCACAGAGTCATTCGTCTTGTTCCTCGCCCACCCTGTCAGTCATTACACATCACCCTAAAGAACGCAAACAGAGCTTTTCTGTAGGCAGCTTGACTTTTGGTTCTTTAGGTAAATTTAACCACACCACAAACTTTGCGGCTGGTTAATGTTCACTCTGGTCATTGCGCTTCCCAGATAGACTTTTACTTCGTCAGCAGCTCATTGACTTGTTGTCAGGCATTGGTAATCCAAGGTAATAATTACTTCCTGATGTCGTTAATGCATCACTAGTTACAGATAGCCACTGCTCTAATGTCTGGGGAAACAGATGTGTTGTAATCTGCAGATTATATTTCACATTTGAAGTGACACATGCTGCCAGTAATGGTGGTAAACTTCATATAATGTGATACGTACTTCCTGGTGGCAAACGCAGAAAGTTCAGAGGTCAGGGTCCGGTGCAGATCAGAACATTTGGTGCTGGTAAGGATTCACTGGTTTGCTCCAGGGAATTTCAGCTGCGCAAACAAAACTGCATCCAACTGTTGGAAAAAAAAAAGTGGTTCCCAAATGCTTTTGACTTGTGTCACATTGAATGAATAGTTGGATATTTTGGGAAATGCATTTATTAACTTTCTTGCTGAAAGTTAGATGAGATCGTTAAGTATGAAGTTGCAGCTAGGAACTAGGTAGCTTACCTTAGCATAAAGACAGTTAGCCTGAAGGCTCACAAATTAGCACGGCTTTGTCTGAAAATGAGGTCTAAAATAGTCAGGTTGTGGTTTACAGTGGAATTACAGGACTAGCTTTAACTTCCTTTAACTTGACCTCACGGTGACAACAAAACTGGAGAAAGTCACTAACACTATTCAAAGATATAATTCAGCATTTTGGGAAATATGCTTTTTTAACTTCCTTGCTGAGAGTTATATGAGAAGTTTGATACCACTCTTATGTCTGTAAGGTAAATATGAATCTATGACCAGTAGAGAGTTAGCGTAGCTTAGCATAAAACCTGAAAACGAGGTGAAACGGCTACCCTGGCTTTGTTGAAAGGGAGGGGGGGATGTAAGCTAAGCTAACCATCTGCCAGTCGTAGGTTCAGATTTAATAGACTTGTTGATCTTCTCATGTAATTATTAGCGAGAAAGTAACGTGTACCTACTAAAAAAGTCCAACTATTCCCTTTTAAAACAAGCATATCTTAATTCATATTGATTTGAGTCCTGATAGTGTAAAACTTCCCACTTTTTACAATAAAAATAAAATATTAATGTCTCCATCCATAATTGGAGACGCTCCTACAGACTCCTACGCTCCTTCTAACCTCATATTTTTCTTCATAGGACAGCTGTTGCTCTAACTCAGCGGACAGAGTTCATCAGTTGGATATCTCCCATTTGAGGAAGTGAAAGCACTGCATCTCTGAGCAAATGATTTTTTCGTGGCTACTGAAAAACCTTGTTTGCATAACACGAAATGATAATGCTAAAAGCCAGATCCCCAATACAAATATAATCAAAGGGTATCTCTAGACAGGAGGCAAAAACAAAGAGTTGGATAGACATTTTCTGCTCTCAGACGTTTTGGAGAACTGATTTGATTAAATAGACTCTATATGATGTATACTCTATTATATTTGTTGTGATGTAAACAATGGAAAATAACCTTTTGATTTATGTTGTAATAGGAAAGCTGTAGAAAACCTGTGATTGACTAACACAAAATGTGCAATAAGTGTTACCCAGGGGACAATGTAGTTGCAACCTGCATGCTGTTTGAAAAGGACCAAACCTTGAGCATATTGTGCATCGGGATCTCTTCACACACTGACATTAAGATATGTAGGAATGCAGTGATTCAGCAGTCACATGGTATGATATGTGCACGACAGCATCTGTAGCCTATAGCCCCCCTTTCCTCCCCGAGTGCTGACTTTGCAGGATTTGAGCCTCTCTAACGTCACAGATAATCTCCTCTACAGCCTCCGTATATTGTCGAGTGTCCACTTCATTATACACCACCACAGCCGCTGCACATGCATACAACTCACAAGATTGTCTCTTTACTGGCTGTTATTTTAAAGTTTAGGGCTGCAAGTAATGATTATTCTCCAGTGAGTACGATCTCACAGGACCGCTAGCATGGCTGTAGTCTGGTAAAGTGGCATTTGGTTTTCACATTTATTTAGCACAAACTTCACTAGATTTAAGCAAAAAAGGAACAAAAATTACTTCAGCCAGTGTAATTATTTTTTCTCTTCATTTCTTCAAATGCATGATGGCAGTAGATAAGCTTCCTGGCTTGCTAATTCCCATTAGCGGTCATAAATCAAATTGTGAGCTTCTTTTTCTTTTATTACTGTTGCAAGAATAACACCTCTGTTATCAGGACTAATGAGAACCAACTTGGCCGTGCGAATGCATGTCAGCTTTCAGATTGAGTTTGTCTGACTGAAGTTGATGAAATGTTGTGTAAAAACTTCCATACGCAGCCGTTTTATTCAGCTGATGACTTGTCAAATATTTAACCACTTATCTGATATTTTAGCAATTTGTCATGTAGAAATTGCTCACTAGTGGTCTTACTCCTTTCATACACACATTCATACATGCATACTTATTTAACATGACTTCTGTAAATATTAACCCTCACAAAAAAATGCACGTTGCGAAATGTGTTAAATCTTTAGTTCTTGTGCGTTTACATTGTCCTTCAAGGATCGTTGCATTGGCTAAAAGCTCCTTGGTCAATATTTAGGCTTCATGTGGCAAAGTTGTAATATGGAGATGAATGTCAACGTTAGGTGTTGTCCCTGGCTGTTCAAACACGGCTTGTCCTTTCAGTCAGCATTTGCCCTTAAAAGCGAGTACAAGAGTCTTGTTTATTCTGCGCTGGCACAATAGGCAGACTGGTGAAGGTGGCAGGTTGGCTGATAGGGCTCTGATTAGGGTATCACGAGGCTTTTATAAGCAGGGGGTAGAGGGATATCTCCTGTCTGCAGTTCTTAATACAAGTGTAGAGGGTCAGAGCTCCAGTGTTGTCATGGTTGAGGCAACGGACACTTCCTGCCACCATAACGCCGACCGTGATTAAGCTTGCGTTGCCATGAGCGAGGTAAGTCTCTAAAACTCCTTTCTGAATCCAGAAAACATTAATCTCGGTCAAAAATATTATTTTATTTTTTTACTCTGCTCCCCACGGCTTGTTTTTTGCACATGGTGTCGGTTCGGTTGTGGAAAATTCTCTCAGCTGTTTGAGAATCCTTCACACATCTCTCTCACCTCTAGGGATTCACTGTGAAACCATGATATGAATGAGGGCTCTGTAAAAATAAACTGTCGGATTGTGTAGCAGCGCTCCGAAGGTTTCAGTCATCTGGAGAAAATATGTGTGCAACAGTTTTGTGTTGGTTTTTTTTTTTTTGTTTTTAGTTTTATCTCTCATCTTATTAAATTTTGAGCAGTCATACTTAATTATATCAGCAATACAATATTAGAGTTCATAAGAGCTACATTTTCCATTTAGGCCTTGTTTTTGGATGTTGCTTAGGACGTCCCGTGAAAGAAATCCGCTCTGCTGCTATAATTGTCAGAGTTATTGGTGCTTTTTAAAGTGCTGAATTGTCTTTGGTGGTTTGCTCTAGACGTCACTGAGGTGAACAGTTGGCCCACTCCTCTATTTGAGTCTCTTGTTGATCTGTCAAGGGGGGGGGGGAAGCTATATGAGGAATTGAGCATTGGGTAAATATTGAATGCGGGGCTTTACTGGACATCTTATTTTACTTGTACACCTCTGCTGGTCCACAGTTCAGTGCAGGGCTGTTGGCTGTCACCTGTGTGTGGCATGTAAAAGCAGGTTATGCGGGTCATGAGAAGTTTTTTGCCAATATAGCTTTTCACACCTTTTCACGTCTTTGGACATTTGTCAAACTACAAGTCTCATTCATTGAGGATGAACTCGAGTTTCCTGTTCGCATCTTCTTCAATTTGATGTCTGTCTGTAAGTGTCAGTTAAAGTTAAAGTTGGTGTGAGCTACACAAAGCTGTTATTCTGTATGTGATGTGGTGAAAAGAATTGATTTGATTTAATATTAAACTTCAGGATTTATTTATGGCTCTTGATATAGTTTTTTGGACTTTTTTGGAATAAAGTTTTGCAGTGGTGAAATAAATATTCAGATACGTGTTCACTGTGATTAATTAGGTAGAAAAAACTGAAAAAACGTTGTGCTACACAAATCTGTATCATCTTTTTGGAGTCTTCTGAAATATTGGATACTTTTACTTTTTTGGACCACAGACAGCTTTTTTTTTAATGAAAACTATCTGAGAAGTTTGTGACATGGAAATCTGTTTGGTGGAAATGCTTACTGAGCTAATAAAACGTGGAAATACTTGAGTAAAGTACAAACACCTTCAAATTGCAGTGCAAGTGAAGTACAGTACTTGAGTAAACGCACTCGGTTACTTTCTACCAGCAGCTTACTGTGTGTAAACTGAATAAACTGTGAGACAAAACGAAGCAGGTGGGAGAAGCCTAACCGTGTGTCCTCGCGTGTTTTCTGTTACTCCCTGCAGCACTGGAGAAAACGTAATATGTTATTGACATGTTGGTTGTCCTGAGAACTATTTGCGGGAGCATCAGATGACTCATGGCCCCTGAGCACTGCAGCGGGAAGGGTCTGCCGCAGGATCGGAGACATCTGCCCCGTAGTCATGGCAACATTTACTGTACTGCAAGGTGGCTACAGCACGGTTCTGTTGGCCACCATCCTTATCACAACATCCCTCTGGCGGAGCAGGGGTGCAGCATCCTACTGCGTGAAAAACAGATCAGTTATCGCCCACATGACTCCTGTCACACCACAGCATGGAAAAAGAGGAACTGATCGAAGCACATGGCCAATGTTTTCCCCATTTTTAAGGTTTATTTTCAAGAACACATGCATGAGAGGAGGACTTTGTCATATGATGTCCTGACTGGAGCATATTCACAGTAGCAGAACTCCCTCTAGTGTTGGTTTAAGTGAAAGGCAAACACAGACACTTTTATATGAAGACCCAGTGTGTTAATACTAAATAAGACTTTACGAAATTGACAGTCAAATGAATAAATACAGACCAAAATGTCTGCTCATTGTTATGAAATATTATTACATAATTCTGTCAACAATAATGTAGTTGGCTGCAGTTAATATAATTTAATTTTCATTCGTCGTTTGTGTTGCAGCCAGAGGCTCCTGCTGCCTCGTCTTTACACGGGCCTCCTCGTCCAGAAGAGGATGATGATGTCGACCTGAACAAAGCTTTGGGCGTCCAGCGCTTCCAGCAGATCCTCACCCCGGCTGCTGCTGTTCCTGATGAGCAGCACCATACCTACCATGAGGAGGACATTGAGTGTAAGCATACAGAGGCGTTGTTGTTGTTTGGCTTTTCATACTTGTGTCAAACATTTAAAAACAAAAAAATAATCTAAATGAAGTATTGCAGGGGTTAATTTTTTGTGTTCCTTTTTTCTTTTTTTTAACTGTACTTTCTCTGCAGACCACCGTCACTCCTCTCACCACATCCACCGACCTCTGTCCAAACTGCCCCCCGAGGGACGCAGGAAGAAGAGCAACAAGAGGAGGAGAAAGGACAAAGATCACAAAAGCAGCCACAGTAGCCCCATAGAAGAGGGAGAGGATGAAGAGGATGAGGAGGAGGAGGGGACGGAGACGACATCTGCCCTGTCTGAGTCTGAGAAAGTCAAAGACGTGGAGGTAATGTTTGGACTTGAAACTACTCATTACTCTGAAAACTATCAAAGAGCATAAGTCATTTCAAGGATGACGTGTCTTCATGATACTAATCTCTGATCTAATCTCTGCACCTGTTTCAATAGTTTCCAATATAATATGACTTACAGAAGAAAAATATACATATGTAAACGATAACGCATAACAAAGGCTAGACCTATCCATTAACTCATCAAGCCCACACCTGGGAAAAAAATCATTTGTTTTCCATTGATATCAGTCCGTTCTTATTTGTTGTTCAGACTGCAGTCTACCTGGTTTTTAATATGTTTTTATGATGTCCAGTGAAAATCACGTCACATGTTAAACACAGTTGAAAGCGGCTCACTACTATCTGCTACCGTCTGAGGTGATTTGCATCAAGAGGTGAATGAGCGTTCAGGAATGTGCTGCTGTCCATGCTCGGATACCCAACCCGGTCACTCACTGTTGTAGTATTACCATATTTTCCTCTATGAATATTTCATTATAGGAATTAATCATTCATCAGCGGGTTTCATGTTTGGCTGTTATTATGATACTTCATAGTACAAGACAAGATTTAACCCGTTTAAACTAAACAGTATTCACTGTTGTAGAATATGTATGAGGTTAACTGCTTTGCTTGTGTGAAGTTTTTATACTTTTGCTTCATCCTCTGTTTTCATTCAACAAGCATGGAGAACAAGTAAACATTTCTTTGGTCTACTGTTTTTTTTCCCATTAAAAAATACACATTCATTACTACATCCATCCATTCGTTAAGACTGTGGAGCCCTCATTGGATTGTTTTTTTTAATTCCTTCACATAATGTTTCCTTCCTTACACAGTAAACATCTATATAAATCTTTGTTTTAAAGATCTACAACAGGAGAAATGTTTTAAGACAGACCTAATATCAGAAGTTTCTGGTCTGAATTATGGGTTTTGTTGTTCCAATAACATCTGACGCTCTGTTTTCCCTCCACAGTTCTTTGTTTCGGATGAAGAACATACGGCCAAGAGTGACAAAGAGAGCCCGCGCTCGGCCCGTGAGCTGGATGTCGTCCCTCTGTCTGCTTTGAGAACGGATACTAAAGATGCAACTTCCACAGAGTAAGTGGAGCCCACTGATGACTGCTGCAGTGTTTCTAATCATGCTGCGATGATTGCTTGTTTTTTTTGTCATGTCACTGAAATGCTTTCACCTCATTGGACAGTGAGACACACACTGTACGTTACCATGTCTCAGGCATCCAGTGGGCCTGCTGGGCTTGATCTGATGGACCCAAGTAATCCTCTCTCGGAGACCCATATATCACCTGTCGCTATAGACGACACAAAACACACCTCAGCAGCCCCAGGCTCCACCTATGGCATTTAGAGTGTTGAATCTGAGCTAGGATAAAGCTGCCCGTACGCACTTTGCTTTTTTACAAAAAAAAGCTACAGCTTTCCATTTTTTCCCCTTCCTCTGTCCGTCTTTTTCTAGTAAGCCAACTTCATCTGAGACGTCCGGCGCCGCTCTGCAGTCGCCATCTGAACACGTACCGCTGGCCCGGGTGTCCTCCGCCAGCCGCAGCTACGACCTGCAAGAGCGCCGACGCACAGGCAACATGACGGGTGCTGAGCAGGCCAAGTACCAGCGTATCGCTACTGACGAGATCGAGGCTGAGACCCTGGCCTCTGCTGACCTGGATGGCATTAAGAGTGAGTTAGAAATATGTGACGAAATCCCTAAAAGCTGCGTTTCTAGCTGTGTGTAAGCAAACTACTGTTGATGAAAGTTTGAAAGTTTTCCTGCAAATATATATTCATCTCAGGTTTAATATCTTAATGTAGGCATGAGGTGCTTTCCTCAGTGTTTACATGTTCACCATGAAGAAGAATGTTTTTAATGTGTTAAAGTAATAAGAGTGAGAGAAAAACCAACTGACATTGTGGTAATACAGAAACATGTGGTTTACTGGATGTATTTTTCGTGTTCAACCTTATTATAACTTTATCCCCTCAGTAGTGTTGTTATATAATAAGAAAAAAACTATAATAAAGTCTTCGGAGGCCATCTCAGGTTTTTCTACATTGCAGTCGGTTCCCCGCTGCCTTGTGATGTTCCTGGCCCCCAGCTCAGCGTGGGGTTGTGTTCAGGACTCGGGTGATTAACGTGAGGGGAGCCGACCCCTCAGCAGAGAGCAGCAGTTTATCAGAGAGTGTGGCAGACAGGCCCGCATTATTAAATCAGCTGAAGATCCTGGAATCAGGCCCGAGCCAATATGGTGGTTAATTGTGAAACCTGAAGTCATTAGTGGATTGAAACAAGATTTAAGTGGAGTAGAAGATAATAATAAAGAAATTGTAGATGGAGGTTTGGGTTAGATATTACAGGGCTTACCGACAAAGAGTCGAACCTCCCAGCATGTTCGTCACCAGTTAACTTTTATCTGCTTCCCGCCACCGTAAATCATCCTGGGAAAGTGTCTCTGTCTCTGGCTGCTGCTCAACAATAGGAATTATTAGATCACCGTTCCTCCCCTTTTGTTCGACCTGAGCGAATTAACACCTCTGCTCACTGATGTACTCTGATAGTTTCGGCCCCCGCGGGGGTCAGGCGCTGGTCAAGAAATGGCAACTTTTTCCGATTTGTCAAAAACTTGCACAAGTCGCACGCTCCAGTTTGAGCGGTGAGGGTGTCACGTAGTCAGACTCTACGCCCACCACAAATCCTCCTCCTTCCTTCAAGAGCCCCATGCCAGTCAGGCCTCATTTTACTCCAAACTTCACTCACACATCGGTGGACACATCATGGAGCTACTTTGCAGTGGACCTGCTCATTAAAAGCTGACGGTACAAGTAAAGCTAGAGGACAGGAGAGCAGATGATTTTATGAATTTTTTTTAGATAATGAGTTAAAACATTGATGAAGAACCTCAAAAGCTTCACTGTTTGTTATATAGGACGTACAAGCTCGTTTAAAGGTAAGACGATTGGTATTTTTGAAGAGAATTTAGCTCATTTCTGTACTTTAAGTTATTTTTTTGTTTTTTTTTCTGTTTTTGTAAGAATAGTCGATTTCAGATGCTCGTTGCAGGTTTTTGCTTAAATTTTTCTACGTTTTTTGTTTAACTCCATTGATTTTTTTTAAACTCCTTAATACCTGATTGGATAATTTCTCCCTTCTGTTGTGCCATCCGTTGTCTCTCTCCACATCCTTTTAAATGCCTGGTGCGCTGCCAGCCTGGGTAACACTACTCCCTGCTGTGGGACCACAGGAACAAAAGTGACCTGGCTCCCTTTTGACTTTGTGGCCTGAGATTTGAACTTAGGGTGAAAGGTCAACATATGTGGAAGCTAAATATAATACACTGCAAAATTTACTGTGACATATTTCCCATGTTTGCTACTTGAATATTATGTAAAATTTATATGATGATTTATTATTTCTTGTTAGTCTCTTTTTCTAATCTGTATTTTCTCCTCTTTTCTTTCTTTTTTTTTCTTTTTTTTTTTTTTAATCTCTGTCAGGTCATCGTTTCGAAGATGTTCCCGGTGTGCGCAGACACCTGGTCAGAAAAAGCACCAAGGGACAAGTGGTGCACATGGGCAAAGACCACAAGGAGCCGACCACTCGCAACCGCAAGCAAGACCGCACCCCGCATGAGGTGAGCCATCGCCTACAGGCATCTGCTAGCATTAAAGAGACAGTCGACCCCATCAAAAATACGTGTTTTTCCTCTGTCTGCCTTCTCTTAAATATAATGGCCCTCGATGGCACTCGGCTTGTGGTGCTCAGAGCGGTTACTCAAGATAATCCACAGACCTTGTTGTGAGCAGTTTCATGTAGGAACTATTTTCTTTCTACTGAAATACTTCCACCAACCGTCATCTGCATCTACTCATGGACGAGATGCTCGTGCTACAAAACCGACAACTATTCAATTTAGTGTTAGTTATAATATTAAACAGATAGTTCGATCACTAATCCATGGATAAACCAGTTGTTTCAGCAATATTAAAAACTTAAAAGATTCAAATTTCACTTCAAAACACAAGTTTTAGATGTTCATGAAACATTTTCAATACACAGAATGTCAAAAGCTTCATTTATATGAATAATAAACGTGTTTGTGGTAAGAAAATAAATTCAAGGTTTTTGTGAAAAAAACAAACAAACTCCAGTCTAATGTTTTAATCTCAGTTTTCTACTTCAGATTTTGCCTCAAAACCATAAAAGACTTGCAGCAAATCCTGGGAAGTGCCGTGCCGTCTTTCCCTCTGTCAGACTTAGCGCAGCCCTCGTCTGTTTTGTGGATGGGACAGGAGGGGGAAAGAGACAATTAAAAATGAATGAACGAGTTCTTTCCTTTCACACACAGAAAGGAAAAAACGAGGGGAGCGAGGAGCTGAGGTAACCAGACACTGGGAGCTGTCGAGAGAGGGAGAGCTATGTTTTATTAACAAACACACACACACACATTCTCATACACAGCACTGAGCCCCCAGCAGTCCGGGTAAACAACAGGTCCCTGTCAGGTGTGCGTGTGATGAGGAAGGATTACCTGTGTGGGCGTGTGTGTGTCTAAAAGCGAGGGTCACTTCGTTTGAGCTGCTGTCGGTTGTCTCAGTGTTTGAGTCCTTTCTTGCACCATCTCGCTCCTCCAGCCGTTACCGGTGGTTCTGTACCGCTCTGCCTCGCGACCAGAAGGCTTCGTACTGGACATGGACTCCGGTCAAATGGCTCGGTACCAGAAGGTGAGGCTGGGTGACCAGCCAGTCAGGTTTGACCCGTGTGGGCGTGATTTCACAGGCATGCAGCAGGTGGTTTATGGCACAAGCCACAAGGGGATTTTTTTCCAGCGAGGATTAAGACTGACAAGCATGGCAAAGCAAAATAAAGATAACGAAAGAAAGAAATCACCTTAACAAACGTTGGATGCTTAAAGAGCCGAGAGATGCACAGCAGCTGATGGTCTCTCCTCACACTTCAGTTCATCGTTAAGATGTCAGCAACTGTTTTTCTGCGATGTTTTCTACGTTTAACATATTACAGTAATAATAATGTTGTAAAGATTTGTCTTTGGTGTGTGAAGTGCTTTAAATAACTCACCTGGAATCCCGGTAAGCATGGACCCTGTTTTTTCATGATGTCATGCAAAACGCTCCACCACTAAATCTAAGAGTGTACCAGCTTTTCAAAGCGCTTTGACTATTGAGTTGAATGTTTGGCACATGCTGTACACGCATGTTGTTTTTGTCTCAGGATGTCATCGGCTATATCTCACCTATTCCTGTACGTGTTCCCAGGTGTTTGTGGAGTTGAACGAGCTGACTATGGACAAGAACCAGGAAATGCAATGGAAGGAGACTGCTCGATGGATCAAGTTTGAGGAAGACGTGGAGGAGGAGACGGACCGCTGGGGGAAACCTCATGTGGCTTCGCTGTCTTTCCGCAGTTTGCTGGAGCTGCGGAAGGCCATCTCACACGGTAAGAGAAGAGAGAGGAACAGGAGTTAAAGTGTCCACGTATCGTTTTTGGAAAGCTGAAAAATTAAATGATGCAGTCCATGGATGACTGAGCTCAGTGCGTGCGTGTAGGTGCGGTGCTGCTGGACCTGGACCAGAAGACCCTGCCTGGCATCGCCCACCAGGTGGTGGAGCAGATGATTATTTCTGACCAGATCAAAGCTGAGGACCGAGCCAATGTGCTGAGGGCCCTGCTTCTTAAACACAGGTGACAGGCAGCGCCAGACTGCAACAAACAAGCTGGCAGAGACGTTCAGTTCAATCAATGTTGCTGAAATTTCCTCTGATTGATCTGACAGAACTTATCTGTCCTATCCAAAGTCTCCCTCAGGTTTACCGGACAATATTTAGCCACAATACCTCTATTACATTTATGTATAGACAGTGTTCGGCCACAAATATTTCTTTGGTTTTTGTAACTTCTCCAACACTTTGCAGTTGTACTGGGGAGTTTGAGAGTTTAAAAAGGCAGATATCTCAGTCATAGCATTATTGTTATTGATCAACAACCTGAGGGAAAGTGTTAGATACATTTCTGTTGCACAAATTTAGTTTTAATTTGCTTCTTTTTGCTGAAATATAGAAACTTTCACCTCTTTAGGCCTTTAACATCCTTTAAATGAAACGATGGAAGAAATTGCTCACACATGTTGACATGGAAGTAAAACTTTTAAAAACTACTCCATTCTGGTGAATATTGGCGGTTAATGTTTGCTTCATTGTCTTATGAAGATGAACCGCTGTTAAAGCGTCTCTTCTCTCGCCGCTGCTTCCTGCTACTAGGTGGCTTCATGCCTGGTCATTGCCTCTGTTCCTCCTCCTTACCCTCTCTCTGCCTTTAACTGACCCCTCTAGTCACCCGAGTGATGAGAAAGAGCACAGTAGCCCTTTCCCTAGGAACATCTCAGCAGCCAGCCTGGGCAGTCTGATAACCCACCACCACAGTGCCAATCACACCCATCAGCCTGAGCCGTCCGTCACCGACCCCCTGATGGGCACCGTCCACCCTGTGGGGGAAACAGACACGCGCATCGACGTGGAGAAGAATGAAGTACAGGTAAGTCGGATTTTGAAGTCGAACTTAATGGATGCTGTTCATGTGCAAGTATTCTTCACTGTGCTGATTTTTGTTGCCCGGCTTCCAGCAGAAAGAGCCGACCATGGTGCCCGGCATGCATCGATCCAAGTCAAAACATGAGCTGAAGCTGCTGGAGAAAATTCCTGAAAACGCAGAGGCCACCGTCGTCCTCGTGGGTGAGTAATCTCCAACCAAAACACCTTCTTCTTTTTATTATTATTTTTGTTAATGCACGTTTAGCACTGTTTGTATGCTGATTGTTTTTTTTTCGGTCTTCCAGGCAGCGTGGACTTCCTGGAGCAGCCCACCATGGCGTTTGTGCGGCTACAGGAGGCCGTGGAGCTGGAGTCTGTCCTGGAGGTTCCCGTCCCGGTCAGGTTCCTGTTTGTTCTGCTGGGACCCCCCACCACCAGCATGGACTACCACCAGATAGGACGCTCCATCTCCACACTCATGTCCGACAAGGTGGGCAAAATGTCAACATATAGGGAACATTTAACTTTATTTTCTATTAATTTATTCCATATTCCTGTACAGTTCTTGATTATTTAAAAAAAAATATTTGGACCTTTCCTTCTCTTAGGAGAGAAATCACATAATCACAAATCACGTGTCATATCCTACGAAGCATGAAGGAGAGCGTCTTGCTGTCTCTAACATCTAGTATTCTCAGATTTTGAGGGGAAAGTCTGTTTCTTGCGTCCTAAAGCCATCGGATGTTAATTTATCAGCCAGCCAGAAACTTAAGAGGCAAGAGATAGACAACAAAAGTACAGAAGAGGATTATATTTACGCTTCTCTCCTTCCAGCAATTCCACGAAGCAGCCTACCTGGCGGACGATAGGCAGGACCTGCTGAACGCCATCAACAGCTTCCTGGACTGCAGCATCGTGCTGCCGCCTTCAGAAATGGGCGGTGACGAACTCCTGCGCTCCGTAGCTCGCTTTCAGAGGGAGATGCTGCGCAAGAGGGAGGAGGAGGAGGTCAAACTGTTGTCCAAAGAGCCCAAGAGCTTTAAAGAAAAAGGTAAACACTTCCTTTTGAAGCTGGGAAAAAGGGAAAATGTCAACTGTTGCACGTTTTGAAACATGGTTAATAACCTGGTTTTCTTCCCCCGCCACCCAGAGGCCCTCCTCACGCCGTTGAAAAAGTCAGACGACCCTTTAGAGCGGACCGGACGGCCCTTCGGTGGGCTGGTACAAGATGTACGGCGCCGTTACCCAAAGTACATCAGCGACTTCAAGGACGCCCTGAACAGTCAGTGCATGGCTGCCGTTATCTTTATCTACTTCGCTGCTCTCTCGCCAGCCATAACATTCGGAGGCCTGCTGGGTGAGGAAATTCAAATGTTCACTGTTAACACCAAATCTTATATGTCAAAATCCCTCTCATGTATATGTAACAGTGGTTAACGCGGTCAGTGTTCATTATGAGGTTAATTTGTTGCGTCTGCCTGTTGCTAGGTGAGAAAACTGAAGGTCTGATTGGCGTTTCTGAGCTGATCGTGTCGACAGCCGTGCAGGGTGTGGTCTTCTGTTTGCTCGGAGCGCAGCCGTTACTGGTTGTGGGCTTTTCTGGACCCCTGTTGGTTTTTGAAGAAGCCTTTTATAATGTAAGTAACAGCAGGATGTAGTTGACATCATTACTATCAATGTTTTTTTCTGTTTGGATGTTTTGTTGTTTTTTTTTTAAGCTAGTGTTTCTTGGCTCTGTGTCCTCGCAGTTCTGCACAATGAATGACATGGAGTACCTGACGGGCCGTGTCTGGATCGGGTTTTGGCTCATCATCATTGTGATCGTCACAGTGGCCTTCGAGGGCAGCTTCCTGGTCCGCTTTGTCTCCCGTTTCACCCAGGAGATCTTCTCCTTCCTCATCTCCCTCATCTTCATCTGCGAGACCTTCGTTAAGCTTGGCAAGGTACACATGAGATTTGAAATAACAACTCTTGATTACAGAAAGTTTTTGTTGGCACGCTGGCGGGTTTACGTCCCTGACGCTAATCTGAACAGACTAATCTTTGGACAATATTCAAACCTCGGGGTTGAAATGAGTGTAATTTTTTTTTCTTTGTTTTTTAACAAGTGAACCTGAAATCTGATTAATTGGCCTTGAAAGTTTAATGGACTGAGAGTTAAACTATTATCCGGGCTTATGATTTTGTAAGGCCTGCTACAGTATTTATGGAACATACTTGAAAGGCGTTTGGCTACAGGCTAATCTAATATTCCTAAAAGTGTGTTTGTGATACCTAAAGCTGTGATTCACGGTAATCCTTCTAAGGAAACAAACAGGTATTTGTGTGCATACTTGTGTGTGTTTATGCAGTCATGAAATGTTGTGCATTAACATGAACCTTCTTTGTCGCTGGGCAGATTTTTAGGGATTATCCCCTGAAGCGCTGTAACATTGACATACCCATTAACGGCACAAACGGGACCATCTCAACAGAAAACATGACGCATGTGCTGAGCAACAGCAGCCTGCCTGTGAAGGAGCAGGTCAGCGGCGAGCCCAACACCGCGCTGCTCTCTCTGGTGCTCATGGCTGGGACATTTTTCATCGCTTTCTACCTGCGCAAGTTCAAGAACAGTGCGTTCTTTCCTGGAAGGGTGAGGACCTGAATTTACTTCATCACACTAATCCTGCAACATCACATCCATCTGTCTGTTATTTATTTTAAACCTCCCATCATCATAGTTTATTAAACATCCTCCTAATCAATAAAAAAGCCTCCAGTTACACCATCATGTAATTAAAATGTTATATTTGACAAAACGGTGTCACTACAAGGTGCATTTAGTTGCTGCTCTGGTACCTTTTTGATTATATCGAATGATCTTCCTCCAGTTCCAGATGTTGACGATCAAATTTACATTTTTTCGCTTTTGAGATTGAAAGTTAATTATTGAGCTTGGAAAGTGCAATTTCAGTCGATTGTATCACATTGTCTTCTTCAGGAGATTCAGCACAGATTTTTGCCCAGTTGACACTGTAGATGTTCAAATTTCCATTTTTCGAAGGATTTTAAAGACTTCTCGTCCATGTTTGCCATGTTTAAAACTTTATTCTTGATCCTTGGAAACAGCAGTTGAACCTTTAGTTGCTGTTCTGGAGGTTTTGATCACATTGCTCAAGTTTGTTCTTGGATATAATTTACTACACGTAGCAGCCACTTCTGCTCAAACTGTCCCATGTTCTGGTGCTCAGCTTCGCAGGACTATCGGAGATTTTGGAGTACCGATTGCCATCCTCATCATGGTCCTGGTGGATTACAGCATAAGTGACACCTACACACAAGTAAGACTCAGTGCATCATACTTAACGTCTTTGCTTGGCTTTGGGTTTACTGTAACATACAATACAGACTGTCGTTGTCTTATTATCTTCGTCTTATTTCCTCACACACTCTGTTGTGTTTTGTTTTTTTTCTCCTGTCCAGAAACTGAATGTTCCCAGGGGTTTCTCTGTGACGAGTCCCCTCAAACGCGGCTGGATCATCAGTCCTTTGGGTAGTGACGGTGAATTCCCCATCTGGATGATGTTTGCCTGCTGTTTGCCCGCCCTGCTGGTTTTTATCCTCATCTTCATGGAGACACAGATCACAACGTGAGTTAAAGCTGCAGCTGGTTTATGTTGATATGTTGACATTAGTATTACAGTTATTACATCGCAGCGCTTTCAGATGTGACATTATAGAAGATAGAAAAAGAGCAAAGCTGATTTGAGCATTTTCAGTTTTGTTTATTTTACTACCAGATAAAATAAATTACGATGTGATGGCATGTGAACCTTACATGTGTCTGACTCGCTGCAGCCTGATAGTGAGTAAGAAGGAGCGGATGCTGGTGAAAGGTTCTGGTTTCCATCTGGACCTGCTGCTGATCGTGGTGCTGGGCGGCAGCTCGGCTCTGTTCGGCCTGCCGTGGATGGCGGCCGCGACCGTTCGCTCGGTGACCCACGTCAACGCCCTCACTGTCATGAGTAAGGCCGTCGCCCCCGGAGACAAGCCTCGCATCCAGGAGGTGAAGGAGCAGAGGGTGACGGGGCTCCTGGTGGCGATCATGGTTGGTGAGTGTCAGACATTGAAAGCTCTCCTTCATCACCCTTCTCGTTTTTTTGTTTTTCTTTTCTCTTATAACCCTGTGCTCTCGTTTCTACTCAGGCATGTCCATCGTGATCGCTGACCTGCTCAGTCAGATCCCCCTGGCCGTGCTGTTTGGTATCTTCCTCTACATGGGTGTGATGTCACTCAACGGTATCCAGCTAACCGAGCGTATGATGCTGCTGCTAATGCCACCAAAGTACCACCCGGACCACACCTACGTCCGCAAGGTGAGAGATGCTCCCGGTGAAACTTCATCTTATATTCTGAGCCACAAAAATCTCACATTTGTCTCACTTCAGTGCTGTTGAGCATCACATGTTTTTTCGTCCAGGTCCGTACGATGCGCATGCACCTGTTTACATGCATCCAGGTGGTGTGTTTGGCTGTTCTTTGGTCTGTTATGTCGACTCAGGCGTCGCTGGCCTTCCCCTTTGTCCTCATCCTCACCGTCCCTGTAAAAATGTTCCTGCTGCGCCGCATCTTCACCGTCAGAGAGATGGCATGTGTAAGTCAACCACATCTGCATCACTAATAACATCATACAGTAGACAAGAGAAGAAAAGCATTAAAGTCGGAACCATTCAAACAGTAAAAAAAAACGTATCGCTGATGACTAAGTCTGATGTCTCCGTTTCTAGCTGGACGCGGACGACGCGGAGCCCAAGTTCGACGAGCGCGAGTGTCACGACGAGTACTCTGAGATGCACATGCCTGTGTAACCCAAAACACGCCCTTGTGTTACAGCTTACCTCCTCTTAGTGGACACCAAAATCCGTTAATCACTCTACCAACCAATGACATCTGGGATCAAGCGGCGGAGTCCCGCAAACTTGAAACACTCACAGAGCTGTTCGATGCCACATCAGCGTCACCGCTGGCCGTCTTCATCATCACTAAGACGTGAACGTACGTCGGAGGTGTGAGTGATTGTTGCTTCAGTCAAACCTTTTGCTTTTTTTTTTAGCCGATTCATGGCACAGCTGTTCTCATCGGTAGGAGCAACAGTTGTCGTGTGTTCATTCGTAATATACTTTTTTAAAATAAATATATATATCTATTTCAGGGGACAAGAGATTCCAAATCAAATCAATGATATGATCTCGAGCTCATAATTAAACGTGATTACAGTAGATAGATGTGCAAACTGATTCATTTTTAGCCCTGAAAGGTTGCTTTGATTCACATTGAATATGTAGAGGATATATGGGATACATTCCTCTATATTAATATACTGAGTTCCTGCTAATTAAGTTTGATTTTTTTTTTTTTTTAAACTCACCAAGCGCCTTATGAAGGAAATAAAAAGGTATAACTAGTTGTTTTCCCTTCATTCTGTCTTATTTTAGACAGCTGATCACTTTACCCGCCTCCCGAAGCTCGTAGCACTTTTTTTTTTTTTTTTAAAAAGACACCAAATCTGAACAATGACTGTATTTTATGTGATCATTTTATCTTTCCTTGGTGTGTTTTTAAATCTCGTAACTATAAATGTTGCTTTAATTTACTTCTTAAATGAACATCTGTGGTTGATTTCTAGCCTTTATTTTTTTTTTTTTTTTTCTCCTCAAATGCAGCAGTTTAGATGATAGTTGGGCTTTTAAATTAAATTATGTACCTGTAATGAATTAAGGTCACCAACAGAGGGAGATGTATGTAATCATGTACCCAAAAAAAACCCAACAAAAACAGTTCATGAAAATGCAATTTATTATTACACTAATGACATCGTGTTTCACATACGTAACACATTTTTGTAGTAGAGCGTTAACATAGTGGCATAATCTAAATGTCTCCACTCACATGTTTAGGGCACTAATGTACTAATGTAGAGTTTGTATTGAGGTCTCACTTGGTGTGGTCGGTTTATGGGGGAATAGCTGTAATTTATTGGCTTGTTTATCCAAGTGCCAAATGTCTAATGTAAATAGTTTTGTGGTCAAAACAATAAGCTGCAGTTCTGTCATCTCATATCACCTAATTGTATTTTCCTAAAGACGTTTTCAGCCCAAAAGCATCAAAATTTATTAATAAAACATTCCACGATTTACTCTAAAATTTCCTCTTATTTTTACTGGCAGCAACTAATCGTCAAATCATTTCCACTCGTGTGAACAAAAGCTGTGTCGACAATCTCAATATTCATGCATTTCTGAGAGGGAAGGCTTTTAAAAACAATGTCTTTTTTTTCTTTTATGTTTTTATGTCATGTTGTCATTGTGACATGAATCAGTAGCTTCGACTTTGTCCAAAAAACACACAACAAAAAAAAAAAAGCAAAACAAAACTTTATTTTCAGTCCTCTGCTACTCTCGAGTGTGTATTTGTATTTCGGACGTCACTTTTCACGTCTGAACTGTCCCATCTCGGCGTGAACTTGACTGTCGTCGTGATCTTGTGCCTGTTTGGTGTCACGGAAGTTGCACAAAATCTCAAGTGCCTGTTGGGACCATGAAGCGATCAGCTGTGTGTTCGTAAGGACGACGCACGTCTTTTAAATAATTTGCACTCATAAATCAAACATCTCTCCGTTATTTATCTATTGCAATATGAGGCATTGTTGCTGTTTTGTATTGTTTTTTTGTTTGTTTTTTTCTTCTTCTTCGGACATGAAGGGGATATTTATCAGCAGTAACGAGTGAAGTACAGTGTCTGGTGGTTTTTATGTTTTGCTTATTGTGCCTGTGGATCAAATGAAGGTGGTTTGTTTATGTCAACGTATCTATGTCAAAATCGTGAATAATGCTGAAACAATGTGTTGTTCCACTTTAAAAGCAATACAAAGAAGCTATTGCTGATGCTCCCTTGTACATTGATGGGTCAGATATTGATGACAAATAAAAGTTATTTTCTATTTATCATGGCTGTTGTGAGAATGTCTTTTCTATGTGTAAATATTCAAGTGTTTAAAGACATTTAAACACTTGAATGATGCTTTTAATTGACAGTCCTGAAAACACTCTAGTTGTGTCCCTATTGTGTTGTCAGTTGTCAACATAATAATTAGGAAATAACATTTTGGGAATTGCATGACCTCTTGGAAGCATTAAAGCGATTTTAAATACAAAAGAAAAAGTTATTATTCTGTAAATATAATTTAAACCACTTTATTTACATCCAATTTTCCAGTCTGTTCAATATTTTATGATCAAATTCAGGATTTGATGTTTAAAAAAATTAAGTTACTGGAAAACTTATTTTTTTCCAAGGATGTTACAAAAAAAAAAATCAGATATGACTATAAAATCCTCCCACGTTCTCATGTTAACATCTCCAGTCTTTAGTCTCCTCCTCCTCCTTTTGTGTCAGGACAGAAACACACAGCAGGAAGTCCGTCTCTGTCCCGTCAGACACAAGCAGGGAACATGGCTGCTTCGCCGCTGCTCTCGCTGTTCACCTTTGGAGTCTTGTTTGTTTTTGTTTCTTCTAACTCACAGGATGCGTACAACAACCTCTCTGAAACGTACAGGAAAGGAGTGGATCTGGCCCTGCAGAAGCTCAGCTCTCATGCTCTGATCCAGCACCACTTTCTCTTCTTCAGAAGCATCAAACCGTTGGATTTTAAGGTTTGTACGTGCACGTCTGCTTCTTTGTTTGACTGTGATTTACTGTGAGTTAAATCAGAACTAATCCTCCTCCTCCTGTTCCTCTTCCTCCTCAGCTTGGGTTCGATGTGAGCTACATCTACCACCACTTCTATCTCAAAGCCACTAAGTGCCAAAAGGGAACGGTTGACAGCACGGGGTGCCAGTTCAGAAACGACAGAGTGAGTGTCTGATTTTTCAGGGGCCCGTTTATTGAGCTCAGATATGTGGAATGCAATGCGTGGGCCTGCTCTGACATGTCGGCGCTGTTTTGTTTGTGATCGTTCATGCAGCCGCTGATAGACTGTGCAGTCTGTTACAAAACGTTTGGAGGAAACATCGAACAGGAACCTTTACCGTATGTTCACTGCATCCACAAACCGGCCCTTACAGAGGTGAGTCTTGATTTTTTTGTGTGCAAAAAAGGAAAAGAAAAAAGGTGACCTTGTAAACTTGTTTTGGACTCTTTTTTTTTCTCATTATGTTGGCTTGTTTCTTAATGGCAGGAGATGAAGGAGGAAAGAATTCAGCACTGCAAGAGGATGGGTTACAGCAGCGGAGCCCCGTCTCTTCTGGCATCGACTGGTATCGACTGGAACAAGTGAATCTGTCTGTAAATAACTTCCAGGGTTTTTGGAAAAACTTTATTTTGACTTTTTCATCTTATTTTTTATTAAATTCTTTTAAACTGAAACTATTCTTGTAGATTGTTAATGCATGTCTTACCTCATAACTATCCTCTCTGTAGTGTGGTCATTTTTTTGTGTCACATCTATGCAAAAAATGAATAAAGTTTTACTGTTAAAACTTGTATTTCTGCCAGATTCTTGGTACAAGTCGCTTATTTTGACTTTAATTTGACCACTTTGAAAGATTTTTCTATTTGCCAACAAATTCCTTATAAATGTATAAAATGTGTTAGTTCGCCTCTCAAGCCCAAAAATACCTGACGTTTCTCCACACTGCTCACAACAACAACGACAACAAAAAAAACAAAACAAGATATCATTTATCTTTTTACAAAATGTTTGGCGCAGAGGTCATGACCTATAAACAAGCAACAGGATTCACCAACCAGGAGAAGAAAAAGTCATAAAAACTAAATAAACCCAATTTTATGTGATAAAAATGTGTTGTTTTTTTTCTTTCATAACAGTAAATCGTCAGGTTTTAAATTTCCAAAATGTAAACACAGAAATGTAAACAGCAGCATTACGAATTGAACCCTTATTGGATCTAAAAGACCAAGGCCACAGGATTTGCTGATGTTGTACTAAAAATCAATTAATCCAGCTGAAACGCAGTGAAACTCGTGT
Source organism: Pampus argenteus (assembly GCA_036937835.1). Taxonomy (NCBI): domain Eukaryota; kingdom Metazoa; phylum Chordata; class Actinopteri; order Scombriformes; family Stromateidae; genus Pampus; species Pampus argenteus. The sequence continues at coordinate 4,764,854 of CM072880.1, read as the reverse complement.
TCAGACAAAGTCGCAGTTTGACACCATTTCACAGTTTCTAAGACCATAAAAAAAAAGTTTGAGAAACTTTTTGCTTATAGTTGGATCAACGTTTCTTAGGAACTTCACTGTGACTCAACTCCTCTCAATTGCATCGATTCAAGGAAAAAGTCCGTTTTCTATAAATGACCCACTTTTCCATCGAGGTCATTGACCCTCCGATCAAATCGAGTACGGTTGTAATTCCACTTCTGGGAAGCAGTTTAAACCGTGGAATGTGTTTTGTTTAGACAAGCTCTAATCTGCGTCCCCGGGGGCCATTACCGTAACTGGGAAATGAAAGTAGGGGGAACAGCTGGTTCAGAGCACCATTGATTGGTCCGTTAGTTTCCCAACAGAGACAGGAGGCTGTTCACCCTCTCAGTAGAGCTGCTTTCTTCACACACTCGGAGGAACGATGGCTGCTGCGTTGCTGTTGCTGATCTGCGCTGGAGCTTTGCTGCACTCAGCTGAGGCCCAGGACCTGTACACCCAACTTTCTGACATCTACAAGAAGGGAGTAGATCTGGCAATGGTGCAACTCGACTCCCATGCAGGGGTGCATCACCATTTTCGCTTCTTAAGACGTGTAGACAGTCATGAAAGCGAGGTGATTATAATCATTGTTCTTTATGGTTCTTGATCTGAAGAATGAAGGTGGATATATCTGTTTATATATACGTTTCTTTGACTTATAGCAGCTTTGACTTGAGCAGATTTTATATAAATGTTCTTCTGGAGGTTTGATCATCGTGTTTCCAGGAACTTTTCACTTTGCCTTCGAATAGATTTCAGTTTCATAATTGTTTTTCAGGATGAAGTAAATCTGAAACACTCACATGTTTTTTAGGGATTTTGTAATGTTGAACGTTATTCGGAGGAGTGAAATATGAAACAGCTGCAAAATCAACATGTTTTGGGGTTTTTTTTTCAATCAGTTATTACACAAGTCATTAAAATGTGATATGAAACTAGAGACTGCAGCACTTTTTTTTTTTGTATTTCTCTTTGTTGACATCCTCAGTGTTTACTTGAAAGGAAGAAGTCAGATGTCGCAACTGATCCTAATATTGTTACAACACAAGACGGACAGAGACGGTTGCGACATGTTAAAAGTACATAAACACATTGCAAATATTGCTTTTTTAAGTCCTTATCGCTTCATAAAGCACCACATTTACATTACATTACATTTACATTAAAACCTTCCATAGTGCAGCTTCAATCATTCTGGTAAGACAACAAACTCCTGCTGATCAGAGAGACGAGCTTCATAAATACGTCTCTGCTTTCTTGCAGTCTGGATTTGGTGTGAAATACATCTACCACCACTTTTACCTGAAACCTACGATGTGCCCCAAAGGAACAACTGAGACAGACCCTCAGAGATGCCTCTTCAGGAACGACAGAGTGAGTGAATCCCACCTTCTCTGATCCTCTTTCAGTCTTAAAGTGCATCCAAACTGCATCTTTCTAATTGTTTACAATGACTTTACAGCCACTGATGGACTGTGCAATTTGCTACAAAACATCAGAAGAACAAATAGAGAGCAAACCTGCGCCGTACATTCACTGCATCCAGAAACCAAGACTCACAAAGGTACTCATGTCCTCTCTTGTTATTTCTTATCTCTATGGAGCCTTTTATGTGATTATAGCATCTGAAGACAACAGTCAGGAGCCCAAATGAACACTGATACATGTTTTTCTTGCTTGTCTTTCTTCATGATGCACTTTCAATGTAAATAACGGGGGACTAAATCCTTCTTCTGTGCAAAAATGTACTCGAAGCTAACGAGAGGCTTCAACTGTCCAAATTAGTCAAACCAAGTCAATATCTTTTACATTTACAAGGTATCTTTGGTACTTATCCTTTAATTCTCAGTGGCCACAGATTGGATCCTGTATGTTGATTTTCCACTGTATATTCAAAAACCCCACCGTGTACATAAATGATGCCTGAACACACATCTTACTGCATCTCGTCTCTCGTTTCAGGCAATGACTTCAAGCAGGATTGATCACTGCAAAAAAATGATCTACAACGCCGGAGCTCCGACGCTTTTGGCTTCAACGACAAACTGAATGTTAATGAGCTTCATATGATAACATGCTTCATACCAATAAACCAGTAAAAATAAATAATCCACAGTTAACATGCTGCATGCTCATCACGCTATAATGAATTAACATGTCGATTTCAATGAGAATGAATGAGATTTTTGCATCAAGGCCTCGCTGATAAATTACACACAATCTCTTATTTATCACTCTTATCGCTCCACTGTGATCATTTAGATCCTACTCTGCTTGTCACTGTATTCAAGGTGTAACATTTAATAAATATATATAAAAAAACAAACCTAACAGTCTGTTTTTATTTGGTTGTAGCTCGGTAGCATCGTCCTAATAGCAAAAAAAAAGCTAATGGGATTTTTTTTTTTTCGTTGGAATTTGGTTTATTTTAAAAAAATAAGATCTGTGGCAAACAAAAGTTTAGATAATCCTCACAAATGAACACCTTCAATCATTTTTTTGAATTCAGTGACTTCCTGTTTCGTTTCCAGGATGTTTAATGCCTCATTTAGACGCTTGTTAAGCAACCAACTTTAAAAAAAAAACATCTTTTATGTCATAAAACAAAAAGTGAAAATATCTTGTGTCAACTACAGACCTGATTTCAGGCTTCTAACCAAAAGTTTATTTAAAAAAACAACAAAACACTGACTTTGAGATGAAGGAACTGGAAGTACAAAAATGCCAACTCATTTCCAGGTTTTAGGACTCAAAGTTTCAAAATAACGAGAATAACAGAGACACATTTAAACATGTGTTGAGAAACACTGTTAAAAAAAGAAAAAGACAAATAATATTCAAAATAATATTTGCAGAGATATGAATCTTTTTCAATCTATCAGGACATTAAGCAAGCCTTCAAAACTTAGTCTTTTTATTAGATTGCAAGCAAATATAACCCTTCAAAAGCTTCAGTTTTCTCAGTTTTTATACATTATCATTATTTTAATCTCGTATGTTACTTCATATGTTACTGTTGTTACGTACCTGGCCACTAGAGGTGTGTTTTGTGTTTCTCCTCCCTCTTCCCTGTGTTTTTTTTTCTAGATGATTGCAGCAGAAACACTTCTCACCTGTGAAGGCAGGCTGCCACTGCTGATTGGCTCCCCACATTCCCAGCTGGCCAATAGTGAAGGAGAAGGCTTTTTAAAATGGAGGATGTCACCGGCCTTCTCTGTCTTTGCGCTTTTTTTTTTTTCCATTTGTGCTGATCTTGTTTGATCTTGTTATCTTCATAGATTTGTTAGAGGTGGTGGGACGTTGTTTTTGCTTGGGACTAGGTACTTTAATTATGATTGCCGTGTTATTGTCTGACTAGGTGTGTCCTAGTGGACGTAACACTGTGTAGTCTAATGCAGATTAATGCATTATAGTTTACTGTTAATAATAGTCAGTATAAGCAGTGAAATGTAAACCAACTTATGAAACATATTTGGTCTTTTTTGGTGTTTCAGGGTCATGAGCAGGAACTACTTGTCCAGAAACGATGAGCTCTGCAGAGGAGACTATCTGACATCCAACAACAAGCAGTGGAAGGCTGTTCTTCCAGGTGAGTGAACATTTGCATGTGTACTGATTTATTGTGAAATTAAATGCAAAATACAAAAGCCACCGTCAGAGACGTCCCCAACATGTGTCGTCTTTACCTGACAAATGACGGCAAACTGTTAGTGAACAGGGAGCAGACGGTGATTTGGAGCTCTGATAACTCCAGTGGCAAAAAAATGACATGTCACCCTGAGTTATCAGTAAAACTTCCTGTTATGTTTTTTTTTTTTTTTTGCAATTCATAAGTGTGTTTTCCTTTTGTTATGGTGCTTAATGGGTTTAAATATGACTCTTCCTCTCAGCTCCTGGTGGAAAATCAAACATGAACACAGGAAGCAGACGCACTATGTGATGTAATTCAAACATAAACCTGTTGAGTTGCCTCATATTCATAAATGAAGTAATATATGTTGGGAATGGGGAAACAAAATATTGCAAGTTTTATTTTATTATTGATCCTTTATCCTCATATTTCTTTGCTGATCTTTCCAATATGGTGTCATCCCACATGAATTTAAAACTGCTAAATTTAAAAAAACAAACTAACTTATAAATCGGGTGATCCCAATAATTACTGGCACTTATTGTCTGTATCATTGTTTTTTGTTTTTTTTTTAGTGAGTGAGAACAACTTTTTTTTTTAAAATTAAATATTGAACTGAACCAGAACTGTTGTTTACTGACGGTTTAAGGAAATATTAATAAAAATCAAGACCAGCTACTTTATTCCACAAATCTGCAAAAAATAAAAATCAAAATATGATCAAGACTAAACACGGAATATCTCATTGATCATATATTCAGTGCATGATTTGATGTTGATTGGTCATTATGATGATGGTACTGTCCCTCTTCTTGTTTCTGAAACCCCATTTTGTGCCTGGATGAGGCCTGTCTAGACAGCGCCGTCGTCTCCTCCGCTCCTTGGTGTAAATCTCATTAACGGTGAGAGGAGATTGGCAGAACAGCGGCTCACTCAGGCTCTCTGGTGAGCAGCGTGTGCTAAAAATAGAGGACGAGGGTGATTAATATATAGATCTGTGATTACAACTGAACTGTTGAACCATTGTGAGCCTGGTAATATTTCCACTGAGTTGCTGTGGGAATAATGAGACATAAATGATTAAAAAATAAATAAAAATAAACAAGAGCAAACAGATTATTTTACACATTAAACATCAAATGCAAATATCATGAAATAAATATGAATTTAATCATGCAAATTACATTCCTAAATACACTGACTTGCATCACAGCTTTGGGTAGAGAGGAGATTCAAACCTGAACCACTAGATGGCAAACTAGTTTCACATTAAAAACAAGTTCTCAGGAAGTAATAGAAACCTCCGCTTGATACTTAGATATGCAGCCTGGTTACCGTATTCTTTCTGGTTTTGGCTCATGGGTACAAACTATGAACTTAAACTAAAGCTTTAATGGCTAGGTAATGATTTTAGAGAGCAATGCACCTTTAAATCTGTTGTGATTCTTCATACTGGGTATAAATGTTGTCAGTCTATCAGAGAAAGTCTGGGAGCTTTAACAAATGTTTAATGAAATGAAATTTAAGGTAATTATGATCTTTCTCTGTGTTTACTGGGTATATTTCCTAGTGTATGTAAAATAAGTTATCTTCATACCAAATATACAATTGGTATGTGCTGGAAAAAGACACCAAAGGCATCTTGGAATCAATGGCTGAAAGGAAAAAAAGGGAAAATCCAGGGACTTTGGCACCAATTCCTCAAAATGAGTCATATGGAGCACATTTAAAACACAGTGGACCAAAGTACTGAACAGGCTTAAAATAACAAAAATAAACTAATATAAAAGTCAAGAATTTTCTAAATATGAAATTAAGCTGTCAAGCACAACTTGAATTGAATGCCAACAAGAAGAGGAGGAGTCTTCAAGCAGCAGCTGAAAGGTTTCTAGTGTCTGAGCAGTGTTTATATGAATAGGTAAGCTATGAAGTGGTCCATTTAAAGCCTTAAAAACAAAAAATCAATCAATCTTAATATGGGCAGAAAGGCAGTGGAGGGAGATCCAACTGAGCCTCAAAATCTTTGGCAGAGAGATAATCCTTTACCCAGGCTAAAGGACTAAAATGAAAACAAAAAAACAAACTGTCAAAAATGACACCAAGATTCTCAACAAAAGATGGATTGTGAGAAGCTAAAGGGTCAACAGAACAATCAGTTGTCCAGTAGAGAAAATATGAAGCTGTTCAGGTTTTGAAATCTTTTAACATGTTTAGACTGACTTCTTACTTTTTGTCGTACAGGCAGATGGATTTTTCATCAGCAAAACAATGAAAAGGAATATTATGTTTCTTAAAAATGGATCCCAAAAAAAAGTAGATGGGGCCTAAAATGGAGCCTTGAGGAACCCCACAAGTAAATGTGTGTCAGGTATGACTGAAACCATTTGAGGGCAGTAACTTTTAAACTTTGTGTTTAAAGTAGAATAAATATAATGTTAAAATAAACGATGGAAATATTGTGTGTATAAAATTATTATATCATTGTTTGATTTGTAATCCTACATCCAGCTACACATCATGGACACTTCACACAGCAGACTGTACATACATCAGTGTTCCCGGGCTGAATTAACGCTACCATTAGCCTCACGTTTCCTGTTTGTAAATTAGTTTGTAGAAAATTTAATCATCTTAGTCTGTAATCCAGCCTTATTTGCACCACCCACATATTTAGGAGTGCATGGGTCATATGCATGAATGGGACTGTTTCCTCCGGCCTGATGAGTGTAACACTTTTAATGCAAGAAAAAACACCTACTGGGACTTAATATGTCTAATACCAACACCGATTACCCGGATTTAAAGGTGTACTTAAGCTTACACGCTTTCTGGCATCTCATTATAAAATACTGTGTTTTTCTAATAACTTCACCCTGATTTTTATACGTAGGCCACATTGTTTATCTGTTCAAATTTATGTGGGCTTATGAATCTTTTATTGGGATTTGTTTTTAATGAATGCAACGCTGCAGATGCTGACTTGCTTGTTATCACACGTCTTTATTGTGTGTGGCTCTCGCTGCCAAACTGCAGACATGTCTTCATGGTGGGAATCTGGAGGGTTTTTTTTTTACCTGCAGCTTTCCTGCAGAGTTCCTGCTGCTAAACATTCATATGAAAACATTGATATCGACCAGTAATCACAGGTGAACAAATAATCTACTTTGTCTGTTGGGATCTTTTCTTGAACAGAACTTTTTACTTATGTAAGAAGGTTGAAAGATTTTTTTCCATCGCTGGAGCCACGGTAGACCACAGACTCTCTCTTATTAGGGAATAAAAGGCCCTTTCTCCTTTTTTAAAAAAAAATAATAAATGTTTTATTAACATATAAAACCTGCCAGGCACCTCTGTTGGCCCAGGCTGCTTTGGGTTAATGACTGTTGCAGTAATTCCAGGTTTAAATCCAGATTTTATTGGTTTGGTTTGATTCTCAGAAACAACAACAACACACACACACACACACACACACAGACACACACACACACACAACCAACATGTGATATGAAGAGACAAAAACATGAAATAAACTGCACCACAAACAAGGTGTTGCGCACAAATTGAAGCAGGAAACAGGGCATAATATTATATGAGGGTAATTGTGTTACGGTGTTTTTTTTTTACGCACGCTGATTTTTTTTTTTTTTTTAATATATTGTGCGCACTTTTTGGAGTCTTTACGGTATCTTTGCTCCATCTCCTCCTGCTCTCGGAGTCTGGCAGCAGCTTGACGGCTTCAGAGCAGCAACACTCACAATGTCGGTTGTGGAACATGGTCGAGGAACAAAACAACAACAACAACAACAACAACAACAGGAATGAACTGTCCTCCGTGAAAAGCAGACGAAGTGGATAAAGAGACTGACTTTCTTCACAACAAGCTTCCCGCTCCAGTGTGTGACTGTGAATGGACACATAAGCCAGAAAAAAAAAAGCATTTCGCAACCTATTTTACATGCAGCCTACAGGGCGCATCAAGTCTGGGATGTATTTTTCCACCGACCTTGCAATGTGTGCACCTCTTGTTTTTATCTAAAGGTGTGTGTGTGTGTGTGTGTGTGTGTCCTGAATCCTCCTTTTTTTTTCCCGCAAGATGTTTTAAGCGCCAAAGGGGGCTGAAAGCGGCTGGTGTCTTTATTGCGCAGACAAGCGGCGGATCGTCTCGTCTGTCTGTGTGTGTGTGTGTGTGTGTGTGTGTGTGTGTGTGTGTGTGTGTCTGTCTGTCTGTCTCATCCACAACAACAGAACAAGACAGGAGCAAGGAAGGGAAGGGGAGGAAAAAAAAAAGGTGTCTGTGGTGGAAACCTGGAAATATACGGCGGTAAAATGACGATGTCCGTCTCGGAGAGGAAATCAGGATCCGAAGGGAAGGAGGAAGAGAGCGAGGATGAGAGTGAAATCCTGGAGGAGAGTCCCTGCGGCCGCTGGCAGAAGAGAAAGGAGCAGGTTGGTGTGTGTGTGTGTGTGTGTGTGTGTGTGTGTGTGTGTATTGCAAGTAATCTACTCTTTAATGAGGGAGTAAATCAGTGAAGTTGCCAACTCTCAGCATGCTGGACACCAGTATTATGCAAAGCTTGAGTCAGCTCCATGTCTGTTATTCTCCTGGTGTGTGTGTGTGTGTGTGTGTGTGTGTCTGTCTCTCAGTAACATCTCTTGTGTCTGTTTTAGTTGTTTTCATTTTTATCATCACTGCTGTTTCAAATCATGCAAATTAAACTCCATCAGCTAAATTAAAGCCAGAATTAAATATTTGTGCCATGAAAGGAGGCAAAAAAGAAATCTTAAACCAACAATCATTTCATTATTATCAATTATTGTGATTATTTCCTTGAATCTCTATTGATATATTGAGCTTTGTCTCTATATAATGTCAGAAAACTGGAAAATCAGCCGTCACAGTTTATTAACACCCATAGTGACTGTTTCAAATAGCTTTTCACCTAAAGTCTGACAAACATAAATATATGAAGTTATCAATAACATAAAACACAAAAAAAGCATCTCAAGTCTCATTATTTACAAGTTTGATATTCTTGCTTGAAATGACTCAAATGATTACTTTGGATCCAGATTCAAACTTATTTGCTAGAAAAATAGTTGCAGTTGCTGCTGTTTTATGGCAGAAGTAATAAATCTATCTTCATCTAATGTTTTAGAGGTATACATGTCAACATCAGAGGCATAAAAAGCAGCATCAGCCGCCACAACGAGGCCCGAAACAACATTTACAGAAGTTTGGTTGTTATCAGAGGGAGGAAAAGGGGGCTGCTTGAACGGTTCAGACGTCGTGAAGCAGCTCGCAGCTCCAGATAAGACTGAGAATATAAGTTGAAGGTTATCTCTGATACACACGCGGCGTCCTCTGCAGCCACCTGACCGCGTTCTCTCTCTCTCACACTGGTGCCATTAAACATTCTTCATGTTGGAAAGCACACACACACACGCTATCAGACCCCAGTGTTTTTCCACCCATTGATTAACCATCTGTGTGTGTGTGTGTGGTTGCTTTCGCTGTCACATTTTCATTTACTCCCCACTGAAAGCGTCAGTCATTCAGGGTCGGTGATATGAGGCTCTTTTATTCTTTAAAATCTGTCAATTTCCTGTCAACTTTGACAATTCTTGTGTTTTATAAAATGTCAGAATACATATTTTGCTGACTGACTAATCGATTAATCATTACAACACTATTGCGATATGACCTACGGCCCTTAAACGCAGCTTAAAAATGTCAGAAAACTGAAAAATATCCCAGGTGAAATCTCCAAAATTGTTTGTTTTCCCCCAAAGAACAGCTGATGATAAGTAGTTGTATATTTTCATACTCATATTTTACTCATTTCTCAGTACGCTCACATTGACATGAATTAATAATCATCCAAACTCGCCTCCGGGCTTCAATGTTTATACATGTTTGATCCAAACTATCGCAATAACAGAATGAACCGTGTGAATTCATCCCATAATAACTGTTGCCAAGCGCTCATAAAACACTTCAGACCGGTTACCAACTATAGTACAGCTGCCTGATCTTTGAGATCATGCCAAACTTTATATTTATACATCGCAATAAATAATAAAAAATAAATAAATAAGCACATTGACAGCATGCATTGCAAAACTGTCTGTTATCATGGATACGTGTTGCATGTTTGTTTTTTTTTGTTTTTTCAGGCTTGGGTGTGTCTGAGAGGCCTTAAAATGCATATAAAAAAAAAAAGCTCAGTAAATAAGTCAGTGGGTGAAAGTTGAGAATACACGCTGCCATATCTGTTATTCAGCTCAGGCATTAAAATAAACACCGGTCACATGGTCAGCACATGGTATTGTTGCCCTGCATGGCTGTTTTCGCAGCAGATGCACAGGCGGGAAGCCAAAGCGGTTTTTTGGACTTTTGCATAAATGTGTGTTGCCTTCTCTGTCCATTCAACCCTCTGTGTGTTGACTTTTTCCTCTGCGGCTGAGAGGCATCATCATGACCACAAGATGACACGACGTATGATTTTAAGTCGGCTTACCGCATTATGTGTTCTTTCCGGGTCGGACGGCACGTTTGGCATGTAGAAAATAAGATCATGTTCTCCTCCCTTTTTTGCTGACTTACAAAAAGGAAATTAGCACATAAGATTTACAGGCTCATGATTTACATACTGCACAGACGGTATCTGACTGGTAGCACGTAACCTCTGATTGAGTCATCTGTGTCATTCCCTGAACGGCCAAATTCAGGCTAAAAACGCAGGAAAGGTGACGACATAATGATTCATTAAATGATGCTGGCATGAATCTGACACAATCAGCTCTTTTCTTTTCACCCTGACTTGTCACATCAGGCTGTTTTTATTGGTTACTGGCTTCCGGTGATCTTGACTCGATAATGAAGCAGTGACTTTGTGCCGGAGCAGCGCGGGTCTCTTTCCAGTAATTTCTCTGTGAAAGACACATCTTCTTATTTCCATATTCTGTCTCCAATCTGCTCACGGTGAGATGAAAATGAAGCAGACACACACACACACACACACACATATATATTCACCGTGGTGTTAATTCACCTGCACCGGGATGAATATATGAGGTTGAGTGTGACAGGTGGATGTTGTTTTCTGCACTTGTGTGTTACCCAAATGCCTGTACTCATGTCAGGATTTAGAAACTAGAAACTAAATGACTTGCGTAAGGCTAGAGGTGAAGAATACGGACATCGCGGATATGAATATGGACGGATATTGCAACAGGCCTTTTCCACAGAAGACATTTTGACGTGTCGGTTTGAGGCTCCTTGTATTGTGCATATTAGCAACACGTGTACGAGTCAAAACGTCTGCTGTGCTTGATCGGTTTAGTAAAAACCCTGAATCACCTGACAGTAGCCATGATGTATGTAAAGCAGTAAACCCTCAGCAGTTCCTGTATGCTCTCCATGTCTGAGGTCATATAGGTGAGCCATTAACCCGAGCAAACGAACCTTCAGCACTGAGCGTCGCCCCCCTCGTAAGCCCATGTCAAGTTGCGGCTTGCAGTAAGTGCTGCCCGTCCTGAGAGGATCTTCCTAATGACTCCATAATAATCCAGCAACGCAGGCATGTTTGCTGGTTTGACAGCTGCCCTGTGAGGAATGACATCCACTCAGATTACCCAGGAGGGGAAACGGAGCAGGCACAGCTTCAACCCACCTGTTAACATAGTCACTCTGCCAGCGGCGCTCTTCCCCGCCCGTTACGCAAATCTTTTCATTTTTCACACCTTTTCAATTCTCTGGAATTAAAAGGGTGTGAAGCGCAGAAAATTCATGTCTGCTTTTATGTACGTTGGTCTGTTGGTGTCTTCTGCTTCACTGTGAATGAGCACTTTTCGACCCTGTGACGTCAAAACAGCCTTTTTTAGTGTCAAACAACTCTTGACCCTCCTACAGATTCATGAATGGTTTACTCATAGTGTAATTCCCCTTCTTATGTGTGATGACATGCTGTATTTTTACAGCCTGGGCTTGTTTGATCTTGCCTGCCAGATTACATTAGGTAAAGCTAGGATGCTATTTTCATTCATGCATTTTTTTTTTGTTGTAGTAAAGTTTCACAACACAGCTCTCAGTCATTGTTAAATGACATTTTCTTGACCATATTGTTGTTTTAAAACCTCTGAATAGCGTCTGGTTTCAGTATCACCAGCATATGAAGGAAGCGTGTTTATACAAAACAGCAGCAGGCAGCGCTTCTGTAGCACCTGCATGACAGGTTTTTTTTTTTTTTTCTTTCAGGTGCCAGTTTACTCACCTGTCAGCATCGAGCTATTATTATAATAGTCTCCAGTTTGCCAATAGCTCGTCTGCCCTGTGATTTACTGTAAGTACAGTATGTTGTTATCGTCAGCCTGTGATATTTGGATGCAACTCCTGGAGTTAATTTGAGTGTACGTGTGGCAGCTGGCATCCAAACTTAAAACGCAGAAGGAAAGAGCGATTTAAAAAAAACGTCCTCTAGCTGCACTGTATAGCGCTAAATTGATAAATCGTTCCTTTAGATGATGAGTTCAAGTCCTCCAATCACAAATTAACGCGCGTCTTATGCTGAATGCTTACCCTCATTTTACCAATGTGTGTCCTTGAGTTAATGATTTAGTTTTCTCGTTTATTTTACCCTGTCTTCACGTCACGAATGAACACAAAGCGGGGACATTTGTGGCTGCTCATCTGTCACTCGGCGAACAAAACTGTCAAACCTTGTTTTTATATTTCAATATCCAGCTCATCAAGTTGTGGGTATTGTGACCTATCACCTGGTTGTGAAATGTGAGGCGGTGTTGCAGGGAGGCCTCTGGGTGGGGGTCATCAGATCTGATGGGATGCATAAGGAGAGGTTGTTGTCAGCGTTTTCCACTCCAGCTGTGTGAAATGGAGCTACTCAGATTTTCTGCCAGTGCGACAGGAGAGCTGGCATGAAAAGGAATCCTCTAGGAAACGCTGACATGTCTGGAGGCTTTCGCGGAGCTGTCATAGTAGTTCACATCACATGACAGCCACGGGCTCACAGGAGCAGCTCGCACCGGTTCATGTCCAGCAAGATCGTTAAACAGAGTCATCTTTTGGCCCGAGTGTGTGAACATCTAGAAATCTAGAAATCATTTATAATACAGACTTTAATATTTATATACATATGTATTTATATATTTCCTGCATCAGTGAATTTGAACAGAACTCATCCAACTGTCGTTATGCATCTCTGTCAGTGTCTGCTGGAGTCAGCACGTCTGTCTTTTGCTCCATTCGCAGTTAAATGAAAACGCACTGAAGGAACAGAAATCCACTATAAGACTCTTAAATACACTTCCTGCTTTTTGTGACGTGTTGTGTCAGGATAGCTGGCCGAATGTGAAAGATGTGTAGCGTCACGTCAGGGTGATTTTAGCACAGTGACAATGGAGCTGGTTTCTTAACTTTATGGAGGTCCAATACTGAATACTAGAAACACTCTTTTAACACATGGAGTCATAATAATAATAATAAAAACCTGTTTTACTTTTTCCTGTGAATACCCGTCCACCAACTGTCGTCCTTACTCGTCTCTTTGCTGTATGAAAGGTCCCTCGACCACCTCCGCCTTCCTTAAACCGATTTCATCAACCCGAGCGGCCCGGTGACAGTTTGAGGTGGTTTAGCGTGCTTCTTATTATCCTCCGAGCGTCCTGGTTTGGTTGAAAGCCTTTTTTTTTATTTTTTAATATCATTTATTTTTGTCTGCTCTGATTGCTGATTCTAACACAGTGTGCTGATTTTTAAAAGGCTTGTTTTGAAACGAAGGTCATTGCTTCTGAATATGAGTGTTTCAACCCCCCCTCCCCCCCTTGCTTTAAGGCGAAGGGCGAGGTCCTCCACCTCTGTGTTCAGCTGTTGCGGTGTTTATTGTGTGCAGGTCGACACTTTGATCAAAGAGCTTCTGCCCTAAAACATTACATAAACCCCGCCGAGTGCTTCAGCCGCTGCAGACAGGTGAGAATAGGTAAACTTTCAGAGTGTCGATTCGTTTCTCTGCACTTCAACATCAATCAGCCGCGTATATTGACCTTTGAAACCAAATATGGATATCTTTGTGTGTGTGTGTGTGTGTGTAAAATATGCATGTAAAAGGAACACGGCGACCATAAATCATTGTGGAGAAACCAGCCTGTTTAAATGTGTTAGATGTAATTTTATTATAGGATATTTGCCATTTGCTGTTCAGACATGTCGAAGCTGAAAAGATGATTATATGTATTGTGAAATCATCTTTGCATTGTATGATGCCATATCTCTGTTTCTACCTTTCATCTTTTATAGGACTCATAGCCTCCTTGTACTAAATCAGTTATGCAACAAGAAATTGACTGCAGGAAATTTGCAATAACTTTTGACACTTATTTGAACACTTTGAAAACAAATCGCTGCACTCACAGCTCAGTCTGGTCATCTGTCACTGACTTTTATTAAAAGTAACACAGTCCTGCATAAAATGTTCACATCAAGACACCAAGTCCCGAGTTTTTGTGAAGTCCAGTGTCCCCCCTAACGTCCCTGTTCTTCTCTGAAACTCAAATAACATCCAACTTGTGCTTTTACAAGCAGAATTTCTCTTGTGTTGTTTATGGTAAAACAGGTTATTCTCATGCAGGAGCCACGGGTTCAATTACAAGTGCTTTCCAGCAGCCATCAATCAGATAAATGCCTAATGAATTAAATATGGTGGCAGTGAATAGAAAGCCCCCACCCTGAGCTGCACAGTGATGATCTGCTGTAGGTCACGTCCTCCTGCATGTTTCTCTGCTAGTATGGGACAGACAGATCTCATATTTTGCAGGCGTGGTCGACTCAATTTGACAATTTTTTAGGCAAAGAAAGATGAAGAAAAGACCCACAATTTTCTGAATTTTCATGTAATTTTCCCCCCGTCATTGTTCAGTCAAACATTGAGTTTATGTCAGCGGCTTTCTGTGTGAAGGGAGGAGCAGCGGTTGCTAGAAGCAGTTAATTTAATGTTATATCGCGTTGATGGAAGAAATATGCAAATTTAACTGAGCGGCGTGCAGCCTTGTTTATCTGTAGCCGTACAGTATGTGGCTCTGGGTTCACATATTGTTTTTAATTAAAACAACAGTAAAGGTGCACAGATGAACACTGATTGGACACTATTGTTTTAAGATTGACTTTAAAATTTGAGAACAGGTCCTTTAATAAGTGCAGCTTTTAGATCGTTATATAGAGAAACTCCAGAACATAAAATGTAAATCAAATCATTTAGACTCTTGTCTGCAGCTTTGGTGACAACAACACACTCTTGATGCCTCAAAAACAATGTGGACAGGTAGGTTTGATATGTAGACAAACCAAACCCCCACCCCACCCACCCCTCCCACCCACGTGGTGCTTTCACAGACGCTCCTATTGAGCTTTTGTCTGTAACGTTACGTAACCGAAGCTTTGCTGTCTCCGATCGTGGCTGCCAACAGGCTTTTTGTTTGAACACGTGCTGAAGAGCCAGCTCAGGTTGACTCTCGCTCCTCAGCATAATCCCCTCTGGAAGATAAAACGCCACATGATAAACGCGCTGCTCTTTTCTGCTCCGTCATCGTATTAATATCTCCTCCTTTCCTCCAGCCTTCCTCTCCGTTTCGCCTCACAGGGCCGTCTTAACGACCTTAATATCAGCCACTTGACTAATTGAGGCCTATAAACACAACAATAGCTGTATGAGAGAAACTTTTGCCCCTCTGTTCCTGCCTCCAGCGATGAAGGGGAACAAAAAAAAAAAACCAACAACAAACTTTTAACCGATGCTGGCTGGCTACTGTGGCAAATACTTGATAAGCCTTTGCGCTGTTTGCCAAGTCTTTTGAGCTTTTACCCTGAGTCACCTCTTTTGCTTGCTGTACTGCAGTAACCTCTGCTGGAGATGCAGAAGTCAGGGTGGAGGGTGTGTGTGTGTGTGTGTGTGTGTGTGTGTGTGTGTGAGGGGGGGAGGGAGGGTGTGTGTGTGGTCGGTTTAGCTCACATAACACACACATCCGCTGGGTTTGTAGTAGCAATGAAGCAAGCAGTGTGTGTGGATTTACAAGCATGAATTGGGTAATCCAGTGGGCAGAAATTACCCCGCTTTATGGAGAACTTTAGTACTCGGGCGAACTCTGCCAGACCCTGTTAAGCTTTTCCAAGGACACAGTCAATTGCCAGTTTCAGGTCGAGAGCAAACACAAACACACATCTTTTTAGCAGCCTTGTTAGAACCGATGTTTGTACAGTATTCCAGGAACTGGACTTGAAAAACAAAAAAAACAACTGCAAAACACTTCATCCTTGTTTTGTGAAGCGTCTCGTCTTCTCCGAAGGTCTTCTGGTGCCAAAAAATGTGGATGGATGTGTGAAAACGGAGGCCCAGTTTTAGACTTTGAAGCCTCGGTGAAACAGCAGCCTTAACCTTAACTTTTTTTAAATGACATCATCAAGTGTGTGTGTGTGTGTGTGTGTGTGTGAGGCGCTGCCGTATTGTCGGCGAGGAAATGAAACGGCACTTTGTGAAATCACAAGCGTTTCTGTGGCCGGTGAAGTATTTAATCAATCAGTTAATCGTTTTAAGCGTATAAAGTTGCACAGCATGGAAACTTTGGTCAAGAAATTACAAGCACCTCAAAAATGTACTTAAGTGTAGTACTCGACTAAGTGGACTCAGTTACGATACACCGCTGACTGCAGACATCTGGAAAATATGTATAAAAGGGCTCAAAAATACGATGCGACAGAGCCCTCGAGCACATGACGTTTTCACCGTGGGAAAACTCAGAGCCATCGTTTATTTTGAGTCAAAGTCTGCAAGTCTGGACATTGAAGACAGAGCCAGAATTTTAAAAAAGGGACACCGGGAGAGACGCCAGTCAGAGAGGAAAAGAAGTTTTTTTTACCTGATTGCAGAAGCAGAGTAGAAAAAAAGAAGCTGTTAGTGTTATTCAATAAGTCGCTGCAGCATCAATCAGTCTCTCAGAGGGGAGAAGAGATATTCGCTGATCTTTGACTCTGTGTGAATCTGTAAAATGAATCGGACTGTTAGCAGCGACGTGGATGTGCAGCGTGCTGCTCTGAAGGGGTTGTCCTGTGTTCCTGTGAGACTGCAGGACTGATGATGAGATCAAATCTTAGTGCGAGAGTCAGACTGTTCCAGCAACATCTGATCCACTCATCACATTGTTTCCTGTAAACAATTCCTCTGTGTACAAACACATTTTAGAGAGGACAGTGTGTGTGTGTGTGTGTGTGTGTGTCGCTCTATAGGAGTCTAACCAGACCCCCTTTTGATCCAAGGACTGTTCGCTTTATTAAAAATAACACACACACCAGTTCAACCCTGTTAAACCTCAGACTCCCTCAGTAGGAGGAAGAGATGCTTCATCACAGGATAATGCACTGGATTATTAGACGGATGAATAGGAAACTGAATATGTCATACCACATATAGACTAATATGTACTCGATCTGTCGTATAAACTGAGCACAAATTGCAATGTGAAGGGTCTGAGAAAGGGAACCGATAGATGAATACACACAAAAACATGCGATATACTGATAAACATATATACAAACAAATATATACATCAAAAATAATTTAGAAAAAGAATATTTGTGCTAATACGGGTCCAGGTGCCGAATCTCCCCTAAAAACTGTACAATGATTTTGCAACATTAGAAAGCTCCTTTTTTTTTTTTTTTTTTTTTTTTTTAAACAAAGTACAAAAAGTACATTTCCAGCCCACATTGTCATTTCATCAGGAACAGAAGTATGTGGAAATGAATATCAAATAGTGGTAACAGACATAGTGTAGTGGTTTGGCTCTAATCTTAGATTACCCTTTAATATTATAATAAGTCTTGCTCAATCCACCAAAGTTGAGAAAACTTCCAGCACATAGTAATGATAGCTATAAACAGGAAAAGAGCTGCTGTTAACAAACATACATCCGTCCAGTTTTAACAACGAAAGCCGGGAGACGATAACTGACAACCTTTTGTTGCACGTCTTCTCGTCTCTTTTACATTTTGTCCTGTAAAATCAGCGAAACCCTCAGATAGATAGATAAGATTTATCTTGTTATTCAGTTTTAACCTCACACACACACACACACACACACACACACACACACACACACACACAGTCAGGTGCTTACTGAAGGTGTTGTTTCTGTGCTGTAGGCTTTCATCCATCTATTGTCATTTGTCTACAAGCCACATGCCTATCAGATAATAATACCTACGACTCATATTCATCACACTAGATTATGAGACAGGAATGTGAAACATGAAAACAAGATAAATGCTTGTTATCAGATATTTGATTTATGTTTTGTTTTTGTTTTGTTTTTCTTTCTAAATCTAATTTTAGTCTCAGCGAGGAAATGAATCAATCGTTTGTTTGCTGCTTTTAGCACGTAGATGTTATAAATGTTAAAGGACTCTTATCGCTTCCATCTTAAGAGGTTGAGCTGGAAAAGTGAGTAAACACACACACCCTGAGTGCCCTGACCTTGTTCTGTTCACGCAGATACAGGAATGTTTGATTGGTTGATATACAGGGGTGTGTGTGTGTGTGTGTGTGTTCAGCCCACTGACTCAACGGCTCCAGGAAGCCTCAGGGGTTTGCATGGAAAAAGGTTATGTTCAGAGTCCAGGGCAGACTCATGGGAGGGCACACATTCATCAGATTTATGCTTCAATAGAGGAAAAAAAATGTCTGGAAAAACTTGATCATAAAGGCTCAATATGAAAAGCTGCTCGGATTCTTGTGACTTATTCTTTGATCAAATAATTTGTGAGCGAAAGTGAGGAATCTGGAAAATGGATGTTTTTGATGGGCAGTATTTAAAAAGCTATACTGTGTTAGTGTTGAACTTATTGGCACCTCGAGAGAAGAAAGACGATCTGCTGTCGGCCTCGATGCTGCTCAAGGCTAAAGTCTTACTATAAATGAAGTTATTGAAAAAACATGTTTAATATTGGCTCATTGTTAAATAGTTACTCTTGACTTTTGTTGCTTAAAATGATTGAAATGATGTCGGATTGTGTAAATTAGTGTGAAACACATCCGCAGAGACGTGTGTGTGTGTGTGTGTGCGTATTACGTAACACTCACACATCTGTGTTCACACACCGGAGAATAAATGGTTTTTTTATATAACGAGTTTGTTCAACACTTCCTATGCTTATCACGTCTGACTTCTTGAATGCACTTGTGGGTTTGGCATCGGTCTCCGGGCAGGTTTATAAATCTGCGGCTTTGTCACATTGACGACGGTTACGAGGACAGTGTGGCTCGTGTAATCTCGAAGCCCTTTGTGCAGGCTAAAACATGATTACTCTCTCTGTAGCTGCGAGCACAAAAACCAAATGCTACATTTGAAAGCCGCAGCATCTGCAGGAAACAAAACGTTTTGTAAAAAAAAGGCCTTGGTAAAGGTTGGCTTTTCTTTTATTAAAAAACTGGAGCCTCATTTTTGATACGTCGGTGAGAAATAAAACGATTCACTGCTGCTTTTGATTTATCAGCCTGATCTTGCAGGAACTTTCCCTGCCCTTCGCTGTGTTTTGACTACGTCGTGTCCTCTGGTTGTTTGCTTTGCCTCCCTGTATCCATCTGTCCCTTTCTGCTTTGCTCTCCTGCATTCCTCTTCATGGGGAGCTTTAACTGTTCCACGAGAAAATGAACAAGTGAGACATGACGACGGCTGATCCGGTCTAATATCATGAGCCACGTGTGACCTTGAAGGAGGTCAAACCTTTTTTTTTTTTTTTAATGCCTCGGAAAGTCAAGATCCTGTCAGCAGACCAGGTTGTTTAATTTAGATAAAGTGAGATATGAGTGCTGAGAAATGCGTGACTTTCTATCGTGATCTAACATCCTTCACATTAAGATAAACCGTCACCTAAAGAGGAGAACAGAGAAGGTCGCGCATTTTCCTGTCCCCTGCTTGACTTGTCACGGCTGGTGCCGATCGCGTCACGCTTTCACGCTGAGTGGACACGCCGCGCACTCTCTGACACGTTGACCTGATTGTGTGCTGCACATGTGACAGGACAGAGACGCAGAGTAAGACGTGTAGTCGGACTGTGCAGCTGCTCGTATGGCTGGTGTAAGTCAACAGAGGGTCGGCGGCCCGAGAGCCTGACGCCGCTGGAGCCGAGTAGCACATGATTGTGTAAAGAATCTATGTTTTATAGAAGATAAAAGCAAAAAAAAGCAGGAAAATGTATTTTTCTTTAATTGTTTCCAGGCTTAATGTGTTAAAAGTGTTAAAAACCACAAAAATATATCACTTTACGTCTGACTTTGTAGGCTTTGCAGGGGAAAAAACCTACAAAGCTTTTTCAAGATTGCATATAAATTCTACAACATTTTTATGGTATTTAATCAATTCATAAGACATATAACATCTCCAATATCTGTCAAACATTCACTCGAATGAGGAAAATGGGGTCCGATCACGTAATGAGTAATTCAGAAACACCATCGTCTAATTTTTCAGTTTTCAAGCATCTGTAACCATCTGTTCTCCTCACTCACACGTCCACATTTCAGAATTACAAATGATTTTCTCTCCATCCTCTTGCATTTTCCACAACATTTCAGTCCAGGTCTTTGATGCTGCTCCTCTTTGATGCCACTGAAACCTCATAGAGAAAGAGAGAGAGAAAGAGAGAGACAGAGAGAGAAAACACGAAGCCACAGAGAAAGAAGCCTGCTCTCATTTACATACATTACATCAAACCCAGGAAGCATCGACTACATCATAATGCAGATTACATCGGGTGTAGCCGTTTCTGTACCAGACCTACTTCTTAAATATTTATACGGTGCGGCGTATCAGCTTATCGTGGTGGTATGAGGTGTAGGAAGAGGCCCAGCAGAGGCGAGATACCGACGTGTAGGAGACAAAGCTCTTTGTCACTAT
This sequence comes from Pampus argenteus, assembly GCA_036937835.1. Classification (NCBI taxonomy): domain Eukaryota; kingdom Metazoa; phylum Chordata; class Actinopteri; order Scombriformes; family Stromateidae; genus Pampus; species Pampus argenteus. Next base: position 4,744,210 of record CM072880.1, on the reverse strand, counting down.
CGGACGCGGACCCACACATGGCATCAGACAAAGAAACTCTTTCATTTAAGATGCCTCTGCAGGGAGAAATGAAAAGAGCTGCTATACTGTAGCTCAATACCCTCCTCTACCTCTCTGCTAATCCTCCCGCTGTCCTTTCTCCTTCTGGCTGACTCATCAGGCACCTTTTTTTTTTTTTTTTTTTTCTCATTTTCAGATGATTCGCTGGCCTTGTGCCACGTGTGAAAAAAAACGGATCCCACTTTGAATCCCAGCAATAAAGCTGTCGGTGCAGACGGTCGAGCCAGCGAATCGTTGCGATATATTGCAGAAGAGAAGATTTGCACTCCGGTTACAGAAAGCTGCACAGAAAGCAGGGCGTGTTTTTGTCAACAATATACAGCATGAACACTCAGTCTCAAGTCATGGCCTCATTAATATAAACAGGTGGGACACAATATTAGGAACACATCATAAGTATAATGCAATCCAATTTCAACAGCATCACAAATGTTGAATAACGGTTAATGAATATTTTAACCTTCATGAAGGTGCAGTAGCATTTATCACCCCCGTATTAGACTCAGCTTAGTGTACTGTTCAATATGTGAAATATTTAATTCAGTTTCTATTGAATGTACACACATCTTATTTTTTTAAAATTCATTTATCTTTTTTCTTATATCTTTGCTTCATTTTTAGAAAATAAAAGCATATTGCTTAAAATAGTTATGTATTGTATATTTTAAAATATCTAGATGGGAACCACATAAGGCTATGTTATTACCTGTAACTGTTAATGATTGTTTAAATATAGAAAAATATAAAAAACAAATAAATTTGTGCGGTGAGGTAATTACAGGTCCGACAGATCCAGTTTTACCCGGCTCAGATGAATACTTTTGGTGTTGACATGAACACACGATCCTTGGAGCCCTCTCCACACCCTGAACCCACCTCTCTTCCCACAGCCAATCGGAGCCCTGAATCCAAGCGTGTTTGTTTACTAGTCTCACGCTACCATGACCAAGCAACAGACCCCGCTATACCCCTTGGGAACGTAGATGCTGGGACAGGGGACCAAGTGTTTCTCAACATCTAGAGAAAGTAAACAACAGCCGAGCCCTGACGCCAGAGAGAAAACCGACATGATTCCTTTTTCTGACGGCTATCGCAGCGAAAGGAATTCCCTCTTCTTGTCAGACAGTTGGAGCATTGTGCTCCGGCTTCGTAATACTAGTAATCGGATAATCAACTCCCATAGAGCGGGAACAGTGAGATTATATATCACATCAGCACTTGCCGCTTTGTCTGTAAAGGGAAAAAACCCCCTCCTACCCTCCAGAGAGCCTTACAGCTGAGCAATAAACCTCAACCACAGCTGCCAAGAAAGGCTTAATTTATGAACACCGAGACATCTGCGGTGTCTGAGAAGTCAGAATATAAAATATAAGAATATTTATAACAGTTTTCGTGGTCGCTGCGTGATTGCTGTTTGTCTTCTGCTCGTTCGGTTGGGTTAACAAACCTCCTCCTGTTGAGTCGCGTACAGAAAGACGTTTTTTTGACTCCATTCATCGTCGAGTCACAGATGACGGTGATGTCACGGAGCGTGGTACAAGTGGAGCTCTGTAGAATATATCAATGGTTAGCATTTAGTAATAAGCAGTCATTTTGGGGTGTAGAGACAAGCCTAAATAATAATAGTCAATAGTTCAGCTGCTAACCCGTCATCAGACTCTCAGCTGTTCATCAGAGACGCCCAGCTGACAATTTAAAACCACAGAGATGATGATAATGATGGTGATGGTGGTGATGATGACAGAGTGTCAGCTGTGCTTATTCTCTCTATTCAACTGGTTTACATGCGTCTTCCTGGGAAACGGCCTCAGGTTAGAGCAGAGTTAACAGAGAGCAGTGGATTAAATTGAATTTAGCAACAGAGTGCAGGTTTCAACAAGTAATATGTTGCAGATCTTTACAGATCCAGTGTGACAAAAAAAAAACAAAAAAAAACAAACACATGAAACGCACAAGGCCGCACAGGACATTAGTCATACATTAAAGCAGCTCGAATAAAAGGTGAGCTTTGAGTAACTTATTTATTGTGCTTCCAGTTTTGTAGCATTAGTATTAGTATTGGTATCAATGAAAACCTGTCCTATGAATAATTCAGATGACAGATAAAAAAAGGTTAAAGAACAGCCACTGATTTAATAAGCAGGTGAAGCATCACAACACCCCGAAGGCTGCGATGAGAATTCAGTTGTCTCGTAGATGTGATGGTGACAAAAGTACTCGGGTCCGTCTGTTTCACCCTTGTCCCTCACCGACAGGCTGTAGAACCTGCACATAAAAGGAAACTGTATGTGTTGATACTTTATTGATTCTTGAGAAGAAATCTCAATGAGGCCAGAAAATGGGATCAGCTGCAAAGCATGAAAAATACCGGTCATCCAGACTGACAGTGAAACCAGCCGTCCTCCTCGTTTCTAAGTAAAAAAACAAATCTCCATTAATTTGATGGAATGTGGGATCAGTGGGAATTAAAGCTCTTGCATACATGATTAGCGCTCATCAAGACTGGACTTCGAACCCAAATCCAGTCTCTTAACTAACTGCACCACCACCGCAGCAGTAGCAGGAGGCGTTACGCGACGTCTAACATGCTCGGTTCGGTTTCATCTCTCTACAGTAAACCCCTCATCCTCAATCCCCTCATTTCATCATCCTCATCCCTCTCTGTCTCCTGCTCATCCACCTCCATCCTTCCTTCTTTACACAAGCTGCTTCTCATCATCATCATCGGCAGCATTCAGCACAGTGAAATATCTCCCATCTATGTACACTGATCCCTTTTTATGCATTAACAGATTGGATTCAGATCTTTTTATATTTAAATTATATATGCCTTGAAGTACTTTGTCTTTTTTTTTCCAATCACATTTAGATTTGTATTAATGGAGCTGCCAGCGTCGGATCTCCGTGAATGAGATTATACGAAGCTTTTAGTAGATATTAAAGTCATGTCATTTGAGACGTGCTTTTTTATTTTTTTTTGAGTACTTTACTTGATAACGCTCTGCTGCTTTGTTTTTTTATTGAGCGTACAGGAACAAACATCAGTATGCTGTCATCTCTGTATATGAGCTCAATCTGGTCTATGTTAGCAGGGTGTTTTTAGTACCTCAACTGTATTGACATTGGCAGTTTTATTGTCACAGTTCCTGTATTTGAGCTGCAGAATTAAAGTTTGCAGCTGCTTGCACCTGGTTATACGTTTGTCTGTTATATGTATGCCTCCTCGAAATCTCCGTTTTGGTTTTTACAGCCTTAAATTTGACTCTCGCCGCTCTCATCAGCGTCGTCTCCAAACTCGAATGGCTGTCGGACAACGTTAGCGACTAGCTGGACATAGTAGATCATGTAGTTGTTTGAAGAGACATACATTTCCCCCTCAGGAGTTGGCGGAGACCAAAACGGAGCTAAAAGAACAGTAAATACTGAGCTTGTATTCATCAGGAGGCCTGAAACATGAATGCTAATGTTGTTCCACGATCGCAAAATGATTTAAAAATACATTAATGTAGGTTTAAAGTTGCCTTTGTAGTGTAAAATGTATGAAAGTGCCTAGCATGGTGCTAAATCCAATATCTGTATATTTGTCTTCTGTCCTCTGCAGGTTAGTCAAGGTAATGTCCCAGGTGTGGAAAGTGCGTCTCTGGCCATGGACACAGAGGAGGGCGTGGAAGTGGTTTGGAACGAGGTGCTCTTCTCTGACAAGAAGGTCTTCAAAGCACAGGAGGTATTTTACACACTGTTCACGTTGTAGTCTTCAGTTAAAGCTCTGTATCTCCATTCAGTAACTGCAGAGCTGTTGTCCTTTGTTGGAGGGTTTGACGTCGTCTATGTTTATACAGTGGCTTTTTTAGCAGCCAAAAGTATTTTTAGAATATTATTTGGGGCATTTTATGTAGAAAGCCGACAGTAGGGAGAGAACCAGGGATGCTGCGGTTCATGGTTAACCCAGGATACAAGAGCACTCCAGTAAAAAAGTTCCCAGATCCTAAGTTGACATATTGAAATTGCTTGTTTTACCCAACTTAGAGTCAAAGACCTATTCAGTTAATCATGACAGTCAAGTCTTAAGAATTGCGGATTACTTTTCTATCAATAGACTAGTTGTTTCAGCCGTATTGCTTGTAAATCCTGAGAGATTAAGGATCTTACTTGATCAATGAGGATGATATGAAGATATGAACCACCGTGATGTATGTTTTCTAGGACAAGATCAAGGAGATGTTTGAGAACCTGATGCAGGTCGAACATCCCAACATCGTCAAGTTCCACAAGTACTGGTTGGACATGAAGGAGACTCAGGCTCGGGTAGGGTTTGTTTTTTTAAGTCCTCTCTTGTCTTTCTTTCTTTTGCACACATTTTATGAATTAACAGAAAATCCCTCCACCGTCTTGCGACCCGCAGGTTATATTCATCACAGAATACATGTCGTCGGGCAGCCTCAAGCAATTTCTGAAGAAAACCAAGAAGAACCACAAGACCATGAATGTGAAGGTCAGTGTTTTTAACTCTGGTCACATAATACTGTAGTGTGTTTTCTCAGTCTGTCCCGTGGTGGTGGTAGCACAGGGTACTGCAGTCCAATCACTATTCAGATCCATATTTCCAACAGGATTAGAGATTATGTAACAGGGCACCCTGGTGGCTCAGTCTGCTCAGATATATATATCTTATCTTAGCATGAGTATATCTATCATCCTTTTCATCTGATTTTAAAAGTGTTGCAGGGTAACTGTCCTGAATGTGGCTTTCATTACACGTGTGCATTACTGAAGAATCATGTATTTGAGTGTAGTACGATAGGTCGCCATGCCAAGACGCCCTATGTGGAGCAAATTAGTATCTTCAAAAGGATTCATGTTGTTCTGTTACGCTACATTTTAGGCCTGGAAGAGATGGTGCACCCAGATTCTCTCTGCCCTCAGGTACTGACTGATTTCTTCCCCAGGATTTTAACATGAGAGATATCTTGAGTCTCACACACAGGATTTAAAAAAAACCAAACAATCTGTAATGTTTTATGTTTCACTGGCAGTTATCTGCACTCTTGTGATCCACCAATAATCCATGGCAACCTGACGTGCGACACCATCTTCATTCAGCACAACGGCCTCATCAAGATCGGCTCAGGTCTGCCTCCTGCAGGGCTTTATATGTTACTGCGACCAGTTTTGGCCACCCATACTGTAACCTCAGACTGTGGATTACTAAAAAATTAATCTCTGCAGTTTGACAAAACAGAAAGAAAATATCTCAATTATGCTTAATTTTTCTTTCCACAGTGTGGCATCGGCTATTTGTTAATGGTAAGAAATAGATAATTTTGTTGTAGATATGTTTTCACTGGTGTCTGTTATTAATATTATTTTTTTATTTATTTAAACTATTTATTATCCTCTATGTGTGTCCTCTTACTAGTGTTTCCAGATGCCAGTGGTAAAGGGAGGCAACATCGTGACGAGCAGAGGAACCTTCATTTCTTTGCTCCAGAATATGGCGGTAAGTGTGATGGAGCAGACGTCACGCTTCACTTTCTTCAATTTCACCACCAAATATGCAGTAAGTTAGCACCTGTAGTAACACCGTCATCTGTCATTATTGTGGATTGTAATTGTAGAAGAACATCAGATAAATTAGTGGAGCCACAGGACAATCGATTGGCCGCGAAACGTCATCACAACATAACAGAAAAAGTTATTCTGAGACATTTAAATTAATATTTTGTGCAGATTGGTTCATTAAAATGCAGCGGTTGGATATAAAAGCTTTTCCTTAAAGATACCTGCATGTCACCCCCCTCACCTCCTTCATCTGTGCTTCTCCTTTTTACGTTTCCAGCTGGCGAAGATGATTATTCCATAGACATTTTCTCTTTTGGCATCTGTGCTCTAGAGGTGAGAGAAACAGTAAAATACCCATCTGTCTGTCTGTGTGTCTGTGTGTGTGTGTGTTAACAGATTATTTGTACCCCTAGATGGCAGTACTGGAGATCCAGGCCAATGGAGATACTGCTGTGTCCAAGGAGGCCATCGTCAATGCAGGTCAATCTCTGGAGGACCCTCTCATGAGAGTGAGTCTCATGTCCTAAATATACACTGTTGCAACCAAGGAAACATGAGCATAAAGACAAACTGTCCCACACCTAACACTCGCCTACACACACCATCTTGCTTCTAGGTTTATTTCAGACCACATACAGAGAGGTTTTTACAGTTTCAAAGTGTATATTTCAGTAAAACATGCCAAGAATCAAATTTAGATCACAGATTGATGCTCAGTAAACCGGGTCATACTGTGCAGTCATATGGTTATGTTTTGGACTCAGACTTTAGTGTCCCGTTGCTTTCTGCAGGAGTTCACCCAGTCTTGTTTGCGTCATGAAGCCAAACTCCGTCCTACCGCTCACGACCTTCTGTTCCATCGAGTGTTGTTTGAGGTCCACTCCCTCAAACTGCTGGCCGCCCACTGCCTCATCAACAACCAGTGTGAGTTTATCTCCTCCACACGCCGAGCTTTCCACAATGAAAACCACTTCTTGTGCTGTTCATCATGGTAGTTACATGCAGGACGCCTGCAAAGACTGTCAAAAAACTAAACCACAAGTCTGTTAACATATGTTACAGCTTATTAAAACCATTAATACAACATATTTTTATACTGTTGAGTGTCCAGTATTGGAAATGTATTATAATTCTATAAATATTTAGCAAAAAAAATCCAAAGATCCAAACTTGTGTTGCATCTGCAGATTTGCTTCCGGAGAACTGTGTGGAGGAGAAAACAAAGTCCTTTGACCCAAACGCTGTCATGGCGGAGATTAAACATGAAGACAGACAAGGAGTTCAGCTAAAGTAAAAATCAACCACTTTGTGTCTTTGGCTACTTATGAATATCACATGACACGCCCCGCTACACTCACTGTGCTCTTCTTGCGTCTCTTCGTGTCCCATAGATATTCCCATGTGTCCCCTCTGGAACTTGACAAGTTTCTGGAGGATGTAAAGTAAGTGGAACTATGAGTTATTTGTTGTCATATGTGCAGATTTATGCTGCTATAACATTTCTTTTTCCCTATCAGGAATGGTATTTACCCCTTGATGAACTTCGCCTCGTCTCGGCCTCACCCCGTCCCTCGCGCCCTGTCGTTGTCTCAGGAGCACGTTGAGACGGTCAAGACGCCGACTCCTGAACCCCAGGAGACGGAGACGAGGAAGGTTAGCCTTTCAGACATTACTACAGCCGTATGAGACCAACAATGTTGCTGCCTACACAGCAAACACGTACACTGTCTTAATGAATACACATAAAGACAACAATGCTTATGTTGGTGATGTTATTTTTCAATGCAAGAATGAAGAATCCTGTTGCATTGCTCTTTGTGTTGTGGTGTGTGTTGTTTACATACTACATGTAACGGGACATTTGTGCTTTTTTGTCTGTTTGTGTCGTAGGTTATTCAGATGCACTGTAATTTGGAGTCAAATGAAGAAGGGACCAAAACTCATGTGAGTCACATCGCTCTATCATTAGGATCCATAACAATCTAAATTACTGGTCTTATTAAAGAGGTTAAGTCAGTTATAGTGATCAGAAAATTAAATTTGACTTTTTTTTTATCGCTCCCTAGCTGTCTTTATTTCTGAAGATGGACGATAAACTTCATCGGCAGCTGAGCTGTGACATCCTTCCAAGTAAGTTGACCACATCCTCGGCCTTACAAGGAAAATGCTGGTGTTTAGCTTTGGTTGGGACTATTTTCCGCTGTGGATTTGGTTAGCTGGTATGTGGAATGGACTCTAAATAAACTGCAGTGCATTCAGTTGGTAACAATAGAGGTCTGTGACATATCAGGCTTTGGCGACACAAATGATACTCCTCAGTTGGATTAATTTATTGTTGTTTTTAGGATTTTTTTTGCCAATGGAAAAACAGAAAAAACACTAGACTTATCCTTTAAAAACAACCCTCTGTAGGTTCATTTTCATTACAGATTTATAGAACTGAAAGATTTCATGTGTAACTTTCAGCTGACACCTCCAAAGACCTTGCCAGTGAACTTATTCACTACGCCTTCATCAATGAGGTAGATATAAAAGATGTATGATAGATTATCTGCATATTATATTTTGTCCTAAGAATTAGTTTTGACCAAACAGTCTGTTATGTTTGTTATGTCCTGTGTGGCGTGAAGGAGGACAGTGAGAAGGTTGCGGGGTTCCTGGAGGACGCCATCAGTCGCCACCGGGTCCGAGCGCTCGCCTCTGGGAGCACACAGTGAGGAGGGGTCACGACAGCGGCTGGCTCAGACTGAGGGGCCAGGGGCGTTGACCGCGCAGATTAAGGAAAGGAGAGGACAGCGAGCAGGATCATACAGCCGGGAAGAAAGTGGAAGGAGCTGACCCAGCTGGAAATAAAAAGGGGACAAATACAGAAGGACGCTGGGCCTTGAGAGTCAGTAAAATCATGCCAGAGAAGGAGGAAACGCCAGCAGTGAAAAAGGAACCGAAGGCACCTCTGGTTGGAGGACCAGAGGCATCATGGCTGTGTTCAGCAATCCCACAAAGCAGTGGAAGATTGACAAACTCCCTGCCGAAAAGGGCTATCATGCCTTAAGCTATCTATCTTTGACAAACTTAGGTATTCCACATTGCCACTTTTCAAAACGGATCTGTTTTACTTACAAACTCAGCAGCTGTTTTCAGAAGGACCTTTTATTGCTCATAAAAAGCCTTGTTTGCACTCCAGTGTCCACTTTGATCGATCAATATTAACAATGAAATGTAAACAAAGATAGTTATATAGTAAAAAAAACTCCCTCTCTTACTAGCCAGAACATTCAGTTTCTTACAGTTTTAGGAATTTAAGATTCCGTCCAACCTGCACTAGTTAACTTATTTATTTCTGTTTAACTGTGAACCATTGAAGCATTGCATAAGCTTGATTTCTTTCTTCTTTTTTTTTTCTTTTTATTAACACAACTCACTAATCTCTTGGGTTAAAGGTTTATTCTTCCAGAGCTAAACATGTCACACCTAAATGTAGTGATGAGCAATGAGATGATGCCTCTGTTTTAGCCTGTAGTGCTCTTAAAGGGATTTTTTTCCCTGCGAAAGCGTTCTGAAAGCCAAAGACTTGCAAAAAAAAAGTGCCTGATATGGCAATGTGCTTTGGACAAATAAACTTCTAATGAAATGGCATCAAACCCAATTTAGCAATTTGAAATGCATCTCATTCAGGCTGCCTTTTTTTTTTGCAGTACTAAAACCAGATACGTTGATTCGTGTTAGGATACAGTTCCCATGTCTTATCAGCCACTGTGTAGATATGGATACTGACATATAGATCGGGTGATAACGCTCTCTGCTCGTGCCAATATTAATTTGGGAACAGCCGCAGCTCACGTAGGAAAAATTGAAATACATCTCGGGAAGCTTTTAGTCCTTTCTAAATGTGAGGAAGGGCGCTGGTGTTGTGATTTATATTAATAAAAATATTACCGCTATAGTTAACTTTTGCTGTAATTTCCCAAACCGTCTGAGGATATTTTCTAACACTGATCATTTTTGTAAATGTGTCTAGAAGTGTTTTAAAGGAGAAGGAAAAGAAAAAAAACCTACCCAAAACTTTTAAATATATTTATGGTTTCATTGTTTTTTGTTTATTATTTTTTTTGTTGTATTCATTCTGTGAACATTAAATAGTGCTATTAGACATACGCATTCAAGTTCCTATAGAGATTTCTATGGGCTGCAGATACTTAAAACATTTCTCAGACCCACATCTACTCTACTTTTATTTCAGATAATATCAGAGTGAGCTTTGGGAGCCCACATAAACACAAAAATGAAATGCTTGCCTTCAACTATGGCAGAAGTGACTTACATTTATGTGATTTTTTTTTTTTTTTTTTACAAAATTCGACATTTAAAAACAACTGTAAATTGTCGGATGGATCTGTCTTCAGCAGTATACTATTGTTTGTCAGAATCTCTTATCTAAGCCTTCATATGTTTCCCTGGTCTGCGAGGTTGTGGTTTCATAACAGTTACACTGCTGTACAGTCATTGCTTACCGTAATTACTTAATATATACTCTGTATCAAGCCTTCTTATCATGTCGCTGAAGACGGGAGCCCTGAATTCACCTACTATAGGCTGTGGTGTACATATTTGTTTGTGGCTATTAAAGGGGTTTACTTTGGACAAACTCAAAGCAGTGCCACTCTTGCTCTCATTTAATCTACGCTGCATGTCTTAAAAGCCTGAAACCATTGAAAACTTTGCATTTTGCCTTTGTCAGTCACAGTTCAGTTCCAGAGGTGACCTGACCAAGAAAATGAATGTTTAGACTGTGCAAATATGAAAAAAAAAAAACAACAACAACATCATATCAGTCTTATTTTATGTCAAATAATGTTTTCCCTTGGATTTGTTGAATGAAACTTTGCCTTTGGATGTGATCTACTTAAACCTTTGTTAAATATTGTAGCTACTGCAAATTAAATACATGACAATAAACAATATGTGACATGTTGCTTGTCTGAAATTATTAAGATTTGTGCATTCATGTGGATTATGCAGTGTTCCCTACCGTACATCACAAATATGCAGTATATTTGTGATGTTTATATTGACAAATATTAATCATTAAAAACTCGACATTAATCATCAAATCGATTTCTAACAATTATCAGAAGAATAGTATAGTATATTAAACACAGTATTCCTTCAGGCCATATCAGTTAGTAATAGAAACACGTAGGTCTTGATATTTTAAGTCTACTAACAAAGAAAACACATTTCAAAATATTTTTTTTAAAATGTACCTTTAAAAGAACAAATTTGATTTTGTTAAGGGCATAAAACTGAATATAATGAGGTTCTAAACTTATCATGAGAGTGATATTTTACATTGTGTTATGTATCCCTTAAAATGTTTAGATGTTTTACAGTAAGTGTGGCTGTAACTTTGGCTCTGTAGATGTAGCTTTGATATATATATATATATATATATATATATATATATGTGACACTTCCTGTTAAAACACACTTCATTTAACTTCATTGAAAACTGCATAATTAAAAAATAAAAAACAGTAACATAAAACATAAAAAGTGGAAACAAAATGCTAGTGAAGTTAATACATACTATGATATAATAAAATAAATGAAGCGCCCTAAATTGACTTTGGCACGCGACAAGTTAACGTATTTTGCACATGATACGCTCCTTCAAGTTTGGCTGCTGTTTGTTTCACGGCGTCCTTTTGTAAGTATATATATTTTTTTACTAAAATAACGTACAGTTGTTTGATATAATAAGGCATTAACTATTCAGATAACAATTATTGAGTGAGCCAACGTGTTGTCGGCTATTTTTGGAAGTTTCTTTAATTAGTTAATGATGAGGAAGCAAATTTTTGTTTAAGCTAGCTAGGTACACGCTAGCTAACAAGCCGATTTTTATTTTCGTTTTTTTAATGTTAAATTTCTGTTTGTTTAGTAAACGTAGACTCGTGTCAATGCTTGATATTATTATCAGGGTGTTAGTCAAAAGTTATACACTGTTTAATTTCAGCCCGGACTCTCTTGTAGCCGCTCTGCGTTATGCTAGCTAACGTATTTAAGCTAACATAAAGCTAACGTTATTAAACACTTTCCCGCTCTGGTCCATGTTTGTCACATTAGCCGTTTATTTAGATTATTAAATTACAAACGGATGGATAGTTATCGGTGGTAGTATATTTCTTTAACGATTTTTTTAATAACTTTTTTTGCAATACATTTAATATCGAGGTTGTGGTTTACTCGAAAAACATCAGCGGAGGCTAAACGTTTCTGCTAATTAAGATTACATTTGTCATGCTGTCATTTTCACTAAATATCAGTGTTATTTTTTTATATTCTGGAGGAATATCAGGGCGATAAATTACAACATTATTATTTATTGCTGGGTTTCAATTACCTTACATGAGAGGAAAGGCCATGAAGGATGCAGTTAGTTCGCGTGTCCACCAGAGACTGCTAGAGGAGTGGCATTTGTTGTGAAGAAAGCTTTGAATCGTAAAAACACACATTTCCTCAACTTCGAAATAATCTCTCTTTATACACAAGTTTGCCGAAAGGTCATTGCTGAGTTTAATCGATAGACTAACAACCGTATTGTCGCTGTGAATAGAAATAAGATGAGTTTGTCGTTTCTTTTCCTATTGGTCTAAAGCGCACCACGTGATCAGGAAGACTCTACACGACACGTTTAAAAACAACGTGTTTGCTATGTTTCTCGTTAATTTCGCAATAAGACACAGCAAGTGGCACAAAATATGAAATGCACAGTTAGTGTTTTGTATGGTGACCCAAAAATATTGTACCTCCTGTCCAAAACCGTCACTGATATGGGCTGTGCTGAGATTGCCCTTCTCACCGCTGGGATGTATACGGTATCGCTTCTCGGCCTTTTGGCTAAGATCAAGTGTAGTATCTGTTCTTATCAGTTTAATATCTGATACGTCCCCTACCCGGGGACCATATATTAAATTGATTTTTGGAGCAGGGAGATGGAATAGGGGCTTGCTCCGTCCACTCCACGCATCGACCTGGTATTGCAGTATCTCCAGGAACGGTGCACCCCCTCTCTGTGTTGACTATTAAAACATTTCTGAATTTATAGCTTAGTTAACAAGTGTGCTTGCTATGTTAAATCAAGCACTTATTTTAACAGACCAGTCATTAAACCGTTTATACAGAGCTATATTTTTAGATCAGGAGGCTGCACAGTGGTGACATTTCATCACTATGAAATATGAAATGGATAAAAGGAAATGTGCTGTGTTCACTGTCCTTTTCCACATTTGAGCAACTTAAGAAAACATTAATTTATTCTCTGTAGACCCCAAAACTGTATTTTTTTTTTAATCTGTTAGTTTTACTGCACTATAGTTTTGAAATTAGATGGCATTTCAGTTTGATTATTAGGCTAGCTCATTCCCAAAATTTCTGCTGGAGTTGATTTCCAGCCTGCTTTTGCCTGACATTTTAAAAAAGGGAAACTGCTTTTGTGTTTACCTAATTTTCTGTGGTTATTAAAGTTATTTCATCTTGATGTTAGTCACAAAGTACAGAAAGGCATCTTGATAAATGTTTATCACAGTGTTGTTCACCCTCCAGAGCAGTAGGTGGCAGTAGCAGGAATGTCTGTTGCCCATCACCGGCATACAAAGAAACAGGAAGTGGTTGTAATTTGAGGGGGAAAACCCTCAAATTACAACCACTGTGTTTTCTGTTGTTTTCTTTTCTCTGAACATAAAATATGGATCAAACAACTTTTGATTGCAGTATGATTTTGCTTTGGCTCAACTGAACTCGCTGTTGGAGTGTTACTCATTTATTGCAGGTCAAATTGATACAGTGAGTGATTTTAGGTTGCCTTTTCATATGGAAATATAGCATTGCATCATGGGAACACCAGTCATTACTACTTAAGTAAAAAGTAAATAATCTTTTGTTAGCCTTAGTACAAAACTGCTCCTTCTGTATTGAATTCTTGCAGATCCACAGCCTGATAAAGCCTCTGGTTTTGATGATTTATGGTAAGCACCATAAGTCAGCACAGTTTATCTGTGAAAGACCTGCCTGGCTCTGAGGTGTACAACTCATACTTACCTGGCAGGGGAGATACCATGATCAAGAAGGTGGTTCACCCAGAGCGAGGCTCAGCCATTGCACTTCGGCTGTGCTGACCCCTGCGAATTCCCCAAATGTGGGAATCTCGACTGCATAATTTCTGGTAGTGGGGGACTGCGTTCGCGCTCTCCCCTGATATCTTGTTAAAAGAAAATTTACATATAATAGTGTGTTGTAAGGAGATGTGTAGTGTTTGGATAACATAGTAATACATTTTATTACTATGGCTTTCTGAAGTCCTTAATTAATGTGAAGCTATTGTATTACTGGTTTATTGTTTCAAGTAATTTGGCAGTCAAAATGGCGACATCTGCTGAGCAAGTATAGATACTGATGTTGTATGTATGGATTAAGGATTCAAGGATTTTTATTTGTCATTGCAACACGTGTAAACATGGGATGCAACGAAATTGGTTTCCCCTGGTCCTGGAGCAGCCCAATATCCAAATATAGAATAAAATATAGATTAAAAAATAAAAAATATATATATATATATACATATGTATTTATAGAACATAAAATATAAAAGTAAAGCCAAATTTAAATTTAAGACAAACACTGTGATAAAACAGTGAGAATATAAGTGGTTTTACTGCTTTTATTATTAATGAGACCCATAACACTGACTGAGTGCAACACCTTTATTATAATATGCTTTGTTATCCCCATAGTTAAACGACACCCCGTCTCCCGTCCTGTCTCTGTGATGGTCAAAGCAAACACTGCTCTCCCTTTTTGTGTCCATCATACTTATGTATTTAGGTAATTGTGACACATGAATCTGTAAAGGTTTACAGCCTGCAATGCTGTCACCTTGTGTTAACTGAGTATAATAACATGTCTTAGAAAAAGGCAACGATTCAGCTTAAAAAACGTGTCGACATTTCCTGACAACGGTTCTTGGTCTTTACAAGCTATGACTTTGTTTCAGAAGTGGCCATTGATTTGAGCTGCCTTTTCTCACATTTAAGGAAAATATGAAAGCATGTATTTTCTTGGTAGTTGATCAAACTGGCTTTGTTTGTGTCTTTAGCTTCATGGTTCTCTAATTTTTTAAATTGGATGCATTTCAGTTTTCAAGTTTTCAAGGAGTTTTATTGTTATTGCAGCACATGTATTAACATGGGATGAAACGGAATTGGTTACCCCTGGTCCCGGAGCAGCCCAATGTCAGTTTAATTATTAGGCTAGCTGATTCCTAAAATTTCTGCTGGAGCCTGCTTTTGACTGACGAATCAAAACATAGGTAAATAAACAATTTTCTGTGGTTATTGAAGTTATTTCATCTTGATGTTAGTCATATAAAGTTTAGAGAGGCATCTTGATAAATGTTTATCACGGTGTTGTTCACCCTCCAGAGCAGTAGGTGGCAGTAGCAGGAATGTCTGTTGCCCATCACCAGCATACAAAGAAGCAGAAAGTGGTTGTAATTTGAGGGGGAAAACCTGAGTGTTTTCTGTTGTTTTCTTTTTTCTGTGAACATAAAATGTGGATCAAACAACTTTTGGTTGCAGTATGATTTAGCTTTGGCTCAACTGAACTCGCTGTTGGAGTGTTACTCATTTATTGCAGGTCAAATTGATACAGTGAGTGATTTTAGGTTAGCTTTTCATATGGAAATACAGCATTGCATTATGGGAACACCAGTGATTACTACTTAAGTAAAATGTAAATAATCTTTTGTTAGCCTTAGTACAAAACTGCTCCTTCTGTATTGAATTCTTGCAGATCCACAGTCTGTTACAGCCTCTGGGTTTGATGATTTATGGTAAGCACCATAAGTCAGCACAGTTTATCTGTGAAAGACGTGGCTGGCTCTGAGTTGTACAACTCATACTTACCTGGCAGGGGAGATACCATGATCAAGAAGGTGGTTCACCCAGAGCGAGGCTCAGCCATTGCACTTCGGCTGTGCTGACCCCTGCGAATTCCCCAAATGTGGGAATCTCGACTGCATAATTTCTGGTAGTGGGGGACTGCGTTCGCGCTCTCCCCTGATATCTTGTTAAAAAATAACAAAATTTACATATAATATTGCTTTGTAGGGATATAAGTAATGTTAGGATAACATTAGTAATGGATTTGATTACTGTGGCTTTCTAAAGTACTAAATTAATATGAAGCTATTGTATTACTCGTTTATTGTTTCAAATAATTTGACAGTCAAAATGGTGACATCTCCTGAGCAAGTATAGATACTGATTTTGTATGTGTGGATTAAATCTAACACTGTGAGAATATAAGTGGTTATACTGCTTTCATTATTAATTAGACCCATAACACTGACTGAGTGCAACACTTTTATTATAATATGCTTTGTTATCCCGGTAGTGAAACGACACCCCGTCTCCCGTCCTGTCTCTGTCATGGTCAAAGCAAACACTGTTCTCCCTTTCTGTGTCCATCATACTTATGTATTTAGGTAATTGTGACACATGAATCTGTAAAGGTTTACAGCCTGTAATGCTGTCACCTTGTGTTAACTGAGTATAATACCATGTCTCAAAAGAAGGCAGCGATTCAGCTTAAAAAACGTGTCGACATTTCCTGACAACGATTCTTGGTCTTTACAAGCTATGACTTTGTTTCAGAGGTGGCCATTGATTTGAGCTGCCTTTTCTCACATTCAAGGAAAATATGAAAGCATGTATTTTCTTGGTAGTTCATCAAACTGGCTTTGTTTGTGTCTTCAGCTTCATGGTTCTCTAATTTTTAAATTAGATGCATTTCAGTTTTCAAGGATTCAAGGAGTTTTATTGTTATTGCAGCACATGTATAAACATGGGATGAATCGGAATTGGTTACCCCTGGTCCCGGAGCAGCCCGATGTCTGTTTAATTATTAGGCTAGCTGATTCCTAAAATTTCTGCTGGAGCCTGCTTTTGACTGACATATCAGAAGATAGGCAAATAAACAATTTTCTGTGGTTATTGAAGTTATTTCATCTTGATGTTAGTCATATAAAGTATAGAGAGGCATCTTGATAAATGTTTATCACGGTGTTGTTCACCCTCCAGAGCAGTAGGTGGCAGTAGCAGGAATGTCTGTTACCCATCACCGGCATACAAAGAAGCAGGAAGTGGCTGTAATTTGAGGGGGGAAACCTGAGTGTTTTCTGTTTTTGTTTTTTTTCTGTGAACATTAAATGTGGATCAAACAACTTTTGATTGCAGTATGATTTTGCTTTGGCTCAACTGAACTCGCTGTTGGAGTGTTACTCATTTATTGCAGGTCAAATTGATACAGTGAGTGATTTTAGGTTGGCTTTTCATATGGAAATACAGCATTGCATCATGGGAACACCAGTCATTACTACTTAAGTAAAATGTAAATAATCTTTTGTTAGCCTTAGTACAAAACTGCTCCTTCTGTATTGAATTCTTGCAGATCCACAGCCTGATACAGCCTCTGGGTATGATGATTTATGGTAAGCACCATAAGTCAGCACAGTTTACCTGTGAAAGACGTGGCTGGCTCTGAGGTGTACAACTCATACTTACCTGGCAGGGGAGATACCATGATCAAGAAGGTGGTTCACCCAGAGCGAGGCTCAGCCATTGCACTTCGGCTGTGCTGACCCCTGCGAATTCCCCAAATGTGGGAATCTCGACTGCATAATTTCTGGTAGTGGGGGACTGCGTTCGCGCTCTCCCCTGATATCTTGTTAAAAGAAAACAAAATTTACATATAATAGTGTGTTGTAGGGAGATGAGTAATGTTAGGATAACATAGTAATTGATAACATAGTAATAGATTAATTACTAGGGCTTTCTGAAGTACTAAATTAATATGAAGCTATTGTATTACTCGTTTATTGTTTCAAATAATTTGGCAGTCAAAATGGTGACATCTGCTGAGCAAGTATAGATACTGATTTTGTATGTATAGATTAAATCTAACACTGTGATAAAACAGCGAGAATATCAGTGGTTTTACTGCTTTCATTATTATTATATATTCAATAAAGTCTATGTTATTAAAACTGATCACTTTTAGACAATCCACAGCTCATGGGCTCAAGGTAGCCTGGTTAACATGTAGCATTGCTGCCTTCAGATTGACTAATCAGACTTTCTGCATCAGACTCTGCAGGCTTTTGACTGACACATCAGAAGATAGGCAAATAAACAATTTTCTGTGGTTATTGAAGTTATTTCATCTTGATGTTAGTCATATAAAGTATAGGGAGGCATCTTGATAAATGTTTATCACGGTGTTGTTCACCCTCCAGATCAGTAGGTGGCAGTAGCAGGAATGTCTGTTGTCCATCACCGGCATACAAAGAAACAGGAAGGGGCTGTAATTTGAGGGGGGAAACCTGAGTGTTTTCTGTTTTTTTTTTCTTTTTTCTGTGAACTTCTAATATGGATCAAACAACTTTTGATTGCAGTATGATTTAGCTTTGGCTCAACTGAACTCGCTGTTGGAGTGTTACTCATTTATTGCAGGTCAAATTGATACAGTGAGTGATTTTAAGAAGAAGATTTACTTTATTTATCACTCAATAGGGAAATTATCTTTTCACTCTTATTTTTTCATTTACATGCATTTACACACACACACATGCAACGGCACAGACATGCAATACAAGGCATAGACGGCATAGACATGCAATGTGGAGAGAGAGATGGTGGAGTGATGGGCAGCCAGCCAAACCGGCGACCAGTGAGCAGTTGGGGGGGGGGGGGGTCGGTGCCTTGCTCAAGGGCCCCTCGGCAGTGCCCAGGAGGTGAACTGGCACCTCTCCAGCTACCAGCCCACCTTCCATATTTTTGGTCCATGTGGGACTTGAACCGCCACCCTCCGGTTTTTCAAGCCAAGACCCTATGGACTGAGCTACTGCCGCCCCCTTTTAGGTTAGCTTTTCATATGGAAATACAGCATTGCATCATGGGAACACCAGTCATTACTACTTAAGTAAAATGTAAATAATCTTTTGTTAGCCTTAGTACAAAACTGCTCCTTCTGTATTGACTTCTTGCAGATCCACAGCCCGATGCAGCCTCTGGTTTTAAATATTTATGGTAAGCACCATAAGTCAGCACAGTTTATCTGTGAAAGACCTGCCTGGCTCTGAGGTGTACAACTCATACTTACCTGGCAGGGGAGATACCATGATCAAGAAGGTGGTTCACCCAGAGCGAGGCTCAGCCATTGCACTTCGGCTGTGCTGACCCCTGCGAATTCCCCAAATGTGGGAATCTCGACTGCATAATTCCTGGTAGTGGGGGACTGCGTTCGCGCTCTCCCCTGATATCTTGTTAAAAGAAAATTTATATATAATAGTGTGTTGTAGGGAGATGAGTAATGTTAGGATAACATTAGTAACGGATTTGATTACTAGGGGTTAAGAAAGCTTTCTGAAGTACTAAATTAATATGAAGCTATTACTGGTTTATTGTTTCAAATAATTTGGCAGTCAAAATGGTGACATCTGTTGAGCAAGTATAGATACTGATTTTGTATGTATGGATTAAATCTAACACTGTGATAAAACAGCGAGAATATAAGTGGTTTTACTACTTTCATTATTATTATATTCAATAAAGTCTAAAAACGTGTCGACATTTCCTGACAACGGTTCTTGGTTTTTACAAGCTATGACTTTGTTTCAGAAGTGGCCATTGATTTGAGTTGCCTTTTCTCACATTTAAGGAAAATATAAAAGCATGTATTTTCTTGGTAGTTCATCAAACTGGCTTTGTTTGTGTAGTTTAGCTTCATGGTACTCTAATTTTTAAATTAGATGCATTTCAATTTGATTATTAGGCTAGTTGATTCCTAAAATTTCTGCTGGAGCCTGCTTTTGACTGACATATCAGAAGAAAGGCAAATAAACAATTTTCTGTGGTTATTGAAGTTATTTCATCTTGCTGTTAGTTACATTAAGTATAGAGAGGCATCTTGATAAATGTTTATCACGGTGTTGTTCACCCTCCAGAGCAGTAGGTGGCAGTAGCAGGAATGTCTGTTGCCCATCACCGGCATACAAAGAAACAGGAAGGGGCTGTAATTTGAGGGGGAAAACCTGAGTGTTTTCTGTTTTTTTCTTTTCTCTGAACATAAAATGTGGATCAAACAACTTTTGATTGCAGTATGATTTAGCTTTGGCTCAACTGAACTCGCTGTTGGAGTGTTACTCATTTATTGCAGGTCAAATTGATACAGTGAGTGATTTTAGGTTGGCTTTTCATATGGAAATACAGCATTGCATCATGGGAACACCAGTCATTACTACTTAAATAAAAAGTAAATAATCTTTTGTCAACCTTAGTACAAAACTGCTCCTTCTATATTGAATTCTTGCAGATCCACAGCCTGATGCAGCCTCTGGTTTTGATGATTTATGGTAAGCACCATAAGTCAGCACAGTTTACCTGTGAAAGACGTGCCTGGCTCTGAGTTGTACAACTCATACTTACCTGGCAGGGGAGATACCATGATCAAGAAGGTGGTTCACCCAGAGCGAGGCTCAGCCATTGCACTTCGGCTGTGCTGACCCCTGCGAATTCCCCAAATGTGGGAATCTCGACTGCATAATTTCTGGTAGTGGGGGACTGCGTTCGCGCTCTCCCCTGATATTTTGTTAAAAGAAAAGGAAAATTTACATAGTTTGTTGTAGGGATATAAGAAATGTTAGGATAACATTAGTAATAGATTTTATTACTAGGGCTTTCTGAAGTACTTAATTAATATGAAGCTATTGTATTACTGGTTTATTGTTTCAAATAATTTGACAGTCAAAATGGTGACATCTGCTGAAATAGATAGATACTGATTTTGTATGTATAGATTAAATATAACACTGTGAGAAAACAGTGAGAATATAAGTGGTTTTACTGCTTTCATTATTAATGAGACCCATAACACTGACTGAGTGCAACACTTTTATTATAATATGCCTTGTTATCCCCGTAGTTAAACGACACCCCGTCTCCCGTCCTGTCTCTGTGATGGTCAACGTAAACTCTGCTCTCCCTTTCTGTGTTCATCATACTTATGTATTTTAGGTAATTGTGACACTCATAGTTAGATTGTTGTGTTTGTTAAATGTCATTTGTTGTTGTACGTCTGCGACACTGTGGACACTGAGCAAACGGTATCTCGTTTTCTTGTATGTGTACATATGTGAAAATGACAATAAAGTTGAGTTGACATGAATCTGTAAAGGTTTACAGCCTGTAATGCTGTCACCTTGTGTTAACTGAGTATAATACCATGTCTTAAAAAAAGGCAACGATTCAGCTTAAAAAACGTGTCGACATTTCCTGACAACGGTTCTTGGTCTTTACAAGCTATGACTTTGTTTCAGAAGTGGCCATTGATTTGAGTTGCCTTTTCTCACATTTAAGGAAAATATGAAAGCATGTATTTTCTTAGTAGGTCATCAAACTGGCTTTGTTTGTGTCTTTAGCTTCATGGTACTCTAATTTTTAAATTAGATGCATTTCAGTTTTCAAGGATTCAAGGAGTTTTATTGTTATTGCAGCACATGTAAAAACATGGGATGAAACGGAATTGGTTACCCCTGGTCCCGGAGCAGCCTGATGTCAGTTTAATTATTAGGCTAGCTGATTCCTAAAATTTCTGCTGGAGCCTGCTTTTGACTGACATATCAGAAGATAGGCAAATAAACAATTTTCTGTGGTTATTGAAGTTATTTCATCTTGATGTTAGTCATATAAAGTATATAGAGGCATCTTGATAAATGTTTATCACTGTGTTGTTCACCCTCCAGAGCAGTAGGTGGCAGTAGCAGGAATGTCTGTTGCCCATCACCAGCATACAAAGAAGCAGGAAGTGGTTGTAATTTGAGGGGGAAAACCTGAATGTTTTCTGTTGTTTTCTTTTCTCTGAACATTAAATGTGGATCAAACAACTTTTGATTGCAGTATGATTTAGCTTTGGCTCAACTGAACTCGCTGTTGGCGTGTTACTCATTTATTGCAGGTCAAATTGATACAGTGAGTGATTTTAGGTTAGCTTTTCATATGGAAATACAGCATTGCATCATGGGAACACCAGTCATTACTACTTAAGTAAAAAGTAAATAATCTTTTGTTGGCCTTAGTACAAAACTGCTCCTTCTGTATTGAATTCTTGCAGATCCACAGTCTGTTACAGCCTCTGGTTTTGATGATTTATGGTAAGCACCATAAATCAGCACAGTCTATCTGTGAAAGACGTGCCTGGCTCTGAGTTGTACAACTCATACTTACCTGGCAGGGGAGATACCATGATCAAGAAGGTGGTTCACCCAGAGCGAGGCTCAGCCATTGCACTTCGGCTGTGCTGACCCCTGCGAATTCCCCAAATGTGGGAATCTCGACTGCATAATTTCTGGTAGTGGGGGACTGCGTTCGCGCTCTCCCCTGATATCTTGTTAAAAGAAAATTTACATATAATAGTGTGTTGTAAGGAGATGTGTAGTGTTTGGATAACATAGTAATACATTTTATTACTATGGCTTTCTGAAGTCCTTAATTAATGTGAAGCTATTGTATTACTGGTTTATTGTTTCAAGTAATTTGGCAGTCAAAATGGCGACATCTGCTGAGCAAGTATAGATACTGATGTTGTATGTATGGATTAAGGATTCAAGGATTTTTATTTGTCATTGCAACACGTGTAAACATGGGATGCAACGAAATTGGTTTCCCCTGGTCCTGGAGCAGCCCAATATCCAAATATAGAATAAAATATAGATTAAAAAATAAAATATATATATATATATATACATATGTATTTATAGAACATAAAATATAAAAGTAAAGCCAAATTTAAATTTAAGACAAACACTGTGATAAAACAGTGAGAATATAAGTGGTTTTACTGCTTTTATTATTAATGAGACCCATAACACTGACTGAGTGCAACACCTTTATTATAATATGCTTTGTTATCCCCATAGTTAAACGACACCCCGTCTCCCGTCCTGTCTCTGTGATGGTCAAAGCAAACACTGCTCTCCCTTTTTGTGTCCATCATACTTATGTATTTAGGTAATTGTGACACATGAATCTGTAAAGGTTTACAGCCTGCAATGCTGTCACCTTGTGTTAACTGAGTATAATAACATGTCTTAGAAAAAGGCAACGATTCAGCTTAAAAAACGTGTCGACATTTCCTGACAACGGTTCTTGGTCTTTACAAGCTATGACTTTGTTTCAGAAGTGGCCATTGATTTGAGCTGCCTTTTCTCACATTTAAGGAAAATATGAAAGCATGTATTTTCTTGGTAGTTGATCAAACTGGCTTTGTTTGTGTCTTTAGCTTCATGGTTCTCTAATTTTTTAAATTGGATGCATTTCAGTTTTCAAGTTTTCAAGGAGTTTTATTGTTATTGCAGCACATGTATTAACATGGGATGAAACGGAATTGGTTACCCCTGGTCCCGGAGCAGCCCAATGTCAGTTTAATTATTAGGCTAGCTGATTCCTAAAATTTCTGCTGGAGCCTGCTTTTGACTGACGAATCAAAACATAGGTAAATAAACAATTTTCTGTGGTTATTGAAGTTATTTCATCTTGATGTTAGTCATATAAAGTTTAGAGAGGCATCTTGATAAATGTTTATCACGGTGTTGTTCACCCTCCAGAGCAGTAGGTGGCAGTAGCAGGAATGTCTGTTGCCCATCACCAGCATACAAAGAAGCAGAAAGTGGTTGTAATTTGAGGGGGAAAACCTGAGTGTTTTCTGTTGTTTTCTTTTTTCTGTGAACATAAAATGTGGATCAAACAACTTTTGGTTGCAGTATGATTTAGCTTTGGCTCAACTGAACTCGCTGTTGGAGTGTTACTCATTTATTGCAGGTCAAATTGATACAGTGAGTGATTTTAGGTTAGCTTTTCATATGGAAATACAGCATTGCATTATGGGAACACCAGTGATTACTACTTAAGTAAAATGTAAATAATCTTTTGTTAGCCTTAGTACAAAACTGCTCCTTCTGTATTGAATTCTTGCAGATCCACAGTCTGTTACAGCCTCTGGGTTTGATGATTTATGGTAAGCACCATAAGTCAGCACAGTTTATCTGTGAAAGACGTGGCTGGCTCTGAGTTGTACAACTCATACTTACCTGGCAGGGGAGATACCATGATCAAGAAGGTGGTTCACCCAGAGCGAGGCTCAGCCATTGCACTTCGGCTGTGCTGACCCCTGCGAATTCCCCAAATGTGGGAATCTCGACTGCATAATTTCTGGTAGTGGGGGACTGCGTTCGCGCTCTCCCCTGATATCTTGTTAAAAAATAACAAAATTTACATATAATATTGCTTTGTAGGGATATAAGTAATGTTAGGATAACATTAGTAATGGATTTGATTACTGTGGCTTTCTAAAGTACTAAATTAATATGAAGCTATTGTATTACTCGTTTATTGTTTCAAATAATTTGACAGTCAAAATGGTGACATCTCCTGAGCAAGTATAGATACTGATTTTGTATGTGTGGATTAAATCTAACACTGTGAGAATATAAGTGGTTATACTGCTTTCATTATTAATTAGACCCATAACACTGACTGAGTGCAACACTTTTATTATAATATGCTTTGTTATCCCGGTAGTGAAACGACACCCCGTCTCCCGTCCTGTCTCTGTCATGGTCAAAGCAAACACTGTTCTCCCTTTCTGTGTCCATCATACTTATGTATTTAGGTAATTGTGACACATGAATCTGTAAAGGTTTACAGCCTGTAATGCTGTCACCTTGTGTTAACTGAGTATAATACCATGTCTCAAAAGAAGGCAGCGATTCAGCTTAAAAAACGTGTCGACATTTCCTGACAACGATTCTTGGTCTTTACAAGCTATGACTTTGTTTCAGAGGTGGCCATTGATTTGAGCTGCCTTTTCTCACATTCAAGGAAAATATGAAAGCATGTATTTTCTTGGTAGTTCATCAAACTGGCTTTGTTTGTGTCTTCAGCTTCATGGTTCTCTAATTTTTAAATTAGATGCATTTCAGTTTTCAAGGATTCAAGGAGTTTTATTGTTATTGCAGCACATGTATAAACATGGGATGAATCGGAATTGGTTACCCCTGGTCCCGGAGCAGCCCGATGTCTGTTTAATTATTAGGCTAGCTGATTCCTAAAATTTCTGCTGGAGCCTGCTTTTGACTGACATATCAGAAGATAGGCAAATAAACAATTTTCTGTGGTTATTGAAGTTATTTCATCTTGATGTTAGTCATATAAAGTATAGAGAGGCATCTTGATAAATGTTTATCACGGTGTTGTTCACCCTCCAGAGCAGTAGGTGGCAGTAGCAGGAATGTCTGTTACCCATCACCGGCATACAAAGAAGCAGGAAGTGGCTGTAATTTGAGGGGGGAAACCTGAGTGTTTTCTGTTTTTGTTTTTTTTCTGTGAACATTAAATGTGGATCAAACAACTTTTGATTGCAGTATGATTTTGCTTTGGCTCAACTGAACTCGCTGTTGGAGTGTTACTCATTTATTGCAGGTCAAATTGATACAGTGAGTGATTTTAGGTTGGCTTTTCATATGGAAATACAGCATTGCATCATGGGAACACCAGTCATTACTACTTAAGTAAAATGTAAATAATCTTTTGTTAGCCTTAGTACAAAACTGCTCCTTCTGTATTGAATTCTTGCAGATCCACAGCCTGATACAGCCTCTGGGTATGATGATTTATGGTAAGCACCATAAGTCAGCACAGTTTACCTGTGAAAGACGTGGCTGGCTCTGAGGTGTACAACTCATACTTACCTGGCAGGGGAGATACCATGATCAAGAAGGTGGTTCACCCAGAGCGAGGCTCAGCCATTGCACTTCGGCTGTGCTGACCCCTGCGAATTCCCCAAATGTGGGAATCTCGACTGCATAATTTCTGGTAGTGGGGGACTGCGTTCGCGCTCTCCCCTGATATCTTGTTAAAAGAAAACAAAATTTACATATAATAGTGTGTTGTAGGGAGATGAGTAATGTTAGGATAACATAGTAATTGATAACATAGTAATAGATTAATTACTAGGGCTTTCTGAAGTACTAAATTAATATGAAGCTATTGTATTACTCGTTTATTGTTTCAAATAATTTGGCAGTCAAAATGGTGACATCTGCTGAGCAAGTATAGATACTGATTTTGTATGTATAGATTAAATCTAACACTGTGATAAAACAGCGAGAATATCAGTGGTTTTACTGCTTTCATTATTATTATATATTTAATAAAGTCTATGTTATTAAAACTGATCACTTTTAGACAATCCACAGCTCATGGGCTCAAGGTAGCCTGGTTAACATGTAGCATTGCTGCCTTCAGATTGACTAATCAGACTTTCTGCATCAGACTCTGCAGGCTTTTGACTGACACATCAGAAGATAGGCAAATAAACAATTTTCTGTGGTTATTGAAGTTATTTCATCTTGATGTTAGTCATATAAAGTATAGGGAGGCATCTTGATAAATGTTTATCACGGTGTTGTTCACCCTCCAGATCAGTAGGTGGCAGTAGCAGGAATGTCTGTTGTCCATCACCGGCATACAAAGAAACAGGAAGGGGCTGTAATTTGAGGGGGGAAACCTGAGTGTTTTCTGTTTTTTTTTTCTTTTTTCTGTGAACTTCTAATATGGATCAAACAACTTTTGATTGCAGTATGATTTAGCTTTGGCTCAACTGAACTCGCTGTTGGAGTGTTACTCATTTATTGCAGGTCAAATTGATACAGTGAGTGATTTTAAGAAGAAGATTTACTTTATTTATCACTCAATAGGGAAATTATCTTTTCACTCTTATTTTTTCATTTACATGCATTTACACACACACACATGCAACGGCACAGACATGCAATACAAGGCATAGACGGCATAGACATGCAATGTGGAGAGAGAGATGGTGGAGTGATGGGCAGCCAGCCAAACCGGCGACCAGTGAGCAGTTGGGGGGGGGGGGGGTCGGTGCCTTGCTCAAGGGCCCCTCGGCAGTGCCCAGGAGGTGAACTGGCACCTCTCCAGCTACCAGCCCACCTTCCATATTTTTGGTCCATGTGGGACTTGAACCGCCACCCTCCGGTTTTTCAAGCCAAGACCCTATGGACTGAGCTACTGCCGCCCCCTTTTAGGTTAGCTTTTCATATGGAAATACAGCATTGCATCATGGGAACACCAGTCATTACTACTTAAGTAAAATGTAAATAATCTTTTGTTAGCCTTAGTACAAAACTGCTCCTTCTGTATTGACTTCTTGCAGATCCACAGCCCGATGCAGCCTCTGGTTTTAAATATTTATGGTAAGCACCATAAGTCAGCACAGTTTATCTGTGAAAGACCTGCCTGGCTCTGAGGTGTACAACTCATACTTACCTGGCAGGGGAGATACCATGATCAAGAAGGTGGTTCACCCAGAGCGAGGCTCAGCCATTGCACTTCGGCTGTGCTGACCCCTGCGAATTCCCCAAATGTGGGAATCTCGACTGCATAATTCCTGGTAGTGGGGGACTGCGTTCGCGCTCTCCCCTGATATCTTGTTAAAAGAAAATTTATATATAATAGTGTGTTGTAGGGAGATGAGTAATGTTAGGATAACATTAGTAACGGATTTGATTACTAGGGGTTAAGAAAGCTTTCTGAAGTACTAAATTAATATGAAGCTATTACTGGTTTATTGTTTCAAATAATTTGGCAGTCAAAATGGTGACATCTGTTGAGCAAGTATAGATACTGATTTTGTATGTATGGATTAAATCTAACACTGTGATAAAACAGCGAGAATATAAGTGGTTTTACTACTTTCATTATTATTATATTCAATAAAGTCTAAAAACGTGTCGACATTTCCTGACAACGGTTCTTGGTTTTTACAAGCTATGACTTTGTTTCAGAAGTGGCCATTGATTTGAGTTGCCTTTTCTCACATTTAAGGAAAATATAAAAGCATGTATTTTCTTGGTAGTTCATCAAACTGGCTTTGTTTGTGTAGTTTAGCTTCATGGTACTCTAATTTTTAAATTAGATGCATTTCAATTTGATTATTAGGCTAGTTGATTCCTAAAATTTCTGCTGGAGCCTGCTTTTGACTGACATATCAGAAGAAAGGCAAATAAACAATTTTCTGTGGTTATTGAAGTTATTTCATCTTGCTGTTAGTTACATTAAGTATAGAGAGGCATCTTGATAAATGTTTATCACGGTGTTGTTCACCCTCCAGAGCAGTAGGTGGCAGTAGCAGGAATGTCTGTTGCCCATCACCGGCATACAAAGAAACAGGAAGGGGCTGTAATTTGAGGGGGAAAACCTGAGTGTTTTCTGTTTTTTTCTTTTCTCTGAACATAAAATGTGGATCAAACAACTTTTGATTGCAGTATGATTTAGCTTTGGCTCAACTGAACTCGCTGTTGGAGTGTTACTCATTTATTGCAGGTCAAATTGATACAGTGAGTGATTTTAGGTTGGCTTTTCATATGGAAATACAGCATTGCATCATGGGAACACCAGTCATTACTACTTAAATAAAAAGTAAATAATCTTTTGTCAACCTTAGTACAAAACTGCTCCTTCTATATTGAATTCTTGCAGATCCACAGCCTGATGCAGCCTCTGGTTTTGATGATTTATGGTAAGCACCATAAGTCAGCACAGTTTACCTGTGAAAGACGTGCCTGGCTCTGAGTTGTACAACTCATACTTACCTGGCAGGGGAGATACCATGATCAAGAAGGTGGTTCACCCAGAGCGAGGCTCAGCCATTGCACTTCGGCTGTGCTGACCCCTGCGAATTCCCCAAATGTGGGAATCTCGACTGCATAATTTCTGGTAGTGGGGGACTGCGTTCGCGCTCTCCCCTGATATTTTGTTAAAAGAAAAGGAAAATTTACATAGTTTGTTGTAGGGATATAAGAAATGTTAGGATAACATTAGTAATAGATTTTATTACTAGGGCTTTCTGAAGTACTTAATTAATATGAAGCTATTGTATTACTGGTTTATTGTTTCAAATAATTTGACAGTCAAAATGGTGACATCTGCTGAAATAGATAGATACTGATTTTGTATGTATAGATTAAATATAACACTGTGAGAAAACAGTGAGAATATAAGTGGTTTTACTGCTTTCATTATTAATGAGACCCATAACACTGACTGAGTGCAACACTTTTATTATAATATGCCTTGTTATCCCCGTAGTTAAACGACACCCCGTCTCCCGTCCTGTCTCTGTGATGGTCAACGTAAACTCTGCTCTCCCTTTCTGTGTTCATCATACTTATGTATTTTAGGTAATTGTGACACTCATAGTTAGATTGTTGTGTTTGTTAAATGTCATTTGTTGTTGTACGTCTGCGACACTGTGGACACTGAGCAAACGGTATCTCGTTTTCTTGTATGTGTACATATGTGAAAATGACAATAAAGTTGAGTTGACATGAATCTGTAAAGGTTTACAGCCTGTAATGCTGTCACCTTGTGTTAACTGAGTATAATACCATGTCTTAAAAAAAGGCAACGATTCAGCTTAAAAAACGTGTCGACATTTCCTGACAACGGTTCTTGGTCTTTACAAGCTATGACTTTGTTTCAGAAGTGGCCATTGATTTGAGTTGCCTTTTCTCACATTTAAGGAAAATATGAAAGCATGTATTTTCTTAGTAGGTCATCAAACTGGCTTTGTTTGTGTCTTTAGCTTCATGGTACTCTAATTTTTAAATTAGATGCATTTCAGTTTTCAAGGATTCAAGGAGTTTTATTGTTATTGCAGCACATGTAAAAACATGGGATGAAACGGAATTGGTTACCCCTGGTCCCGGAGCAGCCTGATGTCAGTTTAATTATTAGGCTAGCTGATTCCTAAAATTTCTGCTGGAGCCTGCTTTTGACTGACATATCAGAAGATAGGCAAATAAACAATTTTCTGTGGTTATTGAAGTTATTTCATCTTGATGTTAGTCATATAAAGTATATAGAGGCATCTTGATAAATGTTTATCACTGTGTTGTTCACCCTCCAGAGCAGTAGGTGGCAGTAGCAGGAATGTCTGTTGCCCATCACCAGCATACAAAGAAGCAGGAAGTGGTTGTAATTTGAGGGGGAAAACCTGAATGTTTTCTGTTGTTTTCTTTTCTCTGAACATTAAATGTGGATCAAACAACTTTTGATTGCAGTATGATTTAGCTTTGGCTCAACTGAACTCGCTGTTGGCGTGTTACTCATTTATTGCAGGTCAAATTGATACAGTGAGTGATTTTAGGTTAGCTTTTCATATGGAAATACAGCATTGCATCATGGGAACACCAGTCATTACTACTTAAGTAAAAAGTAAATAATCTTTTGTTGGCCTTAGTACAAAACTGCTCCTTCTGTATTGAATTCTTGCAGATCCACAGTCTGTTACAGCCTCTGGTTTTGATGATTTATGGTACGCACCATAAGTCAGCACAGTCTATCTGTGAAAGACGTGCCTGGCTCTGAGTTGTACAACTCATACTTACCTGGCAGGGGAGATACCATGATCAAGAAGGTGGTTCACCCAGAGCGAGGCTCAGCCATTGCACTTCGGCTGTGCTGACCCCTGCGAATTCCCCAAATGTGGGAATCTCGACTGCATAATTTCTGGTAGTGGGGGACTGCGTTCGCGCTCTCCCCTGATATCTTGTTAAAAGAAAATTTACATATAACAGTGTGTTGTAAGGAGATGTGTAGTGTTAGGATATCATAGTAATACATTTTATTACTAGGGCTTTCTGAAGTACTTAATTAATATGAAGCTATTGTATTACTCGTTTATTGTTTCAAATAATTTGACAGTCAAAATGGTGACATCTGCTGAAATAGATAGATACTGATTTTGTATGTATGGATTAAATCTAACACTGTGATAAAACAGTGAGAATATAAGTGGTTTTACTACTTTCATTATTAATGAGACCCATAACACTGACTGAGTGCAACACTTTTATTATAATATGCTTTGTTATCCCCGTAGTTAAACGACACCCCGTCTCCCGTCCTGTCTCTGTGATGGTCAAAGCAAACACTGCTCTCCCTTTTTGTGTCCATCATACTAATGTATTTAGGTAATTGCGACACATGAATCTGTAAAGGTTTACAGCCTGTAATGCTGTCACCTTGTGTTAACTGAGTATAATACCATGTCTTAAAAAAAGGCAGCGATTCATCTTAAAAAAACGTGTCGACATTTCCTGACAACGGTTCTTGGTCTTTAAAAGCTATGACTTTGTTTCAGAAGTGGCCATTGATTTGAGTTGCCTTTTCTCACATTTAAGGAAAATATGAAAGCATGTATTTTCTTGGTAGGTCATCAAACTGGCTTTGTTTGTGTCTTCAGCTTCATGGTTCTCTAATTTTTAAATTAGATGCATTTCAGTTTTCAAGGATTCAAGGAGTTTTATTGTTATTGCAGCACATGTAAAAACATGGGATGAAACGGAATTGGTTACCCCTGGTCCCGGAGCAGCCTGATGTCAGTTTAATTATTAGGCTAGCTGATTCCTAGACATGCAATGTGGAGAGAGAGATGGTGGAGTGATGGGCAGCCAGCCAAACCGGCGCCCAGTGAGCAGTTGGGGGGGGGGTCGGTGCCTTGCTCAAGGGCCCCTCGGCAGTGCCCAGGAGGTGAACTGGCACCTCTCCAGCTACCAGCCCACCTTGCATATTTTTGGTCCATGTGGGACTTGAACCGCCACCCTCCGGTTTTTCAAGCCAAGTCCCTATGGACTGAGCTACTGCCGCCCCCTTTTAGGTTAGCTTTTCACATGGAAATACAGCATTGCATCATGGGAACACCAGTCATTACTACTTAAGTAAAAAGTAAATAATCTTTTATTAGCCTTAGTACAAAACTGCTCCTTCTGTATTGAATTCTTGCAGATCCACAGTCTGATACAGCCTCTGGTTTTAAATATTTATGGTAAGCACCATAAGTCAGCACAGTCTATCTGTGAAAGACGTGCCTGGCTCTGAGGTGTACAACTCATACTTACCTGGCAGGGGAGATACCATGATCAAGAAGGTGGTTCACCCAGAGCGAGGCTCAGCCATTGCACTTCGGCTGTGCTGACCCCTGCGAATTCCCCAAATGTGGGAATCTCGACTGCATAATTTCTGGTAGTGGGGGACTGCGTTCGCGCTCTCCCCTGATATCTTGTTAAAAGAAAATTTACATATAATAGTGTTTTGTAGGGAGATGTAATATTAGGATAACATTAGTAATGGACTTTATTACTAGAGCTTTCTGAAGTACTAAATTAATATGAAGCTATTGTATTACTCGTTTATTGTTTCAAATAATTTGGCAGTCAAAATGGTGACATCTGCTGAGCAAGTATAGATACTGATTTTGTATGTATGGATTAAATCTAACACTGTGAGAATATAAGTGGTTATACTGCTTTCATTATTAATGAGACCCATAACACTGACTGAGTGCAACACTTTTATTGTAATATGATCCATTATCCCGGTAGTGAAACAACACCCCGTCTCCTGTCCTGTCTCTGTGATGGTCAAAGCAAACACTGCTCTCCCTTTTTGTGTCCATCATACTTGTGTATTTAGGTAATTGTGACACATTAATCTGTAAAGGTTTACAGCCTGTAATGCTGTCACCTTGTGTTAACTGAGTATAATACCATGTCTTAAAAAAAGGCAGCGATTCATCTTAAAAAAACGTGTCGACATTTCCTGACAACGGTTCTTGGTCTTTACAAGCTATGACTTTGTTTCAGAAGTGGCCATTAATTTGAGTTGCCTTTTCTCACTTTTAAGGAAAATATGAAAGCATGTATTTTCTTGGTAGGTCATCAAACTGGCTTTGTTTGTGTCTTCAGCTTCATGGTTCTCTAATTTTTAAATGAGATGCATTTCAGTTTTCAAGGATTCAAGGAGTTTTATTGTTATTGCAGCACATGTAAAACATGGGATGAAACGGAATTGGTTACCCCTGGTCCCGGAGCAGCCTGATGTCAGTTTAATTATTAGGCTAGCTGATTCCTAGACATGCAATGTGGAGAGAGAGATGGTGGAGTGATGGGCAGCCAGCCAAACCGGCGCCCAGTGAGCAGTTGGGGGGGGGGGGTTGGTCGGTGCCTTGCTCAAGGGCCCCTCGGCAGTGCCCAGGAGGTGAACTGACACCTCTCCAGCTACCAGCCCACCTTCCATATTTTTGGTCCATGTGGGACTTGAACCGCCACCCTCCGGTTTTTCAAGCCAAGTCTGAGCTACTGCCGCCCCCTTTTAGGTTAGCTTTTCATATGGAAATACAGCATTGCATCATGGGAACACCAGTCATTACTACTTAAGTAAAATGTAAATAATCTTTTATTAGCCTTAGTACAAAACTGCTCCTTCTGTATTGAATTCTTGCAGATCCACAGCCTGATGCAGCCTCTGGTTTTGACGATTTATGGTAAGCACCATAAGTCAGCACAGTTTATCTGTGAAACACGTGCCTGGCTCTGAGTTGTACAACTCATACTTACCTGGCAGGGGAGATACCATGATCAAGAAGGTGGTTCACCCAGAGCGAGGCTCAGCCATTGCACTTCGGCTGTGCTGACCCCTGCGAATTCCCCAAATGTGGGAATCTCGACTGCATAATTTCTGGTAGTGGGGGACTGCGTTCGCGCTCTCCCCTGATATCTTGTTAAAAGAAAATGTACATATAAATGTGTGTTGTAGGGAGATGTAATATTAGGATAACATTAGTAATGGATTTGATTACTAGGGCTTTCTGAAGTACTAAATTAATATGAAGCTATTGTATTACTCGTTTATTGTTTCAAATAATTTGGCAGTCAAAATGGTGACATCTGCTGAGCAAGTATAGATACTGATTTTGTATGTATGGATTAAATCTAACACTGTGAGAATATAAGTGGTTATACTGCTTTCATTATTAATGAGACCCATAACACTGACTGAGTGCAACACTTTTATTATAATATGCTTTGTTATCCCCGTAGTTAAACGACACCCCGTCTCCCGTCCTGTCTCTGTGATGGTCAAAGCAAACACTGCTCTCCCTTTCTGTGTCCATCATACTTATGTATTTAGGTAATTGTGACACATGAATCTGTAAAGGTTTACAGCCTGTAATGCTGTCACCTTGTGTTAACTGAGTATAATACCATGTCTTAAAAGAAGGCAGCGATTCAGCTTAAAAAAACGTGTCGACATTTCCTGACAACGGTTCTTGGTCTTTAAAAGCTATGACTTTGTTTCAGAAGTGGCCATTGATTTGAGTTGCCTTTTCTCACATTCAAGGAAAATATGAAAGCATGTATTTTCTTGGTAGTTCACCAAACTGGCTTTGTTTGTGTCTTTAGCTTCATGGTTCTCTAATTTTTAAATTAGATGCATTTCAATTTGATTATTAGGCTAGTTGATTCCTAAAATTTCTGCTGGAGCCTGCTTTTGACTGACATATCAGAAGATAGGCAAATAAACAATTTTCTGTGGTTATTGAAGTTATTTCATCTTGCTGTTAGTCACAAAGTATAGAGAGGCATCTTGATAAATGTTTATCACGGTGTTGTTCACCCTCCAGAGCAGTAGGTGGCAGTAGCAGGAATGTCTGTTATTTATCACCAGCATACAAAGAAACAGGAAGTGGTTGTAATTTGAGGGGGGAAACCTGAGTGTTTTCTGTTTTTTTCTTTTCTCTGAACATAAAATGTGGATCAAACAACTTTTGATTGCAGTATGATTTAGTTTTGGCTCAACTGAACTCGCTGTTGGAGTGTTACTCATTTATTGCAGGTCAAATTGATACAGTGAGTGATTTTAGGTTGGCTTTTCATATGGAAATACAGCATTGCATCATGGGAACACCAGTCATTACTACTTAAGTAAAAAGTAAATAATCTTTTGTCAACCTTAGTACAAAACTGCTCCTTCTGTATTGAATTCTTGCAGATCCACAGCCTGATACAGCCTCTGGGTTTGATGATTTATGGTAAGCACCATAAGTCAGCACAGTCTATCTGTGAAAGACGTGCCTGGC
This sequence comes from Pampus argenteus, assembly GCA_036937835.1. Taxonomy (NCBI): domain Eukaryota; kingdom Metazoa; phylum Chordata; class Actinopteri; order Scombriformes; family Stromateidae; genus Pampus; species Pampus argenteus. Next base: position 4,709,479 of record CM072880.1, on the reverse strand, counting down.
TCTGAGGTGTACAACTCATACTTACCTGGCAGGGGAGATACCATGATCAAGAAGGTGGTTCACCCAGAGCGAGGCTCAGCCATTGCACTTCGGCTGTGCTGACCCCTGCGAATTCCCCAAATGTGGGAATCTCGACTGCATAATTTCTGGTAGTGGGGGACTGCGTTCGCGCTCTCCCCTGATATCTTGTTAAAAGAAAAGAAAATGTACATATAATAGTGTGTTGTAAGGAGATGTGTAGTGTTAGGATAACATAGTAATACATTTTATTACTAGGGCTTTCCGAAGTACTTAATTAATATGAAGCTATTGTATTACTCGTTTATTGTTTCAAATAATTTGATAGTCAAAATGGTGACATCTGCTGAGCAAGTATAGATACTGATTTTGTATGTATGGATTAAATCTAACACTGTGAGAATATAAGTGGTTTTACTGCTTTCATTATTAATGAGACCCATAATCTGTGCAATAATAATAATCTAGCCTTAAAGTTTACATATGCATATTCAATATACAAAAAATATTTATATACATATGTATCTGTCTGTGTATCTTTGTCTAATTTGTATATTTTTGTCTAATCTGTATATTTTGTGTTCAAACTTTATTTTTATTTATTTGTCTGTGTGGTTAATGTCTGTGTGGTATTTGTGTTGTCAGGGAGGATGCAACGAAAGAATTTCATTGTTCAGTGTGACTGTTTGTCTTACTTGGCATATGACAAATAAAATATCTTGAATAACACTGACTGAGTGCAACACTTTTATTATAATATGCTTTGTTATCCCCGTAGTTAAACGACACCCCGTCTCCCATCCTGTTTCTGTGATGGTCAACGTAAACACTGCTCTCCCTTTCTGTGTCCATCATACTTATGTATTTAGGTAATTGTGACACATGAATCTGTAAAGGTTTACAGCCTGTAATGCTGTCACCTTGTGTTAACTGAGTATAATACCATGTCTTAAAAGAAGGCAACGATTCAGCTTAAAAAATGTGTCAACATTTCCTGACAACGATTCTTGGTCTTTACAAGCTATGACTTTGTTTCACAAGTGGCCATTGATTTGAGTTGCCTTTTCTCACATTTAAGGAAAATATGAAAGCATGTATTTTCTTGGTAGTTCATCAAACTGGCTTTGTTTGTGTCTTTAGCTTCATGGTTCTCTAATTTTTAAATTAGATGCATTTCAGTTTAATTATTAGGTTAGCTGATTCCTAAAATTTCTGCTGGAGCCTGCTTTTGCCAGACATCAAATTCAAATCAAATTTTATTTATATAGCCCCATATCACAAAATTTACATTTGTCTCAGAGGGCTTTACAATCTGTACAGGGAGTGACACCCTCTGTCCTTAGACCCTCGATTCGAGTGAGGAAAAACTTGTCCACTAAAAAAACCTTTTAACAGGGAAAAAGGTGGAAGAAATCTCAGGAAGAGCCACAGAGGAGGGATCCCTCTCCCAGGACGGACAGACGTGCAATGATGTCACATGTACAGAACAAATCAACACACACATATTGTACACACACACAATGAATTATAGTGAATTACAATGATAAAATGAGAATGTTTACAATGAATAATGAATTGTTACAGTAACAGTGAAACCTGTGCTAAAGATACAGATGCACAGCTGCAGCAAATCATTAACTAACTATAATCTGTAATGGGGATATGGTAACAATGATGACGGTGACAACACATGCAGAAGACGCCACACAGCAGCAGACACAACAAGTCAACAAGAACCTGCTGGACACGAGAGAGCACAGAAACTCCGGAGAAGAAGTTTAGTTAGTAACATGACAGATTAGATAGATAGATGGATAGATAAGGAGAGAAAGAGAATGAGAGAGAGAAAGGGGAGAGTATGTGAGTCCCCCAGCAGTCTAGTCCTATGGCAGCCTAACTAAGGGATGACCTGAGCCAGCCCTAACTATAAGCTTTATCAAAAAGGAAAGTCTACTCTACTCTTAAAGGTGTTGACCGTGTCTGCCTCCCGAACACAGAGTGGTAGTTTATTACACAGAATAAATCAGAAGAAAGGTAAATAAACAATTTTCTGTGGTTATTGAAGTTATTTCATCTTGATGTTAGTCACAAAGTACAGAAAGGCATCTTGATAAATGTTTATCACAGTGTTGTTCACCCTCCAGAGCAGTAGGTGGCAGTAGCAGGAATGTCTGTTGCCCATCACCGGCATACAAAGAAACAGGAAGTGGTTGTAATTTGAAATACAGCATTGCATCATGGGAACACCAGTCATTACTACTTAAGTAAAAAGTAAATAATCTTTTGTTAGCCTTAGTACAAAACTGCTGCTGTACCTTCTGTATTGACTTCTTGCAGATCCACAGCCTGATACAGCCTCTGGTTTTGATGATTTATGGTAAGCACCATAAGTCAGCACAGTTTATCTGTGAAAGACGTGGCTGGCTCTGAGTTGTACAACTCATACTTACCTGGCAGGGGAGATACCATGATCAAGAAGGTGGTTCACCCAGAGCGAGGCTCAGCCATTGCACTTCGGCTGTGCTGACCCCTGCGAATTCCCCAAATGTGGGAATCTCGACTGCATAATTTCTGGTAGTGGGGGACTGCGTTCGCGCTCTCCCCTGATATCTTGTTAAAAGAAAATTTACATATAATAGTGTGCTCTAGGTATATGAGTAACTTTAGGATTATATAGTAATGAATTTGATGTTATTAGAAATTGCTGTTACTCAGGAAGAAGAGAATCACATGACAACCAGACCTGTGGTAAAACAACAGAACATACACACAAACTTGTACTTTCTGTGATGTGATTAGTAGTTAAGATTCTTACAGTGATGAATACTGTGGGTGTAAAGACTAAGAATATCTACATGATAATATTGTGAAATGGAACCACAAAACATACAAAGATCTGAATTTTGCTTAGAGACGAAAAAGGGGGTGTACTGTGCAAACAGGAACCACTCACTAGATTATTTTTTTATATTCTGTTGACATCTTATCAGTAGTTACACTTTCTCTGCAGGCACACATTTTCTCTATACTAAGCTCAGTGGAGACTTGTATGAAAACTATAGAACCTGACTATGTGTGGTTGTAACAAGGCAGGACAGGTCAACTTCAAGGGGCAGGCACATCATAAATGAGACCCAGGAAAAACTTAACTGCCATCAAGTATGAAGACCAAAATCCAAACAAACTATGGCTTGCATCTCAGCTGTCTTGCGCTGAAGATGATGCATCGTCTTGGTTCTTTCTCCCTCTTCACCTGTACTCTGTTCTGCATTGTTGTCTGATCTGTAATATAATCATACTGGGGGGAAACAGTTGGCTGTTATTTCTGTTGGTGTGAAAAATTAGCTGTCTCCTATTTTCACATTCATTACAATGTGAACTTTTGCAAATGGCAGCCTGTAATAAACGGACACCATGGCTCTTTAAAAGCACTGCATACACCCTGCAGCTTTTAGTTTTTCCTCTTCTTGAATAAAACAGCATGATGACAGACTGCAGCCAAACAGTTGTTTTTCTTAAAACTCACATGAAGCTGCGCCAAAACCACACAGTAAAACAAAACAACACAATTTAGTAGATCATAGTATGCAATGTTAGACCCAAATCAAAATGTTCCTGAATCCAAATGCATTTTACTGTAGATTAACTAGACAAGATGGAGAAGTGCTGTGCATGTTCAAGACAACAGTTCTTACCAATATGCTTAGTCCAAAAACCTTAAAAAATGATGGTAAAGATTGAGGTACAGATTTGTAATCAAGCAACATTATTCAATTATTTTTGTTTTAAAAACTGGGTCTGTTGCTTTTTTTAATTTCACAGATTCACTGGAGAATTGTAATAGAGCTCAATCTCCATTAGAAATAAGGTTTGGTTTTCTACTGGCCAATTTAATTGTATGTATATGGAATTTACCAAAAAATTATAGTTAATATTCAGATTAAAAAGATAAATTAAAATATTACTGTAATCATAAAGAGTGACCATTATGCCAGTTTTATTTAGTTTTATTTTTCATATCAACCCAAAAATATTTTGAAATATATACAATGGAAAAAAAAAGTTTTTTGTTTGGACCACAGAAATCACAAGAAAAATTAATATTCAAGAGCGTGCTTATTCTATGTAAAATAATTATGTAATGATAATTAATAATTAAATGAGGCCTCTTTAATTAGATTGTTAATACAATATTTGTCGATGCTCTTTTTCCAGTTTAAGTCAACATAAATAGAAGATCAGAACATTTGTACTGGAAAAAAACAGGCAATCAGGTCAGACCGCGTTCCACACTCCCCATCGCGAGAGTTTATTATTATCGCGATAGTATCCATTGAAACCGCGAAGATCTCGCGATCGTTGTGGTGTGCGGGCCTCTCCAAGAAGAGGTGTGCTTCATGGCGGTTACGGAGACTGCGGTAATTACATTTCTTGACAAATAGACACGTTAAGACTTTATTTAGCTATATTGTTCGTTGCGTAAGTAATACGCGATGTCTAGTAGCGTTTAACTGTATTAAATATCATTTAAAAAATAGTGATTTATCTTACACTGGGGGGAAAAATAACAAGTTGCTTGTGGCGCCATAGTAATGAAAGCCTAACATAGCTAATATCGAAGCTAAATAGAAACCAGGCCTCGCTAATCCTTTTGTGCTTGTTGATGTAATTTTGCAGTTGTGGTCATTGAGTTGTAACAAATATATGTCGTAGTTATTGTTCACGACGACTTCAGCCATACAACCATATGGCTAAAGTTACGTTTTAGCCCTTTTTTTGATACTTTATCGAGTATTTAAGGCTGGAAACCATCGTTAGCATTAATGTGCTAGGGGAAGACGGGCTAGCGATTTGTAAACTGCAATGTAAAAGAAAATACTGCTAGCTGCCTGTTTCTCTTATTTCTAGTCTGAAGGCATTTTTTATTTTCCCTAGAATTTGTTGAATTGTTAAAGCTTCCCCGTCAGTCATCTTCCCCTTGGGGGCTTTCCTTCCTCAGTCTGGTGGACCCAGCGATTAGAGGGTTACGTAGGTAAGGAGCTCGTCCGGTCCCACCTGGTGTAAATCCCGGCACATGTGCTGTATATGCTAGCATATTTAATAATAACACATGCTTTGTTAGGGTGACATGACTTCTGATTGCAACACAGGAATTTTTCTTACAGGGTAAAATATAGTTATGGCTACATAAAAGGAAGGTGTATGTGCTCCAGACTCTTGTTTTTTGTATTAATTGGCTGTTGATTTCTTGTATTAATTGCTCTTTCTGGATTGCAGGGAGGTGAAGCTCTGACGATGGAGAATGGACAGGGCACAGGCTCCAAGCTTGGCCTGCCGCCACTCACCCCAGAGCAGCAGGAGGCACTTCAGAGGGTAGGAAACCCCCTGACCGCCAGTATCTGCCAAAATATATCCTTAGTAATAATGTCACAACAAGTGTGCATTCATATGAGGAAATCAGTGATTACATGCACTTAAAGATCCTCTTAAGACTATGTATGTTAAGTATTTTATTACTGAGACAGAAAGTAACAACAATGCATCATCCTACTCAGCTGAAACGACTATGTATTTGCCATTAGAAGTGTAATAAAGTGAGTTTTTACTCAAAATAAGTACGCCACGCTCCCAAATATATATTCATGGATTTACAGTATCCGGGTTACTACAATGCATACACATTATCCAGTTTCTCTGAGTAACCTGGTTTCTTGTCCGCAGTAGTTTTAATGTTATAACAAGCGTATGTTTATGAGGAATTGAAGTGTAATTACTTTTCTCCTTTTCCAGGCAAAGAAGTATGCCATGGAACAAAGCATTAAGAGTGTGTTGGTGAAGCAGACCATTGCCCATCAGCAACAACAGCTCACCAACCTGCAGGTGAGATGTGAAACTTTTTTCTTTTTTTGTTACACCGCCAAACAAAAAGTTTGTAATGCACGTGTCGGCTGAGAGTCTTGATTCTAGACAGAATATCTTTACATACGTTAGTAATTCTCTTGTTTCAGAAGTCGGTTTTTGATAAAGCTCCTTCACCTCCATGCTGTGAAAAAGACCACATGCATAGACCCTGTGCCCTTGCTTTTGCCTCTGCTCTTTTTCAGATGGAGAAGATCGTCATAAAGCTTTTGGTTATTATGTTAAAATGCTTTGCCCTTTTAAAAGGAAACTTGTTTATATTAATTGCTCTGTGGTGATTTGTAATTTAATTAGGAGAGGCAACTCTCTGAACTGTTTGTTGTTTAAAGGGAGGGTCTGAATGCAGTGTTAGCCTAACCACTTTTGTCTATCTAGCAAAGCAATGATCTTTTTTTTTTTAAAGAAAAAAAAACAAAGCTAAGGGATATCTAACCTACTTTTCAGCACTTTTTTCATCTTTACTGTCTTTCAGATGGCAGCAGTGACAATGGGCTTTGGAGATCCTCTCTCACCTTTACAATCGGTCAATAGATTATTAAATTTTTTTCTGTGCGCAATGGAAAAAAGGACTGTTACCCTTCTTGTAATTGGTTGCTTTGGCAACAATCCCTGCCATTTTATTTAATCAAAGAATGCATATTTTGCAAGAAAAAATAGCTTTCTACAGCTAGTATACCTGCGACCATCCTTTGTAAGATGAATGGCTAATAATTGATGAGGCACTGAGTCGCAGTGGGATAATTTGCATAACACTTTTTTTTGACTGTTTTGGGTTTGTTTTTTAAATGACTTTTATAAAGGGTTTATTAAAATTGAGAAGAGTCACATCTCTTTGAAAAATATGCATTTGCTTGATTTTTAAAAACAGCCCTTGGCATGGGACGAAAGAGGGATAGCAATCCCTTTAATGGACTGAAATGAGAGAACTGCTGGAACAGGGATCTTTTTGTCCATCGTAAAGTCAAGTTTTTTTTTCTGCCAATGAACAAATAATTTCCCCATTATGTCAAGAATTAGACACTTGTTATATTTTGTCGGTGAATGAAATTAACAGAAGCAAATGCAGCAACGTTCAGTGGTTAAACCCCCCCCCCCCCCCCCCCCCTAGACTTGAGAAGAAAGTGAAATGCTTTCATCAAGACTTTGTTTGGATTTCGTTTGAACTCCACGATTACTTTTGTTACCTTACTTGCATCCCCGGACTACAGGTCAGTTACTGAAGCCAAATATTTGTGAGGGCTGTGCATGTCAATCACTTGAGTATGTTTTCCTCCATATGTCAGTTCAGTAGTAACAGAATAGAGACAAATATAGTAATTACAAGTGGTGACATAAATATTTTATAAGTCTTATATGTGTTAGTATTTCTTTTACAAAGTTCTGTCCTTTGATTACTGTATCCCATTATTACCCCATTATCTCCAGACCCCTTAACTTTGAATTGGCCTCTATGACTATTTTTGGGGAAAGCAAGCACAGTAGAAAATACACATTTATTATTAGTGTGTGTGTGTGTGTTTTATATTCTTGTTTTCCTTTCTTCTACTTTCTAATGCTTATCATGTGTTGTTTTTTCCCTGGTTGGCAGGTGGCAGCTCAGCGGCAACGTGCTCTAGCCATCATGTGTCGGGTGTATGTGGGCTCCATATACTATGAGCTTGGTGAGGACACCATCAGACAGGCCTTTGCCCCCTTCGGCCCAATCAAGAGCATTGACATGTCTTGGGATTCTGTAACGATGAAACACAAGGTTAGCGTCTCTTAAAAGTGTTTTAAATTAAATAATGATTTTTGTGACTTTGTGATTAAACTGCCTTAATACTACAAAGAACATTTTGTACATGTTCTGTTTTTTTTCTTGCTTGCTTCCTTGCTGTGCAGGGGTTTGCCTTTGTGGAGTATGATGTGCCAGAGGCTGCTCAGCTGGCTTTGGAGCAGATGAACTCGGTCATGTTGGGTGGGCGAAACATTAAGGTGAGTCGTCTGGAGACGCGGGCGCTTCTCGAGGCCTTAGCAACACTAGGACAAATTGGACCAACCTAATATCTCCTTTTCCATTAACTTTCTTTTTTGTGTAGTCTGTGAGACAGGGATTTGGATTCCTGCCTGGTATTTGGGATTCAGAGTCAGTTTTTTTTATTTTATTAACTGCTTGGTTGTTACTTGAATGAGTCATGAAATTAGTAATATGTGCTCCTCTGTATCATCTCAGTGCCTGAAAGTATGTAAAGACATATTAATTTTTTTTCTCTCTCTTTGCTTGTCTGTGTCTGTTGATTTCCAGGTGCGTGTGTTTGTTGTGTGTATGTTTAGTGTACTTGTCTGTCCTGTGTGTGTTATGCATCCATGATGTTGTCAAGGCTGTTTTAGTGACCAGTTCCACTACGATGCCCAGCGGCGCGTGGCGTCGCTCTGTTTCCATGGTGTGCTGATGATGGGCTGCGCCTGGTTGGTGTTGCTTGGCCGCCCCATCTGTAGTACAGATCCCAGTCCCCTTTTTTAAGATGCTCGTGTCACATAGGAAACTCAGTTTTTTGTAGGTTTTTTTTGTAGAGGTTGTCAGTGCGAAGCCGTTGAGACATGTTTTCCCTTTCGGTGCCACCAGCTAATCTAATCATAATATGTATGAATCCAGTGTTTTGAGGTCATCGCAGTTCCTTTTTCTTTTTTATAGTGTCACAGTTACTTGTAAAATCTCTTTTGTATTTGCGTTGAGAATTAAGTGATACTTGGTACCACAGAAAATGGAAAGTTGTTTTTCCATTCATATATTTACATAACTTATGAGTTTAAATCTTAAAATGATCAGATTTATGTTAAGTGATAATGTTCAGGTAAATTTGTGGTAATTTTTAAATGAGCGGTTGCCAGAAGATGCAAATGATTTAGAGCAGCCTTGAAATTATTTTTCTCAAAGCTTTGCTTTTTTGTTAATTATTATTTACCTTTTATTCCTCTCTCCATTTTGAATGGGTGGTATTACAAGTGCTAGTGTATTTTGTACCTGGTGGCCAGGATGAGACGGGTAAAAATATCTAAACAAAGGAGAAAACTTTCGAACATACAGTTAAAAGTTTGGTGTGTCCAAACGTGCTAGAATGGTTCTGTACTTCAGTGCAGTAATGATGCTGTACCTAAGCATAACCAGCGGATGCGCGACAGGGTTTAGAGTGCGTTCTCGGTCTGTATAATAAACCCCTTATTCAGTAGCCCTGCTGGTATGATCTGTGCTATAGGTTGGGCGGCCAAGTAACATCGGTCAGGCGCAACCCATCATTGACCAGCTGGCAGAGGAGGCGCGCGCTTTTAACCGGATCTACGTGGCATCCGTCCACCCTGACCTGTCAGATGATGACATCAAAAGTGTGTTTGAGGCCTTCGGCAGGATCAAGTCTTGTACGTTAGCCAGGGATCCCACCACAGGACGACACAGAGGCTTTGGCTTCATCGGTGAGCTGGAGGGACCTCATTCGCTCGGCGCTCTTGTGTTGTCATCGCTCTGCTGCTAAACTACTATTGTATTCACTTACAGAGTATGAAAAGCCACAGTCAGCCCTGGACGCTGTATCTTCTATGAACCTCTTTGACCTGGGGGGTCAGTATCTACGGGTTGGCAAAGCCGTGACTCCGCCTATGCCCCTACTGACCCCCACGACCCCTGGTGGTCTGCCGCCCGCAGCGGCTGTGGCCGCAGCGGCAGCCACCGCTAAGATAACGGCCCAGGCAAGTATGAATCCCTTCCAAAGGGATTTAATGGCCTTCCAGGTAAATATAACCCAGATCTAGCTAGAATTGACACGAGCACAGATAATATGGGCATAGATATATTTTTCTACTGAGGTGACTGGGAGAAGGCCAGTTTTGTAAACATTAGTTGCCCAGACACGGTGTCAATTTAAACAGCCCTAAAACGTAGACGACTCAGAACAATTTTATTCAGCTTAATGTGTTCAAAACGCAAACAGAATCTATATAAGAGAAATAGATATGAAACACAACGGAAGACTTATTTTCATTTGATCAACATTGTTTAGTAACGTAAGGAAGCAAAGCTCCTCCCATTCACTGATTGGGTGTGTAAGCTAAGAGTCTCCTCTTAGTAAACACAAACTAATGATGATCTTTCAGCGTGAACAGTCGCAGTGATTAACCAGACAATTGTGTTCCTTACAGAATGTTTTAATCATTACATTTAAACTTAAATGCTGTATATTTATGGCTTGCTAAGTATAGTCTTATTAAACTTGTTAGTGGATCTGTACTGAAATGTTTGTGGCCTCGATGGTCGATGCCAATGCTGTGTGATCGTTGACTGTGCTGCCTTGTGCTGTGTTCTGTGTGTTTCCCTTACCTAATGTCTTCGGCCCCCCTCTCTTAAGGAGGCTGTGGCCGGGGCGTCAGTCCTGGGGGCGTTAGCTGCGCCCCAGCTTCTCAGTCAGCAAATGGGAATACCTCAGGCTGTTATGGCTGCCCAGGCACCCGGGGTCATCACAGGTGTGTACCAAAACATGAGTGAGTGCTCACTTTCATTAAAAGTTAATGCATGTAGTGCTGCTGCAGACATACTGCTTGGTGTTGTAAAGCTGTGCACCAGACCAGTTGGATTTAATTTTAAACTTGCCATTTTTGAAGGTCTATAAACTACAATTTAAGTACTTTGCTTGCTTAATTTTAATCAAAAGCTGAAAAGAGCTGTCTGTTACCAAATCCAGACATTAAGCCATGCGAGTTTATTGGGTTTGGGGATAGGAATGTCACTGTCTCAAAGCTCCCACTGTTTTCGGTAATAAAACGCGAGTAAATTACATTTAAAGAAGCCTTTGATATATTTTTAAACTGTTGCAACCTGCGTCTCTGAAGGAAAAGTGAATTCTGCAAAAAATAAAAAAGCACATTTGCTTTGCATTCATCTTGCCAGTGTGTTAAAGGACATTTGCCTGTTTGACATGTTTATAACTTTAGCAGTAATGTACATTTAAATGCTTATAATCTTGCAGAATATATCTGTCCAAGCTGACTATGATTGTAAAAATGCATGTGAAAACATTTAGTTAACCTAATGTAGTTTGACCTGTTATAACTGTGACTGATCAGCAGAATGTCTCTCTAGGTTGTTTTCTTTGTTTATTTTGAGCGTCTGTTTGCACGATCACTGACTGCATGTCCCCCTTCCTTCCCTTCCTCCTCCTCCCCCAAAAGGTGTGACTCCAGTGCGTCCTCCCATGCCAGTGCTTCCCCAGGTTGGTCTTGTGAACCCTGTGCTTGCATCACCGCCAGTCCTGTCTAATCAAGCTGGAGGCTCCAGCCAACTAGAGAAGAAAGAAGAGAAAGAGGAGATGCTTCAGGATGGTACAGGACAGGAGATGTTGAGCGACCAAGAGCACATGAGCATCTCGGGCAGTAGCGCCAGACATATGGTGATGCAGAAACTGCTTAGAAAATCGGAGGTAAAATTTGAGATTGCGATTTACAAAAAGGTTTTCCTTTACACGTTGCTTTAAAGAAAGAAAGTATCAAAATCATTCATACTGAATTCTTGTCTCGCTCCTCTCTAGTCCACAGTAATGGTGCTTCGAAATATGGTTGGACCAGAGGACATTGACGACGACCTGGAAGGCGAGGTGACGGAAGAGTGCGGCAAGTTTGGCTCCGTCAACAGAGTCATAATTTACCAAGAGAAACAGGGAGAAGAGGAAGATGCAGATATCATCGTCAAGATCTTTGTAGAGTTTTCCATGGCGTCAGAGATGAACAAAGCAATCCAGGCCCTCAACGATCGCTGGTTCGGAGGTCGCAAAGTTGTCGCAGAGGTTTATGACCAAGACCGTTTCAACAGCAGTGACCTGTCTGCATAAAGTGTTTTTTGAAATGGTTCACCAGCACACCACCCATCCCTATACCTGTTGCCCAAACTCATTTCAGTCACTGCAGCTAGAAATGCGGGCCTCTGAAACTTGTAATTATGTTTTTATTTTCCTTTTTTTTTTAAAAAGAAAATTGCTGTTGATATTAATGTTAAAATGCCCCCATTTGGGGATCCAATTAAACATATTTCCACGTCAGGTTTTGCTTTGTGATCTGTGTCTCCTATTTAGTGCAAGTTTCAAATTTTTGTAATTGGATCTTGTAAAAAAACGTTTAGGTTTCCTTCTTTTGCTCCTTTGTTGTTTTTTTTGTCTTTTTTTTCATGGAATTGTCCGGACATGTAAACACTTTTTTCTTTCTACGATTAAAGGTTATTGTTTGTCCACAAAAAGTGTGATGCAAGTTTTTTTTATAAATAAAAAATCTGTAAACATGTTTCTGTATTCTGATTGTAGACAATAGTAAAATATCTGTATTTTTAACCCCTTAACTTTGGTTATGTTTGTACAGGCGGTGATCAATTATACACCTTACAGTAACGGTCATACATACTTGGAGTAAATTGATATATATATGTTTTTGTAATTAATGTGCAATCAATACTGTTTATCTTACACAACATAAACTAAGATTGCAAGAAGTATATTTTATTCTACAGTAACTCAAACCTGTGTCATTGATTTATCTACTTGTAATCAAACATACAGAGTGAAGATCATTGGTCGATCATTGAATAGTCAAATAATTATTAAAGTCACCTACCTCACATCATACTATTTATTGGTCAAGTGTGTTTATACATAGAAGTGTCTTCCCATTTACAGGTATGTCTATAAAGAGATGAAACCATGTCTATAAACAAATACTAATGTAAGATAAATATTAAATGGTGCAGGTACAGACCATATACTATACTATTGGACAGTAACTGTTCATGTCAATGTCGGTGCTCAAGGACACTAACAAAAACTATTTCTAAAGGTTGCTAACATGCATGTTTTTTTAATCTGGGGTGACAATTATGAACAGATATCTCTATATGTATTTCACATATAACCAAGAAAAATCCTGATTAGTGACATGTTGAGTTATGCAGAAAAAAAAGATGTATAGTAGTGTAGCGTTAGGTGACGCCTCTAGGTGGCGCTCTCATTATGTGACACCTCTAGGTGGCGCTGTATAGTAGCGTGTGTGGCCTTTGCAACAGAGAGGCGCAAAGCGGCGGTGCCTCAGCTCAAACCGAGCCCAGCCCCCCACACGCCAAACCGGCCTGGCTCAGCTCAATAAGGGGAGGGAAGCGCGGCTGTTGCTGAAGCTCTCGCTACGTCGCAATAAAGGAGCAGTCACCGGGCAGTTTATTTAACGTCTTTCGGGATTTTACTACTGTATAAAATCGCCCGTTGAGGAAGGTGTTTTTCCCTTAAGCTTTTGGGGATATTACTGTTGGCTAACGGCAGTTACGCACAAAGGCGTTCAGTCCGCTAGTAGCCGTTGGAGCTAACGGTAACTAGCTTGCTAACAACACAGCCGGTAAGGACGAGCTCATCCTTACGCAGCCATAGCGGGGTTAATCTGTTGACTCGCTCTATGGGACATGGTCGCTATGTATCTGTAACACTAGTCAAGTGTTTGTGTTAGCTGTCGCTACTCATGACCAGGACACTTTCTACAAAGCTGGGTCTGTGGAGGTTTTTTTGTTTTTTTTTCTCGGCTAACCGCGGCAGAGCTCGGGTCTGACACAGGGATGGTGGCGGTAGCAAAACAAGCTAACGTTTGTTATTCCGTCTGTGTGAAGAAGTGAGTGCAAGAAGTGAGGAAACAGTTGAGCCAAAGTGGGAGTTTTCTCAGTTTTCTTCATGTTTATTATTTTTAATTCCGGGTTAGAAAAAGACGCTACGACGAGTCTGACAAAACCTTGAAGCAGCCAAAACTTAAACTGGGAATATCTCTGATTGATCGAAGGGGGATTATTTTTATGTCTCTAAGTGGATTTCGGCCTCCTGTTCAGGATCGTTGTGGGAACACGGTCGTGTTTTGACATTGAGTGAGCCCACTCCTACAAAATATCTCTCCCTCCACCCCTGCTTTCACCCTCCGATGCGGAGTCTTCAGTAGCACCGGCAACCAAACCCCCCTGACGGCGGCCGGACATGCTGAAGTGTATCCCCCTGTGGCGCTGCAACCGCCACGTCGAGTCGGTGGACAAGCGGCATTGCAACTTGCAGACAGTCCCTGATGAGATATTCCGCTACAGCCGCAGCCTGGAGGAGCTTCTCCTCGATGCCAACCAACTCAAAGAACTACCCAAGGTATGCACATAGCCATGTCTCCTGTGTCCATCAGCAATGTCTGTTATTCTCCTGTCAGTGATCCCTAAATGCTGGGCGATGACAGGCTGCTATTTCCTGGTTTGCCTAATTTTTTTTATTCACATATTTGAGAAGCAAAAGGTCACTGACAGGTGACCTAAGCAGCCAAATAGCAATTGCATTATATCACACGGTCAGATACTTCCTCCATCTTTACTTCCCTGGAAATGGATTTAATCATTTTTGCCCTACAGTGCTGTAGCAGTAAGATAGTATCTACTGTTTCAGCCTATCATTATAAAATCCATTTGTCTTGCACACACATGTACGGTTGACAGTATTTGAGTATATTGGCATTTTCAAGAGTGCTGCAGCTTGAATGGGAGAATAAAGTGTCAGGGGAAGTGAGGGAAAAGTGTGATGGGGTGTTTTTCTTTCTCAGTGTTGTCCTGCTGCATGGTGGATGTGCTGAAGCCAGATCTAAACAGCTGGCGTGCACCATATTATCTGTAGTAACAGTATCAGCAGCCAGTTGGATTGGATGCAGTGTGGGAAGGCATCCGTGGAATGAGTTGCAAAGCTGTCCCCACCCACAATCCTACTATTTGAAATATGACAAAAGTTCAATTTGCACAGCCAAACAGTTTATTTTAAGGGGAGCAGGACTGTTGTTAGCCTGTTTCCCTTCTGGCTCTACCGAGCTGTGGAACAAAACACTTGCTTGCTCGACTTTCTCCTTGTTTCATTCGGTTCAAAGGCATCGAGGACAAACTACTGGCTGTGATTTGTATGAACGTACTTGGTCAGGAGAAGACTGACAATTCATGGCTTTAGCTCAGTGGTAAAAAAGGGACAAGTGGTGCATTCACTAATGAAGATGAACAAGTCAAGGTTGACAGATGCATGACTGGACCTGTTACCTTCTGGGAATCATAATGTCGATGTTTTTGTTCATACACATTTATTGCCGTTTTTATTTTCAGCATGTTGGGAAATGATGCTCATAGTCAGAGTACAAAAAAACAAAACAAAACCCAAATCAACAAAGTCCTGACTGTTTAAATTAAACCCGAGTAGTTTTGTGTTTGGGAACATTTTTTTGCTTGTGTTACAGTTTTTTTTATTACACATAAGTGCTTATTATAGGTCAGCCCTCCCTGGGTTAGTTTGATAAAAGATGTCCTTGTGCATCGCTGCTCAGGGGACAGAGACTCGCTTGTTTTAGCACAGATGGACTCAGAATTACTAACACACACATACACCAGTCGTTGAATATTTTTAGCTCGTCTTAATTATTTTTAATGGAAGAGGGACTTTTTTTTTCTTCTCCCTGATCTGCAGACGCTACTTCATACCTGTCACATATCTACAGTGTACCTGGTGCACGGCCCCTGAAATACTGAATGACGGATGCACTCAAATACTTTGGCAAACTGACACGGTCTCTATGTGTGGCGCTGCCTTCAACCAGGAGACATAAATGTGTGGTGACAGGATGTCTCGCGTGGTTGCGGTGAACGTGTAGCGTGCAGACACAAAGCACATGGCCCCTCTCTGGTCCGGAGAGTCAGCGGGGGAGCAGTGTGAGAGGTCAGGCCCATACAGGGTTGGGAACAAGGCCACTGACTGTATGACGAATGGCATTAACGCAATGATCCCACAAGTGAGTAAGGGTCTGAATGCATCTATGCATTCTCGTGCTCCTTCCCTGTCACTTTGCATTCAGTCTGCAGACTTACTCGTCAGTCTTCGGGTCATTTTTTTTTGCTCATCAGTTCATCTCCGGGATGAAAACAAACTGTGACTCACTGAGACACAAACCAGTCAAGCAAGTTTGTAAATTTAATATGCGTAATAACATTTTGAAACAAATAAAATGCACAATGACATAATCGATATGGCCATTAAAATGTTTTAAACACTGGAAAAGCCTTTTGAATTAATAATGAAGAGTAAAGCATTTGTGGTGTGTGGAGGTATTTAATGTGGCGCCAGGGATGGACGGGTGGAGGTTTAACATAGTGAACAGATGGAGATTTTAACTTTACTGTGACTGCCCACCAATCTTAGATTATACTCGCTGCAGTAATGACACCTCCGTTTGTCACATCAAGAACATTTTCACTTTGTAAAAAAAGAAAATGAAATTGAGTGTTTTTCTATTTTTGTCTGATTTTTTTATTTTCTTATCTAGGCGGTTATTAGACAACGTGGATCAGCAGTGCAAAGTTACTGTATCTGTATGGAATGAGTGTGGACAACCTGTTAAGTACATCCTGATCTCTGCAACGTGCACAAAACCCCATTTCAGTCTTTTAATGAGCCTTTTGTCAATTTTTTGTTTTGTTGTAATTTGTATTCAGTGAACTTATTCAAACTTTAACTTAACAAACCTCTGGGGACATATCATGCACACTTTCTCATAAACGTTTTTTTAATAAAATGTTCTGTGTTCGAAGTAAAGATCCGAGTTTCTTTTTGCCGCTTTGACAAACGAGCCCTGCCTCAAAGATCATGTTGAGGAAGAGGGAATTATCTTTTCAGCCATTCTTGGGTCCCATGACGGGTTACAAAGAAGTCCATTCACCAGTCCGATTGGCCCCCTCATATCCAATATCACGGCTCTTTGTGTTTCCTGTGTGCTCTGCGCTGCCCATGATACGCAAGCATATCACAACTCAAATGATCATTTTTAAAAATGTGTCGTAGGTCAGTTACACCTGCTAAAAAGCACAATGAGGTCACTTTTTGGAGAAGGTATCCGGGCTCCAGATGCAGTATGCAGTATTACTACTACTAGATCTACTTCTTCTTGTCTAGTCTTCTCTATTGTTGAAATGGAGACCAAATCCCTGATGGGTGTGTCCCCATCACACTTTGCCAAACAGGTTTTATGCATGTCGCTCCCAGTATTATTACATAATAGGACCTTCCAGGTACACTTAATTGTGTTAAATACTGATGTCCTGCCTCTACACTTTTCACAGCCAGGAGAACGAGAACTGCTGCATCCAGTGAGGGTGTTTGGATAGTTTATAATGTGAATAAAGACGTATATGTGCATGATGGATAGGAAGGATGACTGCGCAATATTTGTAATCCTCAGCTGTCACTAGTGCCCCGTCTACGTGTTAGCGAACAGATCTGTGGCTAAAGGGCAGATTAGGGCTTCACCCGGCCGTGAAAACGCCCCTCAGCGCCACAGTTTGGACCCCCCTGCACGCAGGCCGGTGCGACTAAGTGTACGCCTCCTGTGGGATCAGCTTTTCTGCCATATGGGTCTCTTTTCGAGCACATAAAGATAAAAATCTGAGCTCTCGTCCCTTGTGTGTGCTCAGCCTCGGGTCAAGTCAAAACCCAAATTAGGCCTCTTCAATCAGCTCATGCTGAATGTGAATCGGTCTCCCAATTGTTTTCCTAATCTTGAATAGTTGAGTGTTTTATTTTCTGTTTTTTGTTTCATAAGTTCTTATTATTACCTTAAGGAAGACTGAAAAATGGCTCTGTCTGATTGAGGATGAATGGTGCTACATACATCTTCTGTATAATTCCTATTGATGGAGGTCTGAGAAATGCAGGCAGGAGGTTGGTGGTGCTCACTGAGGGAAGTTTAGTTGAATAATCTAGGTCATCTGCACCTCTGCCGTCCTTAACTCTGCAGGAGAGTCCTGGTTTGTCTCTCCCCAGCGACGGGCTGAACTAGGCTAGGACGAAAGATAAATTACACCTGCCACTGGCCCCTCTGCAGTAAAACCACATCTCTCCTCTGGCTCAGCTCCTTTTCACTCGTCTACTCTTTCCTGCTTTGGTAAAGTATGTTGAAGCCAGCAGCACTATTGTTCACAGAGTATAAATGAATAGAAAATACAATTTGTTGTGTGAATGTTTTGTTTCCGTTTGTCAGGGGTTTGGCTGTAACTGACCCGACCACCACCCCAATCATAGAAGAATATGTAGTGAGAAAAACAGATGTACACACACACACACACACACACCATCACCATACAGGATTGGTGAATGAGATCCAGAGCTGGTGAAACCATGAAGAAACAGCAATGTGAGAGATCTGAGTTTCTTTTTGATGCTGGAGCACATTCAGCAGGTTTCTTTGTCTGAGCTGATGACCAGCTGGTCTCACATCCTGCCTGCCCCCCTCCCCCTTGATGTGGGGCAGAGGGGTAATGGGAGGTGTGTGTGTGTGTGTAGTGGGGGTGGGGATGGGGGTGAATTTTATTCCAGAGAAGGATTAACAGGAGAAGAGGGGGGTCTTCTGCCACCTCTACTGGAGGAAGTGATCTGGGAACTGAGCTTCACTGATTCAGGGTCCTCTGGGACTCTGATGATAAGTCCATCCATCCATCCATCCATCCATGAGGGCCGGGGTCTGGGCTGACGTGCAGTGTCAGGTGGGAAAGCAGCAGCCAGAGGAGTGGTCACCGAGCTAACAGCCACTCCCCCTGGAGACTTCTGCATCATCTTCTGCTTCACTCTGTCTGACAAGCATACGCGCAGACTCTCCCTGCGTACACATTCTCCCTCCTCCATTCTCCCATCCTTCACTTTACGAAATACAGCACGCTCTCGCAGTTTTAAGTGGTAATGTAAATAATTGTATTTTTAGGTAGAATAATGCTGAGAAAGTAGTCCCATCCTGTGTGCACCAGTTGACTAAGCATTTCCTGTTCAGGCAAAGGCTTTCTCATGACATGCGACCAATGACCAGCGTGTTTTGCACCCTGGAGCCGGCAGCCTCAAAGGTAAACAAGGAGGCGAGGCACCGGTGAATAATTGATGGCTGTGGTGGTGGCGGCAGCTGTTTGCGATAGGGGAGAGTCTGTGGCTACCACATGCCCTGCTGGAGCACTGCTAACTATGTTGGTTACAGGCATTAAGTACACACAGACAAGATGTGCAAGGTTACGCCATTTTCTTTGTCCAACTATATTTATGCGTTGATCTCATCTTAGCCTGCGTTTCGCTCGACTGTATCCAGAGCAGGGAGTGGCTCTCTTAAATCCTTATTACCAACACTCATAAACATGAAATGCAGCCAGTCAGGTGGCCGGTGACCACTTTTTTATTATTATTAGCTAATGTCTCATGTCATGCATTATGAGCAGCAAATCCATGGTTTTCCGACCAAGGTGTCTCATCTTAACTCATCGTTTTATTGCTTATAACACTGTCAGCATTTGTGATGTTGTGCCAGATGTTTGTTCTGCCTGAGCAATCACGGCCTGTTTGCGTCATTCACACGTTTTTGTTTTTTTAGCAGGTTATGTGTAGACGGCAGACTGAACATGTGAAGTTCAGGATGCTTAAATTCAGCTGTGACATTTCTTTCGGGATGGGATGTTGTTTCTGAACCGTTTTGATCATACAGGAGCTCAGCACTACACTCTCAGTCACACAAATGGCCCTTTGAGGCTAGTCTGTCAGGGTGCTGACGTTAAAACCCAACCTCAAACAAATGGTGCCCTTTATCTGCTGGCCACACACGGTCATTGAAAGCCACTATCTATCACTCTGAAACCTGATAGCTCCTCACATCCTCAGCCCAGCGAGCTCGTGGCTCTGAATGGGCCACTGTCCCCTCACCGTCAGCTCTTATCTCCATCCCATCTTAGATTTACAGTTAATGATGCTTCCTAGATTTAGTGGAAGAAGCTGTATTTTAATAATGGAAATTGGAATTTAAGCAATTAGCAACCAGTTTGTCTACATAACAGAGCAGGTCCTCCATTTCTATGGTGTTTTGAAACAGGCGGCTACTTAAGCTCGACTGTCTGCCGGTCTAAGTGTCCTCAGGATGCTCACAAAGCCCCGGTTTGTTTTTTTCCTGCGGGGCAGCGTCTAGGTTTGAGACACGTTGATTTGTTGACGTCCGTGTTTCTTTTGTTGATTCCTTTTTCGTTGGGAGCGTCTCTGCAAGCAGGAAGTGGGAATAATAAAGTGAGCCGAGGAATGCTCTGTGTTGTTTGTGTGTGTGTGTGACCATCTTCACTCTGGACCTTGTTTGTGGAGCACTGGGGAACTGCTTATGTTTTTTGTTGTTTTCTCTTTCTAGTACAGCAGTGTTTTTTTGTTTTTTTTTATATTTCCTGCCCCTCGCTCGCTCTTGTATACACACTCAGAAGCACACAGCCTCTCTAACTGATAGTGTTTATGATAAGTGACACAAAGCACCATGTTTCCCTGTAATCTCACAAGATGTGGCATCAACCCGTGAAGGACTTTTAAGCCCCAGAGCTCAAGAGTCGTGATAAAGGAGTGCAGCAATACTCTTGCGGCTGCAGCAGTGTTTACTACTACTACGATGGCAGCGGCTGCGGCATCTTCAGCCTGTTTTGGTTGATAATTCTCCCCAAACTGCAATTTAAGATTTAGTGTAGTGTGCCTCGAAAATGTTTGCGTTCAACTGAGAGCTGCTGTTTCTGACTTTGTAGACCGTAGCTGCTGTTCAAGAGCTGCAAATGAATAACAAATCCCACAGTATAAATGACTCGATTGACATTTTAAAAAGAGATTTAATGTTAAGGTTAACGACAACGATAGTGTGTGTGTGTGTGTGTGTGTGTGTGTGACCCAAATGTGACTAAAAAAAGAAACGTCTCATGCTAATATTTATGTTTTGAACAAGAGCTAGTCTGGGAAAATATTTAGCCCCTCCAGACATGTATTATATATATATATATATATATATATACTCTGCTTGGGACAATAATGTGTCTGATATGTTTTAAAATCCTTAAAATGGCATCGACTCCTTCCTTCCAGGAACTCTGAATATGCAAATATATTGTTTCACTTTAAGTGTTTGGACACAAGATGTCTCCTACTTCACTGAAAGGTTCATTCTTCGAAATTTCAGCTTCAGGTTTCCACATGACAATTGTGCAAGTCGGATGTTGGCCCACAGCGTTCAAACTACTTGTAATGGCACAAAATGCTGCTGCAGAGCAGGAAATCAAACGTTCGCTGAGCACAGACCGTGTGTGTGTGTCAAAGTGTCAAACTGCGCATACATTTTTATAGTTTTTAAAGCTGCAGTCGTGTTGGAAAAGCTTTTTTTTTGTGATACAGTTACAGCAACCTTTCATCTGTTTCATCTTTCATCTATACTTTCTCTCAAGCGTGCAGATTACTGAAACACATTTTTGCTTCACTGCATACACATACAGTATTTACCTGCTGACTGTTTAAAGAAATAAATATGCATACTATGCAATAACAAGATCCTAATCCAGAGCTCAGTTGTTGTTTTTTTGCTTTTCCTGGTCACTAAAGTTATCATTGACTGACTTCTCTAAATTGCTGTGGTGTCTACTGCTCTTCCTTATAGATAAAACTATTGATTTGGCCTTCCATTATCACTGAATGACCTGTTGTAGACACATCTTTGTCTTCATATGCCGGGAAACTGATATGTTGTTCCCATTGTTAGACCTTTTTTTATTTGCTGCCCTGATACAGTCACAAAATGCCAGATAGGAATGAAATCTGAAATGAGATGTGTAAAGTGTTGTGGTGTAAAGTGGTCACCAGAGTAATATATTATTGCTGCTAAGTAAAAGTGTGTGAAAAAGAGTTGATTTGGGAGGATCTTTTTCAGCCCCAACTGAGCAGACATGATGCACTTGTCTCGGTTTATTCATTGGCTGGTGAGCAAGCACAATGTAAAGCGTGTTGAATGTGTGTGTTGTGCCACAGATTGAGTTTGAGGCTCCTAATAGAGGTGTGTGTGCGTGTGTGTGTGTGTGTGTGTGTGAGAGAGAGGTCAACAGAAAACACAGCGGGGTTCTCTGGAGACAACAAAGCAGCACATACGCATGTGTCACGCTCACACCAGCGAAGAAACAGAGATTGCAGCAATTAATGTCCACTATGTGGGGTACGAATGTGTGCACATCAGTCGACCCCACCCACCCCACCCCACCCCAAGCACATCTTTTCATCTCCAGTGTAGCAAGACTAGTAGTAGCCTCGATTTTCTGCGTGTGTTTTGTACGTTTTCGGCATCAGCCCTAACCCTAACCCTTTCTTTTGATACTTCTTGTGTTGAAGTCTCAGCTTTTAAGCGTCACAACAGAACAACCAAATCTGATGACTGATTGACCGGTGTTGATTGTTTGGGCATTGTTTATAGAGTAAAAGGTCAGTTATTTTCACTCGAGGAATCGCAGCCATTCACAATGCGACTCTTTGTGTTCATTCTTCTCGCTTTCTTTTCCCACCAGGCAGCTTTCTAATAATATTTCTTCCAGCTGTGTTGTGTGCATGTGTAGTATGTGCGTGCGTGTGTGAGTTCAGTCAAACTTTACAAAACAATGTTTAGACTCCTGGAGCCTCATATAAAATATAAACCTTTATCTTTGGGATGGACCTTTGTTAGATAAGTGTCTTTTTAACCACCTTTTAGCCCAACACTCTCATAATAATACTTCTGCTAAGTTTTTTTTGGGGTGGTAAAAGTGAGAAACCTGGTGTGCTCCGTTGTGATTAACTTGGGATGGCTGTGTTTGCACTGCAGCACGTGACATCCGAGGAAATGCAGGCATTCCTGGAATCTCCAGGAGCTTGCCCTGCCCTCGCTCCCGCTCCCGCTCCCGCTCCGGCTCGCACACACTTGAACTTACTCATGTCACATTCCTGTAGTTAAGGCCCACACACAGACGTTATAGTTAGACTCACGCTGAAGCACGCAACATCATCAACTCGGTCTCATCAAACTTCATTTGAGTCTCCTCTCTTTCTAACCGTGTTGTTAATTAACTCAACCCTTGTTCTTTAGGGACTTAAAGCACAAATGGGAGTACTGGAAAGGAGTTCAGCTGGAAAATGTAGAAGAAGCCTCAGTTGCACGACTAAGTAAGATGTCTGTACAAAGGCCTTATTTAACAATAAGCTGTATATATATATTTTTTATTATATTTATTATATAATTTTTTCAGTGGAGACCCCTGATTTCATCAGTAAATATCAGCAAATATCTGGATCACAGTACGTAGAATGACAAGGCCAAAGGGCAAAATCTATAGTAGTTTAACTTCATTAATCACAAAAACTCAGTTCCTGTTGTTAACCTGAAGTGTGTGTGTGAGAGTGTGAGTGACACTTGCTGCGGCTCAGGAACATGTCAGGTGAGGTCAGGGGCGAGTACAGATCAGATCGAGTGAACCATCTACCATGTTTGGTTGAACTCTCCTCATAGTAATGTTTGCCAAGAACCGTTGCTGGCAAAGGTTCAAATCGTGTCCCCAGTGTCGCTCATGTTATGAGCATCAGGTCCCCTGGAGAGTATTTTTAGATCCGCTATCACAAACCAGGTTCATGGCGCGTGCCGTGTAGAAGAGCGTGTTTCAGACAGCCCTGGGGGATCAGGGCTAGTGTGTCGGTCGCTCCTGGTGTTGATCCTCTCTGGAGTCATGTGGGAGGGGTGTGCAGACAACTCTGTAATTATGCTGTCTCAATGACATATTAATGGGGTTTGACTTGTAATCCAGAGTAGCGGCATCCTTTTCCTCTCGTCTTATATTGAACGGTAAGCGTATACGTGGTGAAATGTTTAGCGCTCATCTGGCTGAGGGTTTATAAAGAGAGAATCCACAAAATAAGAATAAAATGGTAACATAAATCCATATTACATCACGGGAATGATCGTTGTGTTTGTGGAGGTCCTCGTACAGCGTTTTATCAGAGCAGGTGATGTGTCTGAATCAAGCGTCTGCAGATCTACTACTGTAGCTCTTTGTATGAGGCCAGAGCGATTTGCTGTTCTTCCAAAACTGCTTGCAACGCTGCAACCTCGGCCTCTGCCTGAGCCGCAGAGATAGAGAGAGAGAGAGAGAGAAAGTAGACCTACTTGTCTCAAAGCTACACTTTGTCCTTGGGCTTTGAAAAGGCTACAGCAGCAAGGCAGATACACTTTATAGCAACACCTAAAGTGGAGCAGTTATTATTCCACAGGGACTCGGATGTTAGATCAGTGAACTACATAGAGGTGACTTTGTGCTGCACTTGTGGACCACTTACTGATCTTAGTTTTGTAAGTTGTCTGCTTTCTTATGGTTTATATAATACCGTGCATTAACAAAAAAGCTACTTACAGTATATTTAGTAGGTAACCTGAATTAATTGTTTTAAATTGCCATTTTGATTGTGTGCAAAAAGAAAATTTAGCCCTACCTGTGGACCATTTGTGATCCATTTACTCCAAAACAACCTGTTTAAGCTGACAGATGTTCATGTCTATGCAGCTCCGAGCAGGCTGTTGATGCCACCTGATAGGGTTATTTTCATTCCAGTCCCACGATTGAGTCAGGAAATCATTTATTATCTGTCGAAGCTGCAGGAGGTTTAAGATCGAACTCATGAGTGAATATGGCTGATATCTTGGAAGTACGACAACATTGCTGAGTGAGACCTGAATGAAGCCCCCATCACAAGAGACCGTTACTGGGAAAACGGTAGACACCGAGGCCACATGATCCCGCCAGCGAGGCCACAACCTGGACACACACAATGAGTCAATTGTACCAAAGGTGCCCGTGCACTCACGACACACACACAAACACTCAGGAACTCTTCTAATGTATAATAATACTCAACATAGAGCTGATCTCTGTTTGTGTAAAGTACGTGAGTAGCTGCATGCAGAGAGCGAGGTAATGTTTTTCACTGGCTTTACTTCACTAATAGCTTTTTACACACATAATGGTGCTGAGTAGCGTCATACACTATATGAGATTGTATGCGGGGAGCACATCCTCTTTCGCTGCCTGCGTGGCTCCACCCACCATCTTTATATTTTTCTATTGACAGATCAAATGACTTCAGAGCCAAAGTTGCTCCTCTTATATAGTATTCAGCGTATGACTTGTGCCAGGGCCTGGTTGCCACGATGCTCCCCTGCAGCACAGCTTCACCGTGGGACAAACGGAGAGCTGGAAGGCAGGCAGGCCGCGCATACCGGATCCAGCCCATCCAGGAAAGAGCCAAACGTCCTCTGTGGGCTATAAACAATAGGGCTTCTGGTTTTGTGTCATGTTTGTGGGAACACAGGAGGAGAACATGTGATGAAGTCAGGGAGTGGGAGTGGGAGTGGGGGTGGGGGAGTCCTCTACAGTTTCTGATCTCCTTGTGTACTCATTCATTCCTGCTGTGTGACAGCATAGCTGGAGAATCTCAGGCAATTAGCTCAACTGAATGAAGCAGCACATAGAAAGACTCTGACTCTGTTCATCAATATGCCCACGAGTAAGTATCGCTTACAAAGATTTAGACCCTTCCTATGTTTTTATTCTGTGACACCTCATCATTACATTTACATTTCCAGGCAGTTCTGGTTACGCCGCATTTGTCTCATTAATGCTGACTGAAGCAGCCATGTTTGGGAACACATACAAGATCAAAATGCCTCGTTTTATCCCAACCAACTGTCCACAATCCTAAAACATTTAGTTTACTATCACAGGGAACCAAAGAAAACAGAAATGATTCAATTTAAGAAGCTGGAATCAGAGTTTATTTGTTGGTTGTGATTTCCCGTCAGTGGATAAATCGTTGGAGCCCTAAATTCACACACTCAATAGTCTGAAGTTGTTTCCTGTTTTCTTTTAATGTCCAAGTAGGATGATGTTAATAACAGTCTATTGATTATCTTGCGTAAGTGTTCTGATTATTTTAGCCAGGTGAAAAGATGTGCTGTCTGAAACCTGAAACGTAGGCAAGCTGTAGACGGGACGAGTTCAAGGCTTCCAGTCTGGCTGCTGCTGCTTTGAATTTGGTTTGGATTGCAAATCTGCGCAGGGACTCGGCTCTGACTGTGTGTGTGTCTGTGGACATGGTGTCCCAGAGCTGGTGGTGCAAGCTTTTCTATCTCAGGGATGGTTTTAGTAACCAAAGCAGTGATTAGCCCCCCAATATGGCAACACTGGGGGGGCGGGGGGGATTACTTGTCTATTTTTAAAATGCTGACTGGAAATCGCTTTACTGCATCGAGCAATCATCATCTCAGTTAACGGAGGGAATAACCAAGAGTGCCACAACATATGCCGCAGTGTTTATCAATGACATCTGGAAATGCTATGACACACTTTTTTCTTGCTCCTGTTTTATTTGTGCCAAATAGAAATCCAAAAAGAGATTTTTATTTATTTAAATTTTTTTTTCATTTTTGTTGTGGTAGCAAACACTCAGCTGCACATGTGTCTTTAACCGTGTGTATTCGTGACTGAAGGAGCCTCTTATCCACACAATGCCACCTCCACCTGTTCCCTCTCAATCTTCCTCCTGCAGCCCTCTGGAGTCAACATCGACAGACAGCAGCGTGGATACTGTTTATTTTACAGTATAAATATTGATAACGCAAACACAGCTGTGTAATCAGGGTCTCTCCAGGCTGAACGTCCCAGGTTGTACATGTGGCTGAATTGAGGCATCTTCTGAAACACAAGCTAATATGTTATTACATCAACTCAACAAAACTGAGACACGTTCCCAGGAGGCGTGGAGGGGGAAAGCCCCTGTTGTCACTGTGGTTGTTTATTAACCATGTTGGCTTTGGAGAAGCGTTTGGCACTCACTGTGGAAGTGGAAGTGGAAATACAATCTGGCTTCACGGTATTTTCAGTGGGTAGTTCGAGTTGCTTGTTGGGGCCTTTTTTATTGTGATCGTTTCAGTTCGTTGGCACTGAATAGAGGAGTTCCCTCTTTTTCCTGAGCGGTTCTTGTTTCCGTCCCACGTTTCCAGAAAATGATGCTCTGAGGCAGCGGACATAAACACACTCGCGTGCACACAAACATAAATTGTGTACATACATGGCCCCTTGAGCTGGAAGCATTGATCCACTCCTCACTCGTTCATCTTCACTAAAGAAAACACGGTGAGGCACAGGAAAAGCCTCACACTGTCTTTTAGCTTCCCTCACTGTCCCTCAGTTGTCAGAGCAGAGTCTGGCTGCTGTAGCTCATAGCCACTAAGCTGCTACAGTAGGCTCAGACGTTGCTGGGCCTGTCTTCAGTCAATGTTTGCTCTCTGCGCAGATCAAAGTCACGGGGACAGGTGTTAGTAGATGGGAGTTAGTCAGGCTGTCAGTCACGTCTGCTTTACCACGCCCTTCTCTCTGTGTGGCCTGTTCAGCCCGGGGGTCTGGAGCCGGATAAGGCTAGTCATGGCTGAACGCACCACTTAAGTGAAACACAAACACACTCACACATGTGCACAGCCTTTTATAACGGCACAAAACACCATTAAATGGCCATACAGAGACATACACACGCTTTTCTTTATGTGCCCTGTAGATTGTGCACAAGCATGTTCGATTAAGGTTAATAGAATTAGCTGCAGCATCTTAAATTAGACACACGACACATCATTGGTGCGGTTCAGCACGTCTACCGCTGTGTTAGTGGATTTGGTTTGTACTTGGTGGTTCCTTTTTATTCTTTCCATATCATACACACACACATACACACACTTGAGCTGCAGGCAGTGGTGGGAGAGTGTGTGGGAGGCGGTGGGTGAGGAAGAGGAATGCAGGTTTATAGCTGTGAGGAGGTGGACGGTTGTGTTGTTGGTCTGATATGTGTGGGTTCTTTCTGAAGAGACCAATGGGAATATTGTACTCCACACTGTATCTGGGCCACAGCGGACCGGACTAAACCACATTAATGACTTGGCTTGTTGCGTGTTTTGATTCTGATGAATGAATATGAGATTATTCGTCTGATGAGAGAGTGAGACTCTGGTGAAAGCCGAGAGAGATAATTTGTTGGTCAGTGGCTGAAGGCTCTGTCCCCATTAGTGGTGCAGTATGTGCAGTGCACTGTGGGAATCCATTGTTAACTCCCCACTCTTTATTAATAATCCACAGTCTCCTCTCTCTACTTCTCACACAATCTTCCTTTTCTCCTCAGCGCCATCCTCCCCACTCGCCTTCTCTATCCTTCTTAGCCATTCCTGCCTTTTGTTATCCTTTGCCACTTTCCTCTTTCAAGTCTTCATCCTTCCATTTGTATCCCCTCTTTCTCTTCTCCGCGGTGCCCTTTCAGACAATGGAGGAATCCCCTGGCCGAGCCGTAAGGAGGGGGTTAGCGAGAGCTGGCCTGTGACTGACAGGCCTGTGTGGGGTTGGCTGCTTGGCCTTTGTCCTTCTGCCAAGGAAAATGGAGGGAACCCAAAGAGGTGGAGCAGCGGAGAGGAGGAGTAGGAGGAGGAGGAGGAGGACCAGTTAGAGTGTCATTCATGTGTAGAAGTTTTTGGTACTTTGGGTTTCAAACAGTGCTCTGCAGGGGGAGGGGACGCTTCGGACAAGCAGCAGAGAAACATTAGCCCATGTGTTGATTCATTAGCACTGGCCTTGAAATGACTGTGTGTAGTCCTGCTGCTTTTTAACTTCTTAAACTCAGTAATAGAAGGGGCCTACTTCTTAATGTGTATGTATCTTGTGTTATGGCTGCCTAGTGCATGTGGTCACTCATGTGCTGTGTTTATACCACAGTAATAAGTGCTGCTATCTATAGAAGTGAGTGTGCAGTAATGAGGTTTGCATTTGGAGTGGCTGACCAAGTTACTCAGTCAACCAAATCCTCTCAGCTTTTTTATTTCCCGGACACTGAAAAAGTCCAAGCCAGCACAAAAGCATGTGCTCTCCCCTCCCCTCACTTTGAGCCCCTCACCCCAGTATTGTGCACGCAGTGTGTGTAGCTAGTGTGTATCGTGAGGGAATGGATATTGAGAAGAGCCGGGGACATAAAGACGAGGCCGACGGGGCAGATTTGGCACAAGATTAAGAGGCTCTGGATTGTGTGAATAGGAATTTCACTTCCAGAGGAAACAAAGTGTGTGAAAGTAAAATGCAAAAAATGAGGGTTACGGAAAGAATGGTGGAGAGGTTTAATGATGTAATTTGACTTCCTCTTTGATTGAACGCCTCTGTAGGCGAGAGACCTGATCAAGTCGGTTCAGCCTTTTTTTGTTTATGTTTCACAAAATGCCAAAACCTTAGATGTCTTAGTTCCTGTAGAGATGATGCCTTCTACACGTCTGCTGGTTTTAAGAATGTTTAGACCGTGAACCTGACCCCAGGTTGGTGCCTGGGGCGTCTCCAGCAGGGCGCTTCCCACACGCTAAATGCGCCCTGTAAGAGGAAGGTTGAATTTAGGTATTTGCGTGTATGTAGGGCTGGAGGAGCCTGCTCTGTCTCTAGTCTGATGGCATGATTGGAGGGAAACCGTAAGCTAAATGGAGTCACTTGACTGGAACACTGCAGCCTCTGTAAACACCAGGCTTCGGCTCACTGCACTTACAGTGAAATGTTAGTGATACAGGGAACATACAGTCTACTCAGATATGAGGCTACACACACACACACACACACACACGCACTTTACCTCTTGGATATTTGTAGTCACATTTTAATTAGTTTGTCTGGAGGGATGTGGGGTCCACAAACATTAACTTTCCACTCTGTGAATTTACAGTCTCTTCTAGCGCACATAAACACTCTCGTAAACACTCTTAAACAAACACGAACCCCTGCTAATACACACGAACACATGCACGTTAACACATACTGAGTAGTACTACTGTAGCCCACAGTAAAACACTGCTGTGTGCTGACTTAAAAACCTACAGTCCTCTCCTGTGACTTAAAGATTCATGCAAAATGCACACACACACACACACGCACACACACTCACACTCAGAGGCACATAAACACACTCAGTCTATCTGAGTAACCCAAGCAGAACAATGCAGATAAGACAAAGCAAAGCATTTTATGAGACTCAACACATACCAAAGTGCAACGTGTCATTTGCATAGCCTCTTCACACACACACACACACACACACACACACACTGCTCTCTGTAACAGGTTGCTCATGGGTGACCAGGCTTCATTCACTGTATAATAATGGGGGATATCTCCTAATACGTACGCGCACCACAGAACCCATTTCACACTAGCTTGAGTTGGCCACTTTGTGGATGTGACACAGACCCAATCTTCCTCTGTGTGAAATGTTATCGTATTCTGGCAGAATCTGTGCAGCTGTGTCGCTTCTCACAGCTGTCTTGAGTCACTGTTAATGTCATTTATCTCAACTCTTCTTTCTGCACTTCAACAGCAGTTTAAAGTCGAAGTTAAGAGTCGAACCTGCTGCTGCTGCTATTTATCCAACCACATACAATTTGATGCTTTAGCTGCTTGAGCTGTTCTTAGAAAGGGTCAAACAAACACTACCTGTTACTAGGTTTGGCTGGTATCAAGGTATTATCTATACCAGCTTTCTACTTTCTATGTTACCCTCGTGGGGAGAGAGCGGGAAATGCTTCTCCATCTCTCTGCTCTCTATTTGTCACACACACTGCGGACAGGATGAAACGGACTTCAGGTTTCACTTTACTCGAGTCGACTGACAGTTACAACTGCTCTCTGCTCGGTGAGTGCAAATCTGTCAGTAAGGGAGACGGTACGAGCAATTTATCACACAAGCAGAACATAAACGTAAATACTACGTCTGTGACTTCCAGCAGTTTTGAGGCCTCTCTCACCCACAGCTGCTGTTTTACAGCAACACGGAGCTCGTTATGCTAATAGTAAACTCTTATGAAGAAGCTGAAATTTTATTTTTTGGCTGCCAGGCCAGTAAAAATATTCAATATATCAATATATCTCTACTAGGTAATCAATTACTTGCATTGGTACGTTATTTTACTCTGGAAATTACATGAGCTATTCTATTTGAATATGTTGCATTATGGGTTATTTGTAGGTTAATTTGCAAACAAAAGTTGTCTCATGACATATTGCATATAGAGCACGTCTAGACCATATTCTTCAATATACAGACCCGACAGTCTCAGTCTCATCAGGTCCTCCAGTGAGAAACTATGGTGCTTATTTCCTATCTATTAATTATTCTACAGACCAAAGGTATTTAAAACCAGCAAGACTCGTCTAAGTAGGCTAATTGCATATTAGACACACAGCATTGTAGGGTAGACATTGTCATACAGCAAATATTTGCTGTTATTCCTTTTTTAACTCTGACTAGTGAAGCGT
This sequence comes from Pampus argenteus, assembly GCA_036937835.1. Lineage (NCBI taxonomy): Eukaryota > Metazoa > Chordata > Actinopteri > Scombriformes > Stromateidae > Pampus > Pampus argenteus. Next base: position 4,678,299 of record CM072880.1, on the reverse strand, counting down.
TGCAAAGATGGATTTGATTCATCATCATCTGTAGGTGCAAGAAAAGCTGCTAGTACCATAGTAGTAGTCACAGGGTTGTGGTGACGGAGCCCACGCTGCCCTCTGCTGACGCCGATATCATTTACCCGCTGCTTTTTTATTCCTGTCTCCCTGTTCACATCTTGCTTAAGCAAACAAGTCTCGTAAATTCCCTCATTAAAACATCCCACTAGCAGCGTTGTAAAGGAAATGAAACACACCGGTTCTCACCAACGCGCCGTCTCCGTGAGTAAAGGAGTAAAGGCTGACAGAGCCGACTGATGCGGCGGCTCAGTAATACAAAGAAGAGACGGTGGCGGGACACTAAATCCCACTGCTCCCACATGTTATTCCAGTTGACCCATTGACCCATATAAAACCGTTGGTTCACCTTTGTTTGATTTGAAAGGACATCAGATCCAGTTTTCATTGAGGGAAATGCAGTTACTGCCATTGTTTGAAAGGGATTTTTATTACGTTACCAACTTGGACTGCTTCAAAAGTAACCGGACACATGAGTTGAACTTGTCAGTATTTGATTTATACAAATTATCTTAGTTTACATCTTACTGTCTTCCAAAAAGTTTAAAATCTCATTAATCTACTGGTGTGTCGTTCTGTTTGCTGGAGTAAACCTGGTTTGTGGAAGCGGGTAAAGCATAGTTGTCTGTGAGCGCCTACTTAACAGTGAATGGCCATCTTTGTGAGCGTTCATAATTACTTGTTCACAGGCATGATTGCATTACAGCCCAGCTTTCCCCTCATCACGGATCGGGGCTCTGGACGATATCAAGAGACCAAAGGAATGCACTGATGTAGAAGCTTTTATTAGGTGATTGGTTTAGCCTGGATGGAAGAATCGCTGATTGTTAGCAGTAACATACTTCGGTAAGAGAGTACTGCCTCACTGTGGGAACTCGAAGCATCCGTCAGTATATGTAGGGGGATGGGAATTATGTTTTTGGTGTTTGTTTCAAAGCACCCACACCTTTCCATCTCTGGTTGTCACCTGTTCTGCCAGCGAGGTTGCCTCCTCTCCTGGGTGCCGGTTCCCAGCTGGGCTTGGCTCGGGTCACATGATTCCCCCCTGAGCTCCTGTTTTCCTGTTCCTGCCGTCTGTTCCTACCAGGAACATGCTGGGAAATGTTGAATATTTTGAAAGTACTCAACTGACAAGCTCCATCTTGCTGCTGTAGCCAGTCTCACTCCCCATCCTAACACAATACGCATAACATGTTAAGAGCAGGAAATGTCTATCACCGAGGAACTGATGGAGCTCAACTGCTCATTCTTCTCTTTGGCAGCATAATTGTAGAGCTGTCTCCCAACATGTTGTATTCGGTGTGTAGATCTGTGTGGGTTTTACACTTTTTGCCAGGGAGAGACCTGACACACACATCAAAGAAGGTTTTGTCTTATCTGATTTACTACATGTTCACGCAACACTTTGAGGGCAGGAAGCCTTTAGCCCAATGAAGAAGGAGTTGAAAATCTGCATGTTATTGACACGCAGGGGTTGTTTTCCACGAGGGGCCTCGCTGACAGCTTGAGGTTTAATTTGAATTAAGATTGAGGCTCCAAGCTTGCAGACGACTGTGCACCCTGAATAATGACTTTATACGAATTCCTATTCCAGAAAGCGCAAGTCGGCAACTTCCTCAAGGCGCTTCCTTCGTGGCTGCGTCTGAAATCGGCTTTTGACACTGGGTCCTCTGTGGGCTGCAGAGCTAGGGACTGATTAAGGGGTTAATAACTGCATAGTTTTGGCCTGTTTATCTTGCTGTTCCCTGCCAGGATGTCTTGTCTGTCCATCTGAACAGCAGATGACACACAGACGAGCACACAGACACACACACACACACACACACAGTGCGGCGGCTGGCGGAGGAATGTTTCTGAACGCCGTCCTGTCCAACAACCAGGCTCTTGTGAAAGCACTTGGCAAGGCCGCAGCCGCAGCACTTTCCTCTCCGGCTCTCCTATCGAAAGCGGCTTTGTTTAGCTGCCGTTGCCATGGTGAGAAGGAGTTTTTGGGAATATGAGGATGGAATGTTGGTTCTGGAGTCGGCCTCCTCCTGAATATACAGGATGCTTTGTGTGTTGTGATTAGGTTAGAAAGTCCCCGACATTTTCACTGGATTCAAAATAACGTGTTTCCTGGATTTTTAATTTATCAAGTCTAAACTGTGAGATCATGCAGCTATATGTCCACTTTTGGTCTAAAAATGGTCATTAATAAAGCCCAAATTAATAATCAAATGATCGATTATTTATATGGCCACTATGGCAACTCGCATAAGTCATTTTAAAAAAAAAAATAAAAGTCAAATATTTGCTGGTTTGCTGCTTTTCATTGTCTTTCAATGTAGTAAATTACATTATTATGTTTTACTATTGTGACCAAACTATTTTATGGACCAAACAGTTAATCAATATTGAAAATAATTATGAGTTTTGACCCTATGCATTAAGCTTTTGAATTGTCTTTACCTCTATATATGTTTAATAGATTTTAATACTATTATAGGCAAGATTCAATTGTTATATTTGCATTTTTGCCCTTTGATGCATCTGCATGAAATTAGATGATTCAGTGAAATGTAAAGAATTTAAATCAATTGCCCTAAGTAAGTATTAATATTGTATCATGTGTCTCCACAGCCTTTCTTCAGACTACTGAACCTAAGGAAGCTCGGCTTGAGCGACAATGAGATCCAGAGGCTCCCTCCTGAGGTGGCCAACTTCATGCAGCTGGTGGAGCTCGACATATCCAGAAACGGTACATGAATACAAGTTTGCTGTGCATACATTGCAAAAAATAAAAAAAATAACCTTCCACTCTTGACTAGTACCACCCCAAAAGCAAGAAGGGAGTAAAAAAATCCCGCCAAGTGGTGCCAAGTATCAGAAGCTTTTAGCCAAATCAGTTGTAGAATCAACATACCAGCAGCAACCATTTGATAAAACGCCAGATTATTCAGCTCTGCCCCCAGGAAAAACAGACATTCATCCATTGATCTTTATGCCTATGAAATATGCCTATTAGACAGGCATAGTTATACATGTCGCAGAGACTTGAAGCACATTTCAGTGAGGCCTGCTGTATCATTTTCTGCAACTCATCAACATATATCTCGCCCTCTCTGTGTCCTTGCGTGCCGCTCGCAAATAAACTGATACTCTTACTGCTATGAAGAAGCCTATATGTGAGATATGAGACATCTGCTCCGCTACAAACTGCATGCAGTGCAGTGGGAGAGCAGTGTGCAGTGGCCTGTAAGGGCCTTTCCCATCTGTCTGCCTGTCTGCTCCTGCTGCAGGACGACGCTGAGCCAGATCAGCGTCACAGGCCTCTTGGCTCAGTAGGGATTTCTTAATGTGCATCTGCAGAATCCAGTGGTAAAAGTCATTTATCTGGTCAGATTTTTATATGTGCATCAGCTGTTTCTTACTGTACAATGTGACGAGCACTTGATGTGGGGGTCAGGTGCAGCCACCTGCTTTCTTTTGCAATTCACACAGTAAACCGGTGCTTTTATGATATAACTGATATGTTTCTTTTCTTTGTAGTACAGTATGCTTGTTGCCACTCAGATCTCCTTATCTCCACTCTGCATCGTTTGAAAATGCGGGACTATAAGAGAAGCAAAATAATTAAATAAACAGCCCTGTATTTCTTCTTTTCTTTCCTTGACCCTTAAGTTATGCATTTTAACCATACAAGGAAAGCTCTCCTTTAAGATTAAAGCACATAAGTAACAGTTAAAATCCTTTTGGATGCAGAGCCAAGGAACGTAATCTGGACTTGTATGAAAGCAAGTAGCTATAAATGTGTGTTTGCACTCTAAATTTTACTTAGTGGGGGGACACTTTGACGATGTCCTCCCTAGCACAGCTTCTATCGCTCCGTCTCATTTTCCGTTTTCTCTCTCTGGCTTTTCTGCCTCTGGCCATCTGGTTGCTATTAAAAAGAACTTGATGATTCGCTCTATAGAATACGAGCCCTCTACATCTCTACTCTGCATCTGTGTGTCCACGGTGCTGACTCCTGCCCCCCTGCCGCCCTCCTCTTTTTCTCCTGCAGACATTCCTGAGATCCCAGAGAGCATTAAGTTTTGCAGAGCCTTGGAGATTGCAGACTTCAGCGGAAACCCCCTCTCCAGGTAAGTAGAGTGGAACAGCCCATCGCACTATTCATCGCCACCAAGAGAAAATCGGCACGACTTCAAAAAGTGCAACAAAGCATGATGAGTGTCATTTGTTTGCTCTAATTACTTTGCTTTCCTTTTTTTTTTTTTTTTAACATGTGCAGTCAATTGCATGTGAAAGACTGTAAACGTGTATGTATACGTGTACGAATGCTTTGTCCTGATTCGTAACTGCAAACTTTAAAAATGTTCCACTGCTGACAATTATGTACAGTACTTGAACAAATGCCCAGAGGAGACCATGTCATGTTTATGTGACAGTGTGCTCTCTGACCAAACGTGGCTCTGTATGAAGTCTCACACACACACACACACACACACACACACACACACACGTAACCCAGGATCAGAGTTATAAAAAGTCACATTTTCTCATTGTTCAGACCTTTTTATTGCTACACCTGCAGTCAGTAATGTCTACGTCTGTAATTTGCTTTATAACCTTCTCCCATTGGAAATCAAATGCTGAGTACTTGAACAGATGGGAATAGGTAGTGAGCCAGTAGTGTGTGTGAGTGAAGTGATCCCCTGCAGTGTACAAAAGATCCCTAACAAGATTTTTTTTTCCTTCTTTCTGCTTTCAGATTGCCCGATGGTTTCACTCAACTCCGAGCGCTGGCTCACTTGGCACTCAACGACGTGTCATTGCAGACTTTGCCGAACGACATTGGAAAGTACGTACACACACACACACACACACAATGGCTCATAGTTTTGCTAGTTTTCCTATACGTTTCTCTTGGAGACGGATAAGAGAGTTTTTATACTGTAGCCTGTAATGAAGCCATCGACTCGGTTAGATCCATGAAACACTGGGACACTGAGCAGGTTTTCAAGAAGTGTGATTCTGTTGTCCAGTGGGCTCTGGGCCACTGCTTTGCTCAGACAGATGGAAGGAGCCCCTCACCATGCCAGGCAGCACTAGATGAACAGACGTGCCATCTGACTAACCAACCTGTCTCTCTTCTCTTTCTCCCCCATCCTCTTCACCTTCGCTTGCCAACTCCTTCCCCTCCTTCTCTCGCACTTGCATCATTTTCTCTGCCACTCCCACTTTTATAGTCTGGCCAATCTCGTGACGTTGGAGCTCAGGGAGAACCTGCTGAAGTCTCTGCCCACGTAAGTGTCATCGCCGAGCTTAGTCTCTTAAATTATTCTCCCACCGTCTCCATCATGAACAATAAAGTGTCTTTTGGCAGCGTGTAAGAATTAACGCAGCTATTTTCAGATCAATATTAATCTCTTTAGCTTGAACCCTTATCGCCTACAAATGTGAGAGTGTGTTAGGAACAACATTTGTTGCAAGAACGTGCCAAAAGCTACAAGTTACCTTTAGAGATGTAGGTTTAAACACATTATTTGCATGTGTCAGTGCATGGTATGTTGTTAGTCATATGCAAAGCAGGGCTCTTTGTTCTTTCGGGACACATAGTTGTGTGACTTTGTGTGTGTGTGCTCTTTTCCGTGTGTTTTTAGGTCACTCTCTTTCCTGGTGAAACTGGAACAGCTGGACCTGGGCAGCAATGAACTGGAAGTTTTGGTAAGTTGAAAAAAAACAAAACAATCTAGCTTTCGAGTGTTCAAAAAGCACCATTGATCGTGGCTCAGAATAATAGATTTTATATCCCTGATCATATTCTCGACATGTGTCACAAATATTTTTCTCACATTCCCACCACAATAATTATGATCCAAACCACAGACCTGAGGCCCTGGATGCTTTATGCCCCAGAGTAACTGCTGCTTTTAGCCTGGGAACGCCCATCAGTCCCAATAGGACAGAGTAAACAATGCCTCATGACCTGACAAGGGCGGAGGCTGAGCAAACAATGGACATCATGATGAAACCCTGCCTGCTCGCATATCTGTCATAAACCCTTCACTGACATGCTCCTTAATTTCATTTATCACATATTTGCATTTGAGCTCATAAAGAATATTAGATTAGGCAGAGCATGACTACATTTAAAGATCATATTTGTATTTATTTACCTGTTATTCCAAATGTTGGATAAAACATCAGATAAATACATTTGAATTCATATCCATGTCAATCAAACAACTACCCATGAACCCATGTGGCAACGGTTGCAGCTCCAAGCCTGCTAGAACAAGCCATGTTCAACCACACACTGATCTATTCAACCATCTACTTTATATATAGACTGCTTGTGTATTTAGGGCACATGATTCTTGTTTGCTGTATCAACCTCTCTTGACAATTTTTAAATGGAGCAGGTTTCCGCTCACTGTTGCCTGGTTTGTTTCGCTCACGCAGTTATTGGAACTGTACCGTAAACATTAACAAGAATAACCAACCTGCTCTCTCCAATAATCAGCTGCGAGTAACCAATAACCCCCCTCCTTATCGGTTTCATCCCGTCTCTTAGCCGGACACCCTCGGCGCTCTGCCTAACCTGAGGGAGTTGTGGCTTGACCGTAACCAGTTGTCCTCGTTACCACCAGTAAGTACAGTTTCATCACGTGAATGTAGTTTTCATATTGCCCTGTTGTAAGAAATGTGATAATACATGCACAAAATGAAGACGTTAAAGGGGTTTTAATGGTTTTGGGGGGAGGAGCTCTTATGAATCTAGCATTTGTGTGCTGTAAATAAGTGGTATTAATTGTGCGTATATTTGTAGGAGCTGGGGAACCTGCGGAGACTCGTGTGTCTAGATGTGTCAGAGAATCGTCTGGAGGAGCTTCCCCCAGAGATAAACGGCCTTCTGGCTCTGACCGACCTGCTGCTCACACAGAACCTGCTGGAGGTCGTCCCAGACAGCATAGGTGAGGGACACAGAGAGAAACAGTCATGACAATTCTCGGTAAAACGGCAGCGAACATAATTGTTCACTGACTGAATGACGTCATAGCAACATTTGCTGCCCTCGTACCATCTCAACCATCCGTACATTTCTTACCCTCCCTCACTGCCATCCAATTAGGCAGCTCTGTTGATAAAGTCAACCTTGTGCCAGGCCCACTGTGTGTGTTAACCAAGAACAGCACTGCCCTCTACTGGAAATCTAATGCCAGTGACGAGCAGCACTGGCACTGGTTCAATTTGTCTTATTTCTAAATGTGGGCTGACATTTCAACATTAAAACTACACAAACATATGATACACATCACATTTCCTGTTGCTATCGTATATTTGATGTTTGTTTAATGGTTTGTATTTTCTTTTCTTATCCAGGTTGTCTGAAACAGCTGTCAATCCTGAAAGTGGACCAGAACAGACTGACCCAGCTCACCGATTCCATAGGAGAGTGTGAAAACCTCACCGAGCTCATCCTGACAGAGAACCTGTTACAGGTAGGGATTTACAGCCGGAACCACTTAACAACCGCCTCGCTCTGACCCATTAACAACTATTATGCTTCAACATCAATTTAACTGATCATTAACGCTTTCTGCCCTCCTCCCTGAAAGTCGCTTCCTCGCTCGCTGGGCAAGCTGAAGAAGCTGACTAACTTGAATGTAGATCGCAACCGATTGGGCAGCGTGCCCAAAGATCTGGGCGGCTGCACCAGCCTCAACGTTCTCTCTCTGAGAGACAACCGCCTGAGCAAACTGCCTCCTGAGCTCGCAGATGCCACTGAGCTTCATGTGCTGGATGTGGCTGGAAACAGGTAACCTCACTGAACACAAAGCTTTAAGTAGCTCACGTATTACCAGCAACCTGCAGAGACATCGCAGCGCAAGTTTTACCTTTTTAATGTCATAAAGAGCCAACAACAACCGACACATAGATGTAATAGTTCGATTATATATAGCAAAATGTCAGGGATAATGCATCATTCCTTTTTCAGTACAAATGAGGTCTTGCTTAACTCTCTTGTAACTGTCGTTCTCCTTTTCTCCATCAAGATTACAAAACCTGCCTTTTGCCCTGACAAACCTCAATCTGAAGGCCATGTGGCTCGCAGAGAACCAGTCCCAGCCCATGCTCAAGTTCCAGACAGAGGATGACGAGCGTACGGGGGAGAAGGTGTTGACCTGCTACCTGCTGCCCCAGCAGCCTTCCCCAAGTCTAGGTGAGTAGGACTTTGTCAGCCTTACTGTGGTTAAGGCACAAATTTTTTATTATTTGGGGTTTTTTTAATCATGTCTGCTTGATAAATGCTTAAAATACAGCATGTTCTTTTGATGTTCCTGGGTACTTTTATATAGTTTTGACCTAGCTAGTCTTGCGCATGTGCTTGTGACATGGTTGTATTGAATCTGTTGCTGCAGCTGTTCATTTAAAGGTTTGCTGCTGTTATCAGCTCAGTCTGACATCGCCTCCCCTTCCTTTACTCACAGAGAACTTGCTGCAGAACAGTGTGGATGACAGTTGGACGGACAGCAACCTGAACCGAGTGTCAGTCATTCAGTTCCAGGAAGAGACCAAAGCTGAGGACGAGGATGACGAAGCTGCTGCAGAGCGCAGAGTGAGGAAACCACAATGCTCAGAGTCACTTGTGTGCAGAATGTTTGTGTTTTGCCGTTTTTTTTATTTATCAGCGACATTTTGTTTTTCAGGGCCTTCAGCGCAGAGCCACACCGCATCCCAGTGAGCTGAAGGTGATGAAGAAGGTGATTGAGGAGAGGAGGAACGAAGCCTACTCATCCAGACCTGACGGAGATGAAGAGTCCTCACAGGTACGTGCTATAAATATTACATCAAACATGCCGATTAATGGAAAAATCACCAGCTACGTTTAGTGAACAAAAACAATTTTCTACCCAGGTTTATTCTGTGCAGTTGATCCTTCTTGACTCAAAACGGATACTTTTTGTTTCAGGAGAAACGGCTCAGTGACCTTTCCAATCAGAGCCATGATTCCCAGGTGTCCAACAGCACGCTGTCGGCTGCGTCCCACGAAGAGAGACGGGAGGTCGCTTTCGCCTTGCAGAGAGAGAACCTGGTGGACGGCCACTCCCCTCATGAGGAGGAGGAACTGGATGAGATGGAGGTGGAGTACATTGAGGTAAATATTCAAAAATTCTCATATTCAAGGAGAAAAATATTTTTTAATATGCAATTCCATCCCTGAAAGAATGTGGCCCTTCTTCCTGTAAAACCCTAAAATCTGAATCCCTCCTTTCTCCAGCCCACCGTGCATTTTGCAGAGGAGCCCATCATCCGCGGTGGGGATGAGGACGACGAGGACGATGGGGAGGACGGCGAGAGGAGTGACGAGGAAGACGAGAGGCCGGCTTTTCCTGCGGAGAAGCAGCGTCTGATCAGAAAGGACACGCCACACTACAAGAAGCACTTCAAGATCACCAAGCTGCCCAAACCCGAGGCCGTGGCCGCGCTGCTGCAGGGTTTCAACCCCGACAGCCTCAACTCTCCGACGCAGACCGCTGAAGACGAGCAGGACGAGGAAGAAGAGCAGAGTATTAGCACCCCTCAACACCATCACAGACTGGAGGTGCCAGAGCTGGACGACAGCCGGCAGGTCAACTCCAGCCACGTGAAGGTAAAGGAGAGATCCTGGAATGGATGCAGTTTCTATAATAATATAAATAGAACTGCATTTGTACACAGATTAGAGTAGAAATATATGCAAGTGGTAAAACAACATATACAATATGCAGGAAAACTGATATCATAAGTAAACAAAACACTAAATCTGTTATTTAGGATATTTTATGCTTCACATCTTCTATTTATGTTATAATAATATATTTTAAATGAATATATTTTCAGCTTGCTTGTTGCCTCTATGCTAACAGGTAATACTGGATGCATAGAGCGCCCTTACCGCCTACCTTGCAAGTTGCATTCAGTTTGAAGTGGGCTGCTCGCACTAGAGAAGGATTTGTCACTGCATGCAGGGTCATTATGGAAACGTCTACTCCTGCGCTATAAATCACACAGGAATGTTTTCTCAGAAGTTGATTTTAGCGTTTAAACTACAAACTCACCGGTAGTTTCACATTTCAGAGCGGCTCCCACACAACTTTGCTTCCTCTCTTCTCTGTCTCATGCGAAGATGAGACGCCCTCCACCTAATGCTTATAAACACTCAGATATCAGCACTGATATTTCTTCCATAAACCCTTCAACACTACGATGCAGTAACAGAGAGATATGCGAACACTGTCTCATGGATTGGAGTAAAAAAAGGTTTAAGTTTTAGTTTTACATACATATAACGTACCAGATATAATTATTTTGCTGCAGGCTAAACACTGGACCCGTTCAGTCCTAAAAATCTAATCAAATATAATCAGCCGTTTCCTGATTTGAATTGGTTAATTGCATTTTCACACTGCTGCTTTCATAACTGTGTGTGTGTGTGTGTGTGTGTGTGTGTGTGTGTGTGTGTGTGTGTGTGTGTGTGTGTGTGTGTGTGTGTGTGTGTGTGTGTGTGTGTGTGTGTGTGTGTGTGTGTGTGTGTGTGTGTGTGTGTGTGTGTGTGTGTGTGTGTGTGTGTGTGTGTGCGGGGAGACTCAATGAAACCTGTTGATTTATTATTCTAATTGTAGAAATACTTTCACACTGTGATCAAACATCATCTTCTCACCAAATCTGTTTTGTGTGTGTTTGTGCGGCTGTATGACGTCAGAGCAACCAGAACATATATTGGCAGAGCTGGAATGTGAGATCCAACGAGCCTTGTTTGTGTCATATGGTAATAATATTTATAGGATGTCATAATTCTTCTAAATAGTAAAATAAGACTCTTCATTGTTCAGCATACTTTTCTTTAGTCTTTATGTTGAATATTCTGTAAATGACTTTGTGCAAAGTCATCTTGTAGATATATTTATATTCAGTAAACTTTTCTTTTTACATAATAAGGCCTGTTTTCTAAGTTAAAGCTTGCTACTGGAGGAAATTGCCTTCTGTGGTTTTGAGGCTGTGCCGGTTCTCGTATGGGAGCTTTTTGCCTTCTCTTGTCCGCTCTCTCTACGCTGTTTTTGCGCTGTAGCTCAGCTCCTTGGTCTTGTCTTTCCATCTCTGCCTGTATCTGCTTCTGGTGGCCGGGCGGTGTGCGCGAGTGTCGGAGTCGCTTCTGCTTCAAGTTGATCCATCTCTGTGGACTTGGAAGTCCCACAACCTGCAAGCAGACAGCGGAGTGATGGTTGTGTTTGGTGAAGTTTATGTAATGTGTGTGTGTGTGTGTGTGAGAGTGTGTGTGTGTGTGTGTGTGTGAGTGTGAGAGAGAGCACATTATTTTGGCCTGACTAATCCGCATGCCTCTCGCTGGTTCCTGTCCTAACAGGGGGTGTCATTTGATCAAGTCAATAATCTGCTGATTGAACCTGCTCGAATTGAGGAGGAAGAGGTCTGTACCTACTCTTTCCCGTCCAGTCTGTCTCTCTTTGTCCCTCACTCACCTACTCATTCACCCGAGGTGGAGAGAAAACCCACAGAAATCCATGTTTAATACGAGCCAATCATTAGGGACCCCCTAATCACAACCCTCTTATGAGATGACCAGTGTGGCAGAACCTGGACGCAGGAGGGCAGTAACCATGTTTTATTCATCAAATGTTGTTTTCCACAGGGCAGCAACACAGACACACTCACATTGTGTCAATATCCTAAAACAATAATCAATCACAAGCATTAGATCTGGTTAACTCATTTTGCGACTAATGTATGACACTCAGCTGTGTTTAGATAACTCAAATTATCTTGCCAACTTCATTTCAGACTTTGCAAACTTATTTACTTAGTTCGTTGTACCATGAAAGGTCATATTAACCATTAATGGACGATTAATTCATCACTTTTTAGTATTTTCATCCATTAAAACAACCATTTCCAAAAGCTTAAGGAGCAGGGAGCATGCGTACCATGAGCAGTACAGTTGAGAGCTCATAAAGCTGCTTCTTTTACTGTTCTTCATTCGAAATATTATTGTTTGCAAAAAACATTATCCTGCAGATGCCAAATCCTGCAACTTGTAAGTCTGTCAGGAGATCAGAGCAGCCCTCTCAGGTTGACGCCCTGTTTTGTTTGTACAGGCATGAGTTTGGATTAAGCTTCCCTGTATGTTTAGTCTCATACGTCCTTCAGAGGAACCAGTAACTCACAATTATTGTGACTGAACACTGTTGAGTAAATATTAAGAACGTGCGAGCCGGAGCACAAAAGAAAATAACAGCATACTTGATAATGTGACATAACTTCTGTTAGTCATTTATTTATTTAAAGAACAAATGGCACAACTCCAGACACAAAAACAAATACTTCTGTTGGGCAACCTGCCAAATACTGTCGGTTACCTGAAAAAACACTTGAGTGAGTATTAGTCCCCCGAATGCAATAATCATTATGGTCGTTTGCCTGTTTGTTCATCCTGGCAATGCATGACTTGTTTTTTTCTAAATAAATTGTAAGTGATTCGTCCAGGGAGCTATGAGCTCCAGACCAGCATCAGGTTCTGCCACATGTCACCTCTGCTGCCTTCTCTCTGCTTCTGCTGCTTTGCTCCTTTTCATCCCGTTCATGCTGTGTTGCCCTGGAATGAATGGGCTTGTTGCATTGTGAAAGAGGTTTTTTTTTTTTTTAATGTTATGCAGATATACATAGATGGTACGTAACTCAGCTGAAAGCCAGAAGATCCTCGGATGGATGAAGAAGATATTATTATTGATATTGTTTTTTGTCTTGATAGAATAACACTGTATAGATTGCACACAACTGGAAAATGCATACGTGAGAGGCTTTATTAATCGTTCATAGTCTTTTTTTTTTAATTACTGTTCACTGTTATTGAGAAACATTTTAATGAATAATTCCATCTTATTACAACAAATGAGGTTTGAACATCACAACAGAGTCCAGACTCCTCTCTGCATCCAGGACACAGCACACTCTTCTCATCTGTTACTGTTGACTGTTTCTGTTTCCTTGTACGTGTCCCTCATTCTCCTTCACTCCTCCCCCTCTCTGCATGGCTTGCAAGTATACAGAATACACACAGTTACATTTACTGTTTAAGTCCCTCCTCCCATACTTCTATGCATAGTAAGAATTAAATGTCTTCAGATTATTATCTAAATCCAACTGAAGAAGGGTTCAGAAAGTTTATTTACTTTGTGCCTGAAGTCTAATGTCAACTAAGTGATTACTGGTAGATGATGAATGATTTGGCTCCAGCTTAGTTTTTGTTTGTTTGACCTCGGTGCACAAATAAAACCTGACTGCAAAATGTCTTTTAAAGATAAAATACTCAAAACCAAACCAAAACATCCACCTTCCACTTAAACTGACTTTAGGCTCCAGATAAGTCGTGTCCATCCAGTCAGTGGGTGTTTATCACAGGATGAGATTAACACCACCTACTGGTAGAAAGAGGAAGGTCACCCACAACTTCAATGAATGCGATCCAGATTTAAAAAAAAAAAAAAAAGAATAAAATAGCATTAGCAATAACTTTGTGGGCTCGCCTCCTCGCTCTGTCCAGAGATGAGTGGTGTTAAGCAGGTTTCACTTCTAGCTGTGCTGACTCCCCCTCCTCGACTTGCAGCACACCTTAAACATCATGAGACAAACAGGCGGCCTGGGTATCAGCATTGCTGGAGGGAAGGGATCCACGCCGTACAAGGGAGATGATGAGGTAAGAGGTTTACCTGGAATATGGATATATTCAAGAAATTAGAAGCTATAAATAACACATATTTTCTTTTTTTATTGTGTCTCTGTAGGGAATCTTCATCTCAAGAGTATCTGAAGAGGGTCCTGCAGCCCGAGCAGGAGTTAAAGTGGGAGACAAACTCTTAGAGGTGAAGACCTGCTAGAACACTCGTACACATCTCTCATCTGTCAAATTGTAAGATGTCTAATTAACTCATTGTTTGTGTCTCAGGTGAATGGAGTAGACCTTCACGAAGCAGAACATCACACAGCGGTGGAAGCTCTCCGTAGCTCTGGCGCTACAGTTTCCATGACGGTGCTGCGCGAGCGCATGGTGGAGCCAGAGAACGCCATCACCACCACACCGCTGAGGCCCGAGGATGACTACTTCCCACGGGAGAGACGCAGCAGTGGTCTCGCCTTCAACCTGGAGGCCACACCCAGCGGGCCTCAGCAGCGGCTCTCCACCTGTCTGATCCGCAACGACAAGGGGCTGGGCTTCAGCATCGCAGGGGGGAAAGGCTCCACACCCTACCGCACAGGAGACACGGTGAGACAACGTCGCCCCGCTCGAAAATATAAATACAGACGAAGTGTCACTACTGTATGTTGAGTCACTATACTGTTGAATATTTGATAGGTTTCATCCAGTAAAACATGTAGCTTTACCTAATGGTGTCAGGTCTATGAATAAGCCCAGTCACCTGTTGTGGATCTGGGATTCGTGAGTTGGTGGAGAGCAAAACGGAGCCAAAAGGGCAACGGATATAGGAATTACATTCTTCAGATACACAGAAATATGACTTCAAATGACACATTTGCGATATATCATCATTATAAGAAAACAAAAATATGAAATAACGGTTTTCGTCTTGTTTATGGAGAGAATGACTATATTGAGGGATGAGCCACACTGAAAACACCCTCAAGTCTTTTTGTGACAGATGTGGTCTGAAATTTGGGGAGTGAAGTCACCAAGTGTTTGCAGTAGCTGTCTGAGTCACAGGGCGCTGTCGCTTAACGGCGTCTATTCCAGCCGCAGAGTTTACACTCGTCACCAGGGAGACGGAGATATGAATAGCCAGCCTTGACACTCGATAGGTTCGCTGTAATTGGACGGGCTGAGGTGTATATTTGGGTCAGTGCAGGGGCCTGTATGGTACTCATGTACTCTGTTGAAACTCGCAGCTCAAGACCCCCACAAAGAGGAAAGGACTCATAAACGCGTTTGACTGTCTCGCCCCTTTTTAAAAGGTATTTGAAATGGATGCAGTGACTCATCTGGTTGTTGGTTCATATGAGGAGGCGGTGCAGTACTTTGCTCCTGCAAGTGTTTACACATTCTGGTTTGGTGAGGCAGACTAGGGGCTCAGCTGGGTTATATTTGGTTAAACAAATTGTGTTACTCGTCATGCTTTTTAATGAGCTGGTTGTGCTGTGGACTCCTGAAGTGTTTCAGTCAGTTGTATGTTTCCATATATCTAACTGTGTTGAGTTGTGTGCAGACATTATCTCCAAACTACTTATATGAATAAAGGGATTCTATTTTTGGCTCAGATCCTCACGGTGGGTTATCACATACTGACTGAGTGATAACAGGCTCACGGTTAACACAGTGATTCATGTCAGTGTTGCAGCCTGTTGCACCAGACTTCTTGTCCACATATAAATCCAACGATTTATGGAATAATTAAGTGACCGCTCCCATGAATTAAAGCATTGGTGGTAGCAGTACATCAGCAACAGCAACATCTCATTGATCTGTAGTTCTTTAAAACAGTTATTTTTGTGTAATAACATTTTACATGTTTGTTTGTTTGTTTGTTTTCTTAACCTGTTTTAGGGAATTTACATCTCTCGCATCGCAGATGGTGGAGCAGCACACAGAGACAGCACGCTGCGTGTAGGCGACAGGGTGATCTCTGTGAGTACTCCTCCTCCACACATCTTCATCCAGATTTCCTTTTTATTATGTTATGGGCCCAGATTTTCTCCTCATAATATCCTGATATCTGGACCAAACAACATATATAAAATGACTGAATAGATTCTGAGCTTCTCTCAGTTTTTGCTGAAAGTGCCTCATCTTGTGCAACGTAAAGGAAGCACTTTATATATGATACATTTGCTTTTTTATTAATCTCTCTGTTGCAACATGGATCAGACCAACACGGCTTTTACTTCACCCACGCATCAAATCCATGAGTTTTTTGAGCTGAGACATAATACTAATACAGTACTAATATTAACCCCACTCTCTCCTGGGATGTTGAATAAAACAACATTTAGCTTTCACGGCTAAAACATTCCTGCTTGGCCTCTTTTCGCTCTCCGCTCATCACACTCCAAGCTTGGCTTCGCGCTCCTGTTTCTGAATTGTGTGTTTTTATCCAGTGACATCCATCTACTGTACTTCACTGTACATCATGATGTTTGATTTGATAATGATGTTTGATATGACGGTATGCTGAATGTCAAACTGTTCCTACTTGTTGATAACTCTTCTTTTGCTTCTTTATTCAATTCCTGGTCTCTGAGAATCACAAAAAAAGCTCCCTGAATTATCCTCGTTCCTTTCTTTCTGGGTTTACTCTTCCTTTTCTTCTGGCAGTTTTTCTTTTTATTTTATGTCTTTTCGTAGACTTCCTCTTTTTTCCCCCACTTTCACCACTGTCCCCTCTGCATGCTTACTAATGCATTAAGTGCATCTCCTTGCCTGCTTGGTGGTGGGTATGGTGTTGGGTTGAATTGGGCTGAGCCTGTCGCCCCGCTGACATGGTGTTACCATCGCAGCGGCCGCGGCAGCAGACCAGCCGATGGTAAGAGCTGGTACTGTCGGGTCAGTGCTGACCTCTGCTTGTCACTTGGGACCAGAGTACAGTTTCTAAGATCGTGCATGTCTGAAAGCTACCCCCCTTTATTTAATTACAAAAACATACGTTAACAAACTAACGCTGAATTCAGGTGTGTAAGGACTTCTTTTTGCTTGCCTTTGCTGACTTAAGACCAGACATTTTGGAGAAACTAAACGCTTCCACTTGTGTTTTAAGTAAACAAAGGCAAGAAGTGGCAGGAAAGTGCTGAACTGGTTACAATAAAAGAAAGCAGACACAAGCATTTATAAGCTGACATCAGGGATTTTCATGACTTTGTTGGGGAAATAAGCTTCTGCTTGCTCGTAGAGAAGCTCTGGCAGCTTAATGTGCCTGCAGCAGCCTGCTTTCACCCCTCACCCTCTTTCCTTCTCTGTGCTTTTCCCCGTTATTCTGGATAGGTGATGGGTTCACTTTGATACAAAAAAAATAAAACTCAAATCAGATGTTACGTAGATATTAGGAAATAGTTTTGATCTTTAATGTTCGTAAAGCCCACGTGTCAGTGGCTAATGCGGCCCGTTGTCATTGGGAATGTGTTGGTGGGCTCACACCCTCCGTGGTTGGTTTTACTGTCAATCCAGATCAATGGTGTAGACATGACAGAGGCCAGGCATGACCAGGCAGTAGCGCTCCTTACCGGCACCTCCCCCACCATCGCCCTCCTGGTGGAGCGAGACCTGAATGCACCAGGAGGGTCTCCAGGTCAATCCCGGGCTCGAGCCCACTCCCCTCCACCCCCAGAGCCTTCAGATTCTCCAGACCAGGAGGAGGAAGGCCTTTCCCCTCATGGGAACCACCTGAGCCGGATGGAAGACGAGTATCCCATCGAGGTGAGAGCACTCAGACTGAATCAGGTCATTGATCCGTCGAATGGCTTTTTAGTTTTATTAGAGCATGCTGGAGAACTCTGATCAGTAGATGTAGTGTTAATGTTTCTTTATTTGGCCCCTGCCTCATCCTTGATGCTGTCCAGTTCCAGAGAAGATGGTGCATGGTATGAAGGCTTGGTCTAATTTTAATAAAGGTGTACTGTAGAGTATAATCAATAATGTGAAAAATATTGCTGTTTAACTAATAGCTGCTAGGACTCGTGAACAAAAATGTCCGTCTGTAGAAACTGGTCAATTTGTGTTTGTTTAACAGTCTCTAGACGTCGATAGATTTAGACACGATGGGTACAAAACACAGATGCTCGGAGACCTTTATTTCATTTCCACTGTTCAGCAGATTTTCTGTAGAATAATTTACTTCTGACCTGATGTTTAATTGAGTTACTTTTATTGGCAATATCCTCAAAATTTCTCACAGCAACAAATGCTCTACTTCACACTAACAGGAAGTGATTCTGATGAAGTCAGGTGGTCCTCTAGGCCTGAGCATCGTGGGAGGAAGTGACCACGCCAGTCACCCGTTTGGCATCAATGAACCTGGCGTGTTCATCTCAAAGGTACAACTCTTGTAGCTCCTTGTTTTTGCCTCTTCTTAAACATGTTGACTGTTGCCATAGTTACTCTGAGTCATGTCACGCCCTGCCTCTTCATCAGGTGATTCCCCTCGGCCTGGCTTGTCAAAGTGGATTGCGTGTCGGAGACAGAATATTAGAGGTGAACGCCATCGACCTGCGTCATGCCACGCACCAGGAAGCTGTACGCGCACTGCTGGCCAACAAGCAGGAGATCCGTATGTTAGTACGGAGGGACCCTTCACCACCTGGGATGCAGGAAATTGTGATCCATAAGCAGCCGGGGGAGAAGCTTGGCATCAGTATTCGTGGAGGGGCCAAGGGTCATGCAGGAAACCCCTTTGACCCCACGGATGAGGGCATTTTTATCTCTAAGGTACTGAAATGAAGAGCACCACAATAATAAAGACAGGCAGCTGTACTCATGTTAAAACTCTTAATGGTGCTTTGATTGGTATTCAAATAGGTGAGTTCAAGCGGTGCAGCCGCGAGAGACGGCCGACTGCAGGTTGGCATGCGCATCCTTGAGGTGAACAACCACAGCCTGCTGGGGATGACGCACACGGAGGCGGTGCGAGTGCTTCGGGCCGTTGGAGACTCCCTGGTCATGCTCGTGTGTGACGGTTTCGACCCACAAAACGTGGCTGCTGTGGAGGTGGGACAGTACGAGGAGCATATAATGAGCGTTATTTTATTATTTTTATTTTTTTTCAACTACGTATATGTGACTGTTAAACATCCATTTCCAGGCGTCTCCCGGCACCATTGCCAACCCGTTTGCAACAGGCATCGTCCGTAAGAACAGTATGGAGAGCATCTCTTCTATAGACAGAGACCTGAGCCCCGAGGAGATAGATATCATGCAAAAGGTACAATACAACAATACATTTACAACACTAAAACGACCTGTGCAGTTACGGTAAGGTATGTAATGCACTAGCTAACGTCAGTGCCATTTAAAGCATTTAACTAGACTTTTATGTGCCAGTCATCCACATACCGGGAAGTCGGCACATGAATCAAATGTTTTGTTCAGCGATTCTGTCGCACCAACACTGTGCCACCACAGCAATTTGGTGTTAGCAGGTGGAGTTTTCAACAACAGTTTCACTCACTCCAATCATGCACCACAGCACCCGGAAAGCACCAGCGCGGTTGTTTATTTTGTCTAGATTAGCTTTTGGGAGACTGCCCACTCTAAAGGAATGTACGGGCCCGTCCTTTTATTAAATGCCAGGTTCAGTTGTTCCTTCACACACATATAGATCAGTGCTGTGTTTTACTGTTTTTACTGGGCTTTTTGTAGTTTAC
Source organism: Pampus argenteus (assembly GCA_036937835.1). Classification (NCBI taxonomy): domain Eukaryota; kingdom Metazoa; phylum Chordata; class Actinopteri; order Scombriformes; family Stromateidae; genus Pampus; species Pampus argenteus. Next base: position 4,658,838 of record CM072880.1, on the reverse strand, counting down.
CAGAGCACATGAGTGAGAATCCAGCATTACTACTGTTCATAAAGGATGAACAGTAGCCATTTCGTATGATTGTAAGGATGCTAAATCTTGCTCATCTTCAGGAGTCTGAGATGGTGAGAGAGACGTCGCAGTGGGAGCGAGAAGAGATGGAGAAAGTGGTGAGTGAAACTGAAAATCTATTAGTTTTGGGAAAATAGAAGGAGGTAGAATTGTATCTGTCAGATCAGCAGATCGATGGCAATACAGCCAGACAAGAGAATTACATTTCTTACTCCATCATAGCTCAGAAAAACACGGGTGCTTCATACTACGGGGTGGAGCTTTAGAGTCAGATGCTCAGGTCGGTCTGTTATCGGGTGAATGAAGCTTCTCCTCTGCACCCTGTGTGCTTATTGTGTTTGACAGATCTACCCCTGTAATGTCCCACCTTGCATGCTGTTTCTGCTCCCATAGCTAATGAATACTTTTTAACGTGTGTGGATTCTATCCTTTCTTTCCCTTCTGATATTTTTTTTTTCTTTCTCTCATCTCTCCTTTTGATGCGTTTGGTGTGATATGAAATCATCCAATCATCCCATCATCTCCATACCACTTCCTCACTTCGCCCTCTTTAACACTGTCATTTCCTCCACTGTCTCATTTCACCTCATCGCATTTACTGTGTGGCTGTGTGGTTGGGTGTCTTCCCTTCTGTACTCTCCTCCTCCTCCTCCTCTCCTTCCTTTCTTGGTAAAGGAGCGTATGCGCTTGGAGCGTGAGGAGGCAACTCGCCTGCTAGAAGAGGAGACAGAGGTGAGACACTCCTCAACGGCAGGTCCACAGACAAAACTTCCTGTCTGTAAAATGGTGGATAGACCACAAATACCACAGCACTCCCTCCACAGTTTACCGTGTTACTCATTCCTAGCGTTTCAGGGAAAGTACAATATTATTTTTTTTTAGTTTTTCTTGTATAAATCAGTCTTGAACACATCAAACTGGATTCAAGTCCAAGTAAAACTCCAGTAAAACTTTGACCTGATGCTTATTGTATGTTAAAGCTCAGCTTAGACGTCCTCTCACCTCTGTTTCTGTAGAATATGGGCACTGGACCTTTAAAACTTGACTACAAAACGCTGGCAGCACTGCCCACCACCAGCCTGCAGAGGGTCAACAGGGTGAGTCTCTCTTCATGTTAAAGATCCAGTTTTCGTTCTCACTTCTGGCTCGTCTCCTGAGTTGTAAATTGTATTTTTGTGCGAGCCATGTTAGAGATGGCCTTCGTCGCTCAGAATAGACCTCCTCATGGAATCCCTTGTGTTTATGTCCTGGGAAACTCTGAGCTGACCAGATGCCCCTCCAGGAGCAGGAATGTTAACCTTTCGTCCATGTGCATAACCCCAAGTCAACATAACTGACTAACAACCTCAGGCTCTAAGACCAAACTCAGAGTGATGTAAGGGGATGAATAACCTGAAGACCAAGGACTGATCAAGATGTGAAGGCCAAACTCATCTGGAGAGATGCACAAAGACCCAACATTTGTACTGTAAATCAAAGAGGCTGTGGAAGAAGGACGAAAGTAAAGAGGAAGGTGGAAATATTGAGGAAGCATGATTCTCCAGACCTACAGTTTGATAATAGCGCGTGAGAGAGTTGGTGAGATGGGGGGAAGGGGACAGCTGCCCACTATCAAGCAGCCTATCCTCTGCGATATTTTAAACCTGCTCCGGCTCTGAATTGGACGGAGGCTCTTGTGTGGGCGGGTGAGGGGGCCAGACAGTTGGGGAGGGGGTCGTCTAAGAGGAGCAGACACGTGTTTCAGTTAAGAGTTCCCAGAGTCCTTGGAGGAGTTACTGTAAGTGGACACACAGGACAGTCCAGCTACCATCCTACAGTAAGTAGAAAGGTAGAGAAGAAGACTTTAACCTTTTTTCATTTGTTTCTTTCCTCTCTCACTTCCTCTTTTGTTGAACTTGTCTCTGCTTCAGTCATTGATTCCTGTGTTTTAATTTCCCGTCACACTTTTTTGTTTTTGATCTAGTCGTATGTCGTTAGGTGCCACGTTGAGGATTTTATTTTGACTTAGTTGTTCGTTCGTTCGTCATTCTCACCTAAATACATGTTTTTGAATAATATCTAACAATTAGGGACAAATATTTCTTCTTCTTATTACCAGTTGAGTAACATTGCTGTTTAAAATGAGCCTGAACCTCTGTTGGATCTACATATCAGATGCTGCTGTGTCCTACTTGTAGATCGCTGGCTTGTTAAAGTGTAGAAGAATTGAACCTACATATCACAGGCAGCTGTTCATAGTTTGTTCATTAGTGCTCCAGAACATCACAATGACCCTTTTGAAGCTGCCTGTAATTTGTTATCTAATGTTAAAGCCTAAAACTAAAAACGGTTCTTGTTGAAAATGATGGTTTAGGAGCTGATAAATCCAAACTAAAGTAGTGTGAAAAGATCTAAGTCTGTGTCTGTCATGTATTACCATTACATGTGAGTCACAGAGCTGATCTTCTCAAATCTAAATATTTGAACTGAGTGTAAAAGTGTGTTAAAGGTCCGTTCATTGTTACTGTTTGCTACCGTTTAATCATCTAATTCCAGTAACAGTTTGGCTGAAAGTGCAACTAGTATTTTCTATGTGTTCAAATCAAACCCGACTACAACCATCTACTATACGAGTATAAAGTATTCAGTTCTCGGTGCCTTTGACCTGCACTTCTTCCCCCCTTCAGACACGCTGGTGAGCGAGCTGCCTCGCTTCCCTCTCTCACACACCAAAAACCTCCCAGCTGTCCCTCACAGTCTGCGTCGGTGCCAAAAGGACGCTGGTTCACATTCCAGCCCAGTGACCCTCATCCCACCACCGACACTTATAGTCAGCACGTACGGAGCCGCATTGCTGCCTCACAATGCGTGTATTCTTAGGCCGGCTATTTTATTACCACACATGTCAAGGTCACATCCGATAAATGCTGAAGCCGCTCGTATAGTTAGTTAGTTTAACTATTTTTAGGCGTTTTTTTGGGTGTGTTGAAACATGACACTGTATCAGGTGTCTCTTCTGTTACATGAGTTGAGGTAAACATCACATATTTCTCGTGCAGTGATATCAGCAGACTTCTCTGTTAAGTACGGTAGAAGGTGAAGGTGCCCGAATGTCTCCCTGCTCTGATAATATGGTTATTTAAGGCTGGGCTGCAGTAATGTGACCATTACTCTTGCAACACACACAGTTAACAAGTCATGAATGATGAGCGCTGAGAAACTTATCTTAAAGGCTTCTGGTTGAGTGATGTGAGTAACTGTCTTTAGCAGCTAAAGGCTTGTGTGTCACATGTCTATTCTTAGAACCACATAGTAAGACGCGCTGTAGGAGAATTTCTCTTCTTCTTCTTCTCATCTTGTTTCAGATTTCAGTAGATTTTGGTTCCATGTTTTCTTGCTGTATTTGTTTCAAATTGAACCCAAACAGTGTGAAGATAAAACAACCTTCATTTGTAGATTTTTTTCCTCCTTAAAGGATAATTCCAGTTTATTACAATTATTAAGTTTGGCCATTGTTTCCATTGTTCTTGGAGAAAAACAGCACATTGCTGGATGATGCGGTGGCGTCAAAGCACTGCTAACATTAACATTTTTTTCATGCAGACCTAACGTCAGTCTGAACACCCCCGTAGTCGTAAGTTACCGTTTCCCCGTCTGATATTATCATTCCAGATCATTGTAATTTGCTAATCGTTGTATCAAACCTGAAACACCTTTGAATGTTCCTAGTTAAAACCAGACTTACTCAGCGTTTTCCACCAGCGATGGGTTCCCTTTGTGTCCCCTGTCTTTCCTCTTTTATTTCATCAGTTTACTGTATGTGTGCTCCCTCTTTCCTTTGCTCCTGTTCAGTTCTCTACTTCTGTAAATCTGACCGCTCCCATGGAGGCCCCCCTGCAGGCCCAGTACGGAGCCTCATTAGAGCCCCTGGGCTTCGGCTTAGGCCACCCCACGAATCCCCTCAGCCACACGGACCCTGAGTCCTGCCCCAGTCTGATCACAGAGCACGATTATCTCCGTGGATCCCAGTTCGCTCCTAATGGAATCTCCACCACCGACGACAGTGCTGGCTCATCAACAACTATTGATTCAACGTTTGTTCCTGAAGAGGAGGAATGCATGGTGGACTCTCAGCCTATCTGCTTCAAAGAGAACCCGTTCCTGGTGGCTAATCGCAGAGGAAAGGGTCTCCCTCCTGCAGAACGGATCCTGTCAGGGCCTCCTGTGGGCTACGGGAAACAAGGCCAACTGCAGCCCTGGTTGTTCAGCAAGGCAAGCCGCCTGCCTGAGTGTGGTTTGGAGGCAGCATGGTGTGTTACTGCACACAGTTTGTTGTGTTTCTCACTTATTTCCCTTGAACAGGGTCACAGAGGATTTCTTCTAACACTGATCACAAGAATTGTCTTTTTCTTTTTCACATTACATTTGCCATTTAGCTGCTGTTTACCAAACCACTAAAGAGTAACAAACAGTGCTATCTTTGGTGTGGTTGGCCGAATTTGGAATCAAATTATCAAACTTGGCTCCTCAAGAAGGATTCCTAGGGTAAAAAGCATTGTTCTCTAAGGAAAGATGTTTTATTAATGTCAGTCTAACAACCAGCTGAACTGGTGCATGATTTGCTGTGAGCACGGAGCTTGTAGCACCATGTGAGGTATTCAGGCACATACTTGGTCAGGACTGACTGGAATGTGTGTCCCAACAGCTGCGGGGGAGGTCAAAAGTCATGAAGGAACATGGCCTGCAAAACGCAGGAGCTTCTCGTTGGTTGAATTTACTAGAGAATCAGCTCACCACAGGACTAACCAGTGAAATGTGTTTCCCTTGCCTCTGTGTCACTACAGTGTGCTGGGTGAAAGTAAGAGTTGTTGTTAAGTGTGTTTTTGGTGTTTGTTTTTCCAGGCGCCTTCCTCTGATTACACCAGGACTGAGAGCCCAATCAGAGAAGCACCTTACTCTCCCACAATCCAACCGGTGAGCAGCTTTAGCACCCTGCACTCCTCCAGCTTTATCCATCATCTGCTTTCATATCATATCTTTATTATCTCCTTTTCCATGAGTCGCTTTGTAGCTCTTTAGAAATTATTTTACAGTTTACCCTTTTGACCTTTCCTCCCACCCGTAGCCCAGTGACCATTCTTCCAACAGCTCTGTGTGTGCTGGCAGGGAGACCCGCTTTGTAAGTGGGTCTTGTCGCCCTCTGCTCTGGCCTGGATTTTTTTTTTTATCTGTTAGCACATGCTTCGCTACTGTGAGCCCCGTATGTGTTAATAAAACATATCATGTCTGCCACAGTTGTACCTGTCTGAAAAGCATGGCCAGCTGATCAGTGATGCTTTACCTCATGCAGGCCGAATGTGTGTTGAAGATCTAGATTATCTGACTGATTGTCCTTCATGTTTCTACTTACAACAGAGGCTTAATATTCTTTTAATATTCTTTTTAAACATATTACCAAGTTTAATATGTTGTATATACTTTACAAGAGAACATAAAAGTCCACAATTAGTCCTCAGATTGGCTCGAGGTGTTTGACCGTGTCTTTACTCAGCCTGGCATCGTCACATAGAAGCTTCCACAGTTCAAAGTAGTGACTGTGTGCACGTCAAGTGGAAGGTACCACTACACGCTTTCAGTGTTGTTGTATCATTTTTCATTCATTTTATTTATTTTTCACAGGCAAGCATTCATTACACCTCCACTCCCAATGCCAAGGACAACTCGCCATCATCCGTGAGTGTCTGTGGAAATGTTAAGAAAATAAAAGGAATTTGAGCTGATTGCACTAGTTTATCTGTCAGCCCAATCAATATATTGACATTTTAGTATATCTTTATCAGTAACAGCTGTGGTTTTCCTACTGTGGCCTGTTAAAATGTCTGCAGTGTAAAAGACTGCATGTGTCACCATGAAAGAGTTTCAGTCTCATGATCCAGCGTCAAAAGAGACTTTTGTTTAGAAATTCAAAAATCCATAGACAAATAATCTGACTGGTAATTTACACTCTGGTTAACTTTCACTTTAATCTGTCGTTGGTTTTCTCTTCAGACACGACCAGGTGCCATCCAGCCAGTCGGGCGGGTGCGGCCGAGTACCTCCCCGGCCACTCCGGACAGCCACAGCCCCAACCCCTTCCAGCATGGCCCTTCCCCCTTCAACTCCCAGACCTCTGTAAGACCCCTCACCACCACGTAGGGCTGATCTCTGGCTGTTCTCAGCTCTGTGCCGTCTGCACCTTTTCAAAACACTCAAACAGTGTCCAACAGCAGTACAGCAGAGATACAGAAAATTATGGCACAAGAATGATTTTTGTTTCTAAATGAGGCTACAACCAAAGAAAGGAAGACTTTGAGTATTAATGTACGGGGGGCAGCTGAGTCTGTGCAGGCGCTGCTGTCAGGGACCTGCAGGCACACCTGAAGGTCAATCTGTGTTTGGAGCATCCAGACCAACTCTGAGCTCCTGGATCATTTCTCATATTTGCAACTTCCTGAAATGTTCCTCTCATTTCTTGTTTTGGCAAGCAGTATAACTGATTTGGTAAATAATGAAGAAGCTATGGTTTCATCTCATGTCTTCCTGATTGTTTCACTAAGGTGCTCATATAGAAAGTCTTGTCATGGCTTTGAACTTTCCAAGCCCTACTGTCTGTCTTTCTCTGGCATACATCCCCCTCTCTCACCTGTAACCAGCCGCCATGCTGTTCACCTGTTCTCCTCCACGTTCTTCTTCAACTTTGCTGCGTTTTGTTTTTTCATCGTCTACCCTCTCCTCCATGTCTCTGTTTGTCTGTCCTCCCCACCCACCTTACCTTACCATATGGACCTCCCCTACCTTCCATGCCCCTCCCCCTGCAGCCTCGCGCCCCCTCCCCTACCTCGCCTGACGAGTTCCCCATGAATGTCAAGCAGGCATACAAGGCGTTTGCCGCCGTGCCTCGCTCACTGGCAGTGCTGGAGCCGCCGCAGGTAGGCCGTGCTGCCCGGACTCGCCCGGGTCACAACAACAAAGCATGCCGTGCTGATTGGTTGGTCTCGCCCCGTCCCCCCCCCTCCTCCTGACTGGAGCAGGCTGTCCTAAACGGAGCCTGCACCGTGTCGGGGGGCCTGTGACGTGCTGTGACGTGTGGAATGCGTTCATCGTTGGTTTTGTACTCCAGTGCCATCATCTGTCACTTGGTGTTGACTCTTTCCATTCATCCATCCATGTGTGGCTCGTGTACTAATATTCAGTCCCCTTGTTCTATATTAAATCCCAGCTGCTAATGACTCTGCCTGCTCGGTATCTCTGTCTTTGTCAAGAATCTCCTTTATTTTACTAACACACTTATTTCCTGCTCTGCTCTACAGGACCTATATGGTGTGAAGAACAATTTCTACCCAAAGCAACCTTCTCCTTCTCCAGAGGTGAGTAAACAGTCTGAAATATGAAGCACAGCTCTCTGTAGTACCATACCGGATATTCCGTTTGCAAAAATGGGGATTGTATTATATTCAGGAGCTACACATTTCCAAGTTCACAAGTGTTTAGGAAGCTAGTCGCAACCTACGGAAGTTTCTGACAGCTCGAGTAATGTGTTTAACTGCCATGAAGTCAAGCTGTCTGAATCTGCTCAAGTCTGCTGCGGTGACTAAACGAACACTCGCTGGCTTTTAGCCATCTTAGACCGTCTGGTGACAACCTATGTGGCTTTTTCAGCCTGAGTTGAACAACGAGGTGTTTGATGATGACATAGAGGATGAGGAGGGAGCTGGCACGGGTGTGACCGGCAAGGTCTCGCCCCGGCCCTCCCTCTCACCTGACCGTCGGGAGTATATGAGCCTGGCAGCAGTGCCACGCCTCTCCAGGCCGTCTGTGGAACTGCAGGTACCCACCGCCTCCACCGCAGCTAGCGCAGCCCTGTCCTTCATCTGGGCTGCAGCGTGCTTGGCTTGACTGGGGGTGGTGTCTCTGCTTCCTGAGGCTGGGAGACGTCCCTGCTACCGATTGATTGACCTTAAATCTGCTAAACGGTGCTGGGCTCTTTTTATTTTATTTTATTTTTTTCGTTTTGCTTTTTTTTCCTGTTGCTTGGTCTGTGACACTTTTATCCCCTGGCATATCTTCGATCGTCTTCCCCACTTCTTGCAAAACATTTCTGCAGAAGCAGCTGTACCAATGTAAATAGCAATAAAAAAATCTACATCCTTTCTCTTTGCTGACTTCCCTTCCTGTCTTGACTGTGTAATTTGCAAATAATTAGTGCAATGATCCCACCACTCTTTATTATTCGTCATACTTATTCTGCCTTTATTTGCCTTGTAACCCCACAGAGTCCTTCACCTGGCGGTAAGGACAGCCCAGAGCAGCGCTCGTTCAGGGACAGACAGAAGTACTTTGAGATTGACGTGAAGCAGCAGACACCAGAAAAGCCCAAACCTCGAGTCTCCCTCGTAGGAGAGGATGACCTCAAGAAAATGAGGGAGGAGGAAGGTTGGTTTTCATTGTACATCTGTGAACATCCCTTGTCGATAACCAAGAAATATTTAAATTTACAAACCCATTTATTCATCTCAACGCAGAGAGAAAGTTTGAGCAGCGGGCACGGGAGTACCTGCTGGACGAAGATGAGGAGGACGAGGAGGAGGACATCACTAAGCAGATGGCGCAGATGAAGGCCACAGGCAAGGTGCTGCTGGACGGGGTGGAGTACAAAGTGGAGCCAGCATCCACCCCATCCCGGCACTGCTCCACACCACCGAGCTACAACGTCACACCGCCCAGCTACTGTGGCAGCTCAGGGTACACATTTACAGAAAGTTAAAGCTTTTTATGTTGTCGCTTTTAATTTCTTCAGCTCGTTGACAGTTAATTGTTCTACTTGTAGGCCTTCATCCGTCGATGGTAAAGGAGACTCTCAGAGGAATTCACTAGAGGACAGCTTCAGGCTGGAGCAGCGGCCTAACTCCATGACTGGGTAATGACATGGCACAGTATTAAATCGGTGAATATCAGTGTTGTTTTTATTACAGTAGTCATCACTGTTCTTTGTGGTTCATGTCAGTCTGATCCCAGTGTATCCCGGGGAGACAACGGCTCCCATCCGCACAGCAAAAGCAGAGCGCAGACATCAGGAGAGGCTGCGCATGCAGAGCCCTGAACTGTCTGTGGCCCCTGACAAGGACCTGTCCCCTGCTGAGAAACGAGCTCTGGAGGCAGAGAAGAGAGCAATGTGGAGAGCAGCACGGTAAATATAACACCGTTTTACACATGCGGACGAGGAAGAAAAATAGTTTTGGGTCTTTTTATGCAAACAGTTCCACTTGCTGGAATATTGATATTACTTCAAGGAGGGACAATCAGGGACATTTAATTTCAAGGCTGTGACACATGGCATCTCTCAACACTAATCTGAATATTTCCCACTGCTTGTGTGGGAAGCAGGAAGAGAAGGGAAAAGGTTTGTTTTCCTTGATCAACATGACTTTACACGACTGCATTGGCAGACAGACACATACGGACACGAGGAGAGAAGCAAATGATATGAGCAAAGAAATCGATTTGTCATATCAGGGTATTTTCTTTAACAATTCTGCGTACATACATTAATTACTGGATGCTTGTAATGTTGCTGTTAATCGAAAGGTTTGAGCTTAAAGTTAAAGAGTAAAATATTAAGAGAGGGTTAGTGACACTTGATCAACAACAAGGTTCAGTTTACCTACAAGCTGTCAAAGCCAAGAGTAATGTTGATTCTGTGTTGTGACACCACCATCCTGCGTACGTACGGTTAGTCCATCTTTTCTCTATTTTAATGACCGATCTTATTTATTATTCCTGGCTCTCCTAATTGTGTTGGTGTTTTACCTTCCATTCTTTGGTTTTCTTCTTTTTTTCTGTATGCCTTTCCTTCCTGCCTTCCTCTCCTCCTACATCCTGGTATACTTCTCCTCATCCCACTCCCTCCTCCTCTCTTTCACCCCCTCCCTGCTCCTTCCCCCTGGCCTCGTGGGGCACAGGCCCTCTGGCCTAGAGGAGGATGTTAAGCAGTATGAGCAGGACCTGGCTAAGAGGCTCTACCAGGCCCGAGTGAGGGCATCTCAGGGCACGGCCGCGGCCCCCCAGCCCCCCACCTCCTCTACCTCCTCCTCTGCAGCCTCCCAGCTCAGGTCTGCTCCTCGGCCCCAGCCACCAGGGCCAGACGCACGGCATCATGGGGTGTGCTGGGGTGCTTTGGTGTTGGGGTATTTTGCTAGAGGCCGAGTACTGAAAGGTCCAAGCAAGCACTCGCAGCAACACTGCAACAGTGCTTCCACTGCCTTTCTACTGTTGTCTTGCTTCTGCACGTCTTTGCTGTTTCCATCTCTAGCTTCTTCTGGTTCCCTCTCTTTTCTCTGTCTTGTCTCCCCACCTCTCTGCAGCACTTTTCATTTTTATTTGTGCCTTGCTGTTCTCTTGATTTTCACAGTTATTTGTACTAACACGCAGCCCGCAGTAAGTTTGCAAAAGCTATTTGTGAGTCAAGGGTAAGCCTACTAGCAGTAGGTAGTCCTTTTCCTGGAATGCCTCCTTTTTATATCGTGCAATAAAATTAAACTCATTGTTCGTCACAGCAAACCAGGACAAGGAGCACCCAAAATTAGTAGCGACTGACACTACCCCACCCATAGCGGTGTGTGGCTCTGTCAGTCTTTGCCTTTTTATTTCCTCTTTCTTTCTTTTTTTTCCTTGTTTTTTAGTCTGATTGTGGTTGTTCCTCTTGTAGAATGAAGTCTCTGGAGCAGGATGCACTGAAAGCTCAGATGGTCATTGCCAAGTCTCGGGATGGGAAGAAGCGTGGAACGCTAGACCAGCTGGCAGAGTCGCCCTCGCCTGCTCCTACACCCTCTCCCACCCCTATGGAAGGTAGAACGGACACTTAATCATTATGACAACCAGCAGAAGCACTGGACTTATTATATTACAACAATAATAAATACCAAAAGAAACAAGATTTTCTGTTTCCTTATCCCTCTTTCTGTTCTAACGACAGAGTTGAGTCCTCGAGGAGTAACCTCACCGGGCAGGCTGGTAAGCGCTAAACCTTTTGTTTCTTCATTTTCTGCCATTTGTGAAAGTGTGAACATAAATCAAATATTCAAACAAAGATGTAACACTGACAGTTTGATTTAAGGAGCTTTATCTGTGAAAGAAAACAGCAGTCTTTTTCACAAGAGAAGTAAAAAAGTAGATTTGCTTTAAAACACATTCATCCATCATCTTGCTCATTGTCACTCTGGCCAATCAAAGCTGAGAACACACACTGCTTCCTCATCACATGCCACAACTGGCTGTTTGAATCACCCATTAGCCTTGGCCTCCTACCTCTCTCCCTTTTCCATTTCCTCATCCCCTTCCCTCTCATCTCCTTTATTCTCCCCCCTCTGTCCTCGTCTTTCTCTTTTCTTTCTCCCTCCACCTCTGCTCATTCTGTTTGCTATCCTTCTAGTCCCTGTCGTCAAAGAAGTTTGACTACCGACAGTTTGCTGCCATTCCTTCTTCCAAACCCGTATACGACATCCAGGTATTGGCTGCATGCTGAGCTCCCGGGGCCTAGGTCGTCTCCCCTCCTCTGGCTTTCCCTGCTGCCTCTCCCCTCTAGTTCTCTGTTAATCAAGAGGCGTCAGAGCGACTGCAGTCTAGGTTTTGGCTTTGTGGTTGATCAGTTCTTCCTCCTCTGCACTATAGTGGTGTGGCTCACTAATTCTCACTTGCATAATGAGGAGATTGTTACTAAAAATAAATGACACACCAAATCAGCCCTGGGTCTTCCTCCCTCTCGTTCTGCACCCCTTCTTTTCATTTAACACAATTGTAAGAGCATCTTTAGCAGTAACCATTCACACTCATCTATCTCTCAGCGAACTAATCAGTCACCGACAGTAACACTCACTGGCTGCACAGATGCAGAAAGATATTCAGTCCTACTAACCATAGTTGGTTCCAGGGGAAAAGGGCCACACAGATTCTGCATCTCATCCAGTCTCACATTTACTTCCATCAGTTGTCCTGTTACACACATGGGTTGCATATCAGTCTCCATAAGCTTTCCTCCCATGCTCAGGGTTTTGAAACACTGATCTGCACTACGGGTCTTTTCATTGTTCTTATGAGGGTAATAGTTTTGTGTAGGTCTGTGTTTACAGTGTCTCGGTGTGGGGGGAAGAGATGGGAGGGGAAGCAGGAGAATCCTTGAGTGGTGCTGGGGTGACCAGAGCTTGTTTGAATGTAGTCTTTTATTCTCTGGGTCCAGTATCTGTGTTTGTCTGCTCCTCTCAGTGGAGTATCTTGTGGTTTGGTTAATGGACAGTGACTTCCTCCCTTTTTGGTGGGTGTAATTTAATTGACATTGCTGTATGTAATTGTGTTGGTATTGTGTTTGTTTCCTGCACATGAACAACACAGGTAGTGTTTAAAGCTGTATGTTGTTGTCAGTAAGGAGGCTATGAGGTCACATTATTGCAGCATTACTGTGGTTATATAGTAAGTAATAAATGCAAACATGTACAAAAGTTAAAACGATTATGAAAGAGAGAAATTATAAAGTGTGTGTGTGTGTGCGTGCGAGAGTGCGTGCGTGCGTGTTTGTGCGCTGTACCATCCACACACAGAAAACATACTGCTTGGTTGTTCCGTTGTGCCTTGGTGACTCTTGTTGGTTACTGTTCTGTTTGCTGTCTCTTTGTGAATGTGCCAAATTTATACATCAAACCCCAGAACTGATGACCTAACTTTACTTCCCTTTCCTTTAACATGCCAGTCTCTCCTGGGCGAGTAGTCAAGTAGAGCTACTCTGGCTTTTGTGGTTCTGACAGATTGGGAGCTGCCTGCTGATCCGGCAGTGAGCAGCTGACACGTGGCTTCAGTCTCCCTTACTGCCAGCTCCACTTCTCACCTAGTGAAGGCTTCCTGGGGATGCAGGTTACTAACATGATCCCTGCTGCTCTGTTACTCACTGTCTCCTGTTTTTCTTCCAGTCGCCTGATGCAGTCGACGACATGCAGTTCATCGACGACAGCTCCAGCAATCCAGGTGAGTACTGGAGCTATTACAGTGTGGATGAAAACAGGCTTGGTGAGAAGAAATAATGAGAAGAATTTATTACACAATCTTCTTCTATCCTCTTTGATTTAGGCGACTACCTGGGATAAGCTGCCCCTATTGGTAGGATCCTGTATGCATGTGTTTGTGATTGTACAGCTGAATATGTATGGAAATGTGAGAAGAGTGTGTGTCGGTGTGTTATGTGGCTCTGGCATTGAGCAGGGTGTGTCTACCTGGGTGTGCTTCGCCTGCTGCTGTCAGTCAGATATGAAGCAGCTGATGAGACCAGAGTAAAATAGAAACTTAAGTGCTGTGTCTAAACTAATCCTCTCACACTAACTAAGAGGTCAGACTGTGCATGAATTTGTTTTACATGAAGTGTTGAATTGAAGTGAACACAATGAACTAGATTATTAACTAATCAGACAATGTGTTTACATGCACTGTAGTAACATGTAATCAGATTTTTGTCCAACCCAAACCATATTTAGAACCATTACTTATCTTAAGCTGTAGTGAAATAATACGCTGCTTGCAAATGTTTTTGTTTCTTTTATTTTTGGGAGTGTGTGTGTATAGGAAGGCTGATGAATGTGTCTGAAATTTGACAGATAAGTATCAGTGGTGAGATATACAGGAGTAACTTTGTGTCGTCTTGGTTTTAAAACAGATTTTGGGTGGAATTACTTTAAATTGAAGAATACATTGCTGAGTGTTTCTTTTCTGGCACAGCGATACTCCCCGCCCCTTTTTTTTTTTCTTTCTCTTTTTGTGCGACACATTACATACATGTAAAAAGTCAGATTACTGGAGAAAGTTGACTGAAACTCTGTCACATTAGTGCACGTAAAACACTGAGTGACTTAATTAGTATTGATTCTTTGAGTTTGAACACAGTCTACTGAGGTGGCTTGTTTGAACATGCAGTCGCTGGTGCTACAGATTTCTGCTTAACTCTTTAGCTCCTGCTTGTTTCCTCCTGCTGAATGTTGGGCCTTCTCTCGCAGGTTTAAGGGATCCATCTGCTTCCCCGTCAGTCAAACAGGATTTTTCTGTCCAGTCGCTTTAATTTCTGTTCCTCTCTACAACTGGCTTCAAGTGAAGAGACACTAAATCGGATCAACTGGGATGTTTCGTCGTGACTGAAGGTTTTCTGTCTCTTTCGTTTCTATTTAGGGCTCGCTGCAAACCCTGTGGTCGAGGTTCCCACCCCGCTGCCTGCCACCTCAGCCCTGGAGGAGATGGCGCTGTACAGCAACAAACGCAAACTGAGGCAGGGTCGCCGCAGCCTGGAAACCGCTGTGCCCACGTAACACCTCACACTGAGAGAATGGATCCGAAGACAAAATGCGAACACACACACACTTACATATACTGTGGGACACTGGCAAACACACAGATGCATCCACAGGAGGTGCAGGGTCACTAAACACTACACACAGTGTCAGTAGAGCGAGAGTTACTCTCCCATATATAACCACTGCAGACTATAAAGCTGATAGTCGCCACACATACATTCACTTATATCCTGCGTGCCAGTCTTGCCTTTACAGTCTGTGGATGAGTTGGTGAGGAGACGAGGCAAGAACGCGCTAGTGTGGTTAGTTAGGATTACAACTTACCATTGTCTTTTGTGTGTTGTACACTCGGTTTGCCTATTAGAAGCTGATCTATTTTAACAAGGTGGCCGACGTTTTTAGGTTTTTTTTATTATTATTTTTGCACCTCCTGATTTTGCTGTTCAAAAAAAGAAAAGAAAAAAAAAGAAAAAAACATACTGGAAGAGAAAAGAAATGGGTAATAGCTGTACTAACTTGATGAATGATATTTTAGGCTTTCAGTGATTAGATTGTAAAATGTCAGGGGCTTTTGAGACAGGAGTGTAAATATTAATTGAGGAGGGAACATTCTGCTACCTTCACAGTCACAAATTGTGGAGAGCTTTAAAAACAAGAAAAACAATTGTTTTTGCACTGCCATTGATCAGCTTTTAAGAACATATATCTTAATAATTTATTGTTTTTATTGTTTTACTCAAATTGAAGGGCCTCTATTTTACATGGTTTTAACCAATCCAGTCCTTTTGAGTACAGGGAGGATGACCGATACTTATCATAATTTATCATTAATCATTATCATTTATCATCAAAACTCTTAGTCAATGAATTGCATTTCACTTCTTATCACTTAGTGTACTTTTTAACTTTATATACCCTTCTGAAGTCACCAGGGGTTTTTAAGGCAAACATATCCTGTTTAGATTGCTTGAACAAGGTCTGACTGATTCACATCACACATCGCACCATAAATGTTGTGTTCAAGTGAGCATCTATCCAGATTTATTGATTGTGTACACTGGAGGCAGCAGCAAGCAGTTCTACTCAACACTTTCAGAATATTGAGCATCAACGTTTGGGAATATGCATTTTAAGCATCATTTATCAATTAATGGTACTTACCCTGCCCTTATTAGGGTAATTTTTGTTCTTATATTTTATCAATGTGAACCATTTATTTCTATCCTTGCATTTATCTGGACGTATTCCAGAGTGACGTGAAGGTAGCAGGTGTTGTATTTTTCTGTCTATGGTTAATTTAAATCTGATGCCACTGAAAAATCATTTATTATTGTGTGAATAATGTATAAATACTGAGAGGAAAGCAAACTTTGGGTGTGAAACTGAGCCAGTCTTGACCTCGACCAAGCAAGCGTCTGGACTGCTGATGCATCTGGGTTTGGACAGGCTTGGTGCTGGGATGCTCTCTGCATGTATATTGGTTTGTTAATGGGAGAGCTGAGAGAGGCAGAACCGATTTTAAAATCCCTCTCAAGACATCTATCTCATTCAGACATTCAGTTTATTGCTCGACAAGCTGTCAGTTTATGTATCTGGCAGGTATTTTTGCAGAATCACAGCATAGTAGCATTCGTGTTAATTTAATGTAGGGTCTTCTAATTATAGCTTTCCATGTTGCGCTCACTGACTGAAATTCAGTTTGTTTGATAACATTTGCAATGGCTGATCTCTCTTTTTTTTGTAACTTGCAGTAGGTAAATCTTTTTTCAGATGGGTTTCACTACATTATTAATGCAGTGTTTTTGTGTTGTTCTGTTGTCTTGAGTTCTCTTTGGGGGCTATTACTTGCAAATAGGTTGGAGGGAAAGGGTCAGAAGTCCTAGAGTCAAGGGGTAGAGCTCATACAAGACTGTAACTAGTGAATTTGTACAACCAAAGAAGTCTATTTTGTGGTTCAGGAATAATAAATTTTACTTTTCATTTAAGAAGCTGATTCATTGTGTGATGTCTTTTTTTGGCTTAATTAATGGACAAACATTACACACAACACATTATACAAATTACATGTAGAAAAGCAAGTAAAGAAAACAGGAGATGTACAAAAAGAAATGAGTATGTAAATTACACTTAATCACATTACACTTGTAGAAGTGACTTCTCTTACGTAACAGGCAGAATAGGAGGGAGGCTTCTCTGTCTGGACCCAGCAGACATGTTCCTCTGTGCTGGAGTAAAGGACAGCCCTCTGCTATTAATCTGTTGAGACAGAAAAATCAAAGGTTTCATTTTTAACATCCTTAACTCTCCTTGCAGAGGATGGGAAGTGAGACATGGGTTGTTCATCAATGCTGACACTGACCCGTTTCTGTGTTCTGTAGCGGGCGTTGTAGAAAGACTCAGCACTGGGCTCAAACTCCAGCTGCTCCAAACACTGCTGGCCATCTTCCTAAGAACATCAGGGAATCGGAGAACTCATTGCTACATTACTCCAAAGTTCTCCACTAAATGTCAAACACAAAAGCTTTATTGTCACAACTGTATAATTTAGCCTGCAGCTGTGCTTTTTCTTCAGGTCCATTGTTGGCTTTATGGAATACTTTACAGAGACATTATTTAGCGTCTATGTGAGAGATGCATCGTTTGCCAAGTAATAATGACAATGCTTATTATATACAGTATGTGTAATGTCAGCTTACCTGTGCAATGGTCTTGTCCAAATTTATATCCAGCTCCTCCACAGGTGAGAGGAAAGACTTTTTATACCAATCCTCAAATTCTGGAAAACACACAGGATTTCTTTCTTTTTTAGCCAAAAAAAAACTACATTTTAGGTATAGGTTTTAAATTTTACTTGGAAAGCAGCAACTACAAAATATTGCGAACTGACCAGAGAGAAGGCGCAGCCGGCATTGGTCCACAAGGTGTTGACAGTAGTTGACCTCTGCCTTGATGTCACACAGCACCTTGTATCTCTGCCGGTAGTTGGCCTTCAGCTCTCTGAGCTGCAACAATAATGTGGCATCTGGTTCCTCCTCCATACTGAAATACTGACCTTCATAGAAAAACAAAAAACATTTTAACCTCAGGCAATACAAATCTACACTGTGCAGACACAAAAACTCAAATCATTATACATTTCATTCAGGGTTTTCAAAGATATCTTGCAATACTTTTTTGAACACATTGGTTTAATCACAAAACATTTTGTGCAGGAGCTAAGATGATCCACTCATGACATCATTGTTGTTGTTTTTTTTCAAATCAAATGTCTTGCTAACACAAACATGTTACATGTGAAGTACCTTGGCCTCCTCCGATATCCATGTGTTGCTGAATGGTTGCTGTGGTGCAGTCGATCTGTCTCTTGACAGAGTTGACCTCCTCAGTGAGCTGCAGAAGAAGACTGCGGCGCTCCAGCAGCATGGTCTTGTTCTCCTTAAGGATACAGTTAATGTGGCTGCCTTGCCCAATCTTAAAATCCTCAAAGGCTTCTGCTTTGGGTGGAGGAGAGCTGTTCAGAGACGACAAACCTGTGAGTAATCAGGGCCGTAAAACACCACCATCTATTACAGTGTAATAGATGGACTAATATAACACATACTGAGCATGTCGCGGGTCATTGGCTGGTGGCGGTGACTCCTGCGTGTCCTGACTCTCAGTGTCTGCTTCCTGTGACTCCTGCTCTCTCTCAGACGTCTGGACGGGGTTCAGTTTCGATTTGGACGAGCTCTCCAAGTGCTTTCTTGAAACCGGACTCCCTTCTCCTTGTCTCTTGTTTTGGCTGGATAATCACACTGTGCCATTATAATAACTATACCAATACAATTATCTTGAGATTACAATATAAATCAATGCATAATCAATAAAGCAGGTGTTTGCCTGGTTACATATTGACCTCATCAGGAGCTGTTTATGTGTACAACTATTAAATTCTGTGTTTTCTTACGTGAATATAGGGTTCTGTCTGAAAATAATCACTCACCTGTGTTTCTCCCTGGACTTCTTAGTTTTGGCTTTGGTTGAACTTGGGGAAGCCACCCTGAAGCTGCTGGCCTTCACATCCTCGGTGCTGCTTCTGGTGTCCTTAAGAGTTTACAAAACAACATCCAGTCAAAGCTCAGTCGCGTATAATTGTTCATTAAACAGGCTGTCACTGGTAATAATAGAAATATAGAATTTAAATATTATATCCATGAGGCCAACATCACTGTGACTCAGATGTTGACTGACCTTGGTTGAGTCTGTGTTTGCACTTTGGTCCACCAGGTTGTAGGTCTGGCATAGCTGCGCCTTCACCTTCCGCTCCTGTTCACTGTTAAAACACAGCACATAAACATATTTAACCAATTTCTATTAAATAAAATGAGAAATCATTTGAAAAGAAGAAATTACAATCAGGGGAACATTCACTCTGTATTCTCAACTACAGATTTCTAAACTAAACAAATACTCACTGCACAGCAAGTCTGAACTGAGCGAACACTGCTTGGACCTGCCCGATACTCACGATCTGTAATCACATGTCATACAGAGAGTGAGAACAGAGATGGAGCCAAAGTTTAGTATGTAAGAGAAAATATGAACAGCTGTGTTCTTTGTGATGTCCTCACACTGATTTCCTTCAGACTTCCATCGAGGTAACTCTGAACCTGGCTGTGAATTTCAGCCAGCTGGGCTTCAGTTAACGGCTCGTATGTGATGCTCGGACGGTTCACCTGGATGAAGAAGGGTGAACAGAGGGCCTTTAAATTCTTATATGAAGGCATTATCTTGTACTTTGTCATACCCTGTCAGTCACATATTTTATACATATTTCATATTCAACAGGTCAAATGACAATATTTAAAAGAAAAACTTTCATTATAGGTTAAATATCTTCACACTTTTAACACTAAGTGGAGATAAACAAAATCTGCAAGCTATAAAAGTGAAATGCTCTTTTCCTCGTCAGCACTACTCACCAGCGTGTTGTAGATGGAAAGTTCCTCTTTCAGCCTCTGGACTTCCTTCTGAAGTTTCTTGATCTGAATCTAAACACAGAGGTGAATTTAATGAGATCACAGACAGCACAGCACAATACAGACAAAGCTAATACGTATTTTACCCATGTATTACCTCGTTTGTGTCATATTGGTTGGTATGTGTTATGATGTGAACTCACTGCTGGATCCGTGTGTTCATTAACAGCAGGGACAGTCTGGACACATTTCATTCTGCTGGCAAAACGCAGAGTAGAGAGCTGCAAAGAATATTAAATTATCATCCAGAGCTGAAGTGAGACAATGTTCAATATAAAAGAAAATACTCTGTTAGTATCAAATGTCCTACTGCTTACTGTTTCTCTTATCTGTGCAGCCTCACCATAGACGTTGGCCACAAGCACAGTGTTGCAGTTCCCTCCTACAGAAACAGACAAAATGCTATATTTCACTTGAGGACTACTTTGTCAGTTATCAGCATTATTAAAAAGTAAAGGCATGGCAGTCTCACCCAGTGAGTCTTTAAGGGCATGTGTTAACTTGGTTTGTCTGAAAGGGACGTGGTCTCTGCGACGGTCTCCTAGAGCCAGGATGGCCTGTTCCAGGAACGACAAGGACTTGTTGATGTACATGGCTTCCTTTAACATCTGACCCTCTGACTGAAAGAACAGGAGGGCAAAATGAATTTGAGAAAAAGTGAAGCAACATGACAAATCACACAGAAAGGGGAACAAGACATCACACAATGAATCACACAGTTTGACAAGCAAAACTTGCAATAGGATGCATGCTGGTAACATCATATGGCCTTATTAAAGTGTCTAACATGTTTTTTAGGAGGTGAAGTGAAGTCATATTGTCAGACTCACCCCTGTCTTTCCCAGCCTCTCAGACCCAGCCAAGTCCACCAGATTCAGTTTGGAGGTGATGTACTTCGGGTCAGACAGAGTCCGCGAACGAGACTATGATTGAGAAAGATACAAAACTTTAGTTACAAAACTACTGTAAACCATACAGTAAGTCATGGATGTATCTGTGTCTCCTCTACCTCTATATGCACAGTGAAGATACAGTGGGACCTGGAGGAGTTCCTGTTCAGGGTGTGACATCCAATAATGCGATTCATCTCGCCCTGAGTATAAACAGAACAGAAATCATGGAAGTCACAGTGCTTCCACCCTTGTCAAATAACATTAATCAAAAAACATAACAAATAAATACCCAGTAAAAAAATCATAAATATAAACAACATAAAACTTTATTACACAATATAAAGAGAAACCATAAACAAAATACTGGACCTTTAGATCACTCCAGAACATAACTTTTTTCTTTTTCCATCATTAAAACTTAATTTTAGGTTGGATTATTCATTCAAATTAACAGTTCATCTAGCAGTGCCGCACCTCAAACAGCAGGTTGAGGGCCTCCTCCTCACTGTGGACTGGGTGAAGAGACAAACCTCTGATGACAACCCCTCTGCCCGGCTCCTCCATCACCACCATATCCCGAGGAGACGGGTGTGGTGAGCCTTGCAGCGAAGACAGCAGGTCCACCAGGGTCTCATTGTAGATCTCCAAGTAGGACAGGTGCACAGAGAAGGAATGCTCGGTCCTCTTCGCCACCTCCTGAAACACCTTAATACCATGTAAGAGATTTGTATTAAACATATTTGCTCAGGTGTAGAATGAATATGTTCCCACAGTGTGAGTTACCTCCTGAATGGCCCGAGGAATGATGCCTCGCTGTTTGTATGATTCTGTGGATCCTGTCATGGTGTAGGTTTTTCCTGTACCTGTCTGCCCAAAGCACATCACAGTACCTAAAAAACATACAACAACTGACGTTTATCACAAGACCGTTCACTCATTTCACAAGTTCAGCAATTAAAAAACACTAAAATCTGAAACTCTGAATCGATACAATCAAGGAAGTAAATTATCTTTCTCTGACTGTCATGGTGTCACATATGAATCTAGAACGACTGATGCCATGTACATGTACAAGTTTCCAAACTGTAAACACAATTTGTACATGGATGCCTCACAGTTTATTTGATATAGTTTTATACTATCAATGCACAGACGTTTTACACAACCGACTCATAACTCAATTGTACCATTAACATGAGACTCTTTGCGGACATAAACGCAGCATGAGTACTTGACTACACACTGTGTGTTTGACGTAAATGGACAGATACCGTTATAGCCATCCAGTGTTCCCAGTACCACCGGTCGGCACACTTGGGCATATACTTCCTCCTGGGACACATCCCGCAGGACCCCTTCCAGCCGGCACGACCAGGAGCTCAGATGACCTTTCTTGGAGTCATGAAGCTTCTTGGAGTCTTTTCTATGATAGATATTCACCGTCTGAGAAAAAAAACAACAACAGAAAAATATTTTTTTCAGTGTGCGCTACAACACACATGCGTTGATCGTCAGCCATTTCTCCATCTGTGCTGTATTAGGTTCAAGAACTACAAACATGGCCTCCTCTTCATCTACAAGATATGAAAGGCTAACTCTCTCTACAGGTTTGATTAAAATCTAACATGAACATTATTACCTGCACAGAGGTAGAATTTTATTGTAGGTATCATAAATTATAGCAATTATTTTCTTGACTTGTTGAGACATTATAAAACTTGTCCATCACAATGAGCCCAAGTTGATGTTTTCCAACTCTTATATTCAGACATTTTGACTTGTTATAAGGAATGAAGGGCAGCCATCATGAATGCCATTAACTGCACATGTGTGAAAATATCTATCTTAAGCCAAGTAAAATTCAGTTTACATGTCTAAAATAAAAGTTATATAGAAACGTTAAGCATTAATCTAACAGTTACACCAGTGGTTTGTCCAAGCTAAAAAGTTAAAATATATAATTTGGCTAAAGCTGTTGAAACAACAGTCCTCGTCTTTCTGGACAGTGATAGCATAAAAGTATAATTTTCAAGAAAAATTGAGTCTTTCTAAATTAAACCCTTAAGTTACCTGGAAGTTTTTTTTATTTCAGACTACTTAACTTTAATGACTTTCCAATGAGATATAATTAGTTTAATCTTCAAACAAACCTGTCCGTCAGGAAGACATTCAATGAGGTCTCTGGCAAAGTTAGCTGTTGGTCTGATGCGGACAAACACTCCGACCTCACTACTGTGAGCCTTCATACCTCCTCTGACCGAAATACGACGACAACAGAGGAGAACTAACCGCTCAAACTCCACTATAATATCTACAAAATCAACGTGAAGTGAGGTTTTTATAGCAGAATGGGTAATTTCAGCTCATTTTAACGGCTCCAGTCCACGTCAACGCTCTGTCTGTTCTGTGGTTTCCATCCAGCGTCATGGCAACGGCTACAGCAACGTCCGCGCACGTGCGCAGCAGAGCGCGTGCCCGCATTGCGCCACCTGTCCTTGTATTCTCAGAATGAACCGAGTACAGTTATTTATTACACGTGAATTTAAACGTCAGAAGCGTCAGAAACACGCAGTATAAAACAGTAAACTACTCATTATCGGTGGTGAATGAGAACTGCACCAGACAGTACTATAATAATAATGTGTATTGTTTCTCTATATTGCTCACAACTGCATAGTACTTATAGAAATTACACTGTAAAAAAATGAATATATGAACACCTCCATTCTTTTATATAGGGCCATTTAGGACACCACTTATCCCTCATTACACATAAAAAACAATGTGATTATTATTTTCAATATCCACAGTTCCCATCTCAAATGCCCTCCATCTACTGAAAACACTACTTAATAAATTAATTTAAAAATTTCTATGTATTTTTTTTTTATGTTCCTACATGCTACCCTATGTACCAATTTAGTCCTATGGAAATGAGTAAAATAATGCTACCACACCTTGTTTTATTAACACTATCTTCATGTCCATTGGTGGTTGATAACTCAAATATTGGCACAAAATTAATAAAATATTGTATTTGAAGAAAAAAATAATGTCATATTAGTGCAAAAAATGTGGTTTTGTAGTACTCTCAATATTATTTTAGGAATTTTGCACCTTTGTTTCCAACATCTTATAAAAAATAAAAATGGCAGGCAATCCAGGCTTTTATTGGTTCTGTCATATACATCATAAATAGTACATAGGTGAGGCTAGAAACAATATTTGTCAAGATATTAATGCTCAAACAACTTCCCAGATAGTGTTTTTGAGGCTATAAAAATAATATCAAGGGCTGGAAAAAAAATATGACAACATATGATTTGAACAGAAACATTTTTACAGGTCTTGATATATGGGACCCATTCATGATATAGACAAGGTTTGAACAAAAATCTGAAATGGTGCTGCAATAACTTTATATGATTGAACACAGAATGACTCAAAACATCTGTCATGCAAAGGACGCATAAATCCAGCATACCCAGTTGGACTTTGAACTAGAATAGAAGTGAAGCACAAAACACTTTAACAGACTCCACCTACACGGACACTATAAAGCAGGTGTATGAACAGATGGGAGGTTGATTTATGTGCAGGATGAGAGGGCTAACACTAGTCTGCTTGGTGGGACTTATTTCTGCAGCCCCGGTAAGCCATTGTGGTAGATTTATTGATTATTCTTTAAAAAAAAAAAAAAAAAAAAAAAAAAAATCTAAATATATATATTAATATATTTTATTGCACTGTAGGTTTTATGCATTATTTTGCTGCTTTGTTTAAAATCCAATGTCAGTGACACTGCAGGAGTCAAAAAGGATACTGAGCAAAAACTCAATGTTATAATGTGTTTGTAAGTATGTGTGTTTTATGCATTTCACTTCCAGAGCACAAAAGAAAACAAGGCGCAAACTGAAATATATGTATATGCGGTAGGTGTTGAAACTGGAAGGAGGGGAAAAGCATTTGCTAAATGGATACTAAGAAAACAACACTAACAATACTATGTCCTCAAGTAAGTTTGGTTTTTTTATTGTAATTTTCAGTACCCACCAGGGAGTATAACAGCAATGGAAAGTACAAAGGGGTTCAACTCAACAAACACCACAGCAACACCAACACAGGTAGGTAGACTTTGTATAGGAGAAAGTCATTTCATTATGTGTATTTATAAGTCTGTTTTACGTCTGTATATTTTCTATTAATTTTCAGGTATCAGAGGTCGATATGTCGTATGAACATAATATTGAGGAGTCATGGGTAGGTATACCTTCATTTAAAAAATTCACAATATGAACTGTTTTTTTGGACAGTTTTGGAATGAAGTTGAGATTAAATTATAAACATGTTTATTATAAGTTTATTGATTTTCCATCCCTTCAGTTGGACGGTACCTGGCGCATCAATGACAACAGTAAAGGGTTCCCACCAGCACCTACTGATAGGTACTGAACTCACACCACAATTAATACTATCAATACAACACACAGCATCCCTGAATACGTCAACTAAAATTTAACCTGACTAACATTGTAAACTAAGCAGCAGAAAGCATGAAACTGTGTGGCAATTCATTACAGATGTTTCATTAATGTATTGTTTTAAATGTATTATCATTTCCAGCGAATAACAAAAAAAACAAAAAACAAACAAAGAAGGCACAGCAGATGGGTTCGACTCAACGGACGAGTACACAACGCAAATGTACTGAGACCAACGTACCGCCATCAGGATGACGATCAGCCAGGCGATTTAACCAACATCCTACTGCTTCTTTTAATTAAACATTTTAATAATTCATTAATTTGAATAGTTTAAAGTATATATATCCATATATTTATATATATATATATATATATACAGTATAGGTTATATTATCAATGTTATTGATATCTATTGTGGTATAGTAAATAAATTGTCTGATAAACTCAGTTGGCAATCTGTTTTTTTGAAAGAATAAGGCAACAAATAAATCACAATTTTGCCATAAAACAGTAAATCACTGTTTTTCGCTGTGAATTATTTTCAATATCCAAGACTTCACCGGAGACACAGTTCACATCTTAAATGTCCTTTGATGCAAATACTGAATACATGTTAATGTGTCCTTTATTTCTTACAATTTCTATGACACAGGAATTCAATAATGTATGTAAACATCAAATAATTTCCATGTACATTTTTATGTTCCTACATGCTACCCTACATACTAATTTAGTCCTATGAAAATGACCAAAATAATTCTACCACACCTTGTTTTATTAACACTATCTTCACGTCTATTGGTGGGTTTGTAGTACTTTCAATATCACTTATTTAGGCATTTTGCACTTTTTTTCCCCCCCAAATCTTGAGCCTTGTAAAACCTTTGGTGAGGCTAGGAACAATATTTGTCAAGATAATATCAAGGGCTGGAAAGGCCTTGATTTTGGGATGTATTGCAACAAACTTATCTGATTTGACACAGACTGTCTGTTGCAAGAGGTCAAAGCTGAAAACATCATTTTAAAGCAACCGAATGACCAATTGTTAAATTCAATACGTAATTACTGCATACATTATGTTGAAATTCTTAACGCTACTGAACTTATAGCACATAACATTTCATCTCATTTCTATGTTTATTTTATTACCCTTTTAAAAGGCCAACTACAATAACAGCTGGTAAATTACAACATTAGGTAGACTTTGTGCAAGTACACAATTTTTTACATTTGCTACCAAACATACCCAGTTGGACTTTGAACTAGAATAGAAGTGAAGCACAAAACACTGTAACAGACTCCACCTACACGGACACTATAAAGCAGGTGTATGAACAGATAGGAGGTTGATTTATGTGCAGGATGAGAGGGCTAACACTAGTCTGCTTGGTGGGACTTATTTCTGCAGCCTCGGTAAGCCATTGTGCATTTATTGATGATTCTTAAAAAATATATATATTAACATCTTTTATTGGACTGAAGGTTTTATGCAATGATTTTGATGATTTGTTTAAAATCAATGACACCGCAGGACCAGAGTAAATAAAATGTCACAAACTCAATGTTATAATGTGTTTGTAAGTATGTACGTTTTATGCATTTTTACTTCCAGAGGCCAGTTAGAGGCACGGCTGCTCCACAAGACGAGGTAGGTGTTGAAAGTGGGAGCAGGGGAAATCTCATTTAATTCACGGTTCAAGAGATCGCAGAGAAATTTGACAGACTTTACTGTGAAGAACTGCACCACAGTTTCAACCCGAGTCTCTCACCACCTCGCTGCTGTTGTTCGTCCTCTTGTTGCAGTTGTCTGTCTATATATTATAGCCAAGTTGCACCAACTTGAGTTTGGTTAGCCCGCCATTTCCAACCTGTTTAACAACTGGTACGATTATTACGATGTAAGCAGCAGTCGGCAGGAGTAATAGCAAGATTTAACAAAATAGTTGTATACTGATTTATTTAGATTTTTAAATTTTTTATATTGAATGTTTATTCTTGATTTTTTCATGGACAGTTCTGCAGGAATCCTAAAAAGGAGTCCTAAAACCCAGAAGTGAGTTTAGCATTTTTGCACTTCCGGTTCCCTCGTCACAAAGTCAAGTTTTTATTTTTATGTTTTTGTTTAGATGCCTGAAATAAAACCAAGTTTTAGAGATTTTCCCGATTCGTTCTGCGACATAAAATACGTCAGTAAATACCCCACTTATAAATTCTGAAGCTTTAAAAAAAAAAAACGACGGTTGCTAAATGAGACTACAGACGTTGTCGGGGACATTAAATGTCTTTGCTTTAATCTAAGTAGAACTTATTCACCTGTTTAATAAAGGAAGAGCTGACCAGAAAAAGGGAGAATACTTTTTAAAATATAGGATACACACAGGAAAACGGAGCAAAGGCCCCTTGATCTTTCTGCAATTAAAGTAAATATGAGTCACTAATAGAACATTTTAGGGATATTATGAGTATAAACAACTCAAGACTATTAACATTCACTAAATGTCCCTTTTATTAAGTTAATAGAAGTTTCCAGTGACACCAATTTTGATAATTGTAGCAGCAATAAACATATTTAATATAGTAGTTTATACAAAGACTGAAGTAACTTAGTAGATGAGAATATTCACTAATCATGTGTTTCTAAATTAACTTCTTCTTTTCCTTCAGACCTTAAGTGATTACTGGCACGGGCTGGAAAATGAATACGGTTTTCCATCCGTCGGGAATGTGACCAACGTAAGAAACTATTTCAATTTCAAGTCAAGTTCAGTATGCGTGTGTATTTTAAGAAAAAAAAAAAAACTTGTGTGAGGTAATTTCAAGCATTTTAATTTAAACCTGTAAACTGTTGTTCATCATATCTTTTTTTTTAGGGGACAGAAATAATGGCAGAAGAAACAGAGGTGGGGATAAACTCAGCCAACAAGACCCAAACAGAGACCAGCGGCTGATTAATCATCATCCTGTCTCTCTCAAATACACATCTAACAAAGACTATTGTGTGAGAAGTTCTTCATTTGTTCATTTGCTCGGTTTAAAGTCAGTTTAACACACTTTTTCCAGACAAGACACTGTATAGAAATATTCACTTTCAAAGATTCAGACAAGACGTCTTTCACAAGGATCACTTTATTTTTTTTTTTGTGTGTTAGGTTCTTCTCTTTTCATTACAAATATTATCTACGTCCACCCAAAGTGTCCCAGCAGGGATCGACACTCCCCGACATCTTTTATGGAAAGGACAGAAATATAAGAACATAAATCCAGTTCTTTCTCCATTCTAAACATAAATATGCTTGTAAAACCCCCGTTCGATTAGATTTTTTTACTGGGCATACCCCTGTTTTGTAAGTGGATATAGTGCTCTGTTGGTTTTGGTGACAGATTGCATTTACAGACGAGAAATCGCTGTAAGTCTCTGGAAGCGAAGTTAAGCTATTTGTTCTATGCAAACCGCGATGACGGTTGAGAGTGTAGAGTGTGTTTACCTATCAGGAAAAGCCTTGATAAAAAAAAAGAAAAAAAGTCAGTTTTAAAAACTGGAATTGAAATGTGCCACTTTATGCAATAATAGGGGCGAACAACCTCAACTAATAAGCATTAAAGTGGTTTTCCGTTGTTATTTTGTTGACGCGGTAACATCTGGTGTTAAAACCACAGTAAAGCATTTGTTTCAGTTACCACCAACTGGTTTTGGATTAGAAACAAGCTTTAAGTTGCTCATATCTAAAGAGACCAAAATAAAGCAAGAGAAGCAAAATCAAACAGTGGATATGAAAGACAGTTAGTAGTTATCAGGCAAACTACAACAGCACTAGATTCTCAAACAGAAGGATTTCTTTCTTTTATATCTTTTTTTTTTTTTTTTTTCCACGGAGTGGTGAGATCCAGAGGCAGGCAACAGCCCGTGGGACAACAAGCAAGTTTCTCTTCAGATGACAAAGCAGTTTCTATCAGTAAGGCCACTTTAAAAAAGGATTTCTAAATGAGGACCACAACCTATCACTTCATGTCCATAGATCTTTTCAGAGTGTCATCAACATGTGAAGGAAAAAAAAAAAAAAAAAAAACCCCAAACAAAGCTCCAGGTTTCTAAATTAAAGAGCCGGATGGCCAGCTTGTATGTGGGTGGGGGTTGGTGTTTGCCCCTTTCACCACCACAGCGGGGAAGGAGGAGAGGAGAGAAAAAAAACAAAAAACAAGCTCAGTCCACATGGTCACCACCAGCTATGCTGCTGAGGTAGTATCCCCACTCCCGAAGCCCCAACCGCAACTCAAAAACACACCCCGAAATACCACGTGCGCTTGGTTTATAACGATCTTGCAAAAAAATAGATATTTTCACAGAAGTTTGTAAAATCATCTTGCCTAAAGTCATCTTCGGTCCTCTGTGGCTTTATCGAAGCAAGTTGAAGTCCAGAGAGAAGTTGCGCCACACAACCGCTGCTCTGAGTACAATCCACAAATGACGACTAACAAAGTCGTCATTTGTTGCTGCTGCAGTGTTGTTTGGGTGTATTTTGCCAATTCCTTTTCAATTATTCCCTCTTTCAGGAGCCCCTTCAGATGCAGTCCTTCAGTTATGCCAACCAATGTTTTGTATGTAAAGTGTATTAATGATCTATTTAAAGGGAGTGTCACTGTATGGCTGTGTGAGTGTGTGTATGTAAGTAAGTGTGGTGATGGTGGCAGCGTGAGCTCTGTCAGGACTGCAGTCCACACAGCTGGAGTTCAGCTTCTTTCAAGGGGGCTGGGAAGGACCGTGCTGGAGGGGCCAGGGGACGGAGGGGAGCGGCTCTACTTATCCCCCAGGATGGCATACTGGTTGTCAAGCTGCAAGTGCTGCATAGAAGCGCCACCGGTTTCCTCTCTACCACGGTTCCTGTGTTTCACAACCTCAAAGGTCTTTTCCATTTCTCTGTCCCTAAAACACAGAATCCGTCAGTCAAACTGCAACAAGGCCGTAAGCTCCTAATAAATATTAAAAAATACTCTCATTAATACGAGACATACTTGCGTGTCTCCACATGCTTGGCGGTTGCCAGTAGAGAGGGGAATTGTGCGTCATTGAAGATCTCTGGAGGGCCCTGGGTGTGGCTTCGTTTGGTGGTGGTCAGCCGAGCTCCTGGAGGGCGATACACACCCGCAGGCTTTGCCTCAGGCACCTCTACATCCTCTGTAGTTATAGAAATAATACCAGTTAGAGGAAAAAAAAAACAACTGATTTTCAGGGACAATTTCCTGAAGTATGTTTTTATTTCATTAAAAAACACACTGCATAAACACAAATAATGAATTGTTTACAACTGAAAAAACAAATGTGTGTGTGGCTTGGAAAGGATGGAAAATATCTTCAGTCTCAAGCCCTCATGACTCAACAAATATTAAGGCTATATTTGATCATTTGTGATGTATTAAGTCCACTGATCTTACATTTTATAGCCACCTTGACCTTTAAAAAGGTGTTGAGTTGTAAAGTTGGTTTACTTACCGACAGGTGCTGCAGCAGGAGGAGGAGGAGGAGCTCCAGACTTGTTCCAGGGCCCTGACACTTTGTCTCCACTGACCAGAATGATCTCTCCATCCTCACCAACCTCCTCCTTCTCATACTCCTCTTCCTCTTTCTCATCACTGCAAACAACCAGAGACAGTCAAGCAAACTCAGTACTTAGTTAAAAAAAGCTCAGGGTTCTTTAACTAAGCACTCTGAAGGGTTAGAGGCTCACATGTTCTGTGTGACGGCCTAATATTTGTATTTTGCTCTGAAGTAAACTATAATATAAACTAAATAAATACTGAATTTTCTACAGTCAGTAATTCAGATGTCTGGAGCAAAGCTAACTGTGTCATTAAGCCCCATTGTTTCCTCTGCAACCCATGCACAACAACATAAAAACTATATATTTGTGTGGAGGGGAATGGTGCACATTTAGAAGTAGGATAATTTTTATATATGATGGAAATGCAGATTGGGCTCCAGTATTTTTTTGTAATTAAGACACATGACAAAACCCTTTTCACTCTCACCTCATCTGTAAAGCTTGGAGCCGAAGCCCGCTGTAGTCCACCTCCTTCTGCTCAAACTCTTTCCATTCCTCGTCCTCCTGGGCAAAAGGAGAGTTTATCTCAAAAAGCATATTACAATAAAATTGCATTATCTCCTATAATTGTTGCCGCTAATCTTGTTGTACAGCAAACCCTAAAATATTATTGGAAATGTTGGAGAGGCAAATTTAGCAAAAGCTCTTTGGAAAGCAGCTGATTTCTGTAGAAAAACACTAAAAAAATGTGAAAACATCCTTCTTGGTGTCAAACATCTGCAGCTGCATCATTCTGCACAGAAGACAGACTGAAGGGGGGCTTTAAGGTGATGATACAGCTGTTATAGTCAACGTGTTAAAGGCAGTTTACAGTTAAAAATCAACAGCTTATCTCTGTTATGTTATCGCTCTATATACGTGTCAGAGAGGAAGCTAGAAGACTGTCAACTCCGTAAAAAAAAAAAAAAAACTTGTGACAAATGGCGGCTCGGCCTAGTTGAGAAGCCACGATTCAAAGAGAAAAGGGGGGATGACAGCCTCCATATGCAAACACAAGGCCGGTGTCAATAGAAAATATATAATAATATACCTGTCTGTAAATATTCACAGGCACACAGAGGCTTTAACAGCTCGTTCAAATACAGCTCGGTTGCTAAGAAAAACCGTAAAACGCGTGTTACGACGACTTTTGTACCCCGTCATAATGTGTGCCAGGGGGGTGGCCATATGCTAGCAACCGGCGTCAGTCGGAAATCAGTCCCCCCTTTTTTAAAATTAGTGTAACGTTAGAAAGCTGTAAACAAGCTAGCTAAATTTAAAGATGACGCAGATTTTGATGGAGGTGGGGGGATACAAAATTTTATACGACACCGGTTGTGAAAAAGACGATGCTGAAGTAGGGAAAAAATAAAAAAAGTTACCGGACATTAGCGCCACTTACCTTCTCAATTTGGGCGTCCTGATTCTCGTTTTTAGCTGATTTTTCTTTCTCCTTTTTGGTCTTTTTCAGCACATTGGACGTGGGCCCAGCGGCGGACTCTTTACCTTTTCCCTTCTCTTTCTTCTTCTTTTTATCCCGCTTGGCAAAGAAATCGTCCAGGCTCTTCTCTGGTGGTGCATCCGCCATTTTCAAGAGCAACGTTAACTAGTTGGGAGCTGAAGCAGAGCCAATGACAAAATGTGTGTGTAAAATACGCTGTCAGGAAGACGTGAGGACAGCGGTTAAAACGGTCGGACGAGACGTTACTCCTCAGTGGGACAGGTTAACTTGTGTTACACGCTGATAAAAAAAAAAATGTCTGAACCTCAAGCTCTCCTGTCAACCATGCCATGCAAGGGCTATGTGACAAATCTGCACCGTAACCCGGAAGGACTTCGACCGTGACCCGGAAGTGTTGTCAACGTTAAAGTATTAAAACTGTAAAGTAGCTTTATTGTGCTATTAAAAGGAAACAAAAGGTAGCAGTATTAGTTAAATATATATATATATATATATATATATATATTTATATAGTATTGCATTCAATGTATTTATTTATTTACTTCAGTTAAGAAAAATGATAAAATAATTGTAAAAAAAATAGTTTAAAAAAAAATAATACTTTGCGTGTTTTGTTTATGTATTTCTTTAATTTTTTAGATTATTGTTATTTATTTATTTATTTATTGGCAGCCTTATGATTTTACTTCACGCCTGTTTTGACAGATGTATCACAACAAAACCAAATGGGAAAAACCAAACAAATTGTTGTAAAAAAAAAAAAAAA
This sequence comes from Pampus argenteus, assembly GCA_036937835.1. Classification (NCBI taxonomy): domain Eukaryota; kingdom Metazoa; phylum Chordata; class Actinopteri; order Scombriformes; family Stromateidae; genus Pampus; species Pampus argenteus. The sequence continues at coordinate 4,626,240 of CM072880.1, read as the reverse complement.
AAAAAAAGTATGTTGTTTTGATTTTTATTTTATTTTTTTACGGAATTTTATTTATGCCCATCAGTGGGGATGGTAGGAGGAACAACTGAAGGAACAAAAAAAATAATTAGTGGTTGAGAGGTGCAAAACCTTTACTTACTATCTCATAATTGTATTATGTATTATAATTACTTGTAAAAACTCAACAAAGCCACCAGAAAAGCTCTGCTTCTGAAAACAGCAGTGCACCTTTATTCTTTTTTTTTTTCTTGGCCAATTGGAAAGTAATTTTCATTTTGCTTTGATATGTTACTTTGTGTAGGTATGATTGTCCTAAAATATCAGGTGGCTCCAAGAAGAAATCTTGCAGGATTAATTAATTAAGTCTTCAAATATGCCTGCTGTCTCAAGGTTAAAACAAGACTGGATTCTCACAGAAGCACGACTGTTTTAATTACACACCTGAGAGGATGCGTTTAAGCAGCTGTTTACAAAGTAGGGTAAAACATCACTTGCATACATCTTTAATAGAGGAAACTTTAAATTCTGGCAATACAGTCGCTTTAAATTTGGACCTTTCATTTGTTTATAGAGATTTTGAAGAATATTAAAAAAAAATTACTTGCAATGTTTGAATTGTTTTACCAAATTTAAATGGCCCTATGAATCTGTTAATAATACATCAAATAAAGCCTCTCCCCAGCAGTACAGCAGACTTGTAAACAGATTATTGAGGTGACGTCAGATTCCCAGAGCTGGAGGTCACTTGACCAGATGCAACACTGGTACACAAAGAGAAAATTCCAGCCGACTGCATCAATGGATGTGCTGCAGTCAGCTAGACAGGTGTACGCTGCCTTGTTATGTAGTAAACTGATGGCAATGATGTGTAACGCACACACACAGTGATAAGGGACTAATACTTGACATCAGTGATTTGGACTTTGGTTTTAAAAAAATACTATAACCCAGGAAAAGTCGACTTATTTATTTTTTTAACCTGATAAATGAGACAAACAGGTCACACATTGTTTGTTTTTTTGTTTGTTTTGTTTTATTGCTCAGCAGTAAAAAGTACAGTGTATACTACAGTACAAAAAATACATAATGTTGAACACTGCGCCACCGTGCCACTGAACATTTTGTAAAATATCCACTTCTGAGCGTGCAAAACAAACAAGCTCTGCTGTGAGCAGCCGATGCATGAGAAATATCAACATGTTTATCTGTGTTACTCAACATCACTTTTTTTTTTTTGTATCAGTGATTTAAGAACATCTCACAATGCAGTGAAAATATTTAGCGACGATAAAGGCAGGCAGCATTAATTATTGAAATGAAGCTGCAGCGATGCAAAGTAAAACAGATGACAGAAGGACCACCGATTCAGTCAATAAACAAAATATATCTCAACGCATTTTCGTAATCAAACTGCCTCTGTGTGTGCTCACAGTAAATATTCAGCAGACATTATTTAGCTCAGTATTTTCATTGGTCAAGTTTTTAGACAACCTCTAACACGTATAATGTGATCCAGCAAGTAATTCACAATCATTCGACATTTGTACAAACACAATTTGCATTGATGGAAAGGAGACACTTAGAGTAGCAAAGTTGGTCTAATTGTTTCCTTACAGTGCTGAGAGAGTCTTTCTCACACTGGACTATAAACCAGTCGCTACTTACACGATACAGACAAGAGAACAAGACAAAGACAGACAAAACACAAACAGAGGCACACATACAAACCACACACACACACACACACACACATACACACATACAGACGGATGAAACCAAGCTCAAAGTGATGTAACATCTTGTTTGACTCAACGCAACAGTGGTATTTGGTTAAGAGGGCAGCACAGTTAAACAAACAGCACATCTCAGCTCACCCTCCCTTTACTCCCACACAATATGCTTACGTGCACAAACAGGGCAATCAGTCACACATACGGATATACAACAAGGGCCAACAACAACTCAACATAAGGAATTAAGACATATTTGTGGTCCCTCTTAAGAGAAGCTGGTGACACATGAGGGGGGGGAAAGGCATTTTAAGCCAATTGTGTTCTAGATGAAGACCTGAAATCACACATTCACTCTTAACTTAACTGTAGAAAACTGAACCTGTATTCATCAAACTGCTTTTACTGTTACTTGCAAACGTAAGAATTAAAGCTATTCATTTATTAATTGATTTAGTTTGTCACCACTTTCTATGCATTTTCATTGTCTGCAATAAGTTCTCCTTGTTCTTTATCCAGTTTTATTATTTCTTTGTTTCCATTCCTGACAATTTTCCTATAACTTAACTCCTATTTATGGGACAGATTAATCCTTGTCAGGAGGATACATGTTATTAATCATGTGAGCTGCTCATAAAAGGTCACTGTAAATATGGTTTATTCCTCACTTTTAGCAAATACTCGTTTAGTTCGGTCTTTAGAGCATTTTTTTTTAAATGTATTTCTTAGAAGTGCGATAAAAACAGGCCCAGATCTCATATACAGTATTTTGCCGGAAACCTTTCTTTAACCCCCCGCCCCGAGTATGTAGGTGCTCTATTCAAGTTCAGCAGGGTCTAAATCTTTTGATTTTTTTTAAAAAGGAAAAATAAAATCACAAACAATAGCTTTTAATGTTTTTTTTTTTTATAGCACGTTTCTCTCTCTAAAGCAGATTTCATGTGGCAACATTCACAGTGCACTCACCATCAAGCCACTGTAATGAAACAAAACCACGTATACTCTGTATTTTTATAAAGACATAAAAACCTTTATCACAATTAAGCCTTTTAGTAGAAAATGTACATCAGAAAAATATGCCGGTGCATCCTCATAGTAAATAGTGTCTGTTTACGTCACTCTTCTTTCTGGCTGCTCTTTGTGTTTGTAATATACAGTATAAAGTCAAAGTCTCTGAATGTTTACCACATATATATATATATATATAAAATAGACAACAACAGCAGGGGGGGGAGTAGAAGAGGAGAATGCAGTCCTGTTTCTGTCTCTAGATGGCAGAAGCTTTGTCTCTGTTGATGAAGAGGGTCTCCTGGCAGAAAGGGTTAACCAGGACCATGCTGCTGCCGCTGTAGTCTCCATTAGGGGGTAGACAGGAGTCATGCTCCTGCAAATGCACACACACAGAAAATAAACATTTAAGTGCTGCTAGCTGCTACACAATGGCTGTGATTCATGAGTCACTCGTCAGAGCTCACTATTAGTGCACACTCACGCTGCATCTAAGTCACTCTACAGGCAATGAACAGACAGTTTAGTGTGGAAGCTAATAGATAGATGGGTTCAGTGCAAACCGGGGAGATGGACAAAGATATTTGACGAAGCTAGATGAGATGAGATACAAAAGGAAAAGCTACAAGCGTGGAGAAACAAAAGAGGTATGACTCAGAAGAAACAAGGCGACAGAGGGACTTAGTGTAGGGGGAGTTGGGGGTGGGGGGTTGGGGGTTGTTGATGGTGAGTCAGCAGTAATAAGGCAGTGCCGGAGGAGGGAGGTGTGAATGTGTTTTACAGCAGGACTGAAGTCATTTTATAAGCAAGCTCCAATCAAATCCAACTGATACCATCGTTTAGGTTTATGATCACGGTCATTTTCTCCCAAAGCACTACTTCAGTCGGTTACCTACAGCACCAGGGGAATCTATGAGGCTGCTGCTCTACAGAGACAAGTAAAGCAGGGTGAAAAACAACACCTGGGTATCACCAGGGGCATCCTACACACGATCCAACCTCAGCTTCCCTCTCCTGACGCCCCCAACAGGCAGCAAAAGGAATGCAAATTGAGTAACGGTATAGAGGAATAAAAGAAAAGAGAGACATACAGTGAAATGGTCACTGGAGAGAAAACAAAAACATGCAAACATAAGAAACAAAAAAAAAAAGATACGGTGAATAAAGGGAATGCAGAGATTGCAGATTTAACACTAACTTGGAATAATTGACACCAGTGTTGTGCTACCATTTCCACAAGATGGCGATGTAATGCATCAAAAAACTCATGCACTCATGTTTCATGTGAAGGAACTGTCACTGTCCACATTTGTAACTACTGTTACTCAGCAGGGGTTCACTGTCATCAGCCCGATAGAGTCCAAATTTGTTAATAATAATAATATAATAATATACAATATAGGGAATAGGCCTGTGAATATAGGGAATATTAACAAAGACATAACAGATGTAAAATGTGCAGGACCACAATGAACAGTGGTCCATATTTCATGCTGCAGCCGAGAAATTTAATACCAAGTCTAAATAAAATAAGAACATTTGAATCTATATATTTTTTTTAAACATATCTTTTATTGAGCATTCAAGTATAAAATACAATCTGCATGAGACAATTACAGCTCTCTTTTTCACTTTGTCACATATGGAGGATTCAAGGATACAGGATATTGTAAAGAGTTTTAACAAGAAAAAAATGAAATAAAAATCAACATGTGCAAAATATCAACATAAACAGTCATGACATATAAAACAAGAACAAAAACAAGGACAACAAAACAGGTTGGCTGGATTATCCCACCCCATCCCAACTTCTGACCCTCTACCCAGGGTCCCCGTCCATCCCTAGAAGACTTAAACTACATACCTAAATCGACAGTGTGCGGTGTGTGTTAAATTGCTAGCCGTTAGGTGGAATTGTAGCTGTGAGATATGACAACAGGGGCTGCCAAGTCTTATCAAAAAAATGGAGTTTATCTTTTAAAATGTGCCTGATTCTTTCCATGTGAAGTGTGGCAGTTAATTCTTGTAACCACATTTTAGAGGTAGGTGCTCTCTCACTCTTCCACATTGTGAGAATCAGTTTCTTTGCTATTATGATACCATAGGAGACAAAGCACTGTTGTGCATGGCTTAGATTAATAGAGGAGTCAAGTATACCCAGTATGATTGGCAAAGGTTCTGGTTTGATAGCAGTTTTCATGACCTCAGACATTATATGAAATACATCAATCCAAAAGGAGTAGATCTTTGGGCACAACACATAACTATGAAGAGGAGTTCCTACAGAGGATTTACATTTGTCACACAGATCTGACGTTTCTGGAAATATTCTATGCAACTTCTCTTTAGTATAATGGAGCATATGTATGATTTTAAATTGGATTAGGCAGTGTTTTGTACTGTATGAGCAGGTATTAACCTTCTCCAAACCCCTTTCCCACATCTCATCAGCGATAGGCTCACCAATTTCCACCTCCCACTTGGATTTATATATGTGGACAGAGGGGGAGCTTAGCGAAATGAGGGTATTATAGATACGAGATATCAGTTTCGTCTCATTTGGGTAAAATTTCATACAATCGTAGATTAATGATTTAGGTTCTGATTCAAAATCCTTCAGATGCTTTCGTATATAATCCCTAATTTGCAGATATTGAAAGAAATTTTTCGATACTAATCCAAACTTCTGTTGTAGTTGCGAAAATGAAGCGAACACACCTCCCACGTACAAATCCCCAATAAGTTTAATACCCTTCTGACTCCACGTGGAGAAAACTCCACTAAGACCAGATGGCACAAAAGTGGGATTCTTATCTATGGGTAACATAGGGGGTATAGGGTTGAGATCGAAACTGGACTGAATTTGTTTCCATGTGCGAATCGTGTTATGAATAATAGGGTTGTTGTTATATAACGATTTATTGATCCGTATTGGGGCTAGTAAGATAGAGGACAATGCAAATGGATAACAGTCTTCCTGTTCTATCAAGAGCCAAGTAGGCGTAGAGGATAAGTCTTTTAGCCAAAAGAGCGAAGTCCTAATCATAGATGCCCAATAGTAATGTATGAAGTTGGGAAGCGCTAATCCTCCCGTCATCTTCGATTTACAAAGATATTTCTTGCTAATTCTAGGAGGTTTGTGTCTCCACAAGAAGGGGACAATTAAAGAATCTAACCTTTTAAAAAATACTTTTTTCAGGAAGATTGGAATGTTTTGAAACAAATATAATAGCTGTGGAAGAAAGATCATCTTGATCGCGTTTATTCTACCAATCAAAGAAATGGGAAGTGTGTCCCAGAACAGCAATTTAGAGCGCAATCTTTCTACTAAAGGCAGATAGTTTTCTTGGAAGAGGTAAGTGTAATGTTTTGTAACTTCTATCCCCAAATAGGTAAATTTATTTGAATTGATCGTGAATGGGAAATTAACCAGGGATGTTGTGTCATCCGCGAACATTGGCATTAGGACGCTTTTTGTCCAGTTGATTCGATAACCTGAGAAAGTTCCAAATAGATTAATCTTGTTCAGGAGAACTGGAATGGTGGATTGTGGGTGTGTTATAAATAAAAGGATATCATCCGCGTAGAGCGATATTTTATTAATTGTTCCTTTAGTGGTGTATCCATGCATCTGAGGGTCGAGTCTAATATTTTGAGCTAACGGTTCAATAGCGAGAGCGAAGATTAATGGGGAGAGGGGACATCCCTGTCTAGTCCCCCTATGTAGCTTAAATGGAGCGGACAGTGTTCGATTAGTTAGTATTCTTGCTGTGGGATGTTTATAAATAAGTTTGACTAGTGACAGGAATTTAGAACCAAGATTAAATCTGCTGAGGACCTCAAATAAATAATGCCACTCGATCTGATCGAAGGCTTTCTCAGCATCGAGGGCTACTATAACAAGATTCGAGGTTGGATCTCGCTTTGTATACATGATATTAAAAAGACGCCTGAGATTAAAAAAGGAGTTCCTATTGGGTATAAACCCTGTCTGGTCTGGGTGGACTATCCTCTCCAGGAGCGGGCTCAATCTATTGGCCAAAAGTTTGGCAAACAGCTTACCGTCAACGTTGAGGAGTGAAATAGGGCGGTACGCACCTACCTCCAATGGGTCTTTCCCTTTTTTATGGATTAGTGTGATTGTGGCCTCAGTTAAAGTAGGCGGTAGGGCATCATCATTTTGCGCCTGTAAGAATACTCTTAGTAAATAAGGGGATAGCTTTTCACAGTACTTCTTATATAGTTCCCCAGGGAGCCCATCAGGGCCTGGTGTTTTATTTCCCTTCAGTGATGCAATGGCATTTCGGATTTCCGCAGCTGTGATTTCAGCATTAAGCGAATCACAATCCTTGGGGTCAAGCTTAGGAAGGTCACATCTATCTAGGAAGTGATTTATAGCTGCTGAATCTGGCGTAGCCTTTGAGGTATACAATTCAGTATAAAATTCAAAAAATCTATTGTTTACATCTTTCAGTTTTGTTAGAATTGTATTGTCTTGGGCCTTGATTTTATGTATTGTCCTGTCACTTTCCATTTTTCGTAGTTGTCGCGCTAGGAGCTTGTCTGGTTTATCACCAAATTCAAAGAATCTCTGCCTGGTATATAGGAATGCTTTGCTAATTTTTGCAGACATAATTTTATTATATTCATATTTCAGATTTGAAATTTTATTGTGCAAGATCGTAGACGGTGTACAAGAATTTTCGTTATCCAGTGCTTTAATTTGTTTCTCCAGATCTTGTAGTTTAGCCAAATTTTCTTTCTTTCTGGAAGCTTCAAACGAAATTATACTGCCTCTGATGAAAGCTTTGAACGCCTCCCAGAGGATGGAGGAAGAGGTCCCCGGAATATCGTTGCATTCAAAATAGAGGGACATCTGTTCAGTCAAGTATTCGCAAAATTTCTTATCCGTGAGTAGTTGTGGATTTAATCTCCATGAGTTATGTGGTTTATCTATGTGGTCCAATCGCACTGAGAAAGAGAGGGGACTATGGTCTGAGATCACAATGCTGTGATATTGCGCATTCAGTGCAAAAGGTGCTAGTTTAGCATCTACCAGGAAGTAATCTATCCTACTATAGGAATTGTGTACAGGTGAGTAGAATGAATAATCCCTACCTGAGGGGTTCAGTGCCCTCCACATATCCAGAACATTTGAGTTTTTTATAAACACATTCAAAAACTCACTTGAGGCGTTCTTGGGGAAATGCCTTTTAGAGGATCTATCGAGATATGTATCTAATACAGTATTAAAATCCCCTCCGACTATCAAATTAGTTTGAGAAATATCTGGAATCAAGGAAAATACTTTTTGAAAAAATACAGGGTTATCCGTGTTAGGAGCGTACAGGTTCACAAGTGTAAGGGAGAGGTTGTATATTTCCCCAATTAGTATAACGTACCGGCCCTCCTTATCAGCAATCGTCTGTTTCTGTGTGAAGGGCAAGCCCTTTCTAAGTAAGATCGCTGCTCCTCTCGCCTTAGATGAGAAAGCAGAGTGATACACTTCCCCAATCCAACCAGCCCTAAGTCTGTTGTGTGATTTATTATTCAGATGAGTTTCTTGTACAAATATAATGTCCGAGGCCAATTTTTTTTAGATGAGATAACACCTTTCCTCTTTTAACTGGATCATTCAGTCCACGCACATTCCAGCTGGAAAAGGTGAGAGTCCTCATTCCCCCACTATGATCAGTATTAGCGTTATGCATCAGTAGGTCCTATCTGTACATATTTTCCGCTGCTGTTCTGTAGGATTTCTTTAAGAAGTCTTCTTCTTGCCCTCCCCCCTCCCATCCCATCCCCAGCCCATGCCAACCGAAACCACATATTGATTAACAAGAAGAAAAACAAAACTACTCTAGCCAATCAAACGGACTGGCGCGAGCCTTCTTAGGGAAGTGAAATAAAGTTACCACAAACTAAAACTACCTCCCCACACTACTGGTGGCCTGTCAGCTTCCAAATTGGCCCACCGGCTCTGACACTTAGTAACAGGTGGATTCAAATAAAGTATGTGAGAGAGTGATCAAGTCAATAATCATAAACAGTAAGTACAATATGTAAGCACTAGAGATAGTAATATCAAAAACATCAGTAAATACACTGAAGTATCGTATTGTAAATCAAACACAGCAAATGAACTGCACCAACAGGTGAAATATTGCCTCTTTCCTCTAAATATATTCTCTGATTGAAAGTTTACAGCAGATCTGTCTCCTTTTTCCCTTCCGTTTTCCCCCTTCTTTACTGCAAATTTTAACTATGCCATGGACGTGCAATTTATAAAACAAATAAACAGATAAACAGAAGCACACCAGCACCCATATTATACAGAAAGAGAGTCAAACGCCTGGGTGTCAAAAAAGTTGAAGCAAGGCACAAGGAGCACGCGGTATCCATGGCAACAATCCAGAGCAGAAACAAGAAAAAAACGCTGCCGAAGGGCACGGGTTATACCCGCGTGTGTGTATGTTTATGCACATGTGTGCATGTGTGTGCATGACGGGATATATGTGTAGATGTATCTGAGCGCGTACTCATACGCGCATATCCACAGTCGGCTGTTTAGTGTTACGTCTGAGTCAGCTACCGAACTAGCCGGTTAGCAACAGTACAAAAAAATATATATCCATGTTCAAAGCCGCCGCACTATCTTAACTGACCTGTCCCGAAGAGGACGAGCCTGGAACGGGCAGTTGCTCTGCATATTCCTCTGCTTTTGTTGGGTCAGTGAAAGAGGTTTGCTTACCATCATAGGTGATCAAGAGTCTTGCTGGGTATAGCAGTCCATACCTGACCCCAGGTATGTTTCGGAGTAGCTCCCTGGAGCGGTTGAACAGCGCCCTCCGCTTGGCCACAGCCGGGGGGTAATCGGGGAAGATTTGGATCCTCTTACCGCCGTAGTGAAGTTGTTTCGCCACAGATGCTCTCCGGAGAATATCTTCAAGCACGTGAAAATAATGTAGTCTCAGGACGAAGGGTCTTGGAGGTTCATGTGGATCAGGTTTCTTCCGGAGGGTCCGGTGAGCTCGGTCAATTAGGGGTTTATCCTCCAGGGACAGCGCGTCTTGCAGCAGGCCTGCGATGAAGTCCCGGGGCCGGGGCCCCTCTGCCCCCTCGGGGACTCCGATGATCCTAATGTTGTGTCTCCTGGAGCGCCCCTCCAGGTCCTCGCATTTCCCGGTTAGTTTCTCCACTTCTGAGTTGAGCCTTGTGACTTGACGTCGGAGAGTAGTGACTTCATCAGAGTGAAAGGAGGCTGACTTTTCAATCTCTGTGATAGTTTTCCCCTGCGAGGCCGTAGTTTCTTCAAGAGCCGTAATGGACTTCTGCGTCTCTCTTTTCATTGTTACCAGCTCCTCTTTCAGCTCAGTGTAGATTATTTGTATGCGTGCATCTATGGAAGTGCATATATCATTTTTAATCCGGGTGACTTCGTCTCGTAAGGCCGTAATTGCAGCGAGCACTGCGCGGTTTGAGGGGTCGGGCTCTTCATCCCTACCCGTGTGTATCGGCGATTCACTCGAGTCCGAGGGCTGGTCGGGGCCTACTGCAGGCTGGTCGGTTTTTCTGCATTTCACCTTCTTCGACATCATTTACCTCAGTGAAAGTTTGTATTTCGCTCGTATAAGACTTAATACGTCTCTTCGCACTGCATAAAAGGGAGTTGTTGAAGTTTTGTGTTTTAATTAAATCAAAAGTGTCAGAGCACTCGTGAACACGTCTTTACTCCTTCATTGCTCAGCAGCGCCCCCAGAACATTTGAATCTATATATTAATGTTACTATTCAATTATATTGTCTGTAGTTTCTGCCTGCATATACTTAAATTTCAAAGCCTTCACTGCCTGTTATGTAATTCTGGTGGGAAAAACATTACATCCCTTTTTATTTAAATGTATTTCTTATTTTCCAAAAGGTTGTCAAATTATTATTATATCAATTATATTACTATTTCATCTGAAAAATATCAATATCATTTGTGTAAACTTAAAATGTTTTTCATTATTTTTAAATACATTTTTATTAAATTAAATCAAATTTATGCCACAACAAGGAGCCAAAAGGATGCATTAAACAGAGAAATGATCCTTTTGTTTGTTCCAGAAAGCATCCCTGTAAATCTTTTTAATACCGAACCTGTCCAACCTCAGCAGACCCAGAGGCTTGCTGACAGGAGAGATTGGACATGGATCCTCTTGTTGTTTCCCTACTCATTAAAACCTTTCTGCTGATTGATACTGAGACATCGAGTAAATGTCCCACCACTTCAGTGTGCAATGCTGCAATAGTTGTAATGCTTGTACCTCACTCTCCAGAGTGTGTATCTCTCTGGGCAGCTCCACGGCGTGCCTGCTGAAGTAGTCCATGGTGATGGCGTTGTTCCAGTAGCTGAGGTTGTTCTCCTGACTCGATGACTTCTTCTTCCTCCTCATACAGCACACGGTCAGCAGCACGGCTACGGCAGGAGAAAAGGAGGGTCAGTTCAGTGACTGGAAGAGTGGCTCTGCATTTGAATAGATAAATAAAGACAAAATTTTCTCTCAATCTACGACTTTACTTACAACACGAGGACACAGGCACACTGATGGCCAGCACGATCCACACGATATCCATCCTGCTCAGGCAGATGGTCATGCGGGACAGGGGAGAGTCGACGGTGGCCCCCGAGCTGTTGCCGGGTGTCCAGGGGTCCTGGGTGGTGGCAGGCACCTGCCTATTCAGGAAGTTCCCGCTGGCTGTTGAAAGGGGCTCTGAGTTGTTCCCCTGAGCAGGCACCCCCTTGACTGAGCTGCTGTTAGAGAGCAACCCTCCAAATGTAGTTACATTCCCCAACCAGTGCTCCACAGGGACATTGTCTGTGTCATTACCTTGAGGGGATGTGCGAGGAACACCCTCAACACGACTGTCCTTAGTAGTGGTCTCGTTGGTTGTCGTGTGGTTGTTTGCGATGGTCGTGGGACTCTGCGTCTTGGGGCTGGGCTCCGTGGACTGGACTGGGGTGGACACGGTGGGAGTTAGATTCTCTGGCGGGCTCTCGACAGGAGAGACAGATATTCCTATTGGATCTATCACCAGCTCAGCAGTGGGGGGCTCGTTCATGTTTTCACGCACCTCCCTCAGGGTGATGGTGTGGTGTGCAGCCACCTCTGGGACACCGCGAGCCTGCTTCCTGAGATTTAAGCCTAGTGCAGGATCATCATCCACTGAGGAAGAGGAAAGGGAGGCCAGAGAGGAGGGCTGCAGAGCTGGAACATACTGCTGGCTGGGGTCGGTTGCAGGTTCCTCCTTACTCAACTTCTGAGGCTGAACATGGTGTGCAGAGAGCTCAAGCCCCAGAGTGTCTCCTCTGTCTGATCCAGAGCTGGACATAAGAGCCAGGGAGTTTGGAGCCCCTCTAGCAGCAGATTCTACATCTATATTTGGGACATCTGTGCTGGGAGATTTAGGGCTGCTGCTGGCCTGGTTAGTGGTGACTGTAACTGGGTTATAGGCTTGAGGTACCCTGGCTAATTTGTGCATGTGGCCTTGGTTCACAATATCAGAGCTTGGCTCCTGGGGCTGATTCACATGGCTCTCAGTCACATGATCTGACTTGATGCTTACAGTGTTCGGGGTGACAGTATCTGTGTCATGAATGGGAGGCTTTTCATGAGGCAGACTGGAGGCTGGGGGTGTGTGAAGCCAGGCCAGAGGGTGGAGTGCAACAGTGGGAAGGATGATGTTTGAGGGTTGAGTGTCTCCTGTAGATGACCATTGCCCGCTACTGGAGCTTTCCTGATGCCAGTCTAGGTGGGAGGGTTTGGGGGCAAACAGGGGGCTGCTGTGGGCGGCTACCATGGAGACGTGGGAGTCCTGGGACGTCGGACTGAGGTGCAGCTCCTGTGCTGATGACAACAGTCCTAGTGGCAGTGCCAGGAATGCAAGAACACCTGCAGAGAAAGGAGAAAGAAGGACGGTCAGACAAGACAAAGACTTGCACCATCACATCATCATATATCCTTTTAGATTCGTGAATTACCGTTGCCTTGTAAGTGTGTATTTTCAGCATTTTCACCTATACATCATTTCTTTTAAGGATCCTGCTTTTCAAAGCGAGAGTGCAGCTCCTCGGGCGCTCAGTAGAGAGACATGAAGCCTTGTCTTGCATTCATTATGCTCCTTAGCCTTTAATCTACTGAACCGCTGTGTTTGTCACTCACCTAGTTAAACTATATTGCTTTATTAACTGCATTATTCACTAGACAAGTACCATGGTGTGTACCGGTGCATGAAAAAAGGTGACAGCTGGAGGAGGATAGGGAGGATGTCTCTGGCTCTGTCTTTGGTTTTGGATTTGTTACTATGAGCTCACTCTCCACTGGGTTAATAATTGATTTTAGCCTCCTGATAGCACAAAAAAAGTTTCAGTCTAAACAATCTTAATCATTTAAAAAGCTTGTATATCTATATATGACATCTTATGTTTTAAATAAGGTGTCCTTTTGCTATAAATGTGCAAATTTTTGCAAATGCAAATTACTTGTAAAGATGTTTTTTTTTACAATGAAGACAATGGACAGAATTATGACAGTCAGAGCGTCAAAATAGCCTACTTAACATGCTACAACCATCTCAGAGGGCCTGGAAGATTCTCTTTCTCGAGCTCAATTGCATAAGGAGGCTGTGTAGTGACAAGCCATTAGCAGGTGCCTGTAGGGAATATTGGTCCTATTATGTTATCCAGACAGCAAGAAAGTCATAGAGGCAGGAACGTGCAAGAGCTTATTAATTTCCCCTTTGCTCCGTCGCCTCCATCCCTTAGTGACACTGTTAAACACAGCTAATGTGACACATTAGTGGGGCTCCCACCGGGTGGTTTTTACGCACTCATCTAAGAAACAGAACATACATTTACACAAAGCTAACATCATCCCAGTTCCTGTAGCATGATGACTGCAGTCAGTTCTTTTGACACATATTTGTATTTTATTGTTATTTTTGTCTAAACCCTCCTTATTATCAACAATTTAATAGAAAGACAACAATGTGTTATTGTAGCTTGTCCCTCTTTATAACTTTCTGACTCCTACTGAGGATGTTTTTCATTTGAAGATCCTGGTCACAAATATATTTTTTAAAAACACTAAATAAAAATAATTTCCCTAAAGAAGCTTGTAACTGTAGTTTTTACAAGCATCACTCTAACATGAGCAGATTGTACATCTGTTAAGGGTCTATTTTTGGGTGTGGATTAATACACATTTGATGCTCGGATGAGGGTTTATCAGGTCGGTGTGTGGAGTCAAAATCAAATACAGCGGCCTTGTTCATTGGGACCGATCAACAAATACACAAATTTGAGGAAAACTGAAAGCATTTAATTGGACTGGTTAGTCCAAAAAAATGACAGAATACATAAATCTGAAGGTGTAAAAGTGTGTACTGTATGTTGTCAAGTATTTTTTTGTTGCTGTATTGTTGAGCTGGAAATGAGACTTGGACACGTACATGTTGTGGGTCATGAAACATATGTAGAGCTGGGTGTGAATACAGATTCTGTAATAGAGGGTTGGAGAGATGTGGAGAATTAGTGATTAAACCCCCTTAAAAAAACATCCAAATCATAGAAACACACAGCACCAAGCGACCATGTGACCTAGATGTTGTGACCATTGTTTAACCGTGGTGCTCCCTCGGTAACTATGGAAACCAAGTTTCCATTTCCAGGAGGTGCAGAGAAGAAGGAGATGGGAGAAGAGGTGAGAATAGAAATCTAGGAGAAAAAAACGTAGAAAGGCAAAGAACATATACATATATACATATATATATAATATATATACACTTTTCAATTAAACATATTCTTTCCTCATTGTTCACTGGGAGATATAAAATACAACACAAAACAGCAGATCCCAAAAGCACTGACTATTTAAACTCAGCCTCTGAATCATTAATCAGATTCCTCCATACTCAATCACGCAGGCTACCAGGATAGAGGGTCTGGGTGCTGTCTCCCATTAACCAGGCCCGTCACGTCTGTAATCCGTGGAGCCCACTCCAGAGCCATATCTGAGGAGATAACACACAGCCATCCTTGATTTATGACTGCTCGTCTTTCCTGAGGTGATCCTTTTGGGCAGGGAAATTGACACAGACCCCCCTAACGTTAAGTATTTAGACTAATTGATTGATTGATTTCCGTCAGGTGTTTACTAAAAAAATATTGCAATATTGCTTAATCATTTCTTCTGATTTGTCAGAAACTCGTTTCAGGACTGATCTCTAACCGACATGGAAATTAATATTAATTTTGGGACTTTGCAGTTTAGTCAAATCATCATACATCATTAAAGATGGGGAGAATCAGCTTTTTAAGTTGCACTCAGACATCTGACTGCTCATATATTGATTAGTGCTGAATGCGTAGTGGGGAACACTGGCTTTTAGATTCTCTATCAGACACTGTGTTATCACATTATTAAGGGTTATATAATAATAAAGAAATAAACTGGGTGGCAGTGAGATGCATGCAGGAAGTAGAAAACCATCCAGTGACTGAAAGTTTATGAAGAAATAGTATGAGGAGTTACATTAAACTGCACAAAAAGTAATCTGGAAAATGTTCATTATCCCAACAGGGTATATTGCTGTAAGCTCACTGACGTAAATAGTTATTAGCATCCAGCGATAAAGTCAGAGAACTGGATGGTGCACATTACTAGAAGGTGGAGGATAGTTTTACACATAAACCTGAGGAAGAAATTCACGTATATGGCTGTTAAATTAAAGGCTCTGTGATGAATGCTTTATAGAGTTGGCTTTAGATGAAAAATGCATCATATGGTTATGTTTATAGTTTTCTTTTTTAGAAAAATACCCCCCACAACTTTACAACATTGTTTCTTAGTGCTGGGACAACAACATTTCAGTCTTCATCAGGTAGATGGATGTATATGATATACCAGATGAAGGTGTGACTTATATTCCAGCAGTAAGCAGGGCAGTGTGCAGGAGTTTTCTCATTTTGCTTTCCACCGACACTCATATCACATGTGCAGAGACGTTTTCAATCTTTTGAGAAAAAAACTCCCCCACATTTTCATACTTGCTGATGTTTCAAATATGATTTCCTGAACGCGGATGCTTTGGTGCTCATAACTTAGCATGAAAACAGCAGGAATGTCGTTTATGCTAACATGTTTTTTTAGTGTTTTTTTTATTGTTTTTGGCACCTCTGCTGTGTGCGCATCATTTTGACCTAAACAGTATATGTTACATTGCTGAATTTCTGTGTGTGTGTGTGTGTGTGTGTAGGGAATTCATGCATATCTGCTTGATTTTACAGCGAGGCAAATGGGTGTAATTTGTCACAACGGCTTGTGCATCTGGCTGATGGAGTGAGAGCGTAAGCAGGTTGAACGCAGACAGAGAGCCTGGCCCTACTTCCACAAAGACACGCGGCGCAAGGAGTGAATTAACAAGAGAAATGATTGAAAAGGCCCAAAATTGAACTGAGCTTCATGAACATCCATTATTGAGTCCAAGCACTGAGAAGAACATGAGAAAATTGGACGGAAAAAGGGGGGAAGAATGGTGAGGTTGGACAGGTGGTACAACATGCAAAGAGGAGGCCAGGGGTGTAATGCGCCGTATAAGAGGGAGATGTATGGGTGCTTCATCAGTGAAAAGACACGATACAAAAGCAAAGATGTTGGATTAGACATGTTAGAGCAAGAACCAAAAGGGCATTCATTAGAATATAAGGTGTGAGAGATATAGGAGACACTTTTTTAACACATTTGTCTTGTGGCTCTGCAACACTCGTCCACTCAGCGTCATTTTCTCACCATTGTGCCTGTTGGCTGTTTTTAACCTGACATGACGAAACGCATCCACAATAAGAGTCCGGCTATTTTCAGCAGTGAAGGACTGACGAGGCAAACAACGGGAGTTTTCTGAATCTTTTTTGACAGCGGACAAAAAAAACCCAAACAAACAACAAAAGTGGTTTGATTAGATTTCAATGGCGTCATTGAATCGAAGGTCTTTCTTCCTCATCCTTCTACTACAAGCTTTGAAGGGCAACGTACAGCCAACATTGTTATCACTCACACCAACCTGTTGGCCTCACTATCTATATCACCCAGCTGATCATCATTTAAGAATAAAACATGCTAATATCATGGAGACAAACAACACCCTGATAAAATTATGCCCCCATTTATTTGACTAATGGCTCAGGAACCATGGAGGGAGGGGCAATTTATGCAGGAAACCTGCTGAATTAGGGCTCTTTTGAATGCATAAGAAGCGGGTGACATTCGTTTAAGTCCTCCATTGATGCCATCAGGGACATCAATAAATCATGTTGCAAAGCAGGATCCTGCGCACTGATCCAATGCGGGCTTTGTCCCTCCAATCATTCACGATTAGACTCAATGTCAGTGGACAGGGGCCAGAGTGTCTGTCAGTGAATCTAAAGTTACGCCGGTGAGAAGGAAAACAACATAACGTTTACTCCTGCTGATGAAATTCTCCACTGAATGCCATTTTTTTTCTCCATGTGATCCACTCATAAGTTACTGACTTCATTCCTGAGCAACAATATTGTTCAGGCGTTCCTGCATCATGAATCTTCCAGCCCAATCAATCATACAAGAGCACTTAGTGTGTGGTATGCAAGCCATCAGGGTTTATGCACTATAGCTAGGCTGCATGATCAATCCTGAGGGGGACTACTCGCTGCAGAGGGTGGGATATTTATCTTTTTTATCCAGGGGTCACCTCACGCTGCAACGGAGAACAATGTAGCTCAAATTTACGGCAACAATCTGCCTATTAAGCAAATGCTGGAGCCAAGCGGGTTGTGCCGCATCATCAGTGGGCAGCTGGCAGTAGCACGATTTAAGTTGGAGGCTCTACAGGAAGCCAAAAATAGAAGCTGCAAAATCATCCATCAATAAGGCTTCTTGTGACATTTCGTTAGGCTGAACTGTTACTGCTCTGTCATCAGGTACCATAACAGGGAATAAAGCAAATGCATGCATCCATTGAGAATCTGGCCAATGTCATATGGTCATATGTATATATATATATATAGGTTTATATGAGGCAATTTTAAGACCATGATTTCCTGGTGTCTCTATTCGGTACCATATTTAGGTGGAATTACTGTTTGTCCACTTCATTATGTGAGGAGATAAACATGCATAACTGCTACTCTGGAAGCCCCAGGGTATTGAACTATATAACTGATAATTAAGGAAGTCGTCTTCACTGCCCAGCCAGTCTTCCATAGATCACATTTAAGCTTGTTTATGCTAATCACAACCACTCCAGAGTAGTGGACAAACCTCTATGGGATTCCCCTCAAATCCCCCAGGGCAAATGGAGAAGGCTTTATCTACGGCGTTCATCAGAATACAAATGAGTCTATATCACATCACACCGGCACACGCACACACATACCACGGCTCTGCTCCCCTAAAAGGCCGACAGTCCCAAATCAAAGTAAAAAAAGGTTGTTTAAGGTAGTCTGCGCCTTTAATTTTAAGCTTTGACGTGCCGTCAGAATGTGACACAGGAACAGATCAGATCCATCAGCTTCAGGCGGACAAACTTCTTTATCAGCAGGCCGGCCGGAGAGCCGTCCGACTAACTGCTGGTAAGATTGGATTATCACGCCTGGACAGAGCGCTATCAGCCCTGACTGACTTCAGTGGACCCACAGCACTACTACAACTATTACCACGACTTCAATATTGTTAGTAGCGCTACCTGTACCATCACTACTACCACTACAACAGTTACTACAAGTAATTGTACTACTACAGTGTTACAATTATGACTACATGTACCATTACTATTATGATTCGTAGCAATATTGCTGCTGCTAAACTATCCACAAAACTACTGCAATTACTGCTACTACTACAACTGCAGCAAGTCTAATTACTGACACTTCAATTATCACTACTTATACTACTACTCCTACTGTAGTATTACTAACAGTATCACTGCACTACTGCTGCTACTACTAGTAGTAGTACTGCAGTACTACCAGCGATGCCACTCCACTACTACTATTATCTTTTTACTAACTTGTAACTGCATGTTTTTAACATTTTCTTCATGATTAACATTGTTATTATCATCTTTTATTTGTGTCTTATTGCCTATTGTTAAAAAGAGATTATAATCGGCAGTGCTTGGTTATTTTTTGTTGCCTTATTGTCTTGCTCGCGGGGCTACACGTACCGGATTGTGGACATTGTTGCTGTATTGTTGTACTAATGCTTTGCAGTTTCCTATTGCTCTGCGTGGCTTGTGCACTGTCTCGAAAGTGCGTATTTTGTTGCCAATATCTTTATCGCATCTTGTTGCTTTCTGTCTGTAACTTTTAACCATCACTTCGCTGGTTTTTTCAGAACATTTTGTCAAATGACTGCAGTTAAAAATTAGCCAGCTGGCTAACAGCGGTACGTTTCCAGAAATTTTCATTAATGTGATTTGTCCTTATAAGTAAATAAATGAAAGGAGAGTGAAGTAGCGCCACAATACCCACATCTGCACCCACACTCTATGTTCTGGTATAACCTTAAGGACAACGAGACATGGTCAGATAAGCTGGTAACATGTTGAATTTGAGGGGAAGGGCCCTTTACCTTTTTTTTTTTTTTCGTGTCTGAATCCCATGTGAACCCGTTTGTTAAGTAGACACTGCTTTTATTTCCACAGCTGCTAATTCGTCTTCATTGCACTATCCCACAATCGTTTCTAAAACTACAAAAAAGTTTTATTCTCTCTAGATCCTTCTCAATTATGTCTCCATTGAAATTCTTACTTTACTAGCTGTGCAAACGCAGACTCAGATGATTATGTGAGTCTTGGGCGTATAAATAGAGTGTCATCTTTATAGCAGCACAAACAGACAGATTCCTTTGGTTTGCTACTGGGCGTGTTCATCTGCCATTCTGGGTAGAGTGTCTGCCACATGGGAGGAAACAGACAGATAGGACACATCCTGTGGACTGCTGGGACCATCCTGGAGGAGGCCTGGATGGGCCAAGTGGCGGAGAGGCGGAGCAGGGAGGGCTCTACAGATGTGAGCCCAGAGATAAGAGGGAAAGCTTTTCGCAACAGGATAATGGCTTCCTGTTTGAATGCACCACAAATTTGTTTGTCAGGTTACAGCGGCTTTGAACAGAGAGACATGTTTATCTGAGAATCAGGCTGAGGGAGAACGTGAAAACAACAACAACATCGAAGGCTCCTTGTGCTGTTTACTGGGATAATAATTTAGCTACAGCAACGGTGACAGCAGCGACCAATCGGACAGGAAGGTGAAACACTACACAGGAAGTTTTCTAGATTCTGGACGGAGCAGTGAATTGGAGACCTGCAGTTATATAACTCCATTAAAGTCACAGACACTTTAGTCCAGTTACAGGTGATTTCATTGGTGTTGGCGGCGTTAAAAAGGACTATCTATTGAAACTACACACTATAGTCATAGTCAGACATGATAAAGTCCAACTGAAAAGATTTCTCAAGCCTTGTGTTCTCATTTACACTTCACACAAACACGTCTTTCAAGTGATATATTTTTTTTTTAAGAAGCTCACTTCAAAATGCAATTTGCACCTTTGGAGAGGAGACAGTTGGAAGTGATTGCCTTTCTTGTCAGGCTTTGCTTTGACGACCGAGCTGCCAAAACAAAACTTAATTAGCTAGAAACAAATGGTGAGTCCTCTCTATTATATCATGTCATTGCGACGTTTTCTCTCGAAAACGCGGAGAACAGACAAACAAACAAAAAGCAGAGCTGAGGGTGACCAGAGGAAGAGAGAGAGAAATCTCCTGACGGCTGTCATGATGCAGGATCATCCGTCTTAGTTCTTTTCTATCTGAAGCATCTCTTCTCTCGCCTGCAGCCCGAGGATGTTGAGGCACATCTGTCTGCTGCAAATGGCTGGTCCAGAGAGAGAAATGAGAAATGTGTCTGTACTGCACAGACACGGAGATCCTGGTTGGGCCTCTCAGCTCTGCACACTGGAAAAAAGGCAACCCTGATGGAAGTGTAATATGCCAGAGGAAACCCAGGCCTCAGCTGGCTCTCCAGTACACATGAAAGAAAAGAAGTGAGCACTATGCTTCCAAAAGACTGGATACATAAAAATCAAAATATATCTTAATATTAATATTAACTCTGTCCAAAGCTCTGCAGCTTCGACTCAGACTCTTCCCGCCTGTAGATTAAACCACTGCAATGTGACCTTGCTGCACCTCTGCTACATCTTAAAAGCACTTCGCTCACAGCAGTCCAGTCCGAGTTTATCACTTCTAAGGGATTGAGGCAGATTTGTCGGAGACAGCCTTTGGCTCCACTGCCTGATGGGGAGCTCGGGGTGAATACCAGATATCATCAGCCTGTGTAGCTAACCGAGGAGCCTGGCGGGTCCCAGTCTGGCCGCCGTGTTCCATATTCATGTGACATTCGTTGATAGTAGCCTGCCACAGTTTTGTCCATCCACTTCCACAGCCCTGAGCCCATCCTCTGAATTTAAAGCAGCCCACACTCGAAGACTGTAACAAGAACTAAGGGAATATAGTATCTGATGTCTGCAAACTAGAGGTTCCCCAAAGGCATTTCACACTGTCACCAGCAATAAGGGAATCGTTTTTCATTCACACACAGATGGGCCACTAAGGAAATACAGCAACACTGTCTTATTCACTTTCTTGCCAAGAGATAGAAGTTGAGAAGATAGAAGGGTTTTATATCTATAGTAGACATTTGTTCTTTATAGGACTAATATTAATAAATAGATATTAGATTACATTTTTGTTAATATATCAATGAGGATGGTTAATTAGTTCATGGTATTTTAAGCTTTTTTTTTTTTATGCATTTTTCTTCAGAAAATTCTATTGTTTTTCTGTATGTTATTTTAGGTTTTAATGTAGATGAATTATTGTAATCTGTTTGTCTTAAACACTACCCAAATATGGCGACACGTGGTTTTCACCGGAAATATGCGAGAAGCCACTGGCATGCTGAGCTCTTGTGTGCACACCCAGGACACCCTGATGATGCCCCGCGTCCCCCACACTACCCCCATGGGTCCACTCACTCAGCAGCTGGCAGCGCAGGACCTGCAGGCTTGTCTTCATGGTATCATGTGATCCGGCTCCTCCTCCACAGTGCTCATGGTTCTCTAGTAAAGAGAGACAAAGAGCAAAAAAAAAAAAAAAAAAGATGAAACTCAGGTATCAAAATCACATGTTCAAGTATCATTGTGATAAACTGTGATTATATCTGGACAGATAATACAGTAGAAACAGAAAAGGAAGAAGGGATGGTAGACAAGATTGTGCATCTTAACCTTGACAGTTTAATCCTTGTACGACTGCCAGAAAACAGTAACACCTCTCATAGTGGATAATATGAATTACACCTAATTAACATTTTGCAATTAAACAGCAGGAAGGGCTGCGGTGAAGATCAGCCTCAGCTGCTACACTTCGAATCAGCATTGGCTCCCTGCAGGCAGTGCTGGTCAGTAAAACCAATTATGGAGCATTAAACATTGACCAGTAAGCCTTGTTCTGAGACATCCACTGTGTGTGTGTGTATGTATGTCGGCGAGACAAGTACCCAAGGGTGCTCTTTGGGAGAATGACTCACTGATGGGCCTTGTGTTAAATGAAAGGCCACATATACACACACACACATCTCCTGGAGGAGTGTGTGTGTGTATGTGAGTGTGCATGTTTGCCGCCCTTGTGGAAATGCCCTTGAGCAACACACTCACCCGCACGATCCACAGTAAACAGACACGTACCTCTAAAGAAGCCATTATACACACATACACACACACGCGCACCTAAGCAACCTTCACCCTAACCTGCATGAATAATATGTTAGGTGAGTGTGCATGTGAAATTGGATTTGCGTCCCCCCCCCCCCCAGGACGAAGGGTCTGGTTGCAGGTAACCTGTGTTTCTGCAGGGAGACGTGTGAGATGAGCGAAACACACAACAAAACCACGGGGTACTGATCCTTTCATAAGGCTTCATTTGTCATAAATGCAGCCACTGCTCCGAAGACCGAGAGGAGGCAACACACACTGCATCTGAGTCATCCTGTTTATACTGCTGCCATTGTGGCAACCTTTTAATGTTTGTAAGCTGTAAATATGAACTATGCACGCACCGAATATTTAGGATTCTTGAAAACTTTGTTGAGCTAATAAGGTAACAGCTGAGGGAGATAATGTTAAGCAACATGAACCCCCCCGAGTGACTACTGACAACTGCACAACACAAACATGGTAACATTTTAATGGACCTTTGGTGGATCTTAATGAGGGAGGATAAACAGAATATGTACATGCAGTGAATGAAATCAATAATGTAAATTAAGGAAAAAAAATTGAATATCAAGGCACACTTTTAGATGACATATGCACAAAATTCTGTTCTTGTGTAGCGTAGAAGTGTAGAAAATGAAAACAGAGACGCCCTTAACTCACAGCTTTGACTATAATGGCGTGCGCTAAGTCGTAAAAAAAAAAAAAAAAGATGAGGCTGCAAGAATACAGTAGCAGCAGCAGAAAATGAGTTTATCCCCTGTTTTGTATCTGAAGAAATGACACTAGCTACACCCATCCCAAACCCATCCCTAACACCAACCTCGTACCATTACAGCTCGACTCATCCCCTGCGCTTTCATTTTCTTTAGCGTCATGTTTCTGGTCTAATGAGCTCAATGGCAGGGTGTGAAGAGAGCAGCTGAGCCTCTCCACGGTGATTACACCTCATCAGTGCTGCCAGGCCAGCACAGGCTCATAGACGCACTCTTTAATTCACAGGGCATAAGGAGTGAGGCTATGGGAAGATGGGTAGGGAGGGAGGGAGAGGGTAACGATAGCGACATGGTGTATTTCATTTATACTTATTATCACAGAGCAGTGCAGGTTTTTTTGTTGAGAAAGGAGGACAAGCTGCATGGACAAAAGACAGCCTGCAGGCCTCCTGTTGGGAAGCTGAATCATAGTTCAGCTCTGCGCACACATGCAGGTAAAAGATAATACAGGATGACAGTCAGGGTAGGTCTTACCAAACCCTCCAGACAGAACGAGAGGTTCAGTGGCACCTGCTGACAGTTTTGTTTCTGTGGCATTAAACATTTGCCTACCAGTGCAGAGACCTGAGTACAACTACAGAAGGCAAAGTGAAGAGAAGGCAACTACTTGTGTATTGGAGGAAGCGTATAGCTATCTACGTCTTCTCTAGGTCAACATAAAAGGCAGCAGTGACACGGACTGCAGTGCATACTGAACTGGATGTTTCAAATTGTGAAGGAAACGTTTCTCTTGCACATTGACAAAAACAATAAAGCTAAAAAAAACAAAAAAAACAACAACCACCAAACATGACACAATGACTTTCTGCTTTCACCAGAAAGATTCAGAGGTAAATATCCACATACTGTTTTCTATCCAGCGTCAGCTCATCACATGGGATCCTAGCTTTTAATTGGAGAAGGGGGAGGGGGGGGGATTTGCATGGCAACTGACATGCACACAGACGTAGCCATCACCATGACAACCCTAATAGTACATTATATTCAAATTCATTCACAAGGACATTTTTGGGGCTGAAACAATATTGACCAAAAAAAAAGAGAGGACGGTTGATTTGTTTTTGTTTTTACTGCATTACACTAACAACCTGCTTGTCTCTTGGACTCGGTTCAGGCTTTGTGTTTCGCGGTCCTGCTGACGGCTCCTGGTCCCTGAAGGTCTGATCTGAATATTGTGTCTAAAGGGGACGCAGACTAGAGGCCAAAGTCAAGGTCACCCAAGACACAATGAAATAAGCCTGTCACTCCATCTCTCCGTGTC
This sequence comes from Pampus argenteus, assembly GCA_036937835.1. Lineage (NCBI taxonomy): Eukaryota > Metazoa > Chordata > Actinopteri > Scombriformes > Stromateidae > Pampus > Pampus argenteus. The sequence goes on along the minus strand of CM072880.1, from coordinate 4,601,610 downwards.
CACCAGCTGCAGGGTTAACAATGCTTTTAATTTTGGACTTCCCTCTATTCTAAGGTTATGTATAAGGGCTGGCTGCTTGGCCACAGCGGCTGCAGACTGAAAGCTTTCCCATAACAAAAGACAAGGAGGGAAGGGAAATATGAGAGTCGATGACGACAGTGTGAACTACAGTGTTATGCTCTCAGAGTCAACTGATAAGTGGACCTCCGATCACAACTGTTCCAATAGATGCTTCTCTCCCTCCAGTTAGATGCCACGGTCCCACGCTTTGGTTTCTCTCTGTGTTACCAACCAGAGGGAGTTTTCTGCCAGCGTGTGTCTGAGGAAGGAGTTACAGAATAAGGAGAGAAAGTGTGAAACCTGCGGCTTTGAAGTAATTGGACAGGCACGGGAAGCAGGGATAAAGAGTGAGACAAACAGGGTCTGTCAACTGAAGCTGCAACTATTTTCTGAAAGTCGTCCAATAAAAATGTTGTTTTTATTTTTAAATCATTCAGAATGTACAGCGGACTTACAGTAGGATCACAGGATTTGTGGCTGTACATATAAAAAGCTGGTTACATCATTTCAGGAGTCACAGTATCAAAGCAGCGGGCCGAGGCTTGTTGTGATCTCATAGTGTTTAACTCCATTACAAGTTGTGCGAGACACACAGTGCTTCCCTGAGCCCGCCCTTCCACTGTGACCCAGGGGACACGCCCTCACAGAGGGCGTCCATTTTTCCTTTTGATGTTGTTTTACCCTTTGATGGAAATCAGCAAATAGCTCCTGATAGTGTTGTGGCTCCATTCTCGCTCTTGTCCACGTGTTTCCTGCACTCGTGTTCACGAGGCTCCAGCCTCCAGACTCAGGACTATGGCTATTTCTAGGGGGTGTTGACGCCATCTTGGTGACCTTGCAAAACGACCGACTTTGCTTAACGCCAAAACGTGGCTTATTGCGAAACAGGCAAGCTGATTACCGATTCTGACTATGAACAATCCTGTTATGAAACCAGATAAAAAGCAGTGACTCAAGCACAAGAGAGACTGTGACTGACCTGTGGGGCTATGATAACTTAATTGTGCAGCCGGGATACACACACCAACTGAATGATTATCGATTCAATGCAACAACAGTCCTAAATTGAATGCAGGGAGCGAGAGCCAGAAGCGGGTTTCCAGGTATCTTTTTAATCCTTACATCCCTGAAGGCAGCCATATTGCTGAGTCACCGTACTGCGAGGTGTATGTGAGCGCTGTCAGGATGAGTTGCTGGTGCTGCGTCATGAAGGCTGCTGGAGGTTGCACAGGTTATCAATCAGCGGCATCGCCCACCCAACCCCCCCCTTTAGGTCCTCCCCACAGCACAGCAACACACAAGCCATTAAAGGAACATTACGCTCCCAGCATGCCGTTCAGTCATTAGGATACTTTATTTGTTGTGATGAACACACTTTTACCCACCTTACCTTCAACGTTTAACAAGATATATATTTAGATCATATTGTTGTTGTTATTGAGACGCTTATATGAGCAATCTTATTTTATTTTTCTCAATAATTCTAGGTCACCCTTGAATCTTTTGTAAATGCTGAGAATTCAAGCTGAATGAAGCTGCTGTCCACCATGAATAGAAGCATAATACAAAGTTTTCAAAGCCACCTTTAAAGCCTGCAGAGGGTAAACGTTTGATATTCGAAAACAAGACCAAAGAAGCCTGACATCACATCGGTAATTTTTTCAGCTAATCAAATAAATAGCGGTATCGTTCTACCTAGCAGGTCTTTCCCTGACGTTAAAGCCAGAGAAAAGACAAAAGAAAGTACATGTAACTCTCATAATCTGCATAATCTGTATTTCTTCAATCACCATAGAAACAACCTCCAAACACAACCTGAAAATGCCCGAACATACAATCCCATGTCTCCGATGCCAACATCATGCTTACACTGATACTTTTGATGTTCTCAGTGAGAAAGCTGTCAGCTCACATCCATGTTTCCACCCTCTTGGCTATACGCCATGGGTTAACATATTCTATACGTCAAAACTGAGAAATATGGACAGTGTAGCATCTAAGATGATACGCCTGTCAATAGTCGTTAATGCAGGGAACCTACTGTTCCCATATTGTGTGTAAGTCACTCTGGGATCACAGATGTCAGTGGGGTTGTTTTCTGTTTCTATAGCCAACTTTGACGCATTCTCCTATCATCACCACGCAATGTCAGATTCACACTCGCATCAGATCAGCATTGAAGATGAAACCTGCGGCCGCTCTCACAGGATGAATGAACTCAGTGGAGAACGCCCACTCAGAAAGAGTAGAGCACCTGTGTTCAAGGGGCAACTAAAGAGGAGTGGAACATCATCGCCTTACACCACATCAGTACATTACTCAACACACACACACACACGCATGCAGCCGGCAACAATGACTAACAAAGTCCTGTCTGTGGGTGTGTGAACACATGTGAAGCAGACAGAGAGATAAATGTTAGCCAACTAGAAGTCCTGCCGAGTTGTAAAGATGCCACAGACTCCATTTACAAGAAAAAACTTCCACAGTTTCTTCTAGAGGTTTTCCTGTCAACTCTGAAGTCAAGTCTTCAGTCTAAATCTGAGCAAAGTTTGAAGTCTTAATTTCTGTGACTTAATACATCATCAGACATTAAGTGTCAGGCGTTTATTGAGTCCCGTCTAAGCCAAACAAAGTCTTAAATTCATATTTTTGTCACTTCACAAAGTATCAAGTCTTCATTTTGTTGATTTAAGTCTGAATCGAGTCCAAGTCTTAAGTCTCAAGTCAAGTCTTCAGGAAGTCAAACCTTACGTAAATCAAGTATTACATCACTCATAAGTATTTTTGTTGATTTAAGACCAACCAGAGTCCAATTAAAGTCTTAAATCACAAATCTAAAGTCGAGTCTTTATTGTTATGAGTCATGCGTTTAATACGTCAAGTCTCACAGCTGTCAAGTCCAAGTACGGAGTCCATCTTGGGTATCAGGTCCGGTTTCAGGTATGGAGTCAAGCTTTTACTGAGTCTTCTTTCATGTAAGTCAAGTCCCAGTGAAGTCTCAGTTGACTGGATTTGACTTTGGTGACTTCAGACTACAAAGTCTCGAGTCTCAAGTCAAGTGTTTGGGGAGTCAGATCGAACCAAGTGCTGTCACTTTCGGTGCTTTTTACACTGTGAGGGGAAAAGTGTCAGACTCCACTTTATCACACTGGGCAGTCATTAAAACCAAAAGCAGACCAGACTGTCTGACAGATTCAGCAGGGGACTGAACCAGTTGTGAGGGCTTTTCACGCAGTGTAACACACACCTCAGGTCTGGCCAAGAACAAAGAGTGAGACAGGTAACAGAGCCGCGGGAAGGAACCGGTGACAGACTTGTTATATCACTGGAAAGACAACACCACAGTCTGAACGGAGAGCACTCGGACTGATTGAAAGACAAGGCGGGTGACAGTGGACGGATTTGATTAGAGTTGAAGTCCAGACCTGAGAGGCCAACAGTGCACGAGGTAAACTTTATTAATGATGTTTCTGACATCACGTCGTGATATTTACAGACAACGGGGGAATATTCACCAGCATCAAAGAGTAACGGCTTATTATTTTGGGAAATCTATTATAGAAGAGACACATTTGTCAACAAAAGCCTCGTTTAATACGTTTTAACAATTCTGGGAAAAGTACAACAAAATCAAAAGTCAATTACAGTTGCTTTATCACAAAATACTTCAATGTACTGAACAGCAAAGACAGATTAACTGTTAGATGATGTCCAACACCGTATTCACTTTGATGGATTTCTCCTATAAGACGTCCCAAGTGGGTGATTTTTGGCTTTTCTGTTATTGACACTGCACACAAACACACAAACACACACACACACCTAGAAAGCTCAAGACCTGTGATACCTACAAATACCCTGCACAAGCTTATTCTGTCTCTCCTGAGAGAGTTACTGAGACAGGCAGTAAAGGGACAGACATTGGGATGCAGCTCACCACCACCGCCACTGTCTGGGTCGTAAATATCCTTGCCTCTATCTCCATCGCTGTCTCCCTTTATCCTTCTCTTTCTTCCTTCTGTCCTTATGTGACCCCAGACTGAGTAAGTGACTGACTGACTACTGCGAGCGGCTCGCTGGTGATGAAGAGTAACGTGACACTACAGCGAGTCACGCCCCGGCTGTGCTTGTCACAACCGCTAACACAATTAAAAAAAAAAAAAAAAAACATTGCTGCAAAATAGGTGAAAGGAAAGGGGCTTTAGGATGACACTTTAATCCTGTTCAATGACCTTCCCTTCAAAGTAGAGTATATGACCATTGAGAATGATAATGCAAGATTTTTTTCACAAGATCTTTTACAAAGTGTCTGATCGACATCCTTGAGAATAAATGAATAATTAGATTGTATACTGAGCTAGTAGTGAGTTTTCTGCAAACCTTTCTTTGCCCTTTTTTTTCTTCTTTTTTCCTCTTTCAGATCTAAGACACCCGTGGGAAAAGACGTGATCAAAGCTTCAGCCGCCGGTTCTCCAGACCGTTACATGTCACGGTGTCAGACCGACAGACAGATTGATATGTAAAATCCGCCTCTCCGGCGAGGCCACATTGATTATTGAACCAGCGCCGCTCAATGACTGATAACAAGCACATAATCCTCCACGTACTGGCTGTCAAAGATCTAAATTTACACCTGGTAAATAGGCTGGGAGACCTTTGATGAAGTATTTGACCTCATCAATCAAAGATTTTATCACTGCTGGATCAGTGCACCGCTGTAGACTCTCCTTCTATTAATACTTCTAAAGTATTACTTTTATATTTGGAAAGACTTTATTTTTTAGAATTGATCAACTAGTTTGTTGACTATCTGGTAGGTGATGTCTTTCATTGCTGTGTGCTCTCCAGGCGATGGATCCTTGGCATCCTGGGGATGATAGAGTAACTTTGCACAAGTGCACGGCTGTCAAACTCCCTCGCTCTGTAGAGGGATCTCCAGCAGCGGTTCTAACACAGGGCTTGATGTTGGAGAAAAGCCCTGAGCTGTAGGGCCTTTCTTCTCTTTCTTTTCCCAGCTTCCTTTGCTCCCCACTTCTTTAATGTCATGCCATGTTTTCATCCAAAGAAGTTATCTTCCTCTCTCCGTTTACTCATCTCTACTTCAGGCTTAGTCTACATTCTCTGAGAACCAAAAAAAAAAAAAAGGATTTTTATGCTTTCTGGAAGTTTTGCTCAATGTTGAGAAATGATTTAAAGACTTTCAAGCATATAGTCAACAGCAAACCTTTATTACGACTTATTATGGCTGTGCACATCTTCAGTGTGCATACGCTGACTAACTAACACTCTGACGGTCGACATATGAGAAAGCAATTATACTGAGTTGTTTTGTACTCACAGGAAATTATTCCTGGCAAGTGATAATGGAGCTGTGACTGCAGATCAGTATCACCAATTTCAAATTCAAAAACATCATAAAAAAAAACAAAAAAAACAAAACAAGTAGAAGATGTACTTCCACATATTTATAAGTTTTTCACCACTACCTGAAACTTTCTAAAAAAAGGTCAGGTAGGTCTACTGTTTGCCATTTATCGAGTGCGAACGTCCTCAAAACGCCGCGCAATTTTGTTAAAGTTTACAATCGTAATTTTTGCTCAAATGTCAGCTCGGTAAAGGAAAAAAAAGGAAAGCAAAACAGAGAAATTGTCGTAAACAAAAGCTGTATCTGAGGACAGGAAAGACTTCTAATTTATACAGATTGTGCGGGACCTACAGTATATTAACAACATCAGATTTTTTTTTTCCATGCTGACTGTACAGCAGAGTTTGAGCCACCACTTTACTGTGAACTCCTGCTGACCGCTGAAGTTGCATCAGAGGACACCGTCTGTCCTGCTCCACCTCCATCCTACATTCAGCCCAGAAAGCATTTTTTTTAAAGCTTTTCAAAGCATTATGTTTTATGCTGTAAAAGACAGACAGGTTAAACCGTGATTATTATTAAAACTTATGGTTAATTGAGCCAAATCCAATTAGACTAACACTTGTAAATATAAATATCCCTTATAACCAAAAAGAAAAGAATATAACATGAACAAAAGGCTTTGGATTTCCAGATATAGTATCTGTGAGTGTGTACAGGAGTGGAGGTTAGCACTACATGAGACTTCCTGTAAAGCCGTTGACGTGGGCATCCTCCATCTGACAGCCCGTCTGCAGCAGGTCGAAACACCTGTCACATCTCACCGTCTCTGCCAGCGAAGGTGACGACCGACCTGCTGGTAGCTGAGTTGCCCCTTCGGGGAGCGAGCTGACACAGTTTCACAGTAGAACCACCAGCAGAAATAGAATGACTCAGCTGGAGATGCAACTCTCTTTAAAATGCTCAGCATGAGTCAATGCTATGTTTCTTTCATTTTTTTTTTCCTTTCTTCAAAGGATGAATCACTAATTTTGTTGATTTTGGTCTAACATCCAAATGGGGGCATTTATATGACATTTACTCAAACTGCACCAGGGGAAATTTCTGTGTGGATGTTTCAATAATATCACAGATTTAGGAGATGAAGGAAAAAAAAGGACCCTGCACAGTTTCCTTATTTTGAACAAATTATTTTGCAAATTTTGCAAACAAAAAGACTGACAATATTTAAGATGATTGATTATATTAATGTGCTTCTATTACTTATTTTAGATTCAGTTTCTATATTCAAGGTCTGGTAAATGGTTAGCAACCTCCGTGGGACATCTCCTCCAATCACATCCCACTGTTCAATCTGTTCTCTGCTTTTATTGGTGAGACACGAGGTATTTTTAGCTCCAGATATTCAATAAAATCAGACACTTCTGCAGAGATTTTTAAATTGAGACAAACTGACAGGCCAACACCACAGCAGCAAAATAGCATGACACAGCAGTAGCGCGGTAACACCAAGGATGCTGTCATCCGCCATCCATCCTGCAGAATCCCAGAGGGCATCAGTTAACACAAGGCGTCCCTGAACGCACCTTACCCACCTTATGGAGGTAAATTGTTAAAGAAGGACAGTGATACTTTATCGTGGAGATCAGAAACACACGCTTTAATACACTGAGCTCAGTGAGAGTAGAAGCGCTATTAGCTATGAGCATTGTTGCGACACAACTAACTGAGAAGGACTTTTTAATCAAAGCGTTTCCCTCTAGGAGACCTTTAACGCTGTTTCTGAGGGGGAGGAGAGTTGGTGCGCTGACTCATACGTCGACAGAGGATCAACAAGGTTAACTGAGCTGCCCTTGCAATCATGAAACGATGGATATTAAGAGCGAGTTCACATATAAAAAAAGGAGGACACCGCTTGCAGTCGCGTAACATGTCTAAATGATTCATGTCGTCTAACAAAGTATCGCGCATTAACATGAAAGCAATTTTATTTGCCTTGAGGGGGTTGGAGATTAAAAATGTAGTGGTGCAAGATGACAAACGAAGGGTTGTGCCCTGTGGGCATGAGCCCAGCCTCTTCTAGCTTTAACTTCATGCAAAGTAAGACACCCAGGGTTGCCGCCAACATATAACATACAACCATACACAAGCTTAATCCCTTCGAGTCAACATAACAGATGTAACAGGGCGGGACGGTGTGCTTATTTCAACATGCTGAAGGAATGAGGACAAAAACAAACTCTGGGAAGTTGTGTCAGAGAAGGTTTAAAGATCATGATTACTAATGTTGTGTAAAACTTCACAGATTAATGAAATGGAGCAGTGGAAAATACATTCTGCTACAGAAATTTGACCTCTCCCAGTGTGGCTTTATAATAAAAATAATCCCCAAATCAATTTACTAGCAATAACTAGCTTTATTGCTGATGCTACTGTGCGGGCTCGAGGTCTTTATGGGTCGGAAATTTTGTATTGGATGGAAAAACTGTGAACTCCGAGCTGATACAGCATACGTTCAGGTCCATTCAGAGCCACTAGTGTATTGGATATATTGTTATATGGAGCAGACCTGCAGCAGTAAAAGACAATTTAGACTCAGGCTGACTCATGTCCTGGGTTGAGCTTCAGTTACTCAGAAGGTCAAAAATGAATTTCAATGATCAAATATTAGACAGTTTTACCTCGTCAGGACCTCAAAAAGGTTTCAAAAAGGAACAATCTGAGAAGAAAGCATCACTGCTAGGCTTCAAAGCTCCATAACCCAAAATATAATATAGAGCGTTTGTTTTTGTTTTTTACTATTGAGACTAAAATGCAATTGAGCAAACTAAGGAGATTAAGGTAACCATGAAAGGAAATAAGTAACTTAGGAAATCCTTTTGTTTGAGAACAATGCTGTACTATGGCCTGCAAGAACAAAATGTGAACTCTTTCCTGTGGACATGAGATGTGAGTGTATCTATGAACCACACAATAAGTATGTCCGGTGCAGGACAGGAAACAAGGCCCTTTGGCACATACAGGAATGTCAGTGAGGTAGCCACAGCTATCCTGTGCTGTACACAAGAATTTGCATTGCAAAGGAGGAAATATGCATTCTTTCCACTGTGTCTCTACACTTCCTTCCTTTCCTTCATGGTGCTGCAAACTTACTTTCTACAGAAACAGTGTCACACACACACACACACACACCTCTCCATAGGCATGAATGAAAAACTCCAGGAAGTTCCTTACTCTACACACGTCCCTAATTTTACCTCTTGACGCAGCCTCTTGTCTGGTGACAATGGCAGGAACGAAAGCCAGTGGGGAAGGATGTTTTTCGGAGTGGGGGGAGTCTATTGTACCTCGTTTCCTCGAGCGGTGCTGCAGCAAGGAACGCTGAGAGCCAGCTGGGACAAGTGAATGTGAGGAGCAAACATCCGTAGAGAACATCCAAAGGTCCTGAGTTTTCCCGCCAGGGGAAGACCACGTGTCCGGAGCAAGAGAGCAAGAGGGACGGAGAGGAAGATGTATTGTTCTCTGCTCTCCTCCTCCTGCTCCATCCCCCACTATTAGGGAGACGGATTAACTCCAAGTGCTGCTAGTCCTGAGAGTGTGTCTGGCTGGCTGTATGCAGACACACACACACATGCATTGCATCAATTAGGCCTTCTCCATGTGATTCAGCAGGCTGACAGACGAAGGTAGATGCAATCAACAAAAACATGACAAGGACAACTGGCCTGAAAACCGAAGACTTTACTCATGGATGAGCAGCATGATCGCTCAATTCTCCAAACAGACTAAAGACCTAATAAGCCAATTACAGCAAGACTAAATTGTGTGTCCTACAATACACACACACACGCACACACACACACACACACACACACACACACTCTGGTGATTGACACACTCTGGAGGCGCGTTAGATTCAGAGTGATGGAGTCCAGAGTCTTCCATCCAGACAGGGGTGACCTTTCAGCCAACACTGGAGAGAGCAATGATTACAAAAGTGGTATTATTTTGGAGCTGGAAGTGTAAAATTTGATGGGAAGGGAGCGGTGGAAGCCGCAGCTGTAATGACCTGATCCGGCGCTCCCTGCGGCTCCAGAACTAATGTTGACCTGGAGATGACAGAAGATATGACGTGACGCGGGGACGTGACAGGGTTGACATTTTAAAGTGAGAACCAACTGAGGTCAGTCCAGTAGGAGTCCAGCCACAGTGAAGGAGAGGTGTCGGAGGGGCAGAGTTGTGACATATTATTTGGATTAATATCAAGGAGACAGCACCCCGTGGTGAAAGTATTGTCTTAAAAAAAACAAAAAAACAAGGGGTCAATACACTTCAAAGGATGTTCTTGTCAGATCAGTACAAAGCATCTGAAACTACTCTCACCCACCCAAATCAACAATCCGACATTCACGAACACTTCATTCAGCGATTAGTCAGGTGTGTGAACGTCTCACACAAGCTCAAGCAGCATCATGAATGTATTTGAGGAGAGACTGTGGGTGCGGCTTTTTGGAACAGGAGACATTTGCCTTTAAATGCGGTCGGATGACACATTGTACGAGCTATTAGACTCTATTTGTAAAAAATTAATAAATAAATAAAAAATCTCTGAAATCTCTGAACGTTTTATTGTTATTTGGAAAGAATTTTCTTTTATTATTTTATTTAGATTATTCTAAAACTTAACCTGTCTACATATTGCTGAACCTATATAAATACGTTTATAATATATGATTATAATATATATTTTTTTAATCATAAATATCAAAAAACCATTTACCATCTTGAAAAACACCCACTAACGTCTTGTAGCGTACACAAAAATAATCTGTGCCAGTATCAAACTCAACTGCTGTGATCAAAAAAAACAAGCCAATTATTCTCTGAATCATGAACATGAGGTCTTTCTGTCAATCTGGGGAGGATCTGATCATTGCTAATGTACATTCAGAAACACACTCCTGAACAGGAGCACACGTGCTATAACAGGACTCGCGCCTTCATGTTGAGCAACCACGCAATTGTGGTTAATTGCACTGATGCTTTGATGTTGCATTGAGTAAGTCTGACGCAAAAGAGGAGCAACCTGGGTGTGAGGTGAGGTAGCATTAAAGTTTGAAGAGATTGATGTTCATATAAGGAGCTTTAGCATGGATTACATGTCAGTAAACAACACCCATCAAATCCCTCACAGATGCCTATCGGGTTAAATAAATAAAGCAATGAGTGCAACCAGAGCACTAATTATCAACACTAGCCTGTTTGTCCACACGTGTTTCTAAAAGGCTTTCCAGGAGAAAAAATGTCTTATATAACAAACTTATAATTACCAGAGGATGGAGAGGTTTGGTTTCCTCGTGCCGAATTAACTAATAGGTAAACAGCAGAGGAACAAGCCGGACTCAGCATGGTTTAGATCTGTGACACACACACACACACAAGATCAAGATAGTTGTCTATAAATCAACTAGTTGATTCTTCAACTAATTCAGTTCATCAACAGGCAAAGAAATTATGATTTTAAAAAGCTTCTTTGAGCTTCAGTGTCAGAGAGCATCCAGCCCTGGGTTTAAGCTGTCACTGAACAGAGCTGCAGTGAGACAAAACCTACCCATCGGAGAAAAAAAAAAAAAAAAAGGCCCAGACAAAATGAATGTCAATGGCATTCCAGTGGCCTGTTTATGGCTATCGTAGTTAAATGTCAAATGCTTGGCCCCCCTTCAGGGAGACAGAGCTGGCTAAGAGAGAATTTGCAGGTGTCTCATCCTCCATCACTCCGCTGCTTCTCTCTTCTGTTGCGATGTTGCATGGGACAATGTGGCGGGATGAGAGGCGAGATCTATTATTGGGGAGAGAGTTCTCAGGGGGAAAGCAGAGAAGTCGGCCAAACCGCACACTGACATTGCTTTAAGAATGGCAGCGGTGACAAGTTTCTGCAGGAGATGACAAACAATGTAAAGCCTGTTTAAGGGTTCAGCATGCTTCAAATGAATGAGGTCTCATGACATGTCGTGCGACTATGTCTAAAGGCAGAAGTGTTTAAAGCTATTCCAAATGGCTGCACACAAAGCCTGCAGTCACAGTCTCCTCCTCGCTGCATCTCATTCCCTTCTCATCTATTTCCAAGTATTTACATGTCTTGAACACAACAAATCTTACAATTGAGGATGACAGTTAATGTCATTTAGATGTTGTACTCGTTTATACATATGAACACACTGCAGATGTTTTCAGTCAACCTGAGCTTAAACCGTATTACCAAACGAGAATAATAAACTGTTTGACAAAGACATACAGAAATGAATAGAAGCCAATGGTTACCTGGATCTGTAGAAAAAAAACTAAAAAACTAGATGGTTAAATCTACATTCAAAAATGATCAGCAAGTATGCATTAAAATTTAAATTCATCAAACTCACTTTGTATACCATTTATTGCATTTTCCTTATTAAATGGATTTATATATACTCGAGTCCACTAGTCCTTTCCTGTGTGGGATTCAAATTGTGTATCCACAAGAAAACCACAGCGTGAACATACTGGAACATTTAATCATAGCTTCATTATCACCATGGTATATTACTTCATTGACTCCTCGTCTTCTTTAATTAAACAACACAATGAATTCTCGCAGCTCGTGGTTTGTTTTACTGCCAGAGACATGTCATTGACATTATTTAAAAAAAAAACAAACCATCATCTGATTAGAATATTAAATTGTGTCTGAAAAATATCAAATACTTAATATGCTATCTCCTCCTTCTCACTCATTGAGAAATCCAGCATCTATGAATATGGAAATTTCATCTCAGGATGAATCAGGATGTCTCCTAACTTCACTCGAACCAGCTGTGATGTCACAAATCCTGCTCATAGCCACGCCCCCTTGAACTCAGACTGACGGTATTGCACAGAGAAACTTTAACCCGTTCAGCAGATAAATGTGAAAAACGGCCTTCAAGGGTCAAACTCTGCACATACTGTACATCATTCTGCTCAGTGAAGAAAAAGCAGAAGAAAGACACATTTTTACAAGAGGAAAAAAAAATTGCATTTGTCTGTATAAGGAAACAGGATTTGGTGAAACTCCAACAAGCAGATGCATAAAATCTCATTACAGTGTTGAGAGGGAGTAAAAAAAATAACGGTTACTACAGCATGTTTGACGTATCGTATACAACAGCGAGCTGCAGTGATTGTACAGCACAAACAGCCTGTGCAGAGACCAGCGTGTTCAATTTATTTGCAGCTTCTCACAAACCCAAAACGACAAGTCATCTCTTTTCCCCAAAAGGACACTCTCCCTTTTCAGGGAGGAGGAGTCATTCCAGCAGCTTCAGCAGCACTTTCATTTACCATCCTCAGTACAAATAAGATAATGGAGGTGTGAGCACGGATCTTATATAAGTGTAACTCCACGTAATAGTGTTTGACACAAAGAGACGCCTGACGTCTGCTGGCCTCTCAGCTTTTGTTGTTGCCATGTCGCTCCTCTCTGCTGCCAATGCTGTAGTCACTCCAGCATCAGTGTCCTCCCTACACGCCTTCGATTATGCCACTGTCTCCATGGTGATGCAGCTGCCACAAACCACCATCACTTCCACCCCTACTAGCACCACAAACACACTCACTCACACACACACACACACACAAACACACATACCACGCAAATTCCCACTGTGTCATTTTTTGCAGTTTAATTTTTAAACTACGTTCTGTATATGAAAATTAATTTGCGAGGCCGACGCCTCGCTCCGTCTTATTCAGTATTAATGTCTCAGATTACTCGACAGCTTTCTAGCCCCCCTGGGGCCAGGAATCTCTTAGCGAATGGGAACAAAACCGTATAAACTGTTCTCTAATAGGGGCTGACAGGCGCTGATAGTTTCATATTTGAGGAGTTCTCCCAGTGGTGGTTAATGCAATGATTACAATGAAATGTCAGCTCCCATGACGCCTTTGACAGGGAAGACACCAGAAACATACCGTATGAGCACTCAGTGCAAAACTAGACATTTGAGAACGGCACCTGGGGTTTGGGAAACTGTGATTGAATTTTTCAGATATTTTTATAGACCATAAATTACAAAATCCAAATGCCGGCTTTGGCAGAGTGATTAGTGATTAGCAGAGTGTGTGTGTTTCTGTATTTGGAGAATAAGCTTTGATTGTTGGAGCAGGAAGGGTAAAGTAAAGACCACCAAGCATTTAAGACAACATAGGGAAGTTGTTCCCATCACCTCAATCCTCTACAATAATTAGCCACTGACAGTGACATAGGAGCCCAATAATAGGCTCTTCTATTGAGACGGGGGGCGGGGGGGCTTCTCAGTCCTCCAGCATATGGCACCACTTTAATCTGCTGCCGCTATCAGATGAGTCTGGCCGGTAAACCAGGTTTGATGTGAACTGATTACCTGCTCAAAGGCTTCCAAAACAGATAAAAACAAAGGACACACACTATAAATACAATTTACTGTGTTGAAAAACTGACAAGCATTTGCAAGTATCTTCATGCTTTTGGGGTTGCAAGAAGTTCAGAATTAACAAATCACCAGATTGAAGAAGTTGCCACGGAAACCAAAGACTAGAGGCTCTCTCTTCTCTTTTTTGCTCCATAGTTACTTAGCCGGGGTCACAACCTGAGTGGTAGTATCAGTAATCCTCATAGGTGAGCCCATCCTCACACCCTGTAATCATCACACTGACACCTGCTAGTATTGTCCCCCCTCCATCACATGACCCTCTGGGCCAGGCGGGGTTTGCAGGGTTAACGCGGCCCCTGGGACTTCTTCTCCACCCACTAGGCCTTCTCATAATCCTATTAGACCCAGTCATCTGCGCTGCATTAAAAAAACAAAAAAAATGTTCTGATTGATCCTAAAACACGAACCCCGTGTGTCCCGAGGTCGCCCACGGAGGGGACCCTCATCTGTCCCCCCGTGTTTCACTTTTCACACATGGATATTACACACCTCTCACATCAGAAAATATATGATGAAATAAACATTTTTTGCACGTGTCAACATAGTGGGAATAACAGTTGTATAACTAGTAACTGTCACGCTGAAACATCCCGCCTGGTTAAATTAAAACAGGGGGACCGTGGGACTAAAGTCTCGACTTAAGCCCAGCCCTATGACTTCCTTGTACAAACACGTACCACAAATGATTTTAAGCCTTTGCTCTTGTGAGCTCTCTAACAAAAAAACCTTTAAAAAAAACATATATCTTGGTTGATTTATTGCCTGATTCTAAAATATTACTGCAAGAGACTATTACATATATTCTCGAGCTTTTCTGTCCTGCCTTGTGCGTTCATAGACTTGTGTGTGTGTGTGTGTGCTACGTAACCCTTTTAACACTGACAAATCCCATTGGGAATTACCGCTGCAGCACTGAGGGATCATCCTGCAGTTTGACATAAGCAGGCGAAATATTTGACCACAAAGCAGTCTTTTGTTTAAGTTCAATCTTAAAATACATACAGTTCTCTGCTGAATAAGTCTGTATTGCGGTAATCTCTATAAACAGACATCTCAACTCCAGCAGCCATCTTGAATTTTGAGGTCGGGGGTTGCTGTGGTTCTTCTGACTTTCCGAGGCACAAAAATGCAGGTACAAAATCTCATTGTTGTCACGATATTGCAGTCTGGACCAAAGTTGTAGACAAACCAAGCCACGTTGCCACGTTGCCACGGTGCACCTCCTCGCCTGATAACACCAGTGACATCTAATTTTATACCTTTAAATCGTAAATCACAAATTTGTGTTTATGTTACCTGAGTAACATCAAATCGCCATCGTTTTTTTTTTTCTGCAACTCGAATGTGTGGAATTATTACAGATCCCGGCTTTAACTGTAAATCACCCCCTTTTTTTCCCCCCATAACTCTGTGTGAGTGAGTTTTAACAACTCAAGGGAACAACTGCACGTATTCTTCCGCTCCCCCGTATTAACTTCATCAAATAATCTCTAAAGCAGCACTCAAAAATCGCCTTACATAACACAGTCACAGCGGGGGTTTCTGCTGAAAAGGAACTCATTGGGTCCTTCAGCCCCTTGGGTCCCTCTTGGCACTGAGGGTGACCATCAGTGGGTGGAGGTGCAGATTGGAGTGGCATGACTGCAGCTGAGGAATGTGAGGAATTCCCCTTGTAAACACGTTGTCCTCATGCTCGGACGGTCACCGCACTCTTATCTCCCCATGCCCATCGCCCCCTGTAATCATCATAATGGTTAGTTATTCATTACCAGCATCCCCCCTCTTCCATCTTCTGTCTGCTTTTCCTGTGGCCTCCGCTTGTTCAGGGCAGGTGGGGTTGCTGCTACTGCCAAGAATACAAGTCTTTCGTTTACCTGAGGCACCACATGGTATATTATTCACTCTGATACCGCCTCAAAACAGGCAAACAAAGCCTGCTCTGATACTTCTCTATATAATATAATGGCTTTTCAAATGTCAAAACCTCAAAAGAGAGAGGTCGTAGGGTTTTTTTTGTCTCTTTTTTGAAGCCGAGCGGTTCTGCGCGACTAGCCTGAGCTCCTTCTGGTCCTATGGGAACGCTCTTTAGCTGATAGGATCATAAGAGGCTGAAGGAGAAAAATGTATTTTTCTTCTCGGTTGAATAGAGTGGCTTTCGCCTGCTTTTCAGCATAGCACCTTCCCCCTGTGGCGCCTGTGTATTAGCCCATCTCAGCTTAAATGAAAGTCAATTCAAAAGCAGCTGAGGGCCTTCGTTAATACCGCGTGGTATTTAGAAATCACAGGAAGAGAAACGACACAGGCTGGCTTTTCCTCCCTTTGCTTAGGTGAAATCCTGTTTTGGCCGCTTGCTGTTTTTTCAGGCTGGAAAAAAGGTGCAAAGTCCATCCTGAGCACATACGGTGTAGCATGAGGGGCCGATGGGGGCTGCATTCCACCTCATGGTGTACCACTCGCTACCAGTCATGAAGGGCACTTACTCACACGTATTATAACCCGGGTCGTAGCCACATTCCCAAACACTTTCCCATCAGCTCTTTTTTCTCTTTTTTTTTCTGGAACTTCCCCTACGAGTTTGTTTAAGGGAGGTCTGCCGCTGGATGGGAAAGCTGATATTTTCCGGGTGTTTTTACATTGTTAATGTAGACCTTTCCTGACTTTGGTGATAAGAAAGCAGCTGTGGAGATTCGTTGTGCTGTTGCCCTCTGAATATCCTTCTGAATGTTGACAGTAGATATCGAAGTGAAAGGTGTTAAAATGACTGACAGCTATTCCCTTCATTGCACTGAACGGCATCAGAAAGAGCTGGCAGGTTTAATCTTGGCTTCCTGAAGTTTCGCTGTGTTTTTTGGGGGGAGATGTGAGCAGCTGCAAAATGTTTTGATTTTTATCATTGTTAATTGAATATCTTTGAGATTTGGACTGTGATTGACATTTTTTTTCTGTTTTATAGACCAAACATTAATGCAAACCGAAGACATTTATGTTCAATTAACTGCGATCTGATGAATCTATATGTCACAAATCATCTTTATGTACCAAGTTACATTCAATAAATCACGACAGAAGATATAATGCACCGTTGCATTATATCTCCCTGGATACACGACTGGTCTCCGGGCATCGTGCAAAAAAGCATAAATGCCCTCATTAGTGTTAAGTGCTTCGCTCATATGTTCCCTAATACCCATTCATGGTATCACAGCATGTCAGCTCGCCCCGAGGAAGCTGTCAGCTACAGATGTCAATACCCCCGCTGACCCCGCTCCCTCCCCCCACCACTGCACACCCCCACCCCACCCCAAACCCCTCGAAACAAAGGAGTGGGGGGTTTCTGTGGAGAGCCAGCAACCAAACATTCCTGACACAATGGAAAGAGTGGACAGCAGGTTCAATCAGTACACACTTTAACTGTGCTCTGTATGATCCCTCTGTGCTTGAAAACAAAGCTGGAGCTCCACACTCGAATGGGGTGGGGGGGTATTTGGTGATGCCGGTTTGTTCTTGGTGGTCTTACGTTTTAACAGAGTTTCTTCTATTATCTGCTTTGTTGCTGCCATGTTGCCTGAGAAATAAACCACTTGAAGGGCACTCAGGGCAGAGACCTTCAACTTGCATTGACGGCTTTCCCCCCTCTCTTCAGAAACTTTTAATTTTTTTTTTTGGAAAGAAAACCATCTTACGACTGCTGTAGATAATAATAAACTGGGACTACAGCCAGCCTCTTAGGGATCTCTACCATTAATCTCTCCATGAATAGCGTCACCCAAAGTCTACTGAAACACTTCACAGCACATTTTCTCAGTCGACCGTGATGTTTTGAGGCTGATGTTAAATCCCTTTTTTTTTACATACAAACAAACAAAAATGACAAAAAGAACTGAGGAAATTATTATTTCTTATCTGCTTTATAATAAAAAAAATGTGATTTCATGCTTGTTCTCTCGGGAATCTGATGAGCAACTTGTGATGATGACATTTTCCTACCTTGGCATCATTATCCATATCATGCAACACATTAAGGAAATGACAGGCTGTGAATTAGGAAATGTTGCAGTGACATGTTATGCAGCAGTGACAGTGATTTAATGCGTGGGGACCTTTATGTTTGTCACAGTTACTGCTGCTCACAACTGCCTGGAAATCCTTCAGCAAACCGGATGCTTCAGTATAATGAATAGAGATTTCCTGCCTATTCTGAAGTAAAGGTATAAACTACTCACCTATTACACAAGGTGCGCCGTAACGTCGGGTACTTGGCGTATCCGAGAGAAATGCAACCTCAGAGCCGCTGTGTCACACTTCATTCACACCACACAGGCGCACATGTTGCCAGTCCACACCGAGAAATGTCACAATCATGAGCTGCAAGAACAAGCCAGAGAAGACAACCCCAGCAGCGGACTACAGGAGAGCGGACAGTGTCGCTGTGGGTCCCCCCGGCTCAATGTGCCCAGTCGCTGGATCGAGATGCGCAGGGCGCCACCCTATGCCGGACCTCTGGGACTCTGCGCGCACCTTTTCCTCTCTCCTCCTTCAGCTTTGACGCCGTAAATAGCGGGACATGAAGCAACACTCCGCCTCATGGCAACGTGATCCACGGTGAGGGAAGTGTGTGTGTGATCCGTGATCGTTTGTTAATGCGCGGTGCGCAATTAAAAGGCGCGCAGGACGCAGGTGCCACCCACTAAGGACGGTTTTTGTTTTTTCTCGTGGTGAGTGTACGGACCGGGAATTTTAATGAGGACTGCTGCAGAGTTTCCTCCCTGATCGGGGGGTCACTGTCCCATCAGGGGGAGAAAAAACCCCAAAACAAAGCGTAAAGTTACCTTACAGGAGAGGAAGGGGGCGTGATGACGACAAGAAGCGTCACGTGAACCTCAGCTCTTGGTCACCTGCCAGTCAGTGAAGTGGGAGATTAGCCCACCTCTATGGCACACCTGTTGATTGAACACAGTTCAGACATATTGACTCAAACAAGCAGCCAACTGCGCCTTAAGGCCTGTTATGATGCATGTTGCTCAAGTTAATTTGTACAAAGCTTTTCCTCTGTTTGTACCTGCTGTGGAAACAGAAGGATTAGATTAAAGCTTTTTTTTGTTGTTGTTTTGTTTTGGTGAAATGGTTAGTTAATCATTATTAATCGGTTTATTAATTAAATATTTCCTCTTCTCAGTTTCATATTATTGTTGGCTGTTCTGCCTGCTCTGATTATCTCCAAAAATGTATTATTATTATATACTGTCTAGCTCCAACATACTGCAATATGAAAATAAAAGGATTATAGATTATACAGACTTGAATTATTTCCCAAGAATTGGATAAATGTATTGTGGCCCATTGCCAATCGCATTCATTGATTCAGGAGAGCCAATTAAATAAAATGGGTAATTACTTGATATGACATCCCCCTGGCAACATGGAGCTTCTTTCGATTTAATCATTTCGATGGTTAAATCAGATTTCACCCCTTTTCGTTATTAGTTTGACCTTCTTATTTATAGCATCTGAAAATAGACTCACACCAGGTCAGCTGCTAAGATGTTCATGATCTATAACTCGGTGGTTTTCAAGCTGGAGGGGTTGATTAATAAGGTAGGAAATGTTCAGGTTTTTTCTTGCACAACTAATTGACACATGGATCATGTGATCAGAGATCCTGTGCATACGTAGCTTTATTTTAATGACTCATGGGGTGAAAAAAGGTTGCCTGGGAACAGCATTAACTGAATAACTGATGGTACTATCTCCAATAAGAAGTGAAATTTAAAGTAGTCATCATATCTGAAGAGGTTATTTATGTACAGACCTCTTCAGGCGACCGTAAACTGCTCCTTACGTTTCTGGAGGCCCCAACAGACTCCAGACTCATGAGTCTGAGTCATGTTCTCCCCTGTAAGGACAACTCTTTCTCCTTTAATCCCACAGCTCTCAAGCCCTGAATATGGAGGCAGGCCGTCAGCTGGTTCAGCTATTATGAGGTTAAACCACTTATCTGTCCATATGGGAGGGAACAGGGGCCTCTAACCTCAGTTGGCACCCTAGTATGAAAGAGCACTTTGCTGTACCAAATACTTAAATCAACGCCGGGTAAACAAAATCTGGTGTTTACAGCAGAGCCAAATGGCTCGTAATGACTGGCTCACTTAGTTTTAAATGTCATTTTCAGCAATTTTTTTAGTTTACTTTAGTAAATGAATAAGAGTAGAGACACAAGAAATGTAACTACCTGCCATAATGAATCCAGGGGTTTCAAAATTAATTAACTAATTCACATTAAGTGTAGAGAGCTGCAGGAAACATCCAGAGTTCAACCGTAAACATTTAGTCTAGTTATTAATTATATTTGTAATCCCAGTTTTTAAAGATAAAAGAGCACATCAAACACCACAGTGAAGATAGACTGCCCTCTACTGGCTGCAGACAATCATTACACCCAATTACAAAACATGACTCAACATTTTCTGCACACTTCATTGAGTCATCCATCACAGTTACAGTCTACAGTGCTGCAGGCAGCAGCAACTGCAGTACTTTCATATAAAAATGCCAGAATGACAAAACAGCCGCTACATTTATTTTATTTTCATAAGAAAGACACACAAAAAAAAATCTTATTTACAATCATTTTCACAGACGCGAGGGTTATGATGACAATATTTAGTGCTTACATTTCAGTTCAAACGAGTCTTTTTCAGTCTGGAGGTGTCAGCTGCGGCTTTACGTTTACGTGACGGAGTGATTGGAGCTTCTTCAGAGGGAGCTGCAGTCAGGTAATACAGCTCAATATCAGGGACTGGCTCCTGAACGAGGGGAAAAAAAATGATACACATCATAGAGAATAGTCAGAATATATGAATAAAACATTTGTTAGGGTCCATTTTTCCACCTTTGTTCACTTCCAATATGCAGTTATGTGTGAATTGAAGCAAAACTCCTGATATATAACTTGAACATTACAAAGAAATGACCTTCAACAAGATTTTCTTCCACATGTATGTAGAGCCCTACTAACCTGCATGAGGTAGTCTGCGATGTACTCTGGCTTCAAGCATGTGACTCCTTGGGATGTGGCTTCTGATATATCGACTCTGAAGTCTCCGGGTTTCAGCCGAGTGAAATCTGCAAACAGGTGAGTGGCCTCCTTGTACAAAGACGGGGAAGGACTTGGCAGGACCTGGAGAGAAATCACAGGTAAGGCTCACATAAAAGTCAATATTGTGTGGAAAATATAGCATATGTTATATTTTTGGCTAAAAGTTGTGCTGAAGCACAGCTTTCCTCTTCAAAGATATAAAGATTTGTTGGCTCTGTGATTTATAAGCAGCAACCTTTGCTCCGCCAGACTGCAGTAACCGCCTGAAGCCTGATTCTCTGTTATGGTCGATGTTCAGCATCACTCTCCATCCACTGAAGGCTCCCTGAAAGATACAAAGGCTTGTTTAGGAGAGAGAAATGTTTGCTACTCACTTCAACAGTCAGGTAGTAGATAATACAAAGTCACTGAAAGTAACCGAGACGTGTAATGTTAACTGCGTATGAGGTCATATGTCGTACCCCCGGATCAGAGCGTCCCTGTAGGGCTTTTCTCCAGCGCATGGCAGCTGACGCCAGCCTCCTCTGCTGGGAGGTGATAGAGGGTAACGCATCCAAGATGGTGCTACTGCCCCACTCGTACTCATCCTCCTACAAAACAAACAGATATACTCATTAGAATCTTATTCAGGATAAATAACCAAAATTATAGTACAAATCGAGAGAATGGTTGTCGTTTGATCTTCAACATGAGGAGCCATTAGCCCGACCTGGATGTAGCGACCCACAGATCGGCAGGCCTCCAGGTACGAGCGGTGCAGGATCCATTTTCCAGCTGCCATGGCTGCCAGGTACTTCTCGTTACGCAGGGGGGTCCCTACGATGATGTGGGAGCAACTGGGGTCAAAAGACTGTTTGTCCAGGACTACACCACCTACAACACCAAGCAGAGAGAGTCGGAAACTAAAGAGTCAGAAAATTGGTAGAATATAGCATACAATGATTCAATAATGACTGAACTTGTTGTGAGCAGTGAAAAGCCGATTCATTTGAGAATACTGAGCTCATAAGAGGCAACACTCCCACTGCAGGATGAAAATATTCACGGACCCCTGAGGCAGATCCTCCCTTCATTCATTAGGGATTAGCGTCTCTGGCTTCAAGCCTGTGATGTGTTATTGCCGTTTTTAATGCAGCATGATGAAACACTAGTTAGAGCCCTAATTAGCCGACTCACCAAGCTCCTCTATGAGGTGACTGTAATCGATGCGCTCCTGAGGGCTGAGAGAGGACAGCTGAAATCTCGGTGGCTGCTTTTCTTCCTCACTCTCCTCCTGAGAGACAGAAATAACCTTTTAGCACCAGTAGTTTGTTTGAGAAAAAAAAAAAAAGCTTATCGACACTCAAATCCTTGATGCAAACAATCAGATCTTTCAGAAAACTTGCATCAGGGCTACGTTAGTGTGTTAAGTTCTTGTTCTTATCGTGAAAAAATTAATTTTCACCTGTGGCTCCGGTGCTACTGGCGGGTTAGCGAGAGGGAAGGCGATGCTAGGGGCTTTAGGAGTGAGGATGTTGTTTTCTAGCTCCTTTGATGGAGGTGATCTGACCCTCTGGCCCATATGCTGGTCGATGACATCACAAGCAGCTGGCAGTTGGGAGTGATTGAAGTTAAATGTTAACATAAAGATTAAATCTGAATTTACAGTGTGTCAGAAGCCATGTTTTTTTTTTTTATTATTGTGTATGTTTAAAAGGAATAGTTTGACATTTTGGATAGTCGTTTCTTGTTAAGAGTTAGATGAGTAGATCGATACCATTGTCATATCTATACAGTAAATATTGAAGCTACCAGCAGATGGTTAGCCTAGCTTAGCATAAAAACTGGAAACGGGGAAAACAGCTAAAGACAAAGACAAAACTCTCTGAAGTATCAAACTTAACAGCTTTCTATGGATCTCTTACCCATCTCTACCAGCTCAGAGTCAGTCATGGAGTCCCTGAACTGAGGGCCGTTTTCTGCAGCAGCAGCAGGAGGAGGTGGTGCGACGGGCTCCGAGTGCTGCGAGGGACTACCAGGCCACTGGAAGTTGTCAGCAAGCTTGGCTCTCTCCTCCCTGGCTGTAGGATCATCCCAGACTATCTGCTCACTCTGGGATGGTTCTGTGTTTAGGTCCATAGCTGCTTCTCTGGACATCCTGGAATCAGTAGTACGGATTGATTTTGTTTCTTTCTTTGAGATAATTCGTATTTGGGATTGTTAATAACTTAAACATTAAATTAAAGTCTTTTCACTACATGACTTCATTACCGCAAAGCTTCTAGAGTGCGTCTGTTCCCACTGCGCCCAACACGGCTCCCATCAGGTGTGTGGGGGCCTGAGTCGGCCCCTCCGGATGCCATCCTGGTGAGTCTGACTGAGGTACGTCTGCCTGTTGTGAGCTTGGTAGCTGACATGATCTCCTGGAGCTGTCTTTGCAGGTTCTCTCTCATCTCTAGTGTCTCTGAAATATCTGGGCACAAGAAATTATCGACCAAATGAATCAATATGTTCATGAAAAAAAACGACTATCTAGCTATCTATCACATACGTGCACTAGCTTTGTGTATTTAAAGGACGAAGCTGAAAGAAGACACACCCACCGCTTCTTTCTGCAAGTTCTTCTTGTTCTATGCTTCCGTCACTTACACGACGTAAGGTTGTAGCTTCTTCTGTGGCATTGAGCTCAGCCTGAAGAAGAGATAATAAAATGGAAAACAGAGTTGATTAAAATGGGCTTCATCTTTATTAGTTTATCGGCATCTTGAACTCGCAGACACAATATACGAAATGATTTGTGTAGACTAACCATGCCCTGGGCTGCACTGATGTCCTTGAGTTGCGTTCGTGTCAAAGGCGGAGACCTCTGAGAGCTGTTGGGCACCTGGCTCAGGTTTAGACTCATTTTGGGGTTGTAGGTGAAAGGATACAGAGACTCTGAGACGTGCCTCTGCTCTTCAGCACACTGCACAGGACAGGATGGGTAGACTGTTAGTGATATGAACACACTTCATATCCGTACACAGAAATCTATTAGAGATGTCACAAGAATTAATTGTAGGAAACGATTATGAGGAGGAAACATAATTGAAACTTCCATCTGTCTCCAAAATTAGCATATGAAACCTGTTTTTGATTAGCTATTCTGCTCCTTGTTGATGGGATAATAATTATTTCCTATAATTAATGTCAGCAGAAGGCACAGAGATCCCAAATTAAATTTCTTCTTACAGATATCATTTCTTTCTGTTTAAGCCAACATCAACAAAATATTTTGCCTAATTCTTTGTAGCTTTGTCAGCTGTCCTCCGGAAACTATGATGCACATTTTATTTTAAATCAGTTTACAGAATAGCGTCCCCATTAATGCTGCTATAGCCCACTAGAGCTTGGCATCCGTTTATACCGCTTGCAGCCAGTACTGGGAGACCACATGCAGCCCTCTTTCCTTCACTCCTCTGTATTCCCGAGTGCTGTCTCCCACACGGCCCTGGTAGATGTAGTGGGTCACTGTATCGTCACAAGCCCACCTAAAATAAATTTAAAAAATAAAAGTTATCAAGACATACACGTTTGTATCTATCAATTAAAATTAAGTGCAGTATAAAAAACGTTTCTAAACACCTGAAGTCAGCTCCAAGTGAGGCAGCAACAGCATTTAATTCACTCTGCATCTTACTCAACTTCTTCCCCACACAAATCACGACACCAGTCAGGGGAGCGGCTTCCTTTTCTGGATCCTTACAAACAAAATTGGTGCCAAAATTAATACTTATTATAATGTGGTATTACTGTGCTATGCAGTAGTTGATGTCCTCTATTTCTGTGTTTTTCTTACCTTCTTCTCAGTTGTCTTTTTGAGCTGGGGACTGGCAGAGATTGCTTGCATATCTGAGACGATACTGCAGGTGCTATTGGCCAGAGCCACCTTCAGGTTCCTGTTGATGACATCCGTCAGTGGAGTCTCCACCATTTCTTTTGGCTTGGATTTCCCACATGGAGTCTCCAACGCTCCTAGTGCATCCTGAACAAAAGTATAGTCACATTCTTTTTTCTATGACATAAAGCAAAAATCTTAATTTGTTGTTGCAGAGAGTCCAACCTTGACATTGAATGAGGGCCTGAAAAGCTGGTCTCTGCTGAGGAAACGAGAGGGAGTGTCCAGATGCAGGGAGGACTCCTTCTGAAGGGGGTTCCTTCTGCTGTCCTCCTGATTATGTTTGGGGGTGCTTTTGTCCTCTTTGGGTTTCATCTCGTTCAACACGGAGCGAAACACTTTGCTCTGAAAGCGACCTAAATCCAGCGGGGTAACAGCCTTTCCGCTCTGGACACCCAGCAAAGGGATCTCTGGAGAGGAAGGTGCTGGTGGAGGCATGACTGACCTCTGGGAACCTCCGACGAAACTCTCCTCCTCCCTTTCTGTGAAAGAAGAAAATATAGTCATTGTTATGGCACAGGAAGCAGTGATATACTTGACAAAGCTGGACATGTAAATTACATTTAACCCCAAACAGCTGTGGCAGGCAAACACTGTTCAATGTTTAACCAGGAATGACAATACACATCTACCAAAGGCCTCAACCAAAGCATCTCTCTAACCTGGCGAGGGTGGCAGGTCAACTAGGAAACGCTCCTCTGCTGCTCTCTGGCCGGTTTGGGCAGACTTCAGTATCCAGTACATGGTGACGGCTGGAAGCCCCCATTTCTTTGCTGCCTGGTACTTGTTGCCTTCAGGGCTCTGCAGCACCAGATGAGTACTGGCCAGCATGCCTTTCTTCTGGTTGGCCAGGCGCACAAAGTAATCTTGGACACTGCAGTAGGGAAATAAGAAAGATGTAGATTTAAGACAAGTAGTATATATAGAACTGAAACCCCAATATATTAAATCAAAGTACAAGATGTGTTTTATTATTAAACTGCCAAACTTGGAATTAATCCAAACTCATCTGTAGCTCTTAATATTTAAAACATTGAGCCTGAGAGTAAAATAATGTGTGTGTGTGTGTGTGTGTGTGTGATCAAGATTGACATACTTGGCTCCAAGATGTTTGGCCAGCTCCACCAAGGACTCCCTCTCTGCTCCGGTGAACTGGCTGACTGACAGAACGCAATTCTTGAGAGGAAAACGATCGTCCATTACAGGAACAGGAGTGAACAGAGGATTGGAGGAAAGCTGCAGAACACACTCCTTCTCCACACACATGGCCTGAAAATTAACAAGGGTACAACATTTATATCTGGTATTAAACTGACAAAGAGAATGCACAAAAAATTCAAAAAAAATAAATATTTGGGCTTGTTCAATCACTTGACCTGTCGACAAATTAACAAATCATCATCCCTTCACGGATCAAAAGAAACCAGCATGTCTGTCACCTTACCAGCCAGGTATCAGTGACCACTTCATCTACTGTGGCCTCCACTGAACAGCCCAACAGTGGCACCACGGCATAGTCGGCCACGACACGTGTGCGACCAATCAGCATCCTGCCTCCATTTTCTGTCACCAATAGTGAGAGCTGTGCCTCGGCCTCGGAGTCAAATCCCGCAAGAAGGAAACATTTCCCAACAAACATGCCTGCCTCGCTGGCGTCTTGCAGGGTTGATTCTGGCTCTGGTCCTCTGGTCTGGTTCGGAGCCCAGGACTGGACCTCTGCAGCTGTACTGACGGACCTCCTGCTGTCGATCTGTGCCGGCGGGGGCATTTCAACTGGAGAATAAAAAGAAAACAAGATGTAATCACCAGACTTATTGAGACAATAATTACACTGAACCCCAAGTAAAATCTGCAACAAACAGATACTCGCCTACTGTCGGGTCATCATCCATGTATTGCGAGAGCAGATCCTCCTCTGCTCTTTTTTGCCTGGGAGTGCTGGGGCTAGCAGCGGGGGGGCCTGCAGAGTACCGGGACGTGGGGGTGTGATGGGCTGGAACAGATACAGCAGCTGGAGCAGGAGGCAGACAG
This sequence comes from Pampus argenteus, assembly GCA_036937835.1. NCBI lineage: Eukaryota > Metazoa > Chordata > Actinopteri > Scombriformes > Stromateidae > Pampus > Pampus argenteus. Next base: position 4,574,653 of record CM072880.1, on the reverse strand, counting down.
TCAGGGTGGAGGTAGCCTGCTTCTGGGAGTAGACACCCTTTAGAGAAGCTGTCCAGCAGCCACTGCACCGTCACTACATGAGGTCTAGAAACACACAGACAAAATATCAGTAACAAAACATTTACCTAACATACGGTAAACTTTCAACTGTCTTCTAAGAGAATTGAAAAAACAGACCAGATATTGAACATGCACTCTAAATAAATATTATTTAGAGTAATAATCTCTGTAGTTCAGACCTGTGAGTTGCTTTGGACAGAAAGGTCTTGAGTTCCTGGTCCAGCTCTCCCATCACCACGTGTGTGAGTTCCTCACTGGGCTGGTTGAAACGCAGACCTCCTGCAGCGTTCACTAGACGCCGCAGCTTCTCCAGTTTCTTCCCTGGCAGGCCACACAGATACAGCTGCACAATATTTAACACTTGTGAAATAAAGCGTAAACCGTGGTGCAGCAAAACTCTAGTCTGTGTTAAAAATGTAAAGAAACATTCTATATTAATGTTAAATATTTCATACATATTTCTTACCTTACAGCCATCCAGTATATCATCAGCTGGGCACACGGTAAGATCCAGACTATCTATGGGGTCTGGAGCTTCCAGGCGGCTGATGGTGGCGTTGGTGAGAGCTGTGTCATTTATTGTCATGCTAGCATTCACAGAAATGTGACTCAAGCCCAACAGAGACGGACCCTCTGGAATAAAAAACAAAAACAAACATATATATACATAATATGATAGAGGCTGAATACTGTAAATCAGAAACAATATATAAGAGGTAACTGTTGTGCCCTGATGAAGATGAAAAACAATGTTATTAAATAACAAACAAGTGTCTGTCTGCGTCTCACCGTCCTTCTTGCTGGTGCCAGTCGGGGTAGAAGTGTGCGGTCGAGTGGTCTTTGATGTGTTACGCTCCACAGTGTACCTGCTCTCATCCTGACAGAAGCCCTTCTCTATGCTGTCAAACAGCCAGTGCAGAGACACGCAATACACATTCCACTTCCGTGCACACTCGTACTTCTGACCTGCAACCACATACAAATACTCACAGCGATACTAGTAGCAAGTCCAAGAGTGATAATTGTAAATGTTTCCTAGATAGTTTGATGATGTTTTTATAAATGGTGTTTTTTTTAAATAAATAATAAATAATGCAAACTAAAAAAAGATACAAGTTTATATATTATATTATATATATATTTTAACAGAAAAAACAGGGATCCAATGTGCTGAATTTGCTGCTGACTTGCCTGCAGGTTCACTAACGATGAGGTGTGTACACTCGTTCATTTTAAGCTGACCGGTGTAATTGGCTCCGTGCTGCTCACAGAGCCGCTGCACCTCTTTGCGCTCTGTGCTGGAGAGGCCTGTTACACAAACAGTGCATCCACGCAGCACCGGGCACAGATAGTCTTCCATGTTCAGGTCTGTGTACCTGAAAAGACTGAAGGAGACAGAAAGAGGTTTTAATTAACTATCATCTACGTTTGAAGTGCCTTTTTTTGGGTCATAATGATTATTATGGAATTGTCGCAAAGTCACATGACAATAATATAATATGATACACAAAGTTTGTGTAATGAGAGGACATACTTGTCCTGAGATCGCTCCCAGCAGGCTTTGACCCATGTGGGCAGCAGGATGGGTTTACCCAGGCTGGCAGCCACCAGATATTTCTTGCTGCCCACCTCTCCTGCTACCAGGTGTGTGACAGATACATTTAGGTCAAGATAAACCCGTCCACCCATGAGTTGCACCAGATCCATCACCTCTGCCTGTAGACAAACATATAGAACGCTATATAACAGTGGTTCTCAACCAGGGATCCACGGCCCCACCTTTTGACACAAACTCATGAAGAAGATTCAGAGTGCATTACATGTATTTTAAAAGCTGCATTCACTAACATATCATAATTTGTAATTTCCAGTTTCCTACTAACAGTATTCTGTACATTTATTATTTATACACCTACACTGTTTCTTTTAGGTGGGTAACGAAGCATCGGGCTCAGTGTACTAACCCGTGTTGTTTTATCCAGGCTGGTGCAGGAGACAGTGATGTCAGCCATGGCCATGTTATAGACTGGTGTCTCTGCTTTCGGGACACAACGCTGCTGCTGCAGGCAGTACAACACCACCAATGGACTCACCACTCGGCAGCCAAGCTACAAGACAAACAACAATGAGTAAGAAAGAGAGGAATATGATACCTCCATGATACCTTTTTTTACCAATTCATGTGAAATTCAGGTGTTCGGGTTTTTAAAAGTATTAAAATATGAGCTGGACCTTCTTGCAGTGCAGAAAAGCTGAAGTGGTGAAGCTACTGAAGACAAACAGAGACTTGTCTTTTTGGTCCATCTGTAAAACAGCATCCTCATCGATGGTTTTCAAGTGCTTTTCAGACTGCAGCTCCAAAATGGCCTGTTTGAACATAAGAAACACAAACGTCATCACACAACTGTAAACAAAGAGGCAAACAAAAAGGTTTGAGCCAGACAATGGAGTTTACCTCATAAGCCTTGACAGCATACTCTGTTTTCTGTCCTTTACTTTCCACAAACTTCACAATGAAGCCTTCCTTGTCTCCTTTAGACATGGTCAACCTGTCAGGATCAGTGAAAAGTGACCAGGCCTTAGCAGCAACGTTAGCCTCTGGGTTCACAATATCACTTAACGGTATAGAGAATATGCTATGCTATGACAGTTTATCTTTTTAGCAAACAACTACCAAATTGTTACGGAGTGGTACAACGTTATATATATAAAATCAGTCATCTACTACTTTAAAAATAGTAGTACTTTAAAAGTACTCACCTCGACTTGATGCACTCAGACTGTCAGTAGATGTACAGATAGATTGATTACTTTGGCAGTAATCAATATGAACTCCGATAAGTCATAGGGAACTGACGCTATTATACCGGATCAATAAACACTGTAATAATTTGTCTAACGCTGTTGTCAACGTTAGAAAGCCTGCGATAACCTCACGTATCGTTACCTGAATGTTAAACCGGTTATTTAACATCAACAAAAGCCCAAATAATGTTTCAAAAATGTTCCCGAGACTCGTATTAATACTGTCATAACACCGAATACATTAAAAACCATGTTTATAATGAATTAATCATTTCGTAATCATCAGTTTGGCGAAACTGAAATGTCAGCTTTGTTGTTGTTATTCGCGCCAACGGCGTAACTTCCGGTGCTACTTGCTAATAGGACCGTGTGGAATCAGACTCTAGTGTTCAAAGGATCCGTACAAACTAAGTATTATGTAAAGTCATAATCTTATTGGAAATCCATATTCATTCAAATTTATGGTTCTTAAATAAATTCACACACACATTTTTTTCTTTTTAAAAATTAGTTAATTCATTTTAATCATATTTCATCATTGAATAAATATATAGTATCAGCCAATCTTTTGGCTCAAATTAATCTCATCATGCTGGTAGCGTAAATCATCTATAAATGTTTTTTTTTTTAATAAGTGATATGTATACATGTGTGCAGCTATATGTTCATATTTAAAAAATCTAAAAATAATCAATGTGCATTCTGTGATAATATTTGACTCCAATTATTATATTGATAATTATTGACAAATACAATCCTAGTGGGAAACATTGTAATACATTTATCAAATTTCTGTTAGCCTTATTGTTGTCAAATGTTAATATACTGAGTGTTAAAAAAATACTATCTGCCTATAAACCATCAGCTGTTCATTTTTAATTATGGGATGTAAATCTCCAAACAGTGAGCTAAATGCCGTCAAGTTTGACGCTATGTCTATAACTCAAAGGTTACCAAGGTTACTCCACTTCCTGACTATAAAGTTTCTCCTTTGGCAAAAACAAAATAACTTCCTGTTCCTGCTTTTTAAACATGAGCTTCAAATGAACGTAAATACAAAAGAACAACACTGTGGGTTCCCTTTTATTCTTAAAATTTTATGTACAAGTGCGACTGATTTATTTTTTTTAATGTACATTCAATATAGAAAGTTTATATACGCAATATTACATTGAACATTTCACAAATTGCACTAGTCTTTCACATAGATTCATAATCAGTCAACGTCATTCGTCATGTCTTAGCAGAAGCTCGTTTCCTATAGTTATTCACTTATAAATATTTTAGTGCTTTTTGCATTCTGGGGGAAAATTACTTAAACAAAAAAAAAACAAACAACAACATGGAGGCAGCCTTCAAAGAAGTTTGCAGAGGAATAACGCTGAATGTTTGGAGAGCAGATCTGCATCAACTTTGAAAGCGTGAATTGAACCAGCATCACTCTTTGGGTTTAAGTGACATTTTCTTGTGGGAGAACAGGGCAGATAAATCATATACATCTATGTTACCTTTTTTTTTTCTCCTTTTCCAGACAGGAATCCACTATATAGACTAGTAAATGACATGTTGACGTAAGAGGTGGATAGGTCCAGTACACGTGACACGAATGAGGCCGAGTACCCTCAGTTAGACAGGATTTGTGGGCAAGTGCAGCCAATCAGGATATGAGTAAAATAATGGATTAGAGACAAATTAGCAATAATGATTCTCAGTCTTCCAATGTCTTTCTCATGGGAAAAAAAAAAACTAGAGTAAAAAATATATTCATACAAAAAGTAAACTCTTCTGTGTGTCATTTGAAGGAAACAAGAAAAGTATCACAGAAACAAAACAAATGTGGTCATCCGTTAAAACAATTTCAAAGTGTTTGTGAAGACTTGAGTGCAGTTTGGAGGGGGAGAGGAGAGTGATTCTGGAGGAGGTGTCGCACACAATGACGGCTCGTCCGTCTCTCTCTCCATCCCCTCGTCCGGGAGCTGAACAGTCCCTCTGAGCTTCGGCCGTGAAGCTGCAGGGCAGTCTGGGTGCCTGAGCGTGACCGTGTGTGTGTCCATCAGCCTTGGTCTCCAATGTCGTTGTCCACGGGGGGTGGGACGTTGGGCATTACAGTGGTGCCAGTTCCTGCTGTAAGGTAACCTGCTACTCCTGGACCTGCAGGTGACAGGAAGATGGATAAGATACAGAACTGGTGTGACTGAGCAGGACTGATGGAGCACTAGTGGTGAGATTCAATGATGTACGGTACTAAAGACATGAACTACTGTATGTATGGAGGGGTGATCACTACAATGACGGCCATGTCCTTATTTTGGCCTAATTACTCGATTACAAATTATTCTTGTTCATTTCTCCTTTTCAGTAGTGGGAGAGTGAGCTTGGAAAAGAGTAATTCTATGCAACTGTATGTTAAAAAATATTGTTTAGATTTAGCTCAATAATTATAATATTGCTCTATTATAATTATATTATAGTTAATGTAAATAAAGTACTTATTAATCAATTTGTTTTAGTATTTTGGATCTTTCAAAATCAATTTTATTAAACTATATTTCTAAAATATCTACATTTTTCAATTTATTTATAAGTCAGAATGCACTCTGATAAACAAAAACATCATCATTAACTTCACCAAACTCCTCTTACATTTGCCACAATTCATTCATTGCTTGACATTTTGTACTCGTTTAAAGTCACTCTGGCTACACGCTGCAAACATTTTTTTTAAATTTCTTCAGGCTTCTTCATTGTTTTCTAATTTTAAACTTCCTGCTCTTCTTGCCCAGCATGGAAATCCCCTTATGTTAGACGAATCACATCACATGTGGCGGTAATCACATTCATCTGTGAACGTTAAGGGGCAAAAATAATCATTTACAACTTCCACAAGCATTTGTGTTCATTTCTGAACCTGGAATGTAAGAGTTGGTGAATTAGGATGAGGATGGTATGACATTTTATTCAGCACTGCTAAGATGGCGAGATGGGAATAGGAAATGAAGTGTGGAACAAAGATGGAGGTAAAGAAGCAAGGAACTGCAGTAGGTGCGAGGTCAAAGTCTACCTGCATCAGAGCAAGAGAGAGGAGGGCTGTGAAGGCCCAGCTCAGGAGTCTAGAGCCCGCCTCGCAGTGGGCTGCTGGCGGCCAGGAGAGAAGGAGTAGATACCCCTGAGGAGGAAATGTGGAGGACAAACAGGAAGGAAAGGGCAGAGCCAGGAAGTTATAGGACGCGGAGAGAAAAAGGGTTGCTGGGTTTTTTTAACCATAAGTGAGGAGTCAGCCACAAGGTGGTTTTTAGGATAAAAGCAAAGCATTAGGAATCAACATCAGCTGACAGAAAAGCACTCAAGACTTACCGTTTAAGCACTTTGGCAGAAACAGAAAATATTTCAACAGGCATGTTTGTTAAAAAATGTTACTTAGCAGCTTGAATTTATAAAAACATAGTGTACCTGTCAGGTAGCCTGCGGTCTGAGACTCGGAGATGAAAAGATCATGTTTCTGGTCCTTGAAGGCACTCCACACTGAGGACTTTGCTAGTATCTCATTCACCTGCAAGGAAAGATGCTATTCATTCACTGGTTTTGATTATTGACTTGATACAGACAGGTTTGGCCACATCATTCTATCATACCTGTTCTCCATACTGCAGACTGCGAGTCATGGACTTGAGGGCCTTTACTATCTGGGCCTTGGTCGCTGAAGGGTTTTCTATTGTCTCCAGTCCGATTCCTTCCAGTAGCTTCAGGAGGTATGGAACCAGCTCCACTCTTAGAGCCTGTTCAGTAAATAATAAGTTATATTAAGGCAACACTGTCATCAAAAAAAAATACTGTAACACAACAATGACGACAGTTTACCTGGGCCACAAGCTCCGTCTGCTCCTTTTGGAACATGCGGTTAAGAGCCTCACAAGCCAATCCGGCCATGTCTGCACGAACTTTCATTCCAGTCATCAGGGGGCCGATAGTCTCCAGAGAAGCCATGGAGCGCACACATAGCTACACAAAACGAGTATTAAGGGGAGAAAATCAATGCTCATTCAAAAAAAAAAAAAATAGCTCATTATCCAATCAAATCTCAACAGGCAGTGTTGTGAACATTTAGAAGGGAAAGCAAGTCCTCATGTTGAGGTTAGTCCTACATTAGGACTAAGAAATGCTAGTGTATATATAATAAGAGTCAACTTTATGCTTTGATACGTCACCTCATTGTCTGAGAGCACATGGATGAGGCGGATGGAGCTCTTGGGCACGGCGTTGTTCTTGTGGGTAAGTGCTGCCAGGACACGCGGCAGGTGACCCAGAGGAGGAACCTGGTCGGCCAGCTGGGTCTGTGTGCTGAACAGACAAACCGCTGCCGTGGTAACTGTCTCCAGGGCCTCACCCTGCAGCGGACCAGAAAGAGAGGGCTGTCAGAAGTGAAACTGCCAAGTGTGTGAGAAAACTGAATGAGTGAAAGTAAGTCTTCTCACGTTAGGGTTGTTCTTCTCCAACAGCTCAGTCAGGGTCTCCAGGAGGGACACCAGGAACTCTCGAGGCTTACGTAGCACCCAGCCAGGCTGGGCGATAAAGATACGCAAGAAGACTCCACCCACTTCTATCTCACCCTGCCCCGCTCCGTAGGCCAATGTGAAGTCCTCTGGCAACTGAGCACACACATCCAGAGTTTATTCTCTACTTAAAACACATATAACACATTACTGTCCAAAAGCAACAATGCGTTACTTTACTTACTCTCCAGTTCACGTCAGGATTATCCTTCTGCTGTTTAAAGTGCCTGTAAAAGATAAAAAAAACACCCCAAACATCACATTTCACACCTTACATTTGGACTATTATATGTTAAATAGTGAATTAAGTTCAGGACTCGTGTCATACTCGAGCATCATCTCCCGCACAGTGGTGGACACCGTCTCCCTGGAGCTGTCGTTCCAGATGAGCTCAGGATTCTCGTGCGTTCCCTCGAAAATGTGCACCGCCGCCTCCGCGTTGTCTCGCATGGCGTCCATGAACACACCCGGAAGGAAACGTATCAGTGTTAGCCGCACCTGGGAGACAGGAAATAAATGAGGAAATGTGACAATAATGCAAAAAGTTCTCTTATTTGAAGCTCAGGGCACTGCAATAATTAAATGTAATTTTCTCACACTTGTTTTACTACATCATCCTGTCTTCTGTACAGCAACCTGCTGCAAACTACATGTATGATTTAAAAACTTAGTGTTACTCGTTGTAGCAGTTCTTTCCACACCAACCTTTGGCCCAACCAGCTTGTCTGAGGTCATCTTGGAAAAGAGCTCTGCGGTCTGTGTGCGCACCTGGGGGTGTGTGCAGTTACAGAAGAGGTCTAGCAAGTAGATCAGAGCACCTGCGGAAAAGACAAATTGAGCATCAGATTTCACATAAATATGGAACAATGTACATTAAAAAAAGAAATAATACTGACCTTTGGCCATAGCCTCTTTCACTATCTTTGTGTTGGAGGTCAGTGCATACAGGGTTTCCAGCACAATTTGTCTGCCTAAAAGATATTTTGAAAAACACTTAATAAATATAGAAAAAAGCAACAAAGAACAAAAATTGTCAAACAGTGAGTTGTTTTCTATTAAATTGTGTCTTCTTACTGGAAGGCAGCGAGTGCAGCAGCAACAGAAGGTTTGACAACACCAGGGACTCAGCAATGTTGCTCACACAGTCTTGGTTTGATGTCACCGTGTTCACAACCTGCAAGGAAACCAACATGATTCAAATGTGGAGACTTCAGGAATCACATTTCAGAGATAAAAACGGTTAAGAGCAGGCTGACCGTACCTCCAAAACCAGCTGCTGCACTCTGCCAGCTCCATGAACCCGCAACAAAGAGAAGAGCAGCTTGAAATGGCCGATACACTCTGACTCAGAACCTGTGAATACACAGAATTACATAGAAAAAGTTAAGTTAACAACACATAGTATACATCAGTAATTTGACCTCTTCTTCAGACAAAAACAGGACCAGAAGAAGTGTCGTATCTCACCAGGGTTGTTCTTGATGACATTGCGAAGAGCTTCTAAAGCCATCTCAGCAAAGCGGAGCCTCTCGGCGTGCTGCTGGGACTCTACCTTGTTGCTCTGACTCATAGCCAGCAGAGTGTGGAGGTACTGGGCCTGAGAGCCTACGTAGTCCAGCAAGCTGGCTGCAAATGCTTTGGGATACTAAACAAGGGGATGGTAAAACACATAAACGTACGCGTATAAATATGAGAAAATACTAAAAACCAAATATGTTTAGTTTAGTTAATACTACTGTCAGCATTCATTTGTCACATTGTGCTTTATAATTGCAGACTGAACATGGATACCATCTCGTTCCTCTACTCACCTCAAGTGGGAAGGATGGTTGTTCATTGTAGACCCTGACAAAGATCTCCCCAACTATCAGCTCTTTGCTATGATCACTGAATATGAACTCAGCACCAAAATGTTTATCGTTTTCTCCCTGTGAAGAGACCAAAAAATAAAATGCATGAGCTATTAAAAAAAAACAACAACATTTTTTAGACTAGCCAGATTGTTGGTTGCATAAATACAGTGTATAACCCGTTTTTAGATCTTTAAACTGTGTCACTGTGTTATTGGATATTCTCACCCTCTTGATGTTTCCCTCCTGCTGACCCTCCAGGAACTCCAGCAGCTCGGCTCGTGTTCCGTTGTTCCAGATCAGGTACGGGTTCTCCGAGTTACTATTCAGCAGCTTCAAGACCTAAATGAAGAACAAAGGAAATGAAACTCAGCCTGTAAAGGCTTTCTGCCATGCATACACAACCCTACCTATCCACCTGTTCAACTGACCTCAGCTGGAGATCCCATGCCCAGTTTCCTTGAGATGTATGGTGTCAACATGGCAGCAAGGCTCTTGCGGATGGTGGGGTTCTCTGGTGGTGTGGCATCCACGCCGTTGGTCTCTGAAACAGGATTGTTACCGTCCAGGGTGTGCGGTGTCTGGATGTAGCCTCCCAGACGGCTAAGGGCTACTAGGCTGAGTTTGGCCAGGCTGTTTGCAACCTCCTGCTGGTTTGTGTCCTGGCTAGCCTGAACGCCACTTTCCTCCAGAGTGTAGTCGTAGTTGAAGAGGTGGACCAGCAGGTGCCAAAGCACGCCAGCGTGGTATAGATGGGTCTGTAGGAAGAAATCCACGGCGAAGGAGCTGACGCATTGTACTGCCAAGGCTGCAGTTTTCGGGAGACCCTGAGAGGAGATGACGGGAGAAATCCACGTCTGTTTAATCATGTTTTGTATTTCAATTGTAAATAAAGACAAAAGGTTAACATAGTAAGTGCAAGATCGTCACCTTTCCATAGAACAAGATGTGACAGAGGTCCCTGATAATATTCGGCAGTTCGATGATCTTTTCTCTGCATTCTTCAAACTGTGCAGCGACACTGTAGCATTTACAGATGTGCCCGCACACCTGTGGCACATTAAAAAAACAGCATTAAAGAAATTGTAAAGGGGGGGGGGCTGGTAAATCTAATTAAATATGTGATTATCACTCTACCTGAACAGCCATGTCGTCAGCCTTGCTGGCTGCCGTCAATACAGCGACACACCGAGAAAGGGCCTCCAACAACACCTAAGTATTTACAGGCAAAGAATATGTTGAAGTTATTTAAGTTACACAACATGACACACACAAGTAACATTTAATTTAGAAGGGATTGATGATATTTTAGGAGTTATACCTCGATGCCGCTCTCACGGCGCAGCTCCTCCGCATTAAGAGCCGAGCAGTTGACCGTGTGGAAGGCCAGTTCAGCAGCAGCCGGGAGCAGAGGGGAGGTCTTGGAGAACAGCTGATCGTCATCCGTCTCTATTGTGATTGTTTTGATGAGCATGGGGTAACCGGCGTATTTGTAGGGTTCCAGTTCTGTTTATACACAGTAAAGTTGTCAGAGGAGTAGTAGAGTTGTTGATTACTTTGAAGGATGAATAGCATAAAATGACACGCAGGATGTTTACCAGTCTACATACCTTCTTTGTGTCGGTTAAAGAGGATGCTCTGAGCTTTGAGGATGAGGATGATGTTTTCTGGGTCGGGGCCGTCCAGGATTCGGGCAGACTTTGTGCAGAGGAACTCGTAGGCTTTGTTGACTTTCTCAAACATGTCCTGAAAGATACAACAAGTTGATATTAAATGTATGGATATTCTGAGCACTGATGTACACAGTATGTCCGAGTATGTCAAGTAACGGTCGTACTACACACCCTGCCCTCTGGGTTCTTGTCAGGATGGTACTTCTGTGCCAGTCTGAAGTAAGCTTTCCTGATTTTGCTCTCCTCATGCCTGAAAACAAAAACACCAAACAGAAAGACGTATTTAATGACAACAAAACACACAAATTTAATTTAACTGAGCTATCCTATATAAATAATCCAATTCAATCCAATTGTAGTCAGAGTTTTATGTTTCTTATTAATCAAGTCAAATATTACTTTATGGTGTCTGTTATTACTTAAACACAAGAAGAAAAGATGATTTACAACTGTAACAATTGTAACATTTAATTAATGCATCTCTCATATCCCATCCACATAATTATATTTATTGCTGCTAATAAATAAGGATAATTTAAAATTCATTCAATTCAAATCAAAGGCCACTCACTGCCCCTGTCCTTTGGGGAGGTTAAGGACTTCATAGGCATCATCTACAGACATCGAGGGAGGCTTCTTCTCCACCTCCCTCTTCCAGGCTTCAAGTGTGTCTTTTAGCAGCTTCACCTGTAGGGATAGTAGTGATGGATCACAATGTTAAAAGATCTCTTTCCTAGAAAATACAAGCAGTGCAATAATCAAAAAGTACAAGCTTGGAAAAATAAGGATTATAAGAAAAAAATGACATACAGCATCTCGAATAGGCCAGTTGGGGAAGCGGATGGTGTCACACAGATGTCTGAGGTAGTAGATATTGCAGAAGAGCTCGTTGTCCAGCTGAGGGAAGCTGATCACAGGGATGGGGCAGTACTGGTAGAGAGCCCGCGTGTTGCTCTGCAGTCTGGGGCTAAAGTCAGCTACGTGGGCAGCTATCTTCTCAATCATCATCCGCCTGAAACAGAGAGTTCACACAGACACTATTAAAATTTCCATAAACCAGGTGCTGCACAATCTCTCTACACCGCCTTTTAAAGCAGACTAATTAGTCACGATTGACATTTCTTTCCTACCTCATCTCGCTGCTCCAAATGGCTTCCGGTGTGTCAAATTCTCCGAGGAATATCTCAGAGAAGCGCTCAGCCTCATAGTTCTCCAGATAACACACCATAGCTTCAGGCAGCACTGGTCCCAGAACACTACGCTGCACTATGTCCTGACCCTTAGACTGTAGGGCACAACAATCAGATGTCAGTATTGAAAAGAAGGTAGGTTTCTTAACCACTTGTAATCTTTATGGTAGAAATTAACTTTACCTCCTCTGATTTGAAGGCTTGCTTCAGGTGAGTGTACTTCAGGAACCTACAGGGTTGTCGCAAATATTAACAGTAAAACAGTAAAAGTTATTTTCTAGGAATTTAGGAATTTAAATTCATCATGAGTTCATGACAGACAAATCTAACCACAACATTTTCTGTGGATAACTTTGGCATGTTAGGAAGGTTGGACAAAATATTCATGCGTCATCTGCTTGTGGTGCATTTTTCACCTCGCTACAGGAAGCACATTGGAGCCTGTGTACATCATGATGAAGAAGAAGACCCCCGTTAAGTAGAGGCGCTGCAGATTAGGGTTGTCCTGCATCACCAGGTACATGACATTGGCTACCTTTTCTACCAGGATGGGATCAAAGGTCAACAGCAGCTGGAGAGGACAATGGAGGAAATAAAGGGAAACCAATCAAAATGTAATTTTGTTTCATTCACTGATTCACCAAAGTAGCTATGGCCAAAATGTAAGAACATACAAATCAGATCCAAACTGTGTAATACCTGAACAATGTGAGGGAGGCAAGCATTGTCACTGATCATCCTCTTGATCTTAGGCAAAGGACGGATAATGGAATTATCTTGATCCCTTGGAAAAAAAGTGGATAAAAAACATCTTATAGTGATGGTCTAATGCTTCATGTTGTATTAGACTGTTTGACAGAGGAAGAATATTACACTAATACATAAAAGAAAGCTGCATTTTGTGTGGTGCCCACCTGCTTGGGTAGTAGGAGCACATGGTGATGAGCATATTAAGGATTAGCGTAGCCAGGTCGGACTCGTTCATCACTGCCTGTCCTGTGGCCAGAAGGCACCATTTCAGCTGGGGAATAGCCTGCAGAGGGCGCCAGCCGTCCATCCCCTGAGCCCAGCAGCGTGTCTTCGCCGTCAGGACGCCCGTGCTCCAAAACTCCTGCATCTGGAGAGGGAAAAATAAAAACAGAATAAAATTACAAGTACATCCATTTTTATCCAATTTTACTGATGTAAGGACGACATGATAACAAGTATTTCTTCCACGGTAAGTACAATTTACAAGCATATACAAGATCTTCATTGAACCCATACAGAAAATTATTACGTTAGAAGGGCATTTCTTCTTTTTCGAGTTTGAGAAGTTGTTGTCTGCAAGAGTTACATTTTACTGTGAAAAGTGAAGTTATGCCGGACACATTAGAAAATTACATACTTCCTCAAAACTGAAAGGTCCTCTTCTTTCCTTGTCTGCGTTACCGAAGTACCACTCCTTCTCACTCTCCCTCTTCATGTCCGGTGATGCTTCCAACACGTTGCTCTGTAGGAATTAAGAAGATTTCTGTTTGACACTGTAGAGAGATTAATTAATGCAGTCCCTGCATCTGAGATATATGATCATATAATATAAAAGCTACAGTCATGCGTTTACCTGTAGCGGCACAGTGGCTCTGCTTGTATGCAGATGGGCCAAAGTGAGCAGGTCCACCAAGATACGCACTCCATTCGAGTCCATCACTTCCTTCACATTTTTCTGCAGAGCAAAAAAAAAAAAAAAAAAGATTATTCAAGAGAAAAAAGTGTAATGAAACACAGAAAGACACATATGCTTCGATTAGCTTACCTTGTTAAGAATCAGTTTGTTAAGGAAGAGGATGAGTCTGTCTCTCTCCAGTTTGTCTGTACACTGTAACAACAGAAATACATTTCCAGGTTGGTAAAAAAGCCCTACGTGTTAATGTCTTAACCATATGAACACTTGAAATGACAGTTTGCCTGTACTCACTCGATCCAGCATGCCCACAATATATTTTGTGTCTGTGAAGGGGCCGATCTCCTCGAAACATTTCCCGTAGACTATTGTTAGCGCCTGCAGGCACAGGCACTTCATCATGACTTTGGGTGTGAGCAGAAAACGATGGTAGAGCTCATTGAAGAACTCGTATCTAAATGAGCAAAAAAAAATAAAACATCGTTAGAATCAAGTGCTAAATAATACTATTAGTACTGCTGGTTTGGCTGGTTTGGTTGTTGTATTGTCGTCTTACGATCTTTTGATGGCACTCGACTCTTCATTTTCATCCTCCTCGAGCAGCAGACGCAGGTAATAATCACCTATCTTTATCTCATCTGAAAGGCACTCATATTTCACCTGCACATATACAACATATACATGCAGAGATTAAATCATTACTGCTTTCTCTGTTTTAGAATTAAGCCTCTATTTTTCACAGCAATTTACAACATACTGATAGCCATTTGATTGTTGTATGACTCGTATTAATGGTTAGAATTAAATGAGGGCTTGCTGGATATCCAAACAGCAGTACATTTTTTTAACAGATTCTACAAACCTCAAACTCCTGGTGGTTCCAGGAGATGACGGTGGCATTGCCGAGCTCACGGTCCACGCTGAAGGCACGCATCTCCCCTTCCAACGCGTCCCGTAACTCCTCCCTCGTCCTCAGGTTCCAGATGAGGTTGGACCGTGCATGGTCGAGCTGGAATCTTTAAAAAAAAAAAGACAGAAAAACAGATGAGGATGACAGGGTGAAAACAAGGTTCAGAGGCTTTATTCATTTTTGTCCATCAAAGCTACAGAAGAGCTATCCTGTCGTAGTGTCCCTTTTAAAATTAGATAATGGGTCAAAAAACCTACGATGATGTGTGTGACATGTGGTACCTGTAGTAGAAAAGCTCCCAGTTGGATTCGATCTTTATCCTCTGCCGCCTCTTTCTCAGGATGACAGGCTTTTGATTTGGGTTCTGAAATAAATTCAGAGACACGAAACTTTGAAAAACTATCATAATGCACAGTTCTCAATGTTTGTCCATCTCAGCTTATGGTATGAAGAAAGTTAAAATGCCAAAAAACATGACAAACAACACCAACATTTCAATGAATAGCACCAGTATATAAAACAAGGTGACAGACGTGTTTGTGACAATGGAGAAATTATGAAGAATATTAGAACAAAGAAACCAAAAACAATACCATCATAGTACCAACATAGACAAATGAAAACATAGAAAACAAGGTTATGAATCAAAAAAACCAAAATGGGATCCGAAAATTGGATGTGTTCTGTAATCCTGGCCAGACGAAACAGGTTTTTTTTTGCCAAGTATGCACTTAAAATACCAAGAAGAAGCATTATCAAAATTATTTTCACAATTCTCATAAATCTGTTCTTAAAGTACGTTAGTTATTAAGTATGATATACTACTAGAAAGATGCATATTTTTCTCTTTGGTGTCATCAAGTAACAATTCCCTGCAAAATCTCTGTTGAAGAGGCCAGTACAGGCCACCTGGAAAAGGTTATTAATCAAACTGAACTTGTCTCAAACTTAAATTGGTCGTTATTTATCGATGACAAAATCGCATTTTTAAGCAACACAATAATATATAGACTGTATGCCGCTGTCATTGCCTGGCTTGGATTAAAAAGAACAGACCCAATACATCACATGAAGACGGAAAAATGGTTTGTTGAAAAGAGAGAGTATATGAAGAGCGTGGATCCCATTGGTCAGTCCTACTTACCAGGTTATTTCTGTCCTGCTGCATTGTTTGACAGCAGAGAAACCACACAAGACAAGGGGAGGGTGGGGTAGAGACAACACAGAGAGATTATTGTTCCTCCGATCAAACAGATGAATCTCAATAAAGGATCACAGGTCACTAAAGTACTAATAAAAAAAGTCGACATACAAAACTATAATCATAATCCATCAAATGTATTAGTGTGACAATGTGCCATCTCTTGCAAACAATCAAATACACATGCAACGTGTGGTAAAACCATGAAATGATGGTTGTGAGTTGGTAATATTCAGTGAAAGCAAGCCAATCAAAAACATGTAGTCGATCATCTTAAGCCATTTTCAGCAATTTCACCCCAGTGTGGTAATGAAAAGAGAAGCCCGGTGATTTTTTAAGGCTACATTATAGCTTTATTTAAAAGTAGATTTGATTTGAGTTTTGTAGAAAAGCCAGAGAGCAGACTGACAGTCCGGCTGACACAAACAATCTGAATCACCTTATATTCAACATATGCACTTTGGACATTTAGTCCCATCATTTGCATCTGAACAAAGACCTTCAAATTTAAACAACATTATGGTCACATTCGACACCACATAATGATGGACTCTGGTGACACAGCAAAAATGCACCTGTGATAAAAAAAAAATGTCTATAGCTAAAGAGAAGATATGTTAATGAAGAAGAAGTATGCAAGCAATTTAAACAGAAAGAAAAATCAAATGTGATTTTATCTGGGTGTTTCCCTAAGGTCATGCAGCATCGCAGCTGTCACAAGCTGGCATCGTTCCCCATGCAAAATATCTGCAGCAAGGGAAAAGGGTGCTATTAAGGTTGCGTCTGGATTCTGCAGTAATGTTCAGCACCAGCAGCAGGAGCAACAGTTAGAGACACCTGAGCGGACAAAGTCATCATCAGCAGCAGCAGCAGCAAGCTTATCTGATAGATAACAGGTAAATCAGCCCGTCAGTCTCTTTGCAAAAGAAAATAAATCCTCACCTCTTTCTGGGCTATGCCCATCTTATCTCTCCAGTGCATCAGTACTACATCAGCCTTCTCTTTGGCAAACTTCTCCACCTCTTTGGCTGCTTTGCCTGCTATCCGCTGCCACTCAGGCACCTTGTTCCGATTGAGCTGGTCCTATGGGAAAGAAAGATGCAATTACAATTACATTTAAAAGATGCCAAATGGCTTATCGTTTGTTTATTCTGTAAAAATTTTCAGTTGAGATGCGTTTGCTAAGATACCGTGGCTATTTTCAAGTTGTCTCGGACGTGCATCCTGTCCACATCTTTCTCCGGGACTGGGTCAGGACTGTCCAGGTAAGCCAGCAGGCCTGTCGGCTAAGATTGAGAGAACAAAGCTAAGTAAAAATGTGTAAAAATAGGGTTGCTCAGCTGCCAGAGAAAAACGTTGGCTTATGTCCTGGGACAAGCATCAGATATTTAAAAGTCAGAACAGGGCTGATTTGGAGGCTTACCAGTATCCTCTTCAGGAGGTTCATGGCAACAGGGTTCTCTGCTGTCCACAGTCCCACCAGATGGCGACTCAGTTGTCTAACAGAGAAACAGTTTTTTTAGCTTTTTCATTTACAATAGAGCTGTAAAAGCAGTACGATAAAGTTTGATTGACACGTCAGTAAGAGGCGTGAACACATTGGCAGCTACCTGTTGGTCAGCATCCTCTGGTCAGCGCTGATGGTGAACAAAGATGTGTGCAGATGCCTCGGAAGAGCCCCCTCACTCAAAGCTAGCTCTTGCATCTTAGTGGCTATTTCCTTGTCTCCCTCCTAAATGTAAACAAATCACAGTAAACCTCGAGCTCAGTCACTGTAACACTGTAGAGCACCTAATCCACAGAAAGGTTTACCTCGATAATAGCCTTCATCACCAGACCAGCTCCCTTCACGATGGCCATAGAGGGATGCTAGAAATAAGGACAATAGTCACATGATTAGGCCTGAAGGTGTTAATCAAAACAAGTAAAAAAATATATATATAATTATGAATCTTACTGAACATTTTTTCCAATGATGCTTATACTAAATTTCTACTCTTTAGCCTTTAGCTCCTTAGCTGCCCCACCTGGAAGAGTTTGAATAGCGTGCGTCCATTGGAGGCAACCATTTCAAGCAGCATGTCAAACTGCTGACCCTCAGTGGTTTCACTGTAGGGGGCGCAGAGGGCAAACGTTAAGAAGTCCAGCAAGGAGCTGATGACCAAAGCTCCTGTTCCATGGTCCTAAAAAAAAAAAAAAAGTATTTGAGATTAAGATTAGACAGAATTTAAAATTAAACTATACAAAGATATGTTCTAGTTCTTAAGTTTCTAATTATCCTAAGCTGCAACCACTGCAAAGAAACGTACCACATTAGTGATGAATTTTTCAAGGAGGTTTTCCAGGAACTTCTTAGAGGAAAGCAGAGAAGCCTTGTTCAGCTGCTCCTGCCTCAGGTCGTAGTCGTCGTGCATCGGCTGGAGGGAAAGACGACAGAGAAGCCGATAAAACGACAAGGACATAGATGCATGAAGTTGTTATGCATTTGTATATGCAACCATATATGGTTGATATCTAGATATTTAAGTGGTACTTACACACATAAGGGCACAGAGCATGTCTATAGCAGCATGTGTCACACCATTGTTGTTCCTTTTTAAAGCTTTTACAGTCTTTACTCCCAATTTTTCCCGAAACCTTGAAAACACACAAACATTACATTCACCGATTTACTAACAGCACTAAACAAAAATACAACAGCACATAAACCATAAAAGCGTATTCTGTATTATATAAAGAGGTCTGGGGTTGGATATGTGAAGAATTCATTGCTTCAAAAGCGGTTTGTCGTTTCTTTCATTCACCAACTGTCATATTTTTAACTGAACTGCAAAACGTACATCATAAAAAAAAAGGTTTTTCTGTATTCATAGTGATCTGTGTCTCGTGGTTGTGTGAGGGAAACACCAAACTATTCCAGCAATGAATCTTACGGGAAAACCAATTGTAGCTCATTGGCAACTCCACAGGAATAAAGAATAAACGGTAAATACAGTTCCTCTCATACATCTCAGTGACCCGTAAAGACTGTAAGGCTCTCAAATATGAGATACTCAGGAATGTAAAGAACAAAACGAGGAAAGCAGGTCGTGGGAGAGAGACGGAGGCACAAAAAAAATAAAACGATGAAATGACGAGGATGGAGGGTCGTGACAAATCGAGACAGACAGCTCGACTGAACAGAGAGAACTGACATAACTTCCCTTCTGAAGTGCCTGTCTGAAAGCCTGAGAAGAAAGCAGAATGCAGATAAAAAAGGAAGAGCCAGCCAGCTAAGAAAGACTCTGGAAAAGAACAAGAAGGATTAAAAAAAAACAGACAAAGGGCAGACTGAGATGTATGGATTCATATTTACGTTCCATCTGTGAGTCCAGACCCTTGACCAGACCTTGGAATGACAGAGCATGCCAGTTACCAGCAGCTCAACAAAAGTGTACTTTAACAGACATACAAGCAGGAAGGTACTAAAGAGTGGTATCTGTGCTGTATTCATACTTAGGCAGCTGGGTGAAAGCCTGGAAGCCGGCCTTGGAGGCCACCAAGCGTCGGATGGCCTGGAAATGGCTCTCCAGTTCGGCATTAAGAGTCGGCAGCTCGGCCTCCTGGAATAAAAGAGCTAGGATCGCGTTGTTGATGAGCTTCTCTTTGTTCTCAGAGAATAGACCCTGAAGTGAAAGAAAAAGTGAAGCAGAGAGAGATAAAAAACAGGGAAATAAGTATAAACGCTGCCTGGGCAAATAGACATAAGTTACATTGAGGGATTGAACACTCACATCTTGGGTTACTGCATGCAGCACTCCACTGTAGGATATGTTGGCGTTGAATCGAAACACTGCATCTGCAAAGTTTCCATCTAAAAAAATGGAAGAATTTAATTTTTGGCATGATGTTGGTGCTAGATGACAAGTCAGAGGATGAATCTTCTGGGGACTGTGGACTGTCAATTAAAATAAATGTAAAATATACATACAAGACATTTAAAAAAACACGATGTAAAATTCAATAAAATGTAATTAATCTCATGAGATGAAGGGCTTTGACTCACTAGGAGGTGCTGCAAGAAATTTGAGATGCAGACTCTCCACCTCCTCATCCACGGGCATGCTCAACAGGCCCCATCTTTGCCCTCGCTGTGTGGGGGCCATCTTGACACAAACGTCTCTGTTGCCTGACGCACGGACTCCATCAAGTAGGCTGGCTAACAGCGAGTCCCTAAGGACCCACATACAAACAGACTCAGCTAAATGCATTACAAATGATCGGTGGTAGAAGTGAGTGCACAAAAGCAGGAAAGAGTCAACACAAGTAAATTACTCATCTTGTAAACAAGGTAAACATACAAGAAAAAAAAGGTGAATAAACCAAATGTTGACTAAACCTACAGGGTTAGACATAAAGAAAGATTTACATGTTTACGTACCTTTCTGTGGAAGAGTACTTCCTGATCTGGCCTCTGATGAATTCAACTGTAAACACCTGAGGGTTGTCTACGTCACAGATGAGAGCAAACACCTGAAGGGAGATAAAAGAGAAGAGTGAGAAAAGCGAGAGTGGGAAAGAGTTTACTCACATAACAGAAGTGCTTTCATTCAAGCTGTTGTGATGCGGTTCATACATAATGAAACAAAAGACAGTTCAGTTAATATCAATCTTCAAGATTTTTATGCCTTGAGGTAATTTTAGTTATTAAGCTCACTTCTCCGAAGGGTTTGATGGTGACTATGTTGTATGAAGCTGGGTCTCTCTCCACTAGACATGTCTCCGTCAGGGCCAGGATACGCTTCACAGGCTCCTGGGAGAGACCAACAGAAAGCACAAAGATCAGTGACAACACTAACTAATTACTCCGAACACCAAAAAACTGATGGTAATAATTTATCAAAATAATGTATACATTGTGGGAGCGAAGGTAGGTAGTGAAAGAGTGATGATTCAGGCTATTTTTGGTCAATACAGGGTATCACTGATCATTGATTGCACAAAGGATCCCCATAATAAGATCTGGGTGAGCACCCCAGTTTATATTTTGATATTTCATCAATATTGTTGGTTTTGTAAGGACAATAAATGAAATTTGATATCATCTTACTGTTGAAAATAGGGTCTCATTCATCAACAAAAACTAAATTGCTGTTAAGAGAAGAAGAATGAGAGGCGAAGCGCTCTGACCGGGTGGCGAGGTGTGATCTTCTGCACCACAAACTCGGCCAGCGAAGTAATGCTCTCGTCTGAGCTGTACTTCCCCAACCTGTCCGTCACAAAATCCTCGAAGGTCAGGGCCTCCTTTCTCAGTCGTAGCATGATGCCGATGAAGTTCCCAGCATGCTCTATGGCGCAGCGCATGATATCATCCCGGTGCTCCGAGGCAAACAGATGCTGTGAGAAAGAGAGGGTAAATTAATGTAAAAAAAATCTAAAAATCTTTTCACTACAACACCTGCATCTGTGCACACATTTACTCTGTGAATACATACCAGCCTGCTGAAGCCGCCATAAAGGATGCAGAATCCTCCCTGGTAATCAGAGAGCTCGACGAAGCCCTCGATGTTGCGGTAGTCATAGGAACATACCACCCGGTTGGTGTGAGGGTCGATCTGGTCGATGCCGCCAGGAGTCACCTCTAAACTCACGGGCTTCCGGGTATCACTCCAGTGGTGCTTGTAGCAGTTGTAACGCTGCAGGTGTGAGGCACACGTTTATTTTTGTGCCACAGTGACAAACGGCTGAAATTAGGAATTTGCATCCTCATGAATTCACATCTTTATAGATCTCAATACTTACCCTGCCAGTTATCTTTCCCTCTGAAAACTCAGTTCTGAATCTCTGTGAATTAGACAAATAAAAATAAAAAAGATATTAAATGGTAGTGCCGGCGAAAGGACTATCTAATCACTGTCTAATACTTATGATGCAACGTCTTCATTGCAAAATTACAAGTACATTTAATTGGTTCAACTGGGAAATACCCGTCATAATTGCTGTTTCGAAACGCATGACTTTGCTGAAACAACACAGCATATTCTGCATCTAGAAAGCATGAATAAGCTACATCCATCAAACATCCTTTAGTGTTTCTCCTCACCAGTGCTTCTGTGAGCAGCTCTGTCCGATGCTCTGTAGAGAACTTGAGCGTTTCCGATTTCTTGCCGCTGCCTTTGCGGAATGTGAGGTTGAACTCTGTTCCCTGACCTTTTCCTACCGGACCGATACCACATATGTCCCCATAAGGCCACTAACAACACAAAGATAAACATATTGTTATTGTCACATAAATGAATTGAAAACATTTTTTTAAAAATAAGGCACTTTCTGTAACTATTCCTTTAAAGTAACTATGATGCTATTTTCACTTACTAACCATTTTCTTGACTGATGATATAATCAAAACCACACATGATTGATGACATGTTTCATGTTGTAATTAGCGTTAAGATATGCTGTTGCATGTTCACTGCAGTGCTGAAGGCACAAGGAGTTAAAAATAGCAGCTTTCAGCAAAAGTGCTTCAAATAGATTTTCAATAGTCAAGAACAGCATATCCCACAAGGCCTTGTGAGACACTGATAGCTGTGAAGGTATTTCCTGAATGACACAGAGCTTAACGTCCGCTTCCAACAGGCTGCATACATACTCACCTGATTTGTTACTTCTAGTGTGGTAGGGTTATAAGTGGTAATGCCATGGGTTCCCACTGAGAAGACCCGCTTGTACCTGGAATGTAAAAAAAAGATGGGATGAGTCGGAAAAAGTCTTCCCATCGCCAACCATACACAAGGAAGCAACACCTACAACAACATAAGCAGTGTATGTGGGGAAACAGGGTGACTGTGTGGTGATCTTTCAAACATGTGGGGGTTAGCCGAAGCAAAACAACGCTAAACATCACTTTATTAATTATGTGTAGATGTCCCATGTTCCAAATATATCTCATCACATAAATACAAGCTCCATTAAAGAAGAGCAGGTACATTTGCAGCCCCACTGAGACCCTCTTTGAACCAACCATGAGTCAAGGTGACATCATTGTGGCTCAGTTACCTGATGATGATATCATGTTAGTTTCCGAACATCTTTATGAGCCAACGGTTGAGATAATGTACAAACAGGGTATAAATAAAAAAAAAGGAGAAGATGTTACCAACTGCCTGTGTCAAAGCTGCCAGCGGGTGAAATGGAGTGAAAAGTGATTAACGTGTAACCCTAATTTGGGGTTATGCTTATTAAAATAATGTTTTGACATTGAGGGAAAGGTTAGTAGGAAGTGTTAAAACCTACAGTGGTACATGCTTGCTCACTAAAAATGCTGACTTGTCTTCTTTCTTTCTTGCACGTGCAGCATTAAGATGTCTGCTGAAGTTACCATTTAGAGTAAAAGGAAGTCAAATTGAGAGGTTACTTCTGTATAACGCATTTGTACTTGTGTACAGAGTACATGACTAACACAAACAGACAGGGCAGGCAGATGCCTCAGGCAAAGCCGATGTGGGATATTAGGTCCTGTCACGTCCTTCTTCACAATTATACAAATGTCATTTGTCCTTTTTAAAGTACCCTCCTTACTAAAAAGATAAAACAAATATACTCCTTCTCCAACCATCTCCTCATATAGATTTCTTGTCCACTATTCTGTCACCCAGGGCCACAAAGTCTGAGACTACAACTCCTGTTACGAGGGTGCTGCCTCTCTAGACGTCTTGACCTTGTTGTTAGATGGCTGGCTGAACACAAACCTAGTAAATTATTCATTCTACGTGGACTGATTTTTATTTTTTGTTTAAACTGACCAGTGTATGTAAGGCTAACAATGCAACATTTTCCCTTTTTTTTTTACTATATGTCTATGACAGCAAAGCTAGTCATTAGATTTTGGAAATGTGACATAGTTGTGATTAATGTGTGATGATCCATATGAAGAACAAGTCACATTTCCTGTATGTTTAAAATCAAACCCATTTCTCGCTTTTCCGTGCATGCTATATTCAATACTCAAGATTTTCAACATTTAACAGAAGCAAGTAGATGTCTTTGAATGTAATACAGCATGCATGCATGACAGCGTGAATCCTTTGAAAGATAATCAGAGCGACTGCTAAAATGAGAGACATTTTCTGACGCCAATTACACTATAAGAGGCAATGCACAAGTGCCTCTCTAACCAGCTTCAGCCAAGTGATGCAGTGACAAGTAGAGCGGCTGGATGTTTGATAATACATGGATCAGCCAAAGTCTCCTGCTAAAATAAAGTCAAACCTGCATGCTTAGTTAGGAGGGTCAATAGACATTTAAATAACCAGTGTTTTTGCATGTTTTGACCTATCTACTATAACTCATGTGTACTTCATATCACTGCAGACCATTTTACAACTCACGCTGCTGTGGTTCACATTTCCATTGATACAATGATATGAAAATTAACCAGCAGAGACTTGAACTTACCTTGTGATTGGTAATCTATTACAGTAAATGCAGTGTATTACAGACCGTACAGTCACATGTTAAAACAGTTCCTAGTGCAGTTTAGTTTCCACTGAATTATCATATATAAAAAGGTAGACAGGATTTATGATGGAGGGAATATGTTTACCATCATCATCTATCAGCACTAATAAAAGAATGTGTGATTTGTAGCAAATGATCAAAAACAGCGGTATGGCCCTTTAACTATTTCATGAAGGAAATCTATGGAAAAGAGAAAAGCACATTCTCACAGAGGCTTTACAGATACAGTTGTGATAAGTAACAGTTTTCCTTCTACTTCCAAGGTTTCATAATGTATCGTATTTAGCAACTTCCTGCATCTACCCAAAGCCTCTCAACTGCCTCTCCTCGTTCTCACAAAGAAGCCTGAACCCGAAGATTTGTATGACAACACTACATGATCCCATAAATGAGTATCAACACACACTGGATTTCATAAATGTAGAGAGAGGTGGAAACAGACCCACTATATAATGATGGCAACTAAAAAGTAACACTAACACCCTGAAAAATATAACTGTAGTAGCCGAGTTTCCTTATTGTTCAATGGACAACATAGAGAAGTATGAAGGCTTTCAAAGGATATTTAAAAAAGAAGATTGTGCTTTGCATCTTTATGCTTTGAAAGAAATGGAGAGAAGTGCTGTACTTGCAAAGCAAAAACCTTAAATGACACAGAAAGTCTTTCATTAGGAGGACACGCACACACACACACACACACATAAATCTAATATTCTCTTCAAGCGAAAGTCACAAGACTTTTCAATTAAATGTGGTTATGACCACGAACTGAACGCAAACTGATGTTGCAACTCTAAAGCTGGATGCAACATTTTATATGTGTCATATCTATGTTGCATAGAAGGGAAAGCTTTCACATGTTTTGATTTTTGATTGGTGGCGTTCGTACACTCCTGTCTGCAACGGTACATTTCATTTCATCGGCACATTGTCAAATCAAGTCTCAGTTTCATTTTTTTTCCCTTTCATGCTAACCCTCCCCAAGTTTCCATCGCTGACAGAGAAGCTTGTTAACCAAAGTCACCAATGTCCGACCCTCGTTTAACCCCGGTCAACTGATGCGCGTTGACTCATTCAAATGAACCACCAATGCCTGCGTCGCTGGGTCGTTCTGAAAATGTCCACCTCACATCCATCAACGCTCGTCTCTGCCGGACACTTCAGGGAGCATTAGTAGGATGAGGCTCTGATGATGGCTAATGCTCTGCAGCCCTGCTTAAGTTACCAACGTTAATGGGACAAAGACATTTAGAGAGCAGGTATTGGTAATGTGATCCCACTGCCTCTCTGCTCAAACTAGAGCTTGTCCATTTTTTTTTATTTTTTTTTTAGCCCTCATGTCTACCAAGTATCTACATCATGTCCCATCTGATTTAAGGTCTATATTAGCTAAAACGTATAACTTAAAAATGAAAACAAAAACAGGTACTGCTCTATGTATATTATATAATACATGGATGTTGTACCATTCATAAATATGATCCTAGCGTATGACACAGTATGTTGGCCCCATTCTAATATAATATATTGCACTATTTCACATTACTATTTCGAATGCAACTGCCCTGATCTATTCTTTTGGCTGCATTTCATAAGACGATGCAACGCTACACAATACACAGGTCGTACTATTGGTGATTAGTGACTGCTGACAGTGGTCTACAAACCTTTTTTCCTCGGCTAAGATAAGGAAGTCAACACAATGGAAAAACTGAGTCAGGATTTCAGGATTTTTCCAAACCTCTACGATGTGATGAAGAGAATAGTTGAGGCTTAAACTGCCTTGTAAACCAATACAAATGGTGATATGAAAGGGGCACAGCACAGCCCTGAAAACCATCAGTGGGGTTTAAAAACAACATAAAAAAACCACTTACTTTCCCCTCCAGGAGTGTTTGGTGGTGTAGAAACAGGCCAGGTCTTTGTTTTCTTTGACGACATTCATCTTTTCACAGGACCTACAACATGGGATGAAAGCAGTTCACACATATTAAGAACAGAAGCGTTAAGAAAACAAGTGTAAGATCTTCATTTTGAGCATCACTTGAGGGAAAGCTTTATATGTTTTTTCCAATGGGGTGATTTTCTTTGAATTCCAACGATAAAGCGGACGCGAGACGGCCTACATCGCAATTAATGTCAGTCTTATAAGAAGTAAGTCACAAAACAACCTGCACGCAGACATTTACGAGTCATCACAGCATCAGGTTTATGTAACACACATAGCAACGTACCGCTGCACACTTCACACAGTCATTCAACATTTTGCAGCCTGACGGGAGATACTCCCAGCAGACATTCCCACAGCGTCAGGACTAATACAGAGAGAAGTCCATCGCTCCATGACTGACTGATTTTTTTTTTTATTGCCATTAATTCAGCTATGAGCCATAGCATCAGTGCAGCTGGTAGCACACCATTTCCACTTTAATCACAATCCTCTCGTCTTTGATATCTTCACCAGATTAATGGCGGCCAATAAGAAACCACTAGAATACAGATGTAAAGGGTCTTCCAATTTCCTGCTGATATCAGAGACAAAAACAACACAACAGTGCACCAGCTGATCCACTGTCAATAATGCCTGCTGCAAAGCCAGTGTGACCTATTGATCGCCTTTAGATAAACAGGGGATAGACTATGCCTTAGTGTCTTGGCCTAGTGCCTAAGGTGAATAGAAAAAAATCTGTGTAATTGAACTTTAAAATCTGGACAAGCGATTAACTAGGATCCATGATCTCATCACCACACCTAAAGGGTTTTCTTCTTCAACTCGGACAACACACAAAGCTCAGGTGGGATACATTAGTCTATGTACTTTTACCATTTACATTAGAGATGTCTTTGCTCTGGAGAAGAGCAAAAGAAGAGAATAATCCTATCCTCAGTGCAGTAATTTGCTGGCAGCCGAGCTGTGACAAGGGGAACCTGTGTCAGCACTCTGCCAGGATCCTGGAAAAAATCTGACTCCAGTTTTCCTTCCTTCCCATTATAGTGTGCAAATGAAGCAGGGAGCCACAAAATAAGGCCAAATCATGGAAGACATGTCAAAGGGAGGGGAGGGCATCGGTGTGATGTTCAAGGACGAGCAGGACACAAATACAGTGTCATCAATAGTTTACAGCAGGATGCCTGTGCTGGAGAAACATAATGTGCAAAGAACAATCCAGAGTTTTGTATTAACAGTTTTTTTTTTCTCCCAAACCAACATTCATAGAGCTGCATAATGAATCTAATCCAAAGTGGGGGGCTGATAGAAAGCACAATAGGAGATGTTAGCAGCAAGCAGAGCACAACGTGCCCTTTGCTGCTGCAGAGGGCAGGGCAATTTTTACTACATTACTGTGACAAGCACTGTGAGACTGTGAAAAAAAAAAAAAAAAAAAAAAGACCAAAGCAGATTCCAGGATTGAGTCATGTGATAACCCCTCCCGGTTCTTCCTGCCTATGTATGCAGATCAATAGCAAATTATTCACAAACTATCCTTGATTAGCAAAAAATAAAAAAAACTGGAGGAGAGGAAAGTACTAGAAATATAACACTTCCCAAAGCAAAGCACATTACACTTACATAACTTGTTCCAGACAGGTGTCACAACTTTTCAGTAACTTTAACAATTAGGGGCTTTGACCCTGATTCCTGCTAATATAGTTGTCACAGTCATGTTCATGTTGTGTTGAGAGCTGCTACGGCTGGACAACCTGTTTCGTATCAAGAAGCATTAAGAAAAAAAAAAAAAGAAAGGGTACAAGGGTCAAACTGGCATGTGTCATTACATCATCATATGACTTTTTACCACATCTATAGAAAGTACATTCAACAAAAATCTGCTACCATAAATTAACTTAAAGTGAAAGCCAGGAAAGAACATTTTTCAGTGTTTTTATCCTCACAATTACATATGACTTTGGACTAAATATTTTATTAGAGCCTTGACATGGCCATAAACATAACGCTTATACAGTGCTGGTTCCAGCCATATTCATGCATTTTTTTTCCTAGGAGGGATTAAAAAAAAAAACCCCAACTATTTTGCAATCAAGACATGTTTCAATGTCCTTCCTTGGAGGCTATTTGTCAATGATATGAAGCAATATCCAACCAAGACAGGAACTTTCAGCCCTGGAAACCTCTTCACTTCATCATCTGTGGTTGCGTTTCTGATGCATGAGAGCACACACACTTGCAAAAATATAATAATGATAATAAAATAATTATCTTTTTTTTTTAAAGTCAATTTTTAAGGATGTGCGCTGGCTCCCGATGTGTCAAGTAAATCCAATGACAAGCAGCATTACCTGGATTTAAAGCTGCTAACCAAACTATGCTTCATTACAACGGGCCTACTCGATGAACTGACTAAAAACAAGCACGACAGCAACCGTTTTTACGCTGGTACTCCACCTAAATGAAAAAAACACACATATAGCTCCTCGGACACTTTTTTGTTATCAGCGTTTGTTTGTTAAATGCGGAATTAAAAGGGCTGTGGCAGAGTCGTGTTTAGATTAGCCTCCAGCTAGCGGCTAGCGTCGCATTAGCAGCAGGGTTCTATCAAGCAAACATGGAGAAGAATTGTAGAAGATTGCAGGTGGTAAATAGTGGCTTTACCTGTCAAATCACTAACTGGTGTTATTCGTGGCCGTCCCTCAGCCACCCACCCTCCTCTGAGTGCGGCTGCTTCTCAGTTTTCCCACTCTGGTGCTGAAGGAGCTCAGTTAACGCCGTATTTCCCCCCCACAACAGGGCTCAGGACGCTGCCATAGTCCTGATAGCTAAAGTGTGAAACTGCGCATGCGTGAGGCCTGCCTGTCATGCGGCTGTCAGCTGATTGGTTTTGCGCGGAAGCGGAATGAGTGAGATACCTGACCTGAGATCAGTATTTTAATTAATTTCTTCTGTGTTTGTATTGATGGATACAGACGAAACTGACTTGGGAACAGTTTAACAGTTTAACAGTAGAATCCTTCTATTTGGGCAAATTTGAAACTAATACAGATAATACAGAATACCAAAAGTCACATGAAATGGACTTTGGGAGAATGGAGAATGAAATAGAGAGCTATTACCTATTTATTTTCACATTTACCTCGTTTTCTCTGTATATGCTTCTTGATCACTTAAGCTGTTCATTTTTTAGTTTAGCAGGTTTCCAGGTATCACTTGTCTACTACAGTGGTGGAATTTACTCAATTACTGTATACAATTTTGAGGTGGCCTATTTCTACTTTACTTGAGTATTTCCATTTTATGCTATTTTAATTGTTAGCAGTTCCACCAAATAAATAATAAAGACATAAAACTTTCCAATATTTCACAAAAAAATAAAATACATAAAATAAAATCAAAATTTGAATGGCAAAACTTTTCTTTTTACCTTCACCAGGCTGATATCAGTCACAGTCATTTTCTGCAAAATTATTACTTTTACTTTTAATACTTAAGGTAGATTTAGCTGATAATTCTTCTATACTTTTATCTAAGTATGGTCTTATTTGCAGGAATTGTATATGCTACTTCCATCACTGGTCTACTACTGAAACAATACATCTGGAGGGGGGTTATTGTGCCGTTGGGTGGTGGGACACTGTCACACCAATGCAGCCACCTTCATCCAATCTATAGTATTCATCAAGTGTTGCACCATTTTCCATTTACATGAAGTCAGGACAAAAATTAACTGGCCACACAAACATACCATACGTGCATATACAAACACACACACACACACACACACACACACACACACACACTTGTACAATCAAAGATGCAAAAAGTGATGTAAAAGTTATCGAAGTAATTAAGTTACAAACAACATCCCTTTTGATAAAATTATTGCCAGACGTTCATTATTTATTGCATTGTATGTGTCAAATATTGTTGGTTAGCTCTGTAAAACTGAGTAAAATAGCAACTTTATAAAAAGCACAGCCCTACAGAAATATATGCAAATAACATTCATATTCCAGTCCACAATGTTTCACTATTTCTTCAACTTTTCATTGTTTTTTTATTTGCATACTTTTTCTCCAATGACTCTCATTCTTCTGTAATCTAATATATTTGACAGTTTGCTCAAGTAGTTCATGGAGCAGCTACAGATATGATATTTAAAAAAAAAAAAATTAACTAGGTTCTGCTACAAGCCGAGCATGGAAACGCTAAACCTCGTGCAAGGAGTCCACATTGGTCTAACTGCACCAATTAAAAACTATCATCTGCAACTTCAGAACTCTTCAGAATATAGTTTTAACCTGGTGGTTTCAATACTCTGGCCCAAAGTTTAAGTGACTCACCGTGATTGAAGGTAAAGGGGAAACATCTTGGCCTCTGTGACTGCCTCTGATGTTGCACAGTGAATTTGAGCGGGGCAGCACAGAGTGGTCACGTTATGAGGCATCTGATTAAGTGACCAACCATGTGCTGCCCGTTAGTCTAATGTAATTACAGCTAAAGAGAGATGAGGGAAGAAAAAAAAAGTTCCTTTCCTTCCTTTTTCCTTTAGGATACCCCTTAACAAAATGGATATGTTTCAGTGACAGAATATTGTTGGTGCAACAGAATTACAAAGAAGTTTTCATTTGTTTCACATGGCATCAGATGTGTTTAGCTGAAAAGGAAGCATCCGTGTTGTGCCCCCATCAGTTGAACTGAAACATGAAATAAACTAAACTAATAGTTGTATTATTATATTTTAAAAAATGTGCAAATAAAAATGCAGCAATACACTTAAAGGCGTATTTACCAATCTGATGTTGGAGGCACTATCTGAATGACTAATAAGGAGGTTTGTGGTTACAGGAGAAACACAGTAACACCACAAAACATACTGGGAACAGATTTATGTGACCAAAAAAATGCGGTTGATATTGGGTCAGTTATTGTCAAATATGTCATCATGTTTTGAACTATAGCTTTTCTATGAAATCATTAAATCTTAATCTATTACTAAGCGCAACAATCAGTATATGTAGGTGGGAAAAAAAACAGATCAAAATGAAAACTTTGTTGAAGGTACATAAGTTATATTGTTGTAGCAGCAGTTAGAGGTTTTTTTTGCATAATTATAATGCTATAAATAATATGTTGTTTTTTTACTATGCCCTATGTATTATTTTCTCAACAACTTCCATGTAACCTTTCCTCGCTGTTGTAGTTA
This sequence comes from Pampus argenteus, assembly GCA_036937835.1. NCBI lineage: Eukaryota > Metazoa > Chordata > Actinopteri > Scombriformes > Stromateidae > Pampus > Pampus argenteus. Next base: position 4,543,092 of record CM072880.1, on the reverse strand, counting down.
ATTAAAATGCAATAATCAGGCCCTTTTGTAGCTCTGAGATTGGCTTTGTTATGAACACAAACTGTAGTAGCACAGCAAGGAGGTACAGCTGGGAGTGAGGAGGCTCAGGGCTGGCTGCTGATGAGCTCTGTCACAGCTCAACACTGACATCTACTGCCAATACTTACTAGAAATTCACAAACGGGCTAAAATGCCAGTTTGCTGACACAAATACAGTACATATAAATGCTATAACACGCTAACATCTATCTCCAAAATGTATGTAATTAATATTAAAGAAATGAATGGTCACATGGTAGTTGGTTTAATCATTTCAGAATTACAAACTGTAGGAACTCTAAACTACAATAGTTTGTATAGAAAAAAAGAAAAAGAAAATATGCTGCCAAAACACTTTACAAGCTTGACATGTGTTGACAGGAAATGGGTGGGATCAGAGTTAAAACTGAACAAAAATGGTTTTAGATACATCTTTATGTCAAAGTTAGAGAAATAATAAATAACATAAAATATTTATATTGTATAAAAGGTCTAAACCTTAGATTAAACAATACATATATACATACAAAGTTTACGAAATGAGGCTATCGTGACAATTGTGTTTGATAAATACGGTTTATTGTTATATTTGGTCGTAAATCAACATATAGACCTTGTTGTACGTGGTGCCGTTGAACGCACCTCTAGTAACCAAGGTAATAACGCTCTTCTCCGTTACCAAGGCATTCTCAAGGCAAACACTAGCTAGGTAGCTAGGCTAGCCAATCTGCCAGATAATCTTATAGCTATGATATAAGCCCCGTTTAGTCTCTTTATCGGGTTTAGCTTTACGTACAAAACAGTTTAGGAGCACCCTCGAACCCAACATATTACATTTAGCGTGTAGTGTGTTCGCTCCGTGGCCTAAATTAGAGGTTGAAACACCCATTTTTTTTATCTTTTGGATCAGCTCAGTCTACAAGGTAGCTAACGTAGTAACGTTATCGTTAGCTCTGCAGCCACTATGGTAAGTAGCTGCTATTATGTGCTATATATTGGTAGCTAGGCCACCTGTTTGCTTTTACAAGTTAGCATGCTAAACATATAGCTTTGGCGTTGCTTTGTAAACATGGTGCTCGACCTGGATTCAACGACTACTAACGTTAACGTAGATAGAAGCTGATGTTAACAGGCCCTGTCACATATTAGTAAGGGACAATCCTCCTCAAGTTAGCTGATCAGCTACTTGTGAGAACTCTCTCTCTCTCTGTCCATATGCTATTTGTGGTGCCAGTGTTTGTTGCTAGGTTAATTTGTCTCCTCTTGTCTCCATGCAGGCTGAATTTGGGTTCAATGAACATCATCAGAACGAAGTCATCAATTACATGCGGTTTGCACGTTCAAAGAGGGTGCTGAGACTCAAGACCATTGATTCATGCTTTGAAGAACTCAAAGATAGCAGGTAATTGATGAGACATATTATAGGTCCATCTTAAAACAACAGACAGGTGCCCATATGAACACTGGAAGATGTTTCCATAGTGGCTGTTAAAAGATCCCCTTCAAATGTGCTTCCATTGTCCAAAGTGGTTCTAATTTTGTGTAAAAATGTATTTAAAACTTTTATCTGAAGCTTATATGAGGTCTTTTGAACATAAGATGCTATGTAAGATGTAAACTTTTGAATACATTTTTTGCACAACAGGAGGTTTATGGATTTTGGCCCCTTGTACCTTACATTGTAAGTGCATTATGAATAGATCTTATAATGACAAGTTTGAACAGCAGGAATGATTTTGGCAAGAAAAACCTATTTCAATATTTATTTGGGCACTATTGTTTTGACTTGAAAAATTGTGAACTCATCCTTTAACTTCTCAGTTTCATTATGTGAATGTAAATTTGACTTGATTTCGCTCTACTTCAGATGGATAGTCTATAAAAGGAAGATGTAACATAAAATGCTGTTTCTGAAATGTTTCTGTGTGAAGGCTGGTGGAGGAAACCTTCACAGTGGATGAGGTGAAGGAGATGCTGGATGGGCTGCAGGCGGTGGTGCGTGGTGAGGTAGAGATGGAGCTCATCAACACAGCCCACACCAATGTGCTGCTGCTCAGGCAGCTCTTCTCCCAGGCTGAGAAGTTTTACCTTAGACTGCAAACTGACATCTCAGAGCTTGAGAACAGGTGAGCAGTGGATAAGAAAGCAGATTAAAACTTCCAGTTAACGTTGAAATTTATAGATTAAAAACCTCCATCTAGCATTTGATGGAGGGTAAGGTAGTCATGTTTGTGCCCACTGTTCAAAAGTCCTCATTATATTCCTTTGACAACTTTATGTTGCATGTTATTATCTTGTGCACACAAATGAATATAATCTTAGATTGTAGATCATATTTTATGCATAATAACTTGTGTGCAAAATATATGGATCGTGTGCACACAAGATTTAAAAAAAAACATATTTTCTGACTCTTTTGGCTCAGATAGAGTGGCAGTAATTCATATTTAATTAGCTGTTTACACAAGGTCAAACAGAGTGTAACACCAAAGACAAAAGTGAGCTATGCTTCTTAACACATTGATGAGAAAAACAACTGCTCCGTACTAGAGGCCACTTCCTCCTAAGCACTGCTTAGATTTGGATCTGTATGTACTGCAAGACAAGAAGATCATTGCAAAGACACATTCAGTCACGTCACCCAAATTGCAAATAAAGTCATCTTTCTTAATAATCTCTAATGATATTGAACTGAATTTAAGATATTTACCGCTGAGATTTCTGCTGCCAGGGCAATGCAGTAGAAACAAGGTTAAACATATTCACTATCTTCACATTATCTGACGCCAGAGCAAAATCTCATAATATCATAATACTGTTCTAAAGATGTCTAAAGATGATCTAATGCTGTTAGCCAGTTTGATCATTGTACACTTTGGTACACATTTTTGCATGTAGTTCTCTTTAATAATTAGGAGAACTTCATGTAACATTTGACCTCTGTAACCTTTCAACTTGTTAAAACGTGTTTTGGAACACGCACAATGTTCCAAAACAGGCATGTGTGTGTAAAGCACATGGTGGGTGTGTAAACAAGCCCCAAAGTTTTTGTTTTTATTCAGGGCTCCTACGTGACTGATAAGGAACACGCCTATGTCAGTCTACGTGTTCAGCTTCTTCTTTGCTTTTTTTTTTTGAAAACCACATTTGCAACTGCCAAATAGATGTTGTAATGTGTAAAAACATAAATATCAACATTGTGGCAGACATCTGACACCACAGATTATCAGATCAGTCTTACACTATTCAGTAATACTTACATAAGATTTAATTTTATATTTTATGGCCAGGGTTTTTGTTTTATCTGAACATTCTTCATCATTCTACTGTCCACTTTTTTCCTCTTCTCTACCCGTATAGGGAGCTGTTAGAGCAAGTGGCTGAATTTGAGAAGACTGATTTTAAAACCACTGACAAGGTGAGTGAGTATAATAAAACATCACAATAGATGTAGTTGTCATTTATGTATTTACACCCACATGGAATTCAGTAACTAGAGAGCAGTGCAGTAGTTCAGTGCATATTCAGTAGTATGGCAGGCCATCTGTCCTTACATGTCATCTTGTGGTTCAGAAGTCACGCTTCGGTGAGGTTGATTTATGGTTTTGTAACACTTAAAGGTTATAGACAAATCAAATCCACTTTGCAATGCAACACTTCGCCCTATTCTAGGCTTGGCTATTGACACCTTTCTCTAAAGGTACAGCAGTCATCTTCACATTTCTAAGAAAAACAACACTAGACGGATACATAAAAAAATTAGTTTTATGTCGACCGTTACAATGCAATAGCAAGGAATGTTTGCCAAGATGTTTAAAACAAAAAATAAGAACTGTTGTCTCATTTAGTGCTTTATTATTCCCAGATGAACCAGGAAGCAAGCAAACCCAAGTTAGCGCCTCTGAATGAAGGTGGGGTGTCTGAGCTTCTTAACAAGGTAAACAGATATATTACATGGAATATGTATAAAGATTAATAGCAGGGAGTTGATCATTATATACTCACACACATTAATGTTAAATATTTCAGGAGATAACAAGACTACAGGAGGAAAATGATAAACTGAAAGCCAGGCTGCGGACTTTAGAATCCCAGGTACAAAAATGAATCAAGCTGCATCTTTTCTTCATTTTTTTGTCATTTCTGTTCTTAAATTTACGTTCTTACTGGTTTTTTTTTTATCAGGCAATGAGTGCATTAGATGAGAAAACCAAGGCAGAGAGAGCTCTGAAAGACATCCAGAAGGTTCAAGGTGAACAGCAGGTACTGTTTGACTTTCAGGTAGTATCATCTATGCATGCGTCATTTTGTGTTCGCTTTTCATTTTGTTACTTTTAATTTTTCATCTGAACAATTGCTGTCATTTGTTTTTAATTGCAAACTTGGACCCCAAATGGTATGTATCTAGCTGACAAGTTTTGCCTTTGTCCCTTATTGTGAATAGGAATAGAGGGTGTAGATTCAGATGAAATAGCAATGATTACCTTTCACTCATGAATATGTTGCTTCTTTTCTCTTTTAAGATGGCTGCTCACTCCCAGGAGATCAACAGTCTGGAGGACACAATGGCAACTTTGAAGGAGGACTATGAAAGGTCTCTCAGCATCAGTGCCGCCTCCCACAAGGATCTGCAGGAGAACCTGATCTCCTCCAAACATGAGCTTCTGCGAGTGCAGGAGCAGCTGGCCTTGGCAGAGAAGGTACATCAGTGTGGAACCAACATCTGTCAGTTACTGTAATGATATTGAGACAACTGATAGGGGTGTATCGAGCTTCTGTAGAGATTTTCTCATGTGTTTATGTCCAGGAATTGGAGAAGAAATTCCAGCAAACTGCGGCCTACCGCAACATGAAAGAGATCCTGACCAAGAAGAATGAGCAGATCAAAGACATTAGAAAACGATTGCAGAGGTGAGCATTCATCAGTAAAGAGGGAAAAAAGCCCCAAAAAAGCTGAAATATTTTGTTCTGTTCTAAGTTTTTTTGTAAAATTGGCTCTCCTATTATGATATTTGACTAAATTCAGTCTTCTATCGTTCTCTCTTTCAGATATGAGCCCAACGAATGAATTCTACCCAAGGCGGCTGCTTAAACAGACGTCCAGGTAGTAAGACGGGACCAAAATTTACAACTGTGGTTTGGAAAAGAAACCGTCAGTTCCGTACTGCTGTAAGACAAAAGAGACAGGAAAAAAAAGCACTTCCACGAGGAGTTGTCTATACATGCTTTATCTGGCATCTTCAGTAGTTATTGGCTTTAGCAAAAAACCAGGAGCGGGGAGGTTAGTGGTACACACAAATGAAATAATAACAAATCATAGCCTTCTTCAGCTGTGCTTTTTTTCTACGTTTCTCAGTTTTAGAGCTCACTTAAAGTAGCTAGCAGACTTCCCTCAGTGCTCTATGCAATTACTATCATGTCCCTGTTTGAAGAGGCCTTGTCCATTTGCTGAACTGGACAGATACTGTCTGCCTGAGCCTTTGCAGTCATATGTATTTTATATTTATAGGTCATGTTTAGCTTCTTAGCAACAGGTTTCACTGATCAGTCTTATTTTTAGGAGCCCCCTTTGTCCTGTCATCCTTAATTAGTGAACAACTTCAAAATAATAGTTCCTGACCCTAGGAAGAAGAGCTGCTTTAATTTGTTACCTAAACATTTATATAGCATTTTCACAAAAAAAAAAATGTGAAAGTGTGATCATTGAAAATATACCCAGTCTCTTGTATTTTATTTTTTCTGCTCTTGCATATTGAATGACATGGATAGTGATCTAGAAAGATTTCCCTACTTCCCCACACAAGAGGACATAGAAATTTTTGGTCCACAAACTTTATCTGTGTACTTTTCGTATTGCTGTGGGTGATGGAGTGTAAGAGAAAAAAATCATATATATATACATGATGTTCATGAAGTAATGCTCTTGTAGAGTATGATACATCTACACTATATTACACTAGATGTGCATTTGTTTGTATTGTGCAGAGTATGGGGTAATAGAAGCTGTTACCAAATATGTGGTCGTGTGGTCATTTTTTTGGTGAGTTTAGTCAGTGTAGTTGGTCAACGTTGTATGCAGCAGTCACACAATAATATTGAACTGAATAAATGCTACTGTGTCTGGAACTGACTGATTAACAAAGGGGGCGCCATACTGTTATATACGGGGAAATTACACATGAATAGAATAATCTCCCTTTATAATCCACCCTTAACATATTATGGGATTTTATGGTCTCAAATACATTATGTGGTGTTAAGTAAGCATTTAAAGGATCTGCACTATTACTTCATATGTCAAACCAGTGCATGGTTTTACAGACTGTGAGAATATGATTTAGCACATTTAAACACTTAATCTGTTTCATCATCTTGTTTTCCGGTATGTTTAGAACATTGAGATAGGGGCAAGGGAAGAAAGAAAGAAAGTGATCACCAGCCAATCAACCAACCGTCACTCTGTTGTTTTCAGTGAAACCACAGCCACAGGCTGTCCTGACTTAAACTTCGTTCGTTTTGCATCAAGTGTAATAGGAGATATCAGACAGCTGCTCGAGTTTTCACCTGAAGACAAAGTGGATCACATCTCTCCAGTTCTCAGGTCTTAAAGCTGGCGTTTTGACAAAGATTTTAAAATATTACTCTCGGTTTATTAAGCACTGAATGGTTCAGGGCCAAAATACATTTCTGATCTGCTGTTACGTTATGAACAACCATGACCTCTCGGGTCATCTGTGACAGTTCCGCTTTCTGTCCCCAGAGTCCAAACTAAACATGGAGAAGTAGCATTTAGTTTTTAATGCTGCACGTATCTGCAGCAAACTCCCAGAAAACTGTGAATATACATACATGCGTGTCTGCATCTTCTGTGTTTTCTACTATGAAGTACTCGGGTAATAACCACAGGAAGAGTGCTGGTAATTTCAAATGGCATGCAAGTGCTAAACAGTTTACGGTGTATGAAATAAATCACAGCGGGTGCACAGGACGTGGTGTACCCAGCAGCTTCCCTTTCAAAGGAGCTTTCTCAGATGCAGCAGTAAGACAAACGACTGTTTGTGTTTTCATCAAGCATCATCAAGCAGAGTTTTGTTCGTGAGAAATTACGTACATTTCGAGACAATGTCTTCCTGTCACTATCACACAGCTTTATCAAGTAAAACCAATATAATATGTGCAATGGTGTCATACAGTGGTGATAAATGTAGTTTTTTCTCAAAAGTCAAGCTTTTTGTAGATGCCCACATACAGAAGGCCATTGAAGCTTCGCCCAAGAACTCCTCAAAAACCTCCAGAAAAATGGAAGAAAGCATCACTGAAGCTATTTAATGGACATCCCTCCAATCCATAAAGAACGAAGACAGCGATTACAGAATAGGGAGAAAATGGACTATGATTGACCCCAGTATCATCAGATTGTGGTTTACTCTTTTAACCTAGATCTTTTTTTCTTCTGTACCCGTCTGAGAAACCAGGTGCTGCTCAAAGTTGAAGCGTGTGTGACAGGATCAAATCGAGATTCACAGATACAGGATGCGTCTTTTAGACTCTTCTGCTTCTGAGAATGATTACTCAATGTGTTTGATTAACATGCACACACACACACACACACACACCACTATGCTTCTTGCACAAAAGGTAAGAATGTTAGAAATAAGTTGTCTATTTTATGAAGATATTTCAGCATTATCAGTGGCCTTATTTATTCATTTAAGAGCTGAACATTTGTGCCACAGATTGTGTTGCTTTCAAAGCTCAAGAAAGTGTATCGTACTATTCATTACGTCATTTATATCAGGTCAACAAATCTGCATAACTAAACTATGATTCAAACACTTCTCACTTCTCAGGGTAATGACTCAAATCACGATGAAAGGGGATTCAAATTCAGTTGTAACGATTGGGTCACCGCAGCTACATTATTTCATTATTTGACAATTAAAGTTGCAAATGTCTTTAAATGCAACTATGCTTTAGCTGCAAATGTAATAAGAAGTATGCTGGGCCAGTTAGACTGACCGCAATGTTTTCCCCCTTTGACATCATGCACTATCCTACTGGTGACTAATTCATGGTTTCGCAACCTTTTCTCACATTTCCGGCTGCCCCCCCCCCCCCCTTCTTCTTTAAGGGTCTACTTAATTGCTGCTTAGTGATGGACTGTGATGTCCAGTTGTTTCCCTGCTTTCTACCCAGTTGTTCATTGCAAGGTGTAAATGAATCGGCTGTAGACATGACACCGTGCTTTTTTTTTGTTTTTTTTATTGTTTTCACTAATGAATGAAGTTTCGGGTTGACAGTTAACACTTTCTTCAACAGCTTTTGTTCCCAGAAGAAAAAGCGAGTGTGACTATGACACAGCCGCTTTCCTGGGCCTCTCACTGTGGTTCAAACCGAGAAACACAACCAGCAATTGGTATAAATCTAAAGAGCTGGTGGCCCCAACACGCTCATCCTCCTGAGTGGGCACGTAATTCAGTATATACTGCCACAGAAAGATGTTAAATCAAGCCAGGAGGTGAAACTGAAATGACCCCTTTCAGAAGTGTCAAAATAGACCCCGTTCACAGGAAACAGAACCAGAAAATACTTCCTTTGACTAGTTATGATTTCAAATCGTGTCATTTTCAGCTTTGTAAACTCTTGTTGATCCGTATTACTTAAGTCATAATGTAGTATTAATATATACTGCTTATTGGACACATTGGACTCTTCCAGTTTTGTTTCATCTGCTGATATAACAGGTTCTTTTTTTCTTTGCCATGTTTTGTATGACTGCGGTTAGCTACATCACTTTTTTGTCATCTATTCATTTCCCCATTAACACTAGGCAACACCAATAAACTTTCCACTTCCCTGTTTTATGGTTCTTATGGGTTTTTATGACATATCACATGAATGCCCTTTTATCTTAGAGGCAATCGGTAATGCTACTATATACTGTATGTTGTTCGTCCTGCGCTGCTTATGCTGTAAACAGGGGTCTAAGTTGGTTGACATAATAGAAATAGTAAGTAAATATGAATCTGGAACAAGCACATGGTTCATTTAGCTTTGCATAAAGACTGGAAACAAGGGGACACAGGTATCTTGACTCTTTCCAAACGTAAAAAGAACCAGCCTATCAGCACCTCTAAAACTGACTAAAAATCATCATGTCTTGTTTGTTTAATTCATAGAAAAACCGGCCAACCAGCCAACCAGAGCTAGTTTTTTTTTTTTTGTCTGAATCTCAGCAAGAAAGCAAAATGGTATATTTCCCAAAATGCCGAACTGATTCTTCTACTGAAATTGGCTTTTAAAGGTTAAAGGGGATGTTATTTTTCTACAAGTACAGGGCATTAAAAAATAAATTCCCTGAAACCAGACAGACTTCTTGTTAACACACCCGGAGTTTCTGTGCTCTCTCTCGTGTCCAGCAGGTTCTTGTTGACTTGTGTCTGCTGCTGTGGTCCTGCGTGGCGTCTTCTGCATGTGTTGTCATCATCATCATTGTTACCATATCCTTATTACAGATTATAGTTAGTTAATGATTTGCTGCTGCTGTGCATCTGTATCTCTATCACAAGTTTCACTGTTACTGTAATAATTCATCATTCATTGTAAACATTCTCATTTTATCATTGTAATTCACTATAATTCATTGTGAGTGTACAATATGTGTGTGTTGATTTGTTCTGTACATGTGACATCATTGCACGTCTGTCCGTCCTGGGAGAGGAATCCCTCCTCTGTGGCTCTTCCTGAGGTTTCTTCCACCTTTTTCCCTGTTAAAAGGTTTTTTGGTGGGCAAGTTTTTCCTCACTAGAATCGAGGGTCTAAGGACAGAGGGTGTCACTCCCTGTACAGATTGTAAAGCCCTCTGAGACAAATGTATTTTGTGATTTGGGGCTATATAAATAAAATTTGATTTGATTTATTATTAGGTATTTAACTGACTGTAAGAGCAGCGTTTCAATGTCCGACTACAGCTGACAGTTTACAGCATTCACTAACATTCAATATTCCAGATATCCCTAAAGTACACATCCTTGTTTTAATATAACATATTTGTTCCCTGTGTTATTTCATACATGGCTTGGTGTTTCTTTGCTATATCTTTGAAATAAATGTATTTTATCTTTTAATATTTCAGGTATTCATTATTTATTTTCCTGACATTATACATTACCATTATCTTAATTACAGCAAATAGATGTTATTTTATATGTATTTATTTTTAATTCAAAGGACACTTTAACATTGCTACATTATAGTATGCCTTTATTTATTTTTATTTTTTTAAAATTAAAATCACACTTGATTTTTAAAAGACAAAGCAAAGAAACGCCCAGCCATGCATGAAATAAGTTTCAGTTTCATAACTCAGTCAGCTCTGATTTTAAGTGACCCAGCTGTGTGTGTGTGTGTGTGTGTGTGTGTGTGTGTGTGTGAGTGTGTATGTGTGTGCCTACAACAATATGCGCCATGAAACTGTGCAGGGTATGTGGGTGTATTGTTAATAGGTGTCAGCGAGTTTAGTGTTTTGTGATCCCAGATTAAAAATTGCCTTTTTAAGTGAATGCATTGCTCCGCTGCTGTACAGCCTTGGAGAGAGAGAGAGACATTTACATAAACAAGGGTGGTGTATTCCTGCAGAGACAGAAGGATATGGAGTGCTCACGTGGTGCCGTATTTAAATAGCAACCACATATGCCAACGAAGATGAGTCTGATTTCCACAACGATACTGAAACTGTACCTGAGAACTTGAACGCACCATCTCATCACTGAATGGGTAAGTGATGAATAGCAACACTACAGAACTGTAGAAACTTTACAGTGCTCTTCATTAAGGAACTTTTAAGTCTCATTTACAACGTTTTATTCACATTTTATTCATGTTTTACAAGGTTAATATCTCTGTTGTCTTATATCAATATATTTTGATTCCTTGCAGATAACATGTCGGTTCTATTTACAACGTCTATGAATACAGGAGCTGGTAATATTGAAGCTGTAAGTATTACTTTTGATAATGGAAACCAATATACCAATAATAAGTGATGTTAAAGAAGAACTCTTTATTCTTTTTGATGTTCTGTATAACTGAACGAGTTTAATAAGCTGACAAAACTCTTCAAATACTGTGTTTTTGGTGCACAAGTGTCTGCTTATACCTCAATATTTATAGTATGATTTTAAAGAATGGTGAAATTTACATGTCTGTGTAACAAAAAAAACAAATAAGTCTGTTTACACACCCACAGACACATGATATATTTAGTGTAAAATTGTGGATTTCACACTCCAGGTACAGTAGATTTATCTAAAGCAGACATCTGTACCATACTCAAATACCACAGTCATATACCACAGAGTTGTATCGGCACCAAACTTTCCATTGTTTTGTGAAAAGCTGAGCCCCAGCTTCACCTCGCTGTTTATCTCTGGCCTACATCTAAGGAGCCCCTCGGGATCATGCGACATGGATAACAGCAGGAAGTGCAGTGTGGTTTCTCTGACATACACCTGCACCTGACAGCATGTATGCAAATGTTCTGGTTTGCTTATATGTCAGACAAATGACAGCGTTTGATGTCATCACTGTATCACCTCTGACAGCAAATGAGAAGAAGAAGAAGAAGGGGAAAAAACAATAGACCTGGTGGTCTATCTTTAGCATGCAGTCATCCTTAATACCACATTTTCTATATATTTTTTTCTGTTTTTATTTGCAGACCACCCCTGATTACTCTGACTATGACACCGGACCCACTGATAACGCAGGCATGTGTAACAAAAGCTGGGTCAGGCAGTTTCGAGGGCAGTACGAACCACCGTTCTTCTGTATCATCTTCATCCTGGGTGCCTTGGGTAACCTATTGGTGGTTTTCATCTACAGGACTGTGCACAGACAACTGAAAACAATGACCGACATGAACGTGCTAAACCTGGCTGTGGCCGATCTCCTCTTCCTGTGCACGCTGCCCTTCTGGGCTGTCGATGCCATTAAGGGATGGGACTTTGGTGTCAGTCTGTGCAAAATTGTGTCTGCTGTTTACAAGATCAATTTCTTCAGCGGCATGTTAATACTCACCTGTATTAGCGTGGACCGCTACATTGCTATTGTACAAGTCACCAAAGCTCAGAACCTCAAGGGAAAGAGGCTGTTCTACAGTAAACTTGTCTGTCTGGGTGTCTGGTTTGTCTCCATTCTCCTGGCCCTCCCTGAGTTTATCTTTGCCCAGGTGAAGATAGACCAAAGCGGGCGGCCTTTCTGTGTTCTGGTGTATTGGAACAACAAAGACAACTTCACCAAGATCCTGGTGCTGCTCCTGCAGATCTTCATGGGCTTTTGTCTTCCTCTACTCGTGATAATCTTTTGTTACTCTGTCATTATTCGCACACTTCTGAAGGCCAACACCTTTCAGAAACATAAGGCCCTACGTGTCATCTTTGTTGTGGTGTTTGTGTTTCTTCTGACTCAGCTGCCTCACAATTGCCTGCTGGTGATGGAGGCCCAGCAGGCGGCTACGACTGACATGGCTGTGTGTAAAACTTTACAACGTTATGATGTAGCTGGACAGATAGCCAAGAGTCTAGCGTACTCTCATGCCTGCCTCAACCCGTTCCTGTACGTCTTCATCGGAGTCCGCTTCAGGGAAGACCTCCTGAGGATCATAAAGATGTGTACATGCGGATGGAGCTGTAAATTACAGGGAATTCACAAACGTAACTCTGGCATATCAGACACTGAAACTACCACTGCTTTTTCCCTATAAATCCTAAACCTTCGACCTGAGCCTACAGTTCCACATGATCATCTTCATGTTGTTTTTTCACATTCATCTCTCTCACATTCTGGTAGTGAAGATACTGACACATGTCATGTGTATATAAGTGTGAATACTGTTTTTTTTAAGCGGTTGTTGTGTGTTGCAAATGTTGTCTTTTGACATTTGTTGTGTACTGCTGTAACTGAATAAAACAATAAAAAATAAAAGAATTATGCTTTTTTTTTTTTTCTTTCTTCAATACCCCAATGAAGACAATGTGTCTCATACCGTATAAAAACAAAGGTGAAGACGGTCCAACTGAAGTCTAAGTGAATCTAGTGAATCAGCAGTTTATATCTCCTATACATGGGAAAAACTGGTTGCTTTCACTGGTTTTAACGTACATGGTTCGGTATGATACATCGGGTATGAGAATGTGGTTCATCGAACGTTTTCGGTCTGACTGTATGTCGCTGAGGTGGCAATCTGTGCCAATCGTCTGTAACCTGCACACTTAACTGTTGAAACCGGTTTGTGTTTGGCAATGACTTGGCAGTTTCATAGTGAATGATAACTAAGGTGCCCATTCATAGCAGCTGTAAGCTCAGACAGGTGACGGACAGGCCACAACTTTACCTGGAAGCACAGGATTCAAGTTTTACCGTCTTCAAACCGGCACACTTGAATGGATGAGTGCACAGCTTTCTTTTACCTTTAAAACCCACACAATCTACGTGAAATTCAATACACACTCCAGCAGAAGGAGGGATTGTCTGTGCTTGTCTGGCCTATGTCACCATCATCTGGGAACATCAAAGCCATGCAAACTTAAGGGTGAATTGGTGACCTGCTTTCTATTTCTCTATGTCAGGTGAACCGTGGGTGATGAGATCTGTGGCGCATACTCACAGTTTCATGACATGCCCAAACAGAAACTTCTATATGAATGTAATATATATATATATATATCCGGTAATATTGACATCGAGATTGAGAGCCGGGGGTTAACGTCACAGCAGTGTTCGGTTTGTGTTAGATTCACGAAGCAAAACAAACACACTCCTATTAAAGTATTTCTACATTAAAAGATCAATTATGCATATTTCAAAGTATGGTTGGGGCACTCATCACATTAGGTTGCTTGGCTGGCAAATAAAGTAGTAAAGTCGAATGCAATGTTTACTGACACATAGAAAGACAAGTTAAAGAGACAAAAGAAGGAAGAAAAACAAATGAGGCTTACAGGCTTGCACAACAGTCTGGTTGGTGTACTTTTGTGGTCACTGAGGTTGGCAGCGTACCTGCAGAATCCAGGTGAGACCGCAACGAACTCACTGCTTCGTCAGTCAAGACAATAACAACATGTTCCCACTCAACTGCAGTGTCTTTCACTATGGATGTCCTCGGGGACCCTGGCAGACGTCTTGAATTAGTTTCAACAGACGCACTCATCTGACTGAGAGCTGACAGCTTTTTTTTTGGGCGTACTGTTCGAATTCCTCATTTCATCTTACGTGCACCAGAAGGAAGTGCTCATGCTTCTTAAAAAAAAAGGACAAACTAACAACAAATCGTGTCACATGCTATTGCAAAATACAATTTATCTCCTTTTCCGTGTTGCACGGACGGTGGACAAAACAACAGGAACAATTTATAAGCTCACATCTGTTAAAAGCTTCTCTGTTTTCATTGCAGAGAAGAGAGAGAGGCCGAGATGGCTCTTTGGTTGTATATTAGACTCTTTACTTGTCGTCAGTAGTCGGTTAACATTGAATATATATAATAATATAATAAATAAACACAAACAGGATTACAAATTGGTGTGATTGTGCAGATGAGCTATTATCAAATTTTTATGATTTTTATCAAACTCTTTGGACTACTGTATATAGTCTGTTCACTGAAACATAATGAAGTATATACTTCTATGTTCTATATGTCTATATACTATGTTTGGGAATCACTGACTTGTATTGTAGGGTGTTTCTGTTATTTTGTCCCCTGCATATGTTGCTAAATAGCATCAACCAGGCTGTGTTAGAACATACTGTACAGTTTATGCTTCCCTTCGTTTTATTATAAAGGCTACCACAAGGTGGCGTAGCTTGCACAGCAAAGTGAGCCTATACTTTAAGTTTCAGTGAGAGTTACCAGCAAAAAACACACAACTAACTCCATCTAGTGGTAAGAGTGGTTCGTCCTGCAAAAGAGTCTCATTCCCAGCAGCTAATAGACAAGCGGATTGATCGTATGCTGCTTTACTAATATTCCATGTTCCTCATTATCCCACAACTCTGGAGTACTGTAGGTAATCACTACTGGGGGCAACAGTAAAAAGAAAAAAAAAAAAAACAGAGCAACTCTGGATTGTGTGCTGAAGAATGTGAAAGACTCACAAGTAGAGCAGCACCTGTGGTTTGGGAACATCCCATCCATCTTTCTGCACAGGGGGAATTGTGTGTGTGTGCTTAAAGGAGACGTGAGAGAGGGAGAAAGAAAAAGAGGGATCGAGGGAGGACATGGTGGAGTCTATGACTAATAGGAGAGACGGAGAAAGCATATGTGACCCGTTGACATTGAGCGGGCTGTATTCTGGTTTCAACTGGCCTACGGTCTGATTCTTGTGGCCCACAGAAATCCTCGGGGACAATGGCTTTATGTATCAACCATGACCCACTGGCTTCAAACACCATTTAGTACTATAACAAGTCACAAATAGCTCCTCGTGAAAGTTTGCTTCTGGCTCATGCTCTGCGAATTCGAAGCATATCGTGAAGAAAAACAGTAAAAGGATGCACATAAGAGGAGAGGAAATAGAAAAAGAAACGCCACCCTTTATCCGAGCACACAGGATCTTCATACCTCTCCTCGGAGTAAAAAGAAATGTAATAGAACTTGGACCTCCACAATTTTCAGCCCAAACAGGAAGCCTCTTATCATTCGCCATCTCTCCCACAGCTAATATTTCACTTCAGCTGCGGGGCCCACAGAATGAGAGACGTTTCCATTTCATGTCAGTCATTTCCAGGCCTGTGTGTTACCTGTGTGGTGATAAGTGTTTGACTGACTGGGAGCGTCGTTAGTCACTGTCCGGCTCCGAGTGACAGCCACAGATTGACGCTGATGATGAGAGGAGAGGCCCGGTGTGTTCAGGGACAACAGTAAAGCACAGTTCATGTATGGAAGGGGGGAGAAGGAAAGACATTAACACGCGTATAATGACAAACATACTTATATATTTATCAAAGGGGATTAAAAAACAAGACATTCTTTCCTTTATAATGACACAGTCAAGGGACATAAGGGATGACATGCGTCTTCATTTGTAAAAAATATGTTCAATTCCTCTTATATATCATATCTATGGTATCTATATTCAGCATAATATTCAACATAATGTCATAGTCAATTCTCACTCTGTAATATACATGCAATTTAAATATAAGGCTCATGTAAACACTAATAATTATGACCTCATAACAATGTGGCAGCTGTATTTCCAAGATATATGAAAGTGATGTGTACATATTTTTAATTCCACCGTTTTAGCATGTTTGAACACAACAGTTTAGAGTCAACACTACTTCCCCCTGCCCTCAGATACAATCCTAAAGCAGACAACAAGGTTTCATAAATCAATTTTTTACTTTAGTGAATCAAAGTAAATAAACAAAGGATCTTTAAATGAGTCCAATCAGCAGCGGCAGTGATGATGATTGTGAGGATGATGATAACAAAGAACTTTTTTGTGATGTTATTTCAGTATTTCGGAGACAAACATTACAACACACTCAATTTTCCATTTTTCATTCGTCTTCACTATGGGCCGACCGGGATATAAAAACAACAGGAAATAATACAGCACTAGAAAGGCCAAGGAGTTCAATCTCTGGACATCTCCAGAACATGTTTTTCACCCTCACTCCTCTTCCAAAAGCGAAGCAGTAAGCCGTGAGATGGATGGGCTGAGTGTTGCAAGGTTTCCAAAAGCGAACAGACTCTGACTGCTGCTCTACCTGAGGAGCAAAAACAAAAGAGCCATCTCTACCTGTAGGACTGTGGGAGTCAAGGCTTTGATCTGGACCAGAAAGAGAGAGTAGTTTGATGAAATATTGATGCTTTTTTTTTTTTTTTTAACTGTGTCCTGTGGGAGCTCAGTCTACTCTCTAGGATGTGCGCTGATCTACAAATACGGCTCTGTGCTTCACTAGATGAGAATGGACTTGACTATTCGGCTCAAGGAGTCTTATTGGTCCTAATGGTCCTAATAAAGACCTCCCATATGGACCAAATCCATTAGTGACAGTCTTTTCTGTTGATCAAAAGGAGTTATTTTTAATGCTCACACTGCAAAATACACACACACACACACAATGTGATGTGTGTCTGACAACTTTTTAACAGAGTCTTGACAGCAAAGGCTGCACATGACTTAGATCTTTATCTGGTGTTGGATGGGTAATTGTTTGCCGTTGAAACAAAAGGCGCAAAAACTTTAAAGTCAGGCGCCCAATTGAACACTGATGCATGTTTTTTTTTTTTTTTTTTTTGCTGTAATCATTCCCCACTGTTCATACGGGCCATTAAGAGATACATTCATAATGCATTTTCAATGTATGTGAAGGGGAAAAAATCCACAAGTCTAAATCTGAAGCTAAAATGAGGCATCATTTGTCCAAATTAGTCAAATCAAGACTTTAACTGTGGAACATATCCGCTTTATTTGATTACCTCAGACGGGTGAAGCTTCAAATTATCTTCAGATCAACTTTTAGATGCATTTTTGCGAGTAAAGCATCAATCAGTGTTCATTTGGGCACCTTTTAAGACAGACATGATAAATTGTGAACTTACCCTTTAAGTGTTTTTTTTTATAACTTGTGAACATAATTTGATGGATACGTTTTAGCAAACAGGTAAAAATGGATAATCTTAAAATAACAGTTAACACAGTCTGTAGTTAAAGCAACTAAGGATTCTTCACAGTTATACTTTTTTGTCTCACTATTCAAACACGAAGGCCTTATTAAGGCCAACATCACCATGTAATATGACTCCAAGTGGGTGCTCAGAAAGTTTGATTTGAGTTTGTATGAAAGTGACCCACATTCTTCAAGCAACAATGATCTTTGTGCAAGAAGAAGAAAAAAAATCTGAATATTGATAATTGCCTAGAGTGCTTTTGTATGACAGTTAAGAGTCCGACATACTCCAATCAGGCTGGAAAAAAAGGGTAAAAAAAAAAAAAAAAGACGAGGGGGATTTATCACTCTCCCATGCTCACGTTCATACACAGAGATAGACGGCGTGTATAATGACTTCTGTGGCAAAAAGCAGAACGATTATTTAAACTTAAAGGACAGAAAGAGGCAAAGAAATGGGTCGGGGGGAGAGGGGGGGTTCTTAGGAGGAGCCAGGGGCAGGAGATAGTCTGGGAAAGGTCTCGCGTTAAAGTGGAATTAACATGCCTTTCCATTGGAGTCCATTAGATAATCATATTCATACCACACAAGGCTCCAAACCCTCTCTGTTTCATTATTCCCTTTTAATCCACCCTGATAAGGGGATGCAGGCGTCGTGGTTTTTATTATGGCGTCATTTGGAATCCACATGAAATCCCCACAGGATGTTATCACAGGGAAATTGCTTAAATTGCCCAAGTGGATAGTTTTGCGTTTATTATTTCTGATGGATTCAAAAATACTGCAAATATCCTTTTCTGATTATTGAGGGCAGAAGGGCTTATCAGTCGTTCACACTAATGGCCCACTCAAGCCATTCGATACCTCCGGCAAGGAGGAGGGAGGAAGTGTGTGCGGGTGGGGTATGGGGGAGGGGGGTGCTGTGTGTGATAATGTATAAGTGTGTACAGGTACACCAGTCAGGTCTCTGGAAATCAGGCGCAGTGTCAGGTGAGTATAATAACTTGGTGGTCGGCACACTTACAGCATATTCTGCAGAAATATAATGAAATAATAATAACAATAACAAACTGCATTTATACAGCACCTTTCATAAGGTAATAAAATGCAGCTCAAAAAGGTATTAAAAACAAGACAGATATTTTAAAACATGAGACACACACAAGATGGAAAAAACAAGCAATAAAATAATAAAATCATAAAATGAATAAAAGAGGTAAAATCATAGAGAGATAAAAAAAAGATAATACTGGTAGTAGAAGCAACTCGTACAAACAAAACACATAAAATAACATAAAAATTAATAAAAGATTTAGTAAATAAAATTAATAGTTGAATAGGTTTAAAGGTGATTCTTGAAATTATCAACAGCGGTTGCTTGTGCAATATGCGGTGGGAGTATGTTCCAGATGAAAAATTGCCTCAGCATACTTTCATACTTTTTACAATTTATGTGTAGCACATTTATCAAGCCAGCAAACTCCGACACGCGGTCTGAAAAATATGATTTTGGGCTTTAAAAACAAGTAAAATAATTTTATAATCTGTTGTCAGTGTTACAGGTATCCAGTACAATGATGATCTCTTTCTAGTTTTAGTTAAAATTCTTGTAGCTGAATTTTGAACAAGTTGCAGTTGTTCTTTTTTTTTTTTTTGGTATATCTGTATAGAGCACACAATTACAATAATCTAAACATGAAAATACAAAGGCATGAGTCAGGTTTTTTTGCATCTTCCAAAGTTCAGTTCAGAGTCGAGGATAACACCCAGGTTTTTTTTTTACTTCCAGCTTAATCTGTAGAGCCAGATTTCCAAACCTGCTTAAAATTTCTTCTCTCTGTGCATCTGTACCAATTAATTTAAGGAAGTGCTAGAGAGGCAATTCATCAAAGGATTTAGGACCTCCTTATCGTCTGGCACAACAGATAAATATAACTGGGTGTCATCTGCATAATATTGAAACTTTACACCATGGTCACAAACAGTTTCCCCCAATTGGAAGCATATACAGGGAGAACAGTAGTGGATGGAGAATTAAGCCCTGAGGAACACCAAAGAGAAAATCACACTAGTCTGAAACATATTAACCAAGGTTAACAAAACAAAAAAGTTAAAACAGTGTTGTAGTATAAACTAGCCAACACTATATAAGTATTTAAAATTAGCACCACATTGTCAGTGTTAATCCTTCTTGTGTACATACTTTGCGGCTATGAATGCAAGACAATATTACTGAATAAATATTACTGAAGTAAAAAGATCTCAATATTTCTTCCATCATCCATGTGCTGATAACTGAAGACACTTGTACACTTGAAGTATTCCTTTATGTTAAAATACTGCCTCTGTTCTGTGAAACACACAGGAGCCTCTGTCATTCCTCTGTTCATGCAGCCAATGCGTTTCCAGCAGCCACATCTGTGTGGATATAATATGCTTATTCTGCCATATCCATTTCACAGTGACATCTGTCCAGCGGCGAAGAATTAAAGGCAAAAATCCAAATGCCTACACAACATTCTGCCAAGTATTGATTTACTGTTACGCGTGTAACATACACACTGAGCACTACATATCATTTCAGTGAGATCACGGCTGAAACTGGAAACATGCTCTGTCAGTTGGTCATTATTTGAAAAATACGCACGAGACACAGATGTTGAATGCACAAAATTTATTTCAGGGCGTGGTGTGAGGAAAAGTGACATTATAAGAGTGTGTGTGTGAATGAGTGCTCTTGATTATTTATCGTGTGTGTGTGTGTGTGTGTGTCTGTGTGTTTGTGAGGATGCCTGAGTGTTAGTGAGTGTACCTCCCTGTCTGTAGATCTCAGGGTCTGGAACAAACAGTAGTTCCTTCTTAATTGGGGTGAGATCTGGGGCTTAGAGGGGGCCAAGAAGGGACCCTGAACCCCTTTCTTTCTCCTCCAGAATCGCTTTGGCTACAGAGGTGCTTTTGATGTGTGCTTTGGCTCTGCGAGTCCTACTTTGGAATATGTTCTTGGGAGACCATTGGTTACTTGCCTCCAGGCAGAATCTCAATCCCCAGGATCCTGGCCTTCTTTGATGAAATACTTTCGGGAGCCGCTAACCCTACTGATGCCCATGTGCACCCCCCCCCCCCCCCCCCTT
Source organism: Pampus argenteus (assembly GCA_036937835.1). NCBI lineage: Eukaryota > Metazoa > Chordata > Actinopteri > Scombriformes > Stromateidae > Pampus > Pampus argenteus. The sequence goes on along the minus strand of CM072880.1, from coordinate 4,522,243 downwards.
TCCCACCTCCCTCCTTTACCCTCTTGTTCTCGCCCCCACCTCACCCCCTCCTAACCCACCCACCCATCCGCCCACCCTCCACCTCCACGTTCCTCGGATTCTCTTTGAGAGATTCATAACAAGGACTTTATCTCTGTGTAGTCCAGGCCAGATGAGCACCGCCTGACAGGAGAATAAGTCGTGTCTTACAGAGCACCTTTTGACTGTCTCCTCGCTGCCCAACTTCCTGTCGTCGCTGACATGAGAATTTTCATCGTATTGACGCTGATTTATATCACAACTCATATTCCAGCATCGTGCATGATTTAAAATCATCACGTCATCTGAATTTATTGCCACATTTTTATAAATAAAAGGTTAAAAATGACCCAAAACATCATAGTTTGTCTATAACTTTGACATTCAAAAATCTAACTGATCTACATATTCAATCAGAAACATTTAAGGAGTTTATTGATGACTAAGATGCTGACAGGTGTGACAGAAGATCGTAAGCTCTGATTTATTAAGGCAATAGTTAGTCCATTCAGACATTAGCAGCATAATAAGCATCTGGAAGGCGAATAATAAAACACAAACATCTTTTACAGATTTCTTCATTTCTTCAGTTCAAAATCAGGATAAATACACAAACTGTGACTTGATAGACGTGACCTCTTGGCCACACACACACATTCAAATCCTGGTTAAACGATTAACCGGTGATTTTCCTCTCCAAACTCCCACCTCTTCATTGATTGAAACAGCACCCTAAAGACCTTTCTTACCACATAATTTCCCTGTATATTGATTATGTATATTGATTACACCTAACCCTACAGGAAGGCTTCCCTCTTGCCTTACCGTTGCATTAGGTATCACTCTGCAGGCTGAAACCCAGGAGACTATTTTAGCCCTCATAAATCAACAGTTTCCAGTATGTGAGTCAGATTGCTCCATAATGTAGATTTGATATTTTGATTTTTTTTTTTTTTTTTGAGGTACATAATTGAGTAGGAGGCCCGTGTGCAGTGATCAAAAAGTACAAAGAATTCACTCACTGTTAAAATTCATAATCATCATCATTACTTACATTTCTCACTTTCAGTTTCTTATTTATTTTAACAGTATAATTAAAATATATATTATATCAGGTGTGAATGGGTTTATGTTTTGGTGGTTTTGACTTTAATCTTATAGGTATTTATGTATATTTATGTGCTCATATTTCTTTTTGTTTGTTTGTTTTTTGAAAAGTGATTGACAGCTTTAAATCACATCATATTGCTCCAGTGTTGTTCAAGAACATCATCTCTGTTACAAAGCAGGGTCTATAATAATATGCAATCCCTCAAAAAATAAAAAAAATAAAAAATATATAATGTTCAATGTGTCAGTTTCAGAAAAAAATATATTTAAAGTTTTCTTTAAAAAAAAACACCCAATTCTTTACTAAACCGTATTAATGTGCTCTATGTGAAGGATAGAAAAGTGAGTTTAAAGTTATGCTCAGTCATAATTTTAGGACTAGTTTCCAAAAATGTTGGCTCAAAGAAAGGAAGAATGAAAGAAAAGGGGGTACACAAAATAAAAAAAAAAGAAAAAAGAGGGAGGCAGTGAGTAAAGGAGGGAGCAATCCGAAGGGAGGAGTCAAGCGAGGGAAGGAGCAGCTGGAGTCCCACACTTCGCCCTCTCTTCTCCTCGAAAAAGCGCACTAAATGTAATAACAACTCTCCATGCGCTTCTCTGACGCTTATGTTGTTTTTTACGCACATCTGCAGTCTGCTATCGGCAGATATAGTCGGCAGGCTGATGGTGTTAGTCCGGCGGTGGTTGAACACAGCAAACTGTGAGAAGGAGGAGAAAGACAGGCAAGAGGAAAAACTCTGGCAGCGCCGTTTTGGAGTTGGAGTTGCACCGTAAAAAAAAAAAAAAGAAAAAAAAAAGTCACAGGCAACTCCAGAGGCACATCTGCAACTTAGCAAGAGGAGAAGAAGGAAGAAGACTTTTCTTTTTTTTTTTCCTGAGAAGATTTAAAAAAAAAGTCAAGAATTTACAAGAGAAATCGTCCAGAAAGAAGTAAGTAACCTGTTAAAGATTCACACAGACAACGCGGAATAGACTTTGAACATTGTTGCGCTCATTTTTCTACTTTACAAAGTTTGGAAAACCAATCAGACTTTTTAAAACGATGTGATCTCATACAGGTTTAGATGTAGACATGAAGAGGATTAACTTAAAAAAAACAGCTTTTAAACAACGAGGGGGAAAAAAGAAGAAAAAAGCTCGATCTTGATCCCAAAAACAGCCCAAAAACGCAACACAGACTTGGCCTGGTTCTGATTTATTCTGTGTTAAAATAAGTGTTGGTGGTTATAAAAACCCGGATGGCACATTTAACAAGTATCACACAGACAGATGTGCGTTTAAAACAAGTTTGAAGTTGCGTAAAGTTTGCTGTTAAATGTGGGCTAAAAAACCCAAAACGTGTTTCTTGATCTTTGCAGGAGAAAAAAATAGTTTATTCTGGTGGGAGTTGAAACTTAATGAACTTCTGTGGACATGAAACTTATTGGACCTATGCCTAAAGAAACGCGGGTGGGAGTGGGGTGGGGTGGGGTGGGCCATGCATATTTATGTGCATGTGTGATCATACTTCAGTGTCTGTTATTGATTCAGTTCATCCTGTTAGACTTCGGCAGGATTGTTGAAGCGGTTCATCAGAAGCTACAGCAGCATGTTCAGACGCATTGTTTTATTGCATCCATGGCTGTGGATGACCCTTGACCTTTAACACCAAGACATATTTTTTTAGTTTTATAGTTAGTAAAAACCACTTCATATTTATACATCATTTGTCTGGTTTTATAATGTTTTTCAAAAACTCAAAACCTGAAAGTGAATTTAAAGCCTTTTTAAAAAAATATATATATATATAACATATTTATTTTGGGAAGTGTAGTTTATTAAATATTTGACACTGCCAAAATATCCATTTTAATAACTCTAAATTTTTGGCATTGAATTGGTATTTTTGGGAAATTATGTAATTGTTTCTTGCATGTGTCAGTATCTGGAAACCAGACAGATCATTCAGGTGCTGGAAATCATTCAACCACAGCACTGCTTATACAGTTTGACTGGCATAGGACATTAAAAAAATAAAATATAAAAATATATATTTAGTTAATTCTTTCACACGATTTTTGTTTGAAGGCATGTGTTCAGAGAAGTTCAAGCCCATTACGGTGGGGTCTGTGGCCCTGCAGGGGTCCATGTAGGATGTTATATGGGCCCCCCGAGCAAAATGAGAAATAGTATAAATTCCCTTTAATTTAGTTTAGCAGAATGAGTAGGAGTGACTAATAGGAACATAGATTTGACAGAAATTCATTTAAAAAACAAAATCAATACTAAAAAAACCACTCACAAAACTCTCACATGAGTTTGTGCAAAAAAAAAAAAATGTCTGTAATAGACGTTTGTGTGTTCATTTTGGGGGGTGCGGGACATGAAAACGCTTGAGAGCCCCGAGCCTCCACATGTGCAGATATTTGTTTGAAACTTTCCCTCCTGTCCTTGCCAGCTGTTCCACATTTTATCTGGCTGTCTGCTCTCGGGTTTCACACAGACGACGAGGGTCCGAGGTGCTCAGCCATGCGGTACAGCTCAAATCCTCCCTTTTTTGACACTTGGCAAATTATTAACGGGGGTCTGGCTGTCTCGAGACGGTGTAGTGAACGGACACACCAAATAAGTTTAACAGCGCGGGTTCACACAAGATAAAAAAAAAAAAGCTCCTTTTTAGCTATTTTTATGAGGTTGTTCCATCATTCATCTTGGCTGAGGTTTTTGCTTTCAACATAGTTTATGCAGCTCTTGGTTACATTTGTCTAATAAAAAAAAAAAGAAAAGAAAAAAAGAGAAGAGTCTGTCACATAAACCGTCATTTAATATTTTCCCTATTTTATTAATAATAACAAATTACATTTCACAGAGTATATGAGTGGAAAATGACTCACTGTCAAAATGAATCAGATAGAAAGTAAAACAGGCCTTTATCCAGATTTCAGACCAAATATTACATCTAGTTTAAAATCTGGTTTGACATGACAATAATTTATTATAATTGTGTTTTTAGAGATAAAACAAATAGCTCTGTACCAACGTGACTAATGCAAATTTAAAAATATCATATAATTGTCATTTCATTGCATAATTGGAAGCCAAAATTATGACTGCGTATGATATTATATTCAAAGTGTAAATCCTGTATTTTACTGTTTTAATGAAGCGTGATCAGTCTGAATTTCAGTGATTGACAGATGATGACAGAGAAACACGTCTTTGAATATTCGACAGAAAATTACAAGCAGCCACTTTCATTTTAGTGTTTACACCACAGTGTAGACGTTAGTAAAAATTTCCTAATATCTATTATGAAATGAAACATACAAAACAGCTTCATAATATGAAAAAAAAATCTCCCACATGTTAATATTTTGTGTAGATTTAGCTTTTTATTTATTTTTAATTGGGTGATACTGATGTCAAACAGGTGCACCTTTACCGGAGAGAAGAAAAAAAAAAAAAAGGACTTTGTCTCATTATGATGCTGCAGCAGTGTTTAAGATGCTAATCTGCTGGAATGAGATGCACAACACAGCCATTCGCTTACTGTAGCCAGCAAAGATGTATCACCGCCGCTCTCCATGCGTGAGGAACAGGCGGAACGTTTCCCTCTGCAGGAGTCAGCGCGTCAAGATAGCGGCAGCGTGCTGTTTTATCTTAACTTTAAGCGCTCTTTTTAGGTAAAATTATGCATAGCGACACTTGCCCAGTACACCCGTGACCCTGGTGACCTGGCAGAATAGGGGCTGTCATGTTAATGCAGGGAGATGACATGCTATTAGCTTTTGAGGTATGGCCCTCTTCTCTCTTTAAGGGCCTTGCATTCACACAAGGCAGCTTCTGTCCTCAGGCCTTTTACACCCTGCAGGAAGAATACCTGTTATCAAGTTTTTATGCAAGAGGCCCTAATGAGCTATGTTGTTGTGCTAATGCTCTGATCTGGAGACCTCAAAGAGGTGGCAAATGTTTTGTTAAAACAGGGGTAATGTGAGGGAAGTTGATTTTCCTCCAGATAATGACGACTAGGGTTTATTTTTAGTGTTAGCTCGCTTGTTTTTGCAGGTTTTTCTGTAGCTTTTTTCGTGCATTATGTGTTTTTCCATCTGTGTGTTTTTTCTGAATCTGCTTGTTTTGGTGAGTTTACACAATGGAGAGTTTAAATAGGTCTAATTATTATATACCTTCATTGTCGATGATAGCCACCTGAGCAATGAATATTTGGAGTAATTTCCTTTTTAATTTGATTAGCTGTTGCTTCTCTTGCATATAACTGCTATAGTTGAATAGATGGTCCCCACAAGAAATCTCTCACTTTGATGATTTTGTACTTTGATATGTTGACATCAAATGAAACAGACACAGTGGGGAAAGAAAGTCAGACAGAGGTAGTGATTGAGGGGGGAAAAAAAAGTCTGTGCATGACAGCGGGTGGAAATGAAATGTGTGTGTGTGTGTGTGTGTGTGTGAGCGCTGGTGTGGTTTCTGAGGAAGGAGGAGTGCTATGAAAAGTTGGGCTGAGATGGCAAACCTGAGGAGCGTCAAAAACGTCTGGATGCATTTGCGTGCGAGCAGAGACAAGAAGGGGTCTTCGGGTGCGCGAGGGCTTCTCCTTGGCCTCCTAATCCCCAGGCCCAGTCATCCCTTCAGGGCATGCCTCAGATCTGGCTCTCTGGCTCTCCGTGCGGACGACCAAACTCCGCCAGCAGATTTAATATGCTATGTGTTCCTGCTCCCCCAGCTCTCCCCTACCCCAACCATCATTGTCCCAGAGCGGGACCCCCGCTCCCCGCTTCAAGGAGCCTGCTAAAGGCACCTTTCAAGCCGGGTGATGTCTTTGGATAAGGCGAACGGTGGGGGGAAAGTGGTGATGATACTGTAATTTTAGATATATATACATTACACACACTCAAAAATCTTAATACACTCGGGGCATTTGCAAACAGCATACTGACACAACAGTCTTACGTCTCATATGCATGTATATACATGCATTCTGCTGCACCTTCACACTTCTCTCTTTCTCTGTCTCCCTCTTTTTCTCTTTGTCTTACTTATCATGTCACATACACACATTTAGTTTTTATTTGGTCTCATTTTTCTTAGTCTGTTTCTCTTTTTCTCTCTCTCTTCTTTCTCTTGTGGAAGCAACTTTTTTTTCATTTGTCTGAAGAAATAGGAAATGGGAGGAAAAAAAAGTGGGAGCTCAAGTTGCCTTAGCAGGGGCTGAAAGAGGGTTGGTTTATTTTCCATGGCTTTGGCCTGCTGGAAACTCCAACTGGACCTGACAATTAGTCTGGTCAACTGCTCTCCCAGAGTGAGGCACCGAATAAGCAATAAAAAAGGAGGAAAAAAAAAAACACCTTCAAGTAAATATGAATCAAGTGATTTGAATTCATGGCGGATGAAGTTGTTTTTGACAGCTTAACATAAGCGCAGTTGTAGGTCATTATAAATATGCAGGTTTGTGTGTGAGAATTCAGAGTGTGCCAGCGAGCCGCTGCGTTTTCTTTTCTCACACACTTGAGGAGAAACAGGACAGGTCACGCCTGCATGAAGGCGCCGTTCATCCCCTCCTCTGTTTGCTGTAGCCGCCGTAAAAATGTCTTTAAATCTGCGGCGTGAAGTATAGCAGCAAGAGGTGAAGTGCTTTTGGTTCGGGGCCCATTTGTTTGTGGGCTGTGTGTAAAGTTAAGCGCCTAAACACACAGTTTTCCCGGGGGGCCGGGGGTCTATTATTGCAGATGTGGCATTGTGTCAGCTTTGATGGGAGCCGGTTGTGGCATCCGTGAGGGGTGCTTTCTCACCCGGGGTAGTGATTGGGGGACAGATGAACCGGCCGCTTGCTGTGAACAATGATCTGTCACTTTACCCCTGCTTCGTGATGATGTGTGAAGCCATGACTCAGGCTGTGTCTCTTCCCGGACACCAGTATGCTGTAGGACACATTTTTCTCTGCCAAATCACTTTGAACTCATGGAAGAAAAACCCATAGTGTTAATTGTACATCATCTAAACACAACTCCTGTCCTTACAGCACTAATTAAGTTATGTATTGTCATGCACTAATGCCCACAATGTGAACCCCAGGTGTTTGCCATCCCCTGCTGCTTGTAGTTGTCTTTCAGCTGGAGTTATCCCCGAGTCTTGCTGCATCCTGGAGTGGAGGTCAAGGAGGGATCTATTGTTTGAATGTGAAATGTAAATCCCAAGGTTAATACCTGAAAGAAGCACAGGGCCAAACAGTCTCTCTGCTCTCCAAACATGTTTAGATGAGTACCTATTCCTCCCCTCTGCTTATTAATTTCTTTCTACTGCAGACTTGGGGCAAGTTAGTAAAGGAGAGGGGAGGCGGGCATCCCGTATATAAACCCCTCCAGTGTGTTCTTCTCGGCAATGAATGCTAACAGACCCTGGCTCTAATAATGCCTCATCTTAGAAAAACAAAAGGGGAACTCTACTATCTGAGGAAATTTCTGCCCCAACCTGACAGAGCCCTCCTTTGACAGCGCAGCATTTGAAGACTAATCGTTTTTTCTCATGCAAAGCACGCTGTTTTAAGAGCCCGGGCCACGGAAAGAGAGGGGGCTGTGTTTTAACAATACTCCACAGGGAGTGAGGAACAGGGTTCGGGGAGGGGAGGTAGAGTAGGGGGCTGCTCCTCAGACAAAGCCCAGTTCCTTTCAGGGTTGCATGGGGGGTAGTGTGCGTGGGGACGAGGAGGGAGCATCCAAGAGTTTGAGTTCCTTGAAGGAGGGGGACTCCAGCCATTTTAAATGACAGTTTGTCATCATAGCTCCTTTCCCTTCTAAGGAAAATGTAAAGCTGGCCTTGCACTGACAGGACAGGAAAGAAGTGGGCCCGAGAAAAATTTATAGAGAAACAGAAATATTAACGTGTACATGGGGCCCTAAAACGGCTTTGGCTATTCCTGCCAGACTGGTGTTTTTATTAAGAGGGGTCGACATGCTTTGGAAATATATCTTATTCATGAAGAAAGCCAGGTTAGACTTCCCAAAGAATTCATTATATCCCCCCAGATGCGGCTTTGCGGGTTGCAGCCGTCTCTCGGAGGACGTGGAGCGTGGAGCGCGACATTGTAAAGCCTCCCTTAGTGGGCACGGGAGTGCGAAGGGTTCCATTTGTCAAAGGTGCTGGAGTCTTTTTCCCTCCTCAACACTTTCCCGGCTCAGACTCAAACTCATTGTCTGAGCAAAGGCAGGACATTAGTCACCGCAACACCACAGGAGCCTGCAGGGCTAAGGACCAGTGCTCTGGAGGCCGAGCTGGGACAGGAGAGAGAAGGAGAGAGGGGAGAAGGAAGAATGGAGGGAGGGAGGAAGAGAGGAAGGGAGGGAGTGGCGGAAAAAGGTGAGAGTAGGGCAAGAGAGGAGGAGGAGGAAATGTGGGTAGGTGGAAAGTGAGGAAGAGAGAAGACGAGAGTGCAGAGTGTGTGTGTGGGAGAGGGAGAAGGAGGTGGGGGGGTTAGAGGGAGTGGAGTCTGTAGCTCTACCTCAGGGCTCAGTATGTAAGCCCCTGTCTACCCCCCAAAGCTGCTTTCACAAAGAGATTTACAAGACAGGTCTCCGGTGTGCTTTGCTGCCCTGCATTATGAGTGAGTGAGTGTGTAAGTGTGTGTGTGTGTGTGTGTTTCTTGTTTCTTCTTTTTCAGAACTTTTTTTATATCATCTATGCAAAAAAGATATTCACCCAAATTTATCAATCCAAGCAGGTCAGACTCACAACAGCCCCAGTGTAGCAGTGTGAATAACCTATTCCCCCTGGTGGTGGAGGTGTGTGTGTGTGTGTGTGTGTGTGTGTCTGCAGTTGTGTGCATTCATGTGTGAATGTATTTCACAGATTCACACATACAAGGGATCCTGTTAGCTTTTGGAATTATTTATAAAGCCTGGCTTTTGTGTGGCGCTCTAAGTCCCTGTCTCCTCCCATTACTGCCTATGACTCTACCTGGGCTTCTTTCAGCCCCCAAACGCTCCCTCAGCCACCCTCTCAGCACAAGGAACTGAGTTTTGGTGTTATATGTTAACCCTTTACAGCTGCTAGTTTCCAGAGCCAATCTCTTTCTCTTTTCATACACTGTCTCTCTCCTCTGGAAAAGTTCTCATTTAGAAAGTCACAATCTTTAGAGACGATCACAATCTGTACACTTGAATGAGACGCAAGAAGTTATACCGACTCATCCCATATGGCCGTGATTACCCCATAATCCATGAATGTTTTTCTTTTTCTCTCTCTTTTTCTTGCACGGACTGAGCGGGAGTGAAGGTTTTAGTGTATTTGAGATGGTTTATGTTAATGTTGCTTTTATTGAAACAAGCTGGGATGTGATTATAGTCCTGCTCAGTACATATGAGCGGCAAACTGCTCTAGTTTCCTCATCTCCCTCTGGCATAGAGATCAATGCAAACCAGCTAACGCAGGGTAATAAGCCATTAGTACACACATTGTTGGAGAGATTTACATACATCGACCGGCGAACTGATAAACTAGGTTCCGTGTCCTAGAGGTAAGAATGATTGTGTGTGCGAGTGATTAGCTGAATGAATACCGGGTTGTGTGTGTGTGTGTGTGTGTGTGTGTGTGAACGATCGCTGGGTGATCTTTTCCCTGTGACTGCCAGTCCTGTGTGATAGGTGCCAGATTGTGTAGCTGGGAGCCAGGTTGTCTCTGCTTGTCAGGAGAGCCGGGTGGAGGAGGGGATGATGTGAGGATGATTACAGTACACTGTTCCTCTGATCTGATTCATCACTAACTGTCTCTCTCGCAAAGGGTGAACTTATTATCCCTGTCTCAACTTCCAGCGTGGAGCCAGCTGCTTTCCATGCTTCCCAATTAACCCCAGGCGCCCGTCAAACGCTCCAATTAAGGCCTCCTCCTCCTCCTCCTCCTCCTCACAAATTTTATTTGTCCGCGTTAGCCGGCTTGGCTCCGGTCGGGGATTCTCGAGTGCGAGGAGGTGAGTGAGCGAGCGAGCCGGCGAGTGTTGAGCGTGTTTGTTTAGGAGCTGTCCTAAGAAATGGCATTACAGCTCCCAGATTTATTTGAGGTGGAGGAGCAAACAGCTGAAACGAGTAAATACACCCAGATGTTTGGCTTCTTCGCGATTAAGTCGGCGGGCCTGAGGGGGGCTGGCGGTCTAATGACATGTCTTGTTCCTCGCTCTTTATGTTGGGGATTTTTAGGGGGACATTTTGTGACTGTGCTCTTTTGAGTTTATGGGAAGTTTTTTTTTTTTTTTTTTTGGCAGCCGCTGTGATGTTTCTAGCATCTCATTCTGGTGTTGTGTGGTGTGATATTGTCTCGGTATTTGACTTGCGTGAGTTTTCTTCCAAACTCAACCTTTCAAATTCTGAAATATTCAGCTGTGTGTTTTTGATGCATCATTTTCTGATGAGCAACAGTGTGTGTGTGTGTGTGTGTGTCTGTATTGGAGTGTTGCTGTGGATGAGATATAGGTTTGGCAGCACTTCCAAATCCTCTGAGACTGCATGTGTGTGTGTGTGTGTGTGTGTGGGTGTGGGTGTGCGGTGCAGAGGGATGGGGGGGCTCTGTGGCTGATATGAAAGTGAAGGGAGAGAGTTGTCTCCTGGCACTGCCGTTGGGAGCGCCGTCAGGGAGCTAGAAGTCTCTGGGACTCCCTCTGAGCTTCAGTTGTCTTTGATCTCACACCTCCGCTGCCGTATACTCCATAATGCTCTATAGAGCTCACTCTCACCTGCCGCCAATCCTGCAACGCAGACCCACAGTTCACATTCTGTTCACACTCTGAACTTCACTTACAGACCTGCACAAGGGCCAGCGAGCCCATTCACTGTGTATACGAGGACGGCAGAAGAAAACTTTGAAGATCACAACTGCACGAAAACATAACTTTATTTGATCTGATCGATCAATTAATGAAGTCCGTAAAAATAGTAAAAAAAAACGAATAAAGTCACCGGTTTAAGAGTACTTGCGTGTGTGTACTCTGTACTTAGTGTACTTAGTGTATTCCCTTCTCTTCTTATCCCCGTCAGTCACTGAGTTGTTGCGCTGATAAGACGACCTTATTTTAAGATGTTTATTTTTTCAGCCCGTCTGATGAAAGATAAGCAACATGCGACGATGCAACAGAATCATCCGTTTCTGCATCTGTGGAATGTGCGACCCACTGTTACCCTTTTTGGATCTGTTCCCATCCACACAGGAAGTCTAGCATTCGTTTTCTCCATTTTCCTCCCTCTTTTTCTCCCTGCATTTCTTTGACTGACTGCAACACATTTCAGAACAGCCTCATTCAGCATTCCTTTACATCCCAATTTGTTTGCCCCCCTCCCCTCTTTTTTTTTCTTTCAAGTCTCCCTCTGTTTAGGTCCGGCTTTATCATGCGAGAGCCAAACACCAAGACAACTTCATCTCATCCAATTTTCAACCCTTTAATACGGTTTAAATGGCAGTGCCGCGAGGGCCAGGACGGGAATTAATAAGAGCCAATAAAGCTCACCACTGGGGCATCGGGGCTAGTCTTTAAGTAAACATTATGACTTCTTGAGGGGGGATTCAGGGGCAGCACTTGATGAATTGTGGCGGAGCTTGGGAAGGGCTAATTTCTCACTTAGCCGTCCTGATGGGGCTAGCTAATAGGCCTTGCTTTGCCTGGCTGATTGTCTGCTGGCTTTATTATTGTGCATTATCGCGCTGCCCCCTGGCTGTTGTTAGAGTTCGGCCTCGGAGACGCCAGGGCCCGTCATTAATCACATAGCAGCTCTGACTCACTCCACTGCAACACTTATGCCAATGACACAGAGAGAGAGAGACGGAGGAAAGGAAAAAGAGATGGGGAGCGAGGGGGGAGGGAAGGAATATAAAATAGAGAGTTAGTTTGCATGAATAAAGCAAAGAGTAAAAGTGAACTGAAGAGGACGAGAACTTTCAGGGTAAGCGAGCAGGACGGTTTGACAATGACTCTGTAACCTGTAGCTCATATAGCGCCTCTCTTCTGTCTAAGGCGAATAGGATGAGAGTATATTCTCCGGACCTGCAGGCTAAGCCACTACACGCACACACACACACACAGGACCATCTATCTGCTTGATTCTTCTCTGAGTGCACGTGTGAACAGGAGGAGGAAGAAGAGATATACGTGTGTTTGAGGTTTTTTTTTGGGGGGGGGGTTCTCTTTCTCCAGTCATCCCCTCCCTGGGGTCTCCTCTCTTATTTATGTTCAGCACACAGTGATTACACTTGCATACTGGAAGATGTATATAAAGCAGTCTGGTGCATCCGCTCCTATACACACACACACACCGTCGTGCAGCAAGGTGCGCACCACTTTAAAACGCAGCAAGCGAAAGAGTCCCTCTTTCTCCACGTGTTCACACTGCGCTTCTCAAACATCGCTGCGCGCCGTGTAACGCGTGCAAAGGATGTTGTTGTCTCCGCTCCGGTTGTGGCATCGTGCAGAGCGCCTTCTGAAGCTTCATATGAAGAATGCCTCCACAAACACAAGACTGTTTCCACTGGGGATGTGAGGCCTGCTGACAGGATACAGACATTACTCTCCTTTGCGTTACAGTGCATGGAGCCACATGAGGAGAAAACCTCAGAATATGTGATGGCTGCTGCAACAGGCGGTGGTGTTTCGCTGAAGTAATAATCCGCATCGTTTGCTTGGGCCTGCAGTAAATGGCTGAACAAGCATCTTCTGCCTCTTCTCAAGAATCAGGAAAAAAAGTGTCTGATCAAACAAAGGCTGTACATTTTAGCATGGCATGAAAATGAATAAAGCGGGGAGCAGGGGGGAAACCAATACTGCATTACTGGGCCACCACGGCAACAAAGCTGCCTGCATTATCCATTGTCTCAGTCCTCACAGCCCCACTTGCCCCGACACAAGTGGCTCGCGAACAAATGCAAAGTCAAAATATATAAATAAACAATCTAATAAGCAGGGGGCTGTGGGGAAAACGCGCAGGGTTTCCATTGTGGTGCGTTCTTTATTTGCCCCTTATCTACTGGGTAGAGAGTGCAAAAGAGGCGTCGTGTAAGCATTACGATTACATCGTGTGGGTTTGTTACCCAGGAATGTAAGATGCACTCGGCTCATTCTGCTGTGCAGCACACAGGGTCCCTCACCAGCCCTCCAAAGCATCTTAAGTGGAGAGGTCTGAGGGACCACGAAGCACGCGAGGCTAATCTTATTAGCTCTGCTGAAAGCTACTGATGGGCTGTGTTGTTGTTGTTGATGTTGTTGTTGTTGTTGTTTGTCCTTGACAAAAATATAAACATCCCTCATTTGCTTTCAGGCTTTCCACTTGCAGCACATTTGTGACAGCAGCCCAAATTGTACGCTGACTGAATGCTATTGTGATGCTTTACCTTTAATGTATAGATATATTATAGACAGGTAGGTCTTTGGTAAACTGTAACATATGCATTAATTTATCTATGAAGCAACAAATATCCTCAACTTTCATTTTTTACAACTCGTCGACACATCGAGGTACGATAATATGAAATCATTATAAATTACTAATAGTACACACAAACGTGAGAAGGCCTCGCACTAAACCAGTTTGCATGTGCGTATCTGGGATTCGATATGTGTGAGTGTGTGTGGCGGGGTGTGACTAATTCCTGCTAAATGGCCCTTACTTGAGGGGCTGGTCTCCATCAGCTGTAGGCCAGACTTAGTGCCATCTGGGCACAATGTTAAGTTTCACTGGTGAATGGAATGAAGCAGCCACCAAATCCCTGATCTCCCCCCTTCTCCTTTGCCTTGCAGGGCCTTGGGGGGGGGAAGCCGTAAGTGCGGTGTTGAACACAGCATGGAAACCAAAGTATGTGGTTTCCTCAGAGAGCCAATGAGTTTGGGAACACCTCCTCAGTAGGGATTTTGAACCCATGACATGTCCTTTAACCACCAGCTAGCACTTCCACTGTCTCCTTAAGGGGCCTCATCCCCTCACTGACCTTATCCAATGCAAACACACGCAGCCCGAGCCTGCGTTCTGTTTTATTGCTAGATTCAGCTAATCTTGCTGAAGGACTTGGACTCCTCCTCCCTTTTTTCGCCCCTCAGTGTTTTAGTTATTCCAGCTGTGCAGGAGCCCTTAATATTGTTGGCATAGCTGCAAAATGTGCAAAAACACACACGGTACACACAAGAAAACATGTGTAGGCATGCAGGGGCACTTCGAGGTGCACACACATTCATGCATGCAAACATGAACACACACACACACACACACACACACACAGAGTCTCACGGTCTTTCCCTTTCTCCATTCATTTTCTCCCCCTCTTACCCACTTTTGCTCACAATCTCCCTCAATCGTCTCCATCTCCCATCTCTCCCCTCCCCTCTAACTTGCTGCGCTGCGGTGCGTTTGTGCAGTGTTGATAAGCCTAAGATAGCAGATCTCGGTGGTCGCTGATGTAATGATGATGAATGCTGCGCCGTTGCCAGTCTCCCCCCTCAGGGGGCCCTCGACACTGAACAGTCGCCCTAATGAAATGAACACAAATACAGTACCCCGCCTGCGAGGACGGAGGGGCGGGGGGCAAATCTAAGAAGACACTTCAAGAGTTTATATAGAAATGTCCCCCTAGTTTCTGATTGTGTGTGTGTGTGTGTGATGCATTTGCAAACATGTACCTAAGGACAGGGTGCAGTGGAATTAGAGGTACACCTTTGTAAATGTAAGCCTGTAAAGACGTAGCCTTTAAATAACAAGAAAGCTTGCATGAAGAAAAAAAAGAAAAGAAAAACAGGGTTTTTTTTTTTCTTTTATCAAAGGCAAAAGTTTATTTTAGTGTTTCACTTTGATGTGTACAATTTGCAGATGACTTTCAACTCAGTGCCTTTGTCACCAAGGCGTATAATTTATGTTAAATTGATTTGCTTAATGTGCTTATAAAATAAGATTTTTTATTTATTTTTTTTTCAGAGGGAACAGTCTGAATTGTGGTATTTTAAACCTGTTTAATCGCCTCCCTTTCTGTGTAGAAGGATTACAGCTGAGCACAAATAAAGATACACCCTCTTTCTCTCTCCTCTAATTGGGTGTAGGACAGTCATTTCATGAAAAAGACATTAATATGAAATTAACATTTATTTTGCGTAACAACAGCAACCAATGCCTAGTTTTAATTCAGTCTTTTGTTCCAGGTTTCTGTGACGCACCACTAAAAATTGTCTGTAAGGTCCCCATACAGATGGTTATTTCTGTGCTATCTCATGTAAATGCGTATAAAAATCAGATTTCTGCCTGTAAATAGTTTGTTTTGTTTTTAGCAAAGGTTCAAACTACTTAAAATGACACTTTATTGGGAAGATAATCTCTGTTGTTACATTTAAAGGAAAAAAAACTTTTTCTTTTCACATCTTGATGTGAAAACACAGCGTGGAAGCGTCTCTGTCTTGGCGAATTTTTTCCGAATGTTTCTGCAGAGTTGGACGGGGGTGAAAATGAGCAACACGAAAAAACGTGAAAGCAGAGACAGGAACATCTGCAGGATTGGGTGTGGGCGTCCAGGTCAGAGGGATTATGGGTGAAAAGGTCCTGCTTTTAATTGCTGCTTTGGAACTGTGGTCTGCCTTGTGGAGCACAAAAGACCGGTCAGACACGCTTCAGTGGCTTGGACTTGTGAATATTTCCCCGTCCAATGGAATGCCTCGCTTTCTCCTCACCTCCCCTACAAACCCCAATCCTGACCCTCATATTCAACACTGTGCTTCCAGCTCTCTCTTTTTTTTCTTTTTTTCTTCTTCTTTGGTCTGACTCACCTGGGGGGGCGTCAGCCAGACACACACACACGTGCACGTGCAAAAGCATGTTGGGATCTCTCCCTTTTTTTTCTTTTCCTCTTCACCCAAGTTCAGTCATTAGGATGATGTAATGACGAAAAAAGGGATTCGAGGGAGACTAAAAAGTTTTCTTTGATCATGCTCTCTGTTCAGTTTCAACCAAGGAAAGGGAAAGAGTGTTACCTATGATCAGTTATCATGGTAAGAACCTGCAAATATGCATGTGCGGACAGACATGCACATATTCTGCTGCACATATTCTGGTGATTAACTATAAAAGACCCCCAGAATTGAAAGCATCCACTCTATCAAACGCGTGCAACAATGATTTGAGATGATATCTGCGCAAGTAGGACAAAAATGTATTTGGTTGGAGATGACGGATACACATGTATTCAAGTGGGAGTGATTAGAGGACAAGCTCTTGTTTAATTCTGTTTTGATTGGTAGGGGAATAATTGCATTGTGTTTTTTTTTTTTTTTTTTGTAAGCCAACAATTGCTTACAGATGTTGTTGTCAGGTCAGAATAGATGACAGACTCTGGTTTTTCAGGGGGTTTGGGAAAAAAAACAAACAAAGCGCACAGTGTTTGTCTGAAGTTTACCCCTCACCACTTCCCCCTCGCCTTCCCTCCTTGGGGAGTTGGTAAAAATCAGCCCCCCTCCCTCCCTCCCTGCTCTTGTAGTTTCAGCAGCACTGCTCTGTTTGCATTATAGCTGACTTTACTGCTGGCCTTTGTATCCGTGCATGTTTACAGAGCGGAGGACAATTAAATAGCGCAGTCGGGTAATTAGCCACTCTTTATTGGAAAGAAAATGTTAGTCAGACTAAATATTTCCAGTAATTATCCATGAATTATAGAGTCTAAGTGAAGGATTTCATTGGACAGAATGAAGCTGTCCTGTACTTTTGTGTGAAATGAGTGGCTGTGGTGTATCACCATGTTGTCTCCATAATCAGAGACCTCCATGACCTAGATAGAGATGAGTTTGTAGACTGCCTCTGAGGTGCTGAACTGAGCAGCATGTCTGCTAGACTGTTGGCTGAACCTCTTCTAAACCCACAGACAGCATTAACTTGAACCACCTTTTATTCTTTGAAAGAAAAATTGCCCGGCACCATGATATTCCCAAAAGGGCCTTCAAACAACCCTTGTTTTTTCAGGACTGTGAATGTTTCTCTCTCTCTCTTTCTCTCTCTCTCTGTGGTATCCCCTTAAGGTTTCTCCTTTCTCTCTGGAAAGGCTGCTAGAACAGGATTATCAGAATATCCACAAGCTGCCTTTACTTCTATTCTGAGATATAAAATATCACCAGGATGTCCTGCTTCGCCACGTTTATAGAGTTGTTGTGTTTTTGTTTTTTTTTTCTTTTAGACAAGAAGTCAGGAGTTTTGTGTGGCATAGTTTAAAAATAAGTAAAATTTTGGTTTTTGGATATTTAACCACTGTTAGCAGAGAACCAGATCGGACCCTCACAAGCACATCAGAGCCCAGCAGGTTTGAGTTAAAATAAATCGGGGTGAGCTGCTGGATTGACTGTCTGTTCTGGGCATTAAGAAAAAGGAGGATTGGATCTTAAGTTCTCCTCACATGGTTCACAGCGTTCAAGTCTTTATCCTGAGGCACTCTATTGATAAAATGTTTAACTTATATCAAGAAAGAAATGCATGTTTTTTGGTTTAACGAGCAGAGAGACACGTTTAAAATGGTCACAACATTGCATTCACCTGTCCTCTCCGCCCCTGTCTTCTCCTCCCGACAGTCATCCCGTCTCCATGAGGTGTTGAGGAATGAGCAATCGCCATGGAAACCCAGTCCCAGGCCAGTTCAGCAGCTGAGAAGAAGAAGAGGGTGGAGACCATTGTGGCGACCAAAGGCTCAGCAGCACGCAATGACGTCAGTGAGAAGGCGGTGGCCTCCAGCACCACCTCAAACGGTACGCGTCACCTCTAACTGCAGCCGCAGCGGTTCATGTAAAAATAATTTTGGTCTGTTGGAATTACACCCAGTTTTTGTTTTTTTTAGGAGATTTTTCTTTTTTTTTTCACAAGTGAATGTGATGTGAGGAGACAAAAATCACTCTTTTTCTGAAACGGTTCTTAAAATAAACCTGGTAAATTCTTATACATATATATATAAATGTATGAATCTATAGCTCATACAGTCAAACCTCAAACAGCTCGATGTCTCAGGTTTTGTTAATCAAACTGTAGCCTCAGTATGTAAATACACACGTCATTAGATCGCTTTATCCACTTTCTGCCATGCAAGGTCTCACTGTCTGGCATTTTTTGGCCCAGACGTTTTCCAGACTGAGGAGCGGCTACAGTACGTCACATACTATCACTCATCATATTTGAGCGCCGGGGCCACTGATCTACTGGTGACCAAAGGAATGTTTTTGTACTCATGTTCTCATTACTTTGATGTGAAATTGACCGACCTGCCCCGCCCTCTGAAAGATTCAGACATGCACAGATCCTTCCATATGACAGCTTACTCCCCCCCCTCCCATTCTCATGGTGAGTCACATATAATGTTCAATGGTAGCAAAACTTTGTCATGTTTACATAGCAATGTCTTCAACACATGCTATTAAAAGCGGCACGGAGCTTATAGTTCATTAAGCCTGTCATTATTCAGCCTTTCATTCTCAATTCAGAGGCTGGAATAAGGGATATTAGATTGTGATTAACTTTTTTTTTTTTTTTTTTTTTTTGCTGGCGAGCCTTTGGGCATCAAGCTAAAGTCATAACAAAACTAGAGTTGAGATCACCACAGCATAAGCTGCAGCTGTGCTCATTAGCAATGAGAGGATTTGGACGGTTTTTGGGTATGGAGGGTTGTCTTTGGGAGCTCGTGGAGTTTTCTGTCACCCCCCCCCTCGACTTTTGCCGATGTCATATGTGATTGTCCCAAGTGTGATCAGCACACACAAACAGTCCAGCAAAGGGTAAATAAATAACTGTGACAATCTCCCCATATGGGAGTTATCACAGGAAGTGGGTAAGTAATGCATCTGAAGCATCTTGGTAACACTCTCACTCTTACTCATTCCCAGATGGCCAGCACTGTTTTATTAATTAAAGGGACAGCAGAGGAGGGGAAAAAAAGTTTGTGGAGAAAGCATGGATGTAATTTTGCTTCATGATTGTGGATTTTTCTTCGTAATGTGCTGGTAATTGCAGCTCTGAACAGCAGGAGGTTTGTCTTAAAAAAAAAAAAAACCTTCCCGAGGAGTGTCGTCAGAAGATATGCTACAGCTTTCAGCAATGTTGCACTCCCTAAAAATACAGTAGTCTCATAATTTACTGGACGGAGGGGAAGGATGATACTTATCTGCAGAGAAAAGGTCCTTTTTAGATCTCCATCTCTCTCTCTTGGAATCATAAGATAGCTTACACATTCTTTGTGTGGTTATAATTACAGCACATTCCCAAGTCGCCCCCAGAACTCATAACCTCTTATCAGGTGTAACCCTACACTAGCCTCAACTTTAACCCCCGTAGCCCCTGCCCCACCGCCTCCATCCAAACAAAAGGTAATTGTGAGCAGCTGTGGAACCCCGGCGACTGGTTCTTCTTAGGCAGGCCCTGCAAAATATTTCCCCCCCTGTCAAGCAGAGTAGCGGCCCCTGATCTCAGAGCGGCAGGAAACCCCGTGGTGTGCCCAGCAACAGTGTGCTACGATAAGTTGTGAAAAAGTGGAGAATAAAATAGGAGGGGCAAGTGGAGTGGACATGGTGGCTGTTTAGCTTGGTATAAGAAGCACCTATGTGACTGTGATATTGATCTGATCAGATCTATCGGCTGCACGGGTAACTTGTGACAACATTTGTAACTTGGAAACTGATTTAACTCTCATCTACATGCGTGCTACAGGGATAATTATCATCCGTCTCCTCTACCACTCTGTCTGTCCCTCTTGTCCTCAGTCTGTAAGTTTTGTCCAAGTTGAGTAGGCCCAGAGTAATTATTGAGTCCTAGTAGAGCGTTCCCACATGGTTGGCTAAATGGTGGCTTCATCCTGTGTGCCATTCATCTCTGTCCCCCCCTCCTTTTGCCTGACAGCTCAAAAGAGCCGACTGTGCCACAACAATGCTGTGATTGGTGCTCTTTAGGAGGGGTTTTAGGGGGCGGGGAGGGGGGGGGGGGATACTTACCCCCTCCCACCCTCATCATTCGGCAGGCAGGTGGACCACAAAGTCCTGTGATTCTTTTGTTGGGGTCTGAGCTAAAAAAAAAAAAAAAGAAAAAAAAAAGATGTCCATGCTGAATAAATCCCGTCGTCATGGGATAATTTTCTAATAAAAAAAAAAGAAGGAAAAAAAAAACCAGGGTAGGGGTCAAGGGTTGGTTATTTGCTAAATAGAAAAAGAAGAAGGAAAGTTTCTGGTTGGTTGGACTTTTTTATATGGCTGCTGTTGATGTGGGGGAAAGAGAAGGAGATAGTGTAAGTAATAGGATGAGAAATGAAAAACGGGAAGAGGAGAAGCACTGGACTCCGTTCAGAAAATTGCTGTTTTAACATAACGGAGCCTCTGTAAAGCAGGTTATGAAGTGGGAGCAAGGGTCTCTGAGGCAAACAAGATTTTGCCTTTTGAGGGCAACAAAATCTCTAAGCAAATGGAGAGTGTTTAAAGAATGAAAGAAGAATACTTGACTGCTTTGGAAAAAAAAAAAAAGAAGTCATCTGACGGGTTAGAGAAGAGAGAGAGAGAGAAGATTGATACAGAAAGGAGAGAGATAGTAGAAGAGTGAGAGGCCACCTTCTTTTTAGGCAACCATTTAAATGATCAACAGTAAATAGAGGGGAATGTCATCTGACAGAAATAAAGTTCCCGTTAACAGCAGGGATGGAAAGTAATTTACAGATACGCTGTCCCCGCCATCTTTGTGCCTCCCAGATAAGGTTTCATTTCAGAAACGGATAGGAGACATTTTCACTTACGGGCCCCCATTCTGGGACACCTGTGATAACAGCTTGTGGACCCCTAATTGAAAATGGGTTTCAAAATGGATTTTCACTTTTCTTCCTCCCTCCTCCTCCTCATCCCCCCCTTTCCATTCCCTCCCTCCCACATGACTGCCCCCCTTCACCCTACCTCCCCACCTCCGTCAACACCCAGCTCCATCCCTTTTTTTCTGTGGCGCTCCCTTGTCATTGGTAGAGGGAGGCAATATTGGAAGGACAGTGAGGGAGGGAAGGGAGGGAGGGAGGGAGGCTTGGGGGAAATGGAGCGTTGGGAGCGGATCATCCCTCAGCCTGTGTCACAGCTATGACAGCTGTGTGATCTGTCTTATTAATGAAATCATTGATCACTTGATGGGACTCATAATCAACTGTTTCTCCACTGTGTCCTGCCCCGTCTCCACCTCCTCCTCCTCCTCCCTCCTCATGCTGCCACCTCTGCTTTCCACTATTAATCCCCGTTTTATTCTCTCTAACGGATGACCCACCGAGGCAATGTGATCCTTCTTTCTTTTTTTGGTGTGACCAATTAAAAAAATAAAATAAAAAATAATAATTGTGTAAATTTAACCAGAACACCCAGAAACAGCTGAATGCTGCCATGTGACTCAGCATCAGGAGACGTACCTGCTCACTTTCCTAAATTAGCGTTTTCTTTTAGAGAAAGTGAAGCTGCTGGTTACAATGAGTGGTGTGTGTGTGTGTGTATAACTGCTAAAAGGTGATCTCTGCCATCTGTATTTGTGCTGTATGTATTTCATGGGGACTAGAGAAGGAAGCAGGGGGCCCCTCCATGTTACCCTGCTCTGGGCTCTGTCTGTGGGGGCTAATGAGAGAGGACTGATGGAGGGATAAGGGACCTCATGGGAGCTCCGGCTGGCCCACAGGTCAAACAGCACAATGGAGGAGGCGTTATATAGCCTGACATACAACCCCACACAGGAAAACTGGCTTTTAGTGTCATGTATAGTACATAAATAATAGATAAAATACACAAGAACATATTATTTAAGTAGAAATAGAATTACATTACATGAAGTTGCATTTGTAAGAGTTTAAGAGTTTTTATAAGAGTTTTTTTTTTTTCCGTAATTGTACAGTAGTGAGCTCTTAGAGATAAAGGGGTATAACATTTCAAACATACCTGTAGATTAGGTTGTGTAAAGTCACACGCACACACAGCGGATGGGCTTTACCATCACCGGTGAGCCATAGCCATTTCATGGACCTCTGCACTGAAGGCAATTTCCTGCAGCAGCAGGGGACAGGCTTTGGCAGAGCCACCTCACAGGGGCCTGAGGCACAGGATTAGCTTAGCCTCGCGCTACTCACAGGGCGGAGGGAAACCTCAGCTGCCCAGCCCAGCCTGGCCTCTGTTGTCTGGCAAACTTCCGCTGCCTGCTGGAGCTCCACTGCTCCTTCACTGCTGGAAGATGCATATAAGCCACTGCCTCAAGACTTTTTGCACGCTGTAGAGATGCAGCCAGAACTTAACCGTAGTGGCATGAAAACTTCAAAATTAGCCCTAGAAAGAAATTAAAGTTTATTCCAACTTCTTTTATAGTTTTGACCATCATGGCTGTTGTTGTATTTTTCCTGTGTACATTGTGCTCACCTTTAGCACCTGCTGAGATGAGGCATTAGGATAATTTTACTGGTAATCTTCGTTCACTCTTCCAGACATTCAACATCTCAGTCACAGATTTTCAAATCCTAATAGGTTGTGATAGTTCATGCAGAGCATTACAATGGCTCCTTAGAAATACCTGAGGTCATTTTCACTGACACGCTGAGAGCCAGAAAGGCCTAGAGGTCAGAGGTCACCCAGGTCCGAGACAGAGTCTTTAAACCAATGACCAGCTTCACAAAGACGAATCAGCCTGCCCTGTGTGAGAGGCGTTATCTCGGGCAGCTTAGCCCTGCTGCATCCCTCACTGAGGACATGCTGGATTTCACTCCTCTGATAGAGGGAGGTGCAGGAGTGTCCAGGGGCCCCATAAACTCATAAACCCATAAAGTGGGGGAAACAGTAGTTGATTATTCTACCACTCTGTCCATTTGTTGGTAGGCATCAGTGGCCTCCCTCCTGCCAGTAGGAACAATACAGGAGTGTCTTGACCCTGCCAGGAGGATTTATTGTGGTGTGTTTTTATCCGCGTCCTCTCTGTTTTGTTCACTCACTCACTGCTCCTTACCGCAGTTGGGTTCTTGTTGAATGGGACTCGGGATGAAGTAGCAACTAGTGGCCTTGCCCCCGGGGTTGGGGTTTATATGAAAGAATGACTGTTTATGGAGGAGGACAGATCCTGCTGCTGAATAGAGCTTTTACATGCTGTATATGGTTTTGCTTTGATGTTTTAGTTGCTTCCTTGTCTTACATTATTATGTGGTAAGGACATGTAAGACATCTGTAAAATAAAAAAAAACAAAACTATTTCCTGTCTTGTGAATTATCTGCGGATTCTATTATTTGTGGGTTCTCTTTGTGCGTTTGAACATGTTGACATATTACTATGTTAAACCAATGGAGACTGTGACTTTAAAAGAGCTCTCAAGTTAAAGTGACTCCTAAAAACAAAATACAAAGAAGCTTTGTTTAAAAAAAAAAAAAAAAAAAAAAAGTACACATTGCGCCAGCGTAGTTTTATTGAGACACTCTGTAAAATTATTTTATTGCACTAAAACATAAGTTAACTCATTAAGGGGGAATTCAGATTGAAAACAGCTCTGCGTTAAAACAACGCAGGGGGCTGAGTTGGTACGAGGCCGCACTGGGTGAGACAATGAAATACAATCCTGGAGTCCAGTTGGAGTAACAGATGTACTGTATGTGTTTAAAGACTCATCAGACACCAAACCACTGCATAACTGGTTGAAACACTAACATATGGGGGAGTTAATATTACAAAGCCATCTACCAGGAATGTGTGCTTGCATGTATGTGATTGGCCGACGCGGCACCTTGCTGGGTGATGTCATGTTGCATTGCAGCAAACGTTTAGAGGCGCCTGTGTTGCTTCTGGTCAGATGAACGGCAGGGTCGTGTTTTTGGTTCGAATGCTGCCTAAAGTCTAGATAAGTGTTCAATGTCCAGTTCAGCGAAACATATTCAGACATATTGAATTTTAACAGCCTGCGTATCTCTTTCAGGCCACGTTCAGATCTCTGCTCAAAACTCACAGGATTCAATCAAGACATGCTTTTAGGTTTCAGAGAGAGCAAAAAGGCCCTATACCCTCTAATCTCTCCCCTGACCTCCACACCCTCTAGGCCTTGACTCTCACCCTTCTCCCTGCTCCCCCCCCCCCCCCCCCTTTCCCCACTCCAACTCTCTCCCTCGCAGTGCGAAAGAGGAGCTAGGATCAAAGGCCATAAACCATGGCAGTGATTTCTGGTGATTGATTAGAAGCAGAGGTTGAGAAGCAGCAGCTCTCTCTCTCCCTCCATTCTTCTCACCCTCCAGTCCTGCGCACGCATTCTCCCAGGGCTCTCGTAAATAGCTCGGGCTTTAAGTGTGAAAAGAGATGCCACGATTGGCAGACAGACGGCCCAAAAACACATCCGTGCCGTAGCAGCTTGGCCAGTTTTTCTGCCTCTTCCTCCTGGAAGTCAGAGGGTGTGTGTGTGTGGGGGGGTGTCAGCTGATAAGAACCATTTGTTTTCTCGTTTGGATCTGGGGAGGGACAGTGTAATCCCCTCGTCCTGGTCTGTTCGCAGAGCTGGAGGAAAAGAGCAGAGGAGAGGAGGGGGAATTGATTTTCAGAGAGAGGGCATGCGGAGAATTGAACTCAGATGTGTAGCAGAGACATTCTACTTGCGGGGGAAAGAAATGTCTGTAGCTTACAGCGGAGGGGCTGTGCAATTTGAACTTGAGAAAGTCCTTCTAATGTTAATCAATTGCATAGCTGTCTTTCACCATTCTCTCCCCCGCCTCCTCTTCCTCCCTCTTTACTGATCCCAACTCAGCCCGGAGGCCTCTTGACAAGCAAGTGGTCCAGTAAAGGCATTTAAATAGGCCATGGCCATTCAGTGGCATTGAGATTAATGCTTGAATTGAGTCTCCCACTTACAAGCTTTTGCACAGAGACGCAAATACACATGCACCTCTCTGTCTTTCCTACCCTAACTGATCTAACCTGGAGCTGTGAGTCTAATGATGTTCGGAGTGTGGGCCTTGCAGCGACAGCTCCAGTCCCGGGGAGATGTGTCTCATGTCAGACTTTGCGCCAGACAGACTCCAATAAGGAGAGGGGGTGCAGCGGCGCGGTGGGGTGGGTGTTCTTCAACACAGCTGGAGCAAAGCCAAAACTAAAAGTGCAATTCTCCGATGGTTTTGTTTTTCCACTGTGGTATTTACAAAGTGATTGAGCGCATTTTTGAGTGTCATGGAGTATCTCATTACGCTCTTAAAAGCTTTTTATCCATCCACATGCTCTAAGATATGTACACACGCGTTGCATACTGTAGATGCTCAGTCATGCATGTATGCAGACACATAATCTCTCATTTTCTCTCACTTCCCTCAACTGCACCAAACTGGACACACACTGCACTGCAGCGGGATGATGGGGCCGTGATTATTAACTGTTTGGGGACCTCATGACTTCATCTTCGGTGCTGTCAGAGGCGGCCCACATTATGTCTCCGCTCGGCTCAATGGGCTCTTTGTTCTGGCTTGGCTCTGGAGCAGCTCAGCATGGGGCTGCATGAGTCCAACAGTCCCACTGCGGCTCAGGAGGGAGGGAGAAGCATGGATGGAGGGAGGTATAGTGGAGGTAGTGAGGGAAAGTGATGAGGGGAGGTGGAAGGATATATAGGAGATTTGGGGGAATACATGGGAACTGGGAGACGATCTGGG
This sequence comes from Pampus argenteus, assembly GCA_036937835.1. Lineage (NCBI taxonomy): Eukaryota > Metazoa > Chordata > Actinopteri > Scombriformes > Stromateidae > Pampus > Pampus argenteus. The sequence continues at coordinate 4,496,496 of CM072880.1, read as the reverse complement.
AAGAGTGAGGGATGAAAGCAGGAAAGTAGGAGTGAGTAACAAGAGATTAGCGGGAAGCAAGTGAGAACGAGATACATAAGGTGGGGGAATGCGGGATGTAGAGGGGAGGAAAGTAGAAACGAGAATCCTAGAGTAGCTTTAGCTTTGAGCAGTTGAGTCTTGACTATGATAGTTTTAAACACTGTTTTCCCTCCATCACACTGATTCATTCCAGTAAAGAGACCAGATTATGAAGGTTACATGTCCGCTAGAGCTGCAGTGGCCGTTCTTATGTGGAATGTGGGATTAATGGCAAAGTAATATAGAGATTAGAGAATAAGGTGAGAGTGGCGAGGAGCGGAGGATTCCTCTGGTAGGAGTGACAGGAGAGGTCATACATGAGCAGAGGAGAGTTCATTACCTAGAGGGGAGAGTCAGAGGGAGGGAAGAAGTTAGTAAGGAAAATGGAAAAAGAGCAATACGTGGAGGAAGACGGAAAGGTAAAAAGATCAAGAGACTGGAATGAAGTTAAAGGCCACATATTGTGTAATCAAATACGTGTAGATACATACATTGATGATTGGTTAGTTTTTCATTGAACCTTGTATATATGAGAAATCGTGTTTTGTATTGCAAATGGCTCCAAATGCAACGCATGAGCGTCAGCAGCTGTTGCAATCAAAGATGTCATAAAGTCGAGCTGCAGTGAATTCAGAACACTTCATCATTGCATTTTTCAACAAAACTCATAAACTCGTAAAATTTGCCCAAACCCTAAAAGTTTAATTGATTTAATCTGTTTTCTGTCGTAGTGCAGGCAACAGAAGCTTCGGCTTTGTGATTGGACGTTTCGTGCAATAGCTGACTCCTCTCCTTCTCTTTTTATTTACTACCGACTTTCTGAATCTGATTATTTTCAAAGCGGTTGCTCATCATTTGCAACTGAAACAAAAATAGTTTTTTATGGTCATCCAAGACTGGGAAGCCCCCAACGTACCAGTCACCTCAAATTGTTTATGGAGAAAATGAATCAGACTTTTACTTCCTGTCACGCTCTACAATGCACAGTGAGTGAGTGTGTAGTGTTGTCCTTACTGGCTAATCAAACACATGATGTTTAGGTTTCAAGACTCTGGTCCAACATATCCAGACATGACACTTTCACCCTGTACTTTGCTTTACCACTTATCTAATCACATAGAGAGTATGAAGCCTTTTCCTTTCTCCGCTTACCTCTAACCTCCAGCTCCTCCCCTGCAGACAGTCGTTGTGTCTGTTTGGCCAACATGGCAGATCCTCTAATCTTCAGAGCTTTTTCTGCCTGCTGCAGACACTGTAATGAAGGGGTGCAGGTCTCACCTGGTGTATTATAAGGAGGAAAGGGGTGAATTACACCGTGTTTATTAAGCGAGCACCCCCATTCATATCACAGGTTGGGGGCAGGAGAAGGTCAGGTTGTGGATTCTGTAGAAAATGTGGTCCTTAACTTCAGCAGTAATGATGACTGACAGGTTTATAAAGGATTCTTTGTGAGGTGAGTTGGCACCTTCAAGGTCCTGATGGCAAAAAGAAAAATGTGGAAAATGAACTAACGTTATTTTAAATAATTTATGTGTCAAGCTGTAAAGACAAAAAGTTGATTTGATTAGCCTTGGATATTTTTTTTTTTTTTTTTTTAACACCAAGTGACTTAATGTGTGCTCAGAACAGCCTCTCATTGTGGGAGCAGAGTGAAGGAGTCAGATGAGTTGTGTTATTTTTATGGCATTTGGCTTGTAGTTTGGAATTCTGATTGTCATGCTCTCTGGTAAGACGGCCTTATGTCCAAATGTGACGGGTTAGAAACTGTAAGCATTACCAGCTGCAGCATCAAAGGGCCAGGCATGCTGTTCATTTAACCCAGATCCGTCACACTCATGTTTAGCCCCTGATTCAACCTGTAATTTAGACATTCAGTAGAAGGTATTAGACTGAGACTAATGTAGAGTTATGGATGTGAATTAACTCCCAGCACCTCTCTAGCTGTGATATGTCAAAATTTTCTGACTAATATATTTGGCCACAATGAATACAGGTGTTAAAAAAAAACAAAAAACATCATTACCAGCCATACACACTCCATACACACACAATACATTGTCCCGCCAATTGTTTCATGCTATTCTGATGAATAGGTGGCGGTAATGTACAAAGAGCAACACAAGACTTGAAGCTAGTAAACATGGATGTAAAAAAAAAAATGCAGGATTTAAAATAATCAAAAAGCTGGCTTTATCAATGCTTAATGAGGATTTATTATTAGCTTATTGGCCAGCTTCAAATCACTAAATTAACCCATTTTGTTGTCTGACAACAGAGACAGAAAAACATGTACATAAGACGAACAAAATCACAAGTTCGGCAGGAAGGGACAGAATAGACGTGCACAGTTTTATTCTTTGCCGACTGAAATAGGATGAAAAACAAGAGTTTTAGTCATTTTTATTTGGATGAAAACAAACTGAAAATGTTTCTCTGGTTTCATTTTCATTTTCAAAAGTAGCCTGCTGATTGTGGACGCGGTGTTCAAACATGACTCGTGAAACGGTGTCACCTCTGTTTGCTGAACTGTTTGAGCAGGTATGAGAACAGATCAGGAGTAATGGAGTAGGCAGTGAAATAGACTGGCTGATCCGAAAGCATAATCACTATAGAAGAGAGAAGGAGAGGGAGAGAGTGCAAGTGTCCACTCTGGACTTAGACGTTCATCAGTCATTGATAAAGTGCTTAGCAGCAGGAAAATTAATGAATCCGGCCTGAGTGGGAGATTGAGAGGGGGTGTTGATGGGGAGAGAGTGGAAGAGAAGTAGAAGGAGGGCTGTTGGGGGTGTGTGTTGGGGGGTAATCCTGTTCCAGCTAAATGGCTGATCCCTCTCATTCCTTAGATATCAAATGTCAAAAGTTAAATTAGCCTGGTAGCCTCAGATAGGAGTTAACATGCTTTTAAACGGGGCGGGGGCAGCGATTCCTGCCTCCTCTGGGATGGTGGGCAGGTGCCTTTGAAGTGTCTAATTATCCGGCTCCTAGTAAGTACCGGCTAACTATCTTAATGGGCCCCTCTATGCCTCAATTCAGTGCACACTTAAACACATGTACCAGAATGTGTGAATGTGTACTTTCACACAAATAAAACCACACAAGATGCTGTAGAAGATGTTTACATAATCCAGAACACAAATGCAACATGGACGTAAAGCTTGAACTATTAAAGGTTAAGTAAAAGAGCTTCATGATATCATTCTATACAGTAAGGTGGGAAACATCCACAGTGGCACTTTGGATCGTATTTGATGTGCTTGAATTTACTGTATTATTTTTCTTCTATTTTATCCTAACTGTTGGCTCTGTGCTTCTTTGCTTTGGCTGAATATCCGTTTCTCTTGGCGAGCCGTTCCTAATCTGAGTGCCACAGACTTGGTCCGGATCACTCTGGTGTCAGAAGTGGGATTCCAATACTGAGGCCCAGTGGAAAGCTGGCCCAATCCGGTCTGGTGGGAAATTTGCCCAGATCCACCCTAAAAGACCCACTATCCCATTCTGCCCAAGTGCACAATCATTTTATATTGTTACAGAGGACAGTATAAATAACTCATAACAGGTTATGGCTGATCATAGCTGACTTGTGACTATCTGAATCAATGCTAATACAGCCTATAAGCCAATCAGAGGACAAAGTTTCTTGCTTTGAAGCCTTGATCAAATGCATCTCTTGGCGTTTGATTCCTCAAAGAATACAGGTCAAGGTGCCCTTTGAGTGAAAAATCTTAAAAGCCATAACTATCCATGGTCAAAAATGCATCAGTGTGCATTTTAGAGTCAGGGCTTTCAGCTCTCTCATTGCAATGCTCATTGCTCACTCACAATGTGGCCCTGATGAAATGGTAGTGGGGTTTCAGGCTGCTCTATGGTGGGCCTGTGCCCCTAATGGGTGAATAAGGGGTAGCTAGGGGCAGGCGGGGGCTTGGCACGACACAACCCTGCTGTGAGGCTGATTTGAGGTGAGTGCAGGGAAGAAGGAAGAAGCCTAGCAGGCTTTGATTTGCCCCTCCCCAGCCCCGGGGCCTGGAGGCTGGGACTGCAAGATGCTGAGCTCAGGGTGCGTCCCAGCAGACCCCCAGCGGCGAAGAGAACAGGCTGGGACTACGGGTCGTGGAGCTGGGGGTTGGTACGTGGGCTGCCGAGAGCCAAATTGAGATGTGGGAGTCGTAGAATTTGCCGAGATGAATATTGAAGAGGGCATTTGCAGGAGCTGTGTGGGAAATCAACATCTGACAATAGACTGCTAACCATGAGAGGGACCATCCTGATCTGCCCATGCCTCTCTCTGCAATTTGTCCAAACATCACTCACACGCTGATGGTTAAATAATGTACCGCCACGGATTCAGTCTGTAGAGACCGAATCTAACACGAGCGTAAAGTTAAAGGGAATGAACTTTATGTTTGCTGAAGTTTTCTCGAGCTCTGACAGATATTTTGACTGGGGATTGCTAACTATCCTGCCCACAGATAACAGAGTAATGACCTGATTCTGCCTGCTGACATTTAGAAGATTTGTTTGGCAAGGAGTTTTTAGAATGTCACCCTTTTAGGCAGATACAGGAAGCTCCATTAGGACTTGGTAACCTTCACATAATGCAGAACTGAACTCTGTTGTGGGGAAGGCACCCAGCTCCTTGTGGCACTGAGCTTAACAGCCAAGAAGTTGATCAGAAAAATACCTCACACAATTGCAGTAATCCCCTGTGCTCTTGTTGTGTTTGGTTTGGTAGAGTTTGAGCGGTCTCTCACTCCCTCGTCTTTCAGCCTGCGCTAATCGTGAATGATTCCCTCTGTCTATAGTGCCAATGCCAGGGCCGGTGAATCAGGTACATAAGCCTAAGCCGCTTGGAGAGGTACTCTTATTAAACTCTAGCCAGCTGCTGGAATTTTTCTTCCCCCTCTCATTGTTAATTGGGGAGTCTTGAGTCTTTCCCGGGAGTTAATTTGCAAGAGAAAGAAAAAAAAGGAGCAAGAGATTATTGCACAGGAGGAGAGGAGCTTTGAAGAAGTGTTTTGTGATTTCACTGTATATCCTTCACTCCTCTCCTCCACGTTTACTCTCCATGAGCTCCCCAGCCAAAACCTGTTTGTGCCACTGACAACACTGCTTTGAGAAGTTCGAAGGTGGAAAACAGCATATATCTGGCTTTGGCTCAGAGGTACAACAACACCTCCTCTGATGTTTAGGCTTTTAGAAAAAGGCGGTAACAGGGGGGAAGATTTGCAATCTGCAATGGGCCTTTGTGCACCCTTGAAACATACATGTCCCAGCTTTAGAGACTCTGACAGAGTTCAGGCTGGAGGGCAGATCAGATGCTTGAGAGTCAAGGACAGATTGGCATGTGAAGGAACAGCAATCCTTGTTCTTAACCTCTGCCTCTGGAAAATACCTTCAAAAACAACAAGCCAAGGGTTTTGTACCACTTTTAATTTCTTTGAATCGGCCAGGCACCCTTAACTTTAGCTCCCCTTGTCCCAGAGCCCAGCTCTCAGAGGAATGGGCCCCACTCCATATCTCATTATCTCTTTTAATTTTTAATTTTGTCATTGCATCTACACTCTCTTTTATACTCCCATATTAAAGGCCATGCATAGGGTTTTCTCTGAAGGTATTCAGACCAAAGTTTTACAATAGAAACCCCAGACAAGGGGAAAAAGGGAGAAACCTGGGCTTCAGGATTTAATGAGCGGCTTGCTGGGGGTGAAAGAAGGAGAGAAAGCAAGAGAAGGAGAGCAAGGGAGAGTGCATTTGTAGAGAGTTAAAGAGAGAGAGGAGAAAGAGTAGTAAGGGAGGAAGAATGCAGGAATGGAGCACCAGGTACCATTATAGTGGCAGAGAAAGCTCCTGAAATACTAGAGCTGGGGTGTGTGCTCTGATCAGGACGGCAGTGAGCACAATTACCTTCTTTTCAAATCCTTCAGTGACACTGCGGGAGGAAGGAGGACTTTGAAACTTGAAAGGCAGGAGCTCGCTTTCAACCTCAAACGCGAGCAGGAAAGGGCTCTGAAATTTGTTCAGTGCTCCCCATCCACCATTAGCTTGTTTCTTCCTCTCGCCTCCAGGCATTTAAGCGCTTTTTGAAAAGATGTTAAGAAATTCAATCACCATAGAGAGAGAGAGAGAGAGCGGGATAGTTCTTTTTTTCTGTTTTTTTTTGAGAGGCATGCTTTCCTCTGGTCCACAGAGGACCGGCCTGCTGCTTTTGTGTTGGGCTGAATAGACCTGCAAACTGGTAGAGGACTGGATGCGGCAGCCATGGGAAAAGAGAGGGAAATAAAAGAGGAATGAAAAATGAGGGAGGGAAAATGGGAAAATGGGTCTGTTGGGCGGATGGTCAGAGTTAGACAAGTGTTGCAGGGTTCAACTTTTCAAAGTTGCATGTGTTTGCTTGTATCTTCTCTGTCTTCATTAGCCCACTTTTTGACAGACGTCTGGCATGTTATAAGGATACAAAAAGTTTCCATCAGCAGGTAGAAACAGCGCAGAGAAGAAACCTTACTTGAGACTTTTGGTTTCCTTCCACCAGTCCGAGGAGTCAATTGACCCTTGTGCTGCTGAGTGTGTGTTTAACCATTTAAGTTGCTGTGAACTGAAGTAATGAAGCCCCTTAAGGTGGTATATGGTAGAATGATGAACCCTCTGTGGGCTTTCCATGGTAACAGTTGGGGGATGGTAGGGCTGTGACACTGCTGTGATTGAACTATTAGTCGCTTGACCTCACTTGGAGGAGAGAGACATATCTGAATAGCAGTAGGTGGGAGGTGTTGGTCGGGGGGGTGGGGGGGTCACTGAGAAAGGCAGGAAAAAAAGAAAGAAGGAATAAGGACGATGGGGAGAGAAGGTGAACTAGCTAAAAAATAGTGATGCATAGTATATTTTTAAAGTAAGCAGTTCAGTTTTCATAAGTCGGGCAGAAGATATATTAGGCCGGTATTAGTACCCTATGGTCTTCTAACTGCTACACTATCTCAAGCTCCAGTGATGAGTCTATTTATAAAACATCAATATCTCTATGAAAGTAAGAAGAAAAAAAAAGCTCATAAATATGTAGACCTGTTTTTCCTGTCTCAGATGTAATGCTAGATTTTCTGGATGTGAAAGCGCCTAGAGTACATCGTCCAAGCCTGCGCTTACATACATGCTCTACCCTTAGCAGTGCTTGCTCCCAGCATAGTTTATAGTCTCGACTTTCAATCCACGTCGGGAGATGAACCCAATTCCAAAATCCCTTTATGTTAATATTGCGCTTTGCAAGAGCAGACCTATTAATCCAGCTTTAACCGTATAAATGCCATTATTCCCTTAATAAGATCACTGGCTGTGCAGTATAGGATTAAATACTTATATCATAACTGACACTGTCATTTCCTGCGGATGAGAGCAGCTTGCCTCTCTGGCTGTCAGTTCCGCGTTAAGAATCCTTGAATCTGCTGCCAGTGTTACGCTGTGGCACGGCTGCCCCGAATGCAGGTAATGGATGTGGGAGAGTGAGGGGAATAAAAGCGGGACCCGTGGGTTGCTCCTCCTGCTCTCTCAATCTCATTCTCTCTTTCTGTTTCTCTCTCTTAACCTCCCCCTTTTTGGATTGCTTCCCTTCTTCTGTGAAGTGCTGCAGCATTATGGCGGCCCTCTTCAGTGCTTAAGGTAGTCCTCATTAATCTGGCCCTCTCCTCTGTTATTAATTGGCAATCGGATGCTGTTGGGTTGCAGTTCATAGTGGGGGAGCTGTGTATTGCTAGACTGCTAATACTGCAGAACATCTGGCGCCAGCACGGCAACATTTTGCCAGCTTCTCACTGAGAAACATAAACACAGGCAAGAGCCCTGGAGTGTACTGGTGACCAACATCCTCAGTGGTGAAATCATAATTTCATAAAAGCAGGGCTGAACATGGAGCCCATTCACAGCAGCAGCTAATGAAGGAATCATGGCCTGAATAGAGACTAGAAGAGACTGAATGAAGGAGTTGAAGAAAATGGTTTGGGGAAAAGAGTGAGGTGTCTCACTAAGCAAATGATCTTACTAAAGAGACAAAAGTGCAAAACACCTCCAGACAAATGCAGTACATTTAGTTTCTCAGGTAGCCTACAATCAAATGATTAAACACCATCATACATACTGAATAGGCTTCAATATATTTCTTTAATAATAAATCAGAAACATTTGCAGAAATAATATAGTTGCAAATCTGACATTTGAAAATGAAACTGAATCCCAGAGATGCCATGCCAGTTTCTGAGTCTGTATGGTATCATACTACAGAAAAGACTAATACCGGTCAGAAGGCTAGCTGACCCCATACATGTCAGTTCACAGGTCAGGCCAAAGATCAAGGGTCATGTCTTTCTGCTGGAGCTCACCCCTTGAACTCAACTCCACATTTATCCTCTTTACCCAGCATGCCAGGAAGCTTTCCCCAGAGATCCCACTCTTCTTAATTTTGCCCTCAGACAGAAAAAGCGAGATTTAGTTTTGAGAACGGCGAGAGGGTGGTGGTGGTGGAGGGTGGGGTTGATAAAACCCATGACGCTAGTTAACGGGCAGCTTGGAATGCAGACGGGAAGCCTGGGAATCCATTTCTTTATAAAAAGAATAGACTGAGCTGAATTTAAGAACAGACTTTTTGGGAAATGCTGCCTCAACTGTGTGAAATAAAGAGGTTGGGATTTTTTCATCCATGGTGTCCTTTTGCTTATACACTGTCTGCCTCTGAACTCCAGTGTCTGGCTTCGTGGAAGGCAAACCCTGGCAGATTTATACCCTTAATGCCTGTTAGGTTGCAGGTGTACAAAGCTGATCTCCCGCTCCTCCCTCCACCCAGTCCCTTTACGTGAGCTGACTTCCTCACCATGTATATGGGGGTTCAGACCGTGTGTGTGTTCAGCGGTGTGTGTGTGTGTGAGAGAGTTAGATGTGTGTGAATCAGAGACTGAAAGACATTCTCACACCTGCTCCCGAATTTTTTTTCTTATTCCAATATCTGCTCATTATAAATCTGCAGCTCAGTGTTTTCAAAGTTTAACCATCTTCCTACTTCCTTTTTCTGTGCAGAAGACGAGAGCTCAGGCACGCCTTACCACCGTGAGAGACGCAATGCTATCAGCTCCCAGGCCCCGACGTCCGGTGCCCATGACAGGAACGTGAGTGAGGAGCCCTCAACGTCCACGGAGGAGCGCCCCTCCCTGCTCAAAAAGGAGCTGCATAGTTCCCTGCCCCACCTGGCCGACCATGCCCTGCCATATAGAGGCACTCTGTTCGCCATGGACCCCCGCAATGGCTACCTAGAATCACACTATCGTAAGTCCGCCAGCCACTAAATACTTATGTTAGCTATAAAACGTGTATACTTGTATTTTGCTCAAGGACATGTATCCAACACCGCAAATACTGAGGCCAAGTTCATCTCTGTACTACAGGTGAGAGGCAGGACTGCCAGATACTTGATTAAGTCTGACAGATTAGCCTCTCTTTTATGCTCACACACACACACTCACATGCACATACACTTGTGAACACATGCACGCACACTTGTCTTGTTTTGTGCCTGGGAAGTTAGTATGGGGAACGGCCAGCGTAGCTTCTTAATTCCCTCATTAGGGGCCTGTCTGAACACAGTACTTCGCTTTCTCTCATCAACACACACTTCAAAGCCCCAAAGCAGTGTGGAGTCAAACCTCACCACCCCCTACTCTGCCTTTCTCTCTCTCTCTCTGGGACTCAGAGACTGCGTGAGAGAAAGGCGGCAAAAGAGAGAAAGAAAGAGAGAGAGAGAGAGAGACTAATGTAGATGAAGTCTGAGAGATTGAGGTGAAGGGAGAGCTGTGGCTTGAGTGAGATACTGAAGATAATTTGACAAAAAGAAGGAGGGAGATAGACAGTAGTAGTAGATGAAAGTCAAACTGTGTGTGTATGTGGAAAGAGAGAACAGGAGATAGATGATTGGGGAGTAAGAGGCTGATTAGGAGGTTAATTCAGTGGCTACTGTAGCCAGGACTTAGCCTGCAGACAAGGATTTGATGTGATAGCTTGTTTAGTTTGGTTAAATTGGCTCTGAATTGGGGCAGACAGAGTGGGACAGAGTGATTTTAATCCAGAGGCAGTAATGAAAAGTCCAATGGACCCCAACCGTATACTGTAACTCTATTTATTCAGCCACTTCATTAGCTACTTCTCCCTTGTGCTTGGGTGTCTGAGAGTCACCAAGGTGCCTCTTTAAGTGAAAGGTTACTTAAAACCAGGCAATGGTGTTGTGGACAGGACCCTGGAGGGCAGAACATTACTGCCCATTACATCCTGACCTAACTCAGCAACACTGCCACTTCTCATTTTATGTATGTGAGGGGGGTATGTGTGAAGGAGCTCTGGAGGTTCCAGACCACTGAAGCCTTGGGGTAGGAGTGGGGAGAGGTGGGTCACTAAGGCTTGGGGTCATGTGGAAAAGTCACAGTCTGAAATGGAGAGTTCAAAAGCAGCAGGAAAAGTCAAAAGGGCCGTAGTGCCTTAAGAGGCTTTCTTTGTGCACTGGGATTCAAGAGGCTGGAAGACTGCAATCATACGAGGCGGCGTAGAGTAGAGCACAGTGATGCTTGCTGGGAAGGTAGAGGTTTTTGTACGTGTTGATTTTAAACTTTAACGCTAAACTTTTGCTCGTTTTAGCTTCTCAAATGTGAGAATTTGCAAATCCTTTATGTTTAGCAGAGTACACGAACTCTTCAAGAAATTGGTTACCAGTGCTATAAAGAGAAATAACACAAGAAATAAAGACAAAAAAAAAATACAAATAAATGTCTTCTGGTGCTTTTCGTTGAATCATTTCTCTGATCTTGACTCTGGTCAAGAAGGCTTATGATCTGAGATGAGAGCATTGCTGTGTAAAATACCTCCTCCTGGCCCCAGGTGTTGAGGACATGGGGTGTCCCTAAAGGCAGCGGTCCCATTCTGTCTGATTAAACCCAGTACCAGAGCTCAATCCCCATGAGCTCCAGCGGTCTGAGGGTCAGCAGAACGAAAGGGTTCCCTCTAAAACTCTGCTTCCCCTCCCTCCTTCTGCTGCTTTGAACCAGAAGCCTGTAGCGTCTGTCGCCACTCCTGCGCCACAAGGTGTAAAAAGCTATTGGCTCCTGTTCTGGTTTCTGGTTCCATACACATGTGAGCACACACAAACACACACACACACATAGAGGTCTTACCCCTTTCTATGAGGGCTTTGTCACCTCCTAAATTCATCCCAGGTGTGTGTGTGTGTGTTTGTGATGGAGAGGGGGCCCTATGCCTTTGTGCTGTGTTTGCACAGCGCACCACGGCACGCAGCAGACAGCCAGGTAAATCCGATTACTCTTAGCGCTAGTGTGTGTCAGTGCTTAATGTGCCTAAATGCGACGGCACCTGCAGCCTCCCCACACCTGGCCGCTGGGTCGTTAACGTGGTGGCGAATCTCTGGGAGGCGTGGGAGTTGAACAACGAGAAGGGAGCAAGGGGGGGTTTATCTTCGGGGTGCTGTGCTCTGGGCAAATCTCTGCTATTCACCCAGACTTGTGATCTCCCACTCCTCTTACGCCTGTGGCCTAAGACTGTGTTTACTCTGGTCTTTACACCCACTTCAGTGCAGAAAAGAGGAGGCACTAAGGAAACATTGCCCCTATTGTTAGCATTAGTTAATCGTACTGATGCCGTGAGTCTTAGCCGCTTTTCTTGGGCAAACACTGGATAAGAGTCCATATCCTTCTTACCACAACACTAATACACGGGGCTTTGCTGTGGGATAAGAAGAAAGGATTAATGAGGGAGAAGTGCTTTTTTATTTTTTTTTAAAGATCTTAATTGTGAAGAAGTGTGAATGGGATGTGTGGCGCCAACATCTGTTTATATTCTGCGCTGATTAGTCGGTCAGTGGTCCTGCAGCAACAGTGAGCCCTCTTGCTGGCGAAGCATCTCTGCCTCCTCTGAGGGGATCGTCTTCTTTTAAAGTGTTTCTTTCTTCAACACTTGCCCTTCTTTGCCAGACTAAACACATCCACGGAGGGACTTAAAGCCCTTTTTCCTTTTCAATTCCAAATTCAAATGTTAAAACTGCAGTGAAACACCAGAAAATGTTTTAGTGAAAGGAAGGCAACGAGAGGGTAAAGTAAAATCTTTAAGCTTTAGAGACGGTGCTTAAGCATTTTGGCGCCAACGCGGCACAAGTTTTGTAGGAGTACAATATCTGCCATACAGTAGGCCTTTCACAGGAGACACATTAAGTGCGTCTCCAGACTGTGATGGCTGCCTATCAGTTTAATAGTCTTTGGGTTAGCCCCTTTAAAAATCAAGCCCAGATCTGGCTGCCATTGTCAAATCCCTGCACCAAAGCCATGTTGTCCTTGACTGATCTCAGAAACCAAGCCTTCTAAGCTAAAGGCAGTGGAGGCGTGGATCCCTTAGCTGAAGGATTCCTTCACATGTATCATAGTAACCCTGAGCCTGGCAAGAGGTGACTGCTACCTGGATCATTCTTGCCCTGCGTTCTGGGAAAGCTAGCAGGAACACTGAGCCATAGTGGAAAAACCTGTCCCAGGGTTTTATGATTGGTGGGGGTGGTGGGTGCCCAGTCACAGGGGTTAAACACCAAACTGCTGTGCAGAGCTGATCTCAGGTCTACTGGGCCGTAGCACGCCAGCCACTGACCCGGCGTCAGTCTGTCTGCCTCAATATCAAAATGCAGCTGACCACTGAACTGAATGAGCTAGCTGTCACCAAAGTGAACGTGATCCGAACAACAATGGCTCTCTAAAGTTAATTACAGTGCTTGGTCATTCAGTTCATATGGACTGCACGAGACCTTTCCATTTGTCTTGAAAGAGTACAAGCTGCAAAAACAGCAAGAGCAAGCAATTATAAAGTGTGTGTGTGTGTGTGTGTGTGTATGTTTAGGAGGAATCAAGTTACAAACACACCCAACAAGAGCTCTTTTGAAAAGTACTCTTAAAGAACAAACTTTAGGCTTCGTTTTGGTTTGAAATGTGACAAGTATTGGCTGGTTCAAACACCACCCCCACCAAAAGAGGAGTATAGAGGAGAGCCCGGGGTGAGATACAGGTAAGTTTTTTGTTTTTTTTGTCTTTGTGATTGTTAAATATTGGCTTTTTGAGAATGGTGGCATGGCGTAGTCCCTCAGCAGTGTGCCTGCACAGAGAAGCCTGGGGCACACTGCAGGCGATGGAGAAGGATTCCTTCCATCCACCTCATTTCATCAAGAAAGAACAACACGGGTCTGTGCTCTGCTGTGGCCCCTTGGTCCAGCTCACCAGGGATAATCAGATGATCCCCTTTTATACAGCTTATTAGAGGCATCTCATGCTGTAAGATAGGCCATATTCTCACATGCATGTGTCTCTTTGTAGCGACTGATGGTTTAAGGGGGTTAAGCAGAGTTTGAAGTGCAAAGAGAATGCACTTTCATACCATCTTAAAGTCATGTGATGCTCTCGTTACCACAAAGCTGATGCGTGTGAACAGAATATCTCAGAAAAAAAAAAGAAGGCAGTTCTTATTAACAATGACAAGATTAAATATGAAGGGGCTAAAGAAGACTTAAGACGAATTTCCAGGGAACTTGAAGATGTTAAAAGAAGCATTTCACGGTATCGTTGTAGCAACATCTGTCTGTGTGTTTTACGTCTTTTCAAAAGAAAGTTTAATCAGTCGATTCACAAAGGCAAGTCGCAACAATGACACTGCAGATGTTGTGGAGGCTTAAAATGAAGATCGGCTGCATCCTGACCATCCAAAAAGGAGAATCAACTGGTAACAATGACATTAAGCGCCATACAAACAAGATGGCTAAATGCTCATGGGGCCTTCTCCTCATCTAGCTGGTTGCAGCCACAATATCTTGAGCTTTTTCTCTCCTCCTTAAGTTACCGTGTAGTCTCCAGTAGGATAATCACCTCTGTGTGCTGCGGGAGAATCAGACTTGTTTCACGCCCTTCTACATGTTTGTTGTCCATGTATCCAAATCTCATCGCTCCTTTTTTGTATTAGCATTTTTCTCACATAGTGGCAAAGATAAGCACCCTTATCCCTTCAGCCAACAAACCGTATCTTGCTCTAGTCACTAGAGGGTCGCAAGTATATATTGTTCTACACGAAGAGGAGGCTGATGAACACAGTGTAATTAAAATGTTTCCAGCAGCCTGGTGAAATGTAAGATATCGCTGGAGAAAAGGAAGAGAAAGAGGAAGGGAGGCAGAGCTGAGTCTGAGGGTATAAGTGAGACAGAAAGGGTAAGAAAAAGAGAGGAGAGCGGAGAAGGAGGAGGGTGAGGGGGGGTGTAACAAAGCAGAAAATGAAGAGAGACATAAAAGAATGGGAGCTCAAGGAGGTCAGGCCCATCACAGGCTTTAGTGTTGCCTTCAAAGATGCCTGGGACAGGTGGCAGCTCCAGACAATCTCGCACCACAGAGCAGCATCCTCTCAGGAGGAGATAAGGGATTCCTCCATCCAGGCACCCTCCTCCTCCCACCTTCACTCACACTCTCCACCTCCCTTATGCCCACCCCCTCCTCTTCCTCCCCATTTCGGGGTTCTCCCAGACAGGCTGCTTTGATGTGGCTCAGTGTGAGCGGGCAGCTGTAGGCCACAGGGCTGCTGCAACGCTGCTGGGCCACTGGGCCAGCGGACCGTTGGGAGCCGACTCGAGCGCGGCTCAATCAATGGGGCTCTCCGGTGCCCGGCACTTTCAGGTCTCATTAAAGCACTCCGGCAGGGTTAATCCTCTTTAAGGTTTACATGGGCCCCAGTTTGTCTCTCTGCCCAGGCTGAGGGAACCCCTGGGCGCCACCTGCGTGACAAAGACTCAAATCACTGTGACACAAGTTCCCTCCGTCTGTTGCCTCACTCCTCAACTCCCCTTGTATGTTCTCCTCTTCGCTCCCCTCTTTCTCTACGGCTCTCCCTTCACTCCCCCTGTGCATTCTGCCTCTTCTAACCTCCTTTTCCCTTGATAGTACCTAGGCCTGGTTGTAAGTCTTTTAGGATTATTTGGGTGGAATTTGTTGACGGGGTGCAGTAAGTGGATTACAACTTTGTCCTTGTTTTGGGATGCTGTGAGGAGGGAAAGGGGAGAGATCAGGAGGATGCGGTTTGAATAATGAGAGAGGCAAAGAAACAGAGGCAGACCCGAGAGCGGGATTAAGTGAAAGAATTAGGAAGAGGATGCAAAAGTGAGAGAGAGGTTGAAAGAGAGGGTAAGGTGACAGCAATGCAAAAAGCCCAGAGAGTGGAAAAGAAAGAGACTCAGCATGTTCCAGATGTTGTTATAAGACCTAATTGGTCCAGAAGCGTCGACCCCTGTCTGGCCCTGCAGAGCCCAGTAGCCATTTGTCTGATTGCTGTGACACTGGGCTTTGTCTTTGTTCTGTGACACACAGTTTCCTCCATTAGCCCAAATAATGGCCACGTACCTCTAGAGGCCTGCACAGACTTCGTCTAATGTCTGTATTGGTTTGGTAGAAAATAAAAGAATAGACTAAAAACGCAGGGATAAATGCTGTAAGATTGCAAAATATATTTAAGGGCCACACTCTTTGACGCAGCCACTGGTTTCCAGATGCTTAAAACGTGCAAGATTGAGTAACATAAGAGAGATGTTGGCCTTTCTTTTTTTTGACAACTTGCTTGCTTCCCTTGAAAACAGTCGGTTACCTGGAAATGTGATTTTGTAAACAGAATTACAATAACTTCAGTGGTCTTGGTCACCACCCCACTCAGCATGGTTCAAAATTGAGTAGCTGTTCGGTTTTTCGGTGTCCAGCCTGTGTTATTATGATGCATGTGTATCAGCCTCACAGTCACTATCACATAGCCACATGCAGTCTTTAGTATCACCTGCATAGGAGCCTTGGGAGGAGCTGTGACATAGAGGGTCAGTCACAGAGTGGCCTGATGCAGCTGGTGCAATCATGAACACTGTCACTGATATGGCCTTGGCTCATACATGCTGCAGTAAATCAGAATAAGTTATCATACATTTACTGTGATACAGATATTTATTGGGAAATGGACAAAATGCACCTTTCCATTTCTTTGGTGACCCTCAATACTTACAATAAAGATCTCAAAAAAAGATCAAACCCAAAAGCAGCCTTGTATTTGAGTAGAATAAATCACAGGAGGAGGAGTTGAAACAAAATAAATGTAGCAAAGTCCTGGTGTGTTAACCTGAGGTTTAAATCAACTCCCTTCTCTTTGAGAGCTATCACTGTTTGGAAAGGAAGGAGAGAGACAGATGTGAGAGATAAAGAGAGAGAAGGGGAGAGAGGTGTAGCACCGTGTTTCAGCTACTAAACTGCTGTGTAAATCTCTCCCCAGCTGGGTGGGGGGGGGGGGGGGGGGGGGGGGAGGAAGCTGGAGGGTGGTGTAGGGTAGCGAGGGTGCTAGAACGAGGGGGAGAAAGGGCCAACGCGTAGCGCTTTGTTCTGCTCCCCAGCTTATCCCAATCTGGAGAAATTCACCAAATGTAAGAGATAGATTGGCGCTCCACAGAGGACTCGTGAAATAACCTTCACTCCCTGATCCACACTGGGATACAGGGAGGAAAGGAGGCGCGTAAGGAAAGAAAAACACGGGTAGAGCTGGGGTTGGATGGTGCTGGGAGCCTCTGGAAGACCTGTGTGCGTGCTTAGCTCCACTCTTTGCAAGGCAAAGGTCCTTGTGTTGGCGTGCAATTTGTTAAGATTGACTTGGCTTGGTAAATGTCTTGCAGATGCTGGATTTCCAGTAAGATCTTTGTGTTGCTTATGGAGAGAGTGAAGGCGGTGAAAGAAGTAACTGTACGTTACACGGAGTGCAACATATATATCTTGATCTTTATCATTCTGTTTTCAGGGCTTCTTACTGTATGTTATTTCAGATAAATGTCCTGCAGATGGATGCAGGATAGTCATCTGTAAAAGAGACTCGTCTTGGATCAAGTTCGGCAGCTAATTGTTGCACATCATGCGTTTATTGAGGATAGCAAAGCCTTGGTTGAATGAAAAAAAAAAAAAAAAAACAATTATTGTGTACTTAACGTCGTAAATATTAGCACGAAGAGATAACGTGCTTAAACATCGAGTCCCAGTACAAATATTCAGACATGTAGAACCATGAAGGATGTGCATTGACCGACTTGTTCAGTCTAGACAAACAAATTACTTCTGACAGCGAGTAGCGGTGGAATGTATACTTAAACAGAGAGTCTGTTATCACGCATAGCTGATGTTTCTGTTTTACCGCTCACTTTCACTCGTCTTTGTTCTGTTTGTCTTTCCAACAGTTATTAATATCCTTTTTTTTTTAAGGAAACAAGGAGAAAGAGAGAGAGAGAGAGAAATGGGTATGACATGCAAAAAAGGTCTCTGGCTCGGATTGGACCAGCGATAATGCGACTAACAGAGTGCTCCCCCATGTCATTTACTTTTATCTACAGAAAGATTGTGTTTTTAAAGTGTGAGACAGAGCAAAGCAAAAAAAAAAGAAAAAAAGAAAAAGAACACAGCGGAAAAGAGAAAAAAATCTATTGATTTAGTGAGGAAGGGCAAAGTGTGATCTGCCAGGCTTGTGTATATGATGAATGGCAGAGAGATTGGCAAGCCAACACTTAACATTCTTCTGTTATTTAACCTCTCTGCTTGCTTTCTTCTCCGCTCTTCTCACCATTTCTCTTTGCGAATAAAGGCCTGTTTTTTAATCTTTTCTCTGTTCTAGTGCCCAAGCATCGCATATAGTAGAGAAAGCTCTGCACAGCAAGAGCATTAGGCTAATTTATACAGCGGTAATTAGGCCATTAGACCTGAAACAATCTGGGACCCATAATTAAGCAAAGCGCTCCAAAAGTCAACAGCAACTCCCATCGAGCTTAGCTAAACAGTCTCCGAAAGTGTTATTTACATGTCCAAACAGCTTGAGGTCTCAGTGTAAGCAAACACGATGAGAGACGGGGTGTGAAGGGATCGATCAGAGGGGGAATTCGTCTTCACCAGAGAGTCGGCGTCTAAACTACTCCCACTGATCTGAGTTTCCTGCCGGACAGATAATGACGAGATGTTTAGTGTCACATTGCTGGAGGAAAAGCAGGATCATTAAGTCATGTAGTTCAGTAGGAAATACTCACAGTCATGCCTGTCTGCGGATATGTCATGCCTATAATTACGTAAGAGGAAGATTCCTTTAGATACACTTCGACTGAAAAGGTGTAATTTTATAATTATAAAGTGGACTGATGAGGATTTTCTACAAATTCAGTAGAAAGCTCTTATGTTGACTTGATATTGAATGTTTTAGGAAAGAAAACGAAAGCTTAACTGTTCCCTTATAATAAGGTGAAAACACACGATGAGGGTTGTTGCTTTATTTTAAAAGGGTCAAGAGTTTTGGAACCAAAGCTGTAAATACCTCAAGGTGACATCTTGAAGAGTTAAGTACAAAAACCTCAATAACCAAACGAGTCCAGACTTATGTTGTCCTCTCTTGTAGAATAAATCATGTACACGTGCTCGTATTCACTCCCAGAAAGCGACGAAACAAGTTGCACACACGAGTTGCATCTTTCACACACTCTGCTGAGATACAGTGCCTCACTGCAGACGAGCATGCCATAGCAGTGAGATCATGTGCAGGGAGAGAGAGGTGGCATAATGAAATCTGGCAGTCACAGCCTCGGCGCAGGCTTCATATGTTCCACATTAGCGATTCACAAACCTCTGGAGCAGGCCCCGGCAGCCCTTTTCTCACTCCGCCTTAGTCGCTTATGACAATCTGTCACTGGCTCTTTGTGCTCTTGCAGCGGAGCGTCGATGAGAAGTGCGGTGTTTATGGAAGAACGTTTCGTCCTCGGCTGCGGGTGACAGAGCAGCGTCGGCGGACCTTCGGCAGAGGAGAGGGCGTCGACACAATAAACACAACAACGCTGAGTTGACAACAAAAGAGAAAGAAAAGAAGTTTGTGTTTGTGTATTAGCAAAACCCAAATCAAAATTATGTGAGTGAAAATCCTCCTAAAGTATCACATCACAGAGGAGATCATTTGTGGTAAAACGTTCATTATGAAAGGAGATTAACCAATAAGGATATTGCAAATGATGAGCTTTAGGCCCCCCTCCCCCCCATCTTTTGAAATTATTCAAGTGTCCAATAAACGACAAGGCAATTACCGCCCTCTCTTTAATGAAGGGGAAGCTGGCTTTTGGTCCTGAGCACGGTGTGTTTGTGTTGAATTAGAATTAATGAGCCTGGTCAAAGTTTGCCTCTAATTGCCCTTTCATTAAGACCCATTTGTAATCATGTCTTAATGACTTCCATCACTTCCTCTAAAAGAGGGAAAAAAGAGGAAAAAAAAAAAAAAATCAAACAAAAAATGAATACTGCTGCTCTGAAAAGTTGCATGAGGGTCATTATAATGTTTGAGAAGAGTTATGAGTGCCGAGTTTTTAAAAGATGATCCTAGATTCCTGATTTTCACCATTTGATTTGACCGAGATGATTTCTTTAATCCCACAGCGGTGGCGTGGGGACAAAACTGCCGTCATTACATTTTCCGTAGGAATGTAGGAGCCCGCTGTGGTGTGTAGCCACAGTGGGAAGGATGTGCCTTCCAGCTATATTCTGTATCACAGGTTGAGAATACCCCTGAATATCCAGAGGAACAGGGGCAGTTTAATCCCGGAGTAAACAGTAAGGAGTCCCTACAGGAAACACTGGAGATGGATTGCAGGATGGAGTCTTTCTCCCCCCTCTTTCCTTCGCCCTCTGTTCTTTGCGACTGTATACATTCCCTCCAGTGACACACGGCTGTTTGCCTTGCTAATGGAGAGCTGCGGTGGCGTAAAAGCAGTGGCAGGCTCTATTTAGATAGGGCCACGGTAAAGTAAACTTCTGAGTTGGATTTAAATAAAGTCATGGGCCACAGCTAGAGGTGAGAGAGAGGGAGGGAGGGAGGGAGGGAAAGAGTGATGAAGGAGCAAATAAGAAGGGTCCAGGCTTGGCAGAGGGTGTGCTGAGTGAGGAGCTCCAGAGATATAAACATAGAGAGGATCTGGGTAATTCAATGAGGAGTTGCAGATGTGGGAATGAAGGTGTGTTTTGCAAGGGTGAGGTGGAGTTGTTAAAATGATTTTGTAACTTTTGCAGTCGGCCCCACTAACAAAACAGGACGGAGGTTAGAGTGAAAACTCCTGCAATGTGGGCAGGGGAGCAGTATGATTAGAGAACATGAAGTTTTTACTTCCATCAAGCTCGAACACAGTAAATAGACCCCGGTAAAACCTGAAGGTTCATTTCTGACTCTGACAGCCGAGAGGGCCGACAGCCCAGGAGTGGAGCCTTAGAGAGTAAACAAAGTAGATTCTGCCCCTGTCTACCACCAGCCCATCCCTCCCTCCTTCCCTCCCTCCCCCAGCAGCTCTGGAGTCAGCCGAGGTGAGCCAAGCCAAAACTGAGTCATCAGAAGGAAACTATCAAACAGACACGAAGTGGTCAGATACTTGCCAGAGCTGTATCGAGGAGGATTTTTTTTACCGCTTATCTCTGCTATTGTGAAAACAGTAAGGAATCTCCCGAAAGGTTTATAAAAGTTTTCTTTCACTCTTCAAGCACATCATAGCACATAATAATTCAGGGTCGGTTCGTGCAAGTTGGCGATAAACAAGACGTAATTAGACGTAGAGACCTTTAGCGATGCTTATAGGTTTTAAAATCCATTAAAAAATAAGATGATGCATTTTAAGAGTTACATGCTAATGTTCAGATACAGGTTGGTGCAGGCTTATAGGGCATCAGTGCAGGGAGAACAATGTGCACATGTGTTTGGATCTAAGCAGAATACAATAGGGCTGGCAGTACTGATACACCATTAAATAGTACGAGTGATTAAATGTTTAAGACTTAAAGGGGCGCTCCACCAATTTAACATGCCAAAGTCAATTTACTAGTCACAGTGAGTGTGAAAACAGCTGTATAATGTTTTTTTTTTTTTTAGACTGCAAATGTTTAACAGAAAGTCTGTGTTAGAGACTGAATGGCTTTACCAGGCATGGAGGGTCAAATGGAAGATGTTACCAAGTAGTATATGAGAAAAGTCTAGGATCCATTGTAAATATAGCCTCTTTTGCTTTTGACAATTAAATTTTAAATATCTCTTGAAAAACCACCTAACGTTATGAAAGCGATTATTTGTACCAATGTCTCATATCTCATACGATTCTGGCCCAAGTTGACAGTGATCGCCACAATGAATGAATGAATGAATGAATGAATGAATGAGTGATGATAGGCATCAGCACCTGCTGCGTATCCCAGTAATGCAGCTGCTTTTTCATATGGACCAACACTTGTAGAGCTGTTGGGAACCCCAACGTTTGGCCATCCGCCCTCTTGGCACACACTGCCAGATGTTTACAAGCAAAAAAACCACATAGCTATCAGCATCAGAGACTTGCGTGAAGGTATGCAGATGCTGACACATGATTTGCCTCCGGGTGATGATACAAAACTTGGCAAAAGTAGCAGAGGCTATGAAGTGACGTGTTCTGGCAGAGAAATGTTCGTACAGTACGTGAATGAAGGAGTGATTAATTTATTGTATGGTAGTAAAAAAAAAAAAAAAAAAAGTTGCATGCGATAGTTTTTGTTTTTTGTTTTTTTGTTTTCTCTTACTTTCTCTACAAGTTTTAACCCATTTCAGTTTGACCCTCAGGTAGGCAGCGTTTTTTGAGAAACATTCCCGGCTGCGGTTTGCACGTGGCAACTTGTCCAACAGCGGATGCACAATTGCAACACAGAATTCCAGCTTGAAGATTATGGTGTGGAGCGTTGTTAAGGTTGGAAGAATATACACGAATATATATCCAGCCTGGTGGCACCACAACAGTTTCAATTTCAAGGGGTAAAAATAGAGAGAAAGGCTTGGAAGCTCATATTATGCAAATGTCTTAATGTTTTATCTGGAGGGGGAAAAAAAGAAGCCTCTCAATTCTTTCTGGCAGTTGTGACAAAAACGCTTTTTTTGTTCCCATTGCGTGTCATTGGTTGTACTTAAACGTTATCCTTAATACAAAACCATATTATGCTTGTTTAAGTGAGAAAAATGCCATTTGGCTGCTTTTCTCGTGGTTATTTATCACTGTTTATTTTTAGTTCTGTCATCTTTGAGATATTTACAGAGACTTCCTCAGCGAGCGTTTTGGAGCGGTGCGGCTTTTGCTTCAGTTCTTTTAATGAGGTCTCATTTGGGCGGGTCTGCTGAAAGATAACCATCAACCGACTGCCTTTCATTCTAGCTGCTATTTAGATTAGGGAACGATTTCACATTTTTATAGAGGAACCAGTGGATCTACAAAATGCAAAGAAAATAGTCACGAGTTGATCTCGTCTCATCATGTTTCTCTTTTTCTTTTCCTGCACAGCTGCACCACAGTTCTTCCCCACCTTCCATCCTCCTGTGCCAATCGACGACAGACACACGCAGGGACGTTACATCTACGAGCCTTCTCCTGTGCCCCCTCTTCACGTGTAAGTCTCACAAACTGCTCACACACACACACAAACAAAATACCCCTGATCATACCTGAGAACACATTTGATTGAGCCACATCACGCTCGTCAAGGTCGAGGCCCGCTCTTAATGGCGATACCAATCGAGCTCCCGAACTTCCTTCCGCCTGTGGGTGCGCAGCGTCCTCCTCATGGGTGCTGGGTGCCTCTCTTTGCCTTTCAGGATCAAAGGCCGTGGCCCTGTATGTGCGCAACATGATCCGCATGTCAGAGACACGCAAATGAACATGTGTCAGAGACATGGAAATGAGAGCAGGGTGAAGGGAGCCTGGGAGCGTGCGGTTCTCATAAGAGCAGTGATCAAGCCCTGTCAAGAGAAGGAAGCAATGCCTCTACTGACATCTACACGTCTCTGACAGACACAGACGGGCTCCTGACACCATGAACTGTATATAACTAACCATCCTGCCCCATCCAATCACATGAACACATAGGCTATTAAATATAAAGTAAGGTAAAGAGAGAGTTGTAAGTGTTTATAAGCAGGGAAACTTTAATTACAGTCGTCTCATATATCACTATATATACATACACTTGTGCACACAGTACTCTTATTTTCCCGTCACTTTTTATTCTCACTAGTTCTCCCTTTTTTTTCCCTTTTTTTCTTTTTTTTAAACTCTCTCCATCATTTGTATTCTTTGCATCCAAACAATGAGTACCACAAGGAGATGCTTCATCGTCCTTGCGGTGCTTGTTTTCTACCCGCAGACACGAAGGAAGCGATCACTGCGCGACGAGGACAAATTGGATGGGGCAGCTACTTGGGCCGTATTATGTTTGATATTCTTCATCATTACCAACTCCCCCCTTCTCCTCCTCAGGAGTCATATCTCTCCCTTGCTGATGTGCCACTAAGCGTAATGAATTTTTTATGTCCACCCCTCCGCCTCCCCACCTCCGGCCCACCCCACCTTTCAACCCCTCATCTCCTGCTCAGGGGCTACAGCAGAGGAGGGGAAAAAAAAAAAAGGAGGGAGAGAGGCGAGGAAATAAAAAAAACGGAGGTGATTGATGCCCCGTGTCACTGCAAACAAAATGGCAAATATAATTTAGCATTTAGCTTATGCAGAGATAATAGGGCGAACACGCGCCGGCAACACAGGCTTGAACAAACAGCCATGCTTGTTATCCGTCAGGAGCGCTTTGGTACGATGTGGAGCACAGGTTAGCGGGAGTGGGCGGGGGCGACGGGGGGAGGCGGGGGTGTGTGTGAGGAGGGGGTGGAGGGACTACACAGGGCCAGGGAATTGAATTAAGGGAGAGAAGTTATGCAGCGGCGGTGTCTTCAGTCACTCTGTCCGGACAGGAGTTATCTGTGCGCTTGGTTTGCTGTCACTGCAGACATGGCCATGCTCTGCTATGCTACTTATGATCTATTTATCCAAGCCATTAAGCATAGAGCTGTTTAATATGACACGCTACGCTGAGGGGAAACTATTTGTCATTATTATAAGACAGCTGTATAGTGGCCAGCCTTATTTAAATCAAGTACGCGAACTTACCGACACTATCTGTGAATTTACGTGGGTTTCATGCAGAAATGATCTCGACTGCTTTTGAGTCTTTGCACAGCGAAGCGGGAAATATTGCCTCCTTGATTAAAAAAGCAGCAGTGAATTCCTCAGTGAGTACGGAGGCACTCATCAGTTGCGGTATTACAGCTGGGTCCAACCACCTGATGGCAAATTGGAGTTAATTATACTTCCAGATTCGGCTTCGTGCAAGTTTTTAGCTGTGGCCAAACTTTACGACCAGGAGACTCACAGCCGAAAAAGTAGACCTCTCCGAAGATTAAAAAGTGATGCATTCTGTTCGGTAACGTTGCTCGTAGCCTGACCGAGCAAATAGAGGCAGTCGACGTATAGCTGTCGCTTCAGGGAAAATGGAGGACAGGAGGCGGCTTATGGAGAAATATTGAATTGTTTTAAGACAAGTTCTCCTCGGTGAGCAGAATTAATCGTTATTAGCCCTCTCGAAGATATGCCTAAGTACACAGGGACTATTATTGCAGTACTTCCCCATGCAGCCTCTCATTACGGCCTGTAATTACAGTCGGGTTGGCCCTGCGGCAGTTCCATCAATCCAGCCAGCTTTCCCCCCGCCACGCACACGAGCCAGCCACCACTGGGCATCCGTGGCCGAAGAAAAAAACACCACGAAACGCCCAGCAGCTTGTTTCCTCTCTGCCTCGATGAAACATCCACCATCCATACGTGGCAAATGAACAGAATCATATCCTGATTATTACTGAGAGGGACCTAATTGAAACATGTTTATTTATGGCCCGCCGTCTTTAGCCGAGGAGCGAGGCGTTAACAGCGCAGCTAACGGGCTCCAGCGATATGAGGCGGTGGAATTAAATTAAAAGCTCATAAAATGAAATATGCTCTGTATTAGCTGTTTGACACTTAATTTGCCTTCAAATGAGCAGAGGAAATCACAAATTAACTGTCCTTTGTTTTTTTTTTTTCCCTCTTTACCTCACCTCCCCTATTAAGCAAGGGAGAGCGCAATTACAGACAGAGGCTAATCGTTTAGTTTATGAATTCTTGTGGGTAAGGTACCAATGTGCCATTCAATATTAAAGCCTCGGGGTCAGAAGGGGTGGGGTTGGGTGGGGGCTTGCTCATATATTCACATGAAAGAGCACTTTACAAGAGTTTCGACGACCCTAGTTCGAGCTGAAACCAATACCAACATACAACAAGCTTTCTATAACCTTTCAACTGAAGCAAAGCCTCAATGTCTGTCACTAATCCAGGAGCAGCGATTGTCTTTTTCGGCCCGGACGTTTGTGCTTTTTCCTCTGTATAACTCTGGTCTAGAAACAGCTGACCTCCAGCCTCACCAAAGAAGGCAAAAAAAAAAAGTCCTTCCTGCTCCGTAGAAGATGCTTCCTGCTTAAATAAACACATTGATTGGTGAAGAGCCTGCTCTCCATGGGAGCTCTGGTCCCCTCTGCCACCACCATTGTGTGAGACTGGCTTAATGGGAGTTTTTGGGGGGGGAGGTCGGGGCCAAGAGAAGAGACCGCTCCTTTCATTCCGGCTTTATTGCCTGACCACGGTACACAGCAAAACAAAACAGCCCTCTCATGCAGCTCAGTGCCGGCTCGCAGTCACCGGGAGACCACTCAGAACAAACAGAGGTATTCGTCACAAGTCAATTATCAACATCAGAGTTTACTCTGGAGTCCCAGGCCCTCGTGCTGTGAATGGGCCCACTAAAACAACAAAACATTCTTATGGGATAAGCAATTGACTCACAACCTTAACCGTATGTGGATTTAGGAAAGAATAAGTCAAAATGACATGAGTCAATTAAAGAGTTTGTAAAGTTATAGATCAGAAATAATGCCCTGATCTTTGTTTTTTTTTTGTTTGTGTATTCATGATGGAATATCTATACAGTATATACAATAGAAAAATGTTTTAGATTATACATTAATGCCTAAAATTAAGAAGTTAAAAAGCTTGAATACCGTATAATTTTCACATCTGGTCACTTTGTCGTTTCTGCATTAACAGTATTTTCGTGAAATTTAGAAATATACAATCTAGGACTTTTTGTATTATAGAAAAAGTCTCAAAGGGTTTGACTCGTGAATAAAGTCACGGCCTGTAGGAAGAGTGCAGGTGTGGGCTGTGCGGGTGTGTTTCCGTGTTCTCAGCCTGTGTGTTGATTTCATTCAGGGTTGTGTTTGTTCAGTTGCAGGCCCTGACTGGAGGGTATTGTGGAGGTAACAGGGTAGAGCTGCAGGTTATGTCTCTGTCATCACAGGACAACATCGGCTCTGAAATGATAGTTAATATCAACCAGGAAAGGAGCTAACTGACTTTAAGGCTGTGTGAGCTGTTGATTCAAACACACCTTTTTTAACATCCAAATGCCTCATGAAGCAGTTAATTCTACACTCCAGTTTTAGTGTCTGTTGGTATCTATGATCCTCAGTAATTTCACACTGTTTCCCTGCACCGAGTCTCACACGCTTCCACCCTGCCGTCTTCTGCCGTCTTCTGCCTTTTATTTAAGATGTGTGTTGTGTTGTTTTGGTATTTACATAAAATGCTGTCAGAGCGCCCAATCTGGGCATAGAGGAGCAGCGTGGTGCTTAGCATAAAGACCACAGTCTTATCTCAACACCACCTTCCAGATGGGACGAGGCCGAACATTGCAATACACACACACACACACACACACACACACACACACACACACACACACACACACACTGGAAAACAATAGAAAGACAAAAGGGTTTGAGTGTAATTTTTATAGAATAGAGGAAAAATGTTTTTGCTTTGCTGTGATTTGCTGCGTCAAGGCCTCATTTAATATAGTTGATTTTTCAGCTTTAGGCCATACTTCAACATTTATTTTATTTTTTATCAATATTGTCTGCGTTTATTTAAAAAAAAAAGACACACAAGTTAGAATTAGCAATTATATATATATTTTAATATATGACAGCAACATTTTTTTTTTGTTCTTTTTTTTAAGTAAAATGACTAAAAATCACAGCCACTTTGAGAGTTTTTTACGTTAATATTCACATTTGAATATTGTCTAGACTAAAACAGAATGTGAAGCGGAGCCATAAATAACATTAAAGAATTAATGATTATTTCATAATCACATCTGATAATCACTGTCCAGATATGGCTGCTGTCACCGAAAAAGCAGGGGAGAAAGACGAAGGCCACTTTTTCATCTTCCTCTCTAACTGTCCAAAACCCATTCTGTGTGACTTCATAGGTCACCCCTCTCTGGCGCAGTCACTGGTTTTCCTCCATCCTTCCTCCCTCCCCCTCCGTCTCTCACCCCTCCTCCCCCTCCTCCTCCTCCCTCTTTAATACTTTCTCTATGGAGTAAGTCGGGGGGACAGGCGGTCACGCAGTAGCTGGCTTCATGATTAATGGTGTTTATTCTTGACAGAAGGCTCCTTTATTTATCTGCATTGCCGTTTCACTGATACTATCAGTCACCTGAATGAAAAATATTCAGTCATACCAATTTTGCAGTATAATTGAGTAGAGTCACTTCCTTTCAGTTTTTCTCCCCCCCCCCCTCGCTCTCCTCTCCCACTCTATCTGGCAGCCTTATCATCGCCACAGTAATTTTCGCGCTGCGTTGTTTGATATGGAGAGGCTGGCTTTAGCCGCATTTGACATAAAGCCTCTTCAATTTTCACTGGAGGAAAAAAAAAAAAAGAAGTGGGGGGGGAGAGAAGAAAGAAAGTTATGCACCACTCTGAAAATGTGCAAGGAGGGGAAAGTATCTTTCCCTTTTTTTTTTTTTTCTTCTGAGGCAATTTCAGGATTTAGAGAGAAAGGAGATAAATGCTTAAGCAGAAATGTGGGCAGATTGAAGTTACAGTATATCTATTTTTTTTGTAATACACCAGTTTCAGAAACCTAAATGGGCAGTGTAGTCTTTTTTTTTTTTTTCTTTTCAGCCTGTGCACAGAACCGTGATATTTTGAAGGCACCTGTGTATTTTTCGGGAATGATGGATCCAGCAGGTTGGAAAGGGGGGGAAAAAAAAGGAGTTTGGCACAGCAGATATTTGACAAGGGCTGTAAAGGTTTAAGGGTTGAGTCATTACCTGTGGAGATCTGTTAAGACATGTTCCAAAACTCTACTTACCAGGCTAGGATTACCTACGCTGAGGCTGCTCCCGTCACTGTGTGTATTTCTCCCTAGTTATTAAATATCACATGCATTTTTTATGGATTTTTTTTTTTTTTTCTTTCCCTTGCTCCTTGCTAAATGGTTTTTGACTGATTTAGTATGTCTTAAAGGCAAATAGTAATCTCAACTAAAGAAAATAATTCATAGTATTTCTAATCTCCAAAATGATTCTGTACAAATCCTGTCTTGATTATTTATTCAATAAATATTTCCCGTCATTTCTGCCGTTGAAATAGGTGGAATTTAATTTTAGGGTCCATTGAAAATATCTTACATTTCGATAAAAGAGGACGACATTAATCTCCGATACAAGGCGGGTGAATTTGCACATGTAACACATTAGTGGATTTGATTTTTCTATACACAAGTCATTTGCCCCCTCTTCATGTTTGAGATCTCAATTTGTAGCTTTCCCATGGAGCACAATGGAAAACCAGGTCTGAGGGGAAGAGATAACAGGCAGGTGCCAACAGCTCTGCGCTAATGTGTGTGTGTGTGTGTGTGTGTGTGCATCCATGCTTACACAGCACACACAGAGTGTTTGAGTGTCAGTTGCAATCTTTGTGTTTGCTTTTTTCTTAATTTATTTATTTCCCTTTTTGACTCGAGCAAGAAAATTCAATATAAATACAGTTCATCTACATTTACAGGTCACACTACATTTAATAATGTATTCTCTGCATGCATTGTTTATTTAAACATTTAAGTAATTATAACGCGCTTCACAAATAGGGATGCATTTAATTACTAGTTTCACTACAGATTCATTTGATGATTATATCCCTGATTAATCATTTTGTCTATAAAATGTAATATTTATATGGATATTTATGTGTAGCTTTAAAAAAATAATAATCCAAACCATCAGTAAAAAATTAAAATAGTCATTTTACAATAATATATGAAGAAAGAAAAGCTGGAAATAGAGAATATTTTAATTTTTTAGCTCGAATTAATCAATTATCAAAATAGATGCAGGTGAATTTTCTGATGATTGATCAAATATGGACAGTAACACTACTAGAGCAACCAGTGATATTACATTAATAAAGACCACATAGGTTAAAATAAACTACAGCTCTGATGGTAACTTATTTGATGGGTGTGGCAAACTGTCACTTTTATGAGCCGTGCAGGTTCTTAATTGACTTTGTAAAGGACCCTCCTCTTATTGGCGGGGGGGAGGGAGGGAGGGGGGGCAATTATGAAACAGCAGTGACTGTCAAGATATCACCCAGCGCTGGCGGCCCGCCGCCTCACATCGCCTCCACAACCTCAAGCAGCCGCCGTCCTGACGTCGACTCCTCTTCACAAAAAAAAAAACCAACATGCGAGTTAAAAATGAGCAGTGATTTTTAGTAAAGGAAATATTTCGTTCCTTACCTCATGTATAATTATCTGTTTTTAGTTCAAGCGTGTCATGCAGGAAACGGAAGAAATTAGGAGTTACTTTTCACCATTTTGACTCAGCCTTGTGCCCTACAGACGTAATGCTGCAGCAGTGTAGAAATGTGGAGTTTCCATTACTCTGATCTCTGGGCTCTGAGCTCCAGACCCTGCGATCCCACTCTGGGGGCCAGTTACAGCAAGTAACGAGACCAGGGGAACAGGACCATAAATCCTCTGCAACTCTCCTCATTTTCCATCCTCCCTCTGTTCCTCCTCTCTCTCTCTCTCTGTCTCTCTCTCTCTCTCGCTCTCTCTCTCTCTCTCTCTCTCTCTCTCTCTTTTGGGCACCTTAAATGCAACAATTTAAAACATAACCACATGTTGGTTTTGCTAAAGACCGCTGACAGTTTTAATGTGTTTTCTTACTCGTTTTCTGTTTGTTTATCTCATCACATCGCAGGGAATTTCACTCCTTTTACACCCTTCTCCTCACCAATGAAAATTAATTCATATCGCATAAAGAGATTTCTTCTCTCAGCCGTTCCTTATCTCCCTTATCAGATGTAGCGTCCATTACATCTGATACAGAGCATAGTTTTATCTAATAATGTTGTTTGGGATGAGCCAAAAAAGAAGCCCTTCATTGCTTTTGTCTCCCATAAGGGGGGGGGGGTCAACTTGTGAAGTTTTTTTTTTCTCCCCCCCTGCAAGCATCCAGCAGGATCTGCACAAATATGCACACAGCTGCAGGATAACCGCACTATTTTGATAAATGTCCATTGTTTCTTTGACCTCTTTTTCTGAGTGATTTTTGCCTAATTTGAGATTAATAGTTAAAATAAAGCTGTGAAACATCTTGTGTAGTTCCTAAGAAAGTAAGATAAAAATGTTTTGCCAAAAGCATGCATATTAAGAATTCCTGCTATTCATATCAGTTTAGTTTCACTGATATCGCAGGTTTGTGAAACGTCCTCCTCTGTGTATATCCCAAATTTTCATCAGTCTGTCTTTAAGCCTCCCAAAGCTTCATCAAGCCCGAGCTTGGCACCGCCACGCACTCGGCCCCTTCATGATTAAATATCAAGGAACTGCATTTGACATTTTATTAGTCCAACAAGATGGATGAAATGGCCAGAATAAAGTAGGCTGTGTCTGTTCACTTTCCCACCAGTGCTTGCCTTTCTTCTGTCCGGGTTTTCCTTCCTTTCCCTCCTCTATGAGAAGTATATATTAGGAAAACTTGATGGATTTCATATCCGAAAAGGAGATTTTCACTGCAGAGAAGGAAACATATATTTTTGTGTCTCGTACCTGATGCTTCTGTTCCCTCCTTTTCCTCCCGACCCCCCCTGCCCAACCTTTTTTTTTTTCCTCTGTTGTTCTACCTCAGATCTCTGTCTGAAGGATTAACCATCTCCAGCAGTGTGTCTCTGCTGTCTTGTAGCGCTGTGTATTGTTTGTGATTTGCTCAGACTCATCCGTGCGGCTGCTCATTTCAGCAGCCCAGTGTGACGTGGTGAATTGAGGGGGGGATCATGCGGAGCCGCCTCACGGATCCACGCCGCTCCTCGCAGCCCTGGGCCACACTCGTTCTCCTCACCTCCCCTCACCTGAGATGGGCTGCAAACGGGCACGCTCATTACCTGACTTGTCGGGGTAGCGAAGGCGATGGGGTGTGGAACCTGAACCCTGTTTTAGCTGCAGGCGTCAGCTGAGTTTCTGTGTAAAGGCATCAGGGCCATCGAGACACTACTTGAGAGGAAAAGGAAAGATAGATGTGCTTCCTTCCTGTTTTCAGAAGTTTAACACTTCAACACCCAGGAGTCCCCCTCCCGTCTGCTCTCTAGCCCGGGGCATGCTGGAGGAACTCAAAACACTGACTGAGAGCAGCACTAATTCCACCTGTGCTAACTCTCCTGATGTAAAAAAAAAAAAAATAATAAAATAAAATGCAATCAAGCAATTTGCAGTGAGCAGAGATGAAGGTGAAATGTTCCGTGCACTATTTATAAAAGGGGAAAGTCAAGCTTGAGAGACGACCAAAGAGGAAAGAAAATATTTTTTCATGT
This sequence comes from Pampus argenteus, assembly GCA_036937835.1. NCBI lineage: Eukaryota > Metazoa > Chordata > Actinopteri > Scombriformes > Stromateidae > Pampus > Pampus argenteus. The sequence continues at coordinate 4,464,720 of CM072880.1, read as the reverse complement.
TTGTTCTCTGATTCCAGCCCCCCTTGAAATTACAGGAAAAAAGGCAGGCTCATTTTGTGTAATTTCACTTTCATGTTTTCATTTTCTTGCTATACACCCTGTTGATTCGCTTTGGTAGACATTCTTATCTCGATGGCTGAAATTACATTTAATTGCAGAGTGGAAAAATTGTTTTTGAAACGGCCTGCAAAAAAAAACCCAACAAACCCTGATGCGTGGCAAAGTAAACATAAACTTTTCAAGACGCCGATTGTGTCGCCTGAGCCAAGTGGTGAGAAGATACGATTCTGTCCTGTTTGATAAACCTTAATCCTCTTTGACTTTGTATCAAATCAAATCAAATCAAATTTTATTTATATAGCCCAAAATCACAAAATACATTTGTCTCAGAGGGCTTTACAATCTGTACAGGGAGTGACACCCTCTGTCCTTAGACCCTCGATTCGAGTGAGGAAAAACTTGACCACCAAAAAACCTTTTAACAGGAAAAAAGGTGGAAGAAACCTCAGGAAGAGCCACAAAGGAGGGATCCCTCTCCCAGGACGGACAGACGTGCAATGATGTCACATGTACAGAACAAATCAACACACACATATTGTACACTCCACATATTGTACAATGAATAATAATGAATTACAGTTGATGATAAGAATAGGTTACAATGAATGATGAATTATTACAGTAGCAGCAAATCATTACATAACTATAAACTGTAATGGGGATATGGCAACAATGATGACGGCGACAACACATGCAGTAGACGCCACGCAGGACCACAGCAGCAGACAAAGTCCACAAGAACCTGCTGGGCGAGAGAGCACAGAAACTCCGGGGAAGAAGTTTAATTAGTAACATGATAGATAGATGGATTAGATAGATGGATAGATAAGGAGAGAGAGAGAATGAGAGAGAGCGAGAGAGTATGTGAGTCCCCCAGCAGTCTAGTTCTATGGCAGCATAACTAAGGGATGACCTGAGCCAGCCCTAACTATAAGCTTTATCAAAAAGGAAAGTCTTAAGTCTACTCTTAAAGGTGTTGATCGTGTCTGCCTCCCGAACACAGAGTGGTAGTTTATTCCACAGAAGAGGAGCTTGATAGCTGAAAGCTCTGGCTCCCAATCTACTTTTAGACACTATAGGAACCACAAGGAACCCACCATCCTGGGAGCGCAATGTTCTAGTGGGGTGGTAAGGTACTATGAGCTCTTTTAAATATGATGGTGCCTGACCATGAAGAGCTTTGTAAGTTAGGAGAAGAATTTTAAATTCTATTCTAGATTTAACGGGTAGCCAGTGCAAGGAAGCCAAAATGGGAGAGATGTGATCTCTGATTTTGGTTCCTGTCAGAACGCGTGCAGCAGCGTTCTGAATCAGCTGCAAACTCTTAAGAGACTTATTAGAGCAGCCTGATAGCAAAGAGTTACAATAGTCCAGCCTAGAAGTAACAAATGCATGGACTAGTTTTTCTGCATCCACTTGAGAAATGATGCGTCTGATTTTGGCAATGTTACGCAAGTGGAAGAATGCAGTCCTCGAAAGTTGTTTTATATAGTTATTAAAGGACAAGTCTTGATCAAAAACAACGCCAAGATGTAGAAGTGTAAGTAGCGTTGGAGGAGCCCTGATCTAAAACAAAACACATTTTTCATGTGTGACACACCTTTCAGCGAGTTCATGACTCCTCTGGAGTTCACGCAGGCAGCGGTTAGAAGCAGAGCCTCTGACACCTGGACCCGTTTGTTATGACTTAAGCCTGTCACACTCACTGACTCCTGTTCATAAACATGTGTTATCACTCCGATAGCGTGGACGTGATACGTGCCTTCGGGGGTGTACTGTACATCTTTGTGGCAGGACGAGTATGTCTTCTCTCTGCTGCTTATATGTAGACAAAGTGTGACACACACACACACGGGGGGGGGGCGGAGACAGTGAAGGAGAGCGCCGGGTATTCAACTGGACAGCGAGTGTGTGTGTGTGTGTGTGTGAACTGTATGGGAATGTCTGGCACGCCTCCAGAGGTATCCCACAGATAGGGAATCCTGCTTGATGTGACCATGAATAGAAAAGCCTTCCCCACCCCCTGAACCCACCCAGCCCTTTGATGTCAGGGGGTCATACAGAGACCTTGCAGCTACCCGGGGGTGGAGTAGGGGGGTGGAGGGAGGAGGGCATAGTTACCATGAACGCCTGGCAACCTCCACATGCCCTGCCAGGCCCCGCAGTCTGCTCTGCCCAGCCAAGAGAAAAGCTTAAAGCAGGAACTGCTGCTGAGGGAAGAATATTACTGTATAACTTGTTGATGCTCATAGACGAGGCCGAAGTACAAGTTCTGTCAGTAAAATGTACTAATCGTGTTCCAAAAAGCGCATGTTCATTTGACATATGAGGGCTGCAGCCAGGAGGATGACTAGAGATCAGACTAGAGATCAGATCTCTGTTACATTCTTTCTGTTGATGTGATTTATTACCCGACTCTGAGCTTCTCTTCAGCTCTATTTTTTTTATTTTTTTTATTTTTTAGCATCTTTCAGCTCATTGTTTTGGTTTTACAACATTTACTGTTTCGGTTCACTCGTCGGTATTGTTTTCACACACAACAGACATCGTGTTTTCCGAAATGTTTCCAGCAGCAAACGGAGTCAAAGTTAGCGACTAACTGGTAAACACAGTGGAGCATTTAGCAGTGAAAAGATTCATGCTAAAGTCCGCTGGATGTGTAAGTAGTTTCTCCATATCAACTTTATATGTTCACAACAAAAAAAAAAAGCTCAGGATAATGAAAAGTTGCAACACCTTGCCAGGTGACTGGCGTAATGGTGAGTGATTTGATCATATCATATCATATCTGTGTCAGTGACAAAACGTGTGTTGTTTGATCAGCTGTATGAAAAAAACAAAAAAAAACAAAAAAAAATCAAAGAAAGAGTCTAAAGGCTGCAGAAAGTCGGTCTCTTAACGTGGCTGACAAGCAGACGTACGTCAGTCATGTCTCTGAAAGATTTATGACATGACAATCATATGCCGGCATTTTTGTAAAATCTTTATTCGCCATCTGCATCATGCCGTGAAACCACCACATCAAACGTGTCCACTTTAGTGGAGACATGTCAATACATTATATGCTGAACCAGCCAGATTCAGAGACCAATCGGTTGGATAAAGATACATTAGATACAAAAAAAAAATCAATTTAAGCCGCTCTGTTATATTCATTACTAACACAGCCTAATGAAGACTTTCCCATCCATTCATTAAGAAGCCAGAATCTATCCACCTTGTTCTGTCTGTGTCTGTCTCCCAGTCTCTGTCTGTCTCTCCCCTTGTCTCAGCTCCCTTTCCTCTCTCCTTGGGTCTCAGCTGGCTCTGTTCCTGTGGCCCTTTGATCTCAGTGAAAGGGTTTGGAGCTTTAAAGTGCTTCTGTTTCCGCTGTCAGGAGCCCCTCACTCCCTCCTCACTGGTTTAGGCTTTCAGAGTGGTGGCAGCCTTGTGCTGTGGCTGGGTGGGTTAAGGGGTTGGGGATGGAGGGGGGGCACAGGTTTCTATGAGGTGGTGTGATTGAGGTGAGTTTGGGGGGCTGGCGGTGATGCTGTCAGCCTCGGTCAGGAGAGGACCTGACACCTGACTGATTCAAGTTCCCTCCAAAACCCCAATTCCCACATCACTCAGCCCCTTGTGGCCACAGGCGTAAAGTGTCAAGAGGAGAGACTGCTACACCTGAGTTTGACTTAAGCCTTTGTATTTTTGTACTACTTCTTCCTTCTCTATATTTCATATAAAAAAACACCATCTTCAAAGTGTTGAACAGCCTTTCAGTACAAAATCATTACCTTAACATGGCTGCTATAGCATCATTTTTGTCATCCAAGAACTTCTATTAAAGAAACAAACCTGGCTCAGCTTTTACCAGAATACAATGCAACAATATCCAAGGAGGGGGCCAATCAAATAAGTGCAAGCCCTAAAAACACACCAACTCATCCAGGTCCCCACCCCTCTTAAAAACCCACAGAATATATATATGCTTTATAAGCATACATTCAGTATATTCATATTAGTAACTTACATAAATGCAATATTCATAGCGTAGAATTGTATCCATAGCAACAAGTCAGTGAAGAGTAAATAAATAAATGAGACCGTGATCATATTTTTCTAAAATCTAGACCATATTTTCATTTATGTTGCTGGTTTGCAAATTTATTTTTAAATATGTTGAATGTGTTTCCATTGAACTTTTAGTTGCCTTGGTAACTGATATATATATAAGGATTGTGTTTAATCTAACTTCTCTTAGAGTTGGTACCTATAGTGACTCGGCTTTTATTGCATTTTTAACATGCATTCGTTTAACTGATGCAGCAGCTGCACAGTACACAGTCAGTACATTTCTGTGAAGTACGCATCAAGCAAAACTTTCATTTTATTTCATGTGCAACCATTTCATGCAGTATTTAGCAAAGCGCAGTTCCTGTTTTTAGCAGACCGCTGTGTCAATAGCACCCGTTCAACTGCTGCACCACAATGATACCTTCTGTGCCTCAGTGAAGTCATCAACGTCCGCTGCAACTGTGCGTTTCGTCTGCAGCGTTCACCAAAAAAAACCTTATTAGTGTTGATATAACCTTGGTCCATACAAAGATTCGAGGCCTTTTTTTTTTTACATGAACACACACACACACCCCTTAACGAAACCTCAAAATCTTTTGGGGGCATATTTACATTTGGCAAGTGTGTGTATTCATCCAGTGAAATAAGACGACAGTTAAAAAAATCCACAGACCGCCCCGTGTAAACATGCAATGTCTTAAAGAGGCGCTGGCTGGTTAAAGGCCGGCCACGTGAAAGGAAATAGCTTCCATATGTCAGGAGCTCGATGTTTCCTCGCGCTCTGTTTTCAGGATGTCTTCGGTGAGGGTTAATAGGAATTATAAACCTATGAAGGGAAGTAGAAGAAGAGTTTTCTTTTTCTGCAGTAAGGAAGTAAGCCTACAAACCCTGCGGTAGAGCTTTGATGTAAATCTTAAATCAGGTGTAACTAAGACGCTACTTCTCTGGCACACACATAACCTGCACTCACACACACAGGGTGAACATTCATACACACACACACACACACACACACACGCAGCACGTTGTCAGATTACTTCCTTTTGTCATGTTGATTAATGCATACTGGCAGATGCTAAGACGATCACGGCCCTCTGCAGAGGAGCGGCTGAACGCTGCGGATCGGCCGTTCCTTTGCTCTTTCTCTCTCTCACACATGTACGGAGAGACACCGCGCTCCTTCCAAACCATCCATCTCTCTCCTGTCCTCCTCAAATCCCCTCACACCTGGCTCTGCACCCCTCGAGACTCTCTTTTTCTCCTCCTCCTTCTTTTACTCCCCTCTGTTCCTTAACTCTTCTCTGTCCGCCCTTCTATCCCAATTCATAGTCCGAATCTTAGACATGCTCCCTCCTTTTCCTCCTCTCTATTACCGACTACTGTTGATGCACTAAATGTTCCCACCTTCTCGGCAGCCATCCATCTATATATCCTCTCTCCAAACCTTCCTCCTCTCCCTCTTCTCTCTTCAAACGTAAATCTTCCTCTTTTTTCCACGCTAACCACCCTCCCACCAATAAACATGTGTGCTGTGTTTTCCTTTTTTTTTTGTTTTCTGACCGTGTCTTTTCTTTTTTTCCTCTCTCAGTACTCCCGACCTGGCAGTAGGACTCCGTTCTTATTCGCTTAGTTAATTGGAAAAACAAGGCAAGCAGAGGCATTTGGCCAGTGTCAGTGTAGGGAGACACAGCCAACGCATGACAGGGTTAATCAGTGTCATGGCAGCCAGAGTGGGTGTCTGGCTCTTCTCAAACAGGCATGTGGTGGGCCAGACAAGGAAGAAGAAAAAAAGTTATTTCATTTTTCTACCTAAACTTCACATGCAGACGTTTTCAGACACACAGGAATATTCGTCACTTATATTGTGCGCATACATTTGATGAAGAGCCCTTCTGTCATAAGTGACAAAGTTGCTTTAAGTCTCTGTGCAGGAGTGTGTACGTGTGTGTGTGTGTGAGAGATGCTTGGTCAGCCATGTGACATCAAAGTGAGCGTCACTCTGCAGCTGTGTTGTGATCTGTGCAAATGAGGCATGTAATGGTGGCGTGTGGGCACATGACTTGCTTATCATAAACACACAGTCTCTCTCTCTCTATGTCGTACACACACACACACACACACACACACACACACACACACACACCTGTTTTTGAAGTGCACAGTTGCCCTCAGCTTGGCCTGCTCAGTGTGGAGGAAGTAAAACATTCCTCATGAGTTATTTGACAGGAGACGTGCAGAAACGCACAAATCAAATGGAGGTGGGAAGAAAGAAAAATGTTCCACGCCCGTTTGTTGTGTTTCGGTGTCAGATACGATCCCTAAATCAGTCACCTTTGCACTTTTATCAGCGATGACTCCTCTGAGGTTCCTCTTTCTCATACACCTGCCTCAGCATCACCGAGACATGTTGTCACACACTTGATACAGTAAAAGCCTTGAAAATTGTCCCAAAGCCCTTTTTTTTTTTTTTTGGACTAATTACAGAACAGAAATGCTCCTGAAGACAATGTTTGTGTGTGTGTGTGTGTGAGAATGCCTGTGTACACACACGTCTGTGTGTCTGTCCTCGAGTGTGTGTTGTTTCCGCTCCTCGGTGCTCATTATTGGCCTCGGCCTGAGCTCTTTCATTAGGGGGGCTGTGAAGTGGAGGGTCGGCGGGGCCGGTAGGGGATCAGGGGACGGGGCGGAGGTCGTAATTGGGCTGTTCCGCTCCCCTGGCCTTGCTCAAGGTCACTGTGAGACAAACTCCGAGCCAGGTCTCTTACTCTTTCTTCCCCTTTCCACCAGCCTTTCCCACCCTTTTCCTCCTTCTCACCTCCCTCTTAAACCTCCACTTTTTCGCTGCCTCCCTCCTTTCGCTCATCCTCTCTTTCTCCTGGGGTCTTTTGTCACAGTAGACTGGTCCACTGGGAAGCTGGAGAGAAGTGGAGGGGCTAATTCAGTCTAATCTCTTAGCCTGTTAATGTCTGGCTGATATGTGGATTTCTCCACAACCTCAGGGGAAGGCCTTTGTGGTGAAGGCCATCATTATGAAGTTTCCTCGCCCTCCTAGCCAATTATAAGAAGGGAGACAAATTGGTTCATCTCAAACTTGGCTTTTAAGAAGTTTTCTTGATTGTTCTCAACTTTATTTCACATCTCAGGCCTGAGATACAGTTCATATGAGAGGTTTTTGATAAAGAAAATAGCCCGATTGTGTCCATACTTTCTATTTTAAGAAAGAATGTGAATTTTCTATGAGACTCGGTGATGGATTTTGTTAGTGATGTGCAATCCTGCACACGGTTTCAACTCAAAGCCAAGTTTGAAGCCATCTGAGTAAAGTGGTGTAGCGTTGCTTGTCTGGTGCTGGTCAGCGGTGAGCTCGGTCTACCGTTTCCCTCTGATTAAGACGCAGTGGTGAAAGCTGCCTTTGATCTGAGGAAATGTCTGCGTAGGGAGCAGTTGGAATGCAGCGCTCTCCTCGCTGCCTTGCAGATGGAGGGAGAGAGATAGTGTCACGGGCTATTTGTCTGGCTTTGCCTCTGCCAATCTACCCACGGTAGTAGAATCTGTTTGTTCAGACTCAGCCAGGCCTAATGAAATGAGCGTGATGCTGCTGTTACGTGTATACACACGTGTGGATTCAAGTGGATTATTTTGTTTATATGATGTTGTGATCAAGTCGGTTTCCTGTAAGCACACTTAAAAATGTTCAGCTCACGCATAAGATGTATTATTCTCAACTTTATTTAGCATCACAAACTAGCATCACTGTTTACACACATGTTCCTCAGTAAGTAGCGTTTAAGTGTTTTTTTTAGTTTTAGTTTTAAAGCACATTTCTTACTATATTTTCTTTTTCTCTGTGTTTTTCTGCAGGCCTCATTCGCTAGCGGGCAGTCCAGCTTTCTCCGACATCCCCCTCATCCGGATCTCGCCCCAGCGAAACCCCTCTGTGGGGGCGGAGTCGCCCTTTCACCCCTCGCACCCCTACATCAACCCATACATGGACTACATCCGCTCACTTCACAGCAGCCCCTCCATCTCGGTTCTGTCAGCCACCCGGGGCCTCAGCCCTGCAGATGGTGAATAAAATGAAACATACACCAACACAAAGCTCAACGCATATACATATATATATATATACACACACTCAGCACACACACACACATGCACATGTGCACACAACCCCAGCGGAGCAGAAATGGATGATAAGGACTCAGTAGACCCTTAAAAATAATTGTTGAAATTGATTAGTTAGGTTCGATTGATAGTAGGAGGAATCTCGATTTTCTCTATCAGTTTAATTCCTGTTTGAGATCAGAGGAGGTCAGGTGATAGGCAACCAGATCCATCTCTATTAAGACCCAGGGGTTGGTGAGATGTTATCTGAGTGAGGGAGTGAGTGGATGGGAGTATTATGAGTGTGGCGGGATCCGTGTGGGTGGGGGCGCAGGTTTGGAGAGAGAGAGGCTAATCCTTTTGATCTGTGAGTCATGTCAGAGACCTCTGGAGGATGCATCAGTGAGCGGCAGGGTCACGTACAGTTACACTGTGCACACAGGGGGAGGGTCGGATTCAAGTTCAGGGTTGGCGGGGGTGAGGTGGGGGGTGGGGTGGGCGGTTGGTGTTCTTCAGGGAGCATTTGTTTCCTGCGATCTCAAGATGGATGTGCACTGGGAAATCAATTACAGTGGACACCAGAACCACATCAATTAAAAAAAGATAATAGAATCCAGCAGGAATAACTGCAGCTCTAAAATAAACACGTTCAAAGCTACACTGGAAGCAGCTCAGTGTTGTTTTGATGAACATATTGGTAGCATCTGAATTTATGATTTCAGTATTTAGTAGCGCTGAAACAAGAGGCCCAATCATGGATTACAGAAAATGAATCAACAACAACTTTGAAGACTAATTAAGTAAAATATTGTTTTGATTTCTATCACTGTAAATCCAATGTGAAGAGTGGGCTGTCTGTCATTTCATAGACTTATGAATTGATCATTGATCGATTAATGTCCAAAAAATATCCTCAGTTGCAGCCGTATTTTTTATTTTTTTAGATGATGCAAAGCTGTCTTGTAAAACTGCTATACATCTTCCACCATAATAAAAACCTGATCAAAGATCTGATTTAAAAGAAATCTGTCTTCACCTTGAAGGTCTTGAAACGGCCTGATGACTTATTGCGGCGCTCATGTCCTCAGCCATCAACTCTGTGGCACTTCAGCAGCAGAGGCCCACTTTAACTCCCCATCTTGTGTTGAAGTGTATTTGTGAAGCGGCAGATAGCAGGGGCTATTGCCTTCGACACCAGCACACTCCTCTTCATCTCCATCCAGGTCAAAAAGCTGTTAAAAGCTGCGTCTATGTGAAAACTACCAGCCTCTGCTCAGAGCCGCACTCAGCCCCTCTGATGCACTCTGCTCTTTCTGCGAACAGGAAGTGTACACTCGTCCTGAAACCATCTACCCGCCAATTTTCCATTACCGCCACATAATGTGCACCAGCTTTAAATCAAAATAGTTTCTCCAACCTACCCCATGATCCTCTTTTCAATTCATAAAGCTGTGAATTGTGAATGAGACACCTAATTACTCCTTTAATCAATCCGGTGATTAATTAACCCATCAGCTTTTGTGTTGTTAGTATATCACCACGCTTACAGGGAGCCTCCTACTTCAATATGCAAAGATTTTTTATTTTTTTTTCTTCCAAAAAGTACATTTGAATAATGATGAATTAATTAACAGAATCTAATGGAGATTTAAAGTGGGTGGGATTTAGTGCCACCCTCTCGCTGCCACACATTTGCTTTTTGCTCCTCCCTCACAATATTTCTCTCCTTTCCATATGAGTTCAGAGGTAGGCTTGCCCCTGAATCCTATTGTTGTGCTGAAGGAGCACCCGGTGGCTCACCAAGTCCTGAGGCACGTTTCTGCCTTCTCCACGTCGGGTGCCACACTGACAGCCTTCCCCCCACTCCTCCTGTTTGCCCCCAGGATCGCACTCTGATGCCAGCGTTTCTGATTTAGAAATTCTGCAAAGCCCCTTTTTTCTGTGCGTTGGATACTGAATGGGACACATTATGGTTGAATGCAAAAGCAAAGCTAAGGCGGAACAGCGGAGACAATTAAGAAACTCCCCCCCTTTCCACTGAAGACATAATACCCAGATCGAATTAATTTAGATTTTTTTTTCTCACATTCATTCAACCAATCATGGATGCATATTGCAGGCATACAGGCCAGCCTTAAGAGGAAATCTCCTCATACACTGTTTCTTTATTTATTTCTTCAATTGGGGGGGAGAGAAAAAAAAAAAAGAGCAGCAGCACTCTGTGGGTCTGAACCGATTCCATATTTGCATCCAAAACCACAGTGTTAGTCTTTTCCCGCTCTCTCTTTCTTAGAGTATTTGCATAAGGAAGCCCACCGCCAGATGTTTATTTTTAGGCTACGGTTCAAGGACTAACAGCACTCTATAACTAAGGGAATGACTTGGAAAAGAGAGGCATTTAAGAAAAAAAAGAAGAAGAAGAAAGTAAAGTGGAGGCAGAATCGTTTGCTGTATCTTTATGCATGCAGATCTATCTGGGCAGATTTAGGCCTTTTGTTTTTCTTATAAGGGAACTGAGTCGAGGAGCAGGTTGCATATCTGCAGAATGCAGCCCTGGTGTGTACAACACACAAGCACCATCTCTGGCAAAAGATGTGTCAGCCCACATACTTTTACCACACACACTTACACACACACACACACATATATATATATATATATACACGGGTGCTCTCTCCAAGTGATCAAGGAACAGTAAGAAGTAGAGAAAAGGCTGTTTAAGAATTGTATTGTAAGACGATCGGTTATGCTGTGCTCGGCATGACTGCATCAATCAAACACTAATGCACACTCACTGTAATCTCTGAGCAAGCATCCCGTAATCCCCCAGCGAGGCTCTCCTCTTCAGGTGATGCTCCCCCGTGCAGCTGTTTTTGCTTAACTTGATGGTGTTGCTAATGTGCTCATTACTGTTCTGCTGAGCTGATTATCATCTAAAGTAAATGAACGCAGGTTTATGATGCAGTGCAGGTGTCATGTTTTTCTCACCACCTAATTCTTTTTGGCTTCGGCCTTTATCTTTTTTTTATGTTCTTCCTGTACTTTCTCTTCTTCAAATAATCCCTTTTTATCCACTTTCGGGTCCTCGTCTGTCACCTTTACTCTTTTTTGGTTTCCTTGTTTCCTCGTTATCTGACCGTTTCTCTCTCTCTCTTTCTCTCTCTCCTGCTCCAGCCCCTCACACAGGTCTGACCACGGCTGAGTACTACCACCAAATGGCTCTGCTGGCGGGCCACCGGAGCCATTACGCGGCCGACCTGCTCCCGTCCGTGGCGTCCACGGCTGGCGCCAGCAGTGCCAGCGCTCTGCACATGGAGTACCTGCAGGCGATGGAAAGTAAGTCTGCGTTGATCTCACACGTGACTCATTTACCTCAACAGTCACATCGCATTTATTTAGGCTCTCAAGTTGAATTAATTTAATATAATCATATCACCCAGCTTTGCATGTCGTTAAGTGTGGAAACATGTAGGTGTCTATGTTAAAACTAACTAGCTAAGTGAAAAAAAACTCAACTAACATCCACTTACCAGATCCGCTCCTACTGGGATAACAACTCAACGTGTTATGGGTGCATACCTGCACATTAAAGCATGGGTGGCCCCCGTGGGAATTCAACCTTTTAAACTGCACTTTCACAACACACCTATCCTTGTACTATATATAGATCAAGCTAGAGCTCAACCACAGTGAGGAGGGACCTGCAAGCTTCACTGTGACATGATTTAAATGAGCTATTGTCTTAATGTGTTGGTCTCAGGACTGCGTGCAGAGGACTTATGCTAATGAGTTATTTTAAAGTGTAAATAGGAAATTAAATGCACACTGAATCTTAGAAAGGTCGGACAGCTTCACCCCGATTCCCTTTGATGAGAATGTATTTAGTCAGGCAGACGGCGCTTTCATGGAAATCCGGGGTGAAGTTTCCCATATTCCTCAGAACAAACTAATTAAAACTAGCCAAACTTGTGCGGGTATCAGAAAATTAATTGCTACTAAGTGGGAATAGGAATGTCCCGCCATTCATCACGGGAGAAATTCCTTTTCTTCTGTGTCACTTTTTTTTTTTTTAAAGATTAATAGACTAAAAACAAAACAATTAGGGCTGAAATTTAAGTGGCGATGTGGTGCTCTTCACTTAAAAATCGCCTGTGATCATTGCTGGTAATAACTCATCATGTTTCAACAATGTGTGTTCCAAAAAAAAAATTAACACTTTAAAGCTTTGTTGGATTTGAGAGGCTAAAAAAAAAAAAAAACCATACAAAGAGCCGAGTCTATCAAGAGGCGTCTACTGATAATCTGGGCTACTGTGTTGCTGCGGCTATTTTAGTCTATTTCACATCAGTGTAATTACCTTCAGAGAGAGCTGTGCTAATGAAACAATGGGCCTGTCCTGCCTATTTGCGCTTTAATGGGCCATTGTCTGTGTTCTTACTGCCTAATTAGCGCCGTAGCTCTCATAGATCACTAGACTGAAGTCTGTATTTGTGATCTTTATTAGTTCATTTTAATTTCTCTGCTATATTTCCGACTGAAATTGACGTATTTTCTCATCAATTCTCTTTTTAGTTTGATATTTAAGCATTTTTTAACACATTTTGTACAAACAATCCAGTTTATTAATTATACTTTGCGAACTGTAACTTTATCAGACTGACAGTAATTGAGTCTTTATATTGAAAAGGTAATTATAATTTATATGTTAAGAAATAGGATTATTGCCATTTTTTTTTCATGTCCAGAAGTGACTTTACTTCACATCTAACAAAACCAACTTCTCTGTTGCCCAAAAAAACCCCATCTTGACAGCGTATTGGCGCTGCAGGCCTCTCCTGTGGTAGCGTCCCACTGAGGTGGCCCCCAGATGTGACAGCGAATGTTCAACCCCAGTTTTGGAACCAGCTTTTATTTCCAACGCTGTCAGTCCGGCCTGTCTGAAGCCTCCCTGGCCGTGAGAATTAATGACGCGGCGCGTAACCAGCCGTCCCGTCCATAAATCAAGAGGAAATTAGAGGGACAGTCCTGCTATGAGCCAGCTCGCTCCTCTCTCTGTCTCCCCGGTTGGCCGATTTATCATTTGGGCTGCGCATTAATAAACACCACTCCCATGAGGCTTTGCAGTAGTGGGATGCTGGCCCTCTCCTCAGCAGTAACCCCGTCTCCTAATCCACCACAAGTGGAGGCTGTCCCTCACACTCATGTGGATTCGATTTGTTTAAAAAAAGTGTCAGGAGTGTCCGATTTTGGATGTAGAAGAGTTGTTTTTTTTTGCAATCCACTAGGATAGAGGATTTTTTTTTTTTTATTTGCAAAAGGATTAAGACGTATGATTGGAGCTGAATGAAACGGTGAAGCAGACATGTCGAGGAACGTCACATGACTACGGTGGACTGAATTGTATTTAGTGATTGTGTATGCTCAGGGATTTGAATGTGTATACACCCTCCTCACTAAGACATAAAAAAAAAAGACAGATTTTCCATACAATGACAATGTAAAGGGGGTGTTGCTCTCCATACAGCTTCGTGCTGTAGTGGAAACTCAGGCCTGCGTATGCCAGCACACCGCCGCCGCCGCCACAGAGGCACACGCACACACATTTTCATCCACACGCTCTGATTACCATGTGAATGGAGCGTTCTGTAATCGTTGGATGTGTCAAACGAGAGATGGAGCATTTACGTTTTGGGAGATGGATGGATTGTGGGGGACGTAAATATAGAGGAGGGTTATCGGGGCTGCGTAAGCTGGTTTTGTCTGCCTTTTATAAAATAACTCAAAATGTTTTATTTCCAAGTCTTGAGTCACAAAGTCATTGTGTCAGTTCATGCACAAAGCACGACATCCCCTCAGTGCTTCTTCTCCCCTCCTTCCATCTCCCTCTGTTTTTCCCCTGTCTTGTTTGTGACATCTCCATGTGAAAAGACAACAAAAGTCATGTTTTAATCTCTACCCGTGGCTCATTGTATGTGCAGAGAGAATGGTTCGTGCCGTTTCCGCCTTTTACCTTTTCAAACCCCCTTTTTTAGTATTTCCAGTCAACACTGATTGCATTTGAATAACGAGTCAAATTGGACTTGATTAAATATTACCATACACAGTCAGAGCATTTCTCCAACATAAAAGACATGTTTTCTCATGGATGAAATGCAAGCAGTGCATCAAGTGACAGCTGAACACTCATTCAGATGAGCCTTTTGTCTGATGATTGACAAAAATGTCATCTGTTAGGGTTAGATTAGGTTAGGGTTTGGATGGAGTCAAACAGGAAACGTGTGTAAACCCGCAAATGCTTTTCTTTGATCTGTAACAACATTTTTTTTTTTTAGGAATTTAACAGACGCTTCATTTACAGTTTTATCATCAGACATTTGAACGTTGCATTTGTTCTTTTCTTGTACCTTACTCTTCCGTTCTCCCGCAGGCTCTCGTTTCTCAAGCCCGAGGCTGCCGTCACGGCCCAGCAGGAAGCGCCCTCTGCCCATATCGCCCCTCTCTGAGCACAGCTTTGACCTGCAGAACATGATCCGCAACTCGCCCAACTCTCTCGTCACCATGCTCAACAACTCTCGCTCCAGCTCATCCACCAGCGGCTCCTACGGTCACCTCTCCGCTGGAGCCATCAGGTAGCAGAATGCATTTTGAAAATTATCCTGCATGTATTATTTTTTAAAGCTCCCAGTTCATCGTTATATCTCAATATTTAGGTGCTAAGCCTTTATGCTATGGTGTTTTTTGCACTATATGACTGTTGTGCTGAAGTGCTGTTATTTTTTGTAGTAAAATAATTCAGGGACTAACGTGCCAATAATGAATGAAATCTCCCAGCGGGATGATGTTGATGTCTCCCTCAACATTAGTATGATGCCCTATTTATATCGCAGTGTTTTGCCTCTGTGTCTAAGAGAAAATGGGGAAAAAGGAAGTGTGAGGTGGAGCTAATAAGTGTGTGTATGTGTATTGTCAAAACCCCATGTGGGTGACGGTCTCCCAGCCAGCCAGTCAGTCTGCCTCCCCGGCGGCTCGTGTCAGTCATCCAGTACACCTCGTGGAAACATCACATACATCACGGCCCCGGTACCGGAGTCGAGTGAAGGGAAGCGAAAGAAAAGAAGAGAGGGAAGGGAAAAAGGAAAGATCCATCGCCCCACCCACAGCCATTGATCAGCGATCTGTAAGAAGAGCCTGATCAATCACACTGTGCGCTCAGCCACTGTCCTAGTGACAGGACCCAAATAGCCAGAGCCAACAGACTGATGAGTGATATGACAAGCGGATGGGCCCCCGAATGTGTCTCGCTCCATTGATTTCCACTCGGCTCGTAATAAGATCAGCAGACATATGGGTCGCGGCGAGAGCGAAGCGTCAGAGCTCAGGATGAATGGAGGCCGCTGCTGTCGAGCCACACAGATCTGTGTTTATCCGGTGGTTCATAGAGACCCCGGAGGAGGTTTGGTGGCTTCTGGGAATTTTTTTACTTTTTTACTCCACACCACACAAGGTCAACAAAGTTAGCTCAGTTTAAAGGAGGAAACGACTCTGTTGCAGTCGCATCACTCTGCTTTATTTACAAGGCTTTACGATACACTCCAGATTATTTATCATCTGTATCATTTGCCCAGTGGAAGAATGACATACCGCCTTACACAGACCACATGATAATTCACTGTGTGTTAACAAGCTGAACATTCATTGGCGAGGATTTTGCCGCCAGCCCAGTGGTTCCAGCATTACCACACCATCTCCTGTCAGATTGTCCTCGGGGATGAGGAGCTATCCAGAACAATCCATTTATTAACTGTGTTTCCCCTCTTTTTGCCTCAACTGATGCTTTAATGCATTTATATGTTCCCCTTAAAACAACCTGTTTTCCTCTCGTTTCAGCCCAGCGTTAAGCTTCGCCTACCCGTCAACCCCGGTGGCTTTGCACGTGCACCAGCAGCTGATCGGCCGCCAACCGGGCATTGTGGGCTCTGCATTTGGCCACAGTCCGCCGTTGATCCACCCGACGCCGGCCTTCGCCACCCAGAGGCCCGTACCTGGCATCCCCCCCTCCGGGCTCAGCGCCAGCGAGCGCTCAGCCGTCTCCAACGACTCCTCACAGGTGAGAGCGGCGGCAGGCGCCTGCGTGATTCATCATCACAGGTAATAGATAGCGGTGTCGCATGCCAGGCTCATCTCTGGGAAATGTAGCGAGCTAACATGGTACAGGCAGGACCCCCCCTCCACGCGCTCATCTCCAGGGAGTTTCCTCCTACTTGTTTTGTCTCTTGTTTTTAGACTGCCAAGCACGGCCCAGAACGTGCCTGCAGCAAACAACAAGGGGCTTGTTAGCATAGAATCCCACTGCTGACTCCATTAATCACTAGAGAGGGAACAAGGATATAGAGTGGGAATATTGACGTGGATGGATGGATCCAAAGGGGCTTTTCCTCTCCTTCTTTAACCCTTACTGTATGTGCGGGCCAGCATTTGAAGTAAATATTACCAGTCCTCCCTGCTGTTTCCCATCGCTCGATTTTTGTGTTATTGCGAATGAGGCCTCATTCAAATTGAGCACCAAAATTGCTTTTTCCTTCTCCTGAATAAACAGAATATTGCTTCGGGGGCCCCAGTTGAATCTCATATGTTTTCGGTGAAGATAGTAGGACAAATGCTGTTACATGTTGCGAGGATTGCTCTTGAGTGCCCTGTCAAAAACGATCAACATTTTTGGATGTAAACATTTTCCTGAAGTGATCAGGAGCAACAGAAAACCCAAGAAAAAAACGCGTCTAACTTTTCCAGAAGTTTAAAATCTACGACTACTTTTTTTTTTTTAGATTCTGGCGAGCTGGTATGTAACAAGAATTCCCCTCAGGGCACATTTAAGTCCGGGCCGCAGTCAGGTCATCCATCGGTTCAGCAAATGGTTCGCTGAATTGGTCCGTGTGTTTGTCTTAATTGCGGTGATTAGGGTAGCTAATGCGATGCGCTGAATTGCATAGTTTTTCATTTGCACAGTTAGAGCTGGGACTGAAGGGTACGGAAATCATTACAGTTCAACCATAGTTGTTTTTGCTGGTTGATTAAGTGAATGATTAATTGACTTGTAAGCATCACATGCATTTTTAATAACACTGTAAAGGATAACAAAAGAAATATCATCATGTTTATAGAGGAAGCTAAAAAAAAAAGGACGAATATGAAGTTATGAGTTCTCAAATATTTCCTGTTTCTACAGATTAAACCAACAAGTGAATCTGCAGTGAGCAGCACAGGAGACCCGATGCACCACAAACGCTCCAAAATGAAACCGGAGGAAGAGCTGCCGAGCCCAGGAGCAGTGAGCATACAGGTGAGGATCATCTGCTGTGCATTTATTAACTATATCTATAATATTAGTTACTGACGGCATAAAATAGGAGGCTCTTTAGTCATGAGGCAAATTAAGACACTCATCCCCAGAATGAACCAGCAGGTTTTTATTTTTAGATTTATTTTTTTCCACTAGCATAGGAAGCCCATATAATGGCTGGTCACCTGCCAACATTGCTGCATATTGCAACAATAGACTGTATTTACTGTATTTACCTGTATTGGCTGTTTGTTGGTGTTAGTTTCCTACCCTGCTATTATTAGTTGCAGTTTCCGAAGCAAACAATTCATTGATCTTTGGGAGACTACGAGGAAATTGTTTTTGTTTAATCAAAAATTTAAGTGGCTGCTGGGGGGGTGGGGATACAGCAGGCAGAATGTGTGTTTGCATCTGCAGGAAAAAAAACACCGTATTAGAGTCGATGTTCCTCCGTCAGGCAGCAGCTGATGCAGCCTGAGGTGTGCGGTGGAAGACCGGGCTCTCCGGTATTAGCCCGCACCCGCCCTGCTCTACTCAGCCACCTGACTGTGACAGTGAAATATGTCTGGGCTAATAGAGCAACCTACAGCAGGAAGAGGGGGTTAGATTCCTTAAATACTTGCCCCGGTCCTGTCGTATAACAAACCCCCAAATACAGAGCAGGGCTTTCACTGCTACATTTCCGCTCTCCAGACTTTTTTCCCAGGCAGCCAAAGAAGGCCGGATTCACAGGAGCGCTGTGGCTGAGATCTGTAACCAAATCATTTTTGGCCGTGCCTTTCATGTGAACCAGCAGGGCTGTGAAAACTGATTTATAAGGACAGGTTTAGCTGGACTGATGTTACGGGGTTCCTTTTGTCACATCATACATTTCATCGTTACGCCTCAGTGTGTTGATTTCCCGTTTGTTGTTCTTCAGGATCACCCTGATGGGATGACGCTGGTGAAGGAGGAAGGAGACAAGGATGAGAGCAAACAGGAGCCGGAGGTGGTTTATGAGACAAACTGCCACTGGGAGAACTGTTGCCGCGAGTTTGACACGCAGGAGCAGCTAGTACAAGTGAGTATACGATGATAAAAAAATACAATGCAAACTGCAGCAGAGGCTTGATTGCTCATGTAACATTGCACCAGTCATTTAGCACACATTGGCAGCTCCAAATGATCCTGTGATGGTGCATCAGTAAATTAATTACGTTATGATTTAGAAAGTCTTTGAGACGCTGTTGTTCAAACCTTCACGTTGCTCTCCAAGAGCAGATTTTCATGTAGAGATTCAACAATGTGAAGCGAGCAGAGCATCTTCTGCACACAATGTGAAATTGTTTGAAACAGATCGGGGTGAATTCTTGCATAAAGAATCCACAAACAGAAACCACTGTCTGTTGCTTTGTATACTGTGATTGTTTCAGTAGTTTCTTTCCTCGAGCTCAGTAGATCCCAGCAACAACAACAACAACAACAACGCAAAAGCTGTACTATTTTGAACAATGCCTCCTATCAGGCCACAACCCCTGCCTGCATGTCTGTGCAGTTAGCAGTCTACAGTAAAGTCAGAACTGCAGGCATTGACTGATACTGCTGCTGGATTCCTGATTGGATCCGGGGACGGTGGTAATGGGCTCAAAAGCTGGAGAGCACATCTCACAGCTGAACAGTGCTAACTGATTCGGTGGGTTAAGCCTCCCAGAGTCAGGATGTGAGCTTTGTGTACTACGCTGGACCAGCCCTCCATCCCGTCTGTTATCTGAACTCTCACACAGCCCGGGAGATGGATGGCTCTCATCCTGTTGCGCCTGAGGGTTCACTGTTAAACTAAATATTAATGACATTACGCCTGTGTCGCCCGACTACGGCTACTTTCACTGACGCTATTAGCTCGGCTGCTCTCACGCGGCCTGTGAACTGCACAGCCGTCAGACTTCGGAGAGAGAGAGAGCAGACTGAAGCGGTGAAAATACACCACAATATGATGCTGTGAACAAGGGACGCTAGACACACACACACACACACACATGAAATACACATCACAACACATCTGATAGAAAGATCCTCAGCTCTCCACAGCTGTCTATTTGCCGTCTTGACATTGCAATCCTTAGCCGTGGTGGTAACCCCTATCTATAATTGATATCCTCAGCGCGGAATGGGCTGCCTCCCGTGTTTGAAGGGCTCAGCTCAAAGGTTGAGGATCTTGACAACTTCTTGCCCCTGTTTCAGGAGCAGGATGAGTTAAGGTGAAAGAAGAGGAGGGGGAGGGGAGGAGGATGGCTTCTTAATAGAGGAAAAGCTTGCTCACATCCTCCCCCTACTGTAATCACACTAGGTGGCCATCTGAACAAAGCAACGTCCTCTCATTCCTCCACATATACTATCCAGACTAACCTCGCCGAGCTGCACTTATTATCAGACTGCTGTGTAGACAGACACCAAATAAAAATCCTTATTAGTTTTCTATTTTTCCATCTTGGAATAGTTTTTTTTTTTCTGGCATTTGACTTTCTGATATTGCATTTTATTTCTCATTTTCTATGCACATGCAGATATGCAGAGAGATGCCAATAAAAGTCTTCGCCTACAGAATCCCTGCCCTCTAATTCAGCAGAGCGGACGAGAAAATGCTCTTATCTCTCCGCACCCCCCCACACCCCCCTCAGTAATAGGATAAGTACAGTATTTGGACCACAGTGGCTCTCCTCACACACTCCGAGGGGGCGGGGGGTGGGGTTGATGGCAGGGGGGGTTTCCATATAACCAAACAATGGAGCGTCCCTTCCCCCGTACTTGTCTTCTGAAATGGCTTTGGGGAGAAAACATGATGAGGAAAAAAACCAAACCACTTTCTCCTTGGTTGTACCCGTTTTAACTATCAGCTTTTGAAAGTTTATTCATTCGTGTAGTAAAACAGTTAATCACATGGATTCATATTCAGCGACAGTAATGTAACTGCTGCGCTGACAACCTACGTCATGCGTAAATGTCTCTCTGAAGTATTAAAAGTGACGTTTTTGCACAGATTCGACTGTCCCTTTTTCCTTTGTGCTTGGCCTAATTTTAGAATTAAGCCTTCACACCACCCTCATCGCTTTCCTACCTTGTTCAAAAGCACTCTTGCATATTTTTACACTCTCAAACATGCTCCCACCATGACACGCCACGGCGTTCCTTTATCATCTGAGTTTAAGCGCTCTCGGTGCGAGCGATAAGATAAACATCGGATCTATGCAATTTAGCTCACTTATCTGGCCTACCCAGTCAGCAAAAGCGAGGCGGGTGTCAATTTTAGTTTGCTGTATTTATTTCATTTATTACATTTCAACTCTCTACCTCTCCATCTCCAGCTCCACATTCTTTTGCGTCCCCATATTTGGCCATAAACCTCTCCCTCTTTCATTTTCGTTTTCGTTTTTTCTCTTTCCCCTCCGAGGCAGTACTTTTAAAGATAAGGCCTGGTGGCTTCTTTAATGTCTCTCTTGAAGTGGGCTTTTTTCACTCGGGTTTGTCGCCGGAGATGCCAACCACACACTTCCATAATTCCTTAATATGGCCTTGCTCACTCAACAATCTTTTATTATTTCTCATTGATCTATTACTGATACTTCACCACTGAGAAAACTACAAGGCAGCTCTGCATTTTTACTGCCCTTGTATGAAGATTATTATATTAAAGTAAAAGGACGGCGGTTATTTGATATGAAGCTTTGAAAAACACACAACAATTTGACCGTGAATCAAGTCGCTTTTGATTTGCCGAAATGAATTATTGTGATAAAATGTGTCTTCTGTCAGTATCTGAAAACATATTTGTGATGTTTGTGTGCTTATAGCCTTCATTGGTTGAACCATTTCTGCCTTATAAACCCGGGAAGCTGAAGTCTGCTCCGTCATAGCCGGCCTGCTACTAACAGATGGATTTGGGAGGGTCCTGTAGAGTGATTTTTGGGTTGGTGGTCTGTATGTGTGTGTTCTCACAGCTCATCGGGCTTTTTTTTCCCTACCCTCCACAGTCACTATACTGTTCCAGGTCATCTACATAGGTGGCGCTGTGATGTCCTCCTTGTTCTTAGATGGGGAGCCTTGTTGAGGCGGCTGCTGTTCGCTTCCCCGGTGTTAAAGGGAGATAAACTCGGGCGCAGTCTGAAGGCAGCCCCCCTCTCTGGCTGCTGGCGCAGGCCTTTAATTGGTAAAATGCAGATTTTTTTTGATCAGGAGAAGGATTAGGCCCCTTATCTGTCTAGAGTATCTTACTCTAAGATGAAAAGACTGTGCTGAATTACACATGCCAATTCTAGCTCCCTGCCCCCTGCCTGCTCACTCACTTACTCTCTTCTTCCCTCCTTCCCTCAATCTTTCCCCTTTTTACTTCCTCCCTCCCTCCTTCCCTCCCTTCTTTGCCTTTTTCATGCCCCCCTCCCCTCCTTCACACAAAGCACTTCAGAAACTGACATCACAAAAGAGCATATGATTTATTAGGCAGTGTTTGATAAAGCTAAACGGTGTTGCGGGTCCCACAGCTTAGTGAAATTGCCTTGTAAACAGGCCCTCTTTTCATGCACGCTTGCATTCTAATGCATGAGGGTTGTGTCCCAGAGAGAGTTTGATAAGGAGACATTGAGATGGATACTGAAGTGGGCAAATGCAGGGGAATAGCACAAAAATGATAGGATTCTGTGCATTATAGTAATGTGTGTAGAGATGCGTGGGTTTGAGCATCGGGCACGGAGGGACAGAAAATAATTTGAAATCAGAGGTTTTTATTTTCTACAACACATAAAAACACCAAAGTGTAAAATTGTTTTTTTTTCTATTTTAATGCTATTTATGTTTAGTTGTTTTTGCCGTCCACCCAAACAGCAGCAGGGGTCTGGACCAAAAAAAACAACCCAGTGCCTGCACCTGTGAACATGTGTGTGCATGTGTGTGTGTGTGTTTGTGCACCTCTCATACGTCACAGACAGCTTCAGTGTCCCCTGTGTCCATGTCCCTGGCGCTCCCTGTCGTGCGACTCCCTCCTAAATCCATCTTGGTGGCGTTTTTACAGTTGTTGGCCGATAAGCTGGCAGGGGGAAGATGAATAACCTGCCGCGCGGCCGCTATCAGCACCTGTTTGTCGATTTAGCCGGCCAACGGGGCCTGTCTGCTCAGCATGGAGATTATTGATTCAATAAGAATTGCCATTAGATCATACCATTAGGTTTCTCTGCGGCCCCTCTCCCCGTGGTGTCTGTCCCCCTCTCTGTCAGCTCAGAGGCTCATGCATCACAGCCGTCAACCACTTCCTTCATTTGTACAAATACGGTGTGAGTGTGTGTCTGTCTGTGTGTGTGCGCATTCACGCTCTATTGTGCCAGCCACCAGCGTGATCCAACACCGCGGCGTTCTCCCATCGCTCTCCGCCAGGAGATATTGAACGCTGCTCACAACAGACCGATCGCTTGCCACAGGGATTCCCTCACAGAGAGGAAGAAAAGGAGAAGACGAGTCAGGTTTTCTGAGGCTCTGACCGAGGTGGGGAGGAGATCAATCTTGGGGAAACTTCACTAACGTCCGTGGTCATCCAGTCCCCAATCATTTTCTGTGGAATTAGTCTTGTTTTGTCACTTTAAAATTAAAAAAATGTCAAGTGAGAATAATGGAGGTCTTTTGCAGATATATTAGTGTCAATTTTACTCTTTGCTTTGGCCGTCGCACCGTGCTCTTGCCGCGCTTTGCGACTCATTTGTCGATACTCATCCTCCTTACTGATATTACTGGAATGTGAGCGCAGTTTTTTTTCTGCAGTTAGAGGAGGTTTAGTCTTGAGGAAAGAATAAGAATAGG
The DNA here is from genome assembly GCA_036937835.1 of Pampus argenteus. Lineage (NCBI taxonomy): Eukaryota > Metazoa > Chordata > Actinopteri > Scombriformes > Stromateidae > Pampus > Pampus argenteus. The sequence goes on along the minus strand of CM072880.1, from coordinate 4,441,346 downwards.
GTAGTTAGGTTTCTGGTGCGTGCGATAGTCATGGTTGTGCGTGGGGTCATGATCTGGCCGAGGGGCGGGGCGTTGGAAAGTAGAAAGATGCCATTGTCAGGGCAGTGACATGCCTGGAAGGGATCTGACCCGGGATACTTTTCATTTGCTTTGGTCCATGCATGTTTTATATAGCAACAATCTTGCTCGAACAAGTGCTCAAAGAAAGCACGTTTTCCCCCAGACATTGAAGAGTGTTCAGTGTCGAGTCTCTATTTATCCCCTTCCCTTCTTTTCTCTTGCCATCCGTCCCTCTGTATTTACCCCCAAGGTAAAAAAGACTTTTCTCTGCTGCTCAGGAATGTAATAATACCGCTTTCTTTTGGTCAGGATATTGTGTCTGTCTCCCCGGGTTTAAATTGCTCTTAGGGAGGCACTTCAGAGGCCACCACACAGTTGTCTCTGAAAGAGAGCCAGATGTTGACTTCATTCCCAAAGGGTCTATGCCTGTATGTGTTTTTTTTTTTCTCCTCACCTCCTTCATTCCTCTGTTAACATACACCACTTATCCTGTTTTTACAAGACAGTTAGTAAGAAAAGAAGAAAGACGGAGAGAAAAAGAGGATGAATGGGGATAGAGTAAGAGAAAGGTGATGCTCACAGATATAATGCATGGCTGGAGTTGTAAAGCCTTCGCATTTCAGATGCCTCGACTGAACTTTTGATTTTCTCTCCCTATCTCCTCACCTCCCCTTCTTCCTAAGCCTCAGATTGGAAGTTGCCACGGCAGCACAACTGTCAGCACTTGTCACAAAGAGGCGAGGGCCCAACGTGATGTGAAGTGACAGTGTTATTATTTAAATCGGACACTGAGACTCACAAGTCTGCTTTGTTTTTTTGCCAGTGTTTTTTGCAGATTTCAACAGCGTTAGCGAGAGAAAGACAAAAGCTGGAAAAGGAAGGAAAGAGTTAAGAGAAATGAGATGGAAGAAATAAAATGTACCATATGAAAAAGGAAGGACAATGTTATATTTGCTTCATATGCTGCAAAGCAAAGACTTCCTCAAGCTGAGCAACAAATCAATTCAAGGGGAAATAACATGAGTTCTTCCTCAATTCTCATCTAAAGACGCAACAACTGCGTATAATAATGCAGGAGTTGCTTTGATTAAAGTTCTCTTATCTTCTTTTCTAGCACATCAACAATGACCACATCCACGGGGAGAAGAAGGAGTTCGTATGCCGGTGGGAGGAATGCTCTAGAGAGCAGAAACCCTTCAAGGCGCAGTACATGCTGGTGGTCCACATGCGCAGGCATACTGGGGAGAAACCACACAAGTGCACAGTAAGGATACTCCTATACGCACAGCTGATGTTATGTATCTGCAGATGAAAAGTTACTTTGTGTGTAACACAAGGTTTAGGTAATAAAATATGGGATGTGTGAGTGATGCCCTCCTCCTCTTCTCTCTCTTCCTGCAGTTTGAAGGCTGTGCCAAGGCCTACTCTCGTCTGGAAAATCTTAAGACTCACTTGCGTTCCCACACAGGAGAGAAACCTTATGTGTGTGAACATGAAGGCTGCAACAAGGCCTTTTCTAATGCCTCAGACCGAGCGAAACATCAGAATCGCACACACTCTAATGAGGTACTGGAAAATAGGTTTTCAGACAGTCATGTTTCTTTGACTTTGGTGCTTGATTAGTGTTGACACTGTATGTGACCGGTTTCTCACTCTCTTTCTCACCTCTCTCTCATTTCTAGAAACCGTACGTGTGCAAAATCCCGGGCTGCACCAAACGCTACACAGACCCCAGTTCTTTACGCAAACACGTTAAGACGGTGCATGGGCCAGAGGCGCATGTCACCAAGAAACAGCGTGGAGATTACCCACGCCCTCCTCCCCAGCCCCGGGAGCCTGGGGGCAACAGTCAGGGCCGGTCTCCAGGCCAATTGCCCCTGGGTGGGTATACGGACCAAAGGGAGTACAACCATGCTACCTCAAAACAGGATGAATGTCTGCAGGTGAAGTCCATCAAGACAGAGAAACCCATGGTAAGACTTCATTTCAGGTTTTATAAAACTAAACATTTTTAACATTTTTTGTCTCCTCCTAATGCTTTTACTACCAATTCCTTTACTTTAGTGTGTCAATTTAAATGCCTAACATGTAGCTTTGTTTGTCAATTAACTCTGAACTGGGGGCATGCACATTTAACACCGAAGTCTTCTAATGAGTAAATGTTTTTTTTTTCTATCCGATGCTTCGGCATTTCTCTCCTTCCCTTTCTAAGGACAGTGGGTAATCAGGTGAGATAGGTATCCCTTCACCTTCTTTCCAAATCTCACTTTTTTTACTTTCTTTCTTATTATTTTGCTGTCTGTTGGATTTTTCTCATCCCATCACAACTGTTTTGACACTTTCACCCCCGAATGTGCCAGATTTGTTCTCATTGTATGTTTCACTCGCGTTCATAAAAAAGATTATGCTTTACACTTCAATGTACGACATGTTAAAAAAGTGGCAATGATATTCACCAAAGACGTTTCTCTGAGCTATGGCCATGCCTTTGGGCAGAACTGAAAGGCCCCTAAAAGTATGCCTGATACCGCCCAGGGCTCTACTGTGCAGCCAAATTCATCCAATAATAAACAGAGTGAATACTCACTAAACACTGCTGACACCTGATTCTATTATTCCTCAGTGCAACATAGTTCCTAAAATTCAGTAAACAACATTATTAGGCACTAGCTAGTCTCACAAGAGGCCTTTATCCGAGGCCTATCCTCTGAAAACAACCCAAAACATGATTTTCCATTCTGAAGCATTTTTTTTTGTCTCCCAACTGCAGCACATGGGGGAGGCATTACTCATGCCCCAGTAATGCACTAAACATTGCCTACCAAACACTACTTTTTTTTCTAAAAGAATAAAGATGGCAGTTGGTTCCTTTGTTTGGCAGCATTGATTATGCAAGATAATAACATTTTGTGAATAATTATCATTGCCTGTTGTTGCAGGAAATTCTCCTGCATTTCATTGCGTCATTGTTTGTGGCATATGACTGTACTGTACACCTGTACTTGTGTTACCTGAGATAAAAATAATAATTATCTGCTCTCTATCTTTTTTTCCCCTTTCCCTTCTTCTTCAAATCTTCTGCCTGTCTTGTCTCTCTTTCCTGGTCTGTGTCTGCCAGACGTCTCAGCCAAGCCCTGGCGGTCAGTCTACATGCAGCAGTGACCAGTCCCCCATCAGCACCTATCCCAGCAGTGGAGTCCAGCTTGCTGTGAGCGCCGGACGCTCGCCAGGGGAGGGGCTGGAGGAGGACGATGAGAAAGAGGAAAATGAAGAGGAGGCAGAGGAGGAGTGTGAGGGTGAGCCAGCCCCCATTATGGACTCCACAGTCTCCACAGCAACTGCAGCCATGCTGACCCTGCAGGCGAGACGAAGTGTTGGCCGCCCCCTGCGCTGGATGGAACACATCAAGATGGAGAGGCTGAAGCAGGTGAATGGAGCACTGCCCAGGCTGGGGCCCCTGTCCCCAACACCACCCCCCAAAGTTTCCACACTACCTAACATCCTGGGGAAGGGTAAGCATACCTTTTTTTTTTTTTTTTTTACTTTATTTTGTTTGAAAACTCAAACTTGAAATCCAAATGAATATTCAAACTTTTTCCCAAATGCTCTTAAAATGTGTTACCAACATCCAGAATTTACAACAACATTATTTTAACACACATTTGGACATTTACAGTTTAAAAAAAAACAAAAAACACCTGTACACTGAATTTACACATCACCTCAAATGTAAACACAATTCACACTAGAGAAACATATTATCCTGAATTCCATCTTTCCATTCAGTTCTGGCTCAAGCAGTCAAGCAAAACAAATGCTTAAAATTTACTGTTCCGCTAGAAAATGGTATCAGAACCATATCAAGCTGTATATCGTATCAGAGAGAAAAGCATGTAACGATGTTTCATGGCCAAGTGCTTCCAGTTGTCTCTGGCAACATCTGTTTGAGTAATCTTTATTTTACTCTATTCACTAACACTTAACTTATTTAGCTCTCTCTCATCCTACTGTAATCTTGCTCTCACCAAATAATTTCCTTGTTCTCTATCGGTGTCCAAACTTTCTTCATTGACTTTTCTGTCTTGTGTTTCCCCCCTAGGATCCTGTCTAGGCAACAAACACTGGGGATTGTCTGCTCCTCAGCCACCTGGTAATGCTGAGCTGGGTAGCACAGAGCTAACCGTGCTCAATTTGCTCCTAGACCGGCGTGACAGCAGTGGTAGTGCCACCAGCTCAGCCTACCTGAGTAGCAGCCGACGCTCCTCAGGCATCTCCCCCTGCTTCTCCAGCCGACGCTCCAGCCAGACTTCTCAGAGTGAGGGTATGACGGCAGCCGCCCACCATCGCCGCCTCCATAACCTTAGTTCCACCGACTCTTACGACCCCATCTCCACTGATGCCTCCCGCCGGTCCAGTGAGGCTAGTCAGTATGGAGGTGGGACAGGTGGATGGGGCGGAGTGATACCCTCGGGTGGGGGCTGTGGAGGTGTAGGAGGAACAAGCATAGGAGGAGGAGGGGGGTCACGAGGGATGCTCAATTTAACCCCAGCACAGCACTACCACCTGAAAGCCAAGTATGCAGCAGCAACTGGTGGCCCACCGCCCACGCCTCTACCCAACATGGAGCGCATGAGCTTGAAAACTGACATGGCCATGATGGAGGAGGGTGGCAGCAACCACACATTGCCACCGCTAGTCAGGCCACACCGCTGCAGTGATGGCACCAATGGGTACACCAATGGGTACACCAGTGGATATATGGGACACGCAGGTAACAGGAGGAGGGTCCTCTATCCTGGTGAGGGACCACTGAATGGGAACCGAAGGGCCAGTGACCCGGTGCGGACGCGGGCTTCTGATATTTGCAGTCTGCCGCCAGTGCAACGCTTCAACAGCCTTAACAACCTCCACCCTCTTCCACCTTTGTCTCAACACTCTACACCCGAAACGCGCAACTTCAGCCTACAGAACTACACTCGCTCAGAGGGCAACCTGCAGAGAGGCCTGCAGCACTCACCGTTCACTCCCAGCATCGCAGAACACGCAGCCTTAGAAGCTCTGGCCATGGAGGATGACGGTGATGCGGGCCTGTTGCTTGGGGATGAGGACATGTTACCAGATGATCTGGTACAGTATCTCCACTCCCAGGTTCAGACAGATGGTGGCTCCTACATGCATATTGAGGACCAAATAGCTACTAGCCAAAGGGACACCTCCCATCCATCTATGGGGGCGACTGAGCAGACTTCAGGACTGAACCTGGCCTTCCGTGGGTCCCACAGCCTCCAGCAGCAGCAGATGCTGTCGAGGAAGAGTCCTAGTAAGCTTCCCATCCAGTGGAATGAAGTGAGCTCTGGGAGTGCTGACAGATCTCCTCAGAGAGAACAGAACCACCAGACACAATGTGGAAGGTTGTCAGGTACAGAACATGAACCCATATCTGAACCTTTTGGCAGGTTTGGAAACATGGTGGTCCAGCAGCAGGTGTCCCTTGATTTCCAGAATAGTTGTGTCCAGGCTAACCAGTCCCAAAGTGCTTGCGGTGTCAATCCCGGGGTGAAGCTAGAAACATCTCCAAACTCTTGCATGGAGATGAGAGTATCTAGTCACAACTCTACAAACACTTTTGGCAGGCCTCACTTCTCTTCCCAGATCATTGATGGGTCTCTTCCGCAGGCCTTCAAACAGCAGGCCTCCAGTGGACCTCAAAAACAGAGCCACTTTCAGCAGAACCTCAACAGTAGCACCTCTTGCCAGGTTGGGAACAACCTAATCCTAACTAGGGCCCCCATGGACAACCTCCCCAGCCTCTCCCAGGGAACTGGTCTTCATCACAGTCGGCAAATCCATGCCCCTCGCCCACCAATCAACAGTTACAGGAACTTGGTCAGGACCCAGCAGTATCTCAATCACGAGAGCTCAAATCAAATCCAGGCTAGCCTCAATCAGCAGCAACAACTTCAGAGGAGTGGGAACCACTGTTCCCTTGCACATCAGGTATCTGGGATGAAATTGGAGGCCCAAGACCATGGATTCTTAGAGCATGGCTTTAGTGATCGCCTTCCCTTTGAGCCAGCAGATCCCAAGACCTCCTCGTTCCCTGTCCTTGAGGACCAGTGCTTGTTAGACTCCATGGTTGAGTCTGTGGGACAAGATGGTGGCAGTGGGGACCCTGTTGCCCTTCTCTCCCCTGGTTCAGACCAGGTGACCAGCACAGTGGATGGCACTGTAGCTGGTGTATTGGACAACGCAGTGAGTCTGGACTTCGGTGCCATGCTGGAGGATGGCTATGACCAGGGTAGCCTGGTCTCAGGGGTGTTGAGTCCCTCCATCTTCCAGGGTCTGTCCAGAACCTCATCACGGCTGACAACCCCTCGAGCATCTGCAAACTTCCACAGTGTGGCCCCTGGCCTAAACAACATGGCCATTGGAGACATGAGCTCTCTCCTCACAACACTTGCTGAGGAGAGCAAGTTCCTGGCTATCATGCAATAGCTACTCTCTCTCTCTCTGCTTTCTCCTCGCTTAGGAAAAATGGAAAAAAGGAAGAGACAAACTATGGTGTATGTGAAGATTAAGACAAAAGTGGCAATTATCAGAACTAACAAAAATATAATTAAGGCAGTTGCCAAACCCATTTATTTTGTAAAAATGACATCCCACTGAAATGGGATGTGTCAAAAAGTATGTATAGATAAATAGTTATATTCCTTTTCTGGAATGGAGGCTATTTTTGAAAGCCCTTCTCTTTGTATTACTATGTGATAGTGAGCAAAAGCTCACTTCTTTAAAACAGTATTCTGTGTATTGTCACTGTTTTTGCTGTACACACTGTTGGTAAAAAAAATGCATGTATTCAAGATGAAACATGAACACTGTCTTTATAAGTACATAGCCCATGTGCCAAGTATCTACCGTTTTGATCCTACAGGTACAAAGTTGTCAAATGCATTCTGGTTACAGCAGGTCAGATGGGATTATGGGTCATGAGTCAAATTTAACAAGGCCCTGAACTTTATATATCATAGGTTTTAATAAGTGGTATATTTGCATTTGTTGTCATTTCGTTCGTATGTTACTTTGGTGAATCTGTAAATGTTTCAGTGCTTCTACCAAGTTTTACCAAGTGATGTTTTTGTCAAGAGAAACTGCGAGTCCAAAAAAAAAAAAAAAAAAAAAAGTGGATAACACATCCAATTCTTCAAGGTATCATAGATAGTTGTCTACTTGATATCTAAATGGCTTGATTTAGGTAGTCCGGTAAGGTACTCAAGTGTATATAACTGTTTTTATATTCTGTTTGTGGTAATCTGATTTTTTTTTGACGTTGGATTGCACACTTTGTTTGGAGATTATGCGAAAATGGACATTTTCTCCCCGATCAAAGGTCCCATTTGGTGCTTTATGTATGCTTACATGAATAGATATAAGAGTACTTCATGTTTTAAATCTGTCTTAATGACCAACAGTGGTCCACAGCACATGGGGTTTCCCTGTCATGGCGATAAATACTGTAAAGTGGTGTGTTTTGTTTTATAGGAAGTCATCCTGTATTGTTTTCCTCCAAAGCTCTTAAATTCAGAATGTGTACTGCCATCAAGTATTGCAGTGACTTTGTCAACAGTGTTAGTATGCCTTGCAGTGTGACGTCACTGCGCACAGAAATATTAGTAGTTTACCTTTTATTCAGCGTCAAAGCAATGAGGTACAAATTGTTTTATTGTTCTTTGGTACTTTTGTCATTTTTGTAGCTGTGCATTAATGGTGTTTTTTGCTTTTTCAAAGAAGTAGAAATGATTTTTCCTTTTGAGAGAAGGAAATTACATTGAGGTATGTGCCTTATACGTATCTGCCTGTCAGTAAAGAGAAAGATCACTGCCAATCTTCCATTGTGAATTATAAAAAAAATAAAAATAAATAAACAAGTGTCTTGTGAGACCGGAAAAAGATTAAAAAAAAAAAATGACAGAACATTTATATAAGAAAAGTCTGAATATGAGAAAAGTCAAGATTTGTGTAATGCACTCTACTTTTCTTTGATTTTTTTTTTTTTTTTTTTTTATTTTAGTTTTCACATTTATTGTGCTTTTATATATAATGTGTACATATATTACTCTTACTGTAGGTTTAGCAGAGGAAATGGGGAGTATCCTGGGGCCAATAAAGAATTGACTTTGAAAGCAGGGATTCCCAGGCCCTGGGTCGAGGCCAGCCAGATCTGGCTCACAGAGGAGCTTCAAGTGCCCAGCACTGCCCCTCCGCCAGAAGAGCCACTTTGCTCTTTTATAACTGACTACAAATGTTTGTATGGTTTTAATAAAAATGGAAATTATATTTTAAGTCTCCTTTCTTATTTATGTGATGGTTTTGATAATATGACTATTTTAAATTGTTGTTTTTTTATCGTGACACCACAACAGAAGATAAAAACAAAATATTGCTTCTATTATTGTGCACAAACCACCATCAAATTATTATGAATCAAACTGATTACTTCATCAAACCATAACCAAACTAAATATGTTTATTATGATAAGAAACACTGTGCCAAAACAGTAAAAAGAAGGTTAATCTGATGTCATATTAGATTTTTATACAATATACTTCTTATTATAAAAATAAAATCAACTAAATTCAGTGAGTTTCAAGCTGAGGCACCATCAGTAACTTCATTCATGGAACATGATGCCCTCTACTGATAATCATGAGAAATTACAGTTATATTATAAAGAGGGAACCGTGCAATATGCAGCATGAATTTCATCCTCATGAATTTAATAGCATGGCTATAAATTACTTGTTTGGTTACATATTCACATTAGACATGCCCTCATCCCTGCATGTCATGAGATTAAAGCCAGTAAGTGTTACTCTGCCTGCTCAATCACACTAACAGCTTTACCGATGGTTATTCCACTATAGCTCATATGTATTTACAGACCCTTTAAGCTGACAGCCCGTTCAGCTCATATCAGAAGTCCTTTTAGAGTGGCCCCATGCAAGCACAGAGCTCTTACATCTTTCTGTAACTTCCAGGATGAGAAAAATGGGAATCTTCTTTTAAGTGAGTCTCCTATTATGCTTTTTTAGAAGCTCAACACTATAGTGCAATAATGCAGCAGAAATGAAGGGTACAGTTCACTGCAGAGAGGCTGCATGAGAGCCATAAATTGTTCCAACTGGATAGAAGATAGAACATTTTTACTTTTGATGCTCTGAGGCTGCAGCTGTCTCAGATGAAAACATATTTTCCCCCCAATGAAATATATCAACCTTTCAATACTCGCTTGCAATCTTCAGACTACATTTAAAGGGGGAGGATGCACAGATTGTATGTCAAAAGCTCTTTTAGCAAATCTGTCCACATATTCCATGACTGCCTATCCAACACTTCATGACTTTTACCTCATCATTTCCTCCACGCCAACATGTTGGGGATAAAATGAAGAACGGGGGTTCGGTATACAATAGGAAACATTTTATTACTAAAAAGTTGTCTTATACTGAAGGTGCTCTTCCAGCAGTGTTTCCACAACTATTCTTTATTGAAATCACAAGATTGTTTTTTTTTTAAACCACTTAATGAAAAAACAACAACAAATTAATTATACATGAAATGACAGTAACTATAGACTATATACAACAAAGGGAGAAGAGGGTCACAGGTGTGGCTTCAATAGGCCAGCATTGTTAGGTGTTTTAACACACTTGGCTCATACAGGAGGCACTTGAATCTGAGAGCCTTAAGAGCCAGGACCTAGCCAGAGTGCTGGAGGGAGAGGAAGGTAAAAAAAACATGGAAATGTCCAGCAACAGAAAACAAAGACTACCTGCTTTGAGAATAAGAAATCCTTGTTCGAGAAGTACATAATATGCATCTATTCCTTCAGCTCATAACTCAAGACCCGGAAACTTGGTTAGGGGTTGTTGGGAGGGGGTTGTTGTTGTTGATGTTGTCGCTGTTATTGTCACATGTGGGACACTGATGCACATACAGAGCATTTACACAGGCCTGCACCACAAAAATCTAGAGCACAAAGGGTGCACATTCAAAAAGCATGCATCGCCCCACAATGAGCAATGTGGTTTAAAAAAAAAAAAAAAAAAAAAAAAAAGGAATAATAAAAAAAAAAAGATGTATTTAGACGTCTGCAACTACGACCAAAATTAACTGTCTGATGCTTGAGATTGTTAATGCAATAGACATACAGTATTTACAGGAATTATATTTTTCTTTTAGACATCTGTCAACTCCAATGTCAGTTAAATAAAAAAAAAAGTCCATAACTGCATTGATGGGTATGAGGGGAAGTTTACAATGAAATGAAATCGTCCAAAAAAAAATCAAAAAAAAAAAAATCAGTGTTTTCAAGAATGGCTACTATTTCAATGATCTATTTACAATAAAACACATTTTTTTAATGTATCCATAAACAAAATAATGTTGAGGAAGAACAAAAATCCATGACATTCTGAATAGAAGTCTGTGGGTTGGCTGCCTCACTACAGAGTTCCTGTCAGAGCTGGTTTAGTGGTTGGTTCTCCGTCTGCTCTGGGAGTGTGCAGGGTTCTGGGTGTCAGATCTTCTCCTGGATAAAGGGGTGCTGCAGAGCCTGGTTGATGCTGATGCGTTTGGCTGGGTCCAGCATCAGGGTGCCATCTATCAGGTCCTTCAGCTGCATCACCTTCTTCCTCTGGTCCTCAGGCAGTCGCTGGCCTCCTATCATATCTATCAGCAGGTCTTTGGTGGGGTTGATGGTGCTCATCACCGTCACCTTCTCCTAATGGGGCAAAGGAAAAAAACGACACAATAAATAATGATATCAACTATGGTACATTTTCAGTATGTGTGAAATACTGACATACTGTCAGATCTTACAACAAGTTATGCTTGTTAGTCAGGTAAGAAAAAGTGTACTGTGCAAGTATGAAAAAAAACACCTTACCCTTTCTGTTACTTTGTCTACTTCAATGTACAGGAAGTTCAAATTCTGATCGAAGTGCTGGTCTTTGAACAAGCCTTTACGGATCATCTGAGGAAAGGAAACCACAACATTGCGTCACTCATAAGGTCTCATAAGGAACACTGCGCGGAACAGCAATACTTCTCTTTTCATCCCGGAAAGAGAAAAAATGAGTGAAGAAACTGACATCCAATGATGCAATTCTACCTTGTTTGGCATCTTGCCCTTGAGGTCCATCGCTAGTTTGATCATGTGGTTGTTGGAAGATCCAGGAAACAGGATTTTGCCGGTGTAAAGCTCATACAACGTGCAGCCGACAGACCACATGTCAATCCCATAGTCGTATGGTTTTCCTATGACTGAGACAGAAGACGTTGTGAGCAAAGTCCAGTTTTGAACCCGCCAGATGGATGATGAGTTGTGATTGCACATAATGCAACTTACTGATTTCTGGAGCTCTGTAGAATCTGCTGACCAGGTACGGAGTGATGTCATTGTCAGCAACGTGTGACGCAGAGCCAAAATCACAAAGCTTCAAAATGGTCTTCGACTCGTTCACCTTTTCAAAAAGGATTGACAAAAAAACAAATAAAACTCGATACCCAACCATTTTCATCCTTGTATAACCTTCTTAATGCTAATTTTAAGTAGTATTCAGATGGTACCAGGATGTTGTCTGGCTTGATGTCTGCATGGAGGATGTTGCATCGTTTCAGCAGCTTCAGGGCCAAGAAGAGCTGCTGACTATAAGAGCGCACCGCTTTGATGTGGAGTCCAACGTCTTTACCATATTTCTTCAGCACCTCTCTCAAATTCATACTGCAAATAAGACAACCACGGATCATTAACAAGTGAAGTCATTGGAAAAATGATGAGGGGGGAAAAACAAAGAGTCTCCTATCTCAGTACCTGAGAGGTTCAAACACCAGACACAGATGCTGTTTGTGGTAGAAGTGCCTGAAGAGGCGAAGGCAGTGAAACTTGTCATCAGGATCGGCGTCATTCAGCTTCTTGAGGAATTCTAACTCTTTCAAACCGGTTTTCTGCCTGTTCACCAAAAAAAATGCATTTATGTTGTTATCATGCAAACTCGATTAAAGTATCCATATGATTGGTTATGTTGCCATTAAAGTATTTCCAAGCGCCTATAAAAAGGTATGGATTTAAAATGTAGTCGATATAAAATGGTGTGACTCACATGAGCTCGTTGTTTCGGATGATCTTGACTGCCACCTCCTGGCCGGCCCTGGCAGTGTCTCTGGCTCGGATCACATTGCTGAATACACCCTGGCCGGTGTAGCCGTACACATCATAACGCTTGTCTAGTGTCTCCCCGATGTTCACCCCTGATTAACCACACATATGGCACAGACACATTTGTTAATGGGAGCCAGGTTGTTTAAAATAAAGCATCTTATGTTAATTAGTAATGATGATGTTAAGCAACAGTCCTAAACATAAGGATCAGGGAAGAACACTTACGGTAGTAACCCTCAGCATCGGTCCAGTTGTCCCTGAGGTTGGGGTTCTCCTTGAAGTCCTTTCCTACACCTGCTGCTCTCATCCTGGCACTCTGCAGAAACACAAAAAGAGGTCAGTGGCTCAATGGTGTTTCCCATTATTAGTTCATTCTCTGCTGAATCTTCAGACAGAGACAGAAGAAAACTGATGTCTTAATAAATGCAGAATAAATTGTAAGAGCAATGCTTAGATGTTCTCAGATGCTTGCAGTTCAGACTTTCCGCTCAATCCTAACTAAAATACTTACATCAAAGTCAGCTGCAAACATGTCATCCGACTCTGTAAACATGTCGGGGGCTGAGGGCTTCTTTGGGTTGGCTCCTGAAACAAAAAGCAATAAAAAAAACAAACCACAAACACAAGGTGAGTTTCTACTTATCAACCATGTTGTAAAACAGAATATCTGGAACATGTGTTTGATTCACATACTCTGCAGAGATCAAAACATGCTGCAGGTGGCAGAGACAACCAGGCTTTGGATTACAAGCCAGCAACTGAATGAACACATGACAAAAAGAAACAAAATTAAAATCCCTGCATCACACAACTCTGAACTTGTCACACAAATCAAGCCACCAAAGACTTTGCTTTTCGTTTCATACAGACCGGTATCATCTGGCCAGTCACTATGTTCATGTGAGACAGGCCAGTTTGCCAAATTGTTCTAAATTGCAGAGAAGCTTTTCACCTTTATCAGCAAACGCAACCCCGTTCTACCACAGGTAACATAGTTGGAGCCACTTCAACGATCCGAGTAACTGCAGATATGGAGGAGGATGCACTGACTGGTAATGGTGAAATGGTGAAAGCACTTCTCAAAGTGTTTTAATCAATAACTGATGTGACGTCAGGGCTTTTGCATTATTATGTACAATTCATGCACATATATCAGAGAATGAAACTTATATGGGTTTAATTTGTTGCGCGTGGACACATAAATTACTCAACATTTGCCCGGGCAGCTACTTTAAAAACAAGCCAAACCCGACCTGGCTGATTGTTTGAGTTGGCGCACACAGGTGATGGTGTGGTTCATTCAGTTGGCCTTGTATGCCAACAGATTATCGAATGTTGAGCGGGAATTTTACCGTCTTTCTCCTGAGCAATGAGGTTGTGCTTGGCTTTGATGCTGGCCTCGAAAGTGTTGAGGTTCTCGCGTTCGTACTCCTTGACATCTGCGGCCACTCGCTCCAGGATGTCGTCGGGTGAGGGTGAACGGCTGCGGGTGCTGCTCTGGGGGCTGCTGGGCTCCGACATCATGTTGGTGTCCTCGTTCACAATCTTGTATTTCTGCATCATAAGACGGAAATTGTGACGGCATAAGAATAGATCTCAAACATAGCAAGTCATGGATGTTCACTGAGTGATTCTGAAAATACAGACCACTTCTGAAATACTGGGTTGATGTTTTCATTACAACAGGTGTGAACAGACCTGTACAATGGCCAAGCGCTGCTGCCGGCGCTGTTCAATGAGGGCCTCTTCATCTACTTCCTCCCCATCGAAGTCCTCCAACCTGCTAACAGAAAAAAAGTTTTATGGAGACCACAACTCCCATTGAGGGATCAGCACATTCTGTAGGGAAAGTGAGTAAATGTGCAGATTGACTGACCCATTTCCAAACAGCCCGTATAGTCCCGTAAAGAAACAGAAGTACAAATATTCTCTTTTACTCACACTTCTTCTTCTGAAGATTCCTGGTCGACCTTCATGCCCTCTGAAAGGCTGCCCTTGAACTTGTCTTCATCTCTGCTGCGCCGCCTTCTTCTCTCCCGATCACGGGATGTTGAGCGTCGGTATTGTCTGAGTCTACCATACCTGTCTCTCTCCCCAGACCTGTACAGATGTCAAGGAAGAATAGTTAAGTGCATCATAAAAAAAATTCTACCTGAGAAAAAAGGTCCAATAGTAGTGGGACAAAAATCAACTATCCAAACCCTAAAAACTGGCTAAATAAAGTCAAAGTCTGCTTTTGCATAAATTGATTTAACTCAGAGAAATATAATCTGCCATAAACAGACGTGAATGATCAGTTAGTGAAAAGTGAGCTGCCATCACCTGTGTCTCAGTGGGGATCTGCTCCGTCTGCGGAGAGAGGAGCGGGAGCGTCGTCGTGGAGATGGAGACCTCCGTCTTAGCGGTGAGCGACTCATCCTGCGGCGAGAGGCCGATCTGGGGCTGTTCTCTCGTGATCTATCTCTGCCTGGCCCAGCATCTGGCCGCGGGCGCTTCCTGTGCAAACATCAGAGGAGTCAACAGTTGAGAAACACACTTAAACTGTTCCAATGTAGACGATCCTTGAAGGACCAGAAGGACATATTTTTCATTTATGAAGATTTGTATTACATTTCACACATTCAGGTTATTAAAGTCAACAGTATTCACTGACCTCAGTGGCGAGTCCTGCCTGTCAACGTCCCTCCTCCTGGCTTCTGGCGAGCGGCTGCGTCCTCTCCTCGGTGGGGATCTTGTTCTTGAGGGAGAATGACTCTGTTTTGATGTCCTGTCTGAGGCACTAGGCGGGGGGTGGTGGGCATCTCTGTGTCGAGGGGACGTGCTGCGTTTCCTCACGGGGCTGTGAGGCCCTCGCCTGTGTGGAGAGCGGTTCTCTTTCCCCGATGAAGCGTCCTTCGATGGGGACTTGGCCGGCCGTTTGTCGCGGTCGGCGTCTGAGCGACTTGGCCGCTCTCGTCCAGGCGATCTGGACCTACGGCTCACTCTTTCCTGGTTTGGTCTGTCGTCCCGCTGCGGTGAGGAACGTTTATCAGTGCGGTTACCTTTCTGCTCTCCTCTCCAGCCAGAGGGGGAGTTGGACTTCCTGGTTCTCTCCTTGGACCTGTCAGTGCTGTTGGAACGCTTTCTGTCTTTTGACCTGCTCCTTCCGCGTCCTCTGTCTTTGACACCTGTGTCCTTGGTGCTTTTGGTCGCCTTGTCCTGCTTAGATTCCTTGGCAGGCTTTTCTGTGGACTTGCTCCGACTGCGACGCTTGGAGCTGGTTTTACTGCCCTCTGTTGAGTCCCGTCTAGATTTACCACCTTTCCCTCCCTTTGGAGATATGCGTTTACCTGAGCTGCCCCTTTGACGCTGTTCTCCATTCCTGACCCTTGTATCTCCATCCTCTTCCGATCCAGAGTTATAACCCTGAAGGATCAAGCCCATGCCTGACTGAACCTTGCCCTCCATCAACTGGCTGTCCAGCTCAGCTTTGATCATGGCCCTCTGTTTCTCCAAATCCTCCAGCAAGGCCCTGTCGTCCAGACTTGGATTTCCAGAGGAGGGAGAGGATTCAGCTTTTTTGTGACTGGAGGAGCTGAAGATGACAGCAGCAGAGGGAGAGGAGCCGTCTTTGCGTTTGTGTTTCCTGTGTTTATGGCGATGCTTGCGCTTACGGTCCTTGTCCTCATCAGAGACATGCTTGTGTTTTTTGTGTTTACTACGATGCTTGTGTTTTTTCCTCTTGTGTTTACTGCCACTGCTGTGATGTTTGGACCCCTCTTCTGTCTTCTCGCCATTAGTTTCCGCCTCCTCCTAGAACAAGAAAACATATCAGCCTGACAGTTAATTCAGGTGTTTTCCTTCCATTTCTTTTTATAAGTTTACACTAAGAATAAATTAACATAATCCAACCAAAAAATGCACTCAGCATGAAAGTATCTGGAGTGAAAACTGAGATTAGATGTATTATAAAGATGCTTTTGGACACTTAAAAAACTTACTAGTATATTACAAGACAGACACTATTTGTTAAATGTTGTAAATGCCAGATATAGGCAATATTATCAAGGTCATTACTATATAGCCAAATGTTTTAGACTGGTTTAATCTGAGATTTAAGTTCAAGGTTCGATCAGAATCACAGCATCATACCACCCCTTGTCCACCCCTACCTCTTCCTCCTCTTCTTCTTCAGATATGTCTCCGCTGTCTTCATTTCCGCTTCTCTCATGGCTTTCCAGATCCTGCTTCCTGTTCAAAAGAGAACAAATTTAAAATCAAATATTTTTTGACCATCATATTACCATCATATCTAACACACATTGTAAGTATTTTAATATGTTTTAATGTGTGTCTGGAGGGGACCTTTAAATAAATGTAATATTTATTGATCAACTTGAGCTCTGGAGATCCGTGATTAGCATTATTTGATACGTTTTATTGATAAAATAACCGATCAATAAAACACAAACGTGCATCACCGACTCGTGCATCCCCTGCTTGTACCGGAGCTTTCTATCGCTCTTCCCGCACCAGTAACCAATGGCAACCAGGACACCAGCGATGCTGTTTTTAATTTAAAACAAACTTCTCACACTTCCTGTTTAGTGTTTAAGTCGACTTTTTTAAATATGGTATTTAATAATTATATCACTATAATCAAAACACATTTTAACAGCTATTTTATATACAGTTTTTATTCACGACAACGTCGTGGAAACTGTGATCATATTCCGATATCAAGCGACATTTACAATATGTTGTAAAATAAATATCTTGTTTGCATCAAGTTTATAACAACAACAACAACGTTAAAAAGAAAAACAAGTTAGCCTGATGGTTAAAACATAAAGGTGAAGCGTGGTTACGTAATGTGCTGAATTTAGCTAGTAGCTTGTAACCTTTAAAATAACCGCCGCAACATGTGCCGATAGAAAGCTGCACGTTAATGAATGTGGCATGAACCCCTGTTATCAGCTCGTAAACTCCGATGGCTATCTGTCACTCTGAGACCAACCGCCAATATGGTTTTCACTCATTAGCTCGGATGTGCTAACCGATCTTAGCAAACTTAAGAGTTAACAGGCTATATCCCCGACTGTGCTAACTAACATATACAGCTCGTTACTTGCCGTCAAATGATAACGGTTGGGTGTATTTGGTGCAACACAAACACCATATGAGAGAAATACATCACTATGAGGTCGGGATACGCTTACGTGTACTATATTTTTAGAGAAACTTAATGCTATTTGAGCTAAAAGAACATTAGCTCGGTGGCTAAGAGCGTTAGCCCCGGTAACAATGTGATGCTGCGGCTCTGCTAGCTACTGCTTCTAACTGATGGGACGGTTCGTTTTAGTTTTCGACTATGGAAATAATTAACACGTTGTAATTAAAAATATCTCATATTAAATTAAGTTACTTACACGTGTTCGTTGCCATTATTCATTCTACTGGACGCGATATCCATCTCAACGTCGGCCATTTTCCTTAGCTGAGGGTATTTTGTCCACGCAAAATAAACGACGTGAAAAAGTCTCAGCCGCCCCCTGCTGCACTGGCGGCGCACTGCAGGCGCAGTTTTTCTTTTTTCTTTTTGTCCACCAGGGTGCATTCATGCACCATACGGGTTTTATCCAAGGCTCGCAGTGGTGAAAAGTATTTTGAGGTACTTGTACTTTAATTGAGTATTTCCATTTGATGATACTTCCACTACATTTCAGATTTGACACACTAGACAAAACATCTAAAAACTGAAAACAGATTTGTGTATCAGGGCTTTGTTTTTGTCTTTTGTCTTCTTTCCTCCCATTAATTATCTCAACACCTCAGATTTATCTGGTGACCCTTTGGAGGGACCCGACCCTTAGATTTGTAACCGCTTGTACTAAACTAACTGTATATAAAGTAGTTGAAACTAGCTCCACCCTCCAGCAACAGTAACAAGCTGCTCCAACACTGATGCTTCAATGTTAATAATCTAATTATCTAATCTAATGAATCTAATGAAGACTCGTGGAGAAATAGGTGAAAAGGCTGAGATTTAAAGGTAATTTTCGATCCTTGGAAATAGTCTTTGACATTGTTTTGTCGACTGAAAAGGAAAAAGGTGGTTGCCTTGTTGCCTAGATATGCCAGAGAACGGCTCTGGAAGTCAATTAGTGGATCATGTGGTTGTTGAGGGCCCCTTCGTACACCATGGGGTGCATGAGAAAGTTGTGCTCCTTGATATGTAAAAAACACATGTGGAAACCAGGCGTTTTTAAGTCTGCAACCCTGGTTGATTGTTGCTCGTATTACCTGCCTGTTCAGCAGGAATCTGGAAAGGAAAAGCCCAACTTTTAACTTCAGACTCATGTTCATATTATATATTCATCCATCTCATGCAAAGAACAAATCTGTTATGAAAGAAATTAATGGAAACCACAAACTGTGATATTTAGTTGAAATACCGAACACTGGATCTAATTTTGTATTTTAAATATATCGGATAGCTTTGAGACGTTAGTTGTGACGCAAAGAGTGGCAGAAAAATGTAAAAATAACCCTTCGTCAACATTGGTCTCTAATACTGCTCAGTGAAGCATTCGAGGATGCAAAAGCATCCGAGGGGGGTGGTGGTTATTATCCACGTTTGACAGTTTTATTTGAAGCAGTAAATTGTGCTATTGGGAGGCACCTGTGGTTGCTTATTCACAGCAGTGTGAAAACAATGGAGGCGTGTTGATACTGCAGGATTATTGTTGACATCCTGGCAGATGGGTCAAGAGCTTCTGGCAGATGACAGTCCTGCAGGTGTTATCATTATATTAGCTTGTGGTATGGTTGTAGAGACTAAAAAAAAAGATCTTTGGTGAGAAATGAAAACAGACGTCTAAGTCATTCTGCACAGTGAAGCTCAAACAACCAACAAGAAATGCACATTTTTTGAGTGGAACAGTGACATGCAGCTTTACAGTGTTTACAGGGTTAATCATGTAAAAACACACCTTTCCAACACAACCATAAAATGCCAAAACAAGTGTGATAATATTACTTGATGTAACAACACTCACAGCCACCTTCATGCGTTTCTTGATGCCCCAAATGCAGATTTGATTTATGTCTTCAGAAGCTGGAACTTGTTTTTTTCTAATGAGAGGAAATAAAACAAACAGACTTCAGATCTGCCTTGACTCTGAGGGGCCTCCTGCTCTCCAAGCCTTCACTGAAGACACAATAAGGATGGAGCCATAAAACATGAGGTACAACAGATGCTCAGTGAAAGCAACCACAGTCCATTATGGAGCCGGTTAAAAACACTCAGGCACTTTGCTAACCCACTGTCACCCCAGTCCCCTTGACTTTTCAGCGGTTTTTGTCTTCTGGTGTGGACGAGGACAGAGTTATGGCTTAAAATGACCCCCCCCCCCTAGTGCAGGTCTGCCACAGCCTACAATGCTTCTCAATGTAAAGGGAACGCCTGCTTCCATCCACCCAGATGTTCTTTGTACCCCTGACAGATGTGTCTATCTTTAGCTTTCGATGTTTGGTTTTCTAAAAAGAGAAACCGATTCGCTGTGAAGTGTGAGCAGCAACAGTTTACATCATTATTACAGGTCATTTAAATGAAAGAAATCTACAGCGTTTCTTGTAATTTTTGGGGCCTGAGTGGAGACGTCTGTGTTGACACCACCAGTGCAGGTTGAGGGTGTGGCGGTGACTGCATAATTAAACACGGGTGTGAAATTTTTACTAGAATGACAGTCAAGGCCCAGAATGTCAGCCTTTAACTATGCTGTAGGGCCACCGCCCAGGTTACAAGGTAAACATGCACTGTAAAACATGTTGCTCTATTGTTTTATCGAGGAAAATGAGAGTTTTCCTAATCAGGACTCACTTAGATTATGATTCAGGATTGTCAAGTGTCCAGTTTTCTGTTTTTAGTAAACTCGATGTTTCCATGTATACATACACACATTCTTTTGTCTTTTATGGTCAGAAACAGACTGTCAACTACTAGAATAAACAGCTTTTGCGTTAGATGTTCCCTCTTGCTTTCATATTCATAAGCAGCTGTATCTATTCTCATTTGCATATACTGTATACTGGGATTATGTTTACACTGCATTACTATCTGGTCCCCCATATTTTCAGGAATGGGCCTTATACATTTGCATTAATAAGAATACGAATAAGAATGATTTCTTTCAGTTCATTGTCATTGTTTTATATTTTGATGGCTAAATTTTAAGTTCACAAATGAAAAGTGTCTAAATTTCTCCTTAGTTTGGTGTCTTTTCTTTGTGTCTCACACTCTTTAAGCCATTTGGCAGTGAAACGTGATCCTTTCACTGGATTAAGTAATGAAATTTGTATTTTATTAGCATTAAATGTCAATACAGAAGTCAATTGTCAAATGTTGTAGTGCAAAGATGTAATACACTAACCCAATAACTGCTACTGCTAAAATAAAAATACTCAAAATTTCAATCTTAAACCTAAACGTAGCTTCAAATCTTAAATTAATCCATTTAAAGTCCAGATTTATAAAATGTTCTCGATTTTAAAGAGTTATTATATTTTGTGCCTTTATATGGTGACACATTTCACTTACTCATCTACTTTTCCCCGCAGAGTTTTTTTAGCATCGGTTTTTTCTCCATAATAAGAGACAAATGTGTTTAGAGTTTTGCATGAGAAGCAGCATTAAGGATGAGTGTGCAAAAGTCTCTTTTTCCATTTAAAGTTTTCTCTTTCAGAGGAATTACGCTGGAATGAGGCAGTGAGGCAGAATGTGCTGACTCTGTAAATGTGGCCAAACCACAAACCACTGAAGACCAGCTCGAAAAAACAGTCAGATCCTATTATTACACTTAATGTTAATACAGCGGGTGCTTTCCATGTAATACAATCATTCTCTAATCATACGTGCTTAAAATAAAAGGTGCCGCATACGGCATCTCCACACTTGCCGTGCATGTTGATGGAAATCGAACTGTTAGTATCACTAAGAAACAATCGATTTGAACCCTTCAAATAAATCATTAAACTTCAGTAAAATGGGTCCAAAGAAACGTCTTATCAGAGTACGTGATGTT
Source organism: Pampus argenteus (assembly GCA_036937835.1). Lineage (NCBI taxonomy): Eukaryota > Metazoa > Chordata > Actinopteri > Scombriformes > Stromateidae > Pampus > Pampus argenteus. Next base: position 4,420,003 of record CM072880.1, on the reverse strand, counting down.
CACTACCTTTAGTCTATTGATGACTTTTAGCCACATTAGCAACCTTAGCGAAATGTTGGTCAGTGTCAACCATTTTCGGTCCAGACTGAAACATCTCAACAGCTGTTGGATGGATTGGTATGAAATTTGTTGATCTAGCGCCACCAACAGGTCAAATATTTCACGTATTGCTGTGAAATATTTCGACATCTGTTGGATCGAAATGGCGCAAAATGTGATACGGACATTCATGTTTCATAGAGGATGAATCCTAATTACTTTGCCCTTAAATTTTTCATATAGCGCCACCATGAGGTTGACATTTTTGGATAGGTTAGCATGGTTAGCATTTAGCTCAGTGCAGCCTCGCGGCGCTGCTAGTGCGGCTATGCTACATGCTACTGGATATATATATATATATATATATATATATATATATATATATATATATATATATATATATATATATATCTTAGTGGCCTTTGGTGCCAGCAAAGACCGGCCAAAAGCAGATGGTCGAACTGATCTCATACCTCAAGTACAACATAATAAATCATCATTTAATGCTTATCTAAGCTACTTTATTATTACAGAGCATCACAGTAATTTTCTTCCCGCTGTATAATTTCTGCTATTATAATGACGCAGGTTAATTTTGGGTACAACGTGGAGCTCTATGTAATATAATCCAGTTCCTGCTATAAACATCTTGTGAGATTAGTGGTCACATCATTTTGGACTCATGCAACGGTTACCGTCATATGTTACGAGGCGCTCTTTAGACCGCTTTATTGTGGCAAATAGAAACATAATGTTTTTTTCTCTTTGCTCGCCAAGATTCAATCTGCAAACTCTACAGATACCATCTTTATGTGTGCATATGCATTTGTGTTTTACAGCTTGCTTTTATTTCATTTATTTACATGCCATTTCCTGCAGCGTATTGTTATGAATTACCTTTACCAGAACTGTTTGCAGATAGTCCTTTCCTCCCACAGTACAGCAGTTAATTACAGCTGAATTGTCATTACTGGACTTGGCCGTGGCTTCCTGTAAAGCTCTTTTACTGATCTCATGCTTCTTCACTCAGTGCAGCATTAATGTGCTGCTGCTGCTGCTGCTGCTGCTCAAAACCAGCAATGCAGGGAAAATCTGCTCCTTTTTTGGTCACGATATCAGGACATCTATAATACTGGTGTTTCTGTAAAGAGTTATGTGAGGTTTGAAAAATGAGAAATATTAATGCTCCTTTTATCTGGCAAAATATTTGCCTTGTTGGACTTTTTTGTCAGACTGCTTTTCAGCAGGATTTCCTCCCTCCTCTTCCTCCCTGTGGTTATTTCCAAAACATCTAATTTTCAAGATTATGTGATTGATACTGTGATTTTGAAGGGAGATGTTGTAATGGTAAACAGAATCCAGGATCACTGGTTATAAATAAGAAGAGGGACAGTTTTGTCTTTGCATTCCTTGCATAATAATACCCCTGTTGTCAAGGAGGGAGGGAAGGAAGGAAGCAAGGAGGGAGGGAGGAAGGAGGGAGGGAAGGAGAAGGGGGAGGAAACTGTGCTGACAGAAAAGCAACTGCTTGTCCAGACAGTGTGAAGTGAAATGCAGATTTAACTGTAAAGTTAAGGGAGCAGGACTTTAATTTAATTTATGAGCTGTTAAGAAACACTTCTGCAGGATACTGGGACATTTTTCCCTCCGTGGACTGGGGGCGTTACTGTGATCATAAAGTCTATGTTTTCTTTTTTTTTTCTTAAATCATGCCACGTTTGAGATTACGCCTGTAATCCGATCATCCTCCTCCTAGTTGTTAAGAGAAAGTTGTCTTTGCTGTTGTTCGGATGCGACTTGTCTGCAGCCTTTCAGCAGCATGCTGGACTGACTGTCTCAGGAATGGCATCGGCTGTGTTTGAAGGGACGTCGCTGGTCAACATGTTTGTCCGGGACTGCTGGGTCAACGGGATCCGGAGACTCATCATCAGCCAGCGGGGAGAGGAAGAGGACTTCTTCGAGATCAGGACTGAGTGGTCTGATAGGAACATTTTATATTTGCATCGGAGTTATTCCGACTTGGGGCGGCTGTTTAAAAGGCTCGTTGAGTCTTTTCCTGAAGACAGAAGAGACCTGTCCAAGTGTCCACTGATAGAAGGTTAGTCTGAAGGGAAATGACTGTAGATACATGATGTTTTTATTAAAGGAAGTGATGATAGAACATGTAAAGTATCAGAAATAATAGGATTACTTCAAATACTGTGGTATTTAAAAAAAAAAAAAAAACTAACTAGACTAAGACTCTGAGTATGTAGTCTATATTATTATTATTATTATTATTATTATTATTATATAAATACATTACTTGTTTAATCTATCAAGTGGCATTAAAGTTGGCCAAGTTGTCAAAACAGTCTAAATATCTAAAAACATTCAGTTTACTGATGTGATAACCAGCAAGTTATTATTGTTTGTTGTTGCTTGTTAAAAGACTTGAAATGATTCATTAAGTTTCTCTGATCCATAAATGCACCTCCTGCTCACAGATTCATTATCAGTTATTTCACTTGTTGGAAAGTTTATCATGTTTTACTCACCAAGGGAGCAAAATAATATTTTTGAAAAAAATGTCTGTTTATCTCACAGATCTGTCTGTTTTCCTGATACTTCAGCTTTGGGTCATCACACTATAATAGAGCCTAATAGAAATAATATTGTGATGTTTAAAGGAAGCAAAATAAAAGAAAGGAAAACATATAATCAATCAGGATTCAGGGCCAATCTGAACTAACTGCTTCATAGACCAGATTGATGATGTGTTCGTCTGTACAGGTTAATAATTAACAAAGTCCACTTCAGCGTGTCACCTCACCGGGTCTATCACATAACCTGCAGACCACGACACCAACATGCTGACAACAGCTTTCTGAACCTTCTCAATATTTAGGACCTAAAAAGCTGCATGATGTATACGATCTGCTGTACATCTGTGTTGAAGGAAAAGGAAAAAAGCACGGGGAGAACATACAAACGAGACATTTAAGTCTGCATTGCACTCGACAGCATTATTTGTGCAATACACTTCATATAGACTATATAGACTATATCCCCACACAAATGTGTGTAATAGATACAGATGAATGATTACAAGTCAAACAAACATAAGCTTATAACTTTTAGTAAAATGCACTTTTTAAATTTGGGAAATTGTCATCCGGTAAAGAACAGAATACACGAAGGTTTTAGGCAGCACTATATAGAGGGTAGTGTTGCCATATGTAGAGTGAACCTATGACCCTCAGGCTACTCTGGTGCCCTGACATTTCCAATAGGTCTGGCAGAACTCCCAGCTTGTTCTGTGTGTATGATCCCCCCACACAGTCTCCTTGGCACTTCCCTTTTGTCTCTACCCACTGAGCCTATACGAATGCTTTGGAAACATCCCTTTAGTGGCGACTGGAAAGCTTTGCTTCCTGCCCATGCACTGAAATAGCTGACAAGAGTTGTTGACAGCTCGCTGCTTTGCCGCTGCCAGAGCAGTGTGCAATGCATTTTGGGAAGAGACATTTCAGATCTCATGACTCACATTGCACTTCCTTTTTTTTTTTTTTTTTGTCAGATTTTATCCTATTACAGCGGAAACTAAATGTAGTTGTGATATCAGCAGCGAAGTAGACGGCATGTTGATTTAGTCGTGACTCATGCTGGTTTGTCAGTTTCATTGATGGATCTTAAGCCTCAGGCTTTATAACATTCCCCTAATGGCCTTTCCTTTATTCCTACCTCTGTTCAATATTTCATTTGCATCCCTTCTAATTGCCACTCAGATTGAAAGTCCTGAGAAAAACAGCCTTTCTCAGTCCACTTTGCTCCGGTTTTCTGGCTCCACTCATGTTTTCCTTCTTTCTGTGCTGCGTCTAGGCAACAAGGTCTTCAGACTGATGTCATGATGAGTGAGATGACTTCCCATATTTAGTCCCTGTGGACCGACCACAGGCTTCATAACACTTACCTTACATGTGACCCCGGAGCGAACACAGACAGGAAGTGATTGCTCACATTGCTTGTGAGCCTTATTCCACTGAAGAATGTCGAGGCAGCGTCTGAAATCACTCCCTGTTCACTCGTTCATTACTCCCTACATGACAAATACTCCTGGACGCTGAATCATCATGGTAGCGTTATATTTTAAGCCCCTATTTATGAACAATCATCAGAATATAAACAGTTAATGAATGGTTTATAACACACTATAATGCAGTTGTAAATAGATATAAGTGTCAACAACTATAACTCCTCCAGTGGGCACCCAGAGGTGACAGATAATGAATGATAATATAGTAAAATATAGTTATAATAATATAAAATATGCCTTCATAGGAGACGTTATAATTGTTGATACATACTGGACATTAATAACAATTAAATGTTATAGTGTGTTATAAAAAAAAAGCTATTAACACTGATTGTAAATGATAGATATGGAGCTGTAAAGTCGTGAAGACGTGTTGTATGATGTGATTTCTTATTATAGACAAGGCCACTAAAAACTCCTAACTCTGATTGGCTGACAGGCCATTAATTCTGTGTAAACCAAAAGATGCTTATTCGCTTTCTTGCCAAGAGTTTGATGATACGATAAAAGCTACAGGCAGCAGCTGATTAGTTTAAAACTGGAAACAGTTCGTCTGGTTCTGACTGAATGTGCCAACATTTTCTAATTAACACGTGTCTTGTTTGTTTAAAAAGATAAGATTTTTCCTCTCTGCATAATGATAGTAGAAAGATGACAGGAAACGAGAGAGATGCGACAAAGATACCGGGGGGTGTTGAACCATGCACATTTGGTTTGATAGTTGTGGTTATATATTGATATAAGTAGGTGAGAAAGTTGCCATGTGGCCACGATACACAGTAAATGACAAAAGAGTTATAGTTAGAATCTGTACACTCAAATAAAATACCACAAAGTAAAGACAATACACTAGAAAAGCTATGATTAACTTCCTATGCAATCATCAATCGTCATGGATACTTGATTTGATATTGACTGAAGCGTCCAGAAATAACATGTTGACAAGCAGCAGAGTTGGTGGTGAGATTATAAAGTGTCATACTGCTAACATGTGCTTATCGGATCAATGCAGATAGCTGTGAAAAAAAAACCGGCGGTTTTGCAACATCTGATGACTGTTTAGATTACGTGTTTGAGGATGACTTGGACGCGGCCTCTACAGCTACCGCTACTGTGTTATTTCACATTAACAAATAAGCAACGTCAGTGTGCAAACACAAGAAAAACTATGAAGCAGCGTGACTAAATGTCATACGGCGTCTATGCAATTACTGCTATTGCTACATCTGACCATCTTGTTGCACTAGGTAGACAAACACGGTAAGCTGCTCTTAAGAAAACACATATTGAGGATATTAAAAAAACAACCTAAAGCACAAAGAAGAAAATGTTGACTACTTATTACAGAAGGACCGCCGTGGCCAGGAAGTCAGTGCTGGAAATTGGAGGAAATACCCTTAGAGGACCCCTGTAGGCAAAAAAATGTCTTTGAAGACATTTCATTGTAATTATAACACATCTGATTAGAGATGAAACACACACAGATATATATATATATATGTATATAGATGACTTTATGACTTTGACATAATGGGCTATATTTTGTGTGTAGTTTATAGTGCCTGGGATAGTCTCACCAGGTTTGCTGATTTGCTGTCAAACTGATTACTGTATTTTGTGCCACCCGCCCGCTCACATCAGATCAACTGTGCACGTCCGTGTCCTGTGCTATTTCCAACACCCTAATTACTTGAAGGCAACTACAACATCAAGTTTCTCTGCTTCACCTCTGTTATGCATTATTTGACCAGTAAGTAGAGATATGATAAATATTAATATCTGAATCACTCACAACAACTTGTTCATATTAAAGCCTTTCATTTCAGCTGATAAGCATCCTTTACAGTCATATGATAGTATTCGTTTGCCTCTAATTTGAGATGCAAGAATCGACAAACTGCGATTAAATAGTTCCACTGTGGTTATCTCAATTAGGTCTTGCGTAATCAGCAACAAGCTGTTGCAAAATAACCACGCAGACTTCTCGTGTGCACATATATCTTTGTATTGGAGACAGTAACATGCAACCAAGTGAAGGCTTAAACTGACTGTTGTCGGTTATATACAAACTAACAGCTAAAACTTAAATTCAACCTCAACCAATAATTTACCCACAGACATAAAGTGGCTTCTTAACCGGAAATGTTAATTAAAAAGATTCTGCCCTCGTCAGCACATTTGCTCTGCTGTTTCCACTTCATTACCAAACTGTCAGTATCTGTTATCTGTGGCTGTTATTAGCTCCTATAATGCATTTTTTTCTAATCCCACCCTGATTCCTTGTGCACCCTGTGTGCCTTGTGCACCTGCACATATTAAATAATTTGCACTCTGCCTCCATTTACAACAGTCAAGGAGGAGTACATAGACTTTACTAACCTGTTTACAAGGCTGTAGCAAGTAGCTCGACAGGGCGGGACTTACATTAAAGTCTCAGAGGACAAGTTATCATTCAGGCCTATTTCCGCTCAAGATGTTAACTGCTGTTAACTGTCACGTAGCTTCCCTAAACTGTGACTATGGTACTCAAATCTCCATATTGAACATCATGTACTTTGATCATATAGATTATGAATTCACTTCTACACTTATAATATCCGTCCTGAACAGGGAGCTACATGAAAACAGTGTGAACAGCTTGCAGTCTGTTTATCTCACTATTCGAAGGTGCAGCGGACCACACTGCAGCACACTCACTGCTTATGATCCATATAAAACAATCAGGGATACTGACAAAGTAGTTTAAAAGCAACTTTTCAAGTCAAGACAACAGAACAGCTTCCCACTGGGCAGCAGACCCAGTCACTCCTCACATCCTCCTGGGTGTGATGTCATCAGTGTGGGCCATTATAAATGGATGGTGACTGTGCATAGTGTTGCTTCAAGGCTCTCTTACTCAGCGCTTCCATGTAACAGTAACCGCCTTGTGACTACGTTTGGTCTGTGCCACTTACAGCAGATAGAGCCTGATCAGTGCGTCTTCATTCATTGATATTCTCCTTAACCACATCCGTTTGTCAGCGTGGAAGTAAAGTGATGCTTTGCTGACTGCCCGGTCTCATGGGCGGCGGCCTCGCATTGCTAAATGTGCTGACTCTTAAATTGTATTCCTAGTTTTTACGTGTTATCACAGACATTGTTCTGTAGCTTCTCTACCACTGTTATTACTATTAACGTTTGCAATTATCCGGGCAGTTTTACTGTTCATACCGCGCATCTGTGTTCGTGCTCTGAAGACAGCGACGAGTTGTCTATGTTGTCTTTCTACCACCCGCTCGGCGGCATTGTTAATAAAAAGGTTACAGTATTAAACAGGCTACCACCTTTTCACAGTTGCATTTGAGGCAACCTTTTTTTCGAGGCTAAGAATAAATTCAGACGTGTCTGGCTCTTTGTGGATAGATAACACTAGTAAAGGTCAAAGCCGCTGCCCTTTTATATCGTTCAGGCACAGAAATAGTTTCACTTAACATTTCGATTGTGGGAAACTTTCTTTGTACATTAAACTCTTTAGTTCAGTGCTGATTGTTTCATTTCTATTATATATTATCATGTTATCAAGCTTATTTTAGGCCAATAATTATTGACGCTCTAATACTGGGTAACTCAATATGTTATAAATTGCTATATAATATAAATTGGTGAGCTGTTGAATTGCTTTGTATTGTATGTATGTATGTAACTTATAAACTGACATCTCGGTGTGTTTCAGGACTGGTAAAAATCAAAGAGGCAAACGACATTGAGGAGAAACTGAACGAGGTGGAAAGACTGTTGAAGAATGCCATCAACATGCCGTGCAAGGTGGGTCCCTCGACTCAAACCTACAAAACCACAGATACGGTTTTTATCACTACGCTAATAATCAGTGTGCATTCATTATATATTAACTACATGCAGCTATGTGGTCTAAATGACTCAATCCTCACTCCACAGTATTCCAGGTCAGAGGTGATGTTGACTTTCTTTGAGCGGTCACCGTTGGACCAGGTGCTGAGAAATGACAAAGTCCACAGAATCCAGCCATGTTTTCAGAGCCCCATCAAGATATCAGGTTCGTACAGACTCCACAAATATGGATCCGCTGTTGACATTTCTAAAATCCTTGATGACCTAATAGATGTTGTAATATGCACTCTGTACCTTATAGAAATCATGCGGTCGAATGGATTCTGTCTGGCCAACACAGAAACCATCGTATTTGATCACAATCTTCCAGAAGAAAAAGAGAGACCTTCATCCACCGACTCCGTGGAACATACGTAAGTGTTAAGACCTCAAACTCAAATGAACCCCCTTGTTTTCCCGAAAATGTAAGATTTTTCACGTACGTTGAGCGTACAGTAATTGTTTGGGTAAGAGCTTGTGCATGTGAACCGACCCCAGGACCCTCCACCCTCATACACACCACAGGAAGTGTGTCTGTGCACCTCTTCCTTCCCTGGGTGTGTGAAGGAAGCAAAAGAGGAACACATTCCTCTCAGTACTTCACACAAAACACGAATGTTTATATCACTCCTAAATGGACTGACCTCGTGTTAGCAAATAAAGATTCTTCGGGTTGAAACTGTCTCGTTATATGTCTGTTATTCTTCTTCTAGGTACGAGGATGGATCAGGAGACTTTTTGCCAATGGAATCAGACTTATGTGATGAGGACACCGAAGCGTACGTCACCAACCTGTCGTACTACCATCTGGTTCCATTTGAAACTGACATCCTGGAATGAGGAACTGACACAAACGATGTCTGCCGAAGGACATCTGATGCTATCGTCGAGGAACGTGTCGAACTCTTAGATGGAACCAGGCTATGCAACGTTTAATGCTACTGCTGCTGCTACTGCTGCTGCTGGAGTTGGTTGATGAACAGACCAAGACATTGAGCGAACGCAGCAGTGCCGCTGTGTCTTTTGCCTCTTTATGTGACGTCACCAGTGTGCCTCATCTTGAAGCCTTACTTGAGTATGTCAAGAAAGAAAAACCGCGAGGGGGATTGTCTTTAGACCGACTTCACCGGGGTTTTTCAGTTGATGTAACGCAACCTGTAGCAGCTGCTTCATTTCAGAATCTGTTGTACGACTGCAAATCTTCCTTATTGTATCGTCCTTATCAAGTATAACTGCTGAATTTACCAGCTTTCCTTTCTTTCTTGTCGTATCTTCAGCGTTTAACTGTGCACAGATAATTCTCCAGTGGACCTCCATGATTGCATAGTGACATCAGATATCGTCTTCTCCTTTAAGTATAATCCACTTACCACTCTGGTGTTTTACGGTATTCTTGTGGGAATACAGGAAGCTGTCATGAAGCTTTGTGTATGATCTTTGCTTATGGTGCAATTTCCACCAGCATTTAGGAACATTTTTTTTATTTTTATTAATGTTTTGATGTGCAGTTGATTCTTTGGCAAAAGTACCGTAAGATACAAGTGAAATAAGCATGAAGACAAACAGAATTATGAATATTTTATGTTAATAGACTCCCATTTGTAAGCATAGGAATTAGATTAATTTATCATAATTATAAACATACATGCGTCTGTGTCTACTTGTTTCTTAGGCTGCTGTCAAATTGAAGAATATAAGAAGAAAAGTTTTATTATCTCAACACAATCTTTCCAAAGTGAGAACATAATGCTGCCCTTTTTTGGGGGGCGTCTGTAGGAATTTTTTATTAAAAGTTTTGTCTGAATAATAAATTTGAATGTAATTGTGTTAGACATGTAGCTTGTAATGTTACTCGTTTGCCGCATTAGAGAAGACAACGCCATTATGTGGATGAAACACTCTCACTGATGTTGTTGCTGTCTGATGAGTGATTATACAGGGCAAAGAAAGCGTCGCTTTGTGGGGTCAGTGGAGGTCATATGTGGCCCGTTCTGTAAGATGACGTGAGTGGGTTCAGTATAACAGCTGACTACAGTCTTAGTGGACGTGGGAGTCTGCAGCTCGGCCTGCGACGGGGGAACAAATCCTCTCTTTATAAGGAGACAAATGACCTTGCTGTACTAAACACATTTTCTATAAGATAGGTCAAATTCATGCCTGTTGTATGTTTTATGGGTCCTCCCATCATAAGGATGGCACTTTTGCTTCGTGTTCATATGTTTTTGATGCGACTGAAAGGTAAAACTGTGTAAAAAAAAAAAAAATGTTGAATGATAATTCAGTCAGTGCAGAAATCAATGTGGGCTAACAGCTTGCTTCCAGTTTTCTGCCCCTCTAAATACAAAGGCATTCAAGCTTCACAAACTTGGCACACAAGACCTCAACAGGATGGTCCCCCACATGAGTCTATTTAGTAACACAGTCATGATCACTATTCACCCCGTGAGAAAGTACAGCTCTTTCTCAGGGTGCAAAACACAGTGAGAAATTCCACTTTTTCCACTTGAATTGATGGTTATTTCACGGTCATAAAGTTTATGTTGAAGTAGTCTCGCTTGCAGAAAACAACACACGCATAACGGCGATGATTAATATCATTCAATAATAAGAAACTGGAATTTCTGATTTTATTCGTTTTTGACATTTGAAGATTAAATCTTTTGCAAGCATAAGGCAGTGCATTATGAAGTTATCGAATGGTACTCAACCAATCCTGTGCAGTGAGTGGAATGAGTTCAAAAACATATCACCCATCATGCCAGCCGGGGTGTGAGGACAGCGTTAGATAGTTCAACATGCATAAAATAATGTTACAAGGTTTTATTTATTTTCGGTGAAGCTAACCTCTCGACGCCTTGTAATGTGATGTTTACGTGCTAATGTCTGACGTGAGATCTGTTGGTGTGTAAATGTGTCCAAACTGAGGACTGAGTGGAGATCAATCCTACTTATGTGGTCACATGTTTGGAAACTTTAAAGCTATTCTGACAGTATTAGATACAAAATATCCTTTAAAGATATTCTCAAAGAAAATAAATATGTTTTCAATAAAAATAAATGTTCATGTGACAGTTTTTATTTGTTGACTGCTGTTGTTTTTATACCACTACATTTACACTACAGGTTCATATTTTTACATTCAAAACATGTGATCACCTTTCTAAATATAGATTTAAGTACTCAACTCAACTTAAAATTTGCTCCACCTTGAGCTACAACATTAAATTGCTACTTCATGCATTAGTGATAATTATCCACTATTAATATATTCATAGAAATATATAATAAGATAAATAACCAGTGGGCTCCTTGGTATAAATGAACAACTTGGACCCCCTCTTTGTGAATTTTGCAGATTTCTAAATAATATTTAGAGTGTTAACATGTCCGCTGGCGTTTGTCCTGCACCAACAGTCTTAACAAAGATGCCAATTAAGCCTAATTAATGCCTAAAGAAGAGCTCCAATCAGGCAACATAAGTGAAAACATCTGTGTGCCCAGACTATAGCATGTCAGGACATTTATCATCACTGTTATCATCATAATTGTTGTTATTATGCATCATGAGTACTTGTACCCATTATACAGGCAGTAAATATTGCTCATTATACAAATGTACTTATTGTAGCATTGGTACTTTTACTAAAAGAGCTGTTGCCCATTGTCACTATCTGAGAGGGCCACCTTGTGGTGAGTACTGGTAGTATTCATCAGTATCACTTAAATATAGCTTCATGTTTAATAAATAAATATGATTAGATTACAGTGTTTAACATTACTGTTCTTTATGCTAGTACATATGTAATTTCCAATAAAATACACATACTTCATATAATTGAAGATGTAAAAATATGTCAGATAAGCAGCAGTAATAAAGTTGATTTGAAAAATTAGACTTCAGATATAAAAAAATAGTGCTGCTGTTTTTTTAAGTAGGAATACACAAATTAAACAACAGTAAGGATATAAAAAACATAAATAAATAGGTAAATAAATATAACAAATAAATATAATTAAACCAAGAATATAACTTTATAATGAGTTTATATATAAAAGTAGTCCTTATCCTACAGATATCTCATCACACTATGTGGTAAAATCAGTTTTGTACCATCTAAATATAACAATAGAGCTGTATGTTCCTTATTGAAACAACAGAGTATTTTTAATCCACATGTCACCACCTACTGGAATCATTTTGCAAGTGATATTATATTATATTATATTATATTATATTATATTATATTGGCTGAAGACTTAGAAATATCACCAATATGATAAAGGAGGTGACCTTTAAGCTTATACACTTATTCTACCCTGTAAAACTTTAAAGATTTAAGACTAATACTAATATGAAACTGTATATATTTTATTTTTTTATTATTGTTATTGTTATTGTAATTGATAATCTTGTTCCTAAGAATGATAATTAATATATATGTATATATTTTTTAAATCATACAGATAATTAATGTGTTTTAATGATTGTCTGGGGAATAAACACAAGTATTTACCCACCAGTGAACATGAACCATGATGCTCTGTGGCTGAAGGACTCCCTGCGTAAACCCTGCGCATGCGCAAAAGGCGCCGATTTAGCAGCTGTATTTCCTGCTTGCCGTGTCCGTTTGAAGCCATGGCACAAGCAAAAGCTTCCCTGATTTGTGGAGGTACGTTCACGTTTTATTTCATATGTATTCAACACATGTGACCACAGCAGCGTGTGTATGTGTGTTACCTCTAAAGATGTTGTTCGTCGTCGTTGTTGTTGTTGTTGTTTTTGTTGAAACTGTGGCGCAAAAAAATGAAGGCGCACAGAGATGTGAGACGACAGCTTAGCTGCTGGTGATGCTTCAGTCATGAGGTTTCAGGCTGCAGGGCTGGAGACCACACACACACACACACAGACACTGTTTTAATGTTGTTAATGTTGTTGTTGTTGTTGTTGTTTTGCAGTAATAGCTGTGCTCCTACATTCAGCGGTGCTCGCGTTTGTTGAAGATCTCGATGACACGTAAGTGATGAGACTCGTTTAAAAATGCTTCAGTGTTTCAGCTTCCTGCCACCGACACTTTATAACATGATGTCCCCACAAAGTGTCGGAAAACCATGGTTGAAACGTGCTGTTTGTTGTTGTTGTTGTTGTTGTTGTTTTGTTGTGTATGATTCATATGATGGGACATGACAACATGGATGAAGTCATTCATTCATTCATAGACTAGTTTTGATTTCATCTCAGGTTTCTGGTTGTAAGGTGTCTTTTAATTGGATGCCTGTAGTGGGATTGAGTCTATTGAGGCTTTGTCTTTAGTGTCTGTGTGTGTGTGTGTCTTATGTGTCAGTGTGTGTGTCTCTTGTGTCTGTGTGTGTGTGTCTGTGTGTGTCTCTTGTGTCTGTGTCTATGTGTGTGTGTGTGTCTCTTGTGTCTCTTGTGTGTCTGTGTGTCTGTGTGCGTCTAATTTGTCTCTTTTTGTAATTGGAGATAATTTTTTATAACTACTCACAAATTATTATACTGTATTTGTGCTGTGGTTTTGTTGTTGTTGTTTGCTTTCAGTGTTTAACATGTTACAAACATCTTTTTCTTGATATATACGTGTGTGTGTGTATATGTATGTGTGTATGTATGTGTGTATATATATATATATATATATATATACCCAATATAGTTTCTAATTTGTAATACAACTTGTTGAGGTTCAGTTTGGAGTCTAGTTCATTTGTTTTGTTTTTTTCCCTCTTTTGACAGATTTAAAGACACCAGAGTGAATGATGTCTGGCTGGTAGATGTAAGTTTGATATCACACACACACACACACACACACACTCTAAAACAAGTCTGGGTCCATTCATCAATGCATTGAGCACACTACCGCTCAGCTCATCCCTTGCGGAAGTGGCAGCAGTCAGGCTGGGATGGAGGAGGGCGGGGGGTGAAGGGGGTGTGCAGACTGTCCTCTGTGTTTGTGATTAGTGAATGAGAAGTCATGCATGCTGGGTAAAGCCAGGCGGCTCGGAGGGGTTTATATCAGAGCTCATATAAGCCCAAGTTACATTCATTACAGTTTGGGTTACAGAAGTGAGTCCTGACGCTGCAGAGTTTTAATACGGTGATAACAGGTCATACGGGTGTCGCCACTTCACACACACACACACACACACACACACACACCAGATCACACACACACACACACACGCACACACACACAACAGCCAAACAGTGATTGTTAAACTTAATTCAAACAGAATTTGAACTAATTTGACATACATTTCTGCCGCTTACTCAAACTTCAGAGCTTTGATGCTTTTCCAATAATCAATATTGTAATTTTAAACTGTGATGCATCACGTGTCTTTTGTGTGATGTCATTTCCTGTCATGAACTGTCACCCAGTTTTCTGACACATTAACTGTGTCAACTGGTTTTCATTCAGTCTCAACCCCCGTTTCTAAATATTATATCCACCTAGAGTGTATATAAATATACTCATGAAAATAATATTGCATTATTATTATTAGGATTATTGCTTAATCTAAATTTGACTGTTAAATAGATCTAAAGTAGGATTATGTCAAATAGAGAATTTAACCTTTTTTTTAAAGTAAGAAGTTTTCACAGTTATTAACATTTTTGACATCATCCCCAACATATACTCTCAACATTGATTAAAAACAACAACAAAAAAGCAATGTATTTAATGTAATATATAAGTTTATTTTCAAATTTTAACCCTTATAAATTTCACTAAACCTTTTCATCATTAATCCAAATATTGTAAATGATAAATGAAAGCTTCACAATATGTCGACAGAAAGACCGCGAAGAACGTCTCTCTCTGTTGTCGTTTTTTCAGTTCTACGCGCCGTGGTGCGGTTACTGTAAAAAACTCGAACCCGTTTGGCACGACGTGGGAGCCGAGCTGAGGAGCTCCGGGTCGCCGGTGCGCGTGGGGAAGATGGATGCCACCGCTTACTCTGGTGAGTAAACGATGAAGCACTTCAACATGTTCCCCTGGAGCTCGTTACGTCTCCAGGTGATTATTTAGCTTGAGACGAAGATTCAGCCTAATTGAGCGTCTTGTTCAACAACAACATCTTCATCATCATCATCATGAGACCCTGTGTGTAAAAAGGCTCATTGCAGCTATTTTTTGACAACGATAAACTACGATGAAGATGAGTTTAGAATAATATTTTCTTAGTGTCTCAATAGGTTTACAGTGAGAAAAAAAAATGATGCTGCGAGTTAGTAAATACAATATCACATGATGTAATTAAACAGGCTGAGACACAAACTCAACATCTACAGCTTAGAGTCACCAGTTCTTTATTTATCTAATTATGGATGTTTTTAAGGCTTATTAACTGATTTTCTAAAAAGAAGAAGAAGATATTTGAAACCTCTAAAAGACGTTTAAAACTTCTTAAAACAGACTTAAGAGTCCAGACCTTTCATAACTTTATCTATTTCAGATCATTTATTTATTTTCTGTGTTGCAGGAATGGCGTCAGAGTTCGGTGTTCGTGGTTACCCCACGATAAAACTGTAAGTGTCGCTCGAAGCTTTGTACAATTTTATTTCTCTCAACGTACTGTCATAGTCTGTCATATGTTTCACATGTTAAAATCCCATAAACATCATTATAGATTTTTACAGGTTGATTTGTTGTGATTCTACCACACATACTTAGATCTTAAATAATACAAATGAGATTACAAGGCTCATTTGGTAAGTTTGGACTGTGTTATTATCAGGATCTTCTCCCCCCTCGGTTGTGCTTTTTCATTTGGGTTTTGGCCTTTGTGAAGTGCCCTTAGATGACTTATTCAGGAGGGAATAAGGTGTTGTTGTTGCATCCTTAAGGCACAACAAAGTGACAAACTCTGTTCACACTTTGAGCTTAAATTCTATTAGGTTCGGTGCTCTCAGATGCTGTTAATTATACACGGCTGATATCTCCTCCCTGACATCAGGGAGGTGGTTTTCAGCTTTATCTTTTGCTTTATAATTAAATATCAGGCATATTTTCACAATCACTTCAGTTTATATTGTGATTTATTGATTATCCAATCTAGACTGTGTGATATACTATTTGCACTTGGAGCTATTTAAACTGATATCCCTCCTTGTACCTCATTATACTTTTTTTTTTTTTTTTTCTTGAAGTGCAAGTGACTTTTTTTTTTTTTTTCATATGAAACTAATGAATGTAGGTATACGCCAGCTGCTCAACAGCAGAACTCGTGTTGACTTGAGAGAAATTGCTATCCTACACAGCGGCAGTTTCCTCCATAAATTTGAAACTGAATCATTTATCTGTACCGTGCCATAATGGGCTCCCCGTTTAGTTTCATCAAGCTCATTTGGGAAACTGTCACAGGATCTCGGCGGGGTTCATAACATTAAACCAAGCAAGTGATGAAACATCCATCGACGAACATGAGATGCCTCCCCTGGTGACAGGAGGAGGCTTGATTCAGAGTTGTGTTTCCCCCTGAGTTCATTAGGCCCTCTGGGCTGATGCAACCTTCGCCATCCTTAATGTACTCGTTTGTTGTAGAAGCTGGAGTCACTTTCCATGACTGGAACTTAATTAGTGACTTTTTTAATGATTTAGATATATTAAGTCGACCGTTATTTTAAAGGCACTTTTCCCTGTTGGATTTGCAGTTTCATCTTTAAAGAACGATTATTTTCATCAATAAACCTCTTGATTATAATGGTTTTTTTTTTATTAATCTATTTATAGTTCAGCCGATGAAATGTCAAAAAAATGTTCATAACAGCTTTTGAGAGATGTCTTGTTTTGCTCGAGTAAACAACATAAACGTTTAATCAATCAATGTATATGCTGATTAACTTCCTGTTGATTGGGGAGGAAGAGCAGTGTGTGTGTGTGTGTGTGTGTGTGTGTGTGGGTGTGTGTGTGTGGGTGTGTGTGGGTTGGCATTTCACAGTTTGAGCTTTTGCTAGATTAGTTATTATTATATTATAATTATTATAATTATTTCCATTTTGTTTTCTTTCGTCACTCTCAGCCTTTCACTCTGGTTTTATTTCTGTCTCCTCTTCTCAGGTTAAAGGGCGATCTTGCCTATAATTACAAGGGACCAAGAACAAAAGATGATATTATTGAATTTGCCAACAGGGTTGCAGGGTAAGTCACAGTCCTCCCTCTCTTCTTCAAAAAGAAATGAAATGAAACTTCCCTTTATTTCACAGGAACACATGCTACACTAACAAGAACCGTGAAGCTTGCTTATCTGTGCCGGCCATATTTGTTTTATAGCCCAATGCGTTTTCTGCCTCTGATGCTGCAGCTTAAGCCGCTGCATCATCTGAGCCTGACAGATTTTCTCCTCCTTGAGGGGAAATCAAGTTAGATCCGTGACGGAGGAGTTGATCAAATGCTCGGCTCTGACGGGTCCACGGCTGCAAGTTGTGGACTAACCACACGGTGGCGCCACCAGCACACAAATCATTATCAGCGTTTCATTTTTGTGCTGTGCTTGAATCATATGTAGATAAATAATCTCTGGGGTTGTTATTTGTTTTATTTATTTATTTATTTATTTATTTATCTATCCCCCTCTGCAGGCCAGCTGTCCGGGCACTTCCCAGCAAGCCGATGTTTGAGCACATGATGAAACGACATGATGTGCTTTTTGTGTACGTCGGCGGGGAGTCTCCACTCAAAGTGAGTAGCATTCGTGTCACACAGACGTGCCTTTTACTATTTTATTCTTTTCTTCAGGAAACCGTTGCATTGACTTGAATGACAAAAGCAGTGTTTTAACAAAGAATAGGCGGCGGCGGTGTAATAGCGAGTGACTCAGCCTTTATCACTGTTCAACACAAATTGCATTCAAGGCCGTTGCGTAAAAAAATCTTTTGCCATTACAGGAGAAGTACAATGATGTAGCCTCGGAGCTCATTGTCTACACTTATTTCTTCTCGGCTTCAGAAGAAGTCTTGCCAGAGGTAACTCTTTGAATATGCATCCTTTTTATTTATTTTTTTTTAGTCTTGAAAGAATTACGACATGAATAAAACCACTTATGGAGAATTTTCTGTCATGATATGTCATTGATCTCCTGCATCCAGTTCATATTTTGACACATGTCAGTTTTCTTGATTAGTCAATCTTTTTCGCTTGTAATGTGAATAATAACATTTCATTTGTGCAGTTAGTTCTTTTACATACACATACAGATGTTATGTTTGCATGTTATCTTTGCAGTCTGTAACTTTGCCAGAGCTTCCTGCGGTTGTAGTCTTTAAGGATGGAGCCCACTTTACCTATGATGGTGAGTACTGTCTTCATCTACTGGTGCCTTTTGAAGAGGGGTTGAACATTAGTTTTCGTAGGCAGTAGGGTGCAATGTTGTCGAATGTTCGTTCTGTCTGTTCCCTTCTCCTCTCCTCCTCTCTTGTAATCCTTGTAACTGGAGCTCTGTTCGTCTAGTTTTCTTGTTGCTGCTGCTGTTCTTTCATCTTCCTCACCACAATGAGTTATGGGGTGCCTGGCCCATCATAAAGCACCCTGGGCTCTGCCCACTATTGTGTGTGCGGTGAGGCCAGTGATGTTGTGGCGGTTTGTCTTTGGGCGGACACGCATATCAGGCCAGGGTGGATAAACTGGCCCATGTAGACGTAAGAGACCACAGTTTATGCCAAAGAAACCAATGTTGAGCTGTTACTGTATATACAGTCATGCAAAGCCAGTAATTTAATCACTGTCGTCAGGTCTCGGCAAAAGAAAAATCATATTTGACATAAGAGGTTTAGAGGAGTTTCTGTTTTTTTTGAAGCTCCTCACCGCGTCAACGTAAGTTCACCACATTGCTCCATGATGTTTTGTATTTTGCTGCCGTTGTGGGCCTGTGCTGGGAGGCGGAAGCGGAAATGTAGAGCATCAAGGCACAGTACCAACACAAATGGACCCCAGTAATGACTGTTGGGGAGGTTTGGTGCACGATGTAGCGCCCGGAGAACAAAATGCACCTCCGTCTCTGCACGCAAGTTCACGTCCGTCTGCTCCACCTGACCGTTACGGAAAGGGGGCTTCTGGCACCAGAAACGCAGCAGCTGGGGCTCGCCACAGTAGACGTTGATTGAAAAAACGCCGCACTCTGCAGAGTCCTCCAAAACCCTGATACGGAGGATGTGGTGAACGTCTAGCATTGCCATGGTGACGGAGTATTAAGCTTGTCAAGGACTGAGAGGAGGAGCAGCATGTCTAAATGACATAGTTGTGTCCTTCTTTACATGGTGGATTTCTTCATTCCCTTTTTGATCCTGGAAAAAAAAACTGTAGAAGAAAAAAAATTTTTTTTCTCATCCTGTAATAAATAATTAGTCTGCAGCTCATTAAGCACTCTTACCTTAAATGACAGCACAAATAGACATTTCTCCAATTTGCATCAGTTTTCCTGGATTTTCCACCACCTGTGGACTTCAGCATCAGGTTTCTGTCCAGCTGTGCTATGTGCCGGGATACGGATGCTGGCTCTGAAAATAAATGAGGCTCACCATGACACTCACTTTGCATGGTGCTCTGTTCTGAAACTTTGTTATCGGATTTTATTTGGCCGAACTTCTGAGACACATTTGCATAGGAAGCCACTGACTATGACTGTGATGCTTATTCAGGTGCGTCAGACATGCAGCATTTGTATAGATATGTAATGCACATAATATATCTTTTTATGAGCTGTCTTATTTTTATATACCAGCTACAGATGCTGACAGTTTTATTTATTTATTTATTTTTATATATATATATATATATATATATATATATATATATATATATATATATATATAAAAGCAACCTTTAAGCATCACCTCCCTCGGTACTTATTTTTGTGAAAATGCAAATTCAAAACACGCATTATAAATTCACTGCTTGTTTAATGTTCTCATTCTTCTACCTGTTGTGTTTTTAAAGCGCGGATGCTGCAGAGTAAAGCCAGACCGTCCATATGCGTGTAAATGATATTTGACATATTGTTGTTGAGCTGATTGGTTTAATGCACATCACAAACAGCCAGCATCCCCCTTTGAACAGCACTGTTAAAGTATAGTACAGCACCGAGGTTCATACATATTTATTTGCTGAAATCCTCAGTTTCGTACTGCTACAAAGCTGTAGCGCAATTCATACACAGGTCTGCGCTGTTATTGTAGGCGCAAATGGCTTTGATCAGTGCGTGTATGTGTGATGAAAAGCCAGAGGACTACATGTTAGCTATGAAGAAACATAATTAGGGTCCGCGTTAGTGTTCACAGTATGTTTACTCACTCACCAAGATGGCTGTATCAACGATGTTTTTGCGTGTTAATACGCAGTAGTTAGTACACAGAGCTCGGCATAAGGGTTTCTGTTCATCCCTTTCAGTGGTTTACGGCCTTGACACTCCTTGTATGGAGCCATCTGCGAGGCAGAATTATTTTGCATATGTTTACTTGGGAGCACTTAAGTGACGGGCCGACTAACCGTCCACGAAGGCGATGACAACATGCCATCACACTTTTGAATGTGATAACACACTTAATGACGTTCTGGGATGCCGTGCGTGCAGCGTTCACCGGTTACTTTAGACGACAAGGTCAGTGCACGGTGACGGTGAAGAAACATGCAATAACTGGTTGGAAATGTTAATCTCATTGCCCATAAATGTGATATCTCCCCGTTTTAATAATCCAGTTATGATAGTTGTTAGTTGTGCCAAACATTTGGCCTGTTTTACTATTAGATTAAAAGACACCACAACCACCAAAGGACGCACCAAACTAGCTTCCAGCAGCCCTAGCCAGGACTACAGTTGAATGACATAAATTAACACTATATTGCATTTAATAACAATATTGAACAATAAAATAATGGAAAGCTCTGAAGCTTTCTGTACAAATTAAAGACAGTCTTATGACACAAGATGAGATTATTTATTCCAACATCACATTGTGGTTAACATAACTGCGTGTTTTGTTTTTTTGGGGGTTTTTTTTTCTTCTAATTTGTAATACATGACTTCCTCAACCACAACTCAGCGTCTCTGGTTCTGCTGCTACTACTAAAGTCTTCTAGCTGGAAGGAACAATGTTCTGTGTAGTTCCCAGTAAAAAGGTCAAAATAAAACAACGTGGAAGCCACTGAGATGGAACATTAAACAAATCACACTGTTCAGGTGTGTTCAAGCTGACCATATGCAGATCTGTGTCACTTAGATAAATTACACACAATGAAATTTTCTACATCATACTTCAATAACTGAGCAACACGTCGTCCGGGGCAACCTGCCAAAGCGTTTTTCATTGTTAAATCTTAGTGTTTTCTTTCTGCTATATAACCAGAAAGCGAGACATGCTGTCCCATCATTTGACTGATCTTTTCATCCACTGCCTCCTTCTGTGTTTCACCACGTCCCTCCTCTTCTTCTCTCCTCTGCTGCTCCTTTTTTTTGGTTTGGTTTCTACTCTATTTGCATTGTCTTGAAGGTCTTCTGTACCATTAACCTTCCTCTTTGAAAAGTGTCAGAGCTGCCTCCTCCCTCCGCTCCAAACTTTGACACTTGATCATTCTCACTCCACCCGCTGTCTGTTTTTATTCCCCCTCCTGTCTCTCATCTTTCTCTCTCTGCTCTCCCGCTGTGTGAACTCTGGGCTGACAGGCTCCTGTAGGGCAGTATGGAGATTGCGAGGCTCGCGCCCAGAAAGAGAGCAGCTCTAATTTGTTTCAAGGTGAAGCCGGTTCAGTCAGTGTAGGGGTTCATCAGCCTGTATAATCCCAGTATGGGGCCTTCAGCTCTCTCGCTTCAGGAGAAAGAGAGTCGGGCAGTTTCATGCTGCCTATAAAGCCAAAACATCTGTGGAAATAACTCTGTGGAAAGTCTGACTGACTCAGCAGCTTTAACACCAAGCCTGCTCTGCTTTTGCACAGCTGCAGCAGCACGAAGAAACACATTGCATTGCATTAAGGCCGTTTTGATGTTAATGCTACTTATAAGCTATGACCTTGGGGTTTTTTTGTTTTTTTTTAAACGCGTGTTGCAGGTTTTTTTTCGGTTGTCATGTTCAGTATTATACATGCAGCTCCTTCGGGGGCCTGCAGCTTAAGAACCATGTCAAAGTCATCAGTGTTCTTGTAATTACTGTAACGGTAGCAGAAAGGTTATGATAACTTATTAACATGTCATAATGAGGTCCCAGCTACGTTTGACATAAATTATGAGCATCCCGTCAACTTTCCAGGCAGAAGAAAACTGTTTTGTGTAAGCAGCCTGGCTTATACCCTATTTATACCCGGAGGAACAGACTCTGGTTCCCATTTGCACGCTGCCTCCAGATGTTAGGGAAACAACAACATGTGGTTCACATTCAGGAAACAATCCTTTATTTTACTTTTTATTTTTTTTTATTCCTGGTGCATCTGTTGATTTATGCATCCCTTCCAAATGTGTAAATGTGTGCCAAAACTGTGTCCTGAAAATGAATGTATGTATGGAGATTAGTCTGCAAATTTTTTTTTTTTGCTGTTTTTTTTTTTTAAGACAGATGGCTGTGAAAATTAGGTCAGGTGAGCAAACATCACAGAAAAAAACCCCCAACTATAGTAAATGAAAATATAAAAGGAGACTGGACAGAACAAATGTTCTTTCATTTATCTCTTGAAATCCATGTACCTAACATGTACCTAACTTACCCTTTTTATATTTTTGCACTGATTCCCAATTTGCTCGTACTGATCCATAGTCCATTTGCAGACCTACAATAGCCTCCTTGACTACACTTATCCCAGAGACAGTTTCTGATCGTTGTTTAACTGACCTCTTGTCTATGAATGCTCTGCTATTATGTGCTCTCTAGAGTACATCCAGTAAACACTTTGGTCTTCTTGCAGTCCAGCTGTCAATACACTCTTCTGCTTTGCTTTTAATAGAGACAGGTTAAGTGCTGAATGTCGATAGGTTTTAAAAAAAAAATTCATTTATTTATTTTTATGTGCTTCTGCTTCTAAAACGTTCTGTTTCTGTGTTTCAGAGTACGAAGATGGCAGTTTGTCATCGTGGGTGAACAGGGAGCGCTTCCAAGGATACCTTCAGATCGATGGCTTTACGCTATACGAGCTCGGAGAAACAGGTGGCGTATGCATAAAATATATCACTGTCCCACGACACCCGTGATATATGTTCTTTACTCCAACGTGGCATGTTCCACTTTTTTTTTTGGCAAGATTTTTTATTTTATTTTTTGTATTTTTACTCTCCAAAATTCCTGTAATCATCACTCATAGTTATAAATAACCAGTTTATAGCAGTAGTTATATGACACACGTCACATGTTGTTCAGCTCTATTTTATCATTTTAAAGATAAGATGTATGAGCTGAAGTGTAGACTTTTTTTTTAATCAAAAACAAGGTCAAAAGACAACTTTTTTTTATTTTTTTTTTTATTGATTAATAAGCTCCCAAATCTAAAATTTGACGGTTTAGGAAATATATACACATACATACTCATACCCTGCTTCCTTTACATTAAAATCCCTAATACTTAGCATCCTATCCCCAGATATCCAATTTACCACATGGTGACTTTATAATTAAAAATCAGGCATTTTATAAGTGCACTAATAAGGAGTCTCTTGTAAAAAAAAAAAAATCTGCCTAATTATGTATTGGGGCTATAAAGTATCCCTCTATCTAGATTTAGACCACGTTGCTCTACTTGCTTCTATGTACGTACGCTGTCCGTCCCACAGGAAATTTAAGCTTGAGAGTCTTTTAAATGGCAGTAAACTGATGCTCTGCGCAGAGAAAGCTGTTCTGTCTAATATTAGATATAGTATTTTACACCCTTTTTATATGCAGTTTACTGAGATCCGTGACGCTAAGCGGTTGGATGTTGTTTACAGTCTTAGTTTTTTTTTTTTGGACCTATCTGCACCAAACCTTCTGCTGAAAAGTTTGCTGCATGCAAAATAAAGCATCTTAACTGGATGAACTGTGTGACTGATTAAAGATGGAGTAGTGTGTGTGGCTTCACACACTGTTACTTTAAAATAGTAGATCAAAGTGTATTTGCAAGCCTTGTCTCTAAAGGCATTACGTACGTTTTATGCTCCAGAGCACCATCCCACACAAACCTTGGTACCCATGTCTAAATACTAGTGTTCATGGGTCACAATTTAAGGGACAGCAACACAGACAAACATACAGCGTTTTGGTTTTTTTTCAGCAAACTATGGTGTGTGCCGGATGTAAGATGAATGTTTTATGAATTAGATCACGTCTCGGTGAAGGATGCGAGTGATAATAGCTCTGTCTTCCTCTCGTTTTAAGCTTTTACTGGAGGATTTTGAAACTTGAAGACCCCGAGACCTTAATGAGCAGTCAGAAATGTCATCTGTGGTTAAACCGCGTATCGCTCTCCGTTGATGAACAGTTTTTCCTCTTCCTTATCCGAAGCTTGACATGACGGGTGGATCTTTGCTCTGTCTTCTGTTAAACAAATGAATCCAGCACGTCTTAATTGGAAAAACTTAAATTATCAGTTTGGAGGAGGAAGCTGCAGAAAACAACAACAGCAGCGTTTCAGCGTTGTTCCAGTTTCATCTGTGGGTCAGAAATAACACCTAAATTCACACATGGAGACTTGATGCCAGAGCATAATAAGCTGAGACACTCATGAAGAGCTCTTAATGAGATATTGACCATCACTTGTTGATGATAAAGAGGCTCTCGGTTAAAGAAAGTTGTTAAATTAATTACAACACAGCGATTACAATGAAAAAAATAATGTACAAACGAACAATCATAAGATGAAACTGCAAGACGATCTTTCCTTTAGTTGTGTCAAGACACTATTTAGCTGAGAGGATGTATATGATACAACAGGTCACAGCAATATAGTGGCTTCAGTAACACGAGTAAATGATGCCGCTACCGTTGTCGTTCTAAGGCTGTTGTACATTAAGCTACAACAGCTGTAGATTCTGTGCAGCTAATTAGGTGCAACAAGACTGTACAGAGTTAATTAATGCACATTTTCACTGCTTGTATTCCCACGAATAAACTTTTTACTGCATTCCTTTATTTCCCAGCAGCCACAGAGCTATGCAGTCAAAGTTAATATTGAAATGATGTGTTGTACAGTATATTCTGATATATATTTATATATATATATATATATATATATATATATATATATATATCCTCATGGCATTGGACCCCAAAAGATCTTAATATGTTTAAAAAAACAAACAGCTTTTTGTGGCTAAACCGGCTCTCCCTTTACCTCAACTTATCCCACAGAGTATATTTGTAAGTAAAACAGTTTTCATGCTGCCAAGCTGTCCACCGCTTTTACATAACCTCAACCTTGCTGCATTTCAACAGCCAGTGACCAGCAGGGGGCAGCCTGGCACTCTCATCAAAACAACAAGGGCATTCGTAGCTTTTATTCAACATACCTTTTTAAGTTGTGTAACTGTGTTGTTTTTTTTGTTTTTGTTTTTTTAAGTAGACCTATTTGTCATGTCGTGGGTTTTGGTTTTGAATGGCACTGAAATAGCTCTTCTACCAGAAAGTGACCACTTGTTTCCTGTTCAACCAAGTAGAAAGCCTAAGCTATCTTAATGTTTGAGTGATGAATGAATAAAGGCGCTCTCTTCTCTTCTCTTTTTTTTTTTTTTTTTTCCCCCTGTTGAGAGGTGATGCGTCTCATCCAGAGCCTCTTATCTCCCTGCCATTGTCTTCTCGCCCTCTTTTTCTGTGTGTGTGTGTGTGTGTGTGTGTGTGTGTGATTGTGATTTGTAATCCCTGTCTGCCACTTCAGGCAAATTGGTGGCGATTGCAGTCATCGATGAGAAGGACCCCACAGAGGAGAGTGGCAGGTACAAAGAATACTCAAATTAAAAAAAAGCACTGCTCTATATAAATTACTGCCATACGCTCCAACAGTAACTACAGTAATTGTTCTTAAGTGCACAGCTTTAAAAATAAAGATAAGATTAGCTGTTATTGTTTGGGTCTTCACACAAATTGCAAGCTAAAAAAAAAAAAGAAGAAGAAGGTTAGATACTATTTCACTCTATTCTCATTTGCTTTTAGATTGAAGACCATGATTCAGAGAGTGGCGAAGGAATACAGAGAGCATTTTAACAGGTAAGGCACGGATAGACGATGAGGTCAAAGATGAGTATCCAATTTATACATTTATTCTAAGATGCTGCACTCACCGGGGAACGCTGTCTGTCTATTTACACGCAGGTTTATGCCTTTGTCAGGGCACGTCTGTTTTTTTTTTTTTTTTTCCCGTCGAGGTTCAGTAGAAAAGTAATTATGCAAAATGTCAGCTTCCAAATATAGGTGTTCTTTTCAGCCGTCAGTCAGAAACTCTGCTCGGCTCGCTATTAATGTATAATTTTCCTGTTTTGTGGAGTAACAACTGTAGTGATGTGATGTTTATGTTCGCCGCCGCCGCCGCCTTGTTCGACCCTGTTCTTTTACTGGGGGGGGGGGAACCAATTTCACAAAGGTTCAGAGTACACAATGGGAATGGACTTAAAATGTGCAATTTTTACAACGGTATTATTGTTATCGGCGATGAGACGATTCAACTGCACAGACAGCGAGATGTACAACGGAGGCCTCCTGAATCAAGTTCTGTATATATATGTGTGTGTGTGTGTGTGTGTGTGTGTGTGTGTGCTGCGGGAAGATTTAGTGAGTACAGTAGGTAGGTCATCCTTCAGCTGGAGAACTCAGGTTAAAGCTCCTGCGTCTGCAAACATGTGCTCTGCTGAAGTGGCTTGAATTTAAATCAGCTCAGGTTGCACTTCTCCAGCTGACCCTTATCTCTTATCATCCCAAGTGGGGCCTGCAGGCGACCAGAGGATTTCCTCACACGGATTTAAAATATATAAAATAATAAATAAATAAAAGAAGTGAAACTTGCATCATTAGTGCTTCAGTTTCATATAGTTCCACGTCATTGACCGTCAACCGATAGATTTCTGACGTATATATCTCAAACCGGCCGTGATCAAAGTGTTTCTCCCTCTTCCCATTAGGACTGATTGAATTACACAGATTCCTATCATCAATTAGACTACTATCAGCTGCACTATCCAGTGGTGTTTTTTTTTTGAGTTTGAGATCCCCACTGAGATCAGAGCTGCCTACAGTGTTCTGACATACCTAAATGGCACTTGTAATTACAAGTCACTCAAGTGTCGCCCCCGGTGGTGGGCGGAGGCAGTGTATGGACTCAATAGATTACAGGGGATGACTGACATTTGAGCGAGCTGACGCCGTGTGATGCAGTAAATGTTGCTGTATTCAGCTCACCCACCATTTGGAGCATTTTGACACAACAGTGAATACAAATCTCAGATCTGAGAGGGAAGTAGAAGAAAAGGCACATGCCTACATGTGCCCAACACTATACTTGTGGGCAAGTCTGAATTTGTCAGTCGGTGGGTGTGTATCGGGTTGAAATTCTGCACTAGTCATTATTGTCATGCTTGTGGGATCCTTTTGTTACAAACTGAATCCTTTGACCTGTGAATTTCTGTCCCGGACTCTTGACATTTAAATAGTAGTGAGGAGTAATGTTTCATGTCACGTTTCCTAAAAGCTTTTTAAAGCTGCATTTAATCAATATTTTTAATAATAACAACGAGTCTGTGTAATGAGAACGGCGTTGCTCGTAGTGACAAACACACACAGGGAATTATTACCAGACAGCGCAGCTTCCTGCAGCTCTACAGAGCGTTTAAATGACCTTCAGGTAATTGTTTTGATTTTTTTCCAGCTCGTGACGCTACTGTTTCGGTTCAGTCACACCACAAGCAGGCAGCTGCTTCCAGTGTTACATGTCCAGAACCCACACAACAGACAGACAAGTTGATATTAGTGAACATAGTGGGCTCCATGTATGCTGGATGTGTAAAGTTTGCCAACTTTTCTAAGGCAGCAAAAAAAAAAAACTACATTAATGCCGCTTTTAGTACATCCTAAATCCACTGTGAATTTTAAATAGCAAAATTTGGTGCCCCCCCATAGTGGCAGACACACAGTAATTTAAGCCTATACGCTCCCCAACAGATCCCACCTGGTGGACACTATAAGATAAATGGGCTGAAACTGAAAGAAGAAGAACTGCAAAAACACATTTTTCACTAGAGACACAAGATTATTCCATTAGAATAAGTTATGAGATGCTATAATTGCATAATAATAATAATACCACACAAAGTGGTTTTAGGCTATGTGATTTTTAATATTGTATGTGCTGATCAGTGATTTATATCCTGTCCGAAATGCATACGTGGGTTTATAAAACAGTTTTTTTTTAATATAATATTATAATATTCTTCTGTATTGTCAAATAAAACGTCAGTCTGCTACACAACTGATAACGTCGGTAAATATGCATCGAAGATAAACGGATAACTAGGTCACTCGCTCGTGTCTGCAGGGAAAGTGTAAGTAAACAGCACAAATCCCTTCTTTTTAAATCTGACAGTATTTAGTAGGAAAAGTTGTTGCGCAAAAAAAAAAGATGCACATAGCTGGAAACAGACCTCCTAAATATTTTAAGTTGTTGAGTTGGCAAAGTTGAAAAACTTGGATCTCTGAATCTTTTCGGCTGCTTCATAACTCGCAGCGCTGCCGCTTTCAGAGGAAAAAGTTACACGCTGATTTTATTGATGAGCTTTATTCCCAGCACGGCCAACTATTGTCAGCAAGATTATCACTTACCCAGACATATTTATTTATTTATTTTTTATATTGCATTCACTGGATTTATTATATAGTTCAGTTTCTTCATAATCATGTCATTGATGGCGAGCATTGAAGCGCAGGCAGTATTGTTTAGCAGCCCCGGGGACAGATGTAGGTATTATTCAATATGAATATAATCTGTAGTCAGAAATTCAGTGGGAGTCACTGGCTTCCCTGGACATGTGCAACCCCCCCCTTTCCTTAGTCTACCCACAATACACTCTGCTCAGACATAGTGCACCACAATGAGATACAAATTGAATTCCTCCTCCTGCCTTATCGTTTAGATAAATCACCTGAGTCTTTTTCTGCGGTGGAAAAGATGAGGAAGAGGAGGCGGCACAGGACGGGAGCTTTTGGGGAGACTTTTTTCTTTTTCTTTTTCTTTCTCTCGCAGGCACAAAAGTGATCCCAGTTTTTCACAAGTAGAAACATGCATTTCCATTCAGTGCGGTTTCATATTTGTGTGTTATCGTGGAGGAAAGTTTATGTCCCAGATTGTGTTAGCGTTACTCCACCGAGACGGGAAAACTTGACTGTATGTGTTTTTGTTTTGTTTTTGTTTTGATCTTTGACATGTCAATAATTTGTCTTGTGCTGTATACACAGAGACTTCCAGTTTGGCCACATGGATGGGAATGACTACATTAACAGCCTCATCATGGGGTGAGTGTCTTATCCAACCTACCTCTCTCTCTCTCTCTCTCTCTTATTTCTCACGTCTTCTTTGTCTGCCTCTCTACCTCCCTTATGTTATCTTCTGTCAGCTACTTATCCAGGTCTCGACTGACTTGTAATGCCAGCCTCTCCCATTAAAGATGCTCTCTGGTGGAGAAGTCAATTACACAGACGGCTGTCATCATTTTTAGTGCTCACAGAAAGACGCACAAGCCCACGCAAATCTGCTTGTGTGAAGGCAGCATAGTAAGAGGGAATATATATATATATATATATATATATATATATATATATACGAGGAATTTGCAGATCAGGCTGTGCACGGATTAAATCTATAGTGGTTGTGTTTTAATGGCTTGTCAAAGAGCAGCGCTAATGATGCAGCGAGCCCCGCTGCTGTATCTTTGCGTCCAGGCCGAGGCCAACTGTTGGGGTGTTATGCTCGGAGAAGCCCTCCAACATCCCACACTTTTAATTAGACCGAAGCCCGCTAGTGTTACAGACCAACAGGACTGTAGCAGGTTAGCACGTTCATTATCCAATCATGTGCGTGTCTTCGGGATGAGAGTCTCGGCAGGATGTCATTTTTAATTTAAGCATGTTATTGTTTGTATGATGGAGATTATAGTAAACATGGTCTCATAAGTCCTGTGTAATTAAAAGTGTGTCAATGAGTACAGTAGAAGTTGTGACTGCATTCAACCGACAGACTCCCAACGCGCACACGGCTGAAATTAGACAGGCGGTGTTTATATTTTCGGATAAAAGAGGTGATTAGCCATCCTAATTTTGTACGAGTACATACAATATGTATTTCGCTGAGGGTTTACGGTACTGAATTTGGCCGCTGTAGCTCAGGATTAATTGCCCTCCTTTGAGGAATGAAATCCTGGCCTGTCAATGTCCACTAATCCTCTCCCTTAGGAGGGCAACAGAAATAAATCTGATGGCTTTTTATCCTTCTTTCTGTCATCACAGCGATTACTGTGTTCTGGCAGCGGTCTGTTTTGCGTAAGGCTGCCCCTGCTTTCACCAGAGGCACACACACACACACACACACACACACGCACACACACACACACACACACACACACAGGAGCACCACTCTAGTCAGAGTCCGTCTCTGCCTCTGTTTAAACACAGGATTATCAACCCCTTATATTGAATGTATTGAGGGCTCAGAAAAACCTGCAGATGTGAGGTGACTGAAAAGTCTGTCAGTGAAGGAAAGACTTCAGGTTATTACTATTAAGGTCAAAACCAGCAAGACCAAAGTCTCAGCTCACACATGAAACGAAGGTCATGTCCAGGTTAGATCAGTTTAAACCAGTATTTATCCAGATGCTAAGTCCACCTATTTATAGTTATAAAATAATATTTATGGCCAATAAACAAAGTTTTCTCTCAGCAGTCACGGTTCAGGAAATGCAAATACAGATACAGATTGTAAACTGTAAATTGTACTTTCAAAATCCATATATTTAATATATATATATATTTAAAACCAAAATCTCACTTGTTTTTAAAGGAAAAGATCCCCTCCAGACATATATGAAGACATGTACATACTCTGATGGAACAATAATGTGTTTTCTTTCTCTAATGTGTGTTTCTTCCACAGAAAAGTGTAATCGTCATGTTAAAATAACATCTGCTCCTTCTCACATGTTTCCACATCACACACGCGTGAGTTGCACGCTGGACCGCGATTGGCTCCAAACTCGTTGCGACGTCACAAATCATTTTTCACAGAGCCCACACACAACAAGAGAAAACTTTCCACTTTCAGCAGATGAATCTGAAAAAAGCTCAAACGTTCAACTTAAGGAACGAGAAGAAAAACAAACATTTTTAATGAAGGGAGACTTTTAGGATTCGGGGAAATGTTGTTGTTCCTCCTGCTTCAAATTTTTTAAAATAAAAAAAACAGTTTATTGGCAGGTAGAGGAAAGAAAATGAATTGTGTGTTTTCTGCCAGATCTAATTGTATAGTGTATAGTATAGTATAGTATGTATAGTATGTAGTATGTATAGTATGTAGTATGTATAGTATATAAGTCTTCATCATGGGCGGCAAACCCCGGTAGTCTCCACTCACTGAGGTGAATAGGCTAATCCATATTTATTTTAAATGGGTGCCATCTGTTGAGTAGGCTGGATATCAGATGGGATACACATTTATAATGTGTGTGTGTGTGTGTGTGAGATTGGAGATCTCAGCTGGACAGCGTAGTGAAGCGTTGATGACTCTACCGTGTGTGTGTGTGTGTGTGTGTGTGTGTGTTTGCACTCATGATCTCAGCTGGGTGGTGAATTGGGACAGTGATGGATACATGTGCGTGTGTGTGCAATTTGTTGCCGGGTTGAGTAACACCGCAGGGATGTGAGGTGGCAGTGGCGTGATGAACTGTGTGTGTGTGTGTGTGTGTGTGTGTGTGTGTGTGTCTAAGCACTAGGATACCTTATCTAAGCCAGGCTTTAGTGTTGTTTGTGACATGAAAGAGGGATTGCTTGTTTAAATGACCTTGTTCGTTATATGACAGAGTTTTGTCGTTCCTCTGCTGATTGTCTGTATAAGTGTGCCGTGTAAGTGTGTGTCTTTCAGTTTCTGTGTTTTCTGCTTGAAATGAAGCACCTAAGATCACTGGCCTGGCTTCTGCGTGTTTTATATGTGTGTCAGTATGGAGTAACTTTCCTTCTGGACTCGTCAGCCGTGATTTGTAAAGGTCTCTTTAACTGTGACCGGCACAGACCCATAAGTTACACAGTGTTTGCATAAAAGATAGAAGAAACAGGCCAGGCTACATCGCCTTTTTCCCTCTGAAAAAAAAAAAAAAAATCCAAATAAATAAATATAAAATCCTTTCTTTGAAAGAACCCCCGTGGGAAAAGTTCGGTTGCTCTGAGTACAAAAGGTCTGTTTATCCTTCTATTGTATTCTCTGTGTAACAATTTGTTCTTTAAGAAACCACAATTTGTTTCCATCTAATGATGCACTTTGATAATGCAGTCCAAGGCGTTGAGGTCAAGAAGCCTAAAAGCTGTTTCCTGTTTTTTCTTCTTCTCCTCAGCGAGGTGACGGTGCCCTCCGTTATCATCCTCAACACATCCAACGAGCAGTACTTCCTGCCCAGTGAGCCGATTGAGACCATGGAGCAGCTGGTCCAATTCATCACCGGTGTTCTGAACGGTTCTGCACAGGTCCAAATCTTCTCTTGTTCCTCCTCTTCCTCCTCCTGCTGCTCTCTGTTTATGCATTCAGCTCAGCGTAGCCCCCTTTCCTCCCCTTCTCCTGGTGTTGTACCATTGTAATCACACCAGTAGTCTCCATTAATCAAGCATGCTGTTGCTCTGCATTTTAAATCCTCCCCGGAAAATATTTTCATCACATGAGGTATTTTTGCAATTTCCTTTTGCATGTTTAGATTTCATACTGCTGCCCCTCCTGAATAGATTATCTACAATAATTCTGTCTTCCTAGTCAAACACTGTGATTACTACATGACTCTATATTGTGGTGTGTACACTAATCTGTGGAAAGAAATCATCACTTTCCCTGTATTACACTAAACTCACCAGATGTATGGAAACATTATCCAAGCAGCCTGAGCTCCTCTGCTTCTTTTTTTGCCCCGCCAAGAAAGGTCTCGCTATTTTTTGCTTGGCATAACAAACCGACTCCCACCAAATAACCAGCGATAGAAACCTCCATGTTTCTGTAGTCCAGCTCCGCCCGAAGCCTGGTGTCAACGCTGGTAATGACGTGTTATGAGAAACACACAAAATACAGGGCAGCAAGTGCATTATAGTAAAATATTAGATAAAACAGACTTGATTTTGTTGGCGGTGACACTGTTTAATTTCTGTACTTTTAATTTCTTTGCTATTCATCGGCTAACATATACAGATGCATCCGCATATATACCTGCAATGAGATGATGCTCATATGTTGTTGAAACATATGAGCAGTATGGTTAGTCATGCAGGCAGCATGAGGCAGCTGTGAGTGGAGAGATCTGAGAGGCTGTGTCATCTCTCTCTCACAGGTTATACATCCAGTTTCTGTCTTTTATCCTTCGCTTCATGCAGATTCAAGGTTGCCGTTCGTGGAATTTGATGCAATTACAGAGGGACAACTTCAAAAAATAAAAAATAAAAACGTCATCAAAATGTCTTTACCTGCTTGTGTAGTCCTCGCACAGCGTAAGCAAATTCTGTGCAACAGCTGCTTCCAGCCAGTGGTCTCCCTCCTCTGTCAGAGCTCGCTGATGAATTAGCGTTGGGACAGATCACTCAGGTAAGCTCAGACAGAGCAGCACTGCTGGGCAGCGAACGCGTTTAATTCAGGCACGTCGGATAATGTTATGCAGGGAAGCGTTTTATGAGACGATATTTTAAAAGTCTGGCATTAACTGAGCATTTGAGCGGATACCTGAGACTTGAATTATACTGTGCGTGTCGTTTTTTTTTATTGACATGTTGTATAAATGTTTTTTATTGTTTTAAGGATTGTGGCGTTGTCACAGATTAATGCATCACATTGTTGATACCCAGTTAAAGAGCAGATGAAACCTACATGATGTGGGGAATGTAAAATTAGCATATAAACCATTTCCTCCAAACTAACTCCTGCCTCCACTAAACCTCGTGTCTCCCTGCAGGCGTATGGAGGTGATGGCATCGTTCAGAGGATCAAACGTGTGGCCTTTGATGCCAGATCCACCATTATGGTAAGTTCACATGCCCCCCCCCCCCCCCCAAGTTTGGCTCGAGCTCACAACTTAGTTGAATTGTTATTTTAAAAAAAGTTTGTTGAACTTATGTTGTAATTTTAACAAATGCTTTATTTATTTATTATTTTTTTGATTAGATGAAATTAATTAGCACTACAAGTCAGAAGTGTGGCGTTTAAGTACTCTTAAAGTAAATGCACATTAGTGCTACATGATTAAAAACGATATCCACGGCTCTCTTTTTGTGTACTCTGTAAAAAAATCACACAGAAAATTTCAGATATTTTTAATTTTAGATAATTAGGTCAGTTACACAACTAGACGTGGCGCTGCAGCCTCAGATGCACCTGTATCCATGTATTGCAAACTGCCACATCATGAACTGCTGAAGTTGTTGCACATCCACCAGACATAGAGCGACGTTGGCATTTATGTGGAGTTGTGTTTCAGGCTATACGATGACTTTAAATATAATCTTTATTTTTCTATAAGGAAATGCCTGTTTTATTAGCTGCTAAATGCTCCTCTGTGTTCTCTTGCTATTTCCTGACTTTGTTTGCCTTTTGCTGGGCAGGTGGGTTTATTAAAACATATGCCTGCTTTATTTGTTTATTTAAAAGATCCCTATAAGTTGATGCCATGGCAATCAGCTAATCCTCCTTAAATTACATTAGACTGGGTTAACTACAAATCTGGGTGTTGTTGTTGGGTGTGTTGATGTGCGATTGCAGTAAACATGTTGGTATTTTTGAGTTAATGGTGCAGCTGAAAAATGTGGCTCCTTCATGAAATGATGGTGAGAGTAAACATAGTAATGCACAGTTATAGTTTCCAGGTCTATGCTATATATATATATATATATGATGACATGAAATTGTGCCCCCACAGCTTTGCACAAATTTAATAATAATAATAATAATAATAATATAATAATAAGGAATATAGTGTAAAACTGTAGCAGCGTATATGTAATAATGAGCTAAAGGGAATGTTTGTATAGATTTGAATAAAAATATTGATTAGTAAATCTTCAACTTTTTATGTAATAGTTTTAGACTATTATTATTATTATTGTTATTATTATAGGCTTATTTTAATTTGCTATAATGATCTATTATAGATACATCTCTTCTAACCGCGCTGAAATACTTCGCTGTACGTCTACTGTGAAACCATTCATTACTATGATACTAATGAGCACCTTGTACTTGATGATATGTTCGCCTCACCTTGACTGTGCTTTCTAACGTGGGGTAAACACTGTATGTATATATATATATATATATATATATATATATATATATATGCAACCTGCTCAAAGTTCACTAAAGCTGCAGAAC
Organism: Pampus argenteus; assembly: GCA_036937835.1. Taxonomy (NCBI): domain Eukaryota; kingdom Metazoa; phylum Chordata; class Actinopteri; order Scombriformes; family Stromateidae; genus Pampus; species Pampus argenteus. The sequence continues at coordinate 4,384,459 of CM072880.1, read as the reverse complement.
AAATGCCCCGGTGTTTTTCTTTTCCACTGGGAGAAAAACAACAAACAAGGACAAGACGGGGCGTACAACTTAGAATATGCAACGCAGGCAATAAACACGGTATGTAGAAAAAGGCAGCAGAGCAGCAGCAGGAGGTGGAGAGATGAGGGAGGAGAGAGGCCGAGGAGGCCGAGCTGCCTTCTCCTCCTACTTTTACCCAAAGTAGTTGCTTCTTTTGGGAGAACTGGTGTTTATTTTACCAAGGGGTGTGATAGGAATGTAAATACAGCTGTGTTATAATGCTGCTCGGTTGGCACAGTTGTATTGTAACCATGGGTGAGCTTAACACTGCCCTCAACAATGTCTCCTAAACTCCTAAAGGAAAATTACAGATATTATTGTGAAAACTGCTGAAAGTGTAGAAGTGACCTTTTTTTTTTAGCTTTATCTCAAAGCACAAAAAAAACATCCGGAAATGTTATTGAAGGTTTAATTCTTCAGCCGTCAGTTCAGCTTTGACAGTCTGGTTGCTAAACGGCATCAGTGGAAGAATTACACCTGCCAGAAACAGGGCAAGGTTTTAATACAAAAACATAATTACATTTCTGTGTGCACATTTGTATTTGTCAGTCATTAGCTGACAACTGCTCAGACGAAGGGCTCGTCTTACACCTGTAAGAGAAAGCCGGTGCATTTCTCCTCCGGCTCACTGTGACATACGATACGAAGCAGAATAGCAGCAGCCATCACCTTTTCCCCAGAGAGCCTGTCTAAACGCACGGCTGACAGTAGCATGAGGAAGCCAGCCACATTCGACCCGGTGACTCACAGCCAGCTGTGTTAGCATAGCACACCCATCTCTACCTGATCTAGCAACACAGCACAACGGCAATTACCATCCCTCTTCCAATGACCGGGAGGGAACTGGGATATTTCTTTCCTCAGCTCAGGTTGTGACAGAATACTCCCTTCAAGGTACATTGTCTCTAATGTATCCTTCTATATTAAAGCCAAATGACTCATTTGTCAGCGAGATCATTTAAAGAAGAACCTGCAAAATTGTCCTTCAGTGACTCTGCATACCCGCAGGAGACGAAGGGCTCGTCGTGGGAGTCGGGTGGTAAATTACACGTTAAAAAAAAAAAAAAAAAAAAAGAAAGGTTGAGTTTTATATCCAGGTTCACGACATTTTTAGGGATGTGAATGAGATGCTTTGTTCATGGCCTGCGAGCACAACGGCTGCAGCCACTTGTTGGTTTATCTAACTGATGCTCAGGGATAAATGCATTGACATTTTCATTTACCATTGTGTTGACCCTCAGGGGCTACCGAGGGTCCGTCTCCGAACTGTGTTAAATTTACAATGTACAGATAGTAAATTAAAGGGTAATAACAACAACAACAACAACAAGTGAGTCCAGTGTAACTTACTGAAGCTCTGTAAGAAAAAAAACAAACAACAACAACATTACTGTATCAAGAACAGATGTGCACACATGTAGGTTCAGTATGTGGTCAAATTACTGCGTGAGCTTGTGGTCATGTATGGTACAAAATATCTTAGGGCGTACTTAGAGGTTTGTTTATTTATTTATTTATTTATTTCAGTTCAAACTGTACAACCCGAGAGTGTAACACACCCAAAGGATTACAGATGTAAAAACAAAAATGAAACAAAAGGCAACAAGACAGATGAAACACAAGAGAGTTTAACATAACACGGACGTCCTGGAAATGCACGACAGAAATGTAATTAATCCTTAAATATTAAAGGCTGCCTGAGTTTCTGCAAATGATATGTGGCCTGTCTTCTGAACACGCTGGCCAAGCTTAACGGCGTAAATGAATGAATGAATGAATGAATAAATAAATAAAAATGCAGTATCGCTACTGAAAAAAAAAAACAACTCTGATTTTCAGTAAATACACTTTGATCGGCACTTTTAAATGTGATTTTTTTTAAATCAATCTACTTAACATGTAGTGTAATGGGAGTCTCCTTTACTCCTAACACTAAAACATGTCAGATACTTCACAACGGTGCTCTGCTGTCCTGAAGAGGCTCTGAGAGGAGTGAAAGAAACAGAGATAAATTATTAGCTTGTTTTATTGTTGTTTTAACCAAATTAGAGACGTGACAGTTTAGCTCAGCAGCTACTGGATGATATCGTGGTTGGAGTCACTTTATCTTATTGTGCAGATAATGTTTTGTTATTGTTATCTCTTTTTGCTATTTCTATATTTACATTCAACCCATTCACACTTCCTTTTAATCTTTTCTTTTCCTTACAGTCGGTGTTTCGCAGCTCCCCGCTGCTGGGCTGCTTCCTGTTCGGTCTGCCGCTGGGTGTAATTAGCCTGATGTGCTATGGCATCTGCACAGCTGAGTCGGACAACGGTTCGGATGACATAGATGCGCTCAAGAGGGAAGGCCTGACTGACGAGGAGGAGGAGGAAGAGGAGGAGGAGAGGCAACGCGTCGCTGAGCTGGAGGGCCCCGAAGAAGGAGACAACGAGGAAGAGGAGGCAGAAGTGGGTGAGAAGAATCCCGAAGAGAAGAAAACCGATTAACACAAGGGCTCCCACCGGATAGAGGATGATAGGCCTAGTGAAATGCAGTGACATGAAACTCAAAGACATATCAATGTATTACTGTTCTGCTTCTTTGTTTTTCATCTCACTCCCCCCTTTCGAGCCCTTCTAGCACTGACTGTTCTCCCATCTTTGACTTCTGTGTGTCAGTATCAGTTCAAGTCAGCTGAATCATGTTTAAAACTTAACAGCCTTTTTAATGCCGAGAGTAGAAAAGTGACGGCTGTCAACCAAACATTTGACCAACCGGTGGTTTATTCCACTCGGTGCTCTTTATTATTGTTTATCTGTTACAGTGATGTTTTGTTTACTTTAACCCCACAACCCAAAGTGTAGGCTTATCATGTATAGTGATTAACACGTGTAGAAAGCATAGGAAGTGCCCAAGAAGGAAAATCTGCCATAAATGAAATGTGCTTTTTTTTTTTTTTTTTGTATAATAACGTCATTGCCTGAAAATATTTCTTTATGTTTTTAGTGGTGCAAAGTGCCGACAACTTATTTTTCATGCCAGCCACCTGTTTATGTTGGTCTGGTAATTGGTACCAGTCTATTCGATACTGGAATATGGCAAATACACAGTTTTTAACATTCTGCTAAAATATTCCTCGTGTAGACGGGTTCTGCCTGTATAGCATACACCCATAAAATGTATCAGTAACTCTTAACAACTTGTATTCCTCAGATAGACTGGCTCTGTCTGTTTCCATATTTCAATCTGTCCTCCATCATTGGTTACTATATTAAATTCAGCCAGCAAGATGTTTACATCCAGATCCACTGAGATGCACACTGAGCCGACAGAAGATCAGCTCAGTCTTCCTACTACTGAGTTTCACCCCGGTTTTTGGCACAGTCCACTATGTAAGTCCACCTCTATTCTACTTTATTACGCCAGTCAAATCATGAAAACAGCAAGTATACCTAATATGCACAAAAAACAAGTCTCCTTGATAAATTAATTTCTGAAAAAAATCATGCATTTTCCCATGAGTCTTTGCTGTAATTTCTATGGAGAAGAAGCCAGTCAATGATGAGAATTAGAGTAAATTCAAAGCGTTCTCCGTGTAGCTGAATCTGTATAAAAATTGATTTTCTCAACATCATAACCGTAACTGATTTTAAGCTTTGTGTCTTGTGTTGTTAATATTTTGCACTGATGATTCAACGATGAGAGTTTCATGAGAAGTGCTCCGACTATAAGTCACCTTCACATGTCTGAAATCGCTCTGCACACTTCTCAACTCTTATCGCTTCATGGACATTTGTGACATCACCTTCAGCAGAAATCTCTCATGTGATATATCATCATGATGGCAGATAATATGTTCATGTAGAAAGCCTCATAGTGAAAAGCTAATTAAGATTTATTAAATTCAAACAGGTACAATTGAACATCATCCAAAACATTTAATTAAACTGTGTCTTAACACGCGGAGCCACAAAGAAATGTAAAGTTTGAAATGAGTAATGAAAGTTGTGTGGACCCTTAATTATGATATTTTCAAATGGTTATTAATGTTTTGAGCTGTTTATGCTCCTCCATATTCTGTAACTTTTTTTTTTTTTTAAGTTTAGGCGAGTTATACGATAACTTTTCTTGTTCATTTCATCGTGCTTTTGTAGCTCAGTAAACCTTGTACCTTGATGGACTTTGGCACCTCAAATCGAAGCACACCTGTTGTTTTTACATACAGAGTTAATCTGTGTTATTACTGTGAAAGTGCACTAAAGGAAAACCACGCCCTCGCCTTGCCTTCTGGTCTTTGTAGTTGCCTACCATTCTCTCCCAAAACGTTCCTCCTTGGGTTTGAATTGAGATTGTCACACTTTATTACAGGTTTGAAAGATTGAAATAAAGATTGTCCTCTTTTTCTTGTTGACTGGTATCTTTCCTTCCATATCATATATATCATTTTATTTTAAATTACCTGCCTGTCTTCATTTAGACAGATCTCTCCAATTATCACACGTATTAATGTGATTATTATTTTATTTTTTTTCCACCAGTAAAGTTTTGAGGTGTCTACTCAATTATGGCAGATATAATCACATTTTTGAAGATCTGGCTTTAACCGCGGCTGATTGCATTACTTGATGTGAAACTCATTTATTTCTTCTCTTTAGGGAAACGACGGCGTTCGCAAGTCAAACTCACAGACGTGACTTTACATAATTAAAAAAGGCGCAGTATCGGGGCCTCATCACTTTCTGAAACCCGGCGTTGTGTTGCTTTTGATTTTCACATCTGATAAAAGAGGAAAAATGTTGTTTTTTTTTTTCTATTGGATGTCATTTTGGGGATAAATTACCACAAAGGGGGGGAGATCATATATTACTACATCAGAATCAGTGTCATTGAGTGGTGCTGAAGCAAAAAGTAATTCATCGCTCAATTACCTCGCTATATATTCTGAGAATGAGTTTTTATCGTGTGGCAAATGAAGGAGCCCTGCTGTCTGTTTCCTGTCAGAGGACCAACAATCTCGAGGCCCCAGACGAGGCCAATTACACATCCACTGCTCATTCTGACATCTGTCTTATGTTGAAATGGCAAATTAAAGGCGAGATGGTAATCATCTCATTTCTCACTGACATGGGTGTTTTTTTTTTAATGGCTCGGGGTCACATTCAGGGTCGAGGTAAAGAGATAGGTGGCTATTTTCCTTTTAACGCTTCGAGCCCCCGAGTTCAGTTTGTGTCTCTCGACAGGATGTGAAAAGGCTGATTAGCTTTGCTCACCATGGAAACATACCCACTCTTGTTCTCTGTGAGTCTTTGCCCGATCATGAATCCATTATTATTATTCGCATTTATGGCTGATGGATGGCTGCAGCTGTTTAAGTCCATTTATTTCCTGACACAAATTACACACACACAAAAAAAAAAAAAAGTTGGCAAATTTCGCCTCCTCTCAGCAGTTAGATCATTCCTCTTGGCCCTGTCTTGACTATATTTGGCGTTGTGACTTTACGTCAACGGTTCAACCGGGTTCAATAGCCACTTGTCAGCTTGTCAGTCGATGGATGTGGTGCTTGTTGCGCTTGTTTTCTTCTTAACAGCCTGACATTTGGAAAAAAAAAACGTTTCTTCAGGCCTGTGTGAAAATGATTGTGTGAAGATGTCTGCTGCCCGTCATAGCTGTTACAACTTCTGCATTAGAAATCATCAAACACACACACACACACACACATCCTAAGATAGTAGCTGCCAGTGGAAAAGAAGATTAGACCAACACATTAGAGTCAAATATGGCATGTGGCAAACGACTAAACTTACCTAAAGTAGAAAAAGAAAAAATATGATACTGCAACTTAAAATGATGATGATTGCTGCAGTGTTATATAAACATGAACTCTCCTTTTTGTCACAAATCTGCGTCTATGTCATATTAAACGTTCCTTAACTGTCAAGCTTTCGATTCGTTTTAATGGCACATCGTAATCTAATGACAACAGAGCAGATTTAACGCTCAATATCTTCAGTAATTATTGAAACAGTTGGCCAGGCAGGCTTTCCAGGATGAAATACTCACACTTCATGGCTTCACACATGATACTGAAAGATGGAGGCTAAAGCTGCATGTCTGTGTCTTATGTTCAACTTCATAATACTGACCAATTACTTCTTTACACGTTTACTTTTTATACATACTCCTAACTTTCTATATACCGAGTATCGCTGTTACTAGAGCCACAAGGATGCTGCTTCAAGTCCAAATCAAATCCTGTTACTTCTTCTGTGACTGGTTACAGTTGCTAAGCTATGATTGGACAGTCCCTGTCCAGGGGGAGGGGTTTAGTGAACAGTCAATTTCAAATTGCAGCTCAGTGCCTCATCCAGACTTCATATCTCGCTTTGTGACAAATCTTTATTTATAACTGAAGTCTACAAATGATGCTCAGCTAAGAATAACAAGTGCACGGCCCACATTATCCCCGTCACCTCTGAGTGCACTGTAAGCATTTCCCAGTGGAGTATTTCTGTTTATCACTGTGCCAAAGCGCTGCTGCTGCACAGCAGTTGCCTAATGATGTTGCCTGGGTCGTGATCATTTACTGAAGGGCCCCTGTCCCCTCAGGGTGGTCAGGGTGACTTACAGTACCTGAGATGTAACTGTTTCTGGAGGAGCTAACGAGTGCCCGATGCTGAGATGCTGACGCCGTCACTCCCACCGTTGCCACGGGCTATTTCCATCCTCAACCTGATTATCCAAAGAGCTTTAAAAAAAAAAATCAGCTTTCCCAGTCAAGGAAAGGAACGGGTTCATCATCACATATATGAGTGTTTGCAGTGTGTACGTGAACATGTGTCACAGCCTTCACAGCTCTGATCCTTTGTCCCTTCACACGGATGTTCAGGGACGTTACGTGACTGGCCTGCTGGGTCCAGAACATACTTCCATGTCTCCTTAGTAACCGTAGCCATCTGGGTTTTAATGATGTATAGTCACACAATATATATATACACACCCACAGTTGACGTGAGCACCTTTTGCTGCTCAGACAGCAAACTGTAGAAATAGCAGAGCTTGTGGGAGCATCTGTGAATCCTCTTAACCCTTTAAAACTGGATGTGTGAATACGACTGGGGGCTGGAGCTGAGTGCCATATTCTGGGAAGAAAGTGGGAATTTGTTTGAGTTGAGAACTTTTATACAATAATCCTTTCAGGGGTGTGTCGAGAACGTTTTAAATGAGGAGGAATGTGGGTGAGACGTCTCAAAGGACAGGTCTGTTCTCAAGTCTGTTTATATACATCATATAGTGAAACTCCCATAAAAAAAACTGTACTGGGTGCATTGTATGTCACTTCTACAATACAACATAAACCTTTCAATAACTCAGAATAAATAAATGATAGCATATATATGTATTTGGATCAATTTATTTCTCATGGTTAAAATATGAATAGAGTCCAATTAATGAACGTGTACCTGCAATGGTGTGTTTGAGATACGTTACATTATTTATTATTGGTTTGATGCTGCTTTTTTTTTTTTTTTTTTTTTACCTTTTTATCCTTTTTATCTTGTGAGTTAAATATAGATTGCGTATAAATTGCAGCTTTGTATGTTTCAGTGTTCAGATTTTCCATCTGATTCTGTCATTAACAGCATAAACATTCACATGAGAAGGTGAGAAGAATAACAAAAACAAAAAAAAACAGATTCAATCCACGTAGGACATAGAAACCAGAGAACAACATGCAAACACAACATGTTTACTGTTTACTGTTTCATCATCAGCTTGTCAATCATCTGTAAAGCTCTTTAAATTGCACTCATTTAAACTGAAGGCGTTATACAAACAATGTTTGATTTGTTTTTGATTGATTGATTGATTGATTCATGGCAGATCTCAAAAATGTGTGGCAATTGTGCAAAACGTGATAAACACAACGACATAACAACTGTGAATTAAGTCGATCAAAGCAGGACTGAAAGCTACAGAAACTGCATATTGTTTTGCATTGGACTTAATTGTGTTGACACTCCTCGGGGTCCCTGCATCCCTCACAACACTGGAGTGCATTTAAACTTCACCGGATGCCTTTGGGAACTTATGTGACAAGTTGAGCAGAGAACTGACCGCTCCTGATGTGCTATTCTTCAGAACAGCGGTGCAAAGTGCTGGTAGTGATCATTACTGAGCCCCTCTTTAGCATCTAACACCATGAGGAATAACAACACAGCGCCTGCAGAGGGTAATAACATCTTAGTGCTCCGGTGGCCACATTTGGCTCAGGCCAGTGGTTAACTTTGCAATCTAACGGGAAATGTTTTCTTTTCGCTTCCCTCTGATGGCTTTTTAATTGCTTTCAGCGACACTGTCACCTCTCTCTCCCTCAATAGCCTGGAGACCATGTTATGTTTGCTATGGCAAGGGAGCTCAGTAATGTAATCATGCAATAATCATAATTAGTAAAACATAATTGTGGGCAGTTATTTGGTTTAAGATGACCCAGAGGTACAAGCTAATCTCTTAAAAATACATTCTTGTTGATGGTAGATATCTTAGGGACACATTTAAAAACAACCAATAATGAGGCTGGAGGGTTATTACTGTTTGTAAGCTCCACGGCAACCAACAGACTCCTGTGGGCTTTCTGTTAATAGTTCTGATCTGGGTCGTCATAACACACAGGGTTATGCTGGTTGTTGCACTCAGTTATTGTTATTGCATATACTGAAAGGCGTCTTTAATACTCGTCCAATGTGGCCGAGTCGAACAATGCCCGAAAGCCCAAAATGATTGAGTGCAGGTGCACGAACAGAGTGGCTACAGGTTGATGATGTATCGTCTAAAAAATGCAGGCGGCCGTATGACTTGTAAACACACACCTGACACGAGAAATGAACTATTGATTATTATTTCCTTTTATCACATGACAAATTTGTTCACATCAAAAATGCAACTGAAAATCTCAAGACTCTAAGAAAAAAAATAAAAATAAAAAAAATGAATTTTTTATGAAAACAGACTTTTATAGAGGGAGCTAAATGTAATTTTCCTGTTTCCAGCATCTGCTACCGCTGCAGGAAGGTCATAAGTTTCAGGCTCCATCTCATCCATCCACTGTTCTCACCCCTTCACCCCTTCACCACCACCGGCGTCTAGACAACCGTGACGCTCAACCTTCAACCTTCACTATCGTGCAAACTACATCGAATAACTGAATTTATTTAACTGAGCCTTTTCCTCGTTTAAATGCAATTTGCTCCTCTTAAAGTGGCTGTCCTGTCGACTGTCACACCCGACACATTTCTGTTAGCATTGTGAATTAATTAGCACTGGTCAGCTCTAATTAGCCAGCTTATCATCCTTCTACACTACCTTTTTTTTTACCCATAGTGGCACCAGGGAGGGATTTCTATATTTCATAATACTATTGATCAATAAAGTAGTATTTGTTCGCCCTAAGCTTCTATCTATCTTAATCTATCTAATCAATGCTTACCGTATTCATATTGTATGGACATTATGTGGTTCTAATTTGTTACATCAATGTCAATATTAGTGTTGCATTTCCATCATTATGTATTTGTGAGTTGTCTTTATGTTTATAGGATCCAAACCAGCAAACAAATATAAAAACTCAAAACTCTTCTTCCTATAAAACTTCCTCAAACCAGCTTCAGTGACTCCACAAAATAAAGTAAATAACCAGATATATAAAAAAACAACAACAACAACTCAACAACCACAATGTCATTGTCAAGCAGCATTGCTTTCAAGGCGATGACACGCGCTCTCTATGGAGACAGGAGCAGCCTGGATGAATGGTGCAGAAGTTGTCAACCATCCAGATGAAGCTCCTCAGAGCTCTACGCTGCTTAGACCCCCCAGGAGGACGTAGCCTGGAGGTTCATCAAGGACAGCCAGAAGCAGATTCAGGACTGGCCCTGAACCCCCCAAAAGTGGCTTCAGTTCTACGTTCCTCTCTCTCTCTCTCTCTCTCTCTCTCTCTCTCTCTGTATGATGCTTGTGCCTGTGTGGTGTTGGCTGCATATGGGGCAGAGATTGTCTGTCATGCGTTTCCGCCTATCTGGACTTGTTTTAAACAGAGCGTAAAAGTGAAAGCGTTGTGCTCAGTGTGGGCTGTTCAGCTCTGGCCAACGATGACAGTCGAGGGTGGGGAGGAAAGATGGGATGGTGCACCTGGAGTTAATGAAAATAATTCAATGCTCATACACAACATGAAAGGTCCTGCAGGATCACAGCCTGCCACAGCCACTTAGAGGCTACATTTGTCACGAGGAAAGAACGGGGAGCGGCCGGGCAGCATCGGCTGTTGGAGACTCCTTTGCCGCACCAGTTTGTATCAATCAGCTTGTCCTGACAGCAACATGAAACAGAAAGAAAAGCAGATGCCAACTGTCCTAGATTTATTTATTTATTTATTTTTTGTCTTTTTAAAGTGCATGTCATATCAAGGACACGTTTGAAATACTTCCTTATCAACAGTTTAAACATTTTGATACCTAAAATCCATCTATTGCTATTTCATAACCAGATTTAAAGACATAACTGTTACTTTAAATCAATGTCTTACATTGATTTATAACTCAATACAGCATTTATTTTAATAGCAATTATCATTTTGCTAGATTAGGTAATTTTTTTTTCATTTTTTTTTCCAAATAGTAGCTATTGAACTCACTTTGAAATATAAAATGGTTGGTATTTTAGCAGAGCAATAAACCACCGCTTTTACATCTGTAACAATTCACGTGTTCCTGGAATCTGCACTTTATACTAATATTTTATTCATCTCACAGAGAAAGGCTTTGCCGAGCTGCATATCTCTGTGTTATATGTGAATAAAGCATAATACAATTAAGAGGACAATCTTCTAAAATGATGAATGCTGTTGCTGTTGCTCCATCGCTTCATCCATTCATCTTTCTTTGTAAATTACACATTTCGTGTTGTGATTTTCTCACCCCTCTCCATCAAATACAACACAGGGTCTATTTGTTCTCTTCTGTTTTGTTTCTGCATTTTGGTTGAGCTTTTAACCTCCCAGTTACTGTTGATGAAAATCAGCTTGCGGGATTCAGTGCAATACATCATATATATAAATATGACAATATGCTGATTAATGCCCTTTGGAGACACATTCAGAGTCAATAGAAACTAGCTGACCTGTAAGTAAAGATATTTTCCAAAGCACTATATATATTTTAGCAGGAAAATGATGTTTTATGGTGTGACAATGCTACGGTTAAGATCATGGTTTGGGTTAAAATGATCATTTCGTTAAGGTTAGTGGGTTGAAGTTACCTCTGTCACCATGGCTACAAAAATAACTGAGTAGTTAATGTTAATGTTAGTCGTATTATTTTTTAAACTCCTGACTCATTGTTGGAAATGCGACTCTTGTGGTTGAATGAAATCTGTATCATCTGAACTGTGCCACTGCTATGTGTCATATTCACTACGGCCACTAGGTGGCATCTGTAACTCAAACGTAACTAAAGGTCATTTTTGGGCAACTGGCATTATGACGTGTTCGTTTTTCTTGGGAAAACACTTGAGATTTTATTTTTTACAAAAGACAAGAATTTGAGAGGAATGAGTATCGTACAGATATAACACAACCTGTAACTCACTAAATATTAGTAGTAAGTAGGTTTAAAATTCAGAGTATCGCTTTCACTTTAATCCTATGCACACAGCTTCAATAGTAAAGACAGCGAAGTTGCTGCTGTGGATGGAAAACAGAAGGGAGCGGAGCAAATTTTCACGTCACATAGTGAACATATAACCAATAAATACGATTTATGACTTCCTAAAATAAATGTGGCACAAACAAAATAGTCAATTTTCATGGTCTGTGCAGGTATCAGAAAGCACTATAACTTCCTTATTCACACAGGGTGCAAGCAAGTCAAGCAACCAAGACTTCTCTCCGGTTTATGTTAGATGACACATTCACATGCCTTTGATTTGAGTTTTTAATGCATGATATTCTCCATGACTAACACACACCTTAAGCACGCTGAAACAACCTTGTCTTCTTTAACTTCAAAATATGCATCAAATCCATGTTTAAACTCACGACGCACTCATCTCTATAATTTATTCCCTCCATCTATCTCTCTGTTGCTTCTGCCTCTTCTCTGTCAACGCCGTCTGATATCAGAATGAATCTGAAAAAGTTGTTATTCTTCACCTATTAGCATGCGGGAGAGACACCATCTTTATGCGTGTGAATAAACAGTTATTAAAATTACAATCTGGATCTCAAGAGGATCAAAGAATAAACGGTTTCACTGAGTGACACTTCCTGATCCGCTCGTAAAGAGGAGGGAACACACATTTGAATAACCTAGTGTTTACTTTCACCTCATTCATGAAAGCAGATTGTCGTACTTTATAGTGATAACCTTCAACTGTGGTAGCAGTGTGGCTACTCATGTTGGCAAACCCTGTCCCTGCTGCAGAAGCACCGTATGTTTAAGCCAAACACGAGCTTCATTATTGCACTTTTTATTTATTGTCTACACTGGAATTTATTGTATATACTGTAGGTGTATGCAAATAATAATTATCCTCATTACCATTAATCTCTCAATAATTCAATAATCAATGTATCGTTTCATCTATAAACTGTCAGAAAATGTCAATTACTGTTTCCCAAAAGCCAAGATGCAACTTTAAAAACTCAAAAATGTTTTTTCTTCTTTTTTTTTTCCTTGTTCCTACAGTTGGATGTTTCGGCTTCACTAAGCAGAATGATTTATGTGCAGAGTTTGTCACTGGAAGACTTCACATTCAGCTACTGAAAGTGGAAAAGTTTCTTTGTGCACATTGAAAATCAGATTTTAAAGGGGGGCATATGAGCAGGATTTGTGACTTCACATCTAATTAGCAGCCAGCCCTTGTCCAATATTCAACTTACATAAGTGGGATGTGGAAACTTTACAGTTACAGCGAAGTAGGAGATACTTTGTGTCCAGCTTCTATAATGAAATATATATTTGCATATTCTTACAGGCTGAAATTTTAATGAGGGAGAAAGAGCAGATACCATTTTAAAGATTTTAAAGTTGCAATTATACTTTTTTTTGTGCAAAAAACAAACAAACAATAAACCTTCATACAGCATGTCTTAATACATGTCTAGAGGGGATCTTTAAATGTTTTGTTTTGTCCTGAGATATTCAGTTTACTAATCACAGGAGACCAAAGAAAATAAGAAAATATTATTAAAACACTGTTTTATTTGAAACTGTAGGTAGGATGTAACAATGGATTATTAATTCATTCATTCAATTGTGAATACACAAAGAATAAGTTGATGTGTAAACACTGAAAGGAGTTGAGGAGTAAAGACTGTTCTCACAAGAAAAAAAAATGAAATGAATTAGTAATTTTAATAAATGTCCAAAAGTAAACATATATTTATCATGTTCAATGTGTCAAAAACTCAATTTATCATTTGAAAAATGAACAAATACATTAATAAAACCAACCGAGACAAAAAAAAAACAAAATCAACACAGGTGATCTGATTCGACCAATGAGCGCAGCACGCAGTGAACTTTTGACCTTACTTCTACTTCCTGTCAGCTCGAGCGCAATTATTTGGTAACTTAGCAAAGTATCATAATATATATATTTACTTTATTAACGTCAACGTGTGGAGACGCCATTAAACCTGTAAACGGATTAAACAGACTACTTCATTATCAGCTTGATGGATAAAATCTCCTGAGAAGCAGGAAGATAAAAAAGAGCAGCGACGATGTGTTAGCATTAGCCTGCTGAGCTAACGGACAAAAGTCAACAACAACTTCTGGATTATTACCGTTTGTAGCTTCGACAAGTTGACCTGGAAAAGACGTTCGGACTCCAACAGCCACATTCATCTCGTTGTTGATCTACAAACTGGTAAAGGCAAATTATTTTTATTATTTTAAGATGCTGTAGTGTGTCTGTGTAGAAACCCATCATAGCTAATTAGCTGGTAGAAGTTGAAGCTGTTTATTTTGTGTTGGGCCGCCGAGCCTTATTCTGTCTTTGCTGCTATATTGTTTTGTTTTCTAATGTTGATTTCTAATGTAAATCAATGCGATTGATAATCAATTTGATATCATATGCATCAGTTTATTTGTATGTGGCATCCAGCACAATTTATTATATATAACATGTATTATTTATGTACAGCATAAACAATAGTGGGCCTTACACTGAGACTTGAGGAACCCTACAAGTAACCTTTTAACAGTTGTGAATTAAAATGATAAATTTGGACATATTGATACCTATTCTCCTATACTTAATCAAGAGTGTGCTACCCCTCTAATTCAATATCTTTGTTGTAATTTCTTTAATAACAAGTCATGGTATCAGATGCTATTTTAAAATAGCAGGAATACACCCGCTGTATTTTCTATTTTTTTCTAGTTGTTGGCAGTTTTAAATCCATATTTCAGTTCACACAGTACATTATGTTTTGTGATCAAAATCATCTATTATATATTTTCGAGTAAGGCTGCTCTGATCCTGGTTTTTGGGGCCGATCACTGGTTCCTGGAAGCAGTCTCGGCCGATCACAGGCTCTATTTGAAACATTATTTAATTATTTAACTACGTTAGCAAAATTGAGAAGAGAAAAGATCTTTGAAAAGTTTGCATTAAGACTCTTAGTATTGAACTATATTATTGATATTTCTCCATCCATTTTCACATTCCTATTAAACTTCTCTTCAGCGTAGTATTCGCAATGATTATGCATGTTGTGTGTTAAAAAAATATTCTCAGGATCAATATCTTTCTCCATATCTTGTAATTTATGCTCTGTGTAGTGTGTTTTCAGTCCCAGTCTTTCAAGATTGGGATAAATGATATATGCCAAAACTTATGTTGGTTTTTAATGTCCACTTTTTCTAACGTCAAGAAAGAAAAAAGAAAAACAAACATACAAGCAAAAGAAAACAATATTGCAAGACAATAAACAACCCAGGCCATTAAAACCCTGATTCCTTCCTTTCTAATCCTCAAACTCCCCTCCCGGTGCTCCCCTACCCACCAGATCTCAAATAGGACAATCATCAAAGCCAAAAATGTGGAATAAAAAGAAATTGTTGTCCTACTATGTTGACTCCTCTTCCTCCACTCCATCTCTACGGAGCTGTGACACACTTAAACAAGGAGAAAGGAAAATGCTTTCATGCCACTTCTTTAAATAACTCCCTGTATTTACCACCCTATGCCTCGGCCTGAATAATCATATAGTTGTGGAGTATTGTTTTCAATCTGTAGTCGAATTCGCCGTATTAAGAAAAGGTTTCACCCTGTTGTTTGTAGAATTGCAAATAACACCAAAAGAAGAAGAATTTGCCTCTGTTGCTAAAGGAGGAAGCTATATTTTGTCCTTGTAAACTACCAGCAGTTTGGCAGGATGAATAATGTCGTGTCTCAGGTGGGCTGAGTGTAGAAGCACCCTGATGTCGTTTTTAATAAAGTATTGTTTGCTTGTAGCCTTCACATTTTGAACAGAACCTTTGCAAGTGTTTTGTCGCATTTGTACCACAGTAAGTATAACTGTGAGGCTGAGTTGTAGACTAACAGTTATGTGTAAATCTTTTTGTCTTTACACATCTCCACTAGCTGAGAAACCGCTGCTTATAACTGAGCTGTCAGAGAGGTAAAGCTAGTGAAGCTTTTGTCTGACTTTAGACAACGACTTGTCAAAAACGCAGGAAATAATGATGATGGAACGACTTGAGGCAGTGGCCCTGATAAACTGCCCAGCTTTTAGCCAGACATAAATTTGAGAGATCTCCCCTCTAATATGTCTGCTGCTCTGAATTCAAAAATCCAGACATTAGTATGGCTGTGAGCGATAAACATGATGGTGATGATGATGATCACTGCGTCCCCAGTGTCAAACACTGAGGCGTCTGGGTTGTGGTTGTGTTATGGTCTCAGCTAACGAGTGTCCTCTAACCGTACGCCTTCGCTCTCTCGCCGAAACCCTTAACAGCACTCGATCAGAAGGCGTCCATGTTTGCTTGTTATGTGAATAATGACTCATTGTCAACACTCATGCCATGACACTTCTGTGATCATAGCAGGCGACTACACACTCTCACCCTCCCCCCTCTGTCGTTCTTTCACACACTCACGCGGATATTGTTACGGCGTGACTTCTGTGTCTACTTTGTCTGCTTCACTAATGTCAGATTGTGTGCCTCAGCAGGAATTTTATTGGCACTACTGCAATACCGTAGCATTATTCACTGGACCAAAATGAATCTATGAGCTGTGAAATCATTCAAGGCGTGTAATGATGAGCTATCGCAGATCTTTTCTAGCTTTTGTAGCAATAAAACACGCTGATAGAGTTAAGACTGTGAATATGCTGACACGTTGGAATGTGAAATGCTGCAATAGCAGAGTTAGGATGCATTGCACTTCCTCTTTATTTCCTCGTTCATCTTAAAGCATATTTCTTCAGAGCCAGTGGACACTTTTATTAAACCCCAAAACACACAAAGGATGAAACAAATAACATGTATGTAATATAATTTTACATTTTACATGACCTGGTGACTTTTTCTGTATTTATTTTTGCACTGCAGTGTCACACAGAGGCAGCTCCGGAGAAAAGTAGAGTTCACAATGCAATCATGTCTTTTGATCATTTTCCTTTCACTGGTTTTTATCAGTAACTCAGTACCCTGAGTATCACGGCTTTGGGAGCTCTTGAAATGATATTGCTGATTAGTCCATGATTGCAAAGGTGGCTAAGATGTAATAAAATGTATTCAACCCCATGAGGAGCTGGGCCTTTACTTATTATATAGTTTTTAACCAACCTAGTATTGGTATTTATACATGAATATGAATAGTTAATTTAGAAAATGTTGGCTTTCTTTGTTCACGGTTTTGCAGAATTGTTCATTATCAACGTTTTTCATACCCCTAAAACGACTGCTTTATTTATTTATTTATTGTTCTTTTTACATGGCACCAGTTTGGAGTTCTCATGTCATGATACGCCGGTACATTGGCAGGGTTTCTCATCCACAGCTTCTGTCTGTGTGACTTATGGGACTGATACCCCTGAGTGAATCGTAAGCCTGTTGCGTAGCACTGTGTCTCCTAACCCATCATTCTTTCACATGTCCCTTCCCTCGTCTCCTTCCCCTTGCTTTATAGGTGACTCATTGCTGTCACTGCACACTGTCTGTGGGGGAAAGTGACTGCCACACAGGTGTCTGGTATCTCAGCACCCATCTGTCATCATTGGTCAGCTCGGTTCCACACTGTGTTCAGGGAACATCAGGTGTGGGCTGGCCGCCCCGCCGGGTGGTTTTGATGACTTCAGTGTACGCTCACAGTTACACAACTGCCCAGAAATTGGATTTGAGTCAAGTGAAGCATCAGGTTTTAACAGATATCAGCTGTAATCTTTGTGTGTCCGTGTGGAGCCGCTGTTGATGATTTTCACAGTTGAGCGGTTAACGCACGTCCTGCATGATACGATGGGACGGAGGACTTCCATTCACATGACATAACACAATGTGATGTCTCATCATAGAATGACTACTATATTATATATGGACAGTATATATTATATATGGACAGTACATTTAGAAATTATTTTTGGATGCTAACTAATTTCATGAAGTACATTAAATCCTGGCAACATGATCCCTCACTGGCGCTCTTTTTTACATTTAAGTACTTTACTTATACTGATCTGTTATATAAGTTATGTTATATAATATAAGATGCATTACTCTACAGCATTCATAATATATCTTATACTATATTTTATATAATATAAGATATATTACTCTACAGCATTCATTTGATAGTGATAGTTACTACGTCCCTCCATCAACCTCATCCTAATGTTGTATTTTCAGTATTGTTGTTTTATCTTCATGCCCTCCAGCAAAATCTTTTCTTCAGATCTATTTATCTATTTGAGAGCTTCTTCAAAGAGCAGAGCCTTTTCCGACAAACCTAACTGTATAACCATTCGCTATAAATGGTAAATTCATACTGAAGCATGAGTTACTTATGACCATATATAATATACAGACGGTATTTTAAAGACTCACCTGAGTGTCGTCATGGAAGTCTTCAGCCAAACGTTTCAGGCTGCTAAATATTTCAAGGATCAATTTCAGTAAACCTCTTGTGTTTGCATCCCAGTTTCCAACAGTAAGCGCTGAACACGTGATTCGTCAGTCATCCAGTCATTTCAGCATTTTTTCAAATCACTTGCTCACCCAGATTGTGTCTCTGCTGAATCCCAACCCAGATCCGGTGTCTTGGCTAGTCACCCAGCAGAACGCTGAACGGGAGGTTTATCAGTTCTCGAAGTAGTGGGAAGCTAAATGATTTATGGCACGGCTCCTTTTATTTTATTTTTTTATCCAAATCTTATTTATTTCACTGCTTCTGTTACCGTCACCGCTGCTGTCTCTCCCTCCTCTTGTCCCTTTTCCCTTCTGTCTCTCTCCCTTTTAGAGGTCATGCCAGTGAGGTGGAATTTCAAGATTGATGGGAAATCCTAATATATGATGAAGTTCTGGGAATCCCTGTGTGATCCCAACCAGCATTTATGATTGATAACAAGCTGGAAATATGTTACTCTCTCACAATACTGACACACGTCAAATCCCAGAATGTATTCTGGCGTGATGAACGTGAACATGAAGTACACACGTCCACAGGATAGTGTCAAACTGGATGAATGCATGGGCCGAAGCATTGCTAATGCAAGTTATTGCTTATTCTTTCTTCATAGATAATGTGCTCAATGAATAAAACATTTGTGAATAAACACATATATTGATTTAAATATTACTCTATGAATACACTATAGATTGCTCTTGAGATTTTGTCGCCTTCCTTTTTACCTATTATTCCCTAATCGCTGACGTTAGCATATTCCTCTATGCATTTTTCCATTTCACCTCTTTATTATCTGCAAAAAATGAATTGGGCTTTCACCATCCTGCATTCAGGAAACGCAGCCCGAGGATATAAATTGGTCCAAATGCAAACAAGTGGGATCCGCAGATCTTAAATGTGAGTCACTAAGTCGAGAATTTTGGGCCTTGAAATGTCTGACAGCTTAAATCACTGTCACTCTGGGCAATGAAGCAGAGCGAAATAGGAAGGGAGATGGAAAAAGAGAGACAGAAACAGAGGAAGAAATAATGAGGTTTTTTTTTTTCTCTAGTAGTCTATCTGTAGGGCCACAAAGACCACAGTAAATATGAACAGCATTTAAATTGAAGCTTGTCATCTGTGGCTCTATGCCAGCTGACCACAGTTTGGCTTCATGCCTTTTTCATGAACCTCTGTTGATAAAAATTCATAATCCTGATCTGCATTCTCTGATCAAAAGCCCCTCCTGGAATGTGCAAACAGATTGTCACCTCATTTAAAACAAAGATGTTTCACAGTGACGAGTGCGGCTAGAACCGCTGCGGGATACGGGCACTCTTTCGGTATGAAAATGATACTTGAAAGGTTAGATAAAATATTCACCAGAGAGAAATATGGGGAGATAGCACATAGCCTTGAGCAAGCATGGCGCCTGCTGTGAGATGGAGGGAGGGAGAAGGAGATGGAGAGGAGGAGAATGATAGAGAGGAAGCAGGGGAAAATGGAAAGTGAGAGGGAATTTACTCAAGACCAGATAAAGAAAACAGGTGTCAGAATGACCCAATAGTAATTACCATGTGAAAACTGTACATCTGACTCAATGCCTTTTACATCAGAAAGGTCACATCTGTTTACAATTTGTTTTAATGCTCATAAAGGCATCCAATGTCCAATGACAACATTTCTTACACATTCATATTTGGGTCCAACTGTAATAATACACCCCAATTTCCCAGTTTTTGGGATTAATAAAGTATCTATCTATCTATCTATCTATCTATCTATCTATCTATCTATCTATCTATCTATCTATCTATCTATCTATCTATCTATCTATCTATCTATCTATCTATCTATCTATCTATCTATCTATCTATCTATCTATCTATCTCAACGATCAGTCATCTTTGTAGCAAAACTACAAGAAGAAATAAATTGTTTTCCATGTGGCATTTTGCTCAGGAGTGTCAGAGACAGACACATCCTTCAGATCATTAGATCATGGGAGAAAAGCATGATGTATCGATTCAGGACATAAAATTCTAGGTCAGCATTGATTAGCAGACACAGGCTTTTTGCCTCCCTCTCCGTCATTGCCGGGGCCTGACTTTATTTTTAGGCGTTGGCTGATCGATAGGAGGCCGCTTTGTGCGAGTCTCAGTGGCACTGTGCCTCCCCGCGGAGCCCGTGTAGGTCAGACCAAAGCTCTCCGAAAGGTTGAACCAATGATGGGAATCAGTGGATGGAAAATGTCAACTAACATGACTGTTTACCACACTAGAGGACGCCTTCTAGATGCACAGAATACAGCGCACATACGATTTTCAAGATACCACAAAACATCGACACAGAATGAACATCACGTCATATACAGTAACTTACATAATCACATTTTACATCTTAATGGTAATTTACAAATTACCAGTAAAAAGCATATTTAAGAAGTCATTTGAAGTCAGTATCTGGCCACCTGATGAATTAGCTCTGTTTTGGTCTCCACCTACTCCTGTGGAGAATTTCTGTCCCCTGAGTTGCTAATTCCTCCACTATGTTCCCCGGCTAGTTGCTAACTTTGTTCATTTGATGGCAGGTAGGGTACAGTCGGTTAATCTGAGCTTTTTATTGCTAAAATCAGCGGCCTGCTGCACTTGAAAAAGACGCTGAAAGACACTAAATGCTCCATAGAGGGAGGTACATCACTTTAATTGAATATTATATGCATATAAACCCATAGTATTGTGTAAAGTCAAGCAGTCAAACCCCTGCAGAGTTACACATGAGTAAACTACTTTATTTTTTAATAATATATATACAGTACCTTGCCTGAAAACAATTTTTTTTTGTCATTTTCAAGTTCAACAGAATTAACTTTTGTAATTTTCATAATGATCTATGTTCTGCATTCATAAAGCACAACATATCACACAAATTAAACAAATGTTTTGAACAAAGGTGACCTGAAAGCCCAATTATCACTCCACACCGTTTCAAGCGTTGCTCTCCTTTGCTCTCTCATTTCCATGTGAGAGTCCACTCATGGAGCGCACATCCGCCCACTTATGTGAGTGGCTTGAACTGCTCGATGACTCAGCAGCCGTTACACAGTGAAATCATAATCTGTTTTTGAGACGTGCTTAAAGAGCCTTAATCCATTCTGAAATTGTCCCTGATGCAAGTAGCTGTTTTTTTTTATTATACTGTGGTGTAATAAATTGTCATTTTATTTGTTTTGGCACAAAAATACTCCTGGGCACCAGAATGATGCAACTATGAGGAAAAATCTATCACCTGTGTGTATTCTGAAGGTTATTGATCTTCTTCATGTTTTCCTTTTTAATGTCAAAGCTTTTTTGGATTTTGTGTCAGTAAAAATGAACTGAGCTATTTTCATATTTAATACATAATGAACATTTAGAGGAATAATCATAAGGGCAAACCAAGAAATAGCCTGAAATGTAACTTTTTGTAAAATGGCAAATAGTTGTGTTATTGAGATTTAGCGGTGCTGGTAGGCATTAAGCTAACCATCTTATATTTAAACAGACAGATATGACGGTTATATCCAACTCTTCACCAGAAAGTGAAGAAGCGTACTTGTCAAAATGTTGTGTACTGCCAAAATATATGTTGTAGTGAAAGAAATATCCCATATGAATGTTGCAGCAGATTTTGAGTTAGCTGCCTGAACTAGCTCGCAGGCATTGCCTCATTTAAAATCATCAATCAAGTCAGACAAATCATCATCAATAAAACCCAAGGCACTCTATAGGTTTCGGTAGCTCTCTATAGTAAATTGATCTGTAGCAATCCTGTGCCTGAATATAATTGTATATAATGACAGGACTATGTTGTACAAACGGAGGTATAGTCTATGAAATCCACTGCACTACCTGTGTGAACAGTATCAGTGGCTCAGGTGCTGGTGTGAGAGAGATAACAGGTGATTATAGAAACATCCACACTAGTAGGCCCGGTGTCACCCTGAACGTCTCAGCAGTGCTGGTGTCAGCAGGGCAGTAGCTGGTCAGGAAAGGGCAGCTGGTTCTCCGACACACAGCTCACACATTGATCCTTTCAACCAAGTCTCCTCAAACTCATTAGTAGCATTACATGGAGCACCGTAGGGCCCAGGGATCCTCCTCCAATTGGACGGCAGACCTTGTCAGCGGTCTGAGGAGAAATGATAACATACCCAGTTTTCAGGCCAAGGAGCAACACACACAAGGGCCAGGCGGATTAGAGTCTTGTTTGGCTAAAAAAAAAAAAAAAAAAAAAAGTTTAACAATCTGGCGGCCAGCTGGTCAACTGCAGCGTATATTAGAGGGTGAACTGTGGATTCATGCCCGAGGACACGATGGCAACAGTATCTGTGGCAGCAATAAAAATAATAACCAAGCACATTTAGAATGCTGGAAAATAAAAACAATCATTTCTACACATATTTCTTTCTGCGTCTGGAGATTATTTACCTTTCCATGTTTATTGCAGTCACATTCACACTGAACACAGCGCAGGAAATGTCAGCTATTTCCAGTCTTGCATACTGCGAGAGGCAGATTCAACGTCTTCTTCTTTTTCCCCCCATGTGTTCGTCTGCTGATAGAACTATAGCACGGAGGCAGAATTTGATGCACATACCTTAGGCAGATGAAATGTAAGATCTCTGGTTGTGGTTTTTGTGTAAATGAACACATTTACATATTTTCCAGAAGGAAAATGTTATCTGTAGAAGTGCATTTGACAGTGTGCAGGTGTGCATATGGAAATGTATGAGAGAGAGGTTTTTCTTGTTTCTGAACACGCCAACTTGACTCTCGCCGTCCCTGTACTGGAGATTCACTGGTAATTTGAACAAATGTCTGTCTCATCCTTTGATCTGGAATGATTAGTGATTAGTAGGAATACGAGAGCGCTATGCGTGCCTCTAATTCATAGCATATAAACAAGCTTGTCAGTATTACACTTTACATCATGTGACAATGTGCATGCATGTTTATTGTCAGAGTTCACAGTTGACACAACCACTTATTACAGTTTAGACCAATTAAATACACCTAAACCTACTATAGCTGACAATTTGAAATGTTAACTGACCAAACAGGATGTGCCGCAGCTGAAAATGTCATTTCTAAAGACAAATGGCGACACTATTGTGATAGACTTTTAAAATTATGCGTTTATTCTAAACAACACAGACAACAAACACAATTCAAACTTTGTTTTTATGGGGGATAAATATTTGAAATGACTCCTCATGTAGAAAACACACTTGAGGAAAAAAAGTTGGCAAGAACGTCAAGGACTCTTGTTTTTTGCATCTCAGGTGTGAGTGATCACAAAGTGTCACTAATACGCCGTTCACAATGCATGTTAAAGAGGGCTTCATTTGATCCCAACAGCACCGTGGTGCTCTCTCGGTACCAACACAAAAATAGTGCCGTGGAAATCAGCAAAGGAGCACTGATGTTCCTCTACTGTTCTCATGAACAAACGTCTGACATTTGCCGTCTTGCACATTGAACATCGCACCTTGTAGATCTGTCAAAGAGTACCTTTGACTTTTGACGAATAATTCTTGTTTGAGGGCATCTGAAAAGATGATGTGAGGATGGAGGCCTCCAAAAATAGTCTGCTTATTTATATCGTATGTTCAAAGCTTCAGATATCACTGGCTTTATCTAAATATATTTATATATATATATATATATTCTGAGCTGTTTGCTTGAGACGAGACGTGACGTTTCCTCGGATAATAACAGGGAACTGCATAAATATCTGAATGTAAATCTGAGACACATAGCATCATAACGTCAGTAAGGATAAACGCTCTGGTAGGTATTATGGTATTATACTTAAAACACAGCTGAGTCAGTTGAACTATATTCACCTTGTCAGATCAATTATTTGTTGCAGGAAAGTCAAGCATTTCCATCCTCAGAGAGGGCAGCAGTAAGCCAGCTGCACAACAGTAACCTTGAATCCAGTCAGGGAACGTCTTGCTTAGGAGCACGTCGGTGGGTAAAACAGTAATCTGTTTCTCACAAGTCCCCAACTTTATGGAAGTGCCTTAATAAATTGTTAAGACTAGCACTTTAATAAAATTAAAAGTGTTCTTGTTTTAAAAGGCTTTTCAGTCATTTTTGGAGTCCAATATCCTACCAGTTTAATTTTGTTGTTAAAGCAACCTTTTTTATTTGTTTTTTTGTATTATGGATCGTACATTTTTATCACTTGGTCACTCTTCCACCGTGTTTTGACACTGCTGTCCAATTACATTTTCAAGCCTTTCACCACGCTTCACATCCTCTGGGAGCATACATTATCATGCGGGTGTGAGTGAAGAACATGTCATAAGAGCGCTTTAAGACATAAGGCTCCAGTTTAGTCCTTTCCGCTCTTTGACGACATAATTTCAACCAGCTGTTTTACAACCAGAGAGGCTTACCGGGGTCTCTCTCATTTGTGTGCCGGAAATAGCAACCAATAGCACTTCCTTCATTAGTCCCCCGAATTACAGACAAGACATGAAGCCAGCAGGGAAAGGGAGGCAGGATGCGCCTCATTCGTGACAAAATGAAATGATTAAAGCACTCAGAAACCAACGTTTCATCCCTTAGCTTCAGTCAGTTCATGACAGCTCTCATTACCATCCCTGCGATGACGCGTTGTCCCAGACGTGCCACACACTGCCCAAATTAGCAGTCCTACATCACGCTGCCTGTTTATACATTCAAATCACACAGGCTGGACTGTAAAAGTATATCATGTCACAAAGAAGGCAGACTTTCACCATAAACATGTGACAGCATGGTACCAATTTCCTAGATATTTCATATCATCTCTGAACCTTGCACTGCCTCTCCTTTTATCCTCCACTCGCAGCAGTCCGTTCTCTACCCATTGTGTGTTTTTCAGAGGAAGAATATAAAGTTGTCAGGTACCGAGCGAACCTGATTGGTGTCTCGAATCATTAAGAATGGACCGCGGCACTGGTTCCTGCATGTCTGACATTTCAGAGCGACATGAAGCAAGGCCTGTCACACTGATAACGTCCCCTGGGTGATGTTACGAGCGAAACATCCACTTTATTTATTTATTTCTCATTAATCCTACGCAGTCAAGGTGGCAGCTGTGTATGGAGATTGTCATGTTTGCGGTATCTTTGTTGGCTTCTCTTTGCTATCACAATGTTACACCTTGTAATGAAAAGTGCAGCAGTTTTCTGAGGGGGCATTTGTATTCCAGTGCTAGAAGGCCAACTTCTGAAGTAAGAATGCTGCAGTAATTTATGCAAGTGGAGTATTGTACAGCGCAGCCTCATGGAGTGAAATCCTTTGCGCTATTTCCCAGTTGGTAGTGTGGGGTGCAGGGTTGAACATAATTGAGGAGAAACAGAACTGCTGGCCAGTTAGTGGTGGACCCCAGAGTAATAGCTCATGCTCATGTCTTCACTGCCACCTCTAAAAGTAGCATACTCCTTGTTTATGGTTGTGCAGCTTGCGGGTTTTAAAATTCCAATGAGGCTCCATCCAGCTCTGTCTTTATCAGGCTGGATGATTTAAGTGCACCCAGGGAGCAGGAGACTCCTTCATAGGGCTGGTACTGTATGCAGGGTGGGGGGGGCAGCATCAAGTGTGCTTCATCTTCAAGCATCCTCACTGGCCTTTGTGAACATGCAGTCTCCAAAGACTGAGGTCATGACGCAATCATGCATTCTTAACTTTTGATCCATAATTTCAGCCTCCTCGGAGTACCATCATGACAGTCTTTTTCAAGGACTCCCACACTTTACCAGAATTACTTCTCATAATTTGTTGTCGCTTTTCCTGACTAAAGACATTTAAGTCAAATTTTTTTTTTTTGTCATTATTTAATTTATTATATTTATATTTAAGGCTGTGAAATGCCCATCTGGCCACTGGCCATAATACTGCATACACAGCAAAACTCAGATTTAACTGCATTTAAGTGTCTGAATACTAATTTTGACTGTAATATTTGCACTCAGTATATATTTAAATCATCCAGACAGTTTTGGAAAGGAGAAGTGAAATTAATGGACTTTGTCATTGGAAAAAGCTGCTCAGAAATGGTTGTTGGCTTTAGAGAGGGTGATTTTATTAATTAATGGAGGATATTAAATATGAAGAGCTTTATCAGTGGGACATTTATTCTCATTATTTTGACTTTATTATTTGGATTGGTTACTGTATTTCCTTTTGCGTACAAGTTGTGAAACATACAGTGTAATGAAAGATTAAAGCTAAAGTCACTTAAGGCCATCATGTCCCCTGATGAAGCCCCAGTATTAGTAGAGCATTATTATTATTATGGTATTAGTTGTATTTTAACCTTTCTCAACAACGTTCAGACCAACCATACAATGGTCATATGGCTACTGTATGTATGTTGCACACTCGGTTGCACAATAAGACAGATAGCTGTGGACTTCCACTTCTGGACATATTCTAAATTGAACTTTTGCGTTCACAGATTCAATATTTATGAGCATTGCATGTTTTCCGAGCATATGGTGCTCCACTGGGGCTCTTCATCCCATATGCCACGGCGCCCAAGAGAACATGCAGTTGAACAGTTAACATCGTCGGGCTCGTGTAGGTGAAGGAATATCACTTTGTCACCTACAGACTAAGCATGAATGGGCATACACTGCCAGATTAGTTCATTACTTCATAAAGTATTGACTCGGCTACAACTATACATTGAAAGACTTTCACTATTAGTGCGTAGTACTGAGTAAATATGTTTATGACAATACGATTATTGATCATCTGTTAGTATATACATTATTTACGTAGAAATATAATACATTATATATTAACTCCATATACAGCAAATTAGCTATGCAGGCTATAGGAAGTGATGTTAGAGCCAGCGTTTGTTCCCTTTTGAAACATTAATATTGCATTCCTTCAGTCTTTTTCTGCATAATTGCAAAATAATTCATGATCTTTAAGGTGCATTGTTATTTTAACTATTTAAAGTAGTTTTAAAATTAAACCTAATAATGCAATAATGAAATCACTTGAACTATGCATGTCATGACCTCTACAGTATGTGCAGATCAAAGAAAGCCTCGGAAGTTGAGTGTATTTCACGTAGGTGTTTATCAGGTGGTGTTGGTCATGGCTTTACTCATAAAGGAGCTGTAATCAGGTACAGGTAGAGTTGTCACGATACCAAAATGAGTAACCACGATACTATACCAGACAAAGTATCACGGTTCCGGGTAATATCGCGATACTGCTGCCTTTTTATTATTATTTTTATGAAATGTATTTGTACAAGTTATAAGTACTTATTAATTATAATTACTTATAATGTTGTTTGATTCATCATAAACATAATACTGGTGAAGTAAGAATTAGACTGAAAGAAGTATTTTTATGAATAACATTTATTAAAAAGTTAAAATTTAAAAACAACAACAAACAGATCCACTGGCCTTTTCTCTGCGTGTTTGTGTGTCTAGTCAAACTTTGAGGTATTTAACTTAAAGGACAGAACTTATGCAAATACATATCAAAGGCTACTTCATTGAACTGTAGCTCAATTCTATAAATAATAACTTAACAAAATACTGAACAATATGTAGAATACAATATAGACAGAGTCTACATTACTGCTGTGATCTTCTCTTAATTTCCCTCCTTTGGCTCCTATAGCTTGGTGGCAGCGCCTGCGCAGTGGACGGCCATTGTCTGTTGCTTTCCCGTCTGTGCCTTGCTTAAGACCAAAATAGTTCCAAATGTGACTTTTGGAGTTTGGTTTCTTGAGAAAAATGTGTTGTGCTTCGGCAGACTCGCCGCTCGGGCCCGGTGCTTTTCGCGTTTCGTGTTTGTGACCGTGAGCGCGTCTGGGCGAGACAGCCAATCAGCTAACAGACGGGCGGACCCAGCGTGCGGAAACAGCCTATCATATCCCTGGACGTCACCAGTAACAGGCAAACAGCCAATCATTCAGCAGCTGTGTAGTTCGGTTGCAGTTCCATGTTGGTTTGTTTACAAATGAGTAGCATGCAGTGAGAAGCCGGGAGGAGAGCAGAGGCGGCCGCTATGTAGCGGAGACTGGCACCGGTAGTATCGTAATCCACGGTAATACCGTTGTGTAAAATTTCTAGTATAGTAGCGACGGTTATGATTTGGCACCGCGGGGTACCGGGTATACCGTGGGTATCGTGCAACTCTAGGTACAGGGAGCTTATTTGGTGTAATTGGGGTAAAAATTTGGGTGCATATGAGTGCTTAGTCACAATATGAAAAACATATGGTAGATTCAGTCTTTTTCTGTGATTTTTATTCTCATGGCATGTGGATAAGTAGTATGTTTATAATAAAACACAAGCGAGGGGAATGATTTTGCTGACATTATCGAAGGTCATTTCTGCAGTGAAATTTTGTCAAAGGCAACGGCTTCTGTAAATGTTTGAAGTAAAGAACGTGTGAGGTTTGTAATGAATGAGGGCTCAGCGTAGATAATGAGAAGATCTAAAAAATGATTCATGCAGTTTTAAATGTTATTGCTAAGCCCGTCCTCACACTCTCTGTATCTTTCAATCATGTTGAATGCAGCGAGTGAACACATTTGTCATTAGAATTTAATTCACCGTTTCATTGTGGTCTCTGCAGCTGCGGCTGTATCACTGACGAGGTCTATCTCTCAACGCTAAAATAACCGAATTACTGCCATGGCAAAGGAAAGGAGACTATGGATTCTACCATTATCGCCATGGCAACATGAGCTGGAAGCCAGTTTGATATTGCACTCCGAGCTCTTCAGCTCACTCTTGTTAAGAGGATGGGGAGTTCAGACCATTGTGTTCTCTAGAAGATAGGAAGGGCGGTAAAAGCATAGCCCTTTTCCGTGTGTAAGCCTGCAGGAGATATGATCTAAACTATGAGAGGTGGTAAGGTTTTCCAAATAAGCTGAATCCAACAATGAAAGAAGGGTTTTAGAGGGGGTTTTAAAGGGGTATACCGTTAGATTTCAGCAATGACACATTATGTCATCTGTGCTTTGAGAAAATTGACCTTGCATTGGTATATACATTACTGTCTTTTCAAAAGATTTGTGTCTGATGCATATACATATATACAATAAAAATGAAAAGCATAAGGAAAGATGATAACAAAGAGAGGAAGGTGGGGATGTGCCAAGATTAGAGGATTTATGTATATTGTCAGGTTTTTGGCTGGTATTTCTATTTATTTGATTGGAGTCTTCTTTTAAGTATATCTTTAATAGCTTCATCACTTTTTTTCCTTTTTGCCAAGAGTCATTAAAGTACAAGAACATTTCCTCAACATTGTTTCAGCTGTAGTTGTGGGCTGAGTGTCAAGTCATTGATCTCAACAATGTATGGTTCTTAGAAATAGAGGTTTTGTCAAGCTGCATTCAGGGTATTTCAGGGGTAATCTCCCGTAGCTTTAGTCTACTGATGCTTGTGTACGTTTCAAGCAGATTATAGCGCTGTATTTGTACTCACTTTGCATAATAATTTTGAAAAATGTCCAGTAACGATCACAAGAGGAGGTAACATGCCAAGAAAACTGATAGAGGATGCCAGCGTAACCATTACTTTTATAGCTTAATCAACAGATATAATTAAGAATGGGTTGTTAGCAGTGTTTTACAAGGTACCAGACAGGAGTGTTAAACCGAAAAGCTCATTCTGATGATGCATAGTCAAAATACATAAAGCTAAAGAAATAGTTGTTATAAATAGTGCAGTTCCTGTCTCTAAATTCATGTGTTGCTCCCAATTACAATAATGAAAACCAAATGAGCTTCCACTTGTTCATTCCCTCGAATATAACGCTGTATCATGTCTTCTTACCATCACTGGCAACTAATTTTGGTTTTCTCAGTCCAAATCGTCCCAGTAGGTCTAATCTCTTTTGTGACTACAGGAGCAGCGGCAATGATTTCATTTACATGGCACAATGTGGCTCTTCTGGTTGTGTTTCATTGATGTTGCTGAAACTCTCAAGTGATTGCGATGGGAGGGGTGTGAGATATTCATCTAACAGCCGCTGGAAGCTGTGTGGCCACATCGATTGAGCGGCACAGGAGGATTCATTGTACATACAAATGATGCATGCAATTGCAACACAAAGTGGGAGATGCTTAAAGTGAGAGCTGAACAATTTGATTTGATTGAACTGACTCACAGACAAGCCTAAACAGCTATTTAAAAAGGTATTGCATTTGCTGAAATCGGATTAGTTCGAGCCCGTGCTGCAATCGAGAAACACCTTTCAGCACAAGAAATACATTGACATTAAGATTGATGCCTTTGCCGGCATAAATACTGCTAAAAATCCTTTCCACCAATAGTCCCTTCCTTGTATAATGAATTAAAATCCAATTAAAGGTGCTCATTACCGTAAACAAACACCACATTAGCATCAAATATGCAAATGAGTGATTATTATATTACTCAGTTGATAAATCACTATGTATTAGATGAGTGGGTCCATGCGAAGTGTCTGTAACAGCCTTTCTTTTGTTCAGGCTGAATATACGGAAACAACCCAGCATAGTTATTTGCAGCAAATAGTGCGTCTGAGTACAGTTATTCGCAGGAAATATAATAACCATTAAGAATTCATTAGTCAACAAATGTACCAGACAGATCCTTTTTCCATCCTATTTGGTTCACCAGAAATACTAACTCACAAATATAATGATGCAGAAATGTGGTTTCCTTCCAGGTCGTTTGCAGTTATGTGTGAACCTGTGCTGTATGTGTTGTAAAAGCTAAATGACATGGTTGTAACCAACCTGGGAGGTTGCCTTTTTATAGTGGCTCTTCAAAGGAGGGTTGTCAAACAGGAGCTGACAGACATGGAGGGAGAGGCTATAATTTAAAGTTATAGTGAAGTAACTCCACCCATGTTCTTTGGGTGTCACCTCATTTTTGGTTTAGCATTTTAGCATGCTAACATTTTCGAATTGGCACCAAACACAATGTAAAGTTGAGACTGAAGGGAATGTTGGAGACATTTGGTCATAAACCAGTGAAACAATGAACATCTTTGAGCTTATGGAGGCACTAGACAAAGTCTTAAGGGATCACCAGAGTGTTTACAGTACAGTTTATCCCAAAGGGGTCATGAATGTCTGTGCCATGACAATCTGTCCAACAGCTGTGGAGACGTATTACTCAGGCCTGAAGTCCAACTCATGGTGGCACTAGAGGAAAAGTTATTATTATTTGTTAATATTTGTACTAAATTGATTGGAAATACTTAAGTCAAGTCAAATGATAACCAAAGTCAGTAGAATTAGTCTTCTGGAAACCATGAATGTCAGTATAAAATTTCATGGCAATTGATCCAAAAATTGTTGATTTGAATTGAATGATTTGAGTCGGGACCAAAGTGGACCACCTGACTGATAATCCCTTCCCTCAAGCTTGCACTAAAAACTCTCAGAAGTGTTTTTCAAATTCTTTATTGACATATGATGAAAATGATTCACTGAAATGATTCACTTACAGTAAGTTTTTAAATGTATTTTGGATATAAAGCATCACATAATACCAGAATGAGTACAAAGTGAACACAAAGATGTTTTCTTGGAGCTTTTGCTGTCTTCACTGTCACGAAGGAAGGTGCTTTTTTTCCCATTTTACATCAGTGTCAAAGTGCATTGACTGAAACACATTATCCCCCATCAAACTGTATTTACAGGACAATAGTTGCACCTAAAGGGGCTCCATTTAACAATGGTGCATGACAGTACTATTGCCAGGGAAGTGGCATTTTTCTTGGGTGGACAGATGGCATTTCTTACATGTACCATTTTTTTTTCTGTAACTCACAACAATTTTGGTGTCAAAGATTTCCAGACTTTACCAGAACCCTTTTGGCAGAATTGGTTAAGGGGTTTGTATGTATTATATTGTGATCATAATAAGGTAATGTGCATTTTTTTTACAAATTCAACTAATGGTTGGATTGATTTGGAGCTCACATTTATCTCACAATATTACAGCCACATTACAATATTGTTTAATTTTGTAACATATTATATATAATAGCCACATCATTCCATGTTACTTTAAAAAGTTAGGCAACTTAACAGCATATAGACGTGGATTTAGTTTTTTTTATTAAATATGTGTATGCAGCTCTGAACTGGTGGTTTGAAACAGCTGCTGCAAACAGGAGAGGACAGACGGGACTTGTAAAGACAGATGGAAATAAATTACAAGTACATTTAAGATGGCAGAAGTGAGACTGGGTGCTTTGAAAAATGCCAAAACACATAATTTAAAAATTCACAAAAAGCTAAAATGAGATCTATGCTACATGGTGTCCAGGTCAGTGTCACTCTGTTCAATCAATATTGGTAGAGATGTGCATGAGTTTCACAAAATTAACGGACACAGGAAATAAATAAGTGATGTACCCTGTAAAACCTTTACCATTAACAAAACATGTCTTAAGATTTGCTGCCATGATTTATGTGGCTTTGTGCCTAAACCCCAGCAAGAAAAACTGCATCAATTTCAGCAATGACAACTGATATGATGTCATGTGACAGGTTTGGCATTTGAGGAAGGTACCACCTATCTTCATGCATCATGTTTGAAAAGCATTAATAAAAATGATATGATTATGCACATGGGTCAGGAGATGAAGATTGAAATGTTGGTTATCTTAATGTGATTCATGCGCTTCTCACTTAGGACCAGAGCAACATGACAGCCAAGATAGATTGTGGTCAAACTTAAATCACTGCACTGCACAGTCAGACCACATACAAAGTGATTTTTTTTTTAACCAATACCTACCATATAACCCTTTACAACAGCACTGACTTCTTTTTTACATAGCTTTTTTATACATAGTTTAATATATACACAGTATGTGTCATTAGCATTCACTGCTTAAAGGTTTAGCCATCCATTCATAATCTGCCGCTGCAAATTAATGCTTTATGTAGGAAAAGACTTTAATTTTTCAGGGGATAAATTTGATATCAGTGACAGTAAGTTCCTTGATATGCAGCATTTTTAATGAATGTACACATTGGAAGCAACGTGACGTTTG
This sequence comes from Pampus argenteus, assembly GCA_036937835.1. Lineage (NCBI taxonomy): Eukaryota > Metazoa > Chordata > Actinopteri > Scombriformes > Stromateidae > Pampus > Pampus argenteus. The sequence continues at coordinate 4,351,165 of CM072880.1, read as the reverse complement.
CTGCTGCTGATAATGATTAGACTGGGTTATTTTATTCCAAGCAGACTGTTTATGTGAGGGGTGTGCTGTGTTTGGTGTTTTAGATTATGTTTACCCATGATGTCATTAAGTGACTGCCTAAATCCATCCGCCAGGAATTAGTTTATGGATCATGTAAAACAGAGGTGCAGAGAGAGAGAGAATTGATCCCAAGAGAAAAGCACTGCTGTTTCCATTTGAAAGGACCCGGGTGTCTTTTGTTACATGTGGTACAATGTCATTCCCTCAGCCATGTTAGGAGGTGATTAGTATTTGAGAATATCCAATGTGAGAGTGAATAAAATCTACACGCACTGTTTGAGTTATTTTTAGTCTTGATCTCAACCTTTTAGCTGAGGAACAGCCATGTGGAAAAACATTTAACCTTCGGTTAGTTCCCATTTACCTCCTATGGAGAAGATGCCATAGTAATTATAACCCTCAGCAGGGTTCTAAAACCTAAACAATTTTAAGGCTGAATATCCAACAAAATCCCTGAGCTTCAGGCTAACACTAATTGAAGGTCTGGCAGAGCAGTCGAGTACACCTTTGATAAATGGTTGACTATTATGTCCTATAAATTTTTTTTTTTTTTTACTGTACACAATAAATTATCCTCAGGGTTAGAGCCTCTTTTTCTAAATTTGCAAACACGTTCTCAGAAAAGCCTGGGGAACGTTTTTGTTTTTTTTTTAGCCCAGTTGTCAGCCACCTGAGTATTTGCAGAATTGATTGGAACAGAAAAATGCCATTGGCAGTACAGCTTCTGCTGGAAACTGTGTTTCCCAGTACGCCCCAGGTGAAGGTGCGGCTTCTTGCAGGTTCTTTTACTTCCATTATAGAAGGCAGATGTTTCATGTCAACTCTCTGTAAGGCAGGTCAGTGGCCTTAGCAACAGGTGCCTCTTACTGTGGCTACAACCATTGCAATTTGGATTTGGACTCAGTGCTGGATGTATTGTGTCTGTTGTGTTTCATAACACTGTCCTGGAGATCTAATTTGCCTCAGGCAGCATGCCTCAGAGGAACAGCAGTAATTCCAGACACTGACAGCCAGACTGATAACACAAACCTAATACAGTTAACTGCAGGTAATTTTCTCATTTTTTAAATTTCCATATATTGTTCGTATGTTGACCCAAAACTTCACATTACCAAATGTACAATATTATAACCTTGAATGAGGTGCCAGTTTATTCTTCCTGCAATGAACTGTAGAGCCTAAGAGTGTGATATGCCAAGAATAATATACTGTATATACTTGGTATTTCTAAAGAGTCCCCGCTGTAATTCTGATTATCCCTATTAATGCCGGTTATTTCTGAAAGCTTAAAGCTGGTTTGACTTTGTGCTACTGATGTAAATGAAAAGAAGGAGGAAGAAAAAAAAAAGCAAACACTTGTACAATATCCTGTCTCATCCACAGCTTTTGTTGTTGTTGTTTTGCTCTCTTTTAATTCAAGCCTAGCCTCGGGGAAGACTCTGCTGTGGGCATGTTTGGCCATCTTAACCACCTTTGACTTGTTCACTGGGATGAAAATTAACCTTTTTTTTTTGTCACTGGGGTTGTAGAGAAGACTGACAACAAAGAACAAACAAAAAGTGCCTAGATACATGGCCTTTTGTAATACATTCATTACTTTCATTACCTCTGTATGAACACTGCAGGGTATAATTCGATAAACCATGATGTCAGGTTCATCTTGACGGGGTTATGAGGAAGCAGTGATTATCGGCAGATTATACCAAACAGATGTAGGTTAGAGGTGGGCAGTGAAGTATTTCATTGTGTGCCAAACACACCACTCACACAACGGTGGTTTAAGCATGATCTGAACTTGGAATATGTGACTATAGCATAATGTCATGCATTTATCTTGCTGCAGGCTGTATTGTTTTGTGCATATTTCATAAACATTTAAACAAAAGACTATAGAAAATGGATTTAATGCAAAAAAAAAAAAGTCAGTTTCTGTGACTTGTTAAACAATTATATATGAAATAATATAATCATAAACAGCTCTTGGAAGAGAAATAAACCGCCCTCAAAAGGATTTTCTGCAGTATCCATTGCTATGTTGCCAGTAGCAACCATCTGCATTTCAAAACATCAGATGTTTCTTTGTGGAAATTGTGATCTATTTTTGTTTATTATTTTAGTGGTGCGCAGTCTGGGATTATTACATGCGGATGTCATGCTTGCCATGAAACAATCACTCCCATGAATTTTGCATTTGGAAAACAAATATACTGGTTGTTATACATTAGAAAACCTGCTATTCAGAAAGCAGCTATATCAATGTAGGAGTCATGTACTGCAAGGAAATGGTCTGAAAGCATTTATTGAGTGTTACAAGGGTTAGATGAAATTGTCTTGAAAATACAGCTTAATTATGTTAGATGTGAAAACACACAATACAAACATCTGTTAACATGGGGATATTTTTAGCACCTCTGTTTGGTCTTAATTCATTGGGGATGGCTTGTAACAATAATACACTCAAATGACTTCACATTACAGAACATTTTATAATTGCAAAACAAGCATTTGATCAATGACACTTTGTTATGGAAATGTATTAAAAAATATTCAAGCTGTTAATCTTTCCTGCGTGAATTAAAAAAAACCAAAACCAAAAACTATTTTGCTTTCTGTCTACAGCATCTAGTGCCACTAAAGGGAAATGATCAGATTTAACTTCTCACTACTCCTTAGTCTGTATAAAGGGCAGACTTTAAAGTCAATGCTGCCACATCCCATTCTAACTTTTTCTGTCTCCAAATTAAAGGTTTCAATTAAGTTAACTATTCCACCCTCCAGTGAACTCCCACACCGATAGATGGACATTAGGGACACAGATTTCTCTCATCTCTCATTTCAGGGCTGCCGGGACGCGCCCCAAACAATGTGGTCAGCTATCTCTCCCCCCTAGAATGTAAAGGAGCCAAACCCCTACACGGCCAGCTGCAAAAGCAGTCTGGAAAAAACATCTATGTGTAAGAATTTTAGATCACATGCCAGTCGAGTAGTATATATATAAGTAACTCCACAGAAAAAGCCAAAATGACCTTGGCAAGAAAAGAAAAAAAAATTCCATATGGCGGATTCAGAGGCTGCGGATTTAAAAAAACAAGGTTCATCTTTTTCAAGAAGTCAATTAACTCCTGGTAAATTATATGTTGTATTATAATAACTCAAATGTCTTCTTTTTTTCTCCATAATTGTCGTTTGTAGAGAAAGCATGAAACCTTAAATTTCACACTAGCCTCATCCCAGCAGGGCATGAAGTCTAGCCGAAGCAGGTGGTCTCTGTTGGCTCTGTTTGACAGTCGCTAAGAAGATCTGAGGTCTGTCAATCAGCATCAGCATCAATGTGAGGAATCCACTGGCGGTAGTGATTGATTTGGAGTTCTATCTCATCTAAGACCTCAGAGTGTTTTCTCCTCTTGGAGCCATGGGTTATAAACCCATCGTGAATCCCTTAAAATTGTTTTTCTCTGCACCATCAGATAGAGAGAGAGAGAGAGATAGAGAGAGAGGGAGAGACTGAGGTTTTGTTTGCCATTACATTTTAATAAGACAGATGAGAGAGAGAGGGGAGAGTGGTTTTGAGAGGAAAATAAATAATTAGAGACCTGGCTGACTCTGGGCCATATTGCGAATGAATCAATGCACTATTAGAGCCTGAAGTCAGCCATGAAAATGCATCTATCTTGAGCTAAGAGATATAGAGGTCAGAGATGACACTGCATAGATGTGTGCCCCTGTCAGATCCATGGCGATACTGTTGTCATGTCTCTTTTGCCAGAGTGGAGCTTTTGTTCTTAATGGCGCCATAAGTCAATATGGACATAACTGTCAACCACCCACCACAGTCACGACTGGCGATATTTCATCGCTATTGCATCACAGGGAAAAAATACATTCACGAGCATTTCGCTTGCATATCTGAGTATGATGTGACATTAACTCCACTCTCTCCGCAGTGCGTGCAGAGTTTCACATTTACATCATTCGTTTTACTGTGTCGAGAAAACATAGAGGATTGTGAGTCCTGAACGTGGTAAGGTTGAGTCAACATGAGCACTTGATTTATGTTTTTTTTATGGGCAGCAGAAAGAAGCTGTGGACACAACACTGATATATTTATTATGTAAAACATATAAGTAAATTAATTTCAGTTTAGTTTTTGTCTCCATCAACTCCTCCAGGAAATATTTGTCTCTTTAGCTGTTAAATGTTTAACTATATTCACCAGCTGGGAAGGTATTGTACAGTAGATTTTTTTTTTGCTGCCACACTATATGAGAGTAGTAACAGTGAACAAAAACAGTAAAGCTGAAACACTGACATAAGTTGATTTATTGTTATGATAAAAATTGTAGTGTAAACAAATGATATATATAATACACAATCGCACGTCCAAACTTTTGACGGGTACTGTACATTGTCATTAAATAATTTTCAGATACGTTCTGAATGATTAATTGAGCACTTGACATCTAAGTTCTTTAAAAATGTTTTCTTTCCTAAATATGTTGATGGAAAATGTAATTTAGGTGGTATTACACACACACTCTCAAAACATATGCGCTGTTTCACATTAGTAATATATATAAATGTAATTTTATATGAATCGGGGCTGCAAATTCAAAACAGGTGCAATCATCGTTAAACGGTCAAATGTCGAGTAAAAGGTTGCTCAGATTTCCACGTATATTAGACAGATGCACACATTAGTACCATTCGTTACCATTAATCATCACCGTGTCACCAGTAATTACTCCGTTTAAACCAACCAGCCCTGGTCAACCCACTAATGAAGGTTAATGTGCTTTGGTGCCATCATTCTTCTGCCTGTATCATACCAGCAACAATCACAATCACCGTCAACAACAGAATGTGCTCTCAGGATTCACTGTGGCGATGCCATTATTGTGTTGCTGCTTCCTCTCATCTCATGCAACACTGAGTAGCAGACAATACAGTGGCCACCTTTTGTATAATGACATGCTTTAGTATTGCTTAGTGACCGAGATACAAAGCAACATAACCGTTTGAAATGCAAAGGCTACCTAGGGGATTTCTGTCGGAATATGTCTTATTTACATTTTGCATTACACTGCTAACATTGGAAATCCTGGAGTTTAAGACACATGGGGACGGGCTAATATTGATTGAACCGAGTCCGAAGGTGCTTTGAGATGTAATGAAGCTACAAGTTGACCGACAAGTTGTACCTGGAACATGCTACTTTACACTCCACTATAGTTCTGAGGAAAATATTGTGCTTTTTATTATCTGATAGTTGATGGTTTCTAAATTTTACTGTCAAGTGTTAGTTTGTTTGGATCTTGAGGAGCTGTAGCATTATTCACTGACAAATAGTAACTGTACACACTGTCACTGACCAATCTGTGTATGATGTGAGTCACACAGTTTGTAGTCAATGGTCGCACACAACTTACAGCGACAGTCAACTTTATGCATGTAGCTAGGTAGAGAAAATGCTAGCCATGATGCAAATTTTCTATATGTTAACCTCCATTTACTTGGGCTAAAAATGTTAGCAATCTAAAATCTAATTAGTGCCATGTAAAATCCCATTTGATTATGCTAAAGTGTTATCAACCTAAAAACTGGGTCTGAAATGGGTTGAACAATTATATAGTCTTTAAGTTATGAGAAAATTCCCGTCCCAAATTCCCTAAAAGCCTAAGATGATGCCTTCAAATTGTTTGTTTTGTCTGACTAACAGTTCAAACCCCAAAAGTATTCAATTTACAGTGCTATTTTTGAAGTTGGAACTAGCAAGCATGTGACATTTTAGCTTGATAAATGACTAAAATGATAATTGCGATGGCATTGATAAACAAGATAAAAAAAAGAGGGATTGACGCAGTGAAGGATGAAGGACAAGCAAAACTGATAACGTTTATAAGTCAGCAGCAGCTACGGGGCAAGCGAGTAGCAGCCAGGAGGTCAGGAGGGAGTACCATCTGCTTCATGTGATGCTGACATGACAAGTGACCGCACAGTCTCTATTCATCTTCTCTCTCCACGTCCTCATCAATGCATATATAATGTATAAGCTTCTTCTGTATATTAATGAATGAATGAAAATTAAATCCTATTAAAACTAAAATGATATAAACATAATATAATAATGATAGATTACAACAGTCAAAATGAACAAGAAAGTCTAAACAATATACAATAATACACCATAAAACAATACAACAAGCGTATTCAGTGAAAGTGTTGTGTTGCCTGTTGACTGGATCACACTGTGATCACACGATGAATGAATGTTAAGTTTTGAAACAAGGCTGGTACGGCTGGTCCACTGGCCATTTCCTGTTTACATCATTCTGTTATCTGTAACAAGTGAAGCATTGTCAACAGACTCAGCCCATCGCCTTGTCTGGGTGGCTGAGGGGGAAGATAAAGAGGCCGCTAGGCAGGCTTCTGCCCATCTGACAGAAGGCAAGAATAGAGGAATGGACGCATCCTGTTTGATCTCTGAGGAGGGAGGATGCTTCCCACTGTTGGCTATAGTTCTGCATACTGAGTCTGATAAGAAAATCATGCGTGTGTCCAATGTTATACACAGTCATGAAGTGAAGCACCGACTGAATTCCAAAGATAGGGTTCGACCTTCATGGGTTTCTGGAAGTAGCAATAGTATGTTCAGATTGAAAATGTATTTAATATTGTCACATTTTTGTCGCTTTAACCAAGTACAATTACAGCTCCTCTGCTTTCCCTTAAAAGCTTTATTCTTAGCAGGGCAGAAAGGCCTCTGAAACAACATTTAGACCGTAACTTCAGACATTAAAACGCTCCATTAATTCTTGGGTAATGACTGTCTTGAATGGGTTAGTACCTCTTCTAAGCAGAGTGACCCCTCCCAGCCATTCAGTTACAAAGGAAACTCAGGGGTACATTATAGCTTTAATTAAAAAAATAAACTTAAATTAATTAATTTAAAGGAAAAGTTTGACATTTTAGGAGATATGTTTATTCGCTCTGTTGCAGAGAGTGAGATGAAAAGTATGAAGCTATCAGCAGCAGCCGGCTAACTTAGCACAAAGTCTGGAAACGGGGAAACAGCTAATCTCACTCTGTCCAAGAGAATCAACCAGACCCACCTACCCAGCGCCTCTGTCTAGCTCAAAAATTAATTAAAGGTTAATCTGTAAAATGGAAGTGTAAAAACGACAAATCACTGTTTGACAAGGGGTTAAGTTTCCAGTCTTGTGCGAAGCTGAGTTAGCTGGATGCTGGTGGTAGCATCTAACGCAATGACAAAAACACTCAGAGTTAGTATTTCTCAAAATGTTCCTTTAAATTACTTAATGAGAGCAATAAAACAAGTTATTTTCAAGTCTCGGTTCTACATATTTGATGCTTTAACAGTGAAGTCATCTGCTTTTGAATCAAGATATTGGAGCAATTAAAAAAAAAAAAAAGACACCGTATTTCTTTACAAAATAATCTTTTTAAAACCCATAATAATTTTGCCCTTAGCTTTGGAAACTCCAATAAACACTCCCCCATAATGGTCAAATAGTAATATGGCCTTTTTGTTTTCACTATTCTACTATAATGACACCAGACTTGTATTTAAGTTATTTCAGATGACAGTTTTATCAGCAGCCTCTAATAAACCAACTGACATGTTCCCTGATATATAATTTAAGCCACCATGGTAATGGTATGCTAATTTGTGAAAGTGTTTTCCTGCCAGGAAAAGTGCAAAAAAAATGGTGAAAATACCTCAAGTTGTAACTCAAGCAGCCCCAGAAGCCCAGCGCCTGTTCCTGCTACTGTTGCTTTCCAACACCCACTCAGTCTATCATTCCCTGAATGTAAAAACAATTACAGACTTTAACAACAAACGGCAATGTAGTGCAACTGCGGTAAAACCGTCTGGAATAGATGGAGTCAGCAGCAATGTTCTTTGTACTGAAGTGGACTGTGGTTTTCGTCTTAATTAAATCACAGCCACAGATTTTTAGGGGAATCTTAAGTTTTATGATCCGTGGGTTTATGAAGGAAGTGTTCACGCTCAAATTTCTATAACACACCATATGGGCATCGCACTCTCGACAGCAAAACTCATTTTTACTGAAAAGCACATACCGCTCAGATGTTCATGACAGCTCGGAGGTGATAATTTTCAGGTGTAGGCTGAGGGGGAACATAATTAAGGGCATATGAAATCTATTTCATCGTGCAATATCTTTATGAAACGTTAAAGGTTATTCATATCATTAATTTCTATATACTCTGAGTTTGACACAGGTTGTTCTTCACCGGTTGATGCACTGCATTTAATCTTACTACTGACATACTTATAATTCAAATTTCATCATGCTTGGCAGTACAATTTAATCATCAGATTTTCTTTGGCGTAATTAATGTCAGTGACCTCTCTAAAATCAATAGGAGAAATCTCCTAATGACAAAACCTTGTCATGAACCTATAATGACTATCATCACTCATTCTTTATCTATTTATTGATATTCTATTTATCATTGACTCCACTAATTTCCACTTAATAAACCCGCAAAGACTTCCTAAAAATGGGAGGGAGATTAGCGGTACGCAGCAAAAACCTGCTCCACCTGTTTAAAAATGAGTAACATGCATCTTTAAAGGATCTTCCACAATAAAGATATAAATTTAAAAAAAAAAAAGTACATGGCCATTATTTTTAAATGGCACTACCAATGCTCTCGACCGCCACTGGTGTATTTTCATACCACAGAGTTTAATTAAAAGTTGTTCAGAAGTGTAAATCTGGCAGAGCAGCTACAAAAAAGCCTCTGGGCGAGGTTGGAGGAACCTCATTATCAGAAGGAGAGGAAGACGCCAAGAGCCAGACAGATTACTGCCAGTAAAAAAAAAAAAAGAGACCAAGTCATTTATTAAACGATGGCTACGTTACTTGAAGCTGCCCGGCATCAACAAAACACTCTCCTAGTCCTGGTAATGCTGGAGCCTTTGACACCTCTATTTATCACCTGCGCTGCCATTTTTGATGCTAAGAGGTTTCCATTAGCGCTTGACAATTGGAGTGGACAAATAGAGGCCGTAAAAAATTAGCTTTACAATTACTGTTTGCGGCAAGCAGTTTGCATGTTGGTTTAACTCGGCGTCTGATCGTGCCGGAGAAGTTGTAATTGACGAGGTGAAATGAAACGGTGAATGTTCTGTTGCAAGGATAAAATGACCAGATCCACACAGTGCAGTATTACTGGACGTACATGATGTAATTCCTCACATGCTTAGGTTGAAATCACTTTTGGTCTGGTTGGCCTCGCTCTTATTATAAGGTTGATTTTGTGAAGGTGAAACAGATTCCAGGAAGACGGTGACGGTAAATGGTGTAAATCCATTTGTTGTAGTTACACAGCTGAACACTTGTAGGTTTTCTAAATCTGGCCGCAACAGGTCTGAGTCTGCAGGAAATGTTTTTCCTCTTCACTCTTCAGGAGAGGAACACAACCAGTTTCTCTGTACGTTGTCTTTTCTGACAGTCTTGTTGCCTTCCTGCCTCCATTTTTAAAGTTTTTCTGTTTCAGCTGTTTTATCTCATCTCTTTGTACTCTGGCTCAAATAGATACGGTTGCCCAGTCAAAGTGAAATGACTCATGATCGGCAACAGGATAATCTGTCATTGCACTAGTTATTATTATTTTATTTTTTTTCAGTTTTCTTGCAGTCCAACTGTGCTGAAAGTCACCACTTACAATAACAATCTGAGCCCATCAGTGGCAAAAACAAGCACCTTTAGTGGATGTACTTTGATGGGTTCAATTGCCCTCCAAGGATTACATTGCAGCCCATTTTGCAGCTGGAGTGCTCTCGCTCGATACTAAATCCAAAACTTTAGTTACTTAGAGCCAAAATGATAAAAAAGTATCTGGAAAGATCCAGGTTAAAAAAAATCTTGAATTTCCCTTTAATACATTTCCTTGAATAAAGTGATGATGTTGTTCATTAATGACTGATTGAGTCTTCCTCTTTGGTGCATAACTGCTATAAACAGAGCTGACTAACAATACATTAAGTTAAAGGAAACGGCTGGCGATTTTCTACATTGTTCTTATTGTCAACAAATGCCAAACTAACGACTTCAACACGGTATGCATGTACTGTATTCGTCATGGGACTTGCACAGAGTGAAATTGCTCCTCTTTACCAATTTCACAGGTAAAAATATCCGTTTCTCTATTAAAATAAAGCGATGACACCTTTGTAGTGCCGCAACACAGATGGTCCTTTCAGGAACAGCTTGAGAGGACACAATGATGGAGATTGTTTTTACTACATTAAGCCTGTTTCCTCCTTTCCCACCTAAACACAATCAAATGCTCTATATTATCAATAACATCTCCCACTGGAAATACAATTTCAAGGTCTATTTGATTCACGAAAAAGCAATGATGCATTCCTCTTTAAAAACCCTGCTATAGCTTTTTTTCAAAGCTTTTGAGGACATCCTTTGATAATCCAGGTGTGCAGTGCGAAAACATACATAAAACATACAGTGCTGTATAAATAGTTTTATACATAGATTTCCCTCTTTTCTAATTAGAAAATGGTGTCCTTTTTTTACGCAAATAGGTACCAGCTTCACTGTACAGATAATAAATCATCTGTGTGTAGTTACAGTATTGTAAGAGTATATGCAAAATAAGAATCTTGACTAAAAATGGTCTCTTAGTGTGCCAAAAGATGTTACAGAAAGAAAAGATCAAGACTGTATTTGTCATTTACTTGACAGCAAATATAATTAGCTGCGTTATTCATTACTTTACTTTGACATTTGTACTTTCTGATATCTGGAAACAAGACAGGTTTAAGCAACCAGTCGGTAAAATTAGTGAATTTGTAATCCTTTTACAATAATCATTACTAGTAAAAGTCATCACATTACTGTAATGCTGACTGGACTGTAGGGGTTTCACAGAGTAGTCGACTTTGTCTCAGACTTGTTGTTTTTGTACTTTGGTTATTGTACGGATAAAAGAAATGTGTTCTTTAGTGAGCTTCAGAGGTGATGATTTAGATTTAGTAGATTTTTTTTTTTTTTTTTTTTTTGAGAACAATGAAGTAGTTTTACTTGGATAAACTTCAAAAAAAGAACTGGTGGGCGCTTGTATGAAGCGTGATAATTTGTGGTTTAGAAGTGAGAGCTTGTTGACAAGGTCGTGTCATCACATGACGTGATTTTTCAAAGACTTGTTTTTGTACTCGCGGGGTGTTTTTCTGTCTGTGTAATATTGGGGAAAATAAATAGCAATATCACAATTTTAAGAATGTCAGGAAGCCCTGTGCTTAGGCGTTGTTTATCTTCTGAAACAAGTACATGAGGCAGGCTATGTATAGATATGGGCAGGATATTTGTAGTGCAGTGAGCAGTGAATAGACATCTGATGTATCAATCTGTCTTCCTGAAAAATACCCACCGCCAGAGGAGTGAGATATAGACCTCTGACGTGACAAACGGCAAGGTGGTTTTCCTGGTTCAGCAAAAAAACACAAGTCTATACTGTAGGAAATACATTCATTTGTTTAAGAAGAGTTTGGCAGGAACACATCTATTTGTCATGGAAAACATGGTGAGTGAGGGGAGTGATTGAGTGGCCTGCGGTGAGTGACCCAGCGCAGGATTACACAGGATTGAAACAGCAAAGACAAAGCTGGGGCTGAATTGGAAAGTACGGGCACAGGAATCATGTACATGTGATGCATGTACCACACAAGTATGCACTGTATGCACCGTAAATGCAGTAAACAGTAAAATACATTTTTTTTTTTTTTTACTGAGTAACAGATAAGAGGAAAATATTTTTAGCAAGGCATCGAGTTTGAATTTAGCAAATGTGATTGTGCGAAGTCGTCGATTGTTGTGTGTGATGATTGCTGCTGGTTCTGCGAGTATGTGAGGAAGGTTTTTTTTTTTTGCAGCTTTAACTCTTTTTTTTTTTTATCCAGGGAGGCATGTCTCAAAGCATCTCTTAAGGGACCTAGGGCTCTATTTTTATGACATTGCACAGAGGATGTCGGGGCTTTTGTGCTGCTAACAATCAAACTGCAGTTCAATTTTGGTGAAAACAATCTTCATGATATTAACTCTGGATACATGGTTGTGCTGCGTAGAGCAAGGAAGACTTGTTCTCAACTAAAGAGAGTTTTGAGTTAATACAGCAGTTTGTTGCTTTGCATTTTTACAGATTAAAACAACCAAACACCAACATTTTTAAAGACTGTCCAAAGATCTACACTTCTTGTGGCCACCAGCCTGATAAAATAGCTGATAAAGTAGAAAGATTGGACACCAAATCTAATATATTCCTCATTAATGTGGCACACATGAAACTAGGTTAACATGAGATTATTTTTAGGCCTGATACCAAATACTTGCACAATATAGGTGCGCGCTAGAATTGTAGATGAGTTACCTGCAGGTGCTGAATCACCCACACTGCAGTAATTAATCTTTGCATTTTGGAGCCCTTCCAGGCAAAGGCCAGCTGATTCATTCACCCTCTCTCACCCAAAAATAGTGTTACAGCATTAATATTTCAAAATGTCTTGATATATACATCAGCTGGCCTGAATTTATAAAATATAAATACAAGATTTAGCATGAATCAGGATAATACAACATGACACAAACTCAATTTATGATTGGATTTAACAATTCATGTAAAAAAAAACCTAGTAGTTTGAAGTCATGTAGGTTAAGGGTCTGGAGATACTGCGTTACTGATTATGGTGGTCAGACTACAAAACTTAAAGATCCCCTCGAGACATGTATGAAAATAAAAAAATATATTTTCCAGAAAATTCCAGAAACTATGAATATGCAAATATATTTTCTTTCAAGATGGCTCCCACTTCACTGTTCAGTCCGTTTTCTGTGTTTGTTCACTGGAAGCTTCATTTTTTCACATCACATCTTGTGTAAGCTGAATATTGGACCAGCATTGACTGTGATGTGACGTCACACATCATGCTCCTAAACCCACCCCCTAAAATCTGATTTTCAATGAGAAAATTTCCACTTTCAGCAGATGGATGTGAAAAACATCCTCCTCGTGTCAAACTCTGCACATACATCAGTCTGCACTGCGAAGCTCAAACATCCAACTATAGGAGGAAGAATAAAAACACGTCTTTGAGCGGAGGGGGACTTGCGAAAGACGATTCAGCAGAATGTTGTTACCTTGGAAATGAGCCTCCAGCACAACACCTGGAGCTGCTTGGAGATGTCAATCACTAACCGTCACCCAGGGGAAATAAGTAAAGCTCCACAGCTGGATTCACACAGAGAAAAGAAAAGATGAGCTTTTTTTGTTTTTGTTTTACATTTATTTGCCTCTTTCCACTGACTGATTTATACTCATGACTATCTTGGCAAAAGTCGTAATTTTTCACTTTATGTTATAAAAAAACATACAAGCTTTCATTTAATTTTTGATTTGAATAATGTGTAGCAACCCGACCGTGCAGCTATATAGTTATGAAGTGTCTAAACGTTGTTGCAGTATTATGGGCGGGGCTCTGGGTATTTTTACCTGTGGCTGGTCGTGTAAACCTGGGAAATGATAACAGAAATTAAATCTCGAGCTGTAGGTTGTTTTCATGCATTCATGATTATTTATTCATCTCTATATGTTTACACATTTCTTTTTCTAAAATTGAATATTTATAACGGCTTGATTACCGTTTAAAGGACAGTTTTTTAATTTTTCGCTGAATTTCATTCGGATGAATAGAACAACTATTGTGTTTTTAAATAAGTGATGTGTTATTATCACAACTCCGCTTTGTGATAGGCTTTGCTGCTTGCTACTTTGACATTTCAATTATACAGTATTGTTTTCCTGAGGCTAAAATGAAACCAGAATCTTCTTTGGTGTGTAGAAGAGACAGCTGCAAGGCAACAAAGAATATCCCGTCTTTGCTACCACATTCGCAAGACTCTCTCCAAGCTGTACTAGCAATCAGGAAGTTCAGGAGAGGAGTGTACAGGAAGTTGCTTTGATATGATCAATCAACCACAATACACCGCGTGATGAATATGCAGCTAAACACGGCCCTCACAAGAGAGAAGTCTGAAGGAGCTTTAATTATGATTCAGAGAATCTGAATTCAACCATGGAAGCGCCGCAGCGACGATAACAGGAAGCAGGAAGTCTCAAGGATTATCAAGATAGACTGAGGAGACATCAAAGACAGAAATAATACGTGTGCATATAAATGAACAGGAATGGAAAAATACTCCAGGGTGTAGAAACATATGTCTCCAAGACAGAAGCATATTTATTATCTATTTTTGGTCATGTGGAGAATGGTAATTTAGGTAATTCATAAATTACTAGTGCAGTGCATGTTCAAATCAGGCTGATTGTGTGGCCTCTGGTATTACTGCTTCAACGCATAGAAAAATAAATACTGTTGATATGAGGTGTGACTATTTATATACACCAACGACATGAAAGAAACTAGCATTGTATTATAGACACATGTTAATTACTGTAATAGTGAATGTTAATTACTGTAATAGTGAATATTTATATATATAATGAGAGCCACATTTAAATATAAAATACATAAGAGAACTTTTGAAAAAACTGTACTGTGGATCCATCATATTGTCTGCGCCTTCAGCACAGATCATTTTAGTGGGTATATTAACTCAAAAGATTTGTGCTTATATAAGACACACTGGTTTTGAACTGCCTCTGGGAAAATGTCCATTCTTGACTAAAAGCTGTTGTCGCTGTCTACTCTTCTCTTTTTAGAACATGTGAAAAAAACTTTTCTCCGACTTTTATAGAGTAAAAAAAAAATCAGAACATGAATATGCTTTGGTGAGATGACTCACGCAGGGACTTGAGGGTTATTTCTTCATTAATTAACTATTAGGCACATCATTTAACCATTTCCAGTTAGGCTCTATGTAATTCCCAGATCATCAGATTTTTTTATCTTGAGCAAGAATATCCACTTAAACAAGTCCAAATCCATTTGTAGATTCAGAGAAATACTCCACTCCAGCAGGTGAGGACAGTCACCACTTCGACACCTGCTCTTTCCTTACTTCTGGACAGAATACTCTCAGACACCGAGCTGAGCGGCTCGCTGTTCACTTGTTCGAAGCTTATTAATATTAACGTGATGCGTGTCCAAACATGTTTTCACTATCTACTTTTCTCTTTTTGGAGCACCCTACGTCTGACTCGCTGTACAGCTTTGATCTCCGGCTGTGGTCTTGACATGCCCCGCCGCTGCAAAGCTCAGTCCCTCGCTGTTTGCTTGTTTATACAAAGTTTATTCAGAGCCGACCCGAAGCATAAGTGAACTAAGTGCCTGCTCAGGGCTCTGTGGCCACCAGGGGACACCAACCCGCGAAGGGAATCTGCTTCCTCAGCCGACATTACTATCTTTCAGTGGCTGTAGTGGACTCAGTTGTAAAGCTATTGTGACGATATTGGTATCATATGAAACTAGATGACCTAAGGCAAGGGAAAACTGGCATGGACGTTTTCAAAGGGGTCTCTAGATCTCTCACCTCAATCTGAATGTAAATGGGTTCTATGGGTATGAGTCTCCTGCAACCTTGCCAACTTTATGCTAATTCCATGCAGTTTTGAGCACAAACTATGCAGTTTTTGCATGCAATATGAATGAGTTATTTTTGCCTTTTCTACAAATGGTGTATTTGAATATGTCTGTGTACTGGGGCCCCTAAACTCTCTTGGAATTGCATACATTAGGTATGACTGGAAAGCTGAAACTCTTGTGGATTCAATTGTATTCATGTGTGATGAGATGATTAGTCCCCATAGTAACCATTTCATCATGGTGCCATTTTTCTGAAACTTGACCTTACTCTATAAAGTAACTTAATGTGACCTCTAGGATAATCACTACTAGTCTCTTCACAACCGGTTTTTCTAGGATTATTGATAATAAGGGAGAAATCTCCAAATGTCGAAGGTGTTTGATACTAAATCACAGCTTGACTTTTTCTATGGTGTTTCTCAAGGTGTAGGTGTATTAATGTGGTATTTTGGAAGGTTTTTTGACTGTTTTTTTATCAGTTCTTGAGTCGTCAAAAATGGTTAAATTTTTGAAATATTATCCCTGAACATTGCTTCTCTTCACTTAAGCTTATTGTGTCTCAGAGATGTGTCTCTGAGATGTAGAGGGAGATATAGAGACAGAAGAAATGATATTTTTCTCCCTGAGGACCAAAACAGTTTTACGCAGCATCATCACTTTGAATTCGAAGGTCCCGCAGCTCTTGGAAAAAAAACCAAGCTCTGTGCTGTGAAAGCTGAAAGGACAACGGAGCGTTTTGCTCCTTTGATAAGAGATATTCAAAATCACTTTTCTTTCCTTGAAAAGATGCCGCACAATGCCAACATTTAAGGCACACAGTACAGAAATAAAATGTCACACTGTTGAAAATGAATCAGATTTGAAGATTTTTCCCCTCAGTTATGTAAATGTAAATCAGAGATTCTATAATTTAGGCAACACAAGGATGACAATTTGACCTGAGGGTAAAAAAAATAGGGATATTGTCCTATAAATATATATCCTATATTAAATAGGTTTGATGATATGAAAAATACATGCTTAACTATGAATTGCACAAGGGAGCAAACTTTGCTCTAATGCAGTAGGAACTGTTGCGTATCCAAGGAGCAATATGTAATGATTAAATTCACTAATTGACTGCCTTTAAGGGACAAAGGCATAATAACTATAATAACCTTTGCATGAGGTTTTCTCATGCTCACCTATTCCAAACTAGCCTAACTCCCAGCGTGCCTGCATTAATGCACTGTTTACCCAATCAAATTAAAAGTGGCAGTCAGTGTCTGGGTTTGTTCATTCATGAGGTGGATCTGATTGCGCTTCAGGCCCTGTCAGTGGATGCAGACTGATAAGAGGCTTGTACAGCAATTGGGCTGATTGCAGAGGGATGTTTTGGCTGCCACTGATGCAGAGCCTATTGTGCGCTCCTTGCTGATCAGGCTGAATAACGGGGGTTGTTATGACAACGAGATCAACTGAACCAACTGGTGTGTGAGTAGATGTGAACAAAGATGTGTACTTACTTTGTCAAAAATATAATTACCAAAAAGAAGAAATTTGGATAAAAAAAAAAGAGGAAATACTGTAAAAGTGACCCTGCAAGTCCAACTAAAATTAAACTTTAAATTCTTTGATTTTATTATTATGCGCTCTCTTATTTTGTGGCATTTTATCATGGGCAGAGCGGTCACACTGAGCCTGATGGCATCCTGCTACAAACTGAACAATAACTTTCTGCCAAAGTCTTCTTCTTATTTAACTTAGAGACACGATTGCACGTCTTGTCCTGCACCTTAGTTTGTTGAACGAGCCACCTAACATTCACTGGGGAAAAGTGCATCACTAATGTCAGTTAGTTGTCTAATGTTAATGTACCTGATTGTGATTCAGTTGCCTTACAGACCCATGGTATACCCACACAGGTATACTGTACCACACCACTAATTTGTCTAATTAAACCTAAAGTCAGGATTGTTGGCATGTACAAACACTTATCTGACTCTTTGTTGCACCTGTGAGGGTAGGCCAGATTACATTGTTATCTTTCCTATTGTTCAGTGACAATTTTGCTCATATTTAATCTAAGCAGATGTCCAATAGTTTGCACTAGAGCCAGATGGAGGGCAGGAACTGGAAAGCAGATTTTACGAGATTTAGGAAAGCCTGTACTGTGCTAGTTTAGATGTTATATGTTGGACGAGATCTTTATGCCACGCTATTTCAGGTAATTCATCAATCCATTCAATCAATGCTAATAATAAAACTATAGAATAAATGTGGTATTTATTAATTCAGCAGCGTTCAGAAAGATTTATAGCTTAAAGTGTTGAACATTTTTAACTTAGCTGAGACCAGAGGGAAATGTATCATCAGTGGCTACAGTAGGAGACGCAGGAAAGGTTATGAATGTCAATACAGTCCTCCACGGACTTTGCGGTGACTAATTCAAAGTAGTTCATAGTCATGGTTCTGAAAAGCTCAGATCAAGCCAAAATGTATTATACCCTTAACAATGAGATGGTGTGGTCCCGGCCACTTGTAATGCTGTAGATAATCAGATAGGCAAGGAATACAATGAGAGGCAGTGGACCTGACAGCATGGAGAGCCTGGATTAGACCACTCTATGGAAACAGAATCACTTGTGACAGACACTCGTGGCCTTTCATAGAGACGGCTCACAAAAAGGGAAAGAAAAAAAAGAATCATTCCCAGTCATTTCTCTTATCAAACTGCTCTTTTCATTTCCTAAGCTCACTATTGAATTTTCTAACTCAAGCTCAACATGGGTGATGGGGTTTCTGTTCTTTGTTATGTGCCATCCACACACACTGGTCTTACCCAGAGGTTAATAATGAAAGTTAAAAGAGTGTTGCATATTAATGCTAAAATCTATTGAGCCATACGGCAGAGCAATAAGTGTCCTTCAATGGAACTGCTGTCTCACAATAATTAATACGCGTCACATGTTGGCTCTTACCATGCTCGGCTGGAATCACAATGACATTCGGAAAAAGTTCTCATTTGGAATTATAGACAAGAACGATAACACACAAAAATATGTGATTATATTTCAAAATAACTTTTTTATTATTTTTTATTTATTTATTTATTTTTAGCCGAGTGCAAAACAAAAACTG
Organism: Pampus argenteus; assembly: GCA_036937835.1. Classification (NCBI taxonomy): domain Eukaryota; kingdom Metazoa; phylum Chordata; class Actinopteri; order Scombriformes; family Stromateidae; genus Pampus; species Pampus argenteus. Next base: position 4,332,378 of record CM072880.1, on the reverse strand, counting down.
TGTTCTGTGTCTTATTCAAGGAGCTGTCAAGAACGTTAGTCATGCAAATGACATTTTAAAAAAAATCCACATGATAGGAGCAAAGTGTAACAAACTAACACAACAACAACAATGAAAAACCCACATTTCCTCCCTATTTATAATACTGTTTCTGCTGTTCGTTAAGGACCCGGCATTGTTTTGACATTTTCTTTAATTGGTATCCATTTTACTTTAATATAAACTGGAGACTAAGGCTTCTCACTCTTGATTCTTACATACTATACAATATTTACCATATGGATAATATAATGACAATAATAGTCAAGACCCACATATGTGGAATCGTACATCTATCCTCTTGATTAGGAAAACAGAAGAAGCAAGAGTTGATTAAGCAGCATGATCAACTTACACTAATTAGCAGCATCTTTAATTTCAGTAACAATATGCTTTCGACAGTAAGTTTATCCAGTGATCCTTAAGAGGAAAACGCATGTATTGACTAAAGTTACAGTTCTATTGCATATTAGTCAGTAAGTGGCAGTAATACAACTGGGGCAAGCTGCAAGAGTCTGTATTTAATAAGGAGAGTAGAGTGACATGAACATTGTGTGTCTTATACAAGTAAACGGTGCCACTAACTGTACGTCAGACGAGAACAACACTTGTAACTATGGTAATTATACACATAAAAGATGGGGACAAGGCTCAAAATGCTTGACGGAAATTACTCCCTCATTTACTACTCGATGTTTAATAGACAGTCAATGGTTTGTTCTATAGTGAGCAGTAAAATGAGATTTCTGGCACTTCATCATCGCTTTGCATCATCACTGACAGGTGTAGTGTCACAACACTAGTGCATTAATACACTGGACACTGATTTTTTTTGTTTTGTTATATTGATAGAATATATGACTGCAATGTATAATGGATAAATTCACTCAAATAAAATGGTGGAGGGTACTGTATAGACTTTCTTTTAATGTCTCTTTTTGACTAAAACTAGACTCAAACTAACAATAATTAAATGACTAAAATGTGACTAAAACAAATATACATGTTTGCCAGAAGACAAACTAGGCCGGTAAAACATTTTTTTTTGATTTTACATTCCAGCAATACTTTGAAACATTAGTGTGTATAATTATACTGCGTAACCATGAGACAACCATGTCCAATGTAATTAGGTGATGTTTCTATTTTGAGATCTTCCATCTTTGAAACACCCTCAGTCAGATGTCGGTACATCTTCAGTAATGCCAATATAAATGGTAATGTTTTTAAATATTTTAATATTGTGCTATTTGAGATGAGATGAAATGATTCAGATCTATTATCGCTGCACACGTCCTCTATCTCTGTGTGTCAGTGTCGCTGGTGATGTTCAACTATTGATGTTTTCTCTGAAGAAACCTCACGGTTCTTTTTAATCCACTCATATGTCAATATGATAATATATATGACAAGAATATATATTATAAGTCAATTTAGATAATATGCTCATTTCATCACCAGTGACAGATGTTAATATGCTGTGAAAAATCAAAAAAGCTTCAAAGCTAATTGAACCAGGGGTGTAGATCTTTATTGGGATCAATATTCATTCATTTATCATTTGTCATGTTTCTATTGACAATGATGAGTTTGAATGGACTGAGACTTTTGAGAGACATAAAGCTGAAGGAGAGGGAATTGATAAGTCCTATGTGTCACATGGAAAAAGAAAGAAAGAAAGAAAGACCGGGTATTTAGCAGATTTGAAGGCAAGGCAGGATATTGTAAATCCACTACCGATTCCCTAAATCACTTAAGGAACTGAACTCATCTTGAGGTCACTTCCAACTCTGTTATCCATGCAGAACTGCTGAGTGGGCTGCTCAAGTCATCAGGGACATCTGTCCCTTTGGCCACTGCTGATGAGATCAACAGTGAGTTTATTATAAAGTATTGGGGAAGTACTGGGGAGTGTACTGGCTTTGTAATGAAACCGTAAGATTTAATTTAATACTACTCCCAACTCATGCCGACTCGTATACAATCATACACAAAATGTGATTTAATTTGACCTCATCACATTATGAATGCTTTTGTATGGCATTTTGTGAAAGCTGCATTTGCTGCTCTTCGTTCTCGGAGACAAAACTAGTGTGAACATCAGCTTTGCTTCAGACTAAGAGGTCTAGGAATAAAGATAAAAAATACTCTTTTGCTCTTTGGAAGATTTGTTTGGCCTCCACTACTCTATTAGTTTCCACTTAAATTGAGTTTATTGTATTTTAACAGTGCCTTACTGCACTGTACTGTTTTCAAAAGCCATTTACCTCCAATTTTCTAAAGGGATGGTTGAGGTTGTTAGTTTGCAGGCTACCTTGAGTGTACTGTATTGAAAATGTGCCTGAATACAAATTCCAGCTTCAAAGATTTTACTGTTATTTTGGAAATTTCTCTAAAATGTTTTGTCATAAAGTGATAGTAGTATTATCTATAGCAGTATATCCCTTGTAGGCAATGCTGTCAGCAGTGTAACGTTCTCCAAGGGCCAGTAAATTTTGGTACCAACTGTCGATGTTGGTACCAAAATTGTATTGATTGTTACGGTATCTGTGAGGATGGGCTCAAGAAATGGTTGCTAATGTACCAGATGAAGAGCCACCGTTAGCTGGTCGTCCCATCTGTGATTTCAGCATTATTCGTTAAATAATTTCCTGAGCACGGATGTGATTCGGGTCATAGGTTAACGTACGGAGCATTGAGATTATACGTTACTGTGAGTTTTGACGGTCTGTTTGCCATAATCGCAACTGTAAAGACAGAAAAAGACACTGCTGAATCTAACTAGACCCCCTGCTTTCAATAATGTGTGACAAACACAGCACTGACAATGCAGGAGCTGCTAATGACTCAGTAGGTGTTGAAATAAAACAAAGTGTTTCTGAAAAACCCCATAAAGAATGAGGAATATAGGGCGTTGAGGGGGAGAAACAGGGCTGTCAGTCGTCATGAGCAGTTTGAAGAGTTTTAATGAAGAAATCCACAGTCTCAAGCAGGAAATCATTTAAAATTAACAAGAGAGATGATATCTTGTCACCATCGCAAGGTCAAGACTGTGACACAATTTGTTCTGCTGTGATTTCCTTCAGCATGAATCATTTGATCCTCCTAGTCTGGAGCCTACTCTCCAGCTCTGTCCTTCAAACACATCCTGTCGGACTGGTGTAATTGCACCATGACAGGACTGATTCCTCATCCCCATCAATCACTCCTATGGAGATATGGGCTTCCTCTTAGCATGGCTACTCCCACCCACCCTCCCTCCTTCCTTCCCGCCCTGGTCTCTCTCCCATGTTTTACAGTTATAGTGATAAATAACAGAGCCAATGTTCAGACACCTTCGTCCAAGCCCAGATTTCCTGGCCTGTGTCCTATCAGGGTTGGACCAGTAACATAGTGCACTGAGTGATATATTGACCATGTTGGGTTTGTGACAGGTTTTTCTAATGTTGGTGCTTTTGCGCTGCCATTAAGTACTCCCTGTGTGTTATGTTTACTTTGTGCTTTGTGGGCCACCATTAAGGAATTAAAATGAGGGTCTAGGAATTCATTTTTTATTATACGTGTAAAGTGTGAGGACTTGCTCAGTAAAATTGAAGACAAAAAGATTAAAAATAAACCAAACTCTGCACCATCTGAGTATCCTGAATGTCTAAAGGAGGTCATTGTTTGTCCAGAATCAGATACAGTAATATGGGACTCCTCAGATCTGCAGAGGAAAGATAAGAGCTTGACATTTCAAAAAAAAGCTTGGTCTGGTGGACTAAGTGATTAGTCTACACAGTAGTATTGACCAAGAGAGGGATCTTTATGCCCTTTAATTTTATGGGTTTTTCTTTTTTGCAATGTGAGGCTTTTGTTACATCCAGATACAGATCGGTGCTGCGGTCGGTTCAAAAGCAGGGTATTCTATTCATAGTATGTACGAATAAGTCATTGGAAAGCCTCTCTTAATCTACACCAACATTACGAATGTGTGTGTGTGTGTGTGTGTGTGTGTGTGTGTGTGTGTTGTAAGATGTTTTGCTTCTTATCGAACGAACAGAAGTGGAAAGTTTGCTTCCCGAGTGTGGTGATAGCGTCTCACTTGCACAGCCGCAGGAAAACTCTGCATTTATAAAACCAAAGAACGCTCAATATAAACTAAGGAACACTCAAATCTTAAGTTTTCACTAAAAAAAATAAATAAAAAAATAAGATTTAGCTGTTCTGAATGTAAATTTAAAAATGAATCGAACATCCTTACTATGAGATGATGTTCCTGTAGGTTCAGAGCTGCAGCACAGTCGGTCCCCTGGTGCTGCACTGTGGCTGCACATTGCTCTTAAATTGTTAGCATGGGTTAAATGAAAGGGATACATTTTTCCCATGGGCTTTAATTAAGTATAACCATTAGCCCCAGCTATAGCATTATATTAACTTAAAATTCAACTTACTGAGGTTATGTTAATAGCTTCACTGTCTGCTACTCTCTGGTGATGCAAGTCATTTAGATCAGGAGTTAGTCTATAATACCATACATATAATTTACTGTACTGTCTACCTGGAAAAACGTGTAGCAAACAGATTTAAAATATTCAAAGTTGTTTGAAAAGACCAACATACAAAGGATATTTTTACATGTTGGTTGTGATATTGGCAAAGCTCTACCATCCTTCCTATATGACGTGAACACAGTGTGAGACTTTCCCCTCTCCTCTTCCCTGTTCCCGCTATACATTCATTATAATGGTGTTCTACAACTCTGGGATATATGTAAGTGTAAATCTTTCACTTGGTTTTCATGTTTTTTTTTATGTCCATTCTTGTATCCTGTCGTTTCCACTGTAAATACAGTATGCCCATGTTGTAACATATAAATAATACTTGATTGGAGCCATCCTGTGGATCTCAGTACATTCATGTGAAAGCAGAGTAAATGCAAAGTGGGCTACAGGAACCTCGGTTGACATTATGGGTAAAGACAGTGGTGCCTGTTTCATGCTCAGTAACTGCTCACACTGCGCTGTAGTGGTTTATTTTTGGAATTGCTCATCGCTCCTGAAATATCCATCATGTGTAGAGTGTGTTTTCCCATAGAGATGGAGAGAGACAGAGGGCAGAGATGGGCTTAAATGTTAGAATTCATGTCTCCAGTTGATCAGCGGGCTGTAGTGCATTTACAGTATGTAACCTTCTTTCCCCCAATTTGGATATGTGAACACAAACAAATCAATAGTGCCAAGGGCAGCATCTTTTGATACTAATCAGAAAACTTGAATTTGAAGATTTTAAGAAGACATTATAGACCATTGTAAATCGTGGTAATCTGGGTCCTGGCTGTGCGAGAGTAATGTTCACAATATAGAGCTTTCTCATATTTCACGGATACCATTTTTTTTCCGGTTTAATCCACATTTAACCACTCAAGAGATACCTGATTTAAAGTTGAATTAGCTACCTTCTGTTAGTGGTATTTTATATTTTCAGGTTTTTTTTTTTTTATCTCCACACAAAAACTCACATATTCCCATGAAAAAAAAAAAAAAAAGATCCATGGCAGTCTGAAGGCAAACTGTACGCTCTGCAGTGCTGCTTCTGTGCTGAGGGGAAAAGAAAATGCAGCTACCATGTTTTTTTTTAGGGAGTAGCTTTGATAAATGGTATTGGTCACAAAAACAGTATTCCCACTTGTTCAAAAGAACCAAACTGAAATATAAGAACAATAGCCCAACCCGCCCGAAATATATATATATATATATATATATATATATATATATATATATATATATATATATTTCCTTCACACCGAGACTTTTACAAAAGTGAAGCTGAAACTCTTTAGTATTTTTTAATGCATTTACTCTCATAAGTCCTGAATGAAAACATCATAAATAAATGTCCTTTGAGTTGAATTTCTCTTGATCTAGATTATAACCTTTGAATGAGGCACAACAAAGAAACAAATAAAAGAAAAAATAAATCTGTTTTCATTTACAGAGATGTAGTGGAAGTAATTACGATGCTTGTATGTTAGAAATATCACTGCTCTTTTGCTTGATATTCATTACTCTGCTCTGGCTATAGTGCACTATAATAGAGGGCTGCCTCTGTAATCTCGCTGCTCATTATGATTTCATTATTTAAATAGCAACACCAACCATCTAAGCTGCTATTTTAGAGATGTTAGCCCTTATGTTAGCCAAGCTTGGGATTGTCCTTTTTATCCTTGTTTCCCCTGTTGGGTTTCCTGCAGTCTAAAGATGGGTTGATGGTGTATTTGTGCTGCATTGGAGGAGAGCTGAATCCATTCTTTGTCAACTCTCCTCATACAATCAGCACAGGTGTTTTGCTCCAGAGTTTGCTTCTGTGTGGCTCCAGCCCCCGCCCTGCAACTCCCTACATCTGTGGCTGGTGCTCCACTGGGCCCGTGCCCTCAGAAGTATGGGCAATCTGTGGTGTTTCTGAACAGGTTAATGGACTTCTAACCCCTCACCACTGATTAGCATGATTAATCAGACAGTGAAGTACTCCATGATTCCCCTCCCCAGCTCACCAGCTCTTTATTCCTGCCAGATGGTATCAATGCAAAACTGAGAGCAGAAGAAAATCAAAGGTAGGCTTCAGAGGCTTGAAAACCAAGAAAGCACAGCAGTTATCTCCTGCTGTTCAGATGACACATTTACAGGCTTCATGCACTCTATGGAGAATAACCCCAGGAGAGAGTGCAAATGAAAAAAAAACTGCACTCCCTGGATCACTACTTTTAGAGCTACAGTGCTGTACAAATGTGTAGAGATGAAGCACTTAAAGCCACAAGGATATGACGTCAACATAATCTAATAACGTCAGAAATGAAAATTCAAAAGAACAATGTATCATAGATCTGAAACGGTAATCATTAAATAAATAGTCCAACATTTTTGGGAAATACACAAGTTCTGTTTCTTGTCAAGATTCAGATGTGAAAATCGATACCACGATCAGGTTTGAATGATGAATATGAAGCTGGAGTCGGTGGGCAGTTATCTGAGCTTAGCATAAAGACTGGAAACGGTGGGAAACGGTTAGCCTGGTTCTCACCAAAAGCAACAAAATCCCCCAACCAGCACCATTTAAGCTCACTAATTAACACATTATATCCTGCTCGTTTAATCTGTACACAAACATTTGGGGTTTTATGTAGGATTATGTGCTGGACTAACTTTAGAGGTGCTGGTATGCAGATATTTCAATCTAAATTAAACTATCAGGCTGCTTGCTGTAGCTACACATCTTCTGATCTAACTCTCGGAAAGAAAGTCAATGAGAGTATTTCCCAAAACTTAGATGTAAAAAGACGTTTAAATTCTCACACCTGTCACCTGCAGCTCTTCATCTAACAGCTCACAGTGTGTGTTCCTTCCTTCTCCTAGCTTCCTTGCAAAAATTAAAATTTGCCAAACACAACAATATTGTCGTATTTTGTCGATATATTTTAGCCACAAGAAGGAATTCAGCCAGTCTCTGTGTGTTTCCTGTGATCACTTCTCGATAAGAGCAACCTCGCTTTGCACCAGTTGAACACTTGATGTCAAAGAGCAGTTCACAGGAAAGCTATCAGTGAGATAAAAATATGAACAGTTAAACTATTCCTGTGAATCCCTTGAGATAAAAAAAACTACTATATAGAAATGTAAATGGATAATGTCAATAGACTATAAATAGTATAAAAGAAAATACAAAGAAACACAATGCTATTCTGTACAGAGCCTTCTCGGATAGTAACATTGAGCTGACTGGCACAATTACATCTAAGAATCCATTATTACTTCAATCACAGAAATGGCACGCTCGCGTACAAAGCCGTGAAAAACCCAAAGCCTTCAGTCATAAGTCATTAGCTGGAAATGTCAAGGTGAGCTCTGAATCTAAGGGCTGGGAATCACAGGGCTCGAGTTGGCCTCTGGAGAAAAGAGGGCGAGGTATTTCTGTCTGCTGTTTCTCCATGCGCTTCCACTCTGGTTATGGCAATGAATATAATGATACAGCAGGGAGATGGCAGGCTGAGAGAGACGAGTGTTGATTTATTATTTTTTTTGTTTTTCATTTACAACTCAGCGGTGAATCTTTCACTAGGTGGGGACCATTTGGGATAACTGCTGATAAACTCTTAAAGACTATTAAAAATAACAAGTTGACTTTGTACCCCGAGCCTGCAATGGATGATTTAATCTTGCATCCAATTCTCTTGATTCTCATTGTCGCCGCGTTCGGTGCAGGGCGAGCCTTACGGAGCACAGGGAAATGAGAAAATGAGTTTCAGCTGCAGCTCTGTCAGACCTCCACCCGAGTCCCGTGGGTATTTTTATTTGAGATTCAAAGACAAAATAATTAGAGGCCGTTTTGTTGAGGGTAGCCTTCATTTAGATCAGATCAAAGTACAATGCAAGGACGTAGTAGCTCTCTGGGATGTAGCGTCCATGTATTTTTTTACAGTTTCATTTAGTTTATTTCCAAGGTCTAAATTCCATGCTGCAGGAAAAAAAAGGGGATTTTTGGGAGCCCACACTGCTTCTGTGACCACACAGTCATTTTCTAAATCTCCCTTTAAGCCTGTTTACAACTTTTAAGTAGACCTTGATGGAAGCTTTCCTTCAAGGAAGCGATAAATATATGTATAACACTTATGTGAAATACATATTTTCTGAAAATTAATCACTACTCTTGCTATCCGCCAGCTGGTAAATGATGATCTTAACCAGGACAAAAAAAAAAAAATCATTTTCTCAATATCAGAATGATTTAAAGAAATGTAGATTTAGTGAGGAATTAACATGAAAAACCAAAACACAAGATCACTTTTTTGATTTGCATTCATGATGTTCACATCTGCCTCTTTGTGGGTTATTATTATTATTTTTTATCCCTTGAACAATGTCACAAATCAGAAAAAAAAACAATTTGACATGAGATTAATATAACACATTTTTATTGCTGATTTAATCTCATTTTGCATGTGGGTGTTAACTTTAGTATCCATGGGATTACAGGGGAACTATATTTGTTAATCTGGTTAAGTCCTCTAAACCTGAATACCAACCTTTTTTATAACCTGGAACATCCCTATGAGCTCAAGTACTCCTTCATCAGCACGTCCGTTCCCCAAATATATATAAATATGAATGGATTATAAACTGGGTGTTATTTTACACTAATAATCATATACAAGTGTTTTGAAACCCACAGTTTGCATTGTGGCTATATATATTAGCACAACCGAACACTAAACAAGACTGTAATAGTGCAAAACGGTAACACCTACGTCTATACTCCTGTTGTAATCTAGAGTTACGGTATGTAAAGTACGTAACCAGTGCTGTCGCCGTGGTAGCAATTTATCAATCGCAAAGGCCACACCCTAATTATGCATAACCTTGTTAAAGGGCTGTTTTGGGACGTTTTTTCCTGATTTGAAATGAGGGTCACAGAATAGAGGATGTTGTATACTGTATGTCAAGCCTCCTGAGGCATATTTGTGCTACTGGGTTATAAAAATAAAAATGAACTTAATGATTTTCAGAAAAAGTGACGTAGTGCTGGACAGGATATTTAGTCTTTACTTGCTGTTGATAAAAGTCTGTGCAGGTGATTATTACTGTAGTTTCCAAGCTCCCTCTTTTTAGTCTTTAGTCTCAAGTCCTGTATCTGCAGCTCCATACGCCTCAACCACTTCTACAAATTCATTTATAAATTCAAAAGCATTTATAATTAATGAGTCACTTTCCCAGCAAACAACCATCGCATCCGACTTCCTCGCAGTCCATTAAGCACACGGTTGTAAGACACATAAGTCGCCTTTTGGAGCGCGTGTTCATGTATGTCAGCGGAGAAGAAGAGTTAATTACCTTCTCTGTGTGAGGCATGTGTTAACACAGGTGAGTGACAGATTGATGTGAGGCGTTGTACTGTACATCATGAGCGGGAACATACTGTAGTGAAATGAGGATTCGTGTTAAATGTACTACTATGTTCTCAGAATATCAAATTAGCTCTTTGATTTGTCAACAGCTGACACCTCTGGAGGTCAGAAGCTATTAAAGGCATAGTGATGCTACTGTTACTATATATACTAAACAACAATTATACCGGTTTATGAAATGCTGTGTAACTAAATGAGGTATGTCATTCATGTATATGTACTCCAGCTGCCTTTTGATGTACGTTTGAAACAAACTTCAAAGCTCAGGGACCAGCGTTGGTTTGTACTGATGTCTTAGAGAAGGGCATGAAGGGTGTGATGGTGTAGAAGAAGATATGAAGGCTTTCACTGGGGGGCCGAAGAAGAAACTGCAGGGCAGAGCCTCGGTCACAGAGTTAAAAGGAGGGTACATTTTCAACAAATGACCCGTGTGCTGCAATAAGTGAAAAATAACTCGGAGAGCATTTGGCCTTATTTGTGTTCAAGGTCACAGGAGGCTGGAAAACACACACACACACACACATATACACACACACTTTAGTAAAAAAAAAATCCTCATAAATAGCTGTTCTGTTCTGGCAAAGCTTTTGATACTACTGTTCCAAAATTTACCTCTCAGGTTAAGGACTCATTAAGCATTTTTAATTGGGGAAAAAACTGTGGCAAGATTTCCATCATAGTTAAAACAAACCAGTGTCAAAGTCACACACGAGGTTTCAGTGCACAAAATGTTACTATGGAGGCTGGTGTGAGTTTAATTATAATCAGTGTATTCATCTCATAAAGCCATACATTGATTTAATTAAATTTACATTAAACTGATGCATAAAAAAAAAAGAAAATCCACAATTTTTTTAATAAAGATATTATTTATCAGGAATTAATATTGAATATTATTGTAATTTTCTTTTTTATATTCCATCATAATAAATTTATTTCTGACTTTTGCATTTACAGTTTTCATTTCTTCTTGTCTGGTTGCTGCGGTGACAGTGTCACTTCACAGGTTTTTAAGACTGAAAGCTGAGATTACATGAATGTCACCACCGATCAGGTAGTGAGTGCAACAACTCAGGCTGCTTTTAAATGTACAGAGAAGTACAGATCAGTGCTGAGTGCTCCCATGCTGATATAATTTAAACAGTGATGTGTGAGCGAGGATAAAAACGTGGTAAACGGTGATGTCACATGATCTTCCAATTCAAGCTTTCTTTGCCTCCTTCGATGCGAGATGAAAAGTAGAACGTGCACATGAAACTTTTCAGTGAAGCCAGTAGCAGATTTTTGAACACAGTCAGCTGTAAAAAAAAAAAAAAGACAAGTGTAAAGAAGAGAAAAATAATAGTCTCCTGGAAATTCTGGTTTTCCCCTTTATTTATATATATATATATATATATATATATATATTCAGTCTGTTGGCATAGTCGGCGCACATATGACAAAAGTGATTAGAGCTGCCTGGATCCACTTTGTTCTGGAGCCACTGCTGGCAGCTGTCTGAGGTGATGCAATCGCGCCTCTGGAGAAGAAGAAGAAGAAGAAGAAAAGCGCAGACCCGCTTATTTATAAAAGCCAAAGGGAAGATGAAAGGACAAAGGGAGCTCGAGTGACCTGTTTGGAGAGGGAGGTTCAAAGTCAAAGCGAACTCATCTGGTCTTTAAGGGGACAAGGGTGAGATAATGAGCACTGAGAATAGCCCTTGAGAGGGAATCACAGAGAGTTCAATTAGGCTTCCATACTGTTGCTGCTGGCTCTGTCTGACTGCTCCGTGTGCCAGGATGAAATGTCTTGAGTTTTTATAATGATAAGAGCCCACTCGGAGACCCTGTGAAGCCAAATCTAAATAATATCCCCTGATTGCTTTGTAAACACTAAGAGGAACATGCTGCTTCACTGTTGACATTAAAGCCCACCGTGGAATAACCCGCTAATTGTTTTCATGTCGTTTTGCTGAGTTGAACTTCTTAATGAGGGTTTCTTCTCTTGTTCGCAGTGAGGGTCGAAGGTTGGGGGTGTCATTTTCATTTATTATTTTTTTCTCTTTTTTTTTTTCCCTTAATGTGGCCATATAGAAGTCCTTTGAGATAGTGACTGTGGTTAAGGGTTTTACAAATGAACAACTGGAAAACTTGGAGTGTAGCCCCAAGAAGTGATGAAGCAATAAAACACGTCTTATTATCCTGGTCAGTGTCATCGTTAGACCCTCTGGTTAAACAAATATGTAAAAGAAAATATACCAGTGTTACAATATTTTAGTTTCATTTTCTCTCTCGGTGTATAAAGATTGTGAGATACACCTTCTGCTGCACATACATCAAACTCTGTCACGTCTGTCTCTGTCTCTCTATAGGACACATGAAATGAAAAACATCCGTATGTGCGATAGTGCATATTGTTGCTTTACTTTCTGCTAGCAGTCTACACCTGTCAGTGATAACAATATGATAATAATAATGATCCATTGGCATCATATAGCTATTCTGAAAAGTCTAAAACATAAAACAAGTGGGTTAACCGAGGACATCACCAACTTAAATTTAACAACTAGCAATTATCACAGCAGGATATTTTACTGTCAAACTGGTTTCATACTTGACCAATGAAACAACAGGGATACCAGAAATCCCCACTGACTGACCTACAGTGGTATTAGCATTTGATATGACAGGGTGGTGGTGGTATATTAACATTAAGTATGGCAATAAATCTTCATAGCAGCTGGTGTTAGCTTCAAATTTATAGCTATGATTTTTTTTCCCTCATGAAGTCATTTAACAGAAAGTCCATTCTCACTGTGGGGTGAAAGTCACTTAAATTGATTCGGGGCAGAGAAACACCCGGCGTGGACGGACACCATAATTCATCAACTCTAAAATACTAATTTGCAGCAACCCCTGAGATTAGCAGAGAAGGAAAGGAAGTGGCACCGCGCTCTGCGCTCCGATGACAGGCTCGACTATGGATAAGTCTGCTGTTATGGTCGAAAAACGAAATCGCAAAGTTTTCAAAAATGATTTTCCAATATGTTTTTCAAATCCATTCTGCTGAGATTCGTGCACCGTTTGTGTGGACGGAGAGCTCTTGCACATGAGCCGGCGTGCAGTTAAGTGTGAACTGATGGGTACCTGTTTTGCGTGTACGTTTACAGCACAAGGCGATTGATTTTGGCAGCTCAATGGCAACACATGAACCGTTCCTGCTCTCATAATCAGCCATCACATTACAGTTCAGTAGCTCACATAATGGAGGTGTCTCCTGATCACACTTTAAATATTCATGTGCTGCTGGTGTAATTCACACACTGCAACAGCTATCGCCTTGTTTCCTCCTCGGGGCTGACTTCAGCTCTGGATCTCGTTGTTGTTTTCCACAAGCCTTTCTCTTGGGTGTTTGTTTACAGCTCACTGCTGCAGTTCACTTAAAGTCACTGAACTGGAAATAACAGCAAATTAAATGCTCACAAAGTCGAAAGAACTTAGATTTGCAGCATTAAATGTGGGTTCAAAACAGGAAACGACCTGTTGAGGCTTCGTTAGTCGGAAAATGCCTGATGATGTCGAAGAATTGGACCTGACAAAGAATCGTAGTGATTTTTGTTGTCAGATGATGATGATGATTTTGGATTATCGGACAGAACATTTGCACATGAAATCCACGTTGAAATGTGCCACAGATGCAAGCCGAGCTGCGACACTGTGTATGTGGCAATCTGTGGTTTGAGTGAATGATTTCCATACTTCTTACATCTAGCCATGTATGTCTATATCCATCCCAGGCCATTGGAATTTAGTTTGTGGTGCTCACAGCAGTGAAAACATACAGTTTGTTTGCTCGGGTCTGAACTAGTGGATGAATTGGTGAACGTGGTGCGGTTTCCTGTTGGTTCGGTTAATTTTATATAGAGAAAAGTCCACCAGAGTGCATCGCTACAAGCCACGTGAGCATGTTCACTCCACTCATTGGTCAGATGTGTTTGGGGTGGGAGCAAGAAAATAAACACAGGAAGAAGGTCGCCAGAAGTCAGAACTAAAAGGCTCACGGACTCGCTGAATTTTGCACCTCACTTTTAAAATGTCTCATCATTTTGGTCCAATTACACTTAAAACCAAAAAAAATATATAATACTTTACCCGCACTCAGTGATTTGTTACATATTGTAGTAAAAAACACTTGAGACCACATTAACAACAGCAACATCTCTTTCCAGAGACACATCGACCTCTATTATGTTGAGGTGACATCAGAAAAACTTCAACAGGTAACAAAAAAACTTGGACAGAGAAATCCCCAAACTGTCTGCATTTCGAAATGCATACTAGGTGATAAAATATTCTTTTTGTAATTTGGATGAGGTGATCCTTTAATCATACACACCAGTGGAGATAAAGAACAGACACAAGCACTTTTTTTAAAGCCTGTGAAAAATGAAGCCTATAGCCAGCATTAATTTTCCGTCTGTGTCCTGCATAACCTTATCTCACCTTCAGCTCATGATTCAAGCAAAATCACCGCAATGAAACTTTACAGTATTATTCATAGTAAAGAGAGTGAGTTTACATCAATTATTTTCCATGGAGTCTGTGAACCATGCTGTCTGAAAAGCGTCCGTTTCAGAGTGATGTGAAACAGATTGATCCTTGGTTTGCATCACTATCACCATCAGTGAGATGCGTCGAGTCACTGCTGCCCCATTTCCCAGACAAGCACTCACACATACAGTAGATACATGCATTCAAAACACTGTGTGGCGTGCAAAATAAAAACATGTAAGGGTAATAATATATTTGTCAAGCTCAGTACAAATACTGTGGTGGAAGTTTGATCTACATTTCAATCTGGCTAACAAATCTCACCACTTACTCTGATGCTGTGCTTTTGCCTCACAGCGCTGAGCTAAAGTAAGGAGGTGGAAAGCGAGAACACCAACAATGCTGCGAGGCACGCGGAGTAAACATGTAACTCTCTCACATCTCATTAGTGTGTGAGGACCCAGTTTGAGTCAGCACTTGAAATTTCTGCATCATTAATTAATAAAGAGTAGCACTGTGGTTAATAGGTAACAGCGGGCTTGTGTTGTGGACAGGAGGAAGAGGGAGGTACTGGCCATGAGTTTTGGCCTTCTTTCAGCTCGGGATGGGCTCTTCTTCTAGTAGGTTTGGGCTGCCGACTAATTTCGCTACCGCAAAATCGGCCCTGAAGCGACTGGAGCGCCTCCTCCTCCTCCTCCCCGCCACAGTCCCTCCATCGTCATGAAATATAAAACAGATACAACACCCCCGCGTTAGGGAAGCTTTCAACCCCTGCTCAGCCTCCGCTTTAATATTTCATGACCTCCTCTTACTTATTTTAGTGGGAATAATTGATCTGGAAGAGGCACTGCTGCGCAGAAATGAAAGGCTCTGAAGAGGAGTGCAAAAAAAAAAAAAAAAAGTTCTATTATGGTTTTGACTGGAGAGTTTGGTGCTTTTCTGGCAGAAAATGAAATGGCCAAATGAATGGCTTCATCTTCAATTTCTGATTTGTTGAGGAGAAAATGCATTTTGAAGTGTAGCTACATTCAGAAAGACAACATGTTCGACAGCTTGTTTAACAGCTAATGGAAAGGTTGCTTTTAAAGGTGCATTTTGGGCATCGTGTGCAGCTATAGAAAAGCTGTTAAAAAAACATTTCTACCGTGTTATATTCTTATTTTAGACTCCAACAAGCAGCTGATTTATTTGGCCGGTGGCAATTCTATACCAACTCTACACAAAAATTTGGTTATTCAGTACTGCAAATAAGCCTTGTTTATGGCATTCTCTGTTATTGTTAGCACTGTGCTCCTATTCTAGCAGCTGACACAGACAGTCTGGAAACACAATTGATTTTTTTCACTGGGATAAGGGATAAGGTCATCCAGGTCCAGAAGCTGCATTCACTGATGCACAAAAACACCTCTAGAGATCTGCACCTGTAAGCATCTCAACCTTCGTGAATTCCTGCAGCAACCCAACTTAATGATTTGTAACAAAATGAAAAAACAGAAAGTCAGTCAGTGTCAGGCGGTGTGTGTGTGTGTGTGTGCGTGCGTGTGTATGTGTGTGTGTGTGTGTATAGAGGACCAGAGAAAGTTAGATAAACAAAACAAAAGGCCTTACAGAAAAAAACCAAGTAGTTGACATGTGACCACCGGTACTCACTGTACCGAAGTTAAAGTAAATAAATTATCAGTCAGTCAGTGGGTCGGTCGGTCAGAACTCCTCCCGATGCTGGAAACAGCTGATCCCCATCAACGAAAATAAACAATTTAATTAGCAGGTCAACGGGCCTCCAGCGACACGGATATGAGATCCAAAGACGTGGACTTCAACACACGCTTAACAACGCTCTCTTTCCGTGGACTCTCCTCTTCCTAACTCTTCGCTCACCGGTGACTTTAACGTGTCCTAAATACTCTTCCTGGAAGACAGATTCAAACTGCGCGGGATGCGGTGGTTTATTTTCATTGGTGTAGGAGATGGGTGTGGGTGGATGACGGAGGACGCCATGAACGGAGGTGTGTTTTATTGAAATTGTGTGTAGCAACTTGTGTCTGACTGTGAAGCGCTACAAGACGTTTTTCTTACCAAGGGCATTTTGCTCCCAAAATTATTTACGGTATGTTATTATCGAAGGATTTTCCGTTGAAATGATGGAATAGATATTCAATATGTTTCTGTGTGTGTAATGTAAAGGAAACAGAATACCTCAGTGACAGGTAGCACCGTGAGCCAATGGCAAGCCAAGACAAATAAAGTCAAATGACCATTTATCATTCTGACAGTTGAAATCCCATCTCAGTAATTACATCTGATGCCTGGCTTTGAGATTAAACCAATCATCTCAACACAGGGACAAATGATGTGGAGCCAGACACCATGGATTGCTTTAGAGATCAATGAACTTCATCAGGAAGCAAGTTAAGCTGAAAAACAATAAACAATTGTTTCATGTCCAACAATACATTTGCTGTATGTGATGGATCTTGTCAGTGGCTGGCCGGTTTTCTCTGGGATATTGGAGACAGGATGGAATTAGAGTGGGAGACAATCGATGCACCGGTCAGAGGACAATCCCTCTCTACACTGTGTTCTACCACTGACGAGGCCAACCACATATTCATTGAAACCCCATCTCTCATACATTATGGGTGTATAGTTTACAGCTTCTCTTCCTTTTTTTTTTTTTTTATTTCCAGAAGCTGCCATTATGTGTAATAATACCTTTACTCTACTAACATCTGGTGTAATAAAACTTTAAATGAAAAAGAAATTAAACTTAACATCACAGTTATTTTGAAGAATTTTGTTGAGTGCTTATAAATTTGTGCTTAATGGCTACCATCAATTTACAATCAAATTTGATCATTTATTTATTTACTTATTTACTTATTTATTTTACAAAGTGTTGGGTAAAACCCCACCAAGAAATCCATTTTACATCTTTTTTTTTTTGTCAACCAAAGAAAATCTTGGTCAATTGAAATCGTACCTGTTCTTCAAAGAAATGATGGATTTGTTAATTTGTTTGGACAAAGGCAGGCTAGCCGTTTTCCCTCGTTTCCACTCTTTATGCTAAGCTAACAGGCTTCATGCTCCAGCTACTTATAGCATTTACTGCACAGACGTGACACTGGTATCAATCTTCTCATCTAACTCTTGGCAAGACAGCAAATAAATGCTGATAAAATGTTACACTGTTCCTTTAACAAACTTCCTGACACAGTATTATGACTTTTTTGTGTAGTTTATGTCTTAAGGAACTGGAGGAGCGATTAGTGTGTTTTCCCATTCTCCTTCTAAAACAACAGCACGTTTGCAAAAAGCAATATAAATAGAGTTTGAAGGTGTCTGCTATGTCTCGTGTTTCATTTGACCATAGTGAGTCTCTCAGGTTGCCGGGGGGAAAGTGCTGACACTGTGTGGTTTCGCCATCTGCTTAGTGTCCTGTGAGATCCCTGGCGTGTTCATACATCGTCTGTCTGGCTGTGGGATGCAGTGATATACTTCTAGCTTGACCTCTGCAATAAACGTATTATATACTGTGCAAGAAAAAGAAAAAAAAAATCCATAAGTGTTGAGAGTTATGAGAAAAATGAAGGATAGATTAAAAAACAAAACCCTCAGTCGATGGATTGCTGAGACTTTGGTGTAATAGGTCACCAGTTATGCTTGGCTCGGCTGCAGAGGAATCTGTATTTTGGCAGGAGGATGTGTCAAAAGGTGAAGAACCAGATGGATACTCTCTGTTTGTCCTTTCAATATGAAAGACCTTCTGTTATCGCTGAAAAGGACAGTACCTGCACACACCTGGATCAGTATTTTTGTAGAAGAATGCCTCGAGCAGTCTACAGGCAGTCAGGTGCACTCAGCTAAAAATGGCCCAACATGCGCAATTTAGGCTCCTCACTAGCTTGTTTAGATGAAAGTGTATGATATTGTCAACATCTTTCTGAATTGGGTTTTTATTGTTGTAGTGAAGTGAAGGTAGATCTCTTTGCATCTCCATCTTTTAATACCTTAATCTAGACACATTACACCTACATAAACGTATTTCCTACACAGCCTCAGTAGAAAATAGTAGCAATTTTAAAACATAATACACAGAAAAAAAGAGGATATGAGTATTGCCACTAGTTTGCACCTACAATATGTTCAACAAATACTGGGGGAAATCCATCATCAGAAGGGACAGAGATACCAATTTCACCACCAACATGGGTAAATAGACCAACAGACCACCGTACAATGCAGCCACAAGATATACTGACTGATTATCAAATACAAGAGAAGTGAGTCAATACCAGTGACCTTGTGGGGGAAAGTTCTAATGAAGCTGCCTCAGAGACAAAACAAACTAGAAAGTGCAGGAAGGACAGAGATGTTTCTCTACAGTTTGAAATGACTGGAGCTTTCCTTTTAAAATACATTTACTGCCAACATTCATCTATTTTTCAAGGTGTTAGTTTCTCTTTCGAGCAAAAGCACACCGTGGAGACCTTCTCAAAAGCCTTCCAGTAGAAGTGAAAGAAAGTTTAAGTTTATTTTTCCAGACATTTACTATGAATAATTCCATTTCTTGTTCTTGACAATGATTTCTATGAACTTACTTATTCTTATTTTTGAGTCTATTTTAGACGCGTCAAGTTTTCGCATATTCAGAGTTACACTATAACAAAAATATCCTTGGATAACATGACAGTTATAGTCATTTCTTTAGAGAAGAAACAGGAAATGGAACTTCTATGGAAAAGCACCGTTTTACTTTTATATTCTATGATTTTTTTTATAAATTTTAAAAGTGTATACGCTGATTTCACTGTATTTAATGCATGCTAAAAAAATTAAACTAAGCAACCCGTGAGGATGCAAACAGAGTATTTTTGATGTTCTGCTGTTGAAGCAGGTCTGGCGTGACCTCAACGGTTTGGGTCGACAGGTTTGAGTTTGTCAGTTGTTTATCTCATGATTTTTTAATCTCTCCTCTCTCAGACCACTTAAGCCCAAAAGGCAAATCCATTCTCTCTCCTTGCCCTTTATAAGTGCAGCACAGATACTGTATTTTGGCTGTTGAGAACATAAAACTCAGTCCATCGTGACAAATTTCTATCTCAGTCTCAGTTATGACGCTGCAACACAGGGACTAAGTGCTCTTGTTTCCTTTTCCCATGAATACTGTCACCTAGTTTCATTTATCATTTATTATCTCCTGTATCACTTTATCGCTATCAGTGTACCATTTTGTTGGTATCTGTCACCGGGTTGTATGCTTTGGGACGGGAACAATCATCATTCAATTTGCCAGAGGATTTTCTTCGGGCCAACTGCTGGTTCTAACTAGCACAAGCGAAAATTGCCGCTATTGGCAAATGATTATGTTGTTGGAAATATAAAGGAACCCCGCAGGGTAGGCCTTCTGTCCAACATAGTTTTCACTGCCCTTTACAATGTTTCTGTGCATCTCTCGTATGTGAAAAATATACATCAGTCAGCATGCAATCTAAGCTAAACCATCCCTTAGAGGCAGGAGTTACGGAGGTGTGACTCCACCGTCTTCTCTTCAGAGGGATGAGGGTGAATGGCACGAAGACAAACAAAAGCAGTGAGAGCGAGGGGACCTGCCTCTGCAGCACAGAGCCTAAACAGAATTGATTGCCGCGAGTCGCTCTGAGTGGGTTTGATAACATTTCAATAAATATTGAAATGAGCAAGACTCTCCGAGGGAACTCTTGCACAGCTGGATTGACAACAGTCCTGAGAGGTGTTTCTGTGCAGTTGGGTGTGCGTGTGACACATCAAAATGTATTTTTTTTTGCACAAAGTACATAGGTCACATCATATGCAAATAGAATCGTTACAGCTCATGCAAAAGTGACCATGGCAATGCTTCAATAAGATAATGTTCAGGGTGTTGTTAATAGAGCTACTGTAGTATGGTTGGAATGGGAACGTTAGCCTCTGAATGCACAGTAAGCAGAAAGCATCAAATCCAAACCTTTCTGGTCAACTTCTCTATACTTCTGACCATTTCCTGTCAGTAAACCATAGTCTGGATGCTTATCTCTTGCCTTGCAGTGTGCACAGAGCTCTGCACATTCAGCCGGCTCAGTACCCCTCAGGTCATTGTTGGTTACCGAACCATGAACCTCTCCAAGCACTGCATGGTTAAATAAACCCCACACATTAATCTCTAACCCAAAGAGCTGCAGTGAAGCCTTGGACACTTTGTTGTACATGTGTCTGCACATCACTTTCATTCACTCTCTGGTGCGACTGTGATTTGCTGCTTGGCCAACATCCATGACCACGTTTTGCTTTTGCACTGATCAAATAGCCTCACTAATGGTTTGGGATGATGACACTGGATGAAATTTCTTTCACTGTTACTGTAAGACAACCTTCTTTAAAACAATAATTACTTATAGCTGACAAAAAACAACATTTATGATTAAATGTAGTTTTGTTCTCTCCATTCTCAACGCAAACAGTTTAGATAAATGGAAAATGTCTTGTGATGCAACAATCATTCTTCTACGTGACAGGTTTAATTTGGTTTCTGTCCGTTACATTGATTTGCATTGAGCCTTGCTATTTCAGCTGTGTGGCTAGTGGAGGTCTGGGGCCTTGGAATACCAGAGAGACATTGGTAAAGCAATAAATGATTGATGATAGTAGAAAGCCAAGCATTGACAAGGAATGAGAAGTAAAAGGCAGCAATGAATCAAAGATGTTGAGCCAAGTCTATATTTTATGACAAGACAAACCAAAATTGCTGTTGTTTATTGATTTTCAAGTCAGCAGCTAAAAGAGTGGCCTTAACAGTGCCAAAATTGCAGTTTTATCCTTGCCCATGTTTCTCTTTTATCTTCAGATTGCACTGCACCTACCCGCCTGAATGATGGAATTAGAAATCTAATAAAACCATGACACTCAATTGCTTCCTGTAACATGTTCTCTCAGGGATAGTGTGCCTCTGGCAAAAACATCACAACAAGTAATTTCTTGAAATTATTTTCCCCACAAATGTTCTGCGTAAGTGGTGAAAGTTAGTGTATTTGACACAGGCTTCACCTTGTACAGGAGCTCTCTTGATGTGAACACTTAGCATAATTTTTGGGTAATAAGGATTTTCTCTTGTTTTTTTTTGGGAAAAGGTTACTCTTACACAATAGAAACCTATTGTTAAAACAAATATTTCAGATCAATTCTTGAAGTAAGTAGAGCGTGATCGTCAACATTCATTATTAAAGTTTGACTTTGTGTTCTCTGGTTAGTGTGGCTGACTGACCTATCATGTCATTGGTATCCATGGTCTCTGTTGTGATAAATGGCAGTTTGAGTGTGGTTAAACTCACTCACCCTTCATCTAAATGAAATGTATGTTTTTGAAGTAGTTGGATTTGTGGTCTCTGCTGGGCGAGTATTCATTGGTTCAAGCCTGACAAGCCTGACTGCTTCAAACAGTTGTTGCTTGCTGTAGCTAGTTGATTTATCAAACAAAATGAGAGTTTATAATTTGCTTGTTTTAGACAAATGAAAGTCACTTATAAGGAATAGGAATGAGTCACAAGTAGTGATGGATCTTCAGTTTCTCTCTTTTTAATAAGGAAAAACATTCCTGTTCCTGCTTTTGATTGATTGCCCAGTTATAAGTTATTCCACTTCTTATCTAACTGGCCCTTCTTCTGTCTTTAAATTTGGCCATTTCTTGAAATAGAAGAGCTAGCCCGACAATATATTTGTACTGTCCTCTCTTTAGCTTTTACTTTGCCCTCTCACTCATTTTCAGAGGTTTTGTATATGCTGATTTTTTCCCCCCAATATCTTATTGTACGTTGTTTATCTTTATTGTCATAATATGCACCCTAACATTAAAACTATAAAAGTCAACTTTGTGTGTTTTTTAGTTTTAGTAGATGAAAATGTTGCAAAGCCCAATGTGTCACTTCAATTCAGAAATCACTTTATCTTGTGGCTCTACTATTGTACCAAAGAAAACATTCCAAGTGTCTCCATTTTATGCACATTTCCCTTTAATGTGTAACCCTATAACAATGCACCAATTATGTAGTTATAGTTGCTAATGTACCTTCAAGCTGAGATGAGGAGCGAGCTACAGAGGTCTGGTAACCTCTCTATTTGATTACTTTACACCAGCTGATTTCTTTTATTTTTAGATTTGTAGTCTTCAGCCTCAGTTGACGTTGACTTAAGTGACTAGTGCTGTCAAACTATTGATAGAAAATGCATGTTTAGTTTAATGTGGATTAATTACAGTAGACGGCTATTTCCAAATGTAAACCTTCACAAGCAATGCGTGCTACTGGTTTCACTGTGGTCACATACCGCTTATAGCTGGACACCGCTGTTCATATACAGCTTGTAGACATCTAATTTTAAACAACTGGAAACCTGAATTGTTCATTGTGGAAAGCTATGGCAGTAGATCAGTCATATTCATTCTGTAGTAGCGTTTCGTGGCTTGACCCTTCCTTGACTCTGCTAAACGTCTGAACAATATAGAGAGATGGGCCATAAGAGTCACTGCAATCACACCTTACAGACTACAACAGGCCATAACTTCACAAAATGACCAGCCATTTGGACCAACAGGGAAAACCTACCTCAGTGCAATATTTCTCCCTGCAAATGGATGTTGCTGCCAATGCTGAATACCACAGATTGCTGCTGTGATGAACAAAGCACGACCCACAGCCTGGCCGGTCAGGAATATTCCAGATAATGGAAAATTTGTCAGGGATAATGGGATTATGAGGGCAAACGCTGCCTGGCAAGGTAGGATAAACATTAACTGTAAAACTTGATGGTCTGGTATTACAGGTTAATCTACGAAAGAGTGAAATCCAAGTTCAACTGGAGGATAGAGCTTAAAGGCCCAAATGCTCTGAAAGTGATACATTTTAATTGATGCACATCACTTGATGCTCCTATAGCGCACTGCAGGCATCAGATTTGAAATGCCAACAACACAGATTTGTCCTGTTGTTATTTGTATTTACTGCTGTATTAGTTGGATGTAATGACTGAATGAAAAGGAGAAATGCAGAGGAGGAAAATTAATGAAACCGTAAACCATCTACTGAGTGTTTGATGGATACTTATTTGTGCTTTGTAAAGCAAGTGCAGTGAAATAATCAGCAAATAATGTGTTTAATTTCTCACATTCACTTCTTCCCACTCCTTCTCCTCACTCGACCACTGCACTCTTTCTCACGTGTGCGTCAGTGCTTGCTTGCTCACTCACACTATCACTCTCCTTTTCGCCTGCAGGAAAAACATCTTTGGTTGCTGAGTCCTCATATGACACGCCAAAATCGAAACAAGGTCGGAGTAGAGGTGTCACAGCAGTTTGACGAGCCTCATAGCACATTCGGCAATAGGTGTACTTTAAAATGTGCATGTCAGTCACTTTCAGCGCATTTGGGCCTTTAGAAATCTTTTTTTTGCCCTCTCACAAGTCCTTGTAATGCACTGAGGCATTGCACACAAACAAATTGAACAAGACACATTACAGTGCATCAGAGCACAGCAAAGGACATAACACTTGCTCTACAGCCTTGCACTTGCCTAATGGCTGGCATGTCATCTTTTCCACAATATTGTATAATATATATATATATATATATTTTTTTTTTAGTTATGAGAAAGGTTCCATCACCCCATACCATTCACTTGGATGGCCTTGGTGCATTCCCGAGATGCTAGGCTTCCTGTGCACCCACTGAGGGCCCCTGCTTGCTGCATATACACTAAGCTTGTGGAAAATAAACAAACACACACAAGGTCACAGTGGAGCCAAGCCAGCCTCCCACAGAGCTCATCTGATCCAGCCTGAAACGCAGCAATTACCACCCTCTGTGTGCCTCCACGTGGGGCTGCAGCTATTTCATTATTTATTTGAACAAATAGGATTATGGTTGGTCTGCGGTAGATTGATTGTGACGAGGGATGAGAGGCTCCAGAGAGATGGGTGCTGCAGCCTGGGTTTGCTGAGCCACTCTGCTGTGGCAAGCGCACGGTTGATCTCCTGTCTTGGTCACAGCGACTCCTCCACTTTTCCTGGACAGTGGAGCGTCGCTGTGTTGACATATGCCATCCGCTCTGCTGCGTTCCCCGCACCGATTGATGGGGGAAATGTGTGAGCTGGTTTACATATGAGGCTTTTGGGAAAATATACATTTATGAGAACATAAAAAGCACCTCTCTGTCACAGCCTGTGAAGCATGGCACTCATTTTGACACGTTCACTGTTTCTGTAATGATTTTGAAAGCTTTTTCAGGTGCTCTTAAAAGAATTGTCACTCACAACACGGGGGTTTTATTGTAGTTTAAAACGATTTTGCATCTAAATAACGAGTCAACAAAGTGACACCATAGTAGTTTCAAATTACTTCCAAATGAATTGCTTTACGAGTTTAGTGACCAGGTAAATGAAAGTGCTATGATTGAAAGGAAAATATGAATAGCTCCAAAATGTATATTCTTTAGCTTCACAATGTTGCACTCAACATCTTATTTGCAGTATACCAATGTCTGCCGAAGAGTAAATGGACTGTCTTTAGATCATTATTATATGATATCTTATGATGCTAATATCAGTGGTTAGACTCAGCCTTGTGCAATCTGTTGAAATCAATAGTGTAAGCTTATGAGAGCAACCTGCAGAATAAACAGGGAAAATAGCAATTCTGATGTTTTGGGAAACATTACCATCAGCAATCATTTTGATTCAGAGCGGACTGTGTGGTCTCTAATAGCTAATAGCTCATCCTAGATGGAATTTAACCTGGCAGCTCCCCGCAAAAATACCCTCCTTTGAAGTGATGAAGCTCCAGGTCTCTGCGGTAGACTTATCTGCTTCTGGAGATTGATCGAAAGTAATTTTTTGCCCCAAGAAGAGCAGGGAGGAATGTGATAGATAGCTCAGGCCCTCTATCTCCCTGATGGTGATATTAGTCCTGATTAAGATAAATGGACCTTCTCTGCTTAACCATGCAAATGCTTACTGCTAGTGCCATTTATTCGAGAATGTGAAATTGTGGAAACAAGGAAGCTTGCCTTTCTTCAACATATCTTTGGCTAGACGTCGTTCTTGCCAGGATAAATTACACTGCCCTCGAATGACAAAAGCCATCATAACAGAACTACCCAGATATTCTTAATGTATGAGCGGTCATGTCCGTGTGACATCTGATTTGGTAATGGGGGATTTGAGGCAGAACAGGAAAGTGCTTTTACCCTCGTATGTATGAGCGACTAGTCATCCAGATATACAGTAAAGAGGGCATTTACTATGTTCTCCCTGCAGGCCACGCTAAGCTGCTCTAATTGATGTTTATTAATCAAATCAGCTGTAGCGAGGGCAGAAGCACAAGCTTATCAACCAGGAGGTGTGACCTCTATCGTATAGAGCGGCCTAATGAATGGAAAAAAAAGAAAAAAAAGACAACAGCTATGCTGGGGTAAGCATGCTATATATGCCAAGTGAGTTGAACTGCAAAACACAATATAAAAGTGTTAATTGATGTTAAATGCGATCGATACATACAGCAATGCAAACTACTCTCACTTTGTTTCTTTTTTGGTTTTAAAGAGATTATTGATGTTTTTAATTACACTGCAGATTCTTTTTTTGATAGCGGAAAAGCTCCATATAGGGATGCCAACGCTGGCTGGTCCACCACTGTGGTCCTGATTGAAACATCTTAACCACTGTTGGATGGATGGGCATAACATTTTATACAGACATATATGACACAGACATATATGTACTGCAAAGGTGATGAACATTGTCTGCTAAACATCAGCATATTAGCATTGTGTACAGCCCCGCTGTACTTAATCACTCACGCAGCTGCTAGCATGGCTGCAGACAGGAGTTTTGTTTTTACCATATTGGTATATAGTAAATGACACATCCAGCTCCCAGACACTTACATTTAATGAACTGCTTATGTGAACTCTTAGGTGAAAACCTCTCCAGTTTGGAGACATATTTGTCCCTGAACTGTACATTTTTTTATTGTCTACTTTTTTATTGTCTTTTATTTATCTCTTGAGAACCATGAAATTAGCTCGTTCTGGGGATTTTGAAATTATCAAATTAGGTATAAAGGCACACAAACTCAATGAAGGGGTTTGTTTCAGTTGAGGTTAAAGCATGAAAAACATCCAGGTTCAAATTACCTGTGTAACGTTTTCATATGACGAAATGCACTGATGCAAATATTTTAATTGTGTGCAATGCTGGAAATTTTCCTTGTCAATGAACCCATATTAGAGCACTGTCGATGTGTTTGAAATGTTGGTATATATACACATACGTGTGTGTGTGTGTGTATATATATATATATGCATTTGGCATATATGCATTTTTTTTTTTTTTGCAGTAATGTTTTACTCTACATTAGATCTACATTATTTTGCAAGATATGCAGGGCTGTAGCCAGGAGATTTGAAATGGCGAGAGCCCGAGTCGAAGCCCCACTTTGTCACAGCTTTGTCTCTTTCTACAGTTCATACCAGAATACTTATTTCTTTCCAGGTAATGTAAATTACAGACTTGCGTAACGGAGCGTTTCTTATTTCCTGGCATGAATGTCTGTTTCAAACGCCTCTCCACACTGGTCTGAAAAGTTTGAAATGTACATGTGTCTACAAGTACAGCCTATTGCCTAAAGTCCCAGAAGAAATACAAAGGTCATGACCTCAGTGTCCTCAATAGTAGCTGATAGTTACATCCAAACCTGGCTGCATGCATTTTAAATTTTTGCCTAACTTTTCCCTGTCCTCACTGTGGTCTGTGGAGCTCAATCAGTGGAACATTTTGACACATGATACTGTGTTACCCTGCTGAGTGGAGCAGAATTGAAGGTGCCAATCAAGAGGCAGAAGCCTGAAGCGAATCAATCCAAGCAGGCCATGATGTGATTTCCCCCCCCCCCCCCCTTGTTAAGGGTTGAGCAGGCTGACAGCCTGTTGGATGGTTGGATTCACTCACCTCCTGCAGTCTGCGTAAATCACAGAGCTATTACAACACATGTAAATGTCTTTAGCAGGCTCTGTTTAAAAGTCCGCCTCACTGCTGCTGCCAACTTTACATAAACATGATAAGTAAATGATACACGGGCTGTTATTAACCTAACATCAACACTGCCTGTTTGAACGGGACCATGGACTTTGTTTAGTGAGAAAATGTGATCATATTGTTGTAATTTTTTTTATGCAGAACCTAATTAGAAGTCAGTGTTTCTTTCAACAAAAATAATAATAATATTACTATGATAATACAGTTGAAAGTTTGAAAAATCGGGGTGTTACATGGATGGTTGTTCATACAAAAGGAAAGGAATAAATTAATATTCCCCTGTGACAATGGAAAAAATGTCCTGAATGTGCTAACCAAGGACGTTGGACTGTTGATATCAGACTTTGAGTTTGAAATATATCAATACTGTCATAAATGCATCCAGATTTATGCTTCTTCTGATGTGTTTTATGTTTGCAGTTCTGTGCTGGAGCAAGTTAACATTATGAAAATAATAATAATAATAATAAAACAACCAGCTACTTAACACTGATTGATCCCTAGTGCATTAACTTCTCAGCTTGCTGCCGGTCACCCTGTGATGTAGACATGTACTACAGGCTGTGTCGGTACACCATGACATCACTGTTGTTCTGGGTGTGGTTACAGGTGCAACGTTACTCCCCCTAACCAAACAGACATGTCACTTCCATCTCCGTCTCACCTCTGATGTGAGTAAATGTTTCGCAGAATGACCATTTTCCTGTCAACAAGGCACAAGTGGCCGTCCAATGATGAGCTTGGCAATAATTGTAAGGATTTTCCAAGAACCTAATAAGCAGGCCTGATGCAAATTGGACATTTGTGCATTGTTGTGTCCTTGTCTATGAGGCTGAAAATGTGGGTTTGATGTAATATTTTTCAGCCAATGCAATCATAGCCATGGAAGGTCTAGATTATTGCTTCAAATAATTACATAAGTTGTAATTAGCTCTGCTGCCAGAGAGGAGAGGATCCAAACCATTGCTGGGAAAGCTACTGAAGGCATTGGCAATACAAATCATTTGTTGACACTTTTATTAAACCAGATGCTTTCTTTTTCCAGTGCAGGAACATTGCAATTAGTTGTGTCCACCAGTCATTTACTCCAGTTTAATGTTTGGCCTTATATTTAGAGTAACAGAAACATTTCTTAAGTGCAGTTAAATTGATTTGGTGGCATTTTGCATGTGAATTATGACATGCCCTTTAAAGTCACACCCCACAGTCAAAGGGATGTTCCCTGTGAAGGGAAAGTTTCCATGTTTTTGCAAGAAACTTCAGAATTAATTAAAAATCACATCAGGAGATGTCAAGGGATTTACTTCAAGGCTCAGGAAGGCAGTCCTTTTTTCTGGTGAGGCATCCTTTAGTGAGGACAAGCCTGTGTTCATAATTCCATTTTTCATCAAAGTGTGTTTTAATCTCAACACTCTCGGTGCGCTGCAGACACATCTTAACAGGAAATCCACTGTCCTGATAATTTATTTTATTTCCTACTGATCTTGCCTAAGCAATTTAAAACATGAAAAAATATAGATTCCCTTCAATGTTTTCCAAGACAAGACTGCTTACTGTGCATTATTATTTTTCCAATGTTCATAATTTTATTATTTGGCTCTTGAAGCGCCCTCCATCTACAGAATCTAATGCATTTAAAGTATGTTGACTAACACCTGAAGAAGAATATTCTATATTCTTGAGTCTTGTCTTTCCAGACAACATCGCACTGCCTTTGGGACAAGCTTGCAACCTAAACAAAGAAGGGAGCAGTGTTGATCCTCGCCAGAGAATTATGCAGGGGGAACATCCACAGCAGCCGGTCACTTCTAATACCGACTCCCTTTGAAGGCCGAGTCGATGTAGCCAGCGGAGCTGCTTCTTCAGGCCAGGCCTCCAAGCACCATTCTGTGTCTGCCAAGCAGGAAATTATGGCAGTCTGACAGTAAGGATATGCTTAAAACCCCAGAGGAGAGATGGAAATGAAAACAGGTCTATGGCATTGTGGATTGTTCTTTCATCAACCACTAAAACCATACTTTAGTACTCATATATACTGTATATATATATATATATACTGATGTTTGGTAGATATGTTAATAACGTTCATTGCCTTAGTTTTGATGTTGCTAACAATTGCTAATTAGTACTAAACATAAAGTACAGCTAAGACTGATTTTTTAAGTATTTGGTCTTAAAGTACTGGATGAATTAAAGGTTCAACTTGATAATGGCAATAGATGAAGGGAACGCCAAAGATGTTACAGTTTAACCTGCGGAGGGCAAATATCTTCAAATATCACCCAATCAATCCGGTGATTGACATTTCATTCAAAACCACAAATGTCATGGCGCCGCTAGAGAAAAAATCAGGAGATCACAAAAGTCACAGGCTAGTTTTTAAGATATTTCACTCTGGACCAAAGTGGTGAATGTTCAACCAACAACCAATAAACATTGACATCCACACATCGATGCCACTAGTACCACTAGCTACAAAAGAGGAAGTGCATGCAGGAACCATAGTAACCAGAGATACGTCTCTACCAGCAACACCAAAAAGCACAGGCGCCTTGAAAGGCCACCACTCAGAATTCAATGGCTGTTAAAAGAACATAGAAAATCAATGAGACATTTTGCTGTGAACTGCAGATGAACTTGCTCTTAGCTTGTTTATGGATTTTAATTAGGACCAAATAATCTCATGAATATATGTAAAGCTCTTGTACTCCACTCTGTGTACATCATAGACAGAGCTGGGGGAATAGGGCCGACGGTGCAGGCTGGGAAGAGGTCTGTGCTCTCCTGCCAAAACATTGCATGATGTGAAGTAGGCACAGTTATCTCTGCACTGCGTCTCATCTTTTAGTCCCTTTTCAGAGACACTGCAGTTTCCCACTGGATGCCGCCGTGAGTGACACTAGAAACTCATCTGCTATTCCCCTGCCTCACAGCGACATGTCAGCCGCAGAAGCTGACGAGATGTAGAACCCAAACTATGAGAAGCAAGTTTCTCCATTTGAATAATGTGCACCTAAGAGAACACAGATTCTCTCCAAAGCTCTTTGATGTGTTTTCTGTGAAAAGATGACTCCTGACAGTGTCACATTAAAGCCCAGACTCTCTGAAAGTAGTGAGGATGAGTGTATGTATGTGGGGGTGTGAGGGGGGGAACTAACATCATGTTGTAATCTCGCTCTGCAAAGAGCTATACCACAACACTTACTGCAAACGATGTATCAGTCACAGTGGGATGTTTAATTTGGCACCCGCAGAGAAAAATCACATCTCTCTTTGGGATTGGGATGAGTTTTGAAGGCTGTTTTTTTCCGCTCTGTGCAGAATTAAAGTGTTGTGTCGCACAAACCGATATCTGCATAGCGGTATCAGCAAATGGGGGAAACAGAAGAAAATCAATTTGAGCAGAAGAGGCATTGTATTGTGACGCCAGCGGTGACAGGGACCATTGTGAGCTTCAGTTGGCAGCGTGTTTTGGTTTATGCTGTTTTTTAAATAGATTTTACCGTCTTCGTATCTTTACCTGTCACCTCTCATAAAAGTGTGCCTTTTTAAAATTCTAATTATCCTCTGGGATGCTGAAATTAGCTTCCTGAAATATTCATGGCAACTTTCTGAACTTGTATTGTCACCTCCCAGGAGTCGGACAGGTACCAACACAGCCTGCGTTTGTTAATTTTTCATGGGCAGCGGGACTCAGATCAGCGAATCCTCAACGTTTCACACGTGTCAGATACATTCATGTTTGTATTTCACTTTTTTTTGTTTCAAACTCCAGATATAATAACCTAGTAGATCAGCCCAGTGTCCTCAAGTTAATTATCAATCAATGTTTAGGGATAATTCTAGTTTATTACAACTTCTGTCCTATTTACATAGTCTTGTAAGAGAAAGAAGAAATATGAGAGAAAAAAGTCTGGAAAATAAATGTGATTTTGTGTAGCAGAACATGTTTTTTTTTTTATTCTTCCTATCTCATTAATCATCTAATGACCAGCCAACCGTTCCCATTTTTTTTACCAATTAATTTTGGAGGTAAAATTGAAAGTGAGCGCATTCAATTTTTCAGTAATAATCCCTCATTGCACAGGAAAACTGCTCACAAATATGGCAAATATAGGATGTAATAAATTGGAATTAAACGTAGATAGATGATATAGGAATTATCCTTTAATAGTTGATATTAAAGCATGTGTACTTTGAGTTACGTCTGAACATGGTCTGTATCTACAAACTGGTGTGTTGTTATCTTTTTTTTTTTTTTTTACCTGTAATACACTACAAGGTCATCCACACAACTCTAAGAGAAATAAAAAAAATATTTCCAGTGATGCTGCATACTCATTTTGGATTTTAACTCATAAAGCATTTGCATCTATTGGATGTTCTTACAATTAAATGTCAACCGCTGCCTCTTGTTGTTCCCTTTCAACAGGATCTACGGGGGAAAAAAAAAAAAAAAAAAGCAAAATGTCACGAGTGATATGTGCAAACCGTAAAGACGGAAATGATGTACAAACTCAAACAACTGAAGCAACGCGCAAACAGAAACGACAGGGATGAAATGACAACAGATGCCAGCCCACATTAAGCAGCAGGTATTAAGGACATCAGACAGATGCAAACGCCGGTGAAAGGTAACACAGCGCAGTCATCAGCACCCAGTAACAAATGCAAAGCAACGATACAATAATAAGCAAAGAGTAATGTCATATCTAAAGTGAAAATAGTATACAGTGCTTCTTTTGGCTGCAGCAGAACCTTGAATCAAGGGAGTGTGAATGATACTTTTAGAATATGTTTCAGTGTTAGTTGCACATTTGCACATTTTACAGTTATAGTTTGTTTTGTTTTTAAGGCTACACACATTCACAGCCTTCGAAAGTGATCATCCTAAGGTGTGATTAACAACACAAATACTGTCAATGAGGCACTCAAGACCTGAGAATTACATGCGTCACCACTCTTTCCCCTGTGTTTTACTGTGTGCTCAGATGAACAAAAGCTCACTACTGTTCTCACAGTCATCTGTATTTGTATGGTTTTGAGGGACCACAGTGATTCTGAAAGCGCCGGGAGAATAATGCGGCTGCACGGTTTGTTTTGAGAAAATCCTCAGACTGCTGTGATTGACAGACAGCCTCATAGAAGGTGCTGAAACTATCTTTGAAGCCTGAACAGTTGGAGCCAATTTTCCCTCTGCCCCTACCCAGAGGGCCGGATGCAGGACACAGGCATGCTGAGCAACCTGAGACTCTTGGGGGGGAAATTGAAATTCTCTGCAGGGAGAGAAGGAGGGGAGTCTTTCAAGGGCCTGGTTCGAACCCCCTTTTGCTCCCAGCATGGCATATTTTTAATAAGGGCACTGGCTGTCAATGCACACCCGTCCTTTTAAATATATATATGGCAGGAAGTTTGTTTAACTCAACAAGCAAAGCCCACATTTGCAAAGCTTCAAACGGCCAACAGCAGGTGAGGACGCTAGTTGCCTCTTGTCACTCGGTGGTGCGTTCAGGATCCATGTTTGACACGTTCCTGGCAATCTACCATTTGTCTTCTCTGATCAGATGTGCATGAAAAGTTGCTAGGCAACCAATGCCGAGCAACAACTTGAGGACCTCCTGCTCAACCTGAGCAGCTGTGGATAAGAGTGATTAGAGTGTTAGTTTACTGTGGTTGACATCAGTCAATCATTTCACCACACCCAGGCTTCCTCTAATTAGGATGCTCAGTTGAACTCATTCTCTCCAGTACAAATCCGACTGGGAGGAATCGACATGCGGTGCTGGGGATCGCTGTAAGTTATTCCAGTTAATTTTGGAGGGAAAGTCGCGGTTGTCCACAACAGACGATCCTTCCCGCTCTCTCACAGCCCATTTAGAGGAGCGATTTTCCAGTGAAGACAGACCATAATGCAAGTAGAGACGACTAAATGGAAATCAAATTAGTCAAAAGTACTCTGCTGAGGAACATGGAGGTTGAGCAGATGGACAGTTAATGGAAGTGAAACTCTGGGTGGTGCATACAGCAGAGGGGGGTTACACTGCAAAAAAATCCCCTTTGAATATTACTCTTTGATTCAGTTTTTAAAATCTTTTTTTCCACCAAAACATATAGCTACACTTATTTATAAAACAGTTTCATGTCTTTATATTTAGTATCTTAAAAACGTGGTTGAATACAGTTGATTGAACATTACTTGCATCTGAAGAAGAAAAGATGGGCTAACAAAACCCAAAAATATACAGCTGTATTATCCTCTAAAATATTTTATAGGGTTGATATTTAACCGTTTGTGTGGGATGTACCTCCTTACTGCATGAGTGAAACATACCATTCAGTTTATAGTGCAGGACATATGATGCTTTTACCTTTTTTTTCATGGATGGTTCACATTGTCCATATTTCAGATCAGATTCGTGCTCGAACATGTACGGATGTATTTGAGACATTGATTCATGTCGAGTAAAAGAAGTGAAATCCTACTACTATGTTTTGTTTGAGCTGGAAACTAACCAATCAGAGCAAAGGCTGCAGAAAAAACACCATTATAAGATAAAGAAGGAGTTTCCTGAACTCTAAATCATGCTAGAAAAATTTACGCTGAGAGCCGCAGATGAAAAACCTAGTGGTGGTTAGTGGTACTGCATCCTGGAGTTTACAGAGTTTTTAAGCCTCTTCTTGATTCCAGAAATATTATCGTCATGATTATGAAGCAACCTGACTGATCTTGTTTCAAGATTATCATCACTGTTTAAAATGAGGCTGCTTTTTAGCAGTGTATCTCCTCTCCATATGGAAGATTTTTGTCCTTAGAGAGAAACACTGTGCGTGTTTCCTGCAGTGAGGCTGATAAGTGTGTGTGTGTGTGTGTGTGTGTGTGTGTGTGCGCCTGTAGCGTGTGTTTTTGAATTGTGTGGCAAGAAAAAAAAAAAAGCATCATGCAACAGTGGTCCCTGTGGGATCTCGCATGCTGCAGAACACACATGTGAGCCGGGTACAGAGAAAGCGATCCATCATTAAATGAAGACGCTGCTCAGAAACCTGATATACACAGAATGAGCTGATCAATGAGTCCACGGTGCCACGTGTTAGAACAGGCAAATGTCACATATTTCTCAGAGGAGAGATGCTTTTGAGGTTAGTGGATACTTTATCCGTTGCCTTAGGAAACGTGTTACAAAGTCATGCAACTGAGACAAAGGATAAAAAGGTGTAATAAGACATTTAGGTGGGAAAAATAGGCATGAGATCTACCCTTTAATGCAAATCATTTGTGTTGTATGGATGCATATGACGTTGGCAAAACTTAATAATCATAGTAACCACTAAAATCATTTGGGTAATGAAATTGTATTTGCTTTCTTGCAGAAGATTAAATGAGAGCATAATACAGCTATTTGTTATATTTGTCCTTTAAATAAGGCTACAGTAGCTTCCTCATCATATGTTCCTAAACTTCTGTTTTTATATGGATTTAACAGCTGAGATATGTGTTAATTAGTGAGTTTTAGCAGTGCTGGTGGGTGTATATTTATTTATTTAATTATTTATTTATTAATTTTACCTTCAGACAGTGCCAGACTAGCTGTTTCCCAAGCTAATCAGCTGCAGGCTGACGCCGTGTATTGAACAGATAAAAACAAGAATGGTAATCATTGTCTACTCTCTGCATGAATAATAATAATAAGCATATTTCCAAAATGCTGTTCCTTTAAGGTGCTGCGATATATATCACTTATGTCCTCCTAAATGTAGGCTAATACATACATGCTATCCCTCTCCATACTAGATTACTGTTTCTGTTGCATTAACTCACTTCTCTTGTTGTCATCCTAAATTTGTGCACTTTAATTTTCCCACGGAAGAGCTGCTTTTTTTTGCAAATCAGAAGTCACATCTATAAAATGTTAAATTAAATGACACTTTAAAAAAAAAAAAATCACCACTTGTGTGACTTTCCCTCTAAATAAAGCAGGAAACATCAGTCAGTCTATATCTATTCTATTAAAATGAATATGAATATTCATCCTGAGAGATGAGGCTGGGCTGCTGAAGTCACGGCTCCCTCTACAGTTTGTACAGTGAACATTTTCCATCCAGTGCAGGAAAACATTCAAACTGACTGTCGAGAGGACACAACGGGGAGACGCGTCCGGAGAAACGCACCCCGTAACACCGCCTTCACTTCTGGGATGTGCGTCTCACAAGGCGGCGGCCGCGTAAACATCCAGCAGATCTACATGCGGATATTATCAACTATCTGAGAGGCTGCTTCGCTGTTTGCTGCGACAGTCGGGAACAATGTCTCATTCTTTCAATACTTGAGGAGTGACGACAACTTTCCTGTTTTCAGACTTTCACCGGACTAATCGCGGAGGATAAAGCGTGGGAACAAGGGGGGAGGGAGGAGGAGGAGGGCGACAGAGAAAGAGGGGGGAGGATGGTGGGTGGGAGGATTTGACAATGCATGCTGAGTAATTTCCAGATCAGGATTTGCACATTTAAGCAGCAGGCAGTTGGAAGGTGTCTGCAGCGGGATATCAAGCAATGCTGTCTGCGGAGATGCGCTGTTTGCCAAGGTTCATGTCCGTGGATGTTGCAGCTCGGTCGGGCTGCACACGGAGTCTGTGGGTGGCTGTGATTGGACCTGACACAGACTGGGGCTGACTGATGTGTGTTCGACAGGAAATGTTTTTTGGCGAGGAGATCAATATGAGTTTACTGGCTCACGCAAGAGAGGGGAGATGTCAGTCTTCAGGAGCTTTATCACTGCGAGGACCGAGGGAAATATGAGACAGTGATTTTTTTATTTTTTATTTTATTTTCTGTGTCCTGGATTAAAAAGAAAATATATTCTCCACTGGACATTTATACTTAATATGTTGTGTTTTGTCGCCTTTGCAAACTGTTACATGATGATAACAAGTAGATATGCAAAGTGTGTGTTCTTGCTCTAAAGTTTTTTTTTCTTCTTTTGGACTATCATGCATGGGACTTTTTATGTTGCACCCAGAACAAACACATACCTGGACTTTAACTCTAAAATCACAACCGAAGTTACGGGACATTACAACATGATTTTTTAAGGAGGAAAACATCCAGCTGTCTAATTTTGAAACCCGGTATAATGTATTCACACATGCCTGGCAACATGGCAGTTAACTGGGTTGTATCTTCTGTCTTTTTACTGCCGCTGTTTGCAGTGGGGGCGGCTTTCTCGGGGGTCTTCAACGCCACAGACAGAGACATTTTTACAGATGATTTGCTGCAAGTCAAGCTCACACACGAGCAGTGGAAACACCAGTCTGCTGATTCCCACCCCAACCTATATTTTAACCAAGTGGATGTGTTGCACTTGAGGCAAAGATCTTCCACCACACACAGTCACATATTTAAAGTCATCCGGGCGGCGGCGCTCACCATGTTGTCTAATGTTCCTTTTTACATGCCCCCTGCAAAACACAAGGAGTTTACAAGCAAGTGGAATGAGATTTATGGGAACAACCTGCCTCCCCTGGCTCTCTACTGCCTGTTGTGCCCAGAGGACTCTGCTGCCCTGCAGTTTCTTATCAAGTTTATGGATAGGATGGCTGAATACCCGGACTGGAAGGTGACTAGTGCCCCTAACGATGAGGTTCCCATGGCACACTCTCTCACTGGGTTTGCTACTGCCTATGACTTTATTTACACTTACCTGGATGAACGGCGGAGGGATGTTTACCTCAAGAAAATTCACTCTGAGACAGGGTCGCTGTATGAGCTCTCTAAGTACAGAGGGTGGGGGAAACAATATCTCCAGAATCATCAAACCACTAATATATTAGCCATCATGACTGGTGCGATAGTGGTGGGATCACACGATGACCCGGAGTCGATGATCTGGAAACAAGTGGCGGTGAACTATATGGAGAAAACAATGTTTCTCTTAAACCATGTTGTCGACGGGTCGCTGGATGAGGGAGTAGCCTACGGGAGCTACACAGCCAAGTCCATCACGCAGTATGTCTTCTTAGCTCAGCGCCACTTCAACATCGACAACCTGCAGAACAACTGGCTGCGGGGGCACTTCTGGTTTTATTATGCCACGCTGTTGCCGGGTTTTCAGAGAACTGTTGGTATAGCAGACTCCAACTACAACTGGTTTTACGGACCAGAGAGCCAGCTTGTCTTTCTCGACACATTTGTCATGAGGAACGGAACGGGTAACTGGCTGGCTCAACAGATTAGAAAGCACCGGCCCAAGGACGGTCCCATGGGGCAGTCGTCTGCCCAGCGCTGGGCTACACTTCACACAGAATACATCTGGTACAACTCCCACCTCACACCACAACCTCCCCACAACTTTGGAAAAGCCTGGATGCATATTTTCTCAAACTGGGGTGTGGTTACCTACGGAGCAGGGCTGCCCAATGGTCAGGGTAATACTTTTGTCTCCTTTAAGTCTGGCAAGCTGGGTGGCCGTGCAGTTTATGACATTGTCCATGACAAACCTTACTCCTGGGTGGATGGCTGGAACAGTTTTAACCCAGGTCACGAGCACCCAGACCAGAATTCTTTCACATTTGCCCCTAATGGACAAGTATTTGTGTCTGAAGCACTTTATGGCCCAAAATACAGCTATCTCAACAATGTGTTGGTGTTCAGTCCGTCTCCTACCAGTCAGTGTAACACTCCCTGGGAGGGTCAGCTGGGGGAATGCGCCAAGTGGCTGCGCTGGACTGATGAGGGGGTGGGTGATGCTAGAGGGGAGGTGATAGTCGCCTCCTCGCACAGGGACACCATGTTTGTGAGTGGAGAAGCAGTGTCGGCTTACTCCCCCGCCATGAGACTAAAGAGTGTTTACAGAGCTTTAGTTTTGCTAAACTCACAGACGCTGCTGGTGCTTGACCATGTGGAGAAGTGGGATGATTCACCGGTGAAGTCACTCAGTGCTTTTTTCCACAATCTCGACATTGATTTTAAATACGTTCCTTTCAGATTTATGGATAGATATAACGGCGCAATGATGGACGTGTGGGACGCTCACTATAAAATGTTCTGGTTCGACACCCAGGGTCACAGCCCTGATACCAGGATACAGGAGGCAGAGCAGGCGGCTGAGTTTAAAAAGAGGTGGACGCAGTATGTCAATGTCACTTTTCCAATGACAGGCACAGTCAGCCGAGTCGCTTATGTGTTACACGGACCATATGTTAAAGTGTCCAACTGTAGATTTATGGATAATAGCAAGAATGGAGTGAGACTCTCTTTAACCATAAATAGCACAGAGAAGATTGTCTCTATAGCTACAAACTATAAAGACATAGGAGCAAGGCTGACTTATTTAGGATTTGGAGGTCACTGTAAAGTAGAGGATAGATATCAAATCACACGATATGGCCTTGGGACACAACTCATCCCTAAACAAATCAGTACTGATAATCAGCTGTTTGACTTTGGATTTACAGTAAATGTGATCGCAGGGGTTGTTCTCTGTGTGGCCATCGGGTTTTTGACCATGCAGAGAAAGTTTTATGTCTGCTTCAGCAGGCTGATGCGTTACGTCCTCCTCTCAGTGCTCATCCTGTGGATTGCCGAGTTGCTGTTTGTGTCTAACAGCTGCGATCAGCTTCTCTGTGGGGTAAAATGGAACGGTGCGGGTGCCAAAAGTGAAGTAAACAAACAAATCAGACTGTACGAGCAGAACCGTCTCCCCCTCCCTACTGTCCTCATAACAACCCTTCCCGGTTCAGGCTCAGAAATACTCAAACATCTTTTCTACAACAACTCTGACTTTGTTTACATCAGGGTTCCCACTGAACACCTGGACATTCCAGAGACCGAGTTTGAGTTTGACTCTCTGGTTGACGCCTGTGAGTGGTCAAGGTCAGATACAGTACACGGACGGTTCAAGATTATCCAGGGCTGGCTGCATTCGCTGGTCCACAACACCAAGCTGCACTTGCAAAACATTCAGCTAGTAGAGGGCAGTAGGTTCAAACAGCCCCAGAAAGTCGCCCCGCTCAGGGACAGAAAGAAAAGATCCAGGAGGAGGGAGCCAGCATCTGAGTTGAGAGGCAAACTGAGAGCCAGTCTGGACAGAGATGCAGAGTATGTTCGCGAGATGAGACGCCATGTCGCTGAGTACCCCAACACACGCGTGGTCCTCAACATGCGTAGTGGAAGCTGGGCGCTCAAACTGCCTTTCATTCAGGAGGTTGTGGGACCTTCACTGAGGACAATCTATTTGGTCAGAGACCCTCGAGCATGGATTTATCTCATGTTATATAACAGCAAACCCAGCCTTTACTCCCTTAAAAATATCCCGCAGCACCTTTCGTTGATATTCAAGGAGGACACTGTCAGGGATGGGTGCCCAACTGTGGCACCAGAGTTTAAAATAATACAGAGGCTGCTGTCCCGCTTGGAGACAGACCCTGTCCTGATACTGGCTCATCTGTGGCTGGCTCACACCGCAGCAGTGCTTCGGGTCAGCGAGAGCCTCCCCGAGGAGTCCTACCTCCAAGTGAGGTTTGAGGACGTGGTCAACTTCCCCCAGGAAACTGCGGAGAACATACACACATTTCTTGGGGTGCCTGTCTCACCGGCAGCCCTCAACCAACTTATATTTACCACCTCCACAAACCTGTACAACCTAATGTACGAAGGAGACATTTCACCAGCTAATATTAACGTGTGGAGGCAAAATATGCCACGTAAGGACATCAGATTGACAGAGGATATATGTGGGAGTGTGATGAAGAGGCTGGGTTACACCAGGTTTGCCGGTTAACTTCCTGCTGCTGGTCAGCTGACGCGGAGCTGTCTTGTTTACTGTAGCTGCCAGTCTCATTGAGTTCTGTAAAGTTGTTTTTGCACTGACCTTAATTTTTAAAAAGAATTTACAAGTTGAGGAAAAACTGGGTAGCATTAGGCTAAAGTGTCCATGTTCAAGGTTTTAATTGTCTGATTTGTTTGGGTGTATGCACGGTATGTACGACTACAACAAAAGATGTTTGTGAGGGGGGGAATATTTTACATTAAAGGAAGCTTGGAAGGAAGGAAGCTTCTGTTAATACTTTTTTCCCCCAGACACCCTTCATACTTGTAGCACTCTTTTATTGAGTGATACTAGACCTTTGCTGTCTTACATGCAGTTGTGTCTTAAAGAGGACTTTCACTGAATTTCAGCATAAATTATAAGTGTTTTTACCGCATCTTAAAACAGCTCGGTTTCTCTGTGAAGTTTCTTTATTGTGTGTCTTAGTAAGAGATGAGAAATTGTTTGAGTTTTTCACATCCCTAATCTGTGATGTCAGAAAGATGTTTGTGCAAATCTGTTATTACTGGAATTATTTCAGTGGGATCAAGGGATATTTACTCATTTTTGAAACAGATATATTTATTGACAGTCTTAGTTTCTAATTTGTAGCTTCGGGGGAGAACTTTCTCAAGGACTAATTTGGCTGTCATGAATTTTAATATCTGAATTTTGAGTGCTGTTTCCCTTTAAAACTGTAAAGAAGCTGCAGTCTATAGACTCTTTTGCAATGCAGAGAAAAATATGAGGGCACAGGCAGTGCTTTATTGCTGTAATATAGACATATAAAAGAGATGGATTGTATTTTCATTATAAAGGGTATACCAGTAAAAGGATTTTATTAGAAGCTCAAAAGATGTCAAGACGGTTTGGTGGCTTAGCACTTTCACAGGGACGTATTTGATTGTATGTGGGATTCAGTGCATTTCTCCAAAGCTAACTTTACTGTATATACTCGATTAGCTTGGAAATATAAGCGTCTGAAGATATATAAACTTCTGAAGATATTATGTCTAGAAGAAAGAAGTATTTATGGGTTCCAAAGACACATATCCCAAAGGATCAGGAATGAATATGATTATTATAACTCCCTTTGGCATTTATTGAATTAGATCAGAGGGAAGTGCCTAATAGGGATCAAACTGGAAAAAAAAAAACTGTCAGCCTTGACACATTTCTAGTCAAAGCAATTTCCAAAGCATTCCCCTCAGCTACTCATATTAATCTGCAAAATGCCATAACTGAGGCTTACCATGTGTTTTATTGCTGCACTACGGCCCACAGGAAATGCAAACAGCACCAAGTTTCCATTTCCTGTCCTGTTCAAATCAGATATTAAATGATCTTTTGGGCATTTGTCTTGGAAAAACTTTAGAGAGCAGCGCATTGAGCAGGGGATGAATATGAAGTATAATGTCTAAAAAAAAAAAAAAAAAAAAAGAGAGACCATTTCGACTCTGTGATGCTCTCCGGCCAACACGCTGGGCAAAAACGTATGCTCCTCAGTAACCTTAAATGCTGTCTTGCTTAAACACTTCTGTACTGTAAATGGATCACATTTAACATAAAGATGGTACACTCTTATTATAAACTCTCCATTGCATCTGTACACAGAAAAACCCCAACACATCGTGACCATTTATCCATCTTTTCTCAGCTAGAAACAGTCCTGTTTGTTTTTTTTTCCCCTCTATGAACACTGAAACCCTTGACTGCCTGGAAAGCCCGTTTGATGTTTGTGGTCTTTGAATGTGTAGACTTGGCAGACATGCTTTCACTTTGGTGTTGCAATCCTGTTACCAACTCTGTTT
The DNA here is from genome assembly GCA_036937835.1 of Pampus argenteus. Taxonomy (NCBI): domain Eukaryota; kingdom Metazoa; phylum Chordata; class Actinopteri; order Scombriformes; family Stromateidae; genus Pampus; species Pampus argenteus. Next base: position 4,290,167 of record CM072880.1, on the reverse strand, counting down.
TGTATTTGCTCGTGGGGATATGGTTCCTTGCTTCTGTGGCCTTGAATTACAATCATTTTCTTTCTAACGGTTTTTCTGTGGGGCTCTGGAGCACAAGGTGGAGATAATGTAAAGAAAATAATAAATTCATAAATATATTGGCAATCAAAGCAGTCTTTGTTTTCATGCCGTGTATTTATCTCACACTAGGATTATATAACATCAGTCCTCGCTAGCTGCTGATAACACTCACTGAGTGAACTAGCTATTATCCATCACTACATAAGACAACATACATTTTAATTTGATCACTTTTTTTTTTATTTTTCCTATGGCTACTACTAATCCACTAGCAAAATGTCTAGTTATGCAGATGCAACAATTATGCAGCAGTGCAATCTTCATTTTATTAGGCACGGATGACAGAAGCCTAATTGCTTATATGGGTGCATGACAAGGAGGAGTCAACAATTAGGAACATGTCACGAAATGCTTATGTCATGGTCTGACTGAGATGGGAACTTGAAGTGAATTAAACATGTCTTAACCGGAGCAGGCTTGGAAAGAGCACATGGCGTGTCTCATGTCTCTGAATGGTCTCAGTGAGTCAGTCATTTCGTTACTCATTTGTTCTTGATCCTTCCTGTAACACTCTAATGCTTGGCAGGGTCCTCTCTGCCTACAGTAATCCCTCTATGTTCAGGCATATTCTCTGGAAAACCTCAAGCAAATGTTTTGGAAGGGAGGCTTTTATAAGCCTGGAGTTGCACTCGCTGGTTGTATATTAATATATATACAGTAAATACTGCATTTTTACTCCTTTATGTTTATTTGACATCTACGGCATATTTACTAGTTACTTTTCTCGCTGTTTAGGCCACATTTCAGATTTTTCTCCTTCAAACTTATCAAATGGTTTTATTTAAATATGTATTAGAAGCCCAGAGAAGCAAAATTATCTCTAAAAAATGAGTACAGGTCTGTGTAGTTCTTACTACTAATCCATTAATCCTCTCATGACTCGGCAGATTTATAATATATATTTATAACATGAGCCTGACACCTTGACTAAGCTACCTTCAGTAACTTTATGTAAAATAGTAATAGCTTATGTATTGGTGCATAGGTATTAACATGTGATAATATAATAATATCAGTCATTGGTGCTACTTTTCTGCAGAATACTTACTTTTCTTACTTTAATAACTCTAGTTGGATTTTATCTGAATACTTTCCACCACTGCTTAGTTTCAGCTGCAGGGAATCTGGACCACGATTAATTTAACGTATTAACTATTTAACATTTAAAACAGACCTGATGGATTATTGTAAAAACACTTTAATTACTTTTTTTTTTTTTACATTTATGATTGCTGACTACTGTATTTCCTTTCATTTTATTTCTTTATTTATAAAGCACAACAGTACTCTGGTCATGTGTAGTTTACTGCTAACTTTTGCTGATGCCTTATTAAAAAGTGAAAATCTCAAGGCCCTTTATTAATAATTTCTTGATGTTTAAAACTGTAGGCTTGGGTTATTAGAACATAAGAATTGCATTATTTATTAATCACTTGACTATTAATGACTCATCAGCATGAGGGCTTTTGCACAACCTGGCAACACTGGAACCTTTTATAAAGAGTGTCTGGTAGAAAATAAAAAGATAAATAAATCCTCAATGCACGTCTTAATAGGATGACACAAAACATTTATTGCTTTGCTAATTGCTGCATCAGTTTGGTTCATGTGTCAAGTTTCCATCTCTACCAGTGAAATTTAATGGCATCTTAGAGGCAGGATGAAAATAAAGCTGCATGTCAGAGTTTCCACAGAAACGATTTCTCATCTGAAAAGAAAGACAAATAACGCTTGTATGAAAACCTCTTGATGTCTGATGTCTTGAAGGTTGTCTCGTAGATTATCTTTGATACTTGATCACCAATACATAATCATTGCGTGAAATAAAGTTTTGTGGAGAAAATGATGAGGTGCTGCATTATAATCTTATTCCATGTAGCAGCTTGGGTAAGTGATCAAGCAGCTTTCCCAGACTATTAAGTACATGGAGGTTATCCAGATTGAAAAAAGGAGACTCAATTTCAGCTGAGTAGTCATACCCTTCCCTGTTCCACCTTTATCTTTCAACACCGGTGAGTCCAAGTCCCAGGAGAGCCTCTCCCTTGCCGGCAGCCATCGTTCCTGCCACTGCTCATTAATTAACCTTTGCTGCAGCGACCATCAGTCAGAAAGCAGCCTGATAATCTGGAGAGGAGTATTCATTGATACTGTATGAGGCTATTGTACTGGCGTATAAATGGAGAGCAACATTTGTTAAGCGTTTCAAAACTTAAATATGAATTTGTCATTCATGATTTGATGTATAAAGCATGTCTGGCCCTTCATAAGGGAGGCTCAGGATGTATTCAGACACTACCAACAAGGTGTAAGCAGCAGGCAATGCCACTCTCCTATATCTAGTAATTTTCAGTTTGGTAAACAACACCTATGAGGTCCTCAGATGCCACTGTTCAAATTTACCCACTGATGACACTACTGTGTTTGGATAAGGGGAGACGCAGATCCTCAGGTATTGCCTTTAATAAGAGTTGACTTGCGAGGAAATATGGCGCATTGTCAATTTGCAGCTGGTGGCAAGTCATTTCTGTTGTGAAAATGGGATCTTCCGTGCCAATAAAGCACAGCAGCAACGGCTAATGAAGCCCGGTCTGGGAAATCAGACCAGATGAGGCGTTGTGAATTTCACTTCAGGCAAATCTCTACAGAGAGGCACTATCACAATTATTTATCAAAACATTCCTTACATCATTAAACGGTCCTTACTGCCTTTTTATTTTATTTTTTTTTTAGTTTGGCTGAATATGTTGAAATAAGATAATGTGACTGCTGAGCAAGACATTTGTTTATTGTGCAAACATTTTTTTTTTCTGCTCCAGTTGTGAAAGCTCCGAGTTTCTGTGATCGTTCTCGTCTGAAAGTCAAATGAAAGTCTGTGGAAATGGAATTTCCCCTGCTTAGCAATATGACGCAGCGTTATGACAGGAGTCTTTACTTTGAGAAATTTCTGACTTCTTGACTTTGAAAGTGAGACCCTTCAGTATATACCATATCCTGTCAGCTTAACCTGCCTCTCTTGACATTTTAGTTAATCCCCTCTCTTGTTCTGTATATCATGGGCAGTTTGCAAGGCAGACAGGGCTCTCTGGCTCTTGGAAACTAAGCCTCTGTAGTGTTACTCTGTGCAGAGATCCTCCTCCTTCTCCTCTGAGTTCAACCCTTGTGGTTTGCTAACCATGCAAAAATGAGCAAAATGATGTGTTGGCTAAAAAAAAAGACACAGAGAGAGAAGAATAAAAAGAAAAACACAAAACTGACTAAATGATTTAACTGTTGTCTGACTAATGTGAGTTTACCAATTCTGTTATGGAAAGGGTAAGCCGCCGTTGTGATTTAATGACCTGTTTCTGCTTATTAAAGCAAATGGCGGTCATACTACAGCGTTTGAGGCCTAGCATTATTCCGAGGTGTAGGACTGAATCCAGCTGGCTGGCCGACAGGCAGACAGACGGGGGGAGAGGCCCTGTTTCCTGGATGACACACTCAGTAGTCCTTCATGGGAACCAGAAACCGTAACCCGGCTGTCAGAGCGCCTGAACCATGTCTAGGCAGGGCATGTCTGCCTGGAGGGATCATTTTCACTTTTATGTTATACACAGTAGAAGTGATAGGGGATGATACAGAAGGATGAAAAAAAAAATGAAGACGAGAATATGCCTGAGTTTTTGCGGGGGCGTCCTATCCAGTCTAATTACATCAAGCATGAGTCATTGATCTCTAATTAGTGGAATTTATGTCTTGAGGAGGAGTAACGGTCCCGATGTCATTGGTCACAGTGTGACTTGGAAACCAGCTCCGTGTAGTTTTTGTACAAATGCAGGATTTCTGCTGCATGTCCTCACTTACATATTCTCATCTCATAGGCTTTTGATAGAGCAGACATGGACAATAAATAACAGGACTGACTGGTTGAGGGATTCAAGCACTGTGAGCTTCTGAGATAAGCCAATCATTATACTCTACACAGATTTTATATAATCCCCCCCTCCCACAGCTGCCCCACCTCGCGTGGCTATCTGCGCCTCTGGAGTCAGTCCAAGACTAGAAAGCATTCTTAACTTAAAATGAGTTTTTCTCTTGGTGGTGACTTTGTGTTCTTTTCTTCGGAGACAAACTTCAATTTCAAAGAGAGCCTTAGATTCTCTCGCAATAACACTATTGGCTCTGGACAGCTTCCGACAACAGAGTTTCATTTTTTAAAAAGAGACATCTTGACACTGACAGGCGGCGGGGACATATCAAGAGGGACATGCGTCACTCTTCTCTTATCCCGCGTGATTTTTTAGCTGCAGAGGAAGCCAGATGGTCAGATTCTCCGCTCATATGGTTCTTGTTCCTTTGAGATCATCATTCTTGGCCTACTTGGCAGAAAAACAAATAAATGAATAAGACTGAAGAGATGCTATGAAATGATAAGAATTGAATAAGATAACACGGCATTACTCCGGAGAGCTATTGTAAGGGGGAATTAGACAACAACAAACAGAGGTGTAACCTTGTAGGAGTTGATAGGAAGAGGTGTTATCATTGCTGGTACACGGCGGGATAGTGATTTTACCACCTGTTAAATTGTTCTCAGTGACCAGGAACAGGACGAACTGAAAGATGGTTTCATGGTGCTGCAGGAAACAGGACCCTTTGTCTGCCATCACTGTGGGTGGATTAATCTGCTTTAGGATGCTCAAGGCAGAAAAGAGCTAGTGGGGCCCCCGAAGTCCATCTTCAGTGTGTATGTTGCATACCGGATCACGATTGGCTCAAAAACAAACTGTGATGTCACAAATCCTTCACATACTGTAGGTTCAAGTTAAAACCATTTTCCCACATTCAGCAGATGAATGTGAAGCTCAAATATCTGAGTGAAGGAACAAAACAGAAAAACGTATTAAAAAAATAATGACAACCGTCAAACAACGACCAACCGTGATAATCCAGCCTCAAGCAACTTGCTGTCTACTTTTGGATACCAGGAAAGTAGTTTCAGTTACTGATTAAAAATGGGAAAAAAGACACGAAAGATGATGCTTTATGTACCACTTTACTATTGATTTACAACATTTTCAGATTCCATCTGATCACTGAAGGGCTATGGATCAATGTTTTTATGATTAGGTGAGCAAGAAAACTCCATGTGGCATCTTTAAGTGCCTTTTTTTTTCCTGATATGAAAACCTTTTTCCTCAAATAACCCTCATTCAAAACTAAACTGCCTTTTTTTCCTTCCGCATTTTCTATTCTACACACCTGGTATCATATTTAATTCAGAAAGAAATCCTCCCAAGTTGTGCAGGAATTGATGTGTTTAAATTTAACAAGCAGTCAGAGCATTTGTTTGGAGTAAATGGAAGAACTGAGTAGTTTGAAAGAGCAATGAATGGCTTAGGGGAAGGCAAGTGTGCTGCAACAAAGGGAAGGAAAAGCCTTGAAGCAAGAACAGGGCAGATGTCAGTGACTTTCTAAGATAAAGCACTCCAAGAGGAGAATTAAGGGACTGAGGTGAGACGCAGATGTGGCTCTTCTCTTCAACTTAGGTTTACTATAGCTAGCTAACATAATCTTACAGAGGATCTGACTTTAATATTCAGATAACACTTGCATAATGACAGCAGAGAAATGAAGTGGCAATGTTTATTTATCACCGAATGCATCAACTGAGATACAGAATCTACTAGAACTAGAATCTAACGGATGTCACTTCACAGTTAAATATTTTTTTATAACAATAATAATAATAATAAGTTTACTGGAAAGCTAGATCAGTTCATCTCTCACTTAATCACTAACTGCTATGATGCCAAAACGATGTGCGATGCACTAAAAAACCAAAGCACCATGAGTAATTTAGAGAGTGAACAGCCTCAAGCCTTCGGAGAATCCACATGTTTAAGCTAAGAGATCCATTTGGAGGGTTTTAACAGCTACTCTTGTGACTCCTGGGTTATGTCTTGAATCAGGAAATGCAATTTAACTTTGAAGAAATGTTATCAAACTGGGACATCGTCCTCTGTCACAGCAAAGTTGGTTTTAATTATTCATCACTCTCGACAAACCTCTGGTCTCTTGTATTCTCTTGCAGTAGGTTGGTTTTTTTAGCGAGCAGAGGTTTTTCTCAGAGACTAAGAGGTGATACGGCTGCCGGGGTGTTTACTTATTGTCATTTGTGTCCTTTTGCAAACAGTGTATGACAGGTTTTGATTTGACTCGAAGGCACAAATGATGGCATTACTTTAATAACCGGCCGCGGTCGCAGCGGCTTTCCTCCTGAGCATTGACTATAATAGGAGTAATGTGTGGATTGTGTCCTTCTGGCAGGGCTGCCTCATTAAATGGCTGGAGAAGAGTGACTGGCTGCAGGGTTGATGCATTATTGATGAGAGAGACTGATTAATTGAAAATATCCTCCACAGTAGGGGAGAGAGAGTGTGTGTGTGTGTGTGCATGCAGTTGGAGAAAGTGGCTTCATTTTGTGTGAACAACTTAATCAGTTGATGCATATTTTGTCAATGTTGTTCTGCAACAGACACACACTGCCAAACGTTTACTGTACGTACGATCCCAAACGCAGCCATCGTATATTATCATTCTTCACGGCCCAGGTGGGAGTAATAATCTTTGACAATCTGCAAAATGTCAGTTGGTATTAACAAAAGCAGATATTTGTGTTCATCTCCTTCGATGTTGGTCGCCTGCACCTGCCGCACGGGGGCCGAGCTGTGTAAATAAAAGATGAAGCTGTCAAGAGATGAGTAACATGACCAAAAAACGAATTAGCAAAAATAATCACCTGCTAACAACACCGAAGAGGGTTTTTACAAGCGACGGTTGCGTCTCGTCCTCAAATGAGACGGTTTATCCTCGCAGGATGAAACTAATGATGCATTTGGGCGCTCCTCGTCAACTTTTACAGTCAGACATTATCAAGTTAATCACCGGCAAGGTTCTTCAAATGGTCCACAGTGTAAATACAAGTGGTTTACCACAGGTTTCCCCGATACCTGAGCGTATACGAGTTGCGACGTCTTAACAGCACATGTTGAAGAATTAGACTCGCAAATATTGCTCCAGGTTCGTGGTAAATGTGTCCAGTGTGATGTGGATGCCGTATAAAGGGTTAGACCACCAAAAACTATTCCTACATTTGGCGTTTTAATGGTGGTGGTGGAGCATGTTGTCTAAAATATATTCACATAATCTTCATACTTAAACCGTTCACTGAGACCTTTAGACTTGACACCAGAACACGCCATTAACAATTTATCACATACAGCACAGTGTCTTAGGAGTAAGGATAGTTTGTGCCAAATGTGGGAACATAAAGCCAAATTGTTTGGCTCAGTTCTTCATGGGACAGATCTCATCAGCTTGTTAATGATGTGTTCAGTCTGGTGATGGGGACTTTCACCCCCTGATTTGGGAGACTGTCCCATTTTTAGTCAAATTCTCCTCACTGAACCTCCATTTAGACCCATCAAGACTGCCTCCAAACCCCCTTGGAAGCCGCCAATAACAAATGACTAATATTCCCACATTAATTTGAAATTCATAAAAGCAGAATATATTACAGACTGACTCACTTTTTAAAAAACGCTTTAAGCACATAAACTTGTTTTTACCCCGTAGTTTGATGTGACATTTGCTGACTCAAATGTGAACATAATTTCATAGCAGCGATAGCGTCTATATCACCAATACATCAAAACCCCGAAGCGAGTACGCTACTAAAACATTATGTGATAGACAGAAATACTACAATTCTAAGCTACCACTTAGCCCACGGGTACCGCAAGCGAACAAAATGTCTCTAAAATTCGAAACCATAAAAAGTAGTGTAGAGAGGAGTTGAGACCGTGATGTGCAAAGACATGCTGTGTGCCATTTCTCCAAATGTCTGTGTGGCAGTGAATGTAATATAATGAGTCCCGAAGCTGATTCTACGGCCACATGCTGTTTACATTCATGTTAAAGGTTGGAGTCTTCAGCAGTTTTCAGCTCTCTTTCTGGAGACGTGACGGATAAACAGAGAAATTTAACTACAGGAACAACACGTTGCGCAGGTTTTCAACCGTCATGACCGGGTGCCGAATCCATCAGCACGCGCTAATGAAGACTTCACAGTTTACATGTCTCACAAACAGTTCCAACATCTTTCCTTGTTGTTGGCACTGATTAACCCGTTGAGACCAGGGCAAACACGTGTAGGCAATTTAAAGTGTTCCTAATGAAAAAAAGAAAAGCATAGCAGAGTCTGTTCAACAACACGATGCTCTAAACGACCTCCACCTTGGTAAACCTCCTCCATCAACATATTGTTAAGGAGTCATTCAACCCCACCCCCCAAATAAAAACCAGTTGAGATCATTCCTCATTGAGATCCTCCGGGACTTGAGAATCCAAATAATCCATTACGTCTCTCACTGAAGAGAAACCTTCTCTTCTCTTTGGGGAATTAACCAACTTCAGTACCCACATAATGCAGCTCATTAACCACATGTCCATGACTGCTGAAACGCCCAACAGTGTTTCAGTCCATGTGTTAACTTCAATGCAGTTTTTTTTTATGTCCACAACTTCATGGTTTCATCTTCTGGTTTCACATTCAAGACATTTCTACCCCAGCTAAATAAATGCAGAAATGTTGGAATTGTAGATATGTAATCCCTTTTCGTAAAATCCTTAACTAGCTGTGAAATGAGGAAAACATTTCAGCGCCAGATGTAAAGAACAAAAAGATTAAACGTGTTTTTACAGGATTCCTCTAAATCACCCAGCGGGTACAGATAGGGTGCGCTTGTTTTTCCCAATTATGAAACGCAATCATTTCCAAATTGAAGGAATATTTTGTTGTTCTTTTACGAACTGCAGTACTTGTGATGCTGTAATTGATGTTTCTCGGGATTTTTGTAGAAACATTTTTTTTTTTTGGTACATACCTCAAATATGTTCTAATGAACCTTGAAAACAATAAATAAGATAATAAAATCAACAGGAAACAACCATATGTGTCACATGTCACCAGGGTCAACACTGTCCCGGATTACAAACACGCACATGGGAACAGAGATTTGAAAAAAAATGCAGTTTTTAAATGAAAACATGCTCCTTTTTTTTTGCTGTGTCATTTTCTTTTTGATTTACTGTCCGTGTGATTCAACGTCAAGGCTCCTTAAGATTCAGAATCATGAAATATGAGGTATATCATCAATTTGTTCTTCTTTGACATGATCATGTTTGTGTTTATACGAGCGATACATATACGTCCACGGGAAAGAAGAGAAACATCACTTGAAGCTGTTTTTGTAATTTCCACCACATCACATCATCTGTTTTGTGTATTCGCCTCTGCTTTGTCCTTTTTAAATGTCCCTTTCTCATCTGAAGACCACTGATTGTAGATAATAGCTTATTCCTGAGAAAATCAATCAGATTCCCTTTAAAGATTGTTGGCCAGTGTGTTCGTTTACTGCTCCTAATGGTGTTTCTGCTCCCCCTGAGACTGTGGTTATATTAAATGAGATTTGTGCCCTTCCACTGAAGACGCGCCTTTGAGCATCAGATAGCTAGATAAAGTCCATCCATATATATATTTTCCTCTTGACATTTGATGTATTTTCTTTCGATGACAGCTTACTGTGAACGGAGAGGAGGAAAACATTTTGCATTTTCAGCAAAGTCTGGATGATGTCGATAATAGAATTCACTTTCTGTTTTCAGCGAGATGCAAGTAATTGGAAAATAATACGCTACTATAATAAATTAGTATCACTTCAGGGTTGTGTAACCTAAAGGTGCGCAATTCAGAATTTCATTTGAACATTTTCTTCTTATGATAATTTGCTCCTTCAGTCACATTGTAGAAACTCTGAAGGGCTGAAAATTAGATTTCTTGATTTGATGTCATTTTTGATCAATGTTTTTCAGCCCAGGCTGATTGCAGTGCCAGCGTTTGGCAGACGTAATGTCAATATCAACCTGGTTAGCTGTGTTTGCTTTGGTTGCCATGCCAATTTACTACAGACTTTCATTAGGTTTGTTGGCAAGGATGCTGGGTTAATATTTGATGGGAAAAGAAGAGAGAGAGAAAAAAATAAAAGATCATTTGCCATTTCAAGAAAGTTCTTATTAACAGAATTCAATATTTTGCAAATGATGGAGAAGGAACGTCTTAAATAATATCAGTCAGTATAAAGAACCTAGTTCTACTAAAGCAGCTAATTGAATTACTGTGGAAAACCTTAGATACTGTTCTAGATCTGTCTTTTAATGGTTAACTATCAGTATTTATTGTCCAGTTGTTTAAGAAATATGTTTTGTTTCATGTACAAACTCCCAGATGGATTTCCCAGATACCACAGTACACTGATTTTTAGGAAACGTGCACCTCTCATGTCCACCTCTCCATATTCCAGTCCGTATAATCAACACTTGATGAGTACCGATCTTGTGCCCAGTGATCCCAGCAGCTCAAATGTGTCTACAGGTCTAAAGCAAGTATTTGGCAGAGAGGCTTTAAAGCTCATATCAATGTTTACAACAACTCTGATGAAAAAGTGACCTGCGTGAGTTTACTCCCAAATTCAAACTCAAAAGCTTTTTTAAATCATATCTCTGATGCTGAATTAAAAAAAACAAGCTTGTAATCTAAATACTAAACTACAATCTAATGCTTCATACAGTAAGTTTATCATATGTGTCTCATATTATCTACTGTGACCACAGGACACCATTAATAACAAGCAATCAATACATGCTATTTCAGAGTTTGACTTTCTCCGTTACTGTTGTGACAGCTGGAGTCCAGAGTTACCTGATACGGTCACTGGTTTTGGAGTTAATCAGCTCCAATCATGTTGGAGTTTTTTTTTAATCATCCACGTGCTACTAAAAACTATTGATGTCACTGAATTGTACAGTTAGGTTTACAAGTTAAAGGGATAGTTTGACATTTTCTTTTCTTAAACAAGCACCTTAAAGGGCGTTTTCAAACCTTTTTTTTTGGTCTGAATCGGTAGATGAGTTGGTAAACTTAGTGTTTTCCCCCCTTTATTCAGTTTCTTTTCACAGGTATAGCCCCTTTAAACCTGGCAGTTCTTTCTTTTTGTTCTATTAAGAACTACCTTAATCCTCCATGTTCCAGGTAAAGACATACTTTAAAAGACGTGCAATAATTCAGGTGGTTCGACAGGCATTTGGCCCAGTGATAGTGCTAAGAACTGTAAGAACAGAACATGTACAGAGATACGCCTTTAATTGGCTGTTGTACTACAGATAAAGGGTATAAATGCAACGTCACAGGTTTACATTCAATATGAGGTTTGGTCTTGAAGGATCTGTGAAAACTTTGAAAGCAGTTTGAGGTCTTGTTGGGGGCATTTAAAAAGATTCTTGCGATAAGTAGTGTTTATCTGAAAGAGGCTGTTTTTTTCTTCTCTTCTCTTCTTCTTCAACCTATCTTTCTGCAACTGCTGTGCCAAAAAAGTGAGATCAAAGCGTCTCCTCTCATCTCCGGCTGTTTTTGATGATGTATGTACATGTTTCCACTGCTTTTGTTGTGCTCCAGTTTTATGGCGCCACAGAGATAAGAAATTGGCAGGCAGAAATCTAGGTGATTATGCCTTCATAATATGACATGAAGTTCAAACGTCAACTCTCCTTTTTTTTTCATCCTCTTATTAAACTTTTATGTGCATTTTACACAGGTGTGTGTGTGTTTTAAACCTGACATTTGTGCAGACAGAGGTCAACGACTGCTCAATTGATTTCACAGCATGGCTCCAGCTCCTGTAGCCAGTCTTCTTTAAAAAGGCACCGCTTAATTTCTATCAGTCCAATCATTTTCTTGTAGCTAACAAACATTGTTTGGCATTCGTTGCTGTGTGCAGACATCAGACGACTGTGGCTCTCAATTAAAACGCATTTACACAGAATGCTAATGAGAATCAGACCCGGTTAACAGCTGAATGAAGGCTGCAATCGATCGTAAGATTGATTACTCATCTTAAGAGTAGAATATGTAGCCTCATGATGAGTTAATTAAAATAGATATGTGAAGATTAAACATTTCACCTAGTAGCGCTATGGAGCAGTGTTTCCATGAATGAGTCCGAGTTTTGTTAGAAAACCCAGTACATACCCCCCACCGCTGGCAACAATGTACCAAGATACAGTTCAATGTGCCAGCAAATGCTACCTGCAAGCTAGCAAGACGATGCATTTTAAATGATTAGTATTATTTTTTTAAATTGGCAGATATCTTATGAGAATGGGAATATATTTAACATTTTGCTGGACCTCAAAGATACACACACAATACAAAAGTGGTGATTTGTATTTTTGCAAATGTGAACGACGGACGAGCATGAAAACAAACTATTCAATGTTCAAATATGTAAAGAGGATTTTTGTTGACCTCTAAGGAGAATAGAATCAAGATGCACGCCACAGGTTATTATTTCTGAAAATATCAGTGCTTTCTTTGCATAAAAACCTTCAGTCTGCTTCTATTTTAGCATACATTTGTTCAACTGCAATGCTGCTGAATTCAGTGGATGATCCTCTCATTCCAAGTCAATATAATGTACAGTAGGGCTCTACTAAATGCCTCATTAAACCTCTCCTCTAGAACTGATAGGTGCTGTTAAATCATTCACAGTGATGCATTTTGTAGATGTAATTATGTTGCTCAAATAAAATAATTTACTCTTCACATTACGGCCAGGCAATCTGTAATTATTGCTGAACCCGGGTCCTATAACAGTTGAATCAGGCCGTGATATTAAACTGCTCGAGTTGTAATTAAAAAATGAGCCGGAAATAAGCACCGCCGTATACATGGGGCAGGATTGGCAGGACTGTCAAATACAGGGAAGACATTAGCATACCGGATTCCTCATTTGCAATGTAGATTACTTTTTGGAGCAAAACAATGGGATTATTGAAATCAAAATCTGACCCAATGAATAAAACATGATAAGCTCAGAAAATAATAGCAAGTAGAAAATAGGCCAGAGAGAAGTTCATGCATTCAGAAATAAGTGTTTAGTATGCTTTAAAAGGGAAGGAGGAAAGCAGCGCAAACAGGTTAACTCCAGGGAGTCTTGTATTTTAATGAAGCCTTCCAGTCAACTTCCATGTAACCAACTCTAGTTCCTACTTGGTGGATTGCTGATTGTGTTGCAATCTTTTTTTTTTTTTAAAGCAAAAAAAAACAACAAAAAAACAGGATCAAGGACACATGGGAGTGAAGCGTGCTATTTACAGAGATGTCAGCCGTGGTCCCAGAGTCCCTCGTGCTCAGCATGGAGGCGGTCGTCCAGGTGACAACGATGCAACAAACCCTCTGAGAACCCATAAGACTGTCACCAAGCATCCTTACAGTGCTTGTGTCATTCATCATGGCCTTTTCTTTCGTGCTTATGATCATCCCTGTAACGCTAATGAATTAATCAACGGACAGTAGTGTTGGGCTAAATATTCCTACACTTGATGTGATGTGAGCTCAAGAACATTTGATCTGTGAAGTGAGGCGCTTGAGAAAGATTTGCCGGAGAGGCCGTGTAACGGAAACACTCCGCAACCCATCGTGTAGAGGTTGATGTCAATGTCAAAAGTGAGATCCTGTGACAGACGTGATTAAATATTTAAAACTGTTGATAGTGCAACCGGAGAGTGTTCCTGTGCTATTGGGATACAGTCACTCTAAAGAGGCCTTGTGGACAAGAGCTGTTAATTTTCTGCTGCCACGTCTCGCGTTTTCACACTCGGAGACCGCCGTCTGTGTACATCTAATTATCCTCTGCCACTCAACAATACAGATCCAAACCCAAAGTTTTGTTTTTTCTAATTTCAGTGTGTCACAACAGAAATTGTATTGTTGTTATTAATGTATGGCCAGATGGCAGTTGATCATCTCTCTGTGTTACACATCATTCACACCAGTCTGTGTATGAAATGCTGAATGGTTTCCTGAACACGGTTGTAGGTAGTTTAAAGATTCTTTCAGATGGTTTGCGTTTTAGTCTTAAATTATTTTTTATTATTATGAAGTAACACAAACTGCAGTTAATGCATTCTGGGTGTGTATTACTGCCAGGGTTTCAGTTACTGCACCTTGGTTTTTTAACACCAGTGCAATTACGGCACTCTCTACCTTCCAGAGACGCCTAACTGGACAACTTACCTTAGCTAAAGGTGAAACTGAATGTAGTTGTTAAAGCAGTTTGTGGTCGATGTAACTAAACAGTCAGTCGTTACCGGCACCTTTTTCCAGGTGCATTTCAACTTTTATTTCTTTGCATGAAAATCCTCCGATTTAAAGCCACTGTCAGCATGAAATGTAAAATATCAATTATAATTATACTTTAATTTTTCATGTCAGGCTAAATTAACAGTCGAAAGTTAATTTGCAAAGGTTATAACTTAACACTTGTAATTTAAACAGTTTAGACTCTTTTTAGTCGCAAAAAAATATATATAACGAGACTGGATCTTTTCATTTTCTTAGAGAGCTGCTTAATTGCCATTTCAATCAGGAGTCATTGTAATTCAGAGCTATAGAATCAACCAGATATTATGACTTGAAAAGTAACTAATGAATTCTTATTTTTCATGATTATCTTTCAGTTTATTCCAAAGCAATAAAACAGCCTTTATTTTCACTTTGCTGCCGGGGTAACGAGTCCTCCAGATTAAACAACCATATTGGCCGTTTGACCGCGTGCTTTCCAAAACCGTTACAAATCACTGTTAATAGATATTGATGTTTCATGATGCGACCATATGTCGTGCGTTAAAGTTACTACTTCCTCACCAGTAAACACCAGTCCACAATCGTAGTAAAGTTTTTTGGGTTTTTTTTAATGTCCCGACTGGTGCAAACATCAGTTTGTTTTTTATGATAGTATCTAATCAGACACCTTTCCAAATATGTAAATTTGGCGTCTTTCACCCAAATATAATTATAGGTCATATTTGTTTACTGACATTACAGTCTAGTAGGACAGGCTCCTACATAAACATCTCTTGGTGTAACTTGTTAAAAGATTAATTGCGACTACTCAGATACAGAAAAAAAAATACAATGTTCACATGATTTATTTCTCCTGGTCCTCAGATTCATTAAAAGCCATTTCTGCGTTTTTATTCCTTTGTCTGACATTGATGACATACAATATATGCATGATGCATTGTTAAAGTAGCTTCAGCTTGATTGATCAAAAATGCAACAGAAAATCAGTTCTTGAGAGAGGAAGAAAGGAACGAGTAAAAAGAAGAAAACCAGCATAACTTTGGGTTGAGTTGTTTGAGACTGTTTTTTTTTCTCTTTTCTTTTTTTAACAGAGTATTGAAGAATGGGAGATAAGCTGGGGGAGGTAATTGAGAAGCCCCCTCGGGAGGGGCTGGCCTGGAAGTCAAACCACCTCCGCAGATTGGATTAATATTGCATGGCCGCTTGTGCAGGGCTCCTCTCTGAAAGAACGCTGACTGCCTCATTCGCTCTTTCACATCCTTCAAAAGAAAAAAAAAAAAAAAAAGTTATCAAAACATTACAAAAGCAAGGCAGCGATAAAAAACAAAGCCTTGCTTCATCCTCTTGAAAAACATCAATGACAAAAAGCTTTTAAATGACTCCTCTGAAAAGGACAATAACAAAGAGCAAGTGACAGGGAGCATTTATCCCTGATTTATCTTGCTCTAATGACAGCACATGAAATATGTTTTTGCTGTACTAGAGGCCTGGTGTGGTAATAGAAACAAGATTTTTTTTTTTTCAAGCTGTGTTTGTCCGGTAAATTGTATGAATAAGTTACCTGACAAATACAGGTTTAACAAGTTCTGCTCTCTGACACAGTTCCAACATGTTGTATAGCGAGGAGCTGCAACCATGTGAGCTCTGCATGTTTCAGCCTGCGTGGTGTTAAAAGTTGACTATGTAGCCTACGTATTTCACAGATGTACTGCACCCCCTCGCTTCTCAGCTGCAGGTTAAATTTATATTGACATCTGTTAGAGTGTTATTAACCCACACTGAGAATCCACACTTATACACAACGTTTTTGGATGTCATCGTTCAAAAGATCTGATAGATTTACACTGCATGGTGTTTAAAACACGAAAATGTTTCGAGCATTGTCTGCTGGAGTTGATATGTCTGTGTGGAGAGAGATTTTGATGTGTGTGTGTGTGGGTGAATCGCTGCCTCGGGTTCGACTGACTGTAAGACAGGAACTCGCTCAGAATCCATGACGGACACAAGGTTTCGGTTCAGTGTGTATTTTCCCTCTCCTTCCTATAAAAGACACTTCCAACCTCCCTGTTCTGACCCCCCTGGTTTATGACCATCTATGGCCCCAAAGGGACCCAGCTGAGGGTGGGAAGCAGTGGGCAGTAGTTGCCTTCCCATTTGTTGTGGCTGCTGCAACTTTTGATAAATGACAGGAGGGTTTTAGGACACCTTTACCCTTTCTCCATCACGCACAGTAACCGTGCAGTTACAACACGTGCTGGTGACTGGAGGCAGCTTGTGACTTTCTCGACACACTGGATGAGAGCTTAATTATCCCGATCAGGGTTGATTTTGTAAAGTGAGCACAGTGCACGATAGGACTATCCACATCACACTAAATGGAGAAACACATTTGGCCAGAGTAGATCAAGTTTAGTAGAAAAGTAACTGCTTTCTACTGTGATAAATCCTGTCAGATGTTATTTGTTTTGAAGTGGCATCATGATGCTCAAGGTTTATCCGATCAGTGATTGATTATGTACTCAATTGTCGATAGCAAGGACAACAGAAGCTTAGCTCACACTTCCAAAAAAAAAATCTGTTTTCATGAAGCATCTAATAACAGTTTGATAGAGTACCTGTCCGTTGCAGGTAAACAAATCAATGACTAAGGCAGTAAGACGCTGCTTCAGTGCCAGTAGTTGTGATGACTGCCATCTTCTGGCTAGATCTGGTAACTGCAGCTCCTTATTCTCATCAGCCTGTTGTTACTGCTGGGAAATGTCAAAGGGAGAGAGAGAGAGAGTCTGAGAGAGCTGGGCGGCAATGACAAGCTGCCCCTGGCCATGAAACATCTTGTTCAGTACATTTATCTCATGCATGATGTCAACAAGAAAAGCTAAATCTATGAGCCATTCGGGATCGTTTAACACAGTAACAGCCAACTCATCCTTCTCCATGAAGACTGTCACTTCTTCTCTCAACTCAAAACATCTTTTCAAGACATTTGCCCGGCTGAGCCAACGTACCTCGGTGAAATAGAGCACATTTTCATATTCTGACTCCATTTCATTTAAAAAAAAAACAAACAAACATAAAATCTCCTGATTTGGTTGATGCATTTTCACAACAACAGACTTCACATTGGGGCTGCGAAGGGGCTGCTGATGGATAATGCAGTGAAGAGCAATGGCCTCCTCTACACCCTCCTCTTTCAGTTTTCTTTGCACAAGTGCCACCAGTCCATTTTTCCTCCCTGACATTGATGGCGCTCCGTCGGCTGTTATTCCAACAAGCCTCTTTCATGGTAAACCGGCATTCTCAATGGCAGCACACAGCTGGTGCAACTCCTCCATCACTTCAAAATTGCTGTCAACACCTCAGACATAAATTGTTAGCTGAGCATTGTCAGTTATGTCTGTGCTCTTGATTGGCTTTTGTTTTCCAAACAGACAGTACAGGACAAACTCGTCTTCTGTGAATGGTTTTCTTGTCTTAGCGGTCATCTCACTAACCACTTGGCTAGCTTTGACTGCTGTTTTCTTGAAGAAATCTTGTTGTCTCAGTAGACAACCCTGTTAGCTCTGTCATCTCTCTGGTATTTCGGTTTTTCTCATTACATTTACTTGAATAATGACGTTTCAGGTTGTCCTCTTTGTGCACCGCAACTTTCTCTGAATAGCACGGTAGCGGTCACCTTTTTTACTGCTGGTTGTTCATTACATGGCATGCTATTGGTGCAGGTTTGGAGTGCTTGAAGCTGGTGTAGCTTAGCCTAGCGGCTGCACTAATATTATACTTTCATACAAAGGTGGGGGCCGCAAAATGTCCTGCGGGCTGCAACTGGCTCGTGGGCCATGAGCTTGAGACTCCTGTCTTAGGCAGTAAAAATGTAGTACTATGTCTTTCATTTCAGTGTGGTTTCACAAAAAGAAAGTCATCATGCAGACAGTGCATTTGTATGGGGACACATTTCTGTGAATCTGCCAAAAAGCTTATTAAACCAGCAGTCTAATCAGACCCAGGAGACGTCAACTTTGCTTCTGCAGCTTGCCTATCATCTGATTCATTAGTGCACAATTCTGCGACCACATGTTACAGCTGTGTTTCTGCCTCTCTCAGTGATAAAACAGCAAGTATACGATGTCCCAGTCCATGCTCGTCCATAACACGAAGCAGATATGTGTGACAACAATAATTTCTTTGCCTCACTGTGATGCTTCTTGATGGCCAGCCAGTTTTAATGCAACACTGAAGGACTCGTGCAGGCTTACCAATCTCAATGGGTTGTAGACTTGATTGAGAAAGAAAGGATTTGCGTAATTTGCTTCAATAGTGTGCTTTATTCATGTGGAAGTTCAGAAACACACAGAGGGGTTCTTAAATCATAATAAGCTTACCCTAAATATGTTTTTGAAATCTGAACAGAGATGATTTTTGACATTTGCTAATGCTCTGCTAGAATACAAATGAATGCATTGGTATACTTGTAGGCATTGATTTGGAAAGACTAGGCCAGTTCAGTTCAGGTAATCACGGCATTCATTATGAAACACTTATTACATTTTAATAATATAAAACAACATTATAACCCAATCAGAGGATTTTACAATTCAGTTTGGAGAGGTGAACTTTGAACTTCCAGACAATTTCTAATCCATAACTGTTCACAAATGAGTAAGAGAAACAACATATTACAAGTCTGCGAATTATTCATTTATTAAAGCACCTTTTTAAAATATAGTTTAACATTTTGCGCCAGTTCTGTCTGAAACAAAACACCATACAAACCTTTTTGAGCATGAAAAAAAAAAGGTCTTTAAATCTAATTAAATCTTACCTTGATGTGCTCGGGGCACAGCTGTAAGCTCCTCTGCTTCGGGCAGCCAGAGCTTTGGAGTTGCCGGGATCCATCCATCTTCATCCATGTCAATTATACCGTTAGCGAGCTGCACATCTTCATTTCTAATGTGGGCACTGTCTCAAAGTACTTCCCAAAGTCACCGTAATCCAATTACATTCTGGCATCCACTATGATACAGCCCATTAGAAAAGGCTTAATCAATGTGAGGTCTTCATTAAAGCAATCTATGAATATTCATCATGACACTCAATCTGATACTTTATGGGAATCATACCATTTCCCCCTATGCTGCCATAACATAACCCGGCTTTAGTTTTAATGATAACTCTTTAAGTGGACAGGTATTATATTGTATTAGCTATATAATATGAGGCACTTGCCACTTATCTGATCCATTAATAAAACTTTACAATCATGCTCAACACAAAGAGAAATGTTTATTGAAGCTGTAGGAGCTTTTGACTCTTGGATGGATCCACTTCGGTGTCTCCATATTCTACGCTCTCCAGGCATTGTGCAGAAATCACTAATTGGTCTGTAAACCTCAAATTGGTCCTCTCAACACAGAATAACTAACAGCCAATAACTAATTCAAGGCTGACTATCCATTACAAGCACTTCCCATTCATCACCAAGGCGACCACACACACACTCAGCGACCTACTAACGCCGAACTCTTTCTCCATTTCAGAAGCCACATCTGAGTTTTTATACCACTGGCAATTTCTACATCTCTGACTAATGTAGTACAAGAACGCTACATATGGCCGGCCACATGGATAAACAGTGAATCATGAAAGCAACTGAGTGAGTCAGTTTCACAGAATAAATGTGATCCAGCAGGATTTAAAGGAATGAATCAAAGAGAGTTCGATAAGAAGAGCGAGACCAATCTCACACCAGATGGTTAGCTTAGCTTAGCACAAAGACTGGAAACAGGTGGAAACAGCTAGCCTGACCCGCCTCTTCCTGTTAAGGAATATTGTCGTCATCCGAACTACATTACTTCTCCAGGTTGTAATTACTACAGCCACTAGGTGGCGTCTGTCACTTAAACACGATTGTAGTTTGTTCTTGGCCCCTGCATTTATTTATGTGTTTGATCTAGTGTGTTGTTGTTTTTTTGCGAGGACAGGCTTGTTTATTGATATGAATCTTTCTGCTTTATTCTAAGATACATTACATTAATATCGGCATTTAAATTGGTCTTAAATGATGCGCCACATGAATAGTTACCAGTTGTGAATGACGAGGAATAAATGCGCTTCTTATTCTAACAGCAGAGATTGGGCAGAAAAATTAATTCCAGTAGTTCAGCTGTCTGTCCTATTTGTCTCTTCTTCGCAAATGTATTTTCTGATTGGTAATGTGAAATTGTGGCTTGGAACCACTTAGTCGCCTCATTTGCATTTTCAGGCAGATTTTAAATGTCAGACATAATAAGCTCAACTCTGACGGTTTTAAAATAGAGCTTATTATGCAAACTATGTTTGTTCTTCTCTCAGATCAGATCAATCTTATTGAGACCAACATGCTGTACTTTTCCACTAGGCTGAATCACTGATTAGGATTCATTCATTGAATCTCACTTACAGCAATTTATTTCACTCGTTTCTTATGAAAGCCCATTTAAATTGAGAGTGAAAAAAAATAATTAAATGGCTCTTGATGTGCACATCAATAAAATTCATAGGAAAAAAAAACATTTTATATTAATATTCCTTGAAATGACTTGTATCATAATACACCAATGCAGCTGTTTCACTTATCTTGATTAGACCTCTTTCCAGGACTCTGCCATTTACAGATTGTGTTTGACATCTGCCTCGATTTTCTGTCACTTTTGTTGAATTTCGCCTTGTAATTCTCAATTTACATGAAAGCTCTGCCTGATTTTAACCTCAGGTCTAATCAGACAGAATAAGTGAAAACACCACTGTGTTTTAATTAAGGCAATGGAGAGAAAATCACATGCAATCTTAAAGCAAACCAAGTCACTCTATAGGCTAAATCAGGAAAAAAAAAAGGAGGATGAGCTCCACCTAGTGGTCGCAGACACGTACTACAACACATGTTGAATTATAACTCTAAATGCACACATTTCATATGATTTTAAGCATATCTGTGGCTTCTTATACCAATTTAAAATGCCACTACATGCACACAATCAAATGTTTTAGGCACTAAAACTAAAGTGAGGATGCTTTCAAAAAATAATGTGATTGATAGTCAATACTGGGCAGCTGTGAGCAGCTTTGCTTTTATGCCTGGTTTCTTCTACTCTGTGAAAAGGAGTCTTATCCCAGATCCAGTGATCTTTGTACTTGCACTTATCGTCCACTAGATGGCACTGCCTTCAAATAGGTTGTGTGTGAGTGGTGGGTTTTGGTACAACAAACTCCCACTTAAAAAACTGATGCAGCAGCAAGTTAATGACCTTCTGCGTGCAGTTTGCATTATTTCACATACAAAAACTACTGACTTGGGTCCCTGGGAACCCAAAAAATATAATACAAGCACATTATGATTATTTTAGGAAGACGATCTGTGTCTACTGCATGTGTGTGTGTCTCCTTCAAAGTGCCCTTACGCCCCCTGATAGTGTGATACTTTTGTGTGAAACATAAACTCAAACAATAGTTTCATTGCATGATGTAGAAGGACTATAAAAATCCTTATTTTATGTCATTTGATTAGTAAACTATTTTCAGATGGCTTTTAAAAGATAAATGAATAATTGTCAATGGCTTTGGTTGCTACACTGCGTCTGTCTCTCATTAAAACTGCTTTTACCTTTAAGAAGAATAAAGCTCTGACTCACCTCCCACACACTGTGAGAGTCTTATTACAGTAGTTAAGAGCATCCATCATTGTGAAAGGTCAATACTCTATGAAAAGACCCATAACAATATTCAGAGCAAATTTGTCATTTGATGTGCTGCAGGAGAGGATATTGAAACCCTGGCTGCACATCATTCATTGATCTGAACAAGCTGCTGTACAAAATATAGTATAATATCATTATTTCAGATAACACGGGGACCATGAAAATCGCTTGTATGCTTTTGCATTTCTGTAGACAAATCACTAGCTCGTATTGATGCCAATGTCAGAGATAAATTAACTTCATGCATGCATCCCTCTCTCTCTCTATCTCTCTCTCTCTCTCTCTCTGTGTGTCTCATACGCGTTTTGCATTTTGCATCTTGCCGTTTTTGTCCCAGTACATTGAGCGATGCAGGAAATAAGCTCTTTATGTGAGCATTTGTCCTGGATCCTATATGTGTTCTTCCCCCGTGGACGTAGCCTCAGGCAGCACTGGAGCGTTTCCGTGAGGACAAGCACTGGTGTAGCTGGAAGGTCAAGCTCACCACTGAAAATCATTAACTATTCTCTTATTTGTTTTCATTCTCCTGTCTGCATTGATGAGATCAAAAGTGACAAGGACAAGAACTCGGTGTGTTTGAATCTAATTTGAAACTATTGTCACATATGTCTTTTTGCTTTGCAGGGGGGGTGGGAATTGAATTGCAGATGTCTATATAGCCATAACCTCTACCAGTAAAGGGGAGGGGGAGGAGGGCAACAGACAAGGTTAAAGCTGCATTTGTTGGTGAAAAATGAAAGGCTGCTATATAAAATAGTGTGTTTATTAACATTTTAGAGCCGGCTGTCCATCAGTTCTTCCGCAGGACCATTGAATCATGTAATTTCTGTCATGGGTGAAAGATGAGCTCACTAGTTTCACAAGCACTGAGGTAAAGACTCTGGAAATACAACGAGCACAGTCTCTCCTCGTATGATAAGTGCAGAGAAATTGCTTGCTTGAGAGTCTTTCATTTCACATTCATTAGAAAGGTTCTTAAATTAATGATGCATTGTCGATCACGCTGTGCCATAAGATGCAATAAACAAGCCGAGGAAATTTATGATGCTGAGGGGAGGTTTATCACCTGCAGGGGAGCTCATGTCATGTGCACAGGGCTCACATACACATAGGTAAGACGAGCTGTATATACTATATACATACATACAAACCTGATTCAATACAATATCATCATATGCTTAGTATTTGGCCGTACATGATGTTCTTGTAACCCCACTCAATATCTATGCATCACGTTTCCAATTATTTATTTACATAGTTTATTTTATGAAAGGCCTTTAAATCAGCTGTTTTTTTTTTCTTGGGGGGCAACAAGCTGTAAACACAAAACTGATATATGATAACCTTATAAAGCTGTCGCAGCCGACGTGACAAACACATATATATATATACACATACACATCAGATGTTTAGTTTGTCGTCTTTCAGACTTGAACACATCTCACATGCTTTGATTCTTTCGTCATGTGACCACTTCTAGTCAAAGGAAATGAACTGGAAAGCAGATTCCTTAGATGAGTAAATAGAGTCTGAAGTCAACATAATTTTATGTAATGCAGACGCTAGAAAGATGCAGAGTCTGTTATCAAAATAAGTATTCAGGGGATATACGTCTTTTTAAATGATCCTGGATTCAAATAAGATGGCAGAAGATGAAATGTTAAACGACACGTCATTTTTATCCGAAATGATTTCAGAATCAAAATGTCTCTCTGTAGCTGTCCCTGATATGCACCCGACAAACAAACTTGATCTGCTCATGCCCTAAAATAATAATAATAATAATAACAATAACAATACATAATGCATCAGAGCATGCCACATGGATGATGCCAAGTGTACGTCCCACTTCATTAATTCATCCATAATGAGTTTTGCAGCATGTAGGAGCAACTACCTTAGAGGCAGCCCCCAGAGTCAAAGCTAATTAAATCAGAATCTTAAATCCCGATCTACACACATCTGCCTTTGTTTAGAGAGTAAAAAGCACAAGTGAGCCGCACTCACACAAAACACACACGTAGTCTTATAGTCTTATAGACGTCTAGAGCTGTAGATGCAGACTCACCAGAGCCCACAGTAGGTCCACTCCAGTAGGTGTCTCTGTAACACAAAACAAATGAAAATGTTATTGCTTCCATTGAATGCCAAATCATTTTGATTTATTTTATGTGTGTGTATATATATATATATGTAAAGCTGAAAATAGAACTTAACACTGAGTTCAAGTGTAATGCCCTTTGTTAATTGGTTGCTAGAAGTGCGATCCACATCTCAAGATTACAGGAACTAAAGAGCCAGTGTGGAGCGTCTCATTGCAGGTGGCTGAGCGAGGCTGTTATGTGCAGGGTTAATCTCCTGCTGTCTATAGTCACCAGGAAGTCCTCAAGGACATTATCAGCAATGGAAAGGACCCTGATTTGTGTGCTGCCCATATCTTGTCTATTCTCTCACATCTGATTAAGCAGCAGGAGCATCTAAGATATTGAGTTGCAATGCAACCTTTTCCACTGAGGTGAGGTCCTGTATATGCAGACCCAAATAGAGGTGAAGCTTTCTGAAAGAAAAAGAAAAAAAAAAGTTATAGGTCAATTTGTATCAAGCACACTCGCTTTTTCTTTTTCTTTTTCTTTTTCTTTTTTCTTTTGACTATGGCCTCATAAATTGTACATCACTGACTCTGCTCTGCATCTCAACACATGCATATGTACAGTATCCAAACAGACCCCATACATATGCATGCTAATGTTTCTTGAATGAGGAAAGTTCATGTTTAGAAATCCCACAATTGTTTATCAGTAAGCAGAAATGTAAAAGCACTGTGTGTCTTAAATGTTGCCTTTGCTTCCCAGTGCTGAGGATAGAGATTCTCATCTCACATGCTCTCACTGAATACTTGAGCCCGTGGTTTATCTCTGTAAGAGAAACTGTCTCGGAGACGACAAGTCACTGTGTTTGAGTAACCCAGCGCGAGCGCCACAAGTCATCATTAATCATGTGAATGTGTCATGCATCACACAGAGGTGGTTTGCCGCATCTGGTCTTTAGTCATATATCCTAATCATTACGATATCAGTGTTCCAAATCTGTCTGTGAATACATTATTCAAATTCAGCTCATTAGAAAAGTCATTTCAGCCGACAGTTAAGTCCACCTAAAACTTAGAGAATAGCCGTAATGACATTATGTTTCATTGTAATGCTCTCCCCTTGCAGTGGGGATATTGTAGTCACTATAATTCATAATGCCATGTACATTCCCGAAATATGAAGGGAGGCATGTGAAGTTGAAAATCTTTTTGCCTTTTTTTCTTTCTAATATTCAAAGCACTTTATGGTATCTTGAGGTATCTTCCTGATCACCTGACAAACCCCTTTAATGGTGAAGACATCATTAGCGAAATGAGCTAAAACAAAGGCCCCTAATACTGTTTCCCCTTCATACAACAAATGAATCATCATTATTCTCAATACAATATATATATTTATTTTTTTTCCTCGGGTCTTCCAGGACACTGTGTGCACTTTATATCAGCCTCTTATATAACTGCATGACAAATCAATCATAAAATTGTTGTTTAGATTGTTTTCACCGATAGGCACCTTGAGCCCCGGAGGACCCAAACAACCAAATAACTACAACACACCATAAAAATAGCTGAAATAGAAAAACAGGCATTTCCAGCCTGAGCAATATAGCTGCAGGTATGTTTGTATTTCATTGCTGTAATGTGATCTGAAGCTTGTAAATCTTACCATTTTATATTTAATAGGTCTGTACTAAGATCGGTGGCAGCTCCCGTTGACCTTGAATCAATGTACACTGGATCTCTGTTATTTAAGTATTATAGCTGCGCTTTCCCTGCAAAACTGTCTATTTTGAGACGCCGAGGCCATACATCCTGCTGCGAGGATTAGCCCGGCTTACGTTCACCAAAGACAATGCATGATCCATCTGTCTGACAAAAAAAGTCTTCCCTGCCTTTCCCTGAACTAATCTCACATCCCTATAAGTCTCAATTCACCTGTTGACAGAAGGCTGCAGGCAGATTTCCCCCCAGAGTCCAACATCACATCTCTGCTCCATTCACCAAGGACCAACCAAGGAGATTTCTCATGGAGCATGCAGCCCCCGAGGCCTAATTTCAGCCTTTTTTTTTAATGTAGTAATATACTGTCCAGTTCATCTGTGCTCTTTTTTTTTTTAGTTTGACCTGTCTTGTCCTCTAAATCCAAAAAGCTGACACACTTTAGGAAATGATTCATAGATTCCTTTTATAGGAGCCTCTCATTCTGTGTTTACTCATGTCTTTAGTCACGGGCGTCCCCAGAAAGGTTTTTAAAGCTCACTTTATATTAAATACTGTATATTTATTTAGAGATTTTCATGTCAATGATTTGTGCTGTTATGATTAATGAATTTAGATGAACATTGATATTAAAGCCACAGATGAAAAGCAGCATGAGTACACATTTCTACTCCATTACTAATAAAAGCACAGACTGAGCAGTAGTAACATGAGCAATAATAGCCAAGTGTAGGATTTTCATGTCCGTCTCAACTGCAATGACCGGATCGGCCCTCCTTTGTTGCGACATCATGGTCTGCAGTCTGTTCCTGATGAATTTAGATGAAGAGAAGCATCTTTCTTTGCTGCATGATGTGACTGGGAGTGTGAAGATGAGCTGGTAGCTGATCTCTGCTTTAAGAAGATTATTCTCAACCATCAACTGGTAAATACTTACTAGGTGGTGTTTCTGCTCTCTGGAGCCTGTGTGTGTGTGTGTGTGTGTGTGTGTGTGTGTGTGTGTGTGTATATAAGAGTCTGTGCTCCATTTGAGCTTGTTCACATCCCTACTGTAGTATGTACACAGCTGTTGACGCTGTGGGATCTCCTCTGCTGATGGCTTTGTGAGGCAGCTTGAGTGTCTGAGAAGAGGCAGGGTCTCATTGTTGTCAAGAGTTGAAAGTAAAAAAAATCAACCTGCATCTCCTCTTTTGGTCTCATCTGAGTCTGATTTTACCTCCAGTCTCTCTGAAACCTTTATCTTTAGATCAATGTTCAGTTTATGCCGGAAGCATCCATGAAGGAGTCGAGTTCCCCAGTGACAACGAAGACGTTGTGTGAGGCTATGTCCTTACAACACATATCAGTCACAAATTAAATCTCATTGTGACCGTGCATATAGATAACTGGGGTCATGTTTAGGGTTTATCTTGACAGATTTAAGGTATATACAGAAACCTTCATATCGTCCAACAAAATCCCGAAAACATCTTTGTTAGTGTGGCTAGTGTGGAAGTTATGGTTCTTTTGTCTTCAGTATTATCTAATTGGCTTTCTGGGCTGATCAATTTGAATAGTCGTTAAATGTATCTGCCACATTTTCTAAAGGTTTCCATATTGGCTTGTGTTACATTTGGTCTCACAGTGTCTGAATCCTTCCTGGGAAATGTGTCATCCATCGGTACATCTCTAAGCAGGTCTAACCAGGTCGCTGCCATAAGATTCATACAGCTCTTCTTTACCAATATTAAATTAAATGATCACAAGTCACGACTAGGTAGTGAGCAGAAGGCTAAATAACCAGACTAAGCGATGGCTACTAACTTGAAATACAATTAGTTGTATTTTATTTGCAACACATTTGTAAAAAGGGACTGCTGCTCTACTTCAGTGTTATACCAACTGTTATACTGTAGCTCACATCTCATCCAGCATCGATGTGCAGCACATTACTGTGTGTCTGCTTGACGTTACCTGCTGTTGCGAACCTATTTCAGCCTGCATC
This sequence comes from Pampus argenteus, assembly GCA_036937835.1. Classification (NCBI taxonomy): domain Eukaryota; kingdom Metazoa; phylum Chordata; class Actinopteri; order Scombriformes; family Stromateidae; genus Pampus; species Pampus argenteus. The sequence continues at coordinate 4,262,286 of CM072880.1, read as the reverse complement.
TTTTAGAAGAAACCAATAGCATGGAAGAAATGGGATGTGTGACTATTTGCAGTATATGATCTCTGATATAATTAGATTAATACTTCTGGTTCTGTGTGCTTCACCAGGCCATTACCATTGTCTGTTTATATATATATATATATATATATATATATGTCTGTGTCTGAGGATTTAATGTGTTATATCCTGCCCTGTCAGTGTTTCTGTGTATTGTTTTTGTTGTGTTATACATCTGGGTAATAAAAGAAGAAGAATATGCTTGATTAATACTATAACATTATCATAACTACATATTATAAAAAAATAAAAGCAATGAAATAAAATCATCAATAATCTGGCGGGGCGCGACGCATATGTCTTTAGTTATGACCTACTAGAGCCAAAACATTTTCAAATTGAACTCTGGCCATTTAACAGCAGGCACGGGACTAATTTCCATTTTCTCTGCCTGCAGTGAGAGAAATAAGTGCTGATGATACTGATGTGAGAAAATAGATTCGCTTCATTCCAACCTGGGAATAAAAAAAAAAATATATATATATATATATAAAAACCCAACTGCCTTTATCTATTCTATGGAATACAGCAATGTTGATGTTATGTTTATATAATAATTTATAGAAGCCCTTCACTTAGCCTTTCGATGTCAAGATATTGTGTATAATGTGCAAGCAAGTATATATATTTAGCAACACTTGCTCTTCGTTCATTAGACATAATTTGAATTTGATTAATTTATTTCCACAACAAACTTTAACTTCACTGTATCAATAAGAGAACTATTCGACAGGTAATTAAATATGTGTGGTACCATGAATGTGGAGTTTGATAATGCAGAGGTGTAGTTTTATTATTATTATGATTATAAAACTGAATGCCTTGCGTGTGATTGATGGCCAGTGAAAAACGTGTATATTAAAAGTGTTTTTTAAATTTTTTTAATTTAAGAAAAATTCTTCTTCCTGAGCCACAAAAACTATTTAACGATTTGAGTATCTGAAAAAAAAAGCTGAAAACGATGCTGCACTTCTTAACTTGTGAAAAGTCAATATATTGGCGATACAATATTCACTGGACAGTGACATTATGAAAAGACTTTAATGATTTCATGCAAATTACAGAAATGATTTTCTGGCTGCTTGTAAAACAAAACAATATCAAAAGTTACAAATGAACGTAAACTAATTTGATGGAGTGTGATCCTGCTCAGCTGCTCACCATCATTCTTCAGTAAAAACGTCTTAGCTTGCCGCACTACAGTGTAACAGATAATAGTATTAATGTTATTGCATTGTTGCTGCCTGCGTTGGCTCAGTTGGTGTTTATTTTTTCTAACACTCCATGTCCACAGACAATGGCAGTGATCCATCCTGACAGCCAGAGGCTGAGCGACAGATTCCACACAAGAGGGAACCCCAAGGTAATCATTTGCATTTGTTTTTTATTGCAATCATTAGGGCTCCCCTGCCGGGCCTCAGCACAAGTCTGTGTGACAGACCCCATGTTTTATCTCAGAGTCTGGGGAGGTATGTAGCTGGGAGCGAGCCGAAGAGTACAGTATGCTGCACTGATAAAGAAAACAGGCTGGCTACCATGCATCATAGAGACACTGACATCTGTGCATCCCTATGTGTGCTTTGTAGACTTGGAATAGCACAGAAATTTCAATATAGAGAATCTGTGATTAAAGATGCAGGGGATATTAATTACCATACTAACTTGTACTGCCAATTTCCTCTGTCAGTGTATTAAAAGAATTATAGTGGAGTTATTTTCATTTTGTACCATTAAAGGCTGGTACACAACATAGCAGAGACTGCCGATAGCAAGAGAGGAAAACTGTGGGGAACAAAAGACAGAGGAATCCTTGATTAAGCTGGGCAGTGTCATGACCTCTCCTGTCCCCCGACAGAGGCCCAAAGAGATCACAAGTGGTACTTGAACAGCGAGCTCCATGGCTGTGCATTAGGATCCAAAGATCACCCTGAGCCCCCCACTTTGCTTTAATTATCCTGGGGTCTTCAGGAGAATGGGGCTGCATGCAGAGGACCCTCCCATTCAGCCTCAAATTCAAATAATCTGCAATTACCCGAATAGTTACCCAGCCGTCGCTATAGTGCTACTTAGAAACTCGTATTGAGAAAGCGCTAGAATAATGAAGAGTTCGTCTGGCCACAGAGAGACAAATAGCTATAGTTCTTGGACTCAGTAGTTATAACCTCTCCCTTTGACATCTGTTATTATATATACACTTGTAATTCTGCTTGCATTAAATATACCTTTCCCAGTACCTCAAATGAAATTGAAACTAATTACATACAGCCAACCCTTAATGGAAATAACCTGAGTGCTTGTTGAGACTAATGGTAGACCAACATTTGCTTCTTCTTGACTTGTAGCCCTACTGTCGAAATGCTTTCTAATCTATCAGTCTGTGCAGCACATTCATTATAATGATGCTTTGTATGAGTGTACTGTGTCACTAATATACCCATGTGCTTATCGAAGTGCATGCAGGAAGTTTTGATGAAACAATGGCAGAGCCCAAGGTGAGGTGGAAGAAGCCTCCCACGCTGAGGCCAGACTCGACTTACCATCCCCGAATATTACACTCATTCAGCTCATTACAGAGGGAACTAGCGCTTTCCTGACTCCCTTGCTTACTTGTGTGTCCCTGCTAACAGCCCACACACACACCCCTAATAGATGCCTGGGTCTCCCCAGTCTTTTTGTCTATGTCCTCCTTATCTTTGCTGCCATGGAGGAAGTCTGCCCCTTCTCGCCATCGTGGATGTTTCTCAATCAACGTGGCTCCAACCTCCAAGACTCATTCCAATTTGGTGCCGTCCCCCCGACGCCAAAGCAATTATCCTGTCCTGGCCATCTTCATCCCTTAGCTACACAGTACGCCACCAGCTTGTCACTGAGCCACAGCATTAAAGGGGAAAGCTCCTTCATGGCATGGAGTAATGGAAAGGAAATCTTATATCTCATAGTACAAATCCTGTATGTATTCATTGTGTGTTTCTGTGATTTGTGCTGTTAATCGTACAGTGAGGTAAACTGTTAAGGAGTTGAGGAGCAAAAGTTGTATTGGCCAACAGCTTAAAGTTGGATAAAAGTTTTTTTGGTACCTAATCTTATAGGCAAGCCAAGAACTAGCTAGAGGACATCGGGTCAGGAAGTCTGCAGAATATGAAACTCTGATTCTGGAAGTAAAAGCTGGTAAATACTCCAATATACTTATATATATATACTTATAATATATAAGTTTGTACAATAGAAACCAAGGAAAAAGTTTTCATAACTGTTCTGAATTGTCACACTTGTAGGAAAGGAAAACTTTGAAATAAATTCCCCTTAACAAGCACACTGAACCCTTAATATGGCGAAGTTAAGATCCACTGAGATGGAGATGACCTCCAAGAGATTCGGGCAAATGATTGCTTGAAACACTCAAGAGTCAGAAGATGAAAGAAACACTTTCTCAACAAACTCAACAGTAACACCTTATTTCAGGTATTAGTGTAAGATTCTGGGCAGTTCATGATCATCTCTTTGGCAGAGGTCACTCAAGAGGTCTCCACAGTAGGAAGGTGCCAGAGGTGGACAAGATCTGTGCTGAAATAATGAGGTCTCTGGAAATCAGAGTGTCATGGTTGATACATCTCTCAAATGACATTGAGGTTTCAGGAACAGTGACATTAGACCGGGGGCCTGGGTGGTGGTCTTTGTCATCAAAGAAGAGCCGGGGGGTGGGGGGTGGGGTTATGTTGTAGCCATCAAAGATCACATTGCTGCTTTAGGAATACTTCTTTAGGAGTAAAGTGTGGCTGGTGGACCAGTCTGTAACCTCTTTAAAAATAACTGGGGGGGTCAGAAAGGTGTGTGTTAAAAAAGGTCTATGTTCCCAAGGGATCCTGTGGGAGTGTTGGGGAACTGGGACTGCTGCTGCAAGTCATTTTGTTCTTATGAACATTAATATACCATTCTCACATAGAGTGACAGATACAGCTTGTCTGCATTCTTGTTCATTCACTTTAGAGGTTAGTATCCAGCAAAGAGGCACATTGTCCTTGCAAGTGTTTATTATATTCGTGGAGAGGATATCAAGAGATCTGGAGAGCATCCAGACCTCTGTTGGGCCTTGGGATATTTGGGCACTACATCTTCAGAGTGTCATTCCTTTGCCTCATGCAGTGTACCTCGCTGGGGTTTGCTGCTCAATGTGATGTTGTTGGGATGAGGATCAGCACCTACAGCTATATTTGGATATACGGTGTCCTGTCGCACTCAAATGAGGAGTGAGCAGTAGCCAAACGGTTGATGTATCCTTGGGTCTTCTTCAACTGTGAGGGTGGAGTTATGAGATTTGCTGCATGTAAAATTGTTTGGTGTATTGGCTGCAGTAATGTAATTTAACAGTGTGGTGATAAATAGAGCTGTGCAAGTCGCAGGGCGCTAGTCTGGATGTTCAGGTCTCCTGGACGCCTCCTGCTGGAGGTGATGCCATCATATATTTACTGTATTTGCATGAAGACCAATGATATGTAGATCATGCAGATTTCACGTTACTCCAGCTGCTCTTTGCACTTGTAGTCAAACACTGAACAGAATAGTTTCTACAATCAGGAGGAGACGATGCATTTTAACATAACTGGCACGTAACTCCACTTAGAACCTTTTAAAAAAGCATCATAAAACAAATCTGCTCATCCAAAGAGTTCATTGAGTCAATTATTCACTATTCAGCCTTGATTCTCCTTTTTTTTTTTTAAGTATTCTTTCATGTGAAAGTTTAAAGAGAGACTAGTGGGGTTTTTTTCATGCCGCAGTTGCCATTGAAACTGTAATAATAGTACATAAATGAAAATAAAAATTTTTTGGAAGTGTATGATGGTAAAAGGTGACGGGTGGCAGATCGTGGGAGGACGGCTCTTTCTGCAATGAAAGAATAACTAAACATACAGTAGTTGGTGTAGCATCCAGTAGATATAACTTTATTTCAGTTGGTTTCACCATGGCCAACCGTTTGATGTATTACTGCAGACAAATTCACAGCAACTGGCTGGAAATAGGTTTTATAACATTTATTTCACCCAAAACGTCTCTCTCACCATATTCAAACTGGTACCCTCCTCCGTCTCTGTATGTTCAACTTGAACATAATTAATCAGGAGGATAGCAAGTTAAACATAAAAACATTAGTCAAAAATGACTCCTGACCTTCCTCAGTTGCACAATAACCCCCCCGTCTCCTCCTTTTCTGGTTTTCAGTAAATAAACTCTAAAGGTGACATGAGAACACGGTCTGAAAGTTTTTTTTCCCCACACATGATAGACCTTGTTAACAAGACGCCGCGCCTCCAGTGTCTCCCCAGGTTACACCTCTTTTTCTTTTAACTTTTGATTTTGAAGAGTTCAAAGTATAAACTGGAGACTCGGAGGGTGTTTCACAAGCTGTTTGATTGGAGTTTTTCCTTTTTTGCTACAAACTGCAGGTAAAGCCACAGATGAACAGTTAACACTCAGTAAGTTAACGGCCGTTAGCACCTTGTAATGATACTTCCTGTTATGCTCTCCTGTGAGCTTCTTATTCCCATTGATATTTTCTAGCTCCATAGAGTTAAACTTAAAGGGACAGTTCACAGTTCTTGTAGTGGTGTTGTATGAGGTGCTTATCTAAAATCTAGATGTACAAATGCAGATGAAAAAATACTACAATTTTTACTTTGTAAATTACGTTCTTATAAGATGTCATCTTGTGTACTGAGGCTGATTGTTTACTATTGACATTTCACTTCAATTTGAGTCAAAGGCAAAGCACTTTAGTGAGCGTGGAATATCTATTTGGATAGGGAGGGAGTTTAATAATACAAGATCAGACAATAAGTCTCAATAAACACGTCTGAATAATAACTAATTCCCTGGAAATGTCAAGACAATAAGGCAGCAGCTGTTTGAAAAGGCTGGCTAAATAGGAACATCTCATCCTAAGGGATTATTTCAAAAACCTTAATATATGGTGGAGGAATTGTGACCAACAATATGCTGTCTGTATTTCAGATATCATTATGATGTTACATATATAGTAATACTGAGAGAATATACAATATATAAACAATTCGTACACTCAAAGACACAGTACTGTATCTCTCAATTTGTCAAATTTCCCACAAACATCTTCATATCATATTTAGCTTCATATCCTGAGTGAACATTCACATCCGTCTCCTTACACCAGAAACAAGAAAGAAAAATGTGTCCTGTGCCATAATGTGGAATGTCAGTCTGACTTTGCACCGAGTAGATCCATTGAAAATGAATAAGTAAATGATAAGAAAATGTGACTTTGACTGTAATCCACGATGATTTCCTGAGGATCAGGATGCATTTATGGCTTGGAATTCATAGCAACCGCCCTGAATATGAATCTCAATCAGATGGAAAAGTTTCGACAGGTACTGTTGAAACTGTTTGTAGCGCTCTCAGCGTGTTTCCAATTAATTAGGACTGAAATAGCTTGATAATAGCTGGTGCTGTCAAAATATTACAAAATCTGACTACCAGCACCTGTAAAGCTAAACAGGTTTAGATTTTAGCTTAACTTTAGAAGTGCTGGTAGGCAGAACCAGGATCTCAAGACAGAACCAGGATCTCAGACAGAACCAGGGTGGCTGTTTCCCCGTTTCCGGTCTTTATTCTCAGCTAAACGGCTGCTGGTTATAACTTCATATTTAATGGTACCGTATGAATCTCTTATCTAACTCCGTGTTGTTTAGGACAACAAATGAATGCAATAAACACCATATAGAGTCAGAATTGTTCTCCTGTTTTTTTTTTTTTCAGGAATGAAAAATGCACATTTTGTTCTTTCTTTCTCCAGTTTCTCACCGTTGCTGTTATGATTCATCGGGGGGGAATCAATCAGGAAAAGCTTAATCGGCCCTTTGAAGAGTACAAGTCACACGCATTGATGCGCTGTGCTGCGATCACCACCATTGTAATGTTTTATCTCAGAGGTGTCTTCATTAACATATTGAATAACAGGTGTTGTTTGTAATGGATTAATTACAGTTCTCCGTGGGGAGCGGAGGAAATTGCAAGGCAAAAACCAAATTATCATAATTAAGCCATCATTTTTCAATCGATATGAAAAGAGCAAAAAAAAATTATTATTTTTTTAAACTCTGCTGCAACTGAAGTCGTGTGTGCAGACTGCTGCATGTGGAATTAATGACATCTGTGAACATGCACTGTTGGCCATGGGAAATGCAAATCAGCAGCCCGCGACAGGGTTGCTGCTGCATATCACATAGTGACAAAAACTCTGTCGAAACAATACTATCATACCCATGTGGATATTAAAAAGCGTTATTGCTCACTGTAATTGTTCCCAGTGTCCAAACTGGTCACAAAGAGATTCCTTCCTAAAGTAATTCCAATATAAGAGACGAGGGACACAATCCACAGGACTCGAATTAGGTTCAGCCGAAGCAGAATCGATCAGCTATGTGCCTACGTTGGTCTTTTTTTTTTTTTTTTATATGAAATTCCTTTAATTCCTCCACTGTGGTTAAGAAAAGAAACGCTACCAAATTTAAATACTGAAGCCTTTTATCTTATCTTCAGATATAATTCAGAATGAAAAGCCTGGATTTTCTTGTGCTTTACTTACATTGAAATTGCTTTCAGAACAATTGAAACCAATAGCACTTCCATTAATTATATGTTAGTATTGTATCATACTATGAGTATTAAGGCCGAGTTGAAAAGCTTAAAGTAATATTTGGTTATATTATATTATTAGAAAAAAAACCCTGATGTCTTGCTCCTGCTGATGTGTTGATTCTGTATAGTTACAGTGAACAAAATTAGCTCGACACCCAAACAGCCTGAACATCCTCTGGGAGCTCTCTGCACAATAGGTGCTTTGGCAGCAATCTCCCAGTTTTTACAGGAACACATGAACTGTTAAACACACTTCAGACATGTTCGTTCTACCTCTCACACACACACACACACGCACACACTCTGAACTACAACCATCCAAATCTTTCAGTCAAGTTTCAGTCTTATACTCCACATGTACGTAGGTTTGCAGCAGCTAATCAGAGCGAGATCAGAACCTCGGGCTGAGCGTGTCATTAGTACATCACTATTGCAGCATAATCTCATTATTGTCCTTACTGTTATTATGCCAATAAACCCATTAAGTTGTTTACAAGCATTGTAGAAACGTAGGATGTTAATAATTCCAATTTAATCGGATCTGACACGGTGTAATTGATTAAATACAATAATTGCCTACCTGTTGAACATTGTATACACACACATATATATTTATATAATACAAATCAGAAGGTTAAAATTATACCCAGTTTGGATCAGTAGCACCAACACAATACTGAGTTAATGTTACGTGATCGACTCTACTGATTTTTAAAACTTATCTGTCACGGTTTGTTATTGATTGTGTCTCAGAGGTAGAGCGGTCGTCCATTAATCAGAAGATCCGGCTCCTCCAGTCAGACTCTGAACCGCAGATTAAAACGACTGCCGGTGAAATACAGTGAAGGTGAAATGTTGTTTGTTGTACCCTAAATAAACAAAACAAAACAAATTATAATCTAACATCTAATCCAGTAAACAAATGGAGGTGGCAGTCAAACTTTTGTCGATGACTTGAACATTTTTTTTCACTGTAGATGGCAGAACATAATGTGATGAATCTCCCTGCAGAGACATCAGTAGTTATCAAAGAGGATGAAGTCTTTTTTAAATGGAAGTCAAACAAATACCACTGACACAGACGGTCTAAAAGTCTTATTAAACACATACAGTCCCTAAATCCTGGAAATTCTCACTGAGCAGACCTGTGCATGAATAAAAATAAAGATATTTTCAGCCTATAACCTCCATACTTCACTCGACCACCGCTGTAGCCAGCATGCTAGATCCACTCCAGTTTGTCCTATAAGAGCAACAGAGGCACAGACGATGCTGTGCTGACTCTGCTTAATGCAGTTACCAAACTGCTTATGCATCTTAAAGGATATGTCGGTGTTCTCTTTAATTCAATGAAGACACATATTCTCCTGAAAAGGCTGATTGATCTCAACATCAATAAAGGGTTAGTTTTCCGGATCAGAGACTTTCTTCCCTGCCGCCTGCAGACGGTCGGTGTCAGACGTGCTCACTGTGAGCCCAGCCTGTGTTCTTCCCCCTGTGCTGTCCTCTCTTTTTTACAAACGAACGTATGATCAATGCGAAACATTTTAGATTGTTTAACTATACTAATAATTTAGCCGTAGCCTCGTCCTGCAGAAAACAAACTGTTTCGGTGAAGCTTTCCTATGTGGCCCACGCTAAGGCTTTTCAAACATGGTGTCAAACATGTTGATCTAAGAATGAATTTTCCAGGATCGTGTTAAAATTGTGGCAAGAAAAATAGTTGGAAAACCCTAAACGCCTTTGACTTTGGCCTTCGCATGAGGAAGAAGGTGAGGAGTATCCTGGCAGATAGCTCCCATCCTCTCTCTTCAGCAGGTTTGAGCCTTTGAGCTCCGGGAGGCGCTGGAGGCAACTAAAAATCCTCCATACCAAGTACCATCCATATTCTCAACTCCCCAAAGTGACTGATGAGATTTAATCGTCCTTTTTGTTTTACTAACTGCTTTTCTGTCTTTGTGTTGTTTATTTTGTTTGGTGAGCTGAAGACGATTTTCCACCCTGGTGGACAACAAAGTTACGTCCTATTTCTTTCTAGAAGTAAATACTGAGACGTAGTACTTCATAAAACGTATTTTCCATTAGTAGATAAACCTTCCCTGAGCCGCGGTCTTAAAGCTTCTTGGGCACTTAAGTTGATTGATGTTGAGAGCTTTGGGTGTTGTTATGTGGTGATGTACTGTGTTTCTACTGTTCTATCTTACATGTACTGTCTTCTAATACACTTTGAAGGCTAATTATGTGCGATGAATTAGGGCCAACACACCTGGTACACACCTGTGTTAGCTGTCAACGGTACATAACTACCAACTCGTAGTTACTTTAACTGATCCACTTATAACAGTTGAATGTGAATACTTTAAATTAAGTTTTGACTTTAAGTCACAGACGTCTATGCATTGTGTTACAGAGATATCTACTGAAGTTAGCATGCTAACCTGCTAGCCTCGGCTCACCCTGTCCACAACAGTGAGTAACCGCTGCGTCCATCCAACAACCCAACAGGTTGGTTAGATTTATTCAAGCAAATCTCAGCTCCTAGTTACGTAGTTTGCTAGCTAATACAAGTTGACAAGATGAACAACAAGAACTACAGAACAGACGAATATTAGCAGGTTTTTACAAACAATCTCTACATACGTTACACCTTAAGTTTAGGAACTTTTGAAGTTTAAAATAGACCTCAGACATCATAACAACATAAAAAATTTAAGGGAAATCACAAATGTGTCTTCCTTTAAGGTGGGAAGCGCATCATCCAGCGTTTTTTTTAATTTTTATTTTTAAAATCTGTCTCTCGGAAGTCCGTCGACTTTTGAAATACCCCTTTAAATGACCCTTGTATTGGTTGACACACTTCACAAACTGAAGCTGCTGCCCCCGCGACCCAAAACGGATAAGCGGAAGAAGACGAACGAACTTCACAAACACTATTAATCACTTTTTCACAATTCTTTTTTTTTGTACATCTAGAAAGCTTTTATTATTAAATGCATCAAGATAATTCTGATAAAAGTCTCACATCAAGCAGACGCAATAATCCCGTCCTGGATGACGGCACTTTAACAGTAAATACAAAGGGAATTAGCAGCAGTAGATATAAAAATCTAACACACACACACACACACACACACAGATTCCCTGACCTTAAACATAAATGTTACATAACACCTAATGAAAGCATTATAAAGCTCTCAGGCAAAAACTCTCCAGAGAGAGCCAGAGATTTGTCTGATATAATGTATCAGGAGACGTATTACCTCAGGGACCGTCGCCCTACCAGGCCAGCCATGATAAATAATGCAACAAAAATACATCATCATGATGTTTCTCTTTATCCAACATGTGTAGCTGTCACCATTGATCAATACGAACGCAGTAAAGGCGATGCTATGTAAACACAGGCCTTTTTTATGTCTGTTGAACCCAGGAAACACTGCAAATAAAACATTTAGATGCAAAATATTCCAGCTCTTAATGCCCACAAAATCTTTTAGGTTAACCTGGGGAGTGTTGTGATTCCCCACAACAGGCAGCAATATTGTTATCAAGACAGGGATATCGAGGGAGGGAGAGCGGTTGTTATTCTCTGAGGTTTTCCTACCAAAATGATTCCCGGCGAGGCTTTCGAAATATCAATTTAGCTAAAGTATCCTCCGTATTCACTCTATGTCCACTCTCATTGCCGCCGTATACCCGCAACACACAGACAATGTAATAAGTATGGAAATTTGAAATTCAAATTTCTTTTCTCTCTCTCGTCTCTCATCACGCCGGTGTAGAGATCTAAGGACCCACCCATCAGTTTTGACTGTCAGATCAAAAAGGTCTTCATTTGCATCAGCTCATATGAATTTTCATTTCACATATGGAGTTTTCATTGTCGGTGAACATGATGAGATGTTTAAATAATTAAAACAATTTGGTGTAATGGATTGCAACCTCAGTCCTGTATAGTTTTGAGATACTTGAGTATTTCTACTTCTCCACTACACTCATGGAGACTTTAAAACGGATATTTACTAGTTGTTGTTTTTTTATATATATGATTTTAACATATGATGGTGTGATAAAGTATGATCTCTTGCTATAGGTTAAACAAACCAACAGTATATAAAGTAATTAAAATCAGCTCCACCTGGACCAAGTGCTGCTTAGACATTAATGTATCAGTAATTTTAATGCAGTAAATGCGTACTATATGTGATACTTCAGCTGTACTTTTGCTTAAATGGCATTTTGAATTGTACTTTTAATGCAATATTCTTACATTATTATGTAAATTATCTGAATACTAACTGAAAAAACTGCTTATACTTGATGACAATGTTTACGAAAACTTTTCAATTTTTTTTAGGTGCCAGAAGGTGTCAAAGCTCGTTTTATTTACCTGTAAATGATGAATTGAAATACTTCACATCGCTTCACCTTAGTGATATCAATTATTCTCTCAGTCCTAATAAAATAAAATTGACCCAGCATTAGCTTCTCAAACCGCCGCAGCCTGCAATCCCTGTATAATATTTTCACTCCCTCTGTCTGAAACAGGCACGTGTGATTAGCATCAGTGAACTCGGCACAACTCTCTGAATTAGAATCCTGCCGCCATTAATAAAGACCAGAGAGAAAGATGAAACCGAAGACTCGACTGTACTCCTCATGTGGTGCAACCCCAGAGACCCGCGGTGCCCAAGGCTCCAGGCTCCCAGGACTTTCTCTGAGGCATCTTTTTGATGTAAAAGTCAAGAAGTGCTCTCTGTATTCCGCATGCAGCCGAGCCCCTGCCTGACCAGGCTGTAATAGCCTATGATCAGAGATCTATTACTCACTTCTTAGAAATGGGCTCAGGGAGCGCGCACTCATTTGCCATTTTTAAATTGATCCGTACTTTTTGGTTTCTGGTCCGATGAGACAACATCTCTCAATTTCAATTTCCACTGGCGATATATTACTATCGATACTCTAAATTTGCATTAAGTATATGCGTTTCATTGCAGCACGGCGATGGGCGAAGGTTTAAAAATTCAGAACTGTGCAATGTGTCAGAGCGGACCGTGGGATAGTGTTGAACTTCCTCTGGGCGAGCTCTCTTCCAGTTGTGTCCCTTCCTGCCCAAACATTTTAGCATCATGCACCGCAGGCCGGGACAGCGAAGCACAGAGGAGGAGTTGGAATACATTTGGCTGAGGTAACAAATTAGATTAGTCTATTTATACTAGCTGGCCTCTCCTCCTGCTTTACCTCTTCTCTTTTCTCAGCAGGCGGCCACTGTTGTGTCACTCCTGTCTCCTCTCCCGTTTCCCCTCAGACAAAACTGTCCACGCTGATCAGTCTCACTGCTGCTCAACACAAGACAGAGAGGATATAAGGAATCAGAGAGGCAGAGATTAGCATCTTGTGGCCAGATCATGAATATATTCAATGCACGGCGAAAAGGACTGCGACCCAGCTGTTATAAGAACATTTCATATTACCATCTTCCACATGTGAGGCAATAATTGTGTGAATGAAAGCAATGCATATTATATTTTCATTTCCCTTCTCCTTTTCTCTTTTCTTTTTTTTTTACGCTGGCAGCTGTGGACTTTTATTTGCCTGAGCTAAAAGCTGCTGTCATAATCCAACATTTTGCTTCATGAAGGTAATGTTCTCATTCTGGCTGAGCTCTGTCAATATTCTCCCACAACTGTTGTTGTATTGTACAATAACTGAGTAGCAGGTGGGTGCTGCAATAAAAACCACATTTTACATTTAGTTTGTACAGAAGCAGAAATATTCATTGAACCATATCATGGAAAACTGCATTAATGTTCAGTTATGAAGACCCAAAGTTATGTTATAGCACTATAGTTAATGTGATTGTACGAGGCCTTTTCAGTACAACAGAGTAATCCTTTTCACTCAGGTGTACTTTGTGCTTTACAGTGATGTTAAAATGAAACAGGTGTAAAGCTGCATAAACACACGCAAGTGCAAAATGTGATACTTGTACCTTACAAGATGATTATAGCAAAGGTGCGCTGAATGTTGTTAACAAGTTGTGACAACACTGGAAGTAAAAGGCGAAAGCTGGAGCCGTGCCACCCGCCTCATGTTTTCCACCAGTCAAATATGTTGTGGCCAGTTCATTTCATACTCCGCTCACGGACGTCTCTGTTGCACTTAAAAGGTCCCGCCGCGGTGCATCAACAAAACGGCTTCATTTGAGTAAATAAGTGACTTCAAAGGTGTCAGCGGTAAATCCAAATGAATTAATTTTGTTATCTGTTAATTGCACTGTGTGTCATTACAGATGGTTAGAGTGAATAATGGTTCGCGCCTTCATTTACCCGCTAACGTACGAGGTGGTATTTTATTCATGCAAACTGCTAGATTAATATTTTAACTCTTTGACATGGAAGAGGAGCTCATTTACAGCACCACTCCAGCATCTGTCTGTGTGTGTGTGTGTGTGTGAGTGTGTGTGTGTGCTCACCACAGTATTGTTTATTACTGTATGTACACTACTGATACAGTATCATGACAGCTCACAGAATATTCATGCCACCACGCAGCCTGGTGACCCTGGGGGACGCCTCAGATATAAGGTCTTATCTTATTGTACACAACTTGTAGAAAACGTTATCAGTGCGACTGTACGTGTCGCGCTACAATTTCGGGTTCGGTTAGGTCTAAATGAAATATTGTCACAATTATCTCATCGCCTGATAAAAAAAAAAATGGCAACAAGACACTTAATGGGACCAGTGTGTCAGAATGATGTCGTACTTGTGAAAATTTCGTGTGACATCCAATGACTGTCGCTGCTTCTGTTGACCTAATTCAATTTTCTTTTCAATTACCTGTAGTATATTACCATCACAGCCACTGGTATTGTGGTATAAATCACCCAACTTGGACCCTGTGGCTACAGCAGACAGGAACCCCACTGGGTGATGTAGAGCTGTGTCCTGTCTGGCCTCTGTCTCCCTTTAAATATATTTTAGATTAAGGAAAAAAGAACACAAAACACTCACGACCCACATTTCAGCAGCCAGACGCCGCCGCTAGGCCCCTTCATAAGAATGTAATGTATAATTACAGTGAATCAAGGTTAGCTACAGACAAAACTGATAGCTGAGAACAAAGCGCAGTGAGTTCTGGGATCTTAGGATTATTATTTGGGGGATGTGTAATTAAAAAGGTCTTGCTGTAACGTCTTTGTTTCAATCTGCACCTCTTTCTCAACACCTAAGAGTTTGCGGCGGGGTTCAATGAGGGGAATATTCATCAACGAGCGGGGGGCCATCGACTGGGTAGTGCTACTAGTGTCACCTTAGTGTCCTAGTGAGGCGAGAACATTGATTAATTCAAGAGGAGAACCAGGTTTGAAAACACCCTTTAATCAATAAGTGAGTTTAATGTAGCAGAAGAAGAATAATATAATAAAACTATAATACAGAGAGTAGCTTCTGTGTTCACGTCGTCAGGTCAGTTATTTAATTTCACCTACTACTTTAGTTTATGCAAAAGTACTTAACACTTTCATCATCGTAGTCATCGCAACAGGTCGTTTTATAAGAATAATATTTGGCTGCATTTTAACATTTCACAGTTTTCAGCCAATAGTCCAAAAGGGAAAGAATAACAGCAGCGTATAATATAAACCAGTGTGCAATCCTGACATGGTGGAAAGTTAAAAGCAGCAGTAGCAGTGCTTGTTGCAACCCGCTTGCTTGTCACATTGAACAGGAAAGAGAGCGAAGCAGTGAAATAAAACGGAGGGGGAAAAGATGCACTTTTTGGCAGTGCTAAGCGGCTTTGTTAACGCTAGTTAATTAAAAGAGATGCCTAAATTCATGGCCGTAGTGAGGTTGATAACTGTGTTTAATTAAACTCTATTGTTCCTGATAAACTGTAGATAGAGCTGTAAGCCAATGGAAAACATCACAACCTGCTGGTAATGTTCAACCTTTCCACACTAAAGGAGAGAGCTGCAGAGTCTGTTATATATTGATCATACGCTGTGAGTTATCATGTATAAATATATGTACTGTACATATACATTTGTTTTGCCTATTTTCATAAAATAAAGCTCTATCTTATTTTCTAACTGCCTCGTTTTCCAGCATTATGAGCGTAACTACATCTTTATTCATGAATAAATGTAGTAAATGTCCTTTTTTTTTTCTTCCATATCTGTGTGAATTAATCTCAGTCTTTTGCTCGTCAGCCTGTAAGACTGTGACTTAAACATATGCTGCTGTCTCTGTGTTCAATGACTGTAAACTAGGAGAATTAATTAACCAGTGTAACTTTATTCATACCCCAAATTAGCTGTGTCTGCAAGTACCTAAACAGACAAGTGTGTCTAATGTAAATCAATGTACGTTTTTACTGAATATTCACACGTTGATTTGATTTTTTTTTTTTTTTTTAGGCCCTTTGAGTTTTGTGTATTTTCATGATAGATAATTGCGTTCATTTAATTAGGATGTTAAATCATATACCTCATACTTCATCATTCTTCGGTTTTCCTAAATTGTGACACGTTTTCAGTACATACAAAACTTTCACTTCATCTCCAGTTTTAATCTGGAAAAAGTTGTTTTTTTCCCTCCCATTATTTAGGCTAAGTATTAATTTGAATGATCAAGTGGCAGCGGAGCAGGGAGACGAATCAAGTCTGGTTGGCAGGAGGACAGAGCTGAGCAGAAAGGCCTGAAGAGACAATGAGTGGTGCTTTATTGCATTAAGCAAATTGGAGTTTTAGTTATATAAACATTTCTCAGAGGCAGAGCTGCTCCAGAGGCACACGTAATCTTATTATTTTAGTTAAACCTGGCAGAGCTAAATGACCAAAGTTTGTCTCTACCACAGTTAGACCAAGTTACTTCTAAAAAAAAAATGTCTTCTCTTGAGCTGCATAAATAATCTATACAAACTAGGCAATAAGCTAAAGCCCAGGTTAAAAGATTCAGTACACGAGATAGTTTAAAAGTCATCCAGGCCTGATCTCCCTCATTGATGTTCATCCCCACACCGAAGTTCTTGTCCATTTTCTTCCTAGTTTTTGGTCCTCCTGAAACGTCATTGGCCAGCGTAACGCTATCAGGAAGATTAACTTGCAAACATGTTTTAATATGGATGAGAAGTTATGTCACACTGGTGCAGAGGAGACAAAGCTGTTCACAGCAGGATGGCCCTGCTAAACATGTATCCTAGATTTAACTTGAACGTTCCTAGGATGGGTATTATATGAGTTTATATGAGTCTGGAGTCCCAGATGCACCTCAGAATCTGCACATCAGTCGAGTTCTTAGGAACACTGGTCACTTGTGGGTTGTGAGGATACATATATTCATTTTTTTTAATATTTTATTTATTAATTGAACTGTTCAATTATATTCTGTATATTTTATTTCTTAAGATCAAAGCCTAAATGCTTTTTCAAAGCCAACTCTACGTCCCCAGGAATAAAAATGGTGAAGAAATAGTTTCTTATATATAACTCGATACATTTGAAATGTGCACATAGCATTGAACAGAGACGTATATAGGAAGATCTTGGACATATATAGCGAGACAATTTGCCGAAGTCACTAGTATGTGGAAGCTTTTTAGTCGCATGCCGGACAGAAACCAGTCCAGGTAAAGCCACAGTTTGTATTTAAGCTGTGCTGTCAGCAAATTAACCCATCCTGTAATACATTACAGACAGAATAAGAAATAAGGAGCGGTAGCGGCCATCGTCCTGACAGCAGACACTTACTGAAGAATAAGAGCAGGCTATAAAGCCACAACAAAGAAATATGCACTATATGTTATCCATGCTTTATGTTTGTGGTGTTACTCCAAAGAAAAAAACAAAAACAGACTATTGTTTATTGTGTCCCCCAAAAAATGTTTTCCAGCGTGTTTACCCTCTCTGATGCTTTTCCTGCCATGTAGCTGGTTGTTGGTCTATTGTCTAAATTTCAGAGCAGGAAGGATGAGAGTCTGTCTGTTTTATATTGAACTCCAGCCAGCCTGCATGTCATTGACTGACTATTAACGAGCACACCCCGTAGGTGGCTTGCTGTCAATTGTCAGAGTTTGTGTCCCTGCTGCAGAGATGATGCTTATTTTTAAGTGTGCCCCGTCTTCAGTGCTTGTGATTCCAACACACTTTATTTTGCCTTATGTCCGTTTAATGAATGTATTAAATCTGAAATAGTGTCTGCGTGAGAGGCTAAAGGAGTGTTACAAAACAGTGAGAGCACATAACCGCGCAAGAAGTGAAATAAAATGGGATAATAATAAAATAAAAAAAGGAATAAAAATAAGTAAATAAATAAAGTAAGCGCTAATAAAAACAAACACACTTTGCCTCCACATGTGCAACTTTGCAAAACTGGGATTGGTCTTAAAGTTTCACACAGCCTCAAAAGAAATCCAAAGAAATATTAACAGCAGCCTCTGGTGAAATTTATCAATTATGTTTTTGTTTTTTTATTACCATTTTGTTTGTGTCATGCACGAGGACACACGTGTGCACATATGAGAGGATGCAGGCTACACAACGCACATGGCTGCTGGTGGTTATTTCACTAGTCGACAGATGTTGGCGATAGTGAGCAGAGTAACATAGCAATATGCCAAACAAACGCAGTGAAGAAGACTGTTAGCTAGCAAACAATATATTATTTCAGTATTTATTTTTTTAAATTAGCTTCACAAATGTTTTTTTTTATTGTAGTCTTTTGCATTAGCTTTAGCGAAATGTTTGCATGAGCTAAAATATGGACTACTACTATCTACAGGTTTGATGCATTCAGCCTAATGTCCTAGTGCACGCTCTGTCTACTTGTAGGGCCAGATTATCACAAAGCTAATGGACTTGCTGACCACTGTTGCTGCTACCTAACTATGTTCTTGAAGCGGTGCACAGGGAGAGCAGTTTATTACAGCTGAACTGTTCCCTTGTTAAACTCTCCCAGTCACTGTGTTCCTGTTTGCACTCTCCCAAAGAACTTCAACAACAATTATGCAAATTATCTTAATTATTTTGATCTGTTAATTAGTTTTTACCCCTCAAGTAATTGTGTCTTCGGGTGATTTCCATTACATGTTGTAAGTTTATCTAACACGGCGTATTAACAGCGTTTTAGAAGAGCCTTTTTTTCCTGTATTTTCTCCGTCTGTTTATCTTTTCATACCATCTTCTTGCCCCACAGATGCTCACTTTGTGGTAATGGAAACATACTTGAACACCAACAGAGGAGAATACAGTGAACCCAAAGCTGGACTCCGGGTTGTTTACAGACGGATGACCAAACGGTCTGAGCTGAGTCGACTGTACGGTACGTCCCGTCATTTTTATTTGCCACAGGGACGTGTAAAACAGCAGAGCACCTGAGCGACACTCAGTTTAACCACCAGCAGCAGTGACTGGTACTATATGTGTTCAGGCCCATCTGTGTGTATATATGAAGTATTAAAGTGTGTTAGTGAGAAAGCGCCACCTCTGCAGTTCTGCTATATTAGTTTGTCCTCACAGGGCAGGGGCGACAAAGACAGCGTTGCCATGTATCTGCTGACTGATCAGTCTCCCAGCAGCGGGAGAAACCCTTATGTCAACTCGGTGGGACTGCGCGGTTCACCCTCCCCTCCGAACAAATAAGATCAGAGTCAAAATGAAAAGCATTATTACTGCTGACATCTTTATCTCCGGTCTACCTTATTTAATAACCAATTTCTTTCGAGGCTTCCTGGAGGTGTTTATCCTTTGGGCAAGCCTCTCTTTGCTGCTGAGAATCTGCTGTTCAGTTATGTACACTCTTTTTCCAGCGGGAAGAAGCTGCTTCGTAGCTGTTAGCCTTATAGTCGTCCTGTCCCATATTATGTTTCTTCCAATAAAGCTCTGGGGAAGTGTTTTCATCGGGTGAAGAGAAACAACAGTTCCTTAAAGAATATCATTTCTCTTTGAAAGCAGGAATATTAGTCATATGATTGCATGATTTATTCAGATTGTGTGTTATTTCTCTCATTTCACTCACGGTACATGTTCATACATTAAGTCATATGTACATAATGGCAAAGAATAGAATAACTTGTTTACTGCAAAGCAAACAGGACCGTAGCAGCGTCAGTCCTCTGTTGGTTTCAATGCAGGATGCTTCCAGTATTGAGTGTCGATCATCTGCATTTTTGGCAAAAACACAGTCACTGTTATACATCTAAACAAATATATATATATAAATATCTTCGGTTTGTGGTTATGCATGTTTTCTAGTTACCTATTGAAAGTCTCCAATTCATTTAAAGGAAACATACATGTGTGGAATCACCCATCCAATAGCTGTTGAGACATTTTACGCTAAAATCACAAATGCCAACCTCACGGTGGTGCCAGAGGAAGTCAGGGTCATTAGGATTCATCCTCTGGGGACCATGAATATCTGTACACAAACGTTGTGGCTATTTATCGAGTAGATGTTGAGATATTTCAGTCTGAACCAAAGTCGTGTACTGACTGACATGCCACACGCGTGACTAAAGAGCATAAAAACACAATCTATTTGATCAAATTTGAATTTGGCTTCAACAACAAGTCTGTGTGTTGAAATCTTGATGAGAGCAATCAACTGCTCACTATCAACCTTGACCTTTAAATTCATCCACATACAGCCGAGTGAAGCTCAACACCCGGAGCCAGAGTGTCTCTTAGCGCTGCACGCACATATTGAAAACCAATGTAGAGCCCGCTGATGAATGAAGTTTTAGTTTTAGAGTACAACGTGTGCAGTGCGGCGTTTGTGATTGAGAGAGGATTTACAATTAATGGTACAGCAAAGGCGATCAATTGCAATTAGGTGTCTGTAACACACTGTGGCTGATAAGCATCCTTGTCATTGATCAAAGTGCCAACACTACGTTCTTGTGAACCTGAAGCGGTCTCCGTGTCTCCTCACTGCAAACGTAATTGACCCCACAGGGTCATTGAACAAAGCTCAGGATTTGTCATGGCTCCCGGGATGATCCCTTATGTGAGGGGAAAATAGCAGGCTTTGCATTTGCAGTCATACTTATTTTTTTTTTATGCAAATGCTCAATAAGCTACAAACACACTTACACAGTCGGGGTAATATGGTAGCATCATGCTGTATGCTAATGCTAAGCGTGAAGACTGTGGGATGTTTTGAATTCTTCTGCATTCTCAGCACTGCTCAGCAATCCAAAGATTAGCTCACAGAGTAGAGAGCTCGAAACAGGGCTGAAAATGTCAAGTCTGGTCTTCTGGCATTTTAGACTGGTTTGATTAATTTCTCAAACGCATATATATATATATATATATATATATATATATATATATATATATATATATATATATATATATATATATATTCTCAGTGAATGGATTTGCAGATCGTTACATAACTTCAGACCAGCAAAATGAAATGTACCTGACTCTTGATTACAAGGTTTTGACCAAAAGACAATTAAAAACCTAAATAGATACTAGATAATAGAATAGATAAATAGATAATAGATAGTTACAATTGACAGTGTTAGCAGAAAGCTTTACGTTAGCTCGCCCTCAGCACTGAATAAAAATTGTAACACAAATTTGTACAATGTTTTCAATGGCACCAATCACAGTTAGAGAAAGACAGCGCTGTATCCAGATATAAGAAAGTGAGAGAGAGATGGAGGCAGGATAGATTAAGAGGAGAAGAAAGCGTGTAGGCTGAAGCCACAGACGTCCATTGGTACCTTATGTCAAATGTGTTGATTTTTTATATCTATCACACTAACTTTAGCATGCTTACACGGTTACCACTGAGCTCAAGCTACAGGTCAGGCTGACAAAATACTCCTCACACAGGAGGCTAATAAAGGTCTGGAATTGGTCTTTGGTGAGTTCAGGCCCACATGGTTCGTTACACAGAACCGTGGAAAAGGGCAGACATTTTCAAAACATACTTGGCAGGTGATGAACCACCTGTCCATCAGCGTCTTACTTTGTGAGGCAGCTTCAGCTACCTTCACCTGATGTCTTTCTGTGCCAAGTATTGTCTGATATTATTATTATTATTACAACACAAAACTTTTTTTTTTTTTTTTTTTTAATTTAGTTTGAAGGAAAGACTTAGACTGATGAAAGTTGAGCCCCGTTTGGAAACGTAGAGCTGAGCCTGACTAGCTGAGTGGATTAATTACCGTAGTGGATGAATTGATAAACTTGATGCGTTTTCCCATCGGTTCGGTTTCTCTTCACACAGAGTAAAAATCCAAGTCAACCAAAATTAATTCATTCATTGCAAACCACATGAAAACATGTCTGACGGCAGAAGCAGGAGAGTAAACGTTAATTTCCATCGGTGCCACCCAGTGCTTAATTTGTAAAAAATCAGGATGAACCTAGAGGGTCAGAGGAAGAGAAAAAGTCACTGAACGCATCAAAAAAAAAAAAAAAAAAAAAAAAATCCACAGTGCCTGGAGCACATTGGACAACGCCGAGGCTCTAGCTGTTAAAACTAAACTAAACTGTCATCACAAACAAAGCAAATGTTGCCTGACGTGAGAATCAAGCCCAGGGTAGTCTGCACATGCATATATCATGCCCATGATGATGGGACAGCATACAGTGGATCTAATCCTAATAAACAAACACATGCTTACCTTTGTGTTTTCTGCATCCTTTTCCCTGCATCATCTTTTACCCCCATCAGCCTGAGACGTTTCATTCGGCACACATTGAGCTCTGGTGCCACCTTTACAACAAACTTTACCTTTTTTTAGTCTCGTGATAAAGATGTGATAATAGCCAAGTTATGTCTTCACTCACAAGGTTATAGTCTTCCTCAAATGTTTAAATGTAGGAAGTGACGGTCACAGTATATCCTGCTGGTTGCACAGTCTTGACTCAAACTAAACTAGACCTGTTCTCAGACTTGATTTGGGTAATTTGGATTCATATTATGAAAAAAGCATCCATGCAAAGCTCTCCCTTTATGAATTGTGTGTACACTAGACAGGTTTGATGCGTTTGTGCTTCACAGCTTCTCTATTCAACTGTGAGACCACTGACCTTGACCTTGAATTGCTCTTATGGATTAACAGGGGCATCGCCTCTCCCGGGCATTCACAGTGCTGATTTATGATTTTTGAGATATTTTTTCAGTATTTGAAGCTGCACTGCTTTAAAAAATGTTTCTCACTCACTTACAAAGTGTGACATTTTGTGAAATTGTGCTTCAAATACGGCTGTTAAGACTTTTTTTGTGGAAGAAAAACATGAAAGTGCACCATTTGCTGAAAAAACACATTAGTTTATAATAATAATAATAATGATAGTAATAATAATAACATCTTAAAAAAAAACTATACAGAAAATTTAAGAAAAATAACCACATATTAAAACATGATAAAGGTCAGTGTAGAAAAAAAGAACAGGAGTAATATGTAAAAGCTTGATATCATTATGCACATTAACGTAGTGCTCATGATATAAATCCGAACTTTTGTCTCCGATAATTCAGCATGCACGTATTTTCGAGCAAGCAAACCTAATTGATTGTGTATGTTCGACCAACAACTCACAGATATGCAACTTATTATCACTCCCTATATGAACATATGGATTAAAACACGCTTGCATTTCCTCTTTTCCTGCTTCATTATACTTTTATTGTTATGTATTGTCATGTATTGACTGTACAGTTGCATCATAGTCACACGTTTGCATTATATTCTCACAGTACATTAAAATTCATTAGATCCATTTCATTAGTTCTGATATCGAAGCCTGTGCAAATTGAATATTTGTTCATTCTCAAGCTGACAAATAAATAGCAGTCAGTCAAAATACATGTAATCTAAATCCTTGTTCTCGCCTGGTTACAAAGCCTTTAATACAATATGCAAACTGTGGCAATACGCAGCCTAAAAGCAGCTTCTCAAGGAAGAACAACACCAGCATAGATTGTCCAACATTATGGAGGACTTGAGCAGACTGTTGAACTATATTCACTATGTTCCCGGAGCCATATACAGAGTAAGCAAAGCATAACAAATAAAAAATAAAATCTTAAGGCCAGCCTTCAGCATTCTTTAATTTTCGAGGAGAAACTCTTCCTGCCGCTGTCATGTTTGTCTCGAGAGGATTACAGAAGCAAACACAGGAAACGCTGCGTGTCTGTAAACATGGTCTTCCAAGCCAGCGACAACAGATTGCAATTTTAAACCAACACTGATTAATATGTGTATATTAAATAATGTGTAATAATCAATATCAAACCAGACGTGCTTTATTATTATTTTTATTTTTACATTGTGCAACATTGACAGGTCTGTTAGCTGTACTATAACACCTGTAAAAACAACATTTTATTTTATCTTCTTTTATTGCTCTTTGATTGCACGCAGCACACTGGACGTGTGGTTCCTGCATCGATGTTTTCTTCCTCTGATTACTTCCACTGGAAGGACGTTATTCCTGCATTCGATGGGAAACCGCCTGTATTTGTTATCGCTGCGTGTCATCTGTGAGGAAGTGAGACATGATTATGCTGCTGTCTCTTGTCATCATAAAATAACCAGAGACTGTGCAACTATTGCAATTATTCAATTTATTCTGATGATACTGATGTTGCCAGACTTTATTCTTTGTAATCTATGATGCAATAGTTACACAAGGTGCATCAATAAAGCATTACACAAATGTAAAAGCCAATAAGCTGCGTGACATATGAATATGCTGATGAGTTGACTTTTAATTTTTTAAATGGTTTGAAACTTTACTTAAAGATGCACTCTTTCTCCAACCGGATACATCATAGACTGACAGAATTAGGCAAAATAAATTCAAGGTGGCGTTCGGCCCCAAAAGAGACTGACTGTACTTCAGAGACCGAAACAACTCGCAGACCAAAGAGGCCGTTGATCAGATCAAAAGCAAAGTTAGAAGTGGTAGAGATTTGCTAAATCAATCCCCACCACCCTGTTGGCTTCAGATACACTTGCTTGATAAGGTATTTGGATCAATACACTGATGGACACACTGACACTGACTGAGGCAAGCTGGTTATGTACTTCCAACCACGAGGATCTTTTGATTCGTGGTGTTGTTAGTGGGCAAACTGAAAACAGTCTTTCCTGAGACTCACACACAAGCCGAAATAATGATGTATCTGAAAGTGTGTGTGTTGCTGTAAGAAGTTACTGCTGTAGTAGGGTGTTTACATGTTTACAATTTTGAGGTATTTGTACATAATCCTACTCAACAAAAGAAAGAGGATAACCTTGTATACGTGTGTACTTTTGGTTTTGGGGTGTTTTTTCATGGTTTGTGTCGACCTGTTTGCATATAATGATATTTTCGTCAATCATTGTTGTACTTCTGTAATGTTTGGGCATCTGCAAGAGAAAGATTTAAAAAAGAAAATGACCGAAATCGGTGGAGCTTATACTGAGTTTTGGTCTCTAATTATAGGTTGGACCTCTACCAAACCTATATATTGTCTTTCTGGATGATGCCAACTGAATTATGATGTCAGACTTGACAAAGCTACGTTTGACTACCTGTTTTGTTTGGACCTTTTAGCAACATATATAACATCGAGCAGGTCTTAAATCACAAAGGTTTCCTCTCTTCGCCTTCCTCTGACAACTGAAACCACACCGCTGTGGAAAACGTAGCAGAACCGCAGCCGGTCTAATGGAGATTGTGCTGTTACTGACACTGGGCTGTCAGGGAACGACTTTCACAGACTTTCTCTGTTTTTATCAGCAGGAGGGAGATTGAAAGTTTTAGTTGGGTTTATCGTATCAATTGCCCGGACTGATATTCAGGGTTTCGGCCTGGAGGCATTGGCAGCGTTGACCGTGGAAAGATTCACTCTAAACAAGTTGTAGACCAACCTTCAGGGAGATATAATGGGATTCAATACAACACCACTGTGTCAGTATGGTGTTTAATGTCATAATCTCACTGACTGTATAAATAGTCTTGAACCAAAGACCTTCTTACTGATTCAAACTGATTTACTACGTCTTATCCAACATATCCATTTAACCACTTTATTTTTTCTTCTATAGTGAATTTATATATGATGCTTAAAGTTTTAAAGAAACTAGTTTGGCTTTACATCGGAGACACAGAGGCGCTTTGATGCTAACGTGCTGTTTAGCATTTTAATGTCACATAGCTGCAAATAGATAAACGACCTCATCACTTACATCCTGCAAACAGGTGTGTTTAAAAAAAGAAACACGGTAATAAAAAATAAGTAGCTTACACTCGCTTCCAAAACAAAAAAAACCTTTATGACACTACCACTTCTGTCCACAGGAGGGCGCTAAAATCAACACAAAATGAAAGTTTGTTGTAACTTTTAATATACTTTATTTAGCATTGCGTGAGTATTATTCCAATACGTCTGTGCCTTTGCTGCAAGAATTTAGTTTGCTCTAAAAATCACATTGTCACATGATTTGCAGCCACCTGTTTGTTCCTCTACTCCCACCTGTGCAGCGTTCGTTGCTGCGCTCGACACCAAAATACAAATTCGGGAACGGGGTGAGAGCGCTGCTCGCATTGGTCGTTATTCTTTAATCAGTAACTAGACGCTTCTGTCTCGTTCACTTCCTCTCTGTCACTAAAATAACCTGTTTATTGCATCCAAATAACAATCAGCAAGCCTTGTAATTCACAAAAAGCTCCAACGTAGTATTTCCATGATCATTTTTATTACAGCTAT
This sequence comes from Pampus argenteus, assembly GCA_036937835.1. Taxonomy (NCBI): domain Eukaryota; kingdom Metazoa; phylum Chordata; class Actinopteri; order Scombriformes; family Stromateidae; genus Pampus; species Pampus argenteus. The sequence continues at coordinate 4,235,833 of CM072880.1, read as the reverse complement.
CCGATCTGTCTAAAGGTCGTGAACATTTGTATTGTATTTTGCTGATAATATCTGAACCAGGAATCTGTTCATCCTACCTCTTGGAATGAGTTCTGATATATCATCATATCAGGTTTGTTTTAGGACATCCTAAAATCAATACAGATTTAACACATTGATGCATTAAACCAAGAAGACTACGTACACCCATTACTTTATCTTGTGATCCTCCCTGCATGCTGATGGCAGTTATTACTATTCAAGATGCCACAGAACTTGTATATTTCCAGCGACATTGTAAGAAAACAGTACATCAATGACAGCTCCACTCTGACACAATGCTGATGAGCGAGATCTTGCTTTTGTTGATTCTTCTTGTGACTTTTGTGAGACGTTGAATGGCTTTCCAACACAATACGTCATGACTCAGCCCTACAGTTCTCCTGCTGGGCGATACTTCACATTTATCTACAGCTGCACCTGTGAAAGCGAAGTGAAAAAAGGACACATGCATGACTTATTAAAATAAAAAAAAAAAGGTTTTAAATACCCCGTGGTGTTAATTTAAGGCTTCCAATATACTATAATATATTATAATATATTATATAACTAGTATTCATTTGTTTTTTCACTCCTTTAGTTGCAGTATAATGTGATCATTGATCTGATTGCACTGCTTTGATGACCATATTTTACATGTATGTATTAGACGTGTAAAGATTTAACAACAGTTTTGTTTCAGTTTCTGCTCTCCAAGCAGAGATGCAGTACATCATAAAATCTGACATTTCTCCCATGATTCAATTGATTCACCTTCATTTTGTTATGATTTATGCATCTAAAGTACAATAATAGCTTTAAAAATGTAAAAGCAACTAAGCCACACGTGCCTGAAGGAAAAGCAGGTTTCTAATGGAAATTGATTCGTGGGGCTTCAATCAAAGAAAAAAAAAAAGAAAGAAAAGTTGGATCTATGACACTCTTCTAACAAAAAGTTGAGACTTTATTCAGATGGCAGAAAGACGGGCTTCTTCAGAAGAAGGTTGGACATACGAGACCCGGGCATTCATGTCTGTGCAGTAAATAAAGGTTCACGCTATTAGCTGCAAAATAGTCGATACCGACGTTGTTTTTACCTTCCAGGAAAGAAAAAAATCAAATTCTCTGAAACAAACCTGCCATTTGCCACCAAAAATGAGTTCCTGCCGAAAATAGAAATAAAGAATGAAAGACAGCAGGATGCAGACCTGTGACACGAGGCCACATAATGGCTTTCAAAGACTTTGCTGCACCGCTGCATGTATTGTCAACTCTTGAATTAAATTTAAATTAAAATTCGGACAAATGCATCGTCTGGAAAATTACATAGTCAACTTTATTCACTTTCAGAGCGTAAAACATGGACAATCATATTAATGATTCATATTATATTATAAGAATAATATTAACTTTTTTGCTCATTTTCTTACCTGGTGGAAAATACCTGGATCAGCCAGAAAGAAACACAATAAATCCCCCATGCTGTTGTTGAATATTAGCTCATCTTTTTACAATTCAGAATGACATGGATGTGTATTTTCTTTTTAACAGGTGCATTACTGCTGAAGTGCTCGGGGGCAGAGATTAGCTACTGTGCCAATGCATGACTGTATGACTGAATGAATAATGCCATTTCTGTGTCTGGCTACTATGGAGACTCATTCTGCTCCAATCTAAATGTCAATATTTAGGCTCATACCGTATATATATATCCACCAAACTCACATTTATACACCCCGAAGTTATTTTCCATCTTAGGAAATAATGTCAGAATCTGTAGTAATTTGTAAACTCATCTATTATTTATCCTCGACACGAGTGATAAACTTCTCGGTGTAAACAACACATCTTACACATTAACTGCACAGTTTGTGCTCGTTGGTGGATATACAGTGTGTAATTAAATGCCGTCTGAACAACCATTCAGCCACTTTGAAGCTGCAGCAGGAATGTCACTTACTCAACATCTGAGATTAGGTGCAAAAATCAGGGTGGCAAAAGTTAACTAGACGTGCTGTTCTCACCACGCGTCAACATGTGTCACGGTGCCCTTTGGCAAACACGTTAACCTGCAACATCTCCCGATGAGCTGCTGGTGGCTGTGTTAAACCACCATCCTTCCACTTGGGTTTGGTTTGATGCTCTTCTTTCCTTTTATATAGTTCAAAGATTTATTTAACTGACATTATTACTCATATTTGCACAAACAAAGTGAGGAGTATGACATGTGGGTATTTAGTAGTAGTCATTGTGTAGTTTTGTGGATGCTGAACTGATCCTCTACCACCGCGAGTTAGCCGTTTTCCTGGTAATGGATCTGAAGCGATTCACTCTTTGAGAAGGACCTTCAGAAACAGCTCTTAACTGCCCCGCCCAACGATCACAGCGATATAGAAACATCTGTCTACCGGCAATTCACCAGCACAAATCACTCATTAATCACCTGTTTGTCTTAAATACTGCTTAAAAAAATGCTATCATCAGTGGCTTGCAGTGATGGTTACCTGGAGGGCGTTTGAAAGTGATATTCAAGTTTTATACAATTCAGAGATTATTAACTCTAACCTGCACACACACACACACACACACACACACATACACACACACGCTGTGCAGGAGTAGCAGCAGCTTCATGATGAGATTTTTTTATTCGCATACAGAGAGCCAAGGAGACTCTGCTGTGACAGAAATGAGATCACAAAGGAGCCGAGATGTTGACATCGTCCCTGTTGTCCTTATATAACACATACCTGTCGCAGGTCTTAGACTTAACACTTTTGTTCATCTCCCCCAGAGGTGGCTACTTTCCCACCCAACTCAAGGTAGAGGACGTTGTCGGGACACGGCAGCTTATACATGTTAATGTTCCCTTTTTCCTATTCTCCTCCTGTTAGATTGATGGCTCAGCAGTGGTTCTCATTGATCAATCAGACACAATCTGCGTCTGAAATGAACCCGGGCCAGAGGGATTGTGCATTCTTCCAGGGGAACCGCATCCCTAAGGGTATGACGGTGTGGCGCGCTGGATCGATTGTTTTCAACTTATTTGTGTAAATACTCTGTAACCTTGCCAATTTATCATCTGCATTTCTTTGCCGATGAGTGAGAAAACTACAGCAGATATCAGCCAGCCGTCTGACACGGGCCCCGGGTTTTATAATTTCCATCCATGCGGTCAAGTCTGGAGAAGGATTACAGGAATGATGAGAATTAATTATGCATTTCATCAGTATGATGGATACCACACGTTCAACTCAAAACTATATTTCCCCTGAGAACAGAGAGGGAGTCTGCTTGGTCCTCACATGAATCCTTTGAGAAACGCTGTCAGTTCTCGTTCTCAGAAGATGAAGCTTTGCTGACATTGAATAGAAAAACAGTGATATGACTCTCTCACCCTCGTGGCTATCATACCTGAGCGTTACATTTAGTCGACTTAAACTCAAATACGAATGCATGACACATATACACATAGGTCAATATCATTACATTAATGTTGGTGTCAACAGGTGATGCCGAACCGTAGATCAGTTAAAATGAAGCCGTTATGTTTTGATTGAGATTCATGTTACATTCACCAACTTTATTTCTGTAGCCACGACGACGTAGCTGCTGAAATCTTTTAAAATTGAGCCAAAATTAGAAAAATGAATTCATTTAATTTGTAAAATTTCACTGCTTCATAGCACAACTTGTAATTGGGTGTTTTGTTCACTTGTGTAATGTAGTGAACATATAAAGTCGAACAAATGTATTTAGTTCCTTTCTACCGCGGGTTGCATATTTTCTAGGTAGCAGAACCACTTTAAATGTTTATGTACATAAAGCCGAGCCGTCTGCTTCCAGAAGATTTCCCTCGCTGCCCACGAGTGAAGAGTTACTGCTCATTTGTGGCAGATTCGTGGAAGATCTGTTGGACCTGAAAGTGATCAGCCAGCAGCTTGTCTAAGGTTGGCTGTCAGCCGCCAGTTTGTTTGTTTGTCCAAAGATTACAACAAACAAAACAAAATGATATACAAATATATGTATATGAATAGAGATACTGTATATGATGCTTCCTTCAGTTGAGCATTTCCAGGATTTATGTTCCTTATGTACAACTATCATTTATCAGGTGAAGAATTGTATTTTTGTCTTTTGTGAGAATCCTTTTTCAAATAATCCTATAAGTATATGCAACTTTTCTTACAGCGACCCGATTTCGTGTCTCCTCCATCTGACAAATGCACAGATCTCGTGTGGAAGAGGCAAAAACCCCGAGAGACGGACGCGGATGTTTTCTTGTCGAATATAGAGATCCACCTCAGGCGGCGTCGGTGCCGTCCTTATTTGTCATAAGTGTCCGCTATTTCCCATGGCTAAAGACAAAGGCCAAAGAACGTATAAGGAACATGCATTTTTAATGTGACATCCTCATCAAATTCACCACAGTGGACTGAGCAGAATGCCAATGACGCTTCATTCTTCCTCCAATTACAGAAAGAGACGATGCACCAATATGAATGTAAGCCGTGAAGGGCACATCTGCCACTAACGTGACGAAGCCTCAACAATTCAGGGTTTCTGATCTGGTAAACTTTATATCGGCATCGGCGTGGTGTTTGATTAGAGAATAACAAAAAACAATCAGAAGCAGCCGAACATGTGAAGGAACAACAACGTCTGCCTGTATAAAAATCACCAGAGCCACATTATCTTCCCTTTGTGCCTCCCGTGAACAGAATGATGTCTTTGCTGATAGTGACTAATACACGATATAAGCCAGCGGTATATCATTATTTATACAACATGACATCCCGGTGAATGCTGATTTGACCAGACTCACCTTTATCTTGTTGCAAATATGCTGACCATTACTCTGTGCCTATTATTTGACAGTCCTGAAATGTCACCAGAGACTGAAAGATAGTCGGATTCACCGCTGCGTTCGGAGAGAAAAACAGAGCGAGGAATGTAAATAATACCGGCACTAAACCGCAGCTTTTTATCTCGTGATGTTCTTTTACAGTGGTTGGTCCACACTCCCATCATTATAATGAGGGAGGCTCAATTAGACAAGGTCTACAATGGGAGGGTTTTAAATGTCACAGAGCAGGTCCTGACATTTCTCTGTTTGATATGGAATCAGAATGGGAGCCGCGGAGTTCACAGGGACAACTAATCTCAACTTCCGAAATAACAAAATTCACCCTGACGGCAGATTTGAGGGACATTTACACCCGACGATGCGAGCTTGACCCCGTTCGAACCTCTAATGAATGAATCTATTAGCATTGTTTAGGTGTGTAATTAGCCCTCAGAGGTTTTAGCGTGTCGAAATGATTTTTATTTTTTTACGTGACACGTGTAATAAATGCTGTTTGGGAATTTCACCCAAAAGGTTATTAAAAAAGACTTTTAACTGGGAGTGAATACCAGTTCACGTAAACAACTGGGAGGATGTTGAAGACAAACATTCAGAGTGATTTTGTAACTCGGTGTCATGACAGCTCAAGTTTTAAATATGACCGTAACATGCAGGAAAACAACCGTGGCCTCTTCGTTTTGAATGTCAAAAAACAGCCTGTTGCCTTCCTATCAGTAGCAGGAATAGTAATCCCACAGTGGATGAATTAGCATCTCTCCATGATCCAGCTTCACTCTAATAAACACTGGATTGTTCACAAAAATGGAAGAAAAAAAAAAAAACTAGAAAGGGCGAACAGATAGAAATTCATTTGTTAGTCCGGGCTGTGACTATTTGCATGGCGATGAAGGCCCTGAATGTCCTGCAGTGTTCAGATGTGAGTGTCAGACAATAGAGCCTGTGTTTGTTCTTTCCCCGGGAAGTTTGAGAAGGACGGCGAAAAAAGGGAGAGACGAAGACGAAGAAAAGGGGGAGGTCGTCAGCAGAGAGGATTACGCATTGTGAGAACCACACGCATTTGCTTCTTGCCATTGTGGCGTCTGAATTGCTTCCCGGTACCAGGGTGTTTAGTCAAGCAGGTTGTGTTTTCTTATATCCCGTGATGATCTCTCTTGACGGCAGTTGGTGACAAGTGGCTTTGTGGGGGGGGGACGGCAGCAGCAATCACACAAACAGGTGGGTGTGGTGGTGGATGCAATGCATACTAGACTGATTATATATATATATACAGATATATCTTTTGTCAGAAGATAATTAGATGCAATTTTATATATATTATCTATGAAAGGGTGTGTAGATAAATAGGTTTTTCAACTTAAAAGTCTCAACAAAGCAGCAGAAAAGCTCGAAGCGTCATAATATTCGGGTACAATCATTTCTTTAAACGGGTTCTTTGTGTTCGTCACAGCAAGAAACCGGTAAATTTGCTGCATCCTGTTAGATGGCTGTCGGCTTTATGAGTGTTGTGCTTTCTGATCATCATGTTGTAAATCTAAGAGAATAAAATTAAAGGGAATTTAATTAAGTGTCAAACACAGTGATGTAGTAGTTTCTCTATTGATAATAACTTTAGGAATAAACATGTTTTTTTTTCATCTTTCATTAAGTTACTGTGTGATGGCTGACATACATGAGCTCAACGTGTTCCAGCTTTATTTTGTAGTGTAAAGAAATATATTACGTCACTGTTTCTGTGACCTTTCCTCGATGTTTTTTTTCTCCGTAAAAAATAATTTTGTCCAAATATTATTTTGGTCCAACTCATTCAAGGGCAGCGCACAGCGATGCACAAATATCCGGTCTATAACTGGTGAACATCCTCCGTGTGAAAAGAGAAAACCTTGATAAACAAACGTCTGCTAACCTGAAACGACGACGTCTACGCGGCTGTAAGGCCGACACAGTCGACACGGCCGACACAGTCGACACATGATGGCTCATACATGATGTCAAACTCCTTTCATCCCTTCTTAATATAGAGAATCCCAATAGTGTCGTGTTTGATTTAATAATAAGTTTGGCAGCATCAGTCGTTTATTTTTTATTTTTTTATTTTTTTATTGTAATTAGAACAATAGGATGTAGTAATAATAATAATAATAATGATTTCCTTAAACGACTTGTTAACGAGTACATGATGGCTTCCCCTGTTACTTCAGCTCCGTCTCTGGACTCATTTGGGATCCTGATTTAGGAAACATTAAACTACATGTCAGCGTTGTTGTTTTACAGAGCTGAACAGTAAACAACAGGTCCCATGATGGGCTCCCAGATGACCAATTAAAGACATTTTGTCTTCGGAGGGGGACTCTTAAAGAAATGAGGCTTAACAGATGGATTCTTCTTTTCACGATTGCAGATTGATATATATATATATATATTTTTATATATTTCCTTTTGTTGATTAGCATACATAGTACGTCCAAATCAGGAGACTCGTGAAAGAAAACAACAACATAATGTTCATATAAAGTTAGCATAACGGTGTATATAGATATTGATGTGTCATCCACAATGTCAAGTAGAAGCTGCTTTCTCTTTACTGTTGCGTTTGGCCATTTGCGTTGGCACATTACACACGTTTTATTAGCATCCTGGAACCATTTCTACAACGGAGCAGCTTTTTTATTAGCTAGAACACATCACCATATAGGAAAATAATGTGACGGTCTCAGTGCATCTAGTGCTTAACATTGTGAGACTGCGGCTCATTGTCGTCCTGTCATGTGGTCGGGAAGCGTACTTGTATATACAGGCTACGGGAGGTCTGCTGGAAATGAGAGGAAGGCCTATTAGAGGTAATGAATGGCTGTCAAGCACAGAGTTCTCTGCATGTACCGCACGTCATGGAAAAAATGAGACTTTCTTTTGAAAGGAGAAAATTGACCACAAAGTGATTTTTTATTTTTTTTTTTCATTTTTTTTAATACACCTTTACTTTCTCTTGATGTTTCTTAGAACCTATACAGTGATAACCGATGGTATGAAAGGCTGATGATTATATTAGTTTCTCTTTTAATCACACTTTGACAGGGTCACTATTATTATCAAGCACTGTCAGGGTGGATGTCACACTTGGACATGTGTTTTACTTGCTCTCTGACACCTTCTGCTATTTACAGACCTGGAGACCTCAAGAATTTCATCACTTATTTCTCAGAAAATAGTCCATCTTGTTAAATTGGCTTCTAAACATCTGTTGACCTGTGCACTATTCCAGCCACATCAGTAAAGGTGTGAGGTGTTTTTTTGTTTTTGTTTTTTTTAAAGCAGACTCCTTGGCATGTTGGCAGCAGAGCGGTTGCTCGGGGTAACATCATTGAGGGCTGTTGTCTGGTTTTGGCTCAAGGCGTTCAGTTTGGGCGCGTGCTTGGCAGCTCTATGAAAGACCATAACAGCTCACGATTCACTGGCCACTAATTGGATTGTCACTCCACAATGCTCGGAGATATGAATACGGCGCGTAAAGACATACGTAAGCACAAACACATACTCTCATCCACGTTGTGTATCGAAATTGAATTTCAGAAATGAAGGTCTGCATCAGTAATTGATTTTTACCAACTCATTATAAATGGATCTTGGCAGCTAATTTAGTTTTTACAAGATTAAACATGACTATTATGGGCTGTTGATGCATTAATACTGGAACTACTCTGACTGCTGACACTACTTCCCACTGTGTATCATGTGTTTTGAAATTTCTACCGGAGTTAAAAACACAACATGTATACAGTATGTTATATGCTGATATGTACGGTATCAGAAAGCTCTATTAAAAAGGCTCAGAGTTATGGCTGTTGTGACTTCCAGCCCTTAATAACAACTGATCCCACCGAGTGCTGATGTATGGTTCGCTGCTTGACTGGAGAGCAGTACAGTTATGTTCAGGGTTTTATGTCTAGACAAATAATTTGTGTGCTTTTTCAAAGTGATAGGAAAGCTAAAGGACGTCCGCAGTTGTGAACATATTCTCATATCTGAGAGCAGAATATTTTACAGTATGTTTTATTATTCTCGTCAGCGTAGGCGTGTTTGGGATAATAGCTAATTTACTGAGAGATTACCTAGTCGAAACTATAATGATTACTGTTGATGGGTTGTGAGATACGTGTGTTAAGTTGAGTGGATGGTTGTTGGTAAATGCTGGAAAAAGACGTCACAGTTTCCCCATAAAGGAAAGTGATGTCTGCTAGGAAGGTTGTCAGTACAACGTATTGTATTTGTGTGGTCGTAACTAATTTCCTGTCTCATTTGACTTTCAGCGTCCTTACACTCTTGACCCTGATCTCGGTGCATCGATTCCACTCATAGTCCGTCAGAGACATGCGTGTCTTGTTTTCCATGTCTGGGGAGACATTGATCTAATTAGAAGTCTTCATTAGTCAGCTGCAGTGTTGCAGTGTTGCAGTGTCATGCTTAAGGAATGATGTTCAGGCCCCTCAGTGAAACACAATACAGGGCCTTGTCTGAATCTCAAAACAGAGGGTTGTTTTCAGCTGCCGGCGCAGGACCGCTGCGAAATAACAAAAAGGAAGAAAAAAAAGAAAAAAAAAGCAGAGCTCAGATGAGGGTTTGGCTTCTACTAAAATCAATCTTTTCTGGGTTTCTTTTGTATAATTTCTTGTGTGTTGTTGTTGTTGTTGTTGTGCATGTGTGGATATGACATGCACAACAACAATATGCAGCCAATATAAAAACCAACCATCATGTTCCAAATATGTTCAGTGAATTGATTTTAAACTGGATGTTTAATGATATGAAAGTGAATATAGTTGGTTGGTTTAGTTCCTGTGAGTGGCTGAAGCTGGACATGTCATCTGTTTATCTATTACTGTCTATTTCAAACATTTATTCATTACAATTAGATATTTTCAACTTTTTATCCAGTATTTGTTTTTGTTGTTTTTTTTGTTTTTTTAGATCAGACCATTTCAACTACTTATCTATTAATTTCAACCATTATTTTTTAATTAATTTTAAATATATTTATTATTTTTAGCTTACTGTTTAGACATTTCTGTTGATGTGCTAATTAGTTTTCAAGCACTCTCAATCACAACATGTAGTGTTTGACATTACAGATGATTAAATATGTAATGAATATTTTTCCAAGTGAATTGTGATTTCTGTTTTTTTTTATTATTATTATTATTTCAGCTATACAACAATCTTTCCACATAAACCCACTTTGCAACTGCATCTTTTTCATCTCCAGCATGTAAAATCTCCTCAAACCACCTCGTTAAAACCTTTTTTTTTTACTACTAATTACTAAGCACACATAATTACATGTATGTATAGTAATTATGTGTGCTAAATAAACAGATTTTTTTTTCAGTTTCCTCACTTTGCAGCCATTAATTAAATTGTTAACTTTTATTTCAGAGATATAAGCATGCATACAAACCACATAATAACAAGATGGGATACAGCACTGCCAGGACCGTGAATTATAATACTGTTGAATGAAGAGTTGGTACCACTGGACCAGTGACACCTCTGTCCTCTGTCCACTAACCATGGAATGTGCAGAGGAAATGCTGGGATGGTCAGTAAAAATGAGCACGCCGAGTGTTTTGGCGGTGGTGACGGTCTTTTCTATGATTCCTGGCGGGGTGCTGAGTGATATGAGAGGTACTCAGGGTCTGGAAACCCAACAAATGGCCCAGGGGTCCACTCATCTGCACCGTCGCCTGAAGAGAGGCTGGATCTGGAAACAGCTGTTTGTCCAGGAGGAAGATCCCACTCCTCGTGTTATTGGCCAGGTACTGCTTCAGATTGAATGTCCTCCATGTCCTTGATACCGCACATCGCTTTGAAAATACATGTTTTGTAGTTACCCGTGAAAAAAAAAAAAAAAAAAAAAAGGTTTAAATCTACTTTTCCTCTTTGCAGCTCAAATCTGATTCTGACCGGGGCGAGTTTTCCATCAAGTACATATTATCAGGAGAAGGCGCCGGAGACGCGTTTGAGATAGATGAGTATTCTGGTGAGATCCGGACATTGAAGAAGCTTGACCGTGAGGAAAAGGCCTTCTATGTCCTTCAAGCACAGGCCATCAACAGGGGGTCCAACGAACCAGAAGAGCCCCAGTCAGAGTTCATCATCAAGGTGCAGGACATCAATGACAATGTCCCCGAGTTCCAGGACGAGCCGTATGTGTCCAGCATCCCAGAGATGTCTCCAATCGGTACGTTTTAAAAAAAGACGAGGGTCGAGCTTCACTTACCTGAGGTCATATTTAGCCAGACAGTTTGGTTAATCGGATTTCCACCAAAATACATTGGAAATGGAAATTGTGTCGCTCATCATTTAAACACAATTTGTCCAGAATACGTAGTGCTAATGTTGGCAGGTTAGCATGATAAACTAAGACGGTATGCATAGATGTAGATATTATAGCATCGGCACATGTTGTTGTCATTGTGAATATGTGTGTTAGCATATTGACATTAGCTTTCCGACCACTGCTGTGCTTTGGTTCAACCTCACAGAGCGACTAGCATTAATTAGCTAGATGTGTATACTCCTCCTCCTGCACATCATGATTGATTTTGTGCACAAACAAAAAGTTATTTATTGTTTCCTAAAATATACTTCTCAAATAAAATTCTCATTTCTCAACTTAAATATTGAATAAAGATAGTGAACAAAAGGTTATATGAACGTCTGTCATCTGTCGCCATCCAGGAAGTTAAAAGTATTGAATTCTGTAGGCCTATCATAGCTCGAATGCCTTATGGATACATTTCTTAAATAATGTTATTACAACCAATGCCCTTTCATACCACAAACATTACCATTTCAATTTATATGTAATCTGCTTTTGCTCTTGTAATAAATCATAATGCGTTTGACTCTGAAAGAGAAAGTGAGAAGGGGAGGTTGGAGAGCAGATGACAGAGAATAAGAGACGCTGCTGTGCCTGTGAAAAAGAGAGAACGAGGTAGACAAAAGGAGGACTGAGGGGAGAGAAAGATAGAGAGCAAGGTGAGGAGAAGGATATGGTCAGCTGAGAAAGGCGGAGAAAGGCGTAGTAAGTGTGAAAGATGGAGGTGAAACCGAATCAGAGTGTGAAGGCAAGAAAACGAGGGGCAGGTGGATAGTGAGGGGGATGTCGCTAAAGGGCTGGAGAGGTTGTCACGCACACCTGCACAACCTTACTGAGTTGTGAAAGGCCAACACTGCCCCCCTCACCCCCGTCTCCCCTCACCCCCGTCTCCCCCAACCGCCAGCCCATTGTCAACATCCCTCCTCTACCTCTACCACAACCTCACCACCTCTCCTTTTCCATTTCCACCGCCCCCCTCCCGAGTCAGACAGACAGACCCTGCGGGACTGTGGCATAATCACTTTATTTCCCCGTCGACTGGAACTGCTGCCTGAGCTAACACTGACTCTGTGACCCACCCCCACCCTCCACCCACCCATAGGCACCACAGTGGCCCAGGTGACGGCCACAGATGCTGATGATCCCATGTTTGGAAACAACGCCAAGCTCATCTACTCCATCCTGCAGGGGGAGCCCTACTTCTCTGTGGAGCCAAAGACGGGTAATAAGTTTCAGTCCAAACGATCCTTTACTTGAAATATGATTGAAAAATTGAAGAAATAGAAAAAAAGTTTCATTTTTCAAAAGGTAAAAATAAGTATAAAAAAAAAGACAAAATCTTTCCAACTTCAAGGTGTTGAGACATGAATTTATCTTGTTTTAGGGTGTTTTCAGTGTTTGTACTCGAGATATTGATATAGATATCTATGATCCATTTTAAAAGATGCCACCATCAGGAAGGTTTTGAGAGACCGACATGTTGGTTTTCCGCTTTTCGTGGAATTTGTTGACAATAACACAACACCAGCCTTATCTTTATGCTCACAATACAACACGGATAGCTGCTAGCTGTCTGGATGCGGTAGCTGGTAGGAAGCTGATGTCACTGAAAACACAGGATTAGATGAATCAGCGATTGAAATAATCACTTCTTTACCAAAAATAGCACATGAATGTGTATGTTTATTCAATTCTCTTGATTCAAATTTACTTTTGCATCCACTCTGGTCTGAGAGAGGAAGCGTTAAGTCATCTGAAAGCCCCTCTGGATATTTCTTTGTGTATTGATTAAATCTGCAGACTCGAAGTTTATTGTGGTGCAGTTTTACTGTACGGCATCTCTCTACTTAAGGCAAAGTGTGTTTATTAAAAACCATAGAAAAGCCGCTCAGAGATGCTGCTTTAACAACCCTCTGCTCTACCATGCAGGTATTATTGTAACATCTTGGCCCAACATGGACCGCGAGGCCAGAGAGCAGTACCTGGTGGTGGTGCAGGTGACGGATATGCTGGGTCTCAGCGGCGGCTACTCCTCCTCCACCACAGTCACCGTCAGCCTGACTGATGTCAACGATAATGGACCCATATTCCAGCACCGTGAGTCACTTACATGACTCACAATGATGCAAACACCCAACACTCACTGAAATCAATGAAAGAGTACAAAGCATCGCAGGCTGCAAGGACATGTTTAATATTATACCTAAGAGGTATTTATTTGATCACACCTCTCCGGTTCGGGTGGGCGGTTTGTGCCGCCAGCGCAGCTTCTGTATGCATTTCGTTATTCAGCCTGCAGCCAAAATCAAACGAAAGAATGAGAGAAGAAGGGAGGGGAGACGGAAAGAGACCAGGGGAAGGAGATGGGGATGTTCGATTCACCCACGTGTGCACATATGCACATGTACACGCGTCACCCTCTGGATGAATTTAATCATTCACACAAGAGGACATCTGTCATGACCTTTGGAAACAAACCTAGCCTTCTTGGCAATAAAACCTCACTAAATGAATATCCTGGGAAGAAATCAATTCTGTAGAAATGAGACAGAAAGGATGAAGCTTTTAACCATCACTGTTGCATTCGCATTCATACTGTATCCTATGGATTCAATGCTCAGTGAAAAAGCCTTATAAATATTGTATGGCCGTACTTCACTTTGAACTGTGCCCTCTGTTTTGTCACATAATTGCGAATTATTATCAGCGAGGTTTTATTTTTTTATTTTTTATTTTTTTCAGGGTCAGTTGGTTGCTTGTTGAGTTCCTCCCAGCTGTGGCAGTCATCCAAATAGAGTCGCTCAAAGACACAATCACATTTTCTCATCTTCTTATTAGAGTTGTGCTGGGATTATGTGGAGTTGCCACAACTTATCTGTGACTCACACAAATTGACCCTCCACCACAATGTTCTCCCTTCTTATCACTTTACACACGAGCACACTCTCTTGACTCGCTATTAACAACTTACTGTCAACTTCTGTGGGCGATGTTGTAGTGAGAAAAACTTTTTTATTATTATTATTAATTTGGTATGAACCCGACTTTGTATTTCTTTTGTATTTCCTATTTTGCCGTTTAACTTTTCAGGCTAATTGTGTCAACATGAAGACGTGTAAAACTTTCTTCTTTTTTTTTTTTTCAGACTTGTACACCTTTGCCGTCCCTGAAAATGCAGCCGTTGGCACGACAGTGGGCCGGATCGCAGCAGAAGACGGCGACATTGGCATCAACGCCAGAATGACCTACAGCCTGGAGGACCTGGAGGAAAGCTCCACGTTCATCATCCAAACAGATCCAGTCACGCAGGAGGGCGTGGTCCTCCTGGCCAAGGTGATGTCTACAGGGCATCGTACATGACATGAGATGAAAGATTCAAAGCTTTCTGGTCATATCCACAAGTTTCCATAAAAAAAAAAAAAGTACTTTAAATTTGATTTTAAAAAGCTCAAACAGAGAAATACAAACATTAGAAAGACATCATGAGTAAATATAACATATAAAGTATCCATAAACACTAAACTGTAGTTTATTATTGTTGTTTATTACATTCATATACTAAGATTAGATTAGCATTAAACAGTCTGTTTTCAATGGACCAACATGTTCGTCTCTTCAGCTGCTAGCATGGTGAAAAATACACAAGTATAGTTTAATGATTATTCTCCTGTTTTTCTGCTTCATATTTTATTTATTTATTTGTTTATTTATTTTACCAGATACTTTGTACTTCTTCTTTTGCACACGAGATTTCAGTTTAGATGGCATGATAATGAAATAAGAAGAAATACTTTTATTAGCTGAATCATTTTCCATACTGTTTTACTAGCATCATAATGTTAATTAAAATTATTTAAGTTATTTAAGTTATTTAAGTGCTCCCAGCTGGTCGCTTATTGACAAAAACATTGTAACATCCAGTCTGAGTCGTGTCCAGCTCTTAGAGGAATAATCATCTGTCTAGTTTTTTGGTTTTTTTTTAAACTAATGGTTGCTTAATGATGATGAACAAGTTGTTTTCTGCTTATAACAGCCGTGCTATTAAAATGAATGATGCATTTCTGTTCTTCCTACTGACAGCCTCTGGACTATGAAACCAAGAGACGCTTTGTGATGGCTGCAGAGGCGGTCAATGAAAAGGTGGACACTCGTTATCTGCCTCTGGAGGAGTTCACGGACAGGACAACGCTGAAGATCGTCGTGGACGACGTGGACGAGCCGCCTGTCTTCCTCACTCCGCTCTACAGATGGAAAGTTGCTGAGAATGCAGCTGTGGGAAGTGAGGTTGGCAGTGTTAGCGCCAGAGATACTGACACAGTCAACAATCCCATCAGGTAATGTGAACCTTCCTAAACAGACACCAGGAAGAATGGCATCTGCCACCCAGCTGCCAGCATGATAATGACGAGGTAGATACCCAGGCTGGTGGGGGCGGTACGTCCCACACAGCTTCCTCCACACGGTGAAAAATCATCATCCATTTCAAAAAGTCTTACACTGGCTCGGTGCATCCATTTTTACCCTTGATCTCCAGATACCCCCTACATGGTCATATTTATCTCATATTACTTTAGTAGGAAATGAGCCCTGCTGAATAAATCATGATGATTTTTTTTAATACCTCACAGGCTTTTCTATCTATTGCCGTGGTATTATCACAAAGCGACGCTGCTAGGGACGTGGGAATGTAATAAAGCACCATACAAGGTGGCATATGGAATTGAGATTTGATGTCATTTGCAAGTGGGGCACGTTGCAGAGGAGACAGCAGCACTACTGGTGCCTGTAGTCCATCTCAGCAGAGCTTAAGAGTGGCAGGTGCTGCATATCATCCCCAGCCTAGCGTCTATTACTGTCCCTTTGGTGACAGTTTCTCATTGATTAATAAATTCAGGCTGACATTTTGGGGGTTTCCACACTTCTAGTAAATATGATTATGTTTGCTTTGTGCAGATTGGCTTCATTTTCCATGTTGTTAGCAGCAAAGTGGCTTATAGAAATGATTAATTCCTGGTGATCCTAATTCACCGTGGTGTTTTAATGACTTGAGTTAATAAGTGTTAAATGTATGGTTGTATGAAAGACCTGTTAAACTATTATCCAGCTGAATATAAAGTTTCTCTGTTTTTAAATGATGTGACCTCCCTCTTTCACCCCAGAACTACACAAAAACCAGCATGTGCGTTAGGTGCTTTTGTTTTCACAGTGTTATTATCACCAAGTCACACTAACGTATGTGTGTATGCTGTATTTGTTGGATATCTGTCAGCAGATTTAAAAAAAAAAGAAAAAAAAAGAGCAATTTGCCTAATTAATCTCCCTGTGGCATCACAATGTTTTTGTTGCCCAGAAAACAACATCGCCTGCTAAATGTGTGTATCTGTTGTTTGTTTGTTTGTTTGTTTCTTGCAGATATTCAATTGACAAAAGGAGTGAAATCACGAAAGCTTTCAAAATAGACCCAAACAATGGAACGATAACAGTTGCTAAAACTTTGGATCGAGAGACTACAGACTGGCACAATGTGACTGTTACAGCACAGGAAACAAGTAAGGAGCATCTTCACATCCTCACAGCAGATATTTAGTTATGTAAACCTTTACGTTTCCATAGAAACATTTGTTTTATACTGTTTTGGACAAAGCTGTGAAATGAATACCAAATATATATCAGTCTTAAGTATTATTTTGACAGAGCTTTTACAAAGCGTTTATGATACATGCAGCAAATGTCTATCTTCACCACTGCAGCGCAGAACCATTTATCCTCCTCTGTGGTGGTGTTCATCAAAGTGCTGGACATAAACGACAATGTGCCAAGGCTTGCAAGAGATTACCAGCCATATATCTGTGAGGGGACACAGGCAGGAGAAGTATGTATATGATGATGCACTGATGTTTTGTGATTTAGTATACAGCAGTGTGGCAGTGAGAGTGTGTGTGTCAAAGAATGTGGACGTTCTCGTATTGTGTCGTGTTGTATTATGTCTCCGTATTTCTATTATTCTGTGCATCCTTTTTAAACATTAGAGGATTCAGAGGGAACCGTTTGACTGTTGTGCAGCTCCGCGTTCATTGTCTGCTGCTAAATGAGATTCTCAGCGTCGTATTTCTGAGGATGCTCTGCGTGATTGTGTAGACTTTCTAGGAAATCTGTTGTCTGTATCTGACTGCTTGCGCTGCTCATATTTCTTCAGTCATGCGTCTTTGTGTTTGTCAGCTTATCCAGCTGCTCAGCGCCGTGGATCCAGACGACCCTGCGGAGGGACACCACTTCTACTTCTCTATGGTCCCTGAGAAACATATCAATCCCAACTTCACCATAAGAGATAATCAAGGTCACGTCCACTTAGATAATAAAACACAAATATAAATACTTACACATCTGTCTTTTCCTATCCATGATCCATATTCTGTTCGCTTTTAAAGTTGTAATGTTTTATTTACAGGAATTACAGTTGCTCAGTGACACTATACTGTCGACCCTCAGCGTTAACTAGATTTATATTATTATACATTTTGCACCAAGAAACTGTATCTCATAAATTTAAACTGTAAATTTAAATTATCCGGTGCAACCTGTATAGTAGATAATATTTTTTATGATTACAATGATTTGAACTTTAATGAAATGAAAACCAAAACATATTAAAATAATAAAATGGGCAAAAAAAGTCAAAGTGTGGTTAACACAGCAGGGAATAAATAATCAATCCATAAATGTCATATTTAGTTTCTATAAAGTTGCTGTTTGTTTTCTGACTGTAATCTTACGGGTGCACCAAACACTCATGTTTACTTTAAGAATACTGAAAAGTGCACCTCTACCTCTTGACATCCTATCTTTAGACAACACAGCCGGCATTGTGGCGCGCAGGAGCACGTTTACCCGCAAAGATCGGACCCAGTACCTCCTGCCTGTGGTGGTGACAGACAACGGATCTCCAGCCCTCTCCAGCACCAGCACTTTGACCGTCAGCGTATGCAGCTGTTATCCCGCAGGTCACTGTCCCACGGGAGGGGTGGAGGCCCTCGCTCTGTCTATGGGCGTCAGCCTGCAAACTTTGTTAGGGCTACTGGTCTTCCTGGTCGTACTGACAGGTAACGTCTTCCCATGCTAATACATCCCACCTCATTTTAGTCCAGAATATTTTGTGATGATATAATAATGAAGAAATACACACCGGTATTTTTGGGATTTTGGTCTCTTGGAGATGCATCTGGTATGAAAATCAGTGATAACTTTGAATAATACAAGATATCTATGATTATTTATCTGATATCCAAAGGATCAAACTCCCAAAAAGCCGGTATAGTCCTTTATGAAATTATTTTTTTTAAAATTACAGATTATATCAAATGTCAGTCTCACTGATATTTTCTTGTAAAAAAAAAGGTGACTCTTTTTCAGCAGATCTGTTGAGCTAGAGCAGTCCCACTTCACATCATTTTTGGCAAGTATATAAACGTGTGATAAACAGCAGGATTTTTCCATTAACAAATTTTCCCTTTCATTTGAATCCCCCTTTTTTTTAAAAAACTCATTAGCATTTCCCTTTAACACACACTTTTTAAATGCTGAAAGCTTGCAGAGCACTGATGTCAGGTAATGAGCGTATTGGTTGCAATACATCAGTAGCAATGCCATCCTGGGACATTGAATGGTTTGCATAGTGAAGAGCTTTATTATGACCTCGGCTGCTTTGTGTCCTCCCTGTGCCCATCACATGAAAGATTAATGACAATACCTGCTACGCTAACATGCTGTCGGATGAGCACAATACGTAGCGGACAGGCGGAGCAAATAAAAGAATCCCTCTTTTATGTGTTGAAATCTAAAAAATAAAATAAAATTTATAACCCAATTCAAGCTTCAGAAAAACAAATCCGGCTGGTGTTATTTTCCGTGCATCCTCCATCAGGTACCCTAGATGCTTTTTTTTATTTTTTTTCTCTCTCCACTAAGCTCATGCCCTGGTGTTTAACTGCAATGATCTCCCACTGCGTTGTGTCTGCAGTGCTGTCAATTCTAATGCTGATGGTAAGGAGACACAGGCAGAAACA
Source organism: Pampus argenteus (assembly GCA_036937835.1). NCBI lineage: Eukaryota > Metazoa > Chordata > Actinopteri > Scombriformes > Stromateidae > Pampus > Pampus argenteus. The sequence continues at coordinate 4,216,512 of CM072880.1, read as the reverse complement.
GCAGGAGGGGCTGGAGGTGGAGGTGAAGGAGCTGGAGCTGCCTGAGACGGTGTCGCAAAAGGTGCTGTGTTACGGAGAACCGAGACAAGGAGGAGAGGACCTGGATTTCTGCCAGCCCGTCGTCCCTCTGCGCCCCCACCCGAGGAGGAGGGAGAAGAGGCTTCGTAGGGAGGACATCAGGGCCAGCATACGGATGTCTCTCCTCAGAGAGGAGTCCCACATCATCGGGCCGGAGGATGAGGTCTTCAGGCAGTTTATTCTGGACAGGCTGGCAGAGGCTGATCAGGATCCTTATGTGCCCCCGTTTGACTGCCTCAGGACGTATGCATACGAAGGGTCAGGGTCACCCACAGGGTCTCTGAGCTCACTAGAGTCATCTACCGTTGAGCTTGAACCCGATCAACCGGTTTGCACTCAGAGGCCTTGTTTAGTCAGACTGACCCCGTGGTATGGGGGAGGGGAGGAGGACACCATCTTCTGAGGGGCGCTTCTAAAGAACTCAACAATGACATAAAGATAAAAAAACAAACAATCAAGTGCAGTCAAGAGACTAAATATAAATATAAAACAGCTATTGTTGACACGTTTTGCATATCTGGACCCATTTTTTGTTTGCTGTAATTTTTTTTTTTTATTCTATTTTATTACAGTTCAGCTACAATGAAGTTTATGAGCATTCATAACCGTATGTTATTAATATCAGTTTCTCCCTTAACAAACCATTTAGCAACGATTAAACATCATCCGTTGTATGCGATCATATATCATACATCTGTTGTAGGAAGGGAAGATATTACATTTATTCTTATTATCAGCAGAAAACGACTTAACCAGACTTGAAATATGTCATCTGGTTTTATTTTGAAGGCGCTGTCTTTGGGTATAAGAGACTTTTTACATGTTACATTATGCAAAACCTCACTTCTTCTTCACTGGATGAACTCTCACTCTCTTTTATTCATTCAGTAGGCCATCATGTTCTCGATCATGCCCGCTGACACCAGGAATTAGTCTCTGGTAAGTTTAGTCTTCGGCTGGTTGCTGAAGTCACGAGCAAACGTTAATTTGGCAGATGGTCAAAAGAAAAAGAGCCAGAGAGGAAATAAATACACCAAGAGAGTAAAAGTAAGCTATGTGTTCATGCAAACAATATCACACACCTACAGTATTACTGACCTGTGAATTTTTAATATTTAAAACTATTTTCTAATCAGCATTTTGGCTCATAATGGTTTGTATGTGTATTTGAATCATGCTGTATGAAATCATACTACTAATAGATATGTGTATATCTATTAAATAGCAAATGTTTAACATGCATTATGCTGTGTGATATGTCTCTCTAGCCGTGTGTCAGCCAATCAGCAGCAGCGGAGACAAGCGATGGGTGACAAAACTCCAGCGAAGTAAATTTTAAGGCTCGATTTGAAATGAAAACGTTAAAGCTGCTTCGGGGAAAACGTGCAGACGATACACCGCCTCTCTTCTTTCTTCAGGGTCATTTACAGTATTATTGGCAAACACTCTGTGCTCGCAGTTAGCTGTGTGGGTAGTTGCTCACAGAGTGACTTTAGGTAATTGCATGGTGATAAGGTCCGGCCCCCCCTCCCCCACATTCTCATCCACTAATTGAGCAGTTTGCTGTCTGCGAAGGTCAGCATTTACATCATGGAGAATACAGTTCTCACTGGAAGAAAACAACCGAGGAATTTCATATACAAACCAAATAAATTCATGATGTAAAAGGAAATATGAGGGAAACTAATTGCTTGAATCTATTCAGCGTTCCCCCCCCCAGTGGGCTACCTGTACGAGTAGGCGCTCAACAGGACAATTTCCAGACATTACTGCAACTCAAAGTGAGCTTCAAACAGTCTGTGTGACCAGTGTTTTTTTGGACTAAATCATTGTCTCACAATGGCTTCTAAAGACACAGGTGTTCACCAAAAAAAAAAAAAAAAAAAACCTTTTTAAAGTCCTTTCAAACCAATCTCCACAGTTCAACATGTAGCGTATTGGATTTGCCCATGAAGGCTCTGTTATAATTCTCTTTCCATAGTACCTTAATGTCAAAAGTCATTCAGCTGCTGGTGTCATTTAACCTTCTGAATTTCTGTCATTACCCACGGTGACTATCACGGGTAATTTAACCTAACAGCCCTTTTCTTTGTGTAATTATACCCATTACAGCAATGTGAAGGATTTCACTCCGTCAACTGTCTCCATCCTCTGCTCTCTCGCGCGCAGGTTATAGAATCGACTCTTCTTTTCAAACCCGGTGCCAAACTCATCACAAAGCCCCACAATGCTCACTACAGGGGCTTTGAGAGGGGCTCTCATTTGGCAGACAGCGGGTTGATTGAAAATATGCCTGAAAGGATTTCAAGGCCCATTTTTTCCCCAATATACAAAAAAAAAAAAAATCATTAGAAACATGAATGCCTTTAAGGTTTTGCTGAAGAGAGATCCAATTCTTCATATGCAGATTGGTAATGTGAACATAATTATATGATTCTCAGCATCACAATAGTGTGTTGTCACCCAACAAAGCTCCTTTACTGGAATAAACAGTGTTACATCGGATGGTATTTTAGAGAAATGAGGTGCACGTTGCATGCAGCTGCTGACATTTAGCAGGTGAACTACACCTTTAAAGTGCTCCATGTTGACTGAAAACATCAGTCAATGTTGAAGACAGTTGAAAACATGTGTCTCTAAATCGCTTCACTAATTTTAACGCTGGATTATTGTAGGCTGCAAGCACTCGTGTAGGAAAACAATAACTAAATTTAGAATAAAAAGTAAACACTGGATCATAAAACGTCGTCATGGCATCAGCGAGTGATAGTCGGATATGATAAGACCAGCTGCTCCGTAGAGAAATGACAGAAGCTGTCTGCGATATGACAGATATACTCCTGCACAGATGATCAGAAACCTTCATGTTAGAGTTATACAGAGACATGAATTATTCTGTTTCCATATTATATTCTGAATATGATTAAAAACTGCATTAAAAACACATTAGTGCACATGTAAAAAGGTACTGCATCAGAAGCTAAAACATGATTCAATTATTATATATTAGAATTAAAACATAATTCCCCTTCATTGGTCACTAGTGGATTTCCTGTCCGAACGTTTCTAGTAACGTTTCCAGCGTTGATATTAAGGAGACAGTAAGCCTCCACATCACGATAATCGATACTAAACCACACTTACTGAAATAAAAGTAAACTGACACCAGCAGGAATGACTTGTACATGAAAGCCCTTTATGAGAACCGGGCTGTTATCACCCCAGCATGTGTGCCGGAGTCAAATCTGACAGCAAATGTGTTAAAAGATTATGCAAACTTTAATATTTTAGGATTTACAGGCTGCATTTCCTACAAGTTATTTCGTGTGAGCTTTTTTCGCTATTCTGGTCCATTAATGAGCTTCGCCCTCGTCGAGATGAGACTCGGAGGATTGTCACACTTTGAAAATGAAATTAATAAGTAATAATAATGACGTGCAGAAACTTTGGAAACTTGTTTTGTTGCTCATCCGAGGCTGATCGTTTACAAGATGGATTGGAGGAGCAACAGGCAAAAACAGGCAACATGTTTATCAACCCCGAGTTGGGACAACTACGATTGTCGTGATGTGATGCTTACTGTTGCCATGACGACGAAGGTTGCAGTAACTTTAACACACACACACACACACACACACATTTTGGAAAGCACAGACAAATGATGTCCTGAGGTTCCTGGTTTGAACAACGGGACGAGAGCTACGGGTCGTTCTGGAGTTCAGGGTCAAGCTACCATGTGACCTGTTGGCTCTATAATGTGAGAAAATATTTATTTTATAAACCTTTCATGCAGCTGAGAGAAATATGACTTCATCTTTCATGTGCTGGACGTTGTTTTAGCAACACGAGATGGTCCAGACGACATTTCAGCTGATCTCTACCAACAGCGTATGAATATGAATGCAAAAAAACTTGATAAAAAAGCTAAATCTTGATCATCTGACGATAGCCGATAGTTTGATTTCCACACAAACCAAAGCCCAGAATGCTTCCGGTACCAAACTCTTGTCCTGTTGCGTCCTGTGTGCAGAATTTGATGGATTTGGGTCAAAAGAGCCGCACAATTAAATCAGTTATTATTTTATATATTTAATCAGTCATTCAAGGATTCAAACATGACGTTAGCTGTTTCTGCAGGCCTTCAAACGGCCGGTGTGGCAAAGTCATCCCACAACATGATTTATATACTATATATATACTGTGAAATACACAGAAAGTCATATATGCAATACACGTTTAAGGTTTCCAGCTTTGTGATATTATACTGTTGTAAATTTAGGAAACTTAAATGTCTTCCTGAAATGAGTTGAACCTGATCTAATAGACTGGTGTGTGATTGTTGAATTAGTGAGCCTGTAGCTAATCACCAATTATCATTTTGACTGGACCATAAAATGAACATAAAAAAAACGGTTCGAGAGGTCGTCTGTCAGCTGAAGACTCGGCGTCACGCTCCATCCCAGCGGTCGTTATCACCAACGAGTCTGCTTACTGTTCACTGTAACTTCCTGTTTGTCTTTTGTTTGTTCGGCTACGTGGTTTTCTTTCCTACTTTGATGCATCAGATAAACGAGGTGTCCTTCAACATATCATTATCGATGTTGATCAAAGATGTTGGAGCTCACCGTTGATGCCTTCGGTTGTCATTAATTAACAGCCCTAAATACTTCTTAATTAGCTTCTTACTGTAATTGAGGGGATCCTTCTGTACACTAATCAGGATTTTAGCAACTTCTGAGTCTGAATATGGTAACAGCTGATGAGTCTATTAATAAATATGATCAAGTTCTTGAATGTTAAATTCCTAATAATTAATATCTAAAGACGTTTTAGTCCAACTAAAATCACACTTGTGCGTGATATAAATTACTATGAGACTATCTGCTGTTTAATCAACCCTCTTTACAGTCTTATTTAAGTGCATTGTTAAAAGTAGAATGAAGTCATGGACAGACAGTATGTCCCTAACATGGAGTTTGAAGATCAATGACCAAACCGGTATTGATCCAGGCCGAAGTGACATATTCAGGTACGTTTATGACCTGCTTGATGTGCTGAAAGCGAGCCGCTCATTAGCCGTCTACACCTTTGTGTTTTTATGTTGGGGAATGTTAAAGATATCATTAAAATCTCCGTCAGACAGATGCAGAACATCGACTGTACTGATAAAATGAGATTAAATAAATAAAAACATCGTGTGTAATATAGTGGTTATAGTTTTAAAAAAAACACAAAAAAACAGGTTCAGGTAAGATACTGACTGAAACCATATTTCCATATTTCCAGCACCGGTGTGTAAGGAAGGTGACTTCATCCAACACCCTGAAAACGTGTTGGACTCAAGCAGCCGTGGGTCAAACAGAGTTTCTGACAGGCTGAACTATTGATGGGTTTTCACCTCACGTTATGTTTGTTTGATCCAGATGTTGTGATGAAGGAAACAGATAAAGTTAAAGGTGGATTCTGATTGGCTACGGTAGCGATTTCATAAAGAGCAACATTGTTTTAATTCATTAATTAATCTGCTTTTGATGTTGAAATGACTTCATGTTTGTGTGCTGTGATTCGTCACAGTGAATGTTTTCTCTCCACATAAACCACCAGTTTCCACTTCATCCAACTACACTGTGTTCAAGCTGTTTTCAGGGTTCAGCTTCTTACATCTCATCCTTTTTTTTTTCTTCTTCTTCTTCTTTTTCTTCTTTCTTCTTTCTTCTTGAAGGGCGCTGCGAAATTTCGAAAGAACTACTTTCCACTTATCATTCATAACACATTCACTTGATCTGATTTCATATTGTTCTTTCCTTAGGTCTGTAGTATGAATCTACTATTATCGAATACCAAAGGCCTCGGGTCCAAAGTGAAAAGTCCCATTAATAAAGAAGAGATTACTTTCACTTGCTGTCAAGGCCCTGCGCTGCTAAAGGATTGATGCTCTCACATTAAATCAGCCCCTTGAAAGGTCCTTCCAAAACTGTATGAGTGCCAACTGTATAGGTATTTTTTTTTTTCTATTATGTTTCACTCTCAGCGTATGTTCAGTATTATTATCCTGCTGTGACGTCAGGATTTTGCTCTTTTTCTTTGTTGGTTTGGTCTTTTTTTTCTTTTTGAAAAGCAGCATATTTGTCATTTTTTCTGAGCATGTTTGCACACTCCTTCCTTCCTTCCTTCCCTCCCTCCTTCCTTCCTTCCTTCCTTCCTTCCTTCCTTCCTCCCTCCCTCCCTCCCTCTCCTCAGAGCCATGGGGTTTGTTGTTCACTTTTTGTTGTCTGAACCATCATTCAAAATGCAGGGCTTTCTTCTGACAGGCACTGAAGCGAGGAAATGAGAAATGACTTACACAGTTTAGCTCCTCTTCATTTTCACTTGCCTTATTATTATCCAAACACGTGCGCACGCCCCGAGTTTTACGCGCACACACACGTGCACGCACGCACACGTGCACGCACCTTCACAAGTGATTAGTGAAGCCTCCTCAGCAGAAAGACACCCAGATCTGTAAAGTGCTGAGAGGTTTTTTGTCAATGTCCACACTCCGTGACATACAGTACATTTAGTAGACTTTTGACACTGCAAAGAGCGATGGCCCCTGAACGCCACTAATTAGTTGTCATTCATAATTGATTAAAGTCCGAATGTAAATAATAAATGGAAATTGAATGTTATTCGGTGGGTTTACCTTGGCTACTGCTGAGACTGGATGTAAACACGGCTGCATGATTGCAAAATAATTTGCCGATCAGATTTAGTTATTGGTGTAAAAGGTCAGATGGAGGCTGCAGGTGTCACTTGGCTTTTAGGCAGCAGCTTGTTCTTTACACATTTTTATTTTTTTTCTTTTTGCTCATACATTTCCTTCCGGGGTCTTTTTCTTGTTCTTGCACTTAAGGCATCAATTTAAATCTGACTCTTAGCTGTTCTTGTCTAGACTGGACTTATTTTGGAGAATCTTTTACCTGAGAAGAATACAGAACAATAAACTGCTCCTACTTACAAGTGTTGTATCCAAAGCCTGAAATCATTTATTTCTTTGCGCTCTTGTTGTTGTTGTTGTTGTTGTTGCCCAAAAACACATCACAGCCACACCGTTGCACTCAGTGACATGTTCCTTCACCGCGAGGAGTTTTTGGTCAGTAGTTGTTTGGAAAGCAGACAGTGATCCTGATGTCAGTCTCTGCAGAGTTTCATGACAGCGTTTTACTTATTGTGCTACACATCACAACCTTTTGACTTTTTCTTTTTTCTCAGAGACAAATACAGAAAATCACCACATCCTTCCATATATTTTACTGTCTCTCTTTATAAACGATGCAGGGACACTTTTATCATCATGTCATGCATGTAGCCGTCTTCTGTATCCGTGAAGCCTTTTTACAGGGTTCTTGTTATGTTCTGAGTCGTAGTAGTTAGCATTGAGCTTATTAGCCTTATTATGCCAGGTAACTACAACCGTTTCAGAATTGACTTAACGGAAACGGTGTAAAATCATTGTAAAAGTGATAAGGCATAGCAACAGTAACTAAGGACTGTGATTACTGATAATCAATACACACAGGTGGTTTACTCTGAAGGTGCAACAAGACAATACAGGTCAGTTTGTGGATAGATTTAGTTCATCAGATGTTAACGATACCAATAATTACATTTGATTTTGTATTGATTTTGTAGTTTTAGTCTGTGTTACAGCTGGCAGCCTTTCTTTCGGTGTGTTTGACCCTGTAATAAACCATAAATAATGATGAAATATTATGTACTCTTTGTTTTAATGCAGTAATCAAACTATTTTGTTAATCAGTAACCGGCCGGCCAGCAGCGTCTCCTCTTGTATTTTGGGTGCATGCATGCATGTCTCCATTGTGTATGCACATATTGTGAGGAGTGTGCTCTCCGAGTCAGAGAAAAAAAAAAAAAAAAAAGCCATCGATGCAGTCCTCAGAAGTAGCACATCATTAATAACGGAGGGACCTTTGAAGATCCTGCATAAATGTCTAATTAGGTTTGGTAACCTTTAGGAAACCAAGTGGGTGAATACTAAACAGGCCAGAGATCTTGTACTGCATGGCAAACTAAGCACTCAACATGTGGGAGAGAGCGCTGACATTGAGGAGGTTTGTTCCCCTTCCTGAAAGGGCACGCAATTTACGCCACATTACAAGCGCGTCTGAACTCATTGGCCAATTTCTGACCAATTTATCGTAGTTAACCATCCTGTGTATACTCGTCATCGAGGAGGAGGAAGGGAACATTTATTTATTTATTTATTTATTTTGCCCTTCGAGCTGTTACTGCATAACGGTGACGAGCCTGTGTGGCATTTAGCAGACCCCTAAAGTCTGAGTATTCAAGCCACCAGCCACGTTCACACAGATACAACAGCGTCAGGAGGATGTGACCTAGAAAACACAACAGGACTCGTTTACAATACACTGACCTTGTCTCAGTCTAACAACATGATAAAGAGACAATAATGTCCAACAGTGAAGATGCTCATGTGTTGCTGTCGCAGGTTTCCAGGTAGTTACGATTCAGCCTTTAACTGGGTTGAAATGCTGCTGATGTCTTACTGTGACTTTAAAAAGGTTTTCCTCTAAAATTAGTCGAAAGCAACTAATTTTAATAGTAATAAATGATGTTATTTTTTTTTCATGTGAAGTATTAATTACAGTAACTTACCGCCTTCATTCAAACTGTAAGTCAGGAAATTGTTGTTTAAATTTAAAACATGGTGTCATGTTTCCATTAAAAGTATCGTATAACATAATTGGATATTGATTAATCTGTGTACGTTAACATGGAAATAACAACATACGGTGTGAAGTGTGACACGTGTTGTGATTGACTACCATGGAGATGCAGGAAAGAGACGTAAACACTGTATCTGTAACATTGACTGTGGATCTAAACGTGCTCTTCCCTTCGTGTTATTGGTCTCGGTAAAATGCATCCTGTGTTTTCCACATTTTCTAAAAATAAACACAGACTGTCCCAGTCATGAAGCATCACCTCAAACTCTGCTGCAATGTAAACATACACATCCCAGGACATACATCAGAGGAAAACACACTCAAAAGTATTTATTTTATGCACCCACACACACACACACACACACACACACACACACACAGTTGTCAGAGCTCGGTGTAAAATCAGAGGGGCTGTTAATGGAGGCGGACAGCTTGGCTGCTGTTTCATCAAAGTGCAGAGGAAATGCAGATCTGTGTCCTGCAGGATGCAGGGAATTGGATCAGCTTCCTTCTGTCTGCTGAATTTGAAACACATACCAGCAGGGATTAGACAGCCTTTACACCAGCGTACAGTGACTTTCTAACGGCCATCCACAGGAAATATTTACTCACTGTCTCACATGTGTTGATACGCCCATCAGGAGCCCAAACTTTGTCCCGTGGCCAGACAGCTTTATTTAGCTGCCAGCAATGTGGAAACATTAAGGATGTTTTTTTCCTTATTTGATTGATACAAACCGCAGCTTTAACTTTTCTTTCAGATTTTGGAAGGCATCACGTTTATGACATGACACATTTTGTTCAGGATCTCAGACTGTAAAACGATCAGATTCACTGCGTTTCTATACGGTGTGATCTGTGATTTGTGTTGACAGCACTGTTTACGCAGCACCAGCTCTTCCAAATAACAACGTAGGTAATAACAATGCTTTATGGACATTTCTTCATCAAATGTGTGAGCCCAGTTTGTGACGGGAAGAGTGACCATTTCAATATTTATTTTTTGACATATTGAGTTTAGTAGAAGAAAAAAAAAAAATCAAAAGGAATTCAGTTTTAATTTGAAATATTATTTAATATTATTTGATTTAATGTTAACGATTTAAATCAACTACTTGTTTCAGCACCACCATAACTAATATACTATTGATACAATAATGATAATATTATTTCATATACTACTCTCATACTCCTTCATCACCTCCTCACAATATTTCCTATGTGCAGGAAAGAGGAGAGAATAAGAGGAAAGGATTTACTGACCTTGGATTATTTATATTTTATTTATTTATTTATTTATTTTTTGATGCACCCATTAACACCCTGAGCAACCTTTCGTCTATTATACAGCTTTTTTTTTTTTTTTTTTTTTTTTTTTTTTAATTATTTATCTTGTAATGTTGCACATTCACATCTATATTTGGATGTAATTTTAACCTGTAATTACCCTGGAGGAGAACAGCTTCATGTTACAGCAGCTACCTGTTCAGTGCATGAGACATAAACAAGTTAGATTTCATCCCATTGCAGGTGTCAAAACGAGGTATTTACTAAGACTAAACGCTGGAGCTGCAGCGATTCCATCACGGCGCGGGAACAATCCACCAGATGTTTTGTCATTAGGTCGAGGCAGCGCGGTTCGTCTCGACCATTCGGCGGGTTTTTACAGTATCATTTAACAAACCACTTTAAGGCTGATGTTATTTTAGGGGAATCCATGTCAGCCCTTGGGAACCATATATACAATATTATCACATACGACAATCTGTCAGCTCCTTTTTTATTTACTTCAAGGTGAAGGTCAGGGGGAAGGAAATGTCACTCTGTATTCTTTGTGATTATTATTATTATTTATATCCCATCAACCGCAGACACAAATACAAAAGTCCTACAAATGATTATAATCAGAAACCATTCTTACTCCCACACTTATCTCCACTCTCCCGAGAACGACAGAGAAAAGGTGTCAACTGGTTTTGCCATATTGATGGAGCCGAGCGGTCTACGGAGACCTCTAATTTTCTGAGTGAACGGTCCCAGAAAGAGCTAATGATATGTTAATGCTGAATGGCAGCCGTTAGGGAGGCCAAATGACGGCAATCCCAATTACCTCCGAGGGACGTGCCTTGTTTGGGTTTGTCAAGCAAACAAATTCGGTAAATACAAATAACGCGTGGCACCTAAGCTGAGAGGACTCAGGGGTGGCTGACAAAATGTCACAGATCTGAGATAAGAGCTGAAGACCATGTGACTTATACGAGAACAACGGTCACGCCGCCGCACTTTGTTTAAGTCCTATGAGAACAATGATGCTCGTGCTGCTCTTACCTTTTTTTTTTTCCAAAACTGTCACACAACTTTTTTGAAAATGGTGTTAAAAGGTTTTGATCCTTCACGTGTCCTTTTCACGACTTTCCTTCCCGACAACGGCATGCTCGTTCTGAATGGAGCAAGATTGAAATGTGCCACTGCTGATTTTGCATCCCTACTTCTATATCCCCTGGTGTTTGGGTTTACCTGTCAATGTATGTATGTGGTCTTGTTTGGCTAGTCTTAGCTGCAGATTGCTTCCCCCTCCCATCCCCTCTTTAGTGTGTGCAGCATATGGCCATTGTGATGGAGGGTAAAAGGAAATGACAGGCCATTTGAAGATGCTCTAGTCCTTGCATCATGAATAATGTAGAGAGTGCAGCGAGCAGGTTCTCAGCGCAGGCTTCAAAGTTTATCGGCCTGCGCTGTCTCCCTGGGAGAGAGGCTACAGTGCTGGGGGGAGATTAGACCGACACCGAGCAGGGACCTGGTCAAACTCAATTAAATACAACCAGGATAATTCCTTCCTTTCATTGTGCCATTCGGTTTTATTAGAAAAATAAACCCTTCACGCCTTCACACCTTGAAATGACACTAAAAAAAGGGAAAACAGCCGGTGAATTATTAAGCAGGAGCTTCAGTCGCTTCATGTAAAAATATGTAAATCAGCGGATGATCGATGAATATTTTCATTAATTGTGTCATACAAACACACTCTTAAGATCCGCAGAATAAATGTCAGAATATAAAAATATACGTCTGCAATGGATTCAAACTTGTGAACTTTACCTTTTCGTGGACGTTGCCGTTTAGCAAATATCAGCTCTGAATAGATTTGTACTCAGCAGACGGAGATTTAAACGCACAGAAGTGGTGTTAAACCTTCATTGATGGGTTTTAATTGTCCCATTGATTGATGAGTTATTATCATCCTGATTTGAATGTATAATTCAGCTGAAGATGACTAAGAAAAAAACAAAAAAAACCCCAAACATCGCTGTTTGATTAAATATGTATATTTCCTTCCACAGTTTCCAGAGTCTTTTGAGATCTAATTAGCCCTGAAGCCTCTCCTGATGGCAGATGTAGGCCTACAGAAACACCCCCCTCGGTGGAGCCTGTTGTAGCATGTAACTATTTTCCATGTCTACACGATAAACAAACACTTATTACACCCACATATTCAACGCTATATCAAGCCAGGCTTGGCTAATGATGATAAACCTACGTAAAAGTACAAAGTGCTGCTAATTAGGCCTGTGTCGATTATGGCTCATTAATGCTGATGTTGCCCTGACATGTTTTTGCCAATCATCGCTGGAGAGGGCTTCAGCACATCATTTTCTAATTACTTTATTTCATCATTGTGCTGACGCTCTGCTCGTATTGACCCTGCAGTCACATGTTCAAATGGAAATTTTTTAGGAAAAAAAACCTGAAAACTGGGTTCGCTTTGAGAGTCGACCGTCCGCTCGCTCTTATTGTATTTTGTATGAGACGTTGCTCCAAAAGAGTCTTCTTTCAACCATCCGAGGCAATGAAATCCAATGATGTAACACGGTTTTATTTTCTCTTTAGATTTACAATTCAAAGCTCGAAATAGAAAAAAAAAAGAGTCAGAGTTTGTGAAAAGTGTAGAAGAAGAAAAAATACAAGATCTTTGTTTTCTTGGATCAAACATGATCTACAATTAAACCCTCGAATAAAGTTCTCGAATCGAGTATTGAACACGGCGAACGCGTGTGATATATCAAGCCATGAAATATGTAAATAAATGAGTTTGAACCCGTGTAAGACCTTTCCTCTAACATTTGGGATGAGAGCTGTGTTGCTCTCATAATTATCTTGTTGTTTTTGACCTTTCGGAGACGAGCAGGATGTGCAGCCTGAAAGCTGATCTCGGTCGCTGATCTCCATGATTACGTTTTGTATTTTAATCCTTCAAACCGAAGTCGGAGTAAAACTCGTGTATCAGTAATAGAACAACTTTCTGAGTCACTTTCCAGTTATTATACAAAATACCTCTTCTTCTTTTTTTTACACCTATTACCCTAAACGTGCCACTTTGACCTACTTTTTATACTTCCCTGCATTCCCCAGACGCAGGAGAAGCAAGCTGTTGCACCACCGCCCCACCCGCCTCCCCACCACACACACATATACCTCTCAAGAGAATTATTTATACTGCCCAGGTCTGGGACCGGTCTAATTTGGGTGGAACTATAGAGTACACAAACCTCAGGTCTGACATTTCTCTTGCTGACGGCGGTTGAACTGTGAGAGAGACAGAGAATAAAACATGGTGCTGCAACACACTTTGATCTTCTTTTCCCTCCTTTTCTGTTTTTCAAAGGAGCAGTGAGGAGTCGTCCAGCTGATGTTGGAGCGGGGGCCTCATCTCTCTGCCACCAACAGGCTCCCAGGGATGGACAGTCAGAGGATTAGTTTTCTTTTTATGCGCGAGAGGAAGAAAACAGACAGACACACTTTGCTGTGTAATCACAGAAATAAATATTTACCCGCGTGCATAAGTATGCAAGGATTTATTCCCCAGTCGGCTTTGAGTTAAGTTTATATTTCGTCTAATTTCTCAGCCTCCTGTGCAAGAGAGGAAAGCAGTCTATAGCAGAGGTATATGTTGCATCTATCCTTTTCACCCTAATATCCATAATGTATTGTTCTCATGATGTGCGGCATATACATACATATGCATGTGTTTCTGGTTTATTTGGTTTATGCATTATATTCTCTCAAATCTCATCTTTCCCTAGAGTTTAAACCTACAAAAAAAACACACATCAGCGATTTTAAGAAATGAGGCTGTTAATCAAGTGAAAGAACTTAACGCTGCTGTATGAAATGAAAGACATTAATTGTGTGATAAATGTTCTCAGACACCTGCGTCGTACACGGAGCCAAAAGGTGACTGCAGAGAATGATTTCTTTAACAGGCAGCCAGGAGGTCAAACTCTATTAGCGATGTTCCAGCAGACAATCTGAAGAAAAGCGTGTTCCTCATCTTGCTGAGAGTCTCTGAAAATGGGCACCTCTTTGTCAGGGCAATTTGTTGATGATGCATGGTTATGATAAGAATTGAGTGAAGTGTCTGTAGCGGCCGGGGCCTCCGTAGCTAAAGGTGCTGGGGCCAACATGAGTAATCAACCGGGGTACAGATTGAGCCCCTGATAGCAGAGGGTCCCTGATTGCTCATAAGTGCCCCCAAGCAACCAGGCGTTTAAGACTTTTTCTGTTGATTTTGATTGACAGCTGGTCAATCAAAATCAACATCTGGTCGCGGATGCTATCAGCGGCGGAGTTTACGTTAGATGTGTGTGTGTTCGAGGCGATGTCTGTCTCCTTAGAGAAAAGAAATCTCATGAACTATATGTGAAATCTACAAGCTACACGAACACGAAAACCTTGAAGGAAAGTTATTACTGTGCAGAACTTTTAAATGGTAAAAATGCATAAAAGATATTGAATAAATGACCTATTATTAAAATCTCAATGTCATTTTTCTTTTACATTTTACTCTGGAACATATTGAAATTATTATGTTTGAACTTTTTTATATAGTATATTTGTATACTTTGCAAAAGTACAGTGTGTACAGTGTGTACAGTGTGTACAGTAACCCTCAGATATGTGAGAAAGAACACTCCTGCAAGTTCCTGTCATCTACATCATAAGTGGTGACCTTGGTTACTCCTGAATCACACATAATCCTTTTGTTTTTTTGTCAGGTTCAAAGCTTTGGAAACTCAAATACCTGTAAGGAGGCAGCATATTTACCGAGCAAAGATGCATAACAAGCTGCTTGCAATCGCTTGCATCATCGGGGATTATACTGTCAGTTGTATTCATGAACCTCAGTCGACGTGCAGTGACAGCGAGGGATGCTAGTCGGCTACTTTTTATCTGAGAGCTACGGCGTGTGGGCGTGTCATTGAGTGATCGTCAACAGTTAACTGTGGAGAAATAGTACCATGTGATTACATGTAGTAGTTAGATATCCAAATGAATGCTGAACAGCCAAGCGTGAAATATCCTGGTCTGAGTCCAAAAATTTATACCGACAAAAAAGCAGAAAATCAAAAGAGCGAAAAGCTAAAAATTCATTTTATTTTTTATGATTTTCTGTCTTCATTTAACAGAGATAATAATAATAAGACTTTTCTCCAGTTAAGATACCAGGAATTAAACCTCAGAAACCATCTGATCTATACATCAGTTTATTATCATAGTTGTGTGCATAATTTAGCAGCTAATTAAACATGTAAAAAAAGTGAACAAAAATAAATATTATGAACTTTTAAAGACTTTATTATTCGAGTATTATAGAACATTTTTTTTGGGATGTGTTGCACTGCTGGAATCTGGAGCCATGATGTCCTGCTTAGTTGAATAATTATAAGGTCAAATAAAGAAACTGAAATAATACCAAGTACCCAAATGAACATCTCTTCATAACGCACTTTCAATGTAAGTGATGGGGCACGCAAAAATGTATTTAAATGTTTATTTGATGATATTATGAGGCTCCAGTCGTTAATTTATTTCAATGTTAAATTGTTTTTGGTACCAAATTCCCTCTTTAATATTACGATCTCTGCACTTCGACAAGAAGACCGTCGAGACACAAGACGGATGTTTTTTTTTACTAAAAAGGCAAAATGAGGACTGTGGATTTTGTCTGCCGTCGCTTACGTTATGAGTGCATGTTCAGTATGAACAGCAGGAAAAATTACAGCATGTTTTAATGTTCATCCTTTGAACTGGCATAACAATGTCTGTGCCACCACTCTGATCTCAAAACCTGACATGTTACAGCTTTATTTAAGACCTTTGATAATATTTAAATAACCAATTTAAATTTAAAACCTGTGTTTTTAAAATGACCGGGTTGCTTCATGCATATGTATCTGGGAATTTAAGAGTCAATATTCTGAAATTAGAAATTAGGTTTGTGAAATAATATAAATGAGTATAAAATAGAGAATATATACACATAATTGTATAGTTATTAATATGGATAGGTAGTATTTTTCATACCACATTCTGATTGCACATTATATATGTTTTTTGTCATTTTTGAGACTTGCTAACGATGGAGTTTCCTTCTGCATGAAACAGGCCTGACGAACATGCTAAAATGCTGCTCAGATGTCCGTCAGCGAGCCTCGCAGTCATCACACAGGCCTCTGCGGAGCATCAGTGCTTTGTCTCTATCACGCCTTTCAACTACAAAAGCCTCATCAAAAGGCGATATGAGAAAAAGAAAATTCTCTTTTCTCCTCCTCCTCTCGTTTTTATCCCCTCTCTAGTTCCTCGAGTTCCCCGAATGCAGAGAGTGAGGCGATACTTTTTAATCATCTGTCATTGTCGTTAGGTGTTGTTTGCAGTTTATTGTCAGAAATAACTTGTATTTATTTACTTGCTTCTCTCCGTGTGTTCAGGCGGACTGAAAGAAATCCCTTCAGTCTTTTAAGGAACTGAATGTCAATTTTATTTTCAGCAAAAAGGATAAAAACATCATTTGCACAATTCTGCCTTGTTCAAAATAAATAAATTGTACATATCGGTTGTACATGTTGACACCCAATCGTAACATAATTCATCTAAGCTGAAAAAGAAAATATCGGCACAATATGATTATCATACAGCGTGTCCTTTAACCATCAATAAACAAACCATGGACATTATTGATTTCATTTCTGTATGACAATATATGCTGGACTCTGCAAACTACAGAAGCAAAATTCATTTACGTACAAACTGCAACTTCACCCCGGTAAAGACTGTCACTTCAGAAACAAATCCTTTTTTTGTGTTTTTTTGTTTGTTTTTGTTTTTTTTTAAGAGTCTACATGACGTGAATATTGCAATCAAGTACAACGAGGACTGATCCTTCAGCGGCGTTCGCCTCCTACGCCACTGGCCTCGTACAAAAGAGGAACAACCGAATCCTGACGTTTTTATAGCTCAGAAATCATACGTTGGACTTGGCAATAGAAAGGCGGAAGAAAAAACAGACTCAGACAAACACTACATTGCAACATCTGCAAGATGTATTGTTAGGAGAATAAGAGAAATCATACGCTTTCCTGTTTCACCCAGTGGAGACATCAAACCGACGTTCTTTTTTATTATTTGCACAATTTATGTCTTCACATCACTTCCTTTAGCACATCAACTACTTATTTATACTGCGTATAAATGTGTGCAGTTGCACTTTTCATATAGTACTGAGAGGTTATTAATGAGTCCACGAACAATGTTTTAAATGTTTATGTAAAACAGTCCCTCATAATATGATTCCCTCTGACCGTAAAAAAAAACAAAAAACAAAAAAATTACAGAAAACATAGAAATATTGTCAAATTTCATATGAACAGTCAAATTACTACTGATTAGCCGCCAGAGACACAGCATTTCATGAGAAACTTTCTATATTTTCTTAGCACAAAGATAGCAAAGGAATGCATCAAAGCAAGAGTGCTGGGCCCGAGCCCATCGCTGGAATGAAAGGACAGGTGCCTCACCATAAAAATGCTCCAACATGCATTTTGCAGTCAATGGTTGGACTGGAGCCTAAATCTGAAACCTTTAATGTCTTTTGCACACAAGGTTTCATCCTCAGTCAAGCCACTTTTGAAGTTAGTGTCAAAATGCACCATGGCACGCTTTAGAAAATCCATACGAGGAGGTAAACAAACCGAAAACCTTTGAAGTCAAAGTGTTTTTCTTTCAATCTCGCTTGTGTTGTCTTTTGAATCTTTTCCTCCAATGCACTAAGGCAGACAAAATCATTTTCTCTGTTGACAATAAATTACTCTTATTTATTTTTTTATTTTTT
This sequence comes from Pampus argenteus, assembly GCA_036937835.1. NCBI lineage: Eukaryota > Metazoa > Chordata > Actinopteri > Scombriformes > Stromateidae > Pampus > Pampus argenteus. The sequence goes on along the minus strand of CM072880.1, from coordinate 4,198,521 downwards.
TTATAAGTCCGAGAAATGTTAAGCGACACATTTATGGGCTATGAGAAGACACTGGTGCCGTCGCTGTTGCCGTACAGGTCGGCCAGCTTTTTGAAGCGTGGTCCCCAGTTGCTGAGATAGTCATAGTTTTGATCTGAGTCTGTACTTAATGACTCCAGTGAGCTTAGTGACTCTGCTACGGAGCCACTGCCTTCAAAGGCGTATGTCTGCAGAGAGTCATACGGGGGAGCTGACGGGTCCACATCAGCATCCTTAAGTCGCTCCCAAATAAACTCTCGAAACACCACATTGTCCGGCAGGGACTTATAGGACGGGCGAGTAGCTGACGGGTAATGAAAGAAGGTAGGCGTATCTGGTGTGACGTCTCGCCTGACACTGGGGTCTCTGATGACGTTCAGGTTGCGGAGGGTAACCATGTCGAAGGCCTCCGTGTCCTCCTCTCCCCCGCCTTCGTCGTCGTAACGGACGATGTTTTCTCTGATGTCTCGCTCCTCCTCGAGAATCAGAGGCTCCTTTTTCCTCCGACGCATTGTCACAATTAACAGAACCATCACTGCAGAGAAAAGGGAGAAATGACTGTTAATATTGACTGAAAAACATGCACACTTTCTGTGGCATTCAGCTTAAATATGCAGGGATATGTTTAGATTAGCTAAAAGACACAATTCCCAACCAGGGTGTGGTAGGTCTACTTCTGCACTCGTCAGGAGGTACATGGAAACATTGTAGAGTAGCTCAAGTAACTGGAAACAACTGAAATTGCAATTTGATTAAACAAATATATCCATATAGAGTCAGCTGTGACACCAAGAACAAAGAGTTAGCTAAAAAATAATCCTTAAAATGGTTGATACAGATGCTAAAAGTAGCTACTTCAAACAGTTGAAATAGCTAAAAGTAATGGTGGTATATCTATAGCTATCTAATATCTAAAAGTTATTGGATAAATGACTGAAATAGCTAAATTAATGGTGAGGTGGTTAGCTAAAATTAATAGACATGGACACTTCAATTGTATGAGAAAATAGAGGCTAACAATATCTACTATTGTATAATTAATAACGTTAAATACAGTAACATCCAGTTTAACACATCTGGTGCTGATGAAGGGGCTTCAGTGCATCCGATTGGGCTGTGTGGGTAAATCTGGCAAAAAAAGGGGCTGCACTGTGAATCCAAAGCCGGCGCTTTGCTAATTCTATCAGGGTTTACAGAGCTAAACCTGCAATGTAATATATTGTGGCCCTCTGTGGTTTTCAACACCTACATTTAGCTTCAAGACTCCACCAAACTGGAATTCGTGGTCCTCTGAGATCTTTACCTCCAGCCCCCTGTTCCCTCTCTCATGCATGATTGCTGAAAATAACTCTAACGCCCAAGCAAACTGGCAAATGTCTAATGATCCTCTATCCATCACTGTCAAACTGGTGCCAGTGAAATATCATTCTGTGGGACCATATTTCTTTTCCTTCACGGCGTCGAGCTACTGCAAGCAGCAGGGAAAGAAGCCCAGGAACCAAATTCAAACACCACTTCATACCCTCTAATAAAGGAGCAAATGGAAGAGATGGAAGGGAGGAAAGTGTCACATGGAAAGGCTGCAGGAGATGAATAGGTAGCTCTCCGTCGGCTATTTGGCGAATGCTGGTACCCTACAATAGCAGCACTAGTATCCCTACTCAAAACTTCTGTGAAGTACTTGGAATGGTCTCTCCAGTCTTAAAGCCACTGCTAATATCTCGGACACTTTTCTTTTCTTTTTTTATGTGCCTTGAGACAGAATGCCAATCATTTCTGTGGAAGATTGTTTCCTCTGATTTTAGGAAACTCGATTCAGTAGGGCTTCTCCAAAAGTGAATTACAAAGTGGCACATTGGAACAGAATATTCTCAGTGCTTTCCAGCAAAGCTCTTTAGGGTTTAATGCCTAGAAGGCAGCCACGATGTGTCACAGGCTGGAAATGGGCCAACATCCAATCACGTTCCTACTAGGATGAGCAGGTGGATGGTCGAGCATACAAATAGTCCCGTCTACGCCAGGTACCGAGGGTGATTTCTGGCCCAGACAGTTTAGAAAACACATAGCCGGGATACGACAGAAGGCCGTCTCTTCATAACACATTTACTGACGATGTAAAATAAATGAGAGTCGGAGGAAAGAGGAGATCGAGTTAGCATTACAATGACTTTTGCTGTAATTGAATTGTTTAAATGATCTACCCAATCGATAGTGAACAAGGTGAGTTTTCTGTGCTGGCCTTTTCCTACCAGCATGCATCATTGAGTTCACTTTCTTTTTTTTTTTGCTATGCTCTGTGTGAGTCTGGTGAACCTGGGACTGATTATTCACTCATTTTGTCACCCACACATTTCCGATACCTCTGTACTGCAGTGCAGTTTCTAAGAGAGATGTAAATGAGCAGCTGTGGTGCTGTCTGAAACCAAAAGCAAAGCTTCACGTTAAAATACTTATTACTGGTGGCGAGATGACGTCGGCTGAATATATCAACTTTATGTTGTAAACAATACATATGTATAATCAGCATCAAGTTGGATTGATCATGATTGATAGCCTCGACAACATACAACATAATTATTGTGGTCTAGAAGAGCATCCCACAATGCATTGCACATCCAGTCTTTCTGTCTTGTTATATACTAGATGTATGTTGACTTTATATTAAAAACCTGATTTTTTTCTCTCTTTCTTCCTGTAAATGTAAAAAAATACAACACGACATATCCTAAAATTGGGGGCATATATATATATATATATATAAATGTATCCAGAGAAATATGATAGCAGGCATCCAGCTAATCCTGCCCATCAGATAAAAACAGTTTTTGAGCTTGTGAGTCGTAGAAACGAGCAGAGTGTCATGGGTCAGGGCTGCTTGGATCTCTAAATTTCCATCAGAGCGTGGTTGAGGTCTGACTTTTTTCTCTTCCCTCCCTCCCATCTGATTTAAATCCCTCTCGACATATACCCTGCCCGCATATTTACTCAGAAATACATCATATTAATGTAACAGATATTTCATCTTATTAATTATTTGACTATGTTTGATATTAGGCCAGTTTTTTTTGCCAGTCTGTTGACTGATTTAAAATAAATCAAAAACACTGAAAATGCAACTTCAAAGGTTTCAACATTCATAATAGATTTTGCCGATTTCAGAACATCCTGCATTTGTCTCGCTAAAGCACTTTATACCTACAGCTAACGTGTTTTAGACTTTTATATTTGGAACAAGGAGATGGAAAAGCATGCAGGAAAATAAAGGTGTCTAGACAAATGAAGAGGTCTCATGTTGCCTCAACAATATGACAGATATCACTCTCCGTCAGGGATGCAGATGCAGTCTGCATCACAGCTTGAAGAAGGGGATGAAAACAATCAATCAGCAAAGGCAAAAGTCTTCATGTTGCTGGCTAAAGTAATTACTCCTTACTTACTCTTTATCCTTTTACAGTACAAGCTGTTAGCATGTTTCTCTCCTTTTCCTCTAATTCACTTACAAGACTTAGTTTTTGCCAGGATGTCATTATGGAGACACATTTAATGTTAATTGACTAGCACTGTTTAAAAAAAAAAGAAAAAAAAAGGGATGATTTTCTTTTTTCTTCTTCTTCTCTGCTTCTTTTTTATTTTTAGCAATGCTTGCAGTGTTGTGTAATGCTAGCAAATAATTACACAGTTTAAACACACAAATCTGTTGCGGTCATTTGCAGGTTACAATGTGCACAGTCAAGCTTAACGATCTGATTTGAAAAACTAATTGGATTTGTCAACTGTCTCAATGCAAACACTTAAAAATATAGACAGAGAAAAACCAGGAGAAAGATGAGTGGATATGAAGATTTACAGAATGAGTCTGATAAGTAATACTAGATACTGTACTAGTAATACAGATATTAACTGTCTAGAGATTTAAGTGCTATCTGATGTCCTAATTGGCCCTCTGGAGGGTTGAGCAGCATCTGACCTGTACGAGGAAATAAAGGCATTCGATCTTAACAAGATTATGATTGGCTCAGTAGTTTCATCCAAAAGTAACATCATTAAAAAAAATGTCATTTATATAAAAAAAAAAAAAAAAAACATGCTTGTGTTCAGGCATTTGCTGGATTTTTCCTGCCTGCAAGGACTAGAGGACAAGCTCAGTAATTAAATCTAAAAATATCAACTGATGATTAATGACCACTTAGCTTATGAGTACATAGAAGCAAAGCTAATGTGCATATAGATCTGTGTGGTTTAAAGACAAAGTGAACAGCACACTTTTTCCTTTATCAACTGATTTGACTGAAGTCCTCAGACACAAGTGATGAATACTTGAACTAGTAAAGCAGACTGAGCATTAGTCATGAGTCATGACGACAGATAACTAGAATCAGTGTTGCTGGTAGAAGTGTGTATTGCTCTCACCAAATGAGAAAGAGAGAGACTGATGAAGGACGGAGGAAAAAGAAGCAGATCTAAGTCTTGAGACTGACAGGACCCGAGGATGACAGTGGCGAGACAGAAGCTTGGGTCTTATTCTGGCTCGTGTCTCATCCAACACAATACAATACAATCACACGCAATCACAGCCTCAATTGCTACCTACAGATTGAAAAAGGTCTTGATGGGAGACCATCAAGGAGGATCAGAATAAAGAATTGGACAGAGCAGTCGCGCATGGGCTGTTAATATAAGGGAAGGAGGAGCTGCTCTGAAAGGGGGGAGGATGAATATGCACAAAGAGGAAACACACAAAAGAAGGAAAGAGGCTGATCCAATGAGCAAAACAGACTGATGGGGACAGCTAAGGACACACATATACACACTAACACGGACTCAGAGACAAGGCGACTTGGAGGTGTATTAAACTACAGGCCATTATTTCTAAGCCTGTGTCCTGAGGCCATGCTGCACAGAAGAGAGCCAGCTTTCATTAGCGATGCTAGGTTCAGGGTTGCGTTGCCACGTATTTCCCCATGTTGCTCTATTGAAGTTTTCATTTGTCACAAAAAGTATTCTCTGCCACAATAAAAAAGAAGGTAAACTTCAACGGGACTGGAATAAAAAGGCAAGGTTTGACCCCATAAAGGAACTCATTTCGTTTTTTGTATATACGCTGTTTAGATCAGCTGAGCGTTAAACTGTGACTCTGCCCTGATGCAGTAACTCTTTGTCTGTGGGTTTTATGAGCGATAATGCAGCCTGTAGGTGATGGCTCAGCGCCACATCATCTTTAAGTGTATGCTAATCAATTCTCATTTACAAGTATCTTTATTAACATCTTAACATATGGTGAAACACTGGAAGCAGAAGCATAGGAGTGCCTGTCCTTGAAATGCAGTATATACTTTCGCTTTCTATGACCTTCATCAAATACTAAAATTAGGTTAATAAAATACACCGAAACATATCTTTAGAGGGGAAAATGATCTAAAATCTCATCACTGTCTTAGGCTGCCTTTAGGCACTGCCTTCTGCACATCTTTAAACTTTTTTAGTATGCTATTCTTAAACTCAGGAGGGGCTGTTTATCACATATTATACAAGGAGTCAAGTTAACAGCTGTAGGTGGCCACATATTCCATCATTTCTTTGTTTAGACCGAGCAACCCACAGAATAAATTTTACCATCTAATTAGTCTAAAATTAAACTAAAAATAAACCTCAGACCGCACTACTACCTCCTATTAACTGATCCTTCTGACAGTCACCATATAGGCTGCTAGTCACCGTTGGCAGACCTAGGTCAAATGTATTTACCAAAGAGGAAATATGAGGAGAGGATATCTCCCCCAAGGCTTGACCTGTGCAAGACCTCAAAATGCAACTGTGTTCTAGCAAAGCTTCTCTCTCTTACTCAGCTGAGTGAAGAATACATAAATATGGGTTGTAAATACTGAGGTACAGGGTTTTTTTTTGTAGCACAGCACTGTATATCTACATTTACCTCCAATTGAATTAAAACTGCTGCTGGTCATATTTCATAAGCAAGCTGGCGGGCAGACAGTCCAATCAAGGGCATTCGAGATAGTTCATATTAGCAGTTAGCACTAATCGGCTTGGCCACAAAACACACCTTTCAAGCTAAAAGTGTAGATTTTCTGCTCTGCTGCCGGAAGCTTAGTCAGGGACTTTCTTCCAAAGGGGTTTTCTCTTCGCTGATCCACTTTACTTTGCTTCACCCAGCTAAATATTTGCTGCTTGCGCTAATATCTATATCAACAGTGGATGTCTTGGCTATGGTCAGTTGCTGTTTGTGTGCTTGGAAACATCAGCTGCTATAAGCTGCTGATACCGCTGGATGTTTTATTGCCTTTTTGCAGGCCTGCTTTTAGCATTTTCCTGGTGCTAATTTCTACTTATATGCTGCTGCCATCTATTGCACTGACAATAACTGTGAATTAAGTTCTTGCAGTGAGTTGAACTCATTTTGTTTTAGTTGTCACTTAATTACTAGAATAAAAAAACAATAAGAGGAAAGCAGCACAGTGATCAGATGAAACTCCAAACATTGGTTAGTAACAACCTTTTTTTTTTTTACCAACCTTCTCAGCAAAAAGAACGAAAAGAGCTTGTTGTTACATGGACTTGTGTTTTTGACACTGAGGTCATATAGATCTTACCTAGAAGTGTGATGATGCAGCCCAAAATAGCCAGGAGGGCACCGGTACTCAGGCCAGTCGCTGTATATGCCACAGCTCCACAAGACAAGGCCACACCGTCAGAGTCACAGTCACACACACGCACCGAGAGCGTGTTTGTGCTGCTGAGGGCGGGACTTCCACTGTCCACAATCAACACGGGCAGCCGATACACAGGCTGTTCCCGTCTCCGGAAGCCACCTCGTTTTGTCAATATGGACGCTGTGTTGTCTGCAAAAAAAAAAAAAAAAAAAAAAAAGAGCAAAAGCTCAGTTCGGTCAGACATGGAAATAAAAGTCTGGAAAACTGTATTTAATTGTAGGTTTATTGGCTTCAAAATGAACAATGAACTGCATATATGTGACTAGTAGGAGGCTTAACTTCTACTCTGTAATGATCGCCCTGCTTTGATTATGCAGTTTGAAATCATTTTACAGTATTAAAAGCAAGAACGGCAACAGATGGTGTCATTAACACAATTCATTATATGACACACTGTGGCATCGCTCCATGGTCTTGACCACCTGTTGGCTAATAACAGCTTTGGTTTGATGATAAAAATCTTATATGAAATCTCAGCGTATGAGAGGAAGAGGCAGCCAGAGGAGTACAATGTGCTATTACACCAGCTAAAATCTCAGCGTATGAGAGGAAGAGGCAGCCAGAGGAGTATAATGTGCTATTACACCAGCTAAAAAAAGGAATTTCGTGACAACTACACCGATAAATTGAATTAAATTTTCACAGCCACAATTTAAACGTAGATCTTTGCTCACAGAGAAAGTCTTAGAACAAGGTCAAAATGAATATAGAGATGGGTTCTCTTATAAAAGCCAGAAAAAAAAAAAAAAAAAGATAAGTTGTGGTTTTCCAAGTGGCCAAGTGTAGTGGCTAAGTTGACTGTCTGCGAGCACAAGCTTTATACTTAATGGACAGCTATGAGCGTCTAGTATCGATCTTGTCATATAACTCTCGACAGGAAAAGCGAGTGTGCTTATTTTCCAAAATATATTCCTTGTAGAGGTTTTCTGACAAAGCTACCCAAACACCCGTCTCACAGCCAAGTTGCTCTTAATCAGCTGAGAGGTTACTTTAAACATTTAGTTCATCATATAACACTTGTCTGCACTCAAACAGATTACTGTTGCACAACCTGGCTCCTTTTCTGCTCTTGCTGAAATGTAACATGGCAGCCTTAGCCAAAGCTCCCACATGTGTGAACAAAACATTCAACACAGGGCATTACCTCAGAGAGCGTATCAGCACTGCACGTGTTTTCACAAGCAGTGGGGAAACTGTGTAAGTAACTGATGATAGAGTCAGGTACAATTCTTGTTGTGTGTTTAAAGCTACATGCAAATGAACACTCAAGTTTCCCTATAGGTGAAGCAAATTTTCTTCATATCCGCCCACTTGCTTTGCTTGTAGGTGGTGAGCAAATCATTACGGTACAAAAGAAGATTTCAATTTATGTTGGAGTGAAATTTACTCTGTGATGTCGTACGTAGAGACAGTGTATTAAACAGAAAAAAAAGGCTGTGACTTGGTGGATTGCAGCACAAATTGATTTATCTCAGATGTGCTTCAGCTGCAGTGGAAAGTTTGTTTTTGCATTCAGTTTTGATGAACAATTATTTTTTTTTAAAAATGGTAGTGAGGGTATTGTCATGGCAGAATTATGGTTTCATTTGGCATAGCCGAGCTCGCCGGGAGGTGCCAGTTACTCTGTGCTTCTTCACCTGAGTCACATTGCAGAGTGGACTGTGTCCAGATACAGGCCAGATATAGAGAGCTGTAATGAGCAATGGCAAAAGTGTCAATTGTATTGCTGCTAGGCTCAATTCGAAAGGGAGTAAGCAGCAAATAGACCGTACCGAACTCGACCAACAGACTCCGAAGGCTGCCGGCGATTTTCTCACAAGGGACTTTTTTTTTTGATTTAACAACTACATCCACCAAGTTTGATTTCACACTCGGAGCTTTTAGCAAGGACGACATGTTACGTTAGTTACACAGCGAGAGACCAGACGAACCGGATAGAAAAATGAATACATTAATACAATAAATGACCCTTTAACCACAGATAATCACAAAATAACACTAAGATCAGTAAGCCTGAAGGCAAATATCAAAGAATAACTCTTGAGAGGGGAGGTCTCACCCTTGTTATCCCGTAGGGTGAAGTTGAGGTTGCCGGCAACAGGTGCAGCCAGGGCGAAATAGAAGCGATGACCACTCACAGGTTCGTCCTTATCCACAGCGCTGATGGTCTGGATCACCTGAGAACAAAGGGAACACAAAAGGGACATTAAAGATTAGTTACCTTGTTGAGCTTTACTCGCTCTTACCGGCTGATTAGGTGTTAACTGAAGCTTTAAATTGCTTAATGTGTGCACACGGAGAGAGAGAGACGGAGATCTATCTGTTCTTATTCCTCATTGAATCGGTTTGAGCGAGGTACTGTCGTCAAACCTTTGTATACGCATCACTTTCCACTCGGCCGTAGATTTATATACGCGGCAGCATAAATCTTTTTTTAAAAGGCCGAGCAACACTGTTAGTGATCCGGAGAATATCAACTTGATTCTGATTTATAGAAATGATAGAAATGTTTTATAATGTTTGGCTATGGTTTTGTGTCATTTATCTCTTGAAGTACAGTAAGTGCTTATTTGGCAAGCGCTTGGCAACCTCTTAGAGATGAAATGTTTTCTTTTTTGCGAAGTGCTTTCTCCTGAGCAGATCATTGCCCAGCCACTATTTTCTAAAGGCCTCAGTACCTAGACCATAAACACGTTTAGTGATAACTTTCAATATTATATGAATGTATATTACTGACATTTTGCTTATTTAAATATCTAAATCACAATGAGATGTGGCTGCATGCAACGACCACTGTATAAAAGACAAACACAATGTCAGGTCAGTGCACTAAATGTTGTTATGCTGATGATGTTCAAAATAAATGCATATGCTATTCCTACATTATTATTACAAGTAAGAAACTGACTCATGATAAGAACTGCTCTTGCTTGAGGCAATGCAAGACGAGTGTTCATATCTGTGAGTTAAACAAGTGGATGCTACGGTATTTGTTTTATTTTGCCTCTGAACCAAGGAGTCCTCCTCTAGCCCTTTATTATATGGCGGTGTTGACAACTGTAAATAATGCAGAAAATCAAATGAGCAAAAAAAACAATTTATTTACACCCACTAGCATGCACTGTTATGATCTTTGCTTATTCATACAAGTGTGGCATCTGAAAATCAACTTATCTTTTTTTTTCAGTAAAGCTTTAATTTTAGCATCTTCTGTGCAGCAGAACTTAGCAGCAGCAAGAAGAAGAAGAAAAAAAGAAAAATCTCACTCAGTACATGCTGTACAGGAGAAGCATATCACACACAAACATGCCATATGGACAACAAATGATAGCCACCGCGACGGCCATCAAAGTGAGTGTTACTGCAGCAGTGTCCTTATAAATTTAGATCAAGCCCCCCTGAATCCTTTGTAGGCAATCTAAAAACTCAACCCCTGTAGCGACTCACACCCGTGGAAGTGATCCAAGAGATTCTTAAAAGCAATTCACACTAAATTATCACATATCGCAGCCCCAAACAGATCGGCGTCTAACATCAAGACAAAAACAAATTCAAAAAAAAAAAGAAGAAGAAGAAGAAAAAGAAGCTAGTGATCCATCAGTGCTGAGACATGGATTATCAGTTGTCAGCTGTGATTAAATGCTGCTGGTTACAAGCTGTCAGGTATTAGGGGTTGGTGTAGGTGGTAAACGACATCCTGCCAATTATTAAAACTGGCAGGCGGGGTGAAAATTCATGAATATTTTACTCTGTTTCTTAACAAAATTAAAATGCTTGCTCTTTCATCAGCAAAAGTAATACCGAAGTTTCCTTTTTTTTTTTTTTTTTTGTTTACTGTTTAATATTGCAGTGCAAGGGAAAATAATATGGGGAGCAGAGATTGTGCAGAAAAAAAAAAAAAAAAAAAAGATTATCTGCTATAGTTACAGGAACAATTGGGTAATCTAGTGTACGCATACACAGCTCTGATGTTTGTGTCGGCACCAGATCAGCGATAGGTAGACGCAACAATTGAGCACCTAAAGATGCATGCTTTGCTGCATATCATGAAAGCCGTCGGATCGTAATAACTCGCATGCCTTTCACTCTGTTATGGAAATTTCACATCTGATAGCAATGTTTCGCTGTTGCTCTCACACCGACGGTGAATCCTATACACAATTTGAACCCTTTGATGTCCTTTAAATATTGCAGATGGATTCTGAGCTTATCTCCAGGAAAAGGTTTCTGTTTCTCACTGCTGAGGAAAAAAAAGGACTTTAAATCATCCTTAAATCAAACACTTTGTAATGTATAATGCCTTTCATTAGTGTGGCTCTGATGCAAGGCGTTCCAGAAAACCTTTGGTGGGGGAATTCTCTAATGGGTTGAGTAGGAGACGGGAAGAGAGAGGCATGGATGTAGACATAAATTCTCACTGAAAGACATTAACAGCAGACTGGTGCCTGTCGCAGACACGACTGAGGAGGCCTATGAATCACAGTATTAAAGGGTTTTTTGAGTTTACACATGGCTGCATGTCAGATCAAAAAGGATATAAAACGAAAAAAGGTGTCTCCATTTGCTGCTTTGGAGGAGGAGTAGGAGAATGTGCTAACAACAGAGGCACAGAGGCACACACACACACACACACACACACACACACACACACACACACACACACACACACACACCCTTTTACCGCTGCTGCAAAAATTGCTAGATTTGTTCAACTTGCTGTCACTGACGTTCAGTTTTCCTCTTTTATCTGACATTTTTTGTATGTTGAAAACCTTTGTGTGTATATTCTTCTTTTCCTGTGCGTAAATCGTGCACTAGAAGAAAGATTCCCAAATAATGTTGACCTGCGACCCCTAAAAACAAAGCTGATTTCTTCCAACTCCTTGCCACGGGTCGTATACTTCTAATAGCTACTTAAAATAGTTTTTCATAGGGGCACTCCATCGATTTTAACACAGGAAGTTTAGTTTGCTCCTCACAGGGATAATGTCTGCGGAGGCTCTGGAGGATAGCTTTTCAAAGATCGAGAAAATAACCCTGATGATGTTATGACTAAGAGATTTGATTTTTCTGTCTCTGCAGCTTTAATTTGGACTATCCTGTTTTTCAAATCAATTTCTAGCAATTCACAGTAATTAGGTACCAACCATTCATCAATAAACCACAACATTTTTATTTTTTATTATCCTGTTAGATTTACTTGCCACCCCAAGGTTGGGAAGTACTGCCCTTGAACACTATATCACCGCTAACAATGACAACGTTTCTGAGTGGCCTCGTTTATCCCGAAACATTTAATGCCAGAATAAACAAGCAAAAACAGTCACAAACAATTCAGAACACACTCAAACTTCACAGCAAAGTTGACAGAGTTTAAAGTTGCTTCGCCTTGTTGTCACCAAGATGAAAGTGACAATACTTTCTTTAATGAAGCGATAAGGTTTGACGACGCTGGCACTGTCAACCGGATATGGTGACACCTGACAAACCATTATTAACATTCGCAGCAGTCTAATTATGGTAAATGCAATTTTTTTTTTTTTATGTAGCACCACACATAATTATGAGGATGCATATAATAATGATGTGATAATGAATAAGAATTATAGATGTCAGTCGGTGTGTCCGTACTAACATCGAATATATAAAAAGCATTAAGTAATGAAAGTTGGACAGATTGTTTTTCTACTTCAGATATATATTATTTAACAGTGACGCAGTCAGAAGTTTAGTATGTTTTGTCATTGACGTTAACTTTTAATCTTTAAACTTTTAAACACTCAGTATATGTTATTAAGGCAGAAATGTCTATTTAGAACTGATGTAATTAACATTTTTATATATTATATTATGATTTATTATCCCAGCTAAGTTATATGATATGAGCTAGATATGAGCTTTAACCATAATCAAAAAATACTTTTGACTTTAATCTAAAGCCAAATACTGAGTCTGGAGCTGAAGACTTCAGTCAGACATCGTACCACTTTGAATCCGACTTCAGATCACATCCTCCAAATTCAAATCTGTCTGTTCTCGTCGGTGTGCTGTTCGAACAATCGGCAGAAGTATATAACTGGACTGCAATGACCAACTGATGATAATTTACTGCACCTACAATACGAAACATCTGTGCTCCTTATGAGAACGAATGTTTCTGTGCCGACTTGGACCGGCTGGAAATGTGGCCTCTATAATGAAGACAGTAGGTCTATAGTGTCAGCTAATGTTGTGCATGTTGGTGAGTGATAACAAGCTTGAATGCATTTACAAAATCTACTCCTTTATTAGTTATTTAATATTTAAAGTTGAGTTATAAGTGTCATATTGTCCGATATAGATGTGACTGACTCTGCAGTGAGTGAGTCTTTTCATTTAAGCCACGTAACTCTTGGCAGATGAGTCACACAATAAGATCAAGACAGCATTTGAAAGTTGAACTAAGAGTATAAATAAGCATTGCATCAAAAAGGTGTCACTGGTTGCCGTGGAAACGTGACAGCTGTCACCAGGGGTTGTGTTGATGAAGGAAGTGGTGGGCCTGTGGTTTTCACACCCCTCACTCTGTGCTGCTCGACGGCAGCTTCCTATGACATCGACGCCCCAAACATCACCAACATGTGACACCCATAACTTTGATCAACAGCTAACCCCCCCCCACCACTGTCATCATACACATACACACACACACACACGCATACATACATTTTAATAGCAAGCAAGGACTATTTAACAAATATCACCTTCATTTTTGTTTCTTTCCTATTTCATATCGATTATCTGAATCATTTGCTGAGATTCTTCTGGTCATATCCTGATCCTGACAAGCTGGAGCTGCTTACTCTACATCTCCTGGTGAGATCTGAGATTATACGTTCTCCATGTTCTGTCTTTTTATAGAACACACAGTGTGCTGCCATGTATTAATGTTTTCCGCATCCCTTGCGCCTTGACATATTTGTTTTCATCTCCCACCTCGATGCAACACCTATAATAAGATGATAATTTGGTTGAGGACTGGCGGCGTGAGGATATCTTGCTGTTCTTTGTGTGATTGATGCGGAAGTTGAGGCTCTAGTTAAGTAAGTAAGCAGAAAAGTAAGGTAGTTTTGATCAGAGAGAAAAAAGAAAAAAGAAAAGGAGAACCATCAGAAATGTTCTTGACTACACGAAATTCACAAATCTCTCGGGGATGCTGAGCCTCTCTGGGGATGATGGAGGAGTGCAAAGAGGGGGCACAGGAGCAGATTGGGGGCAGCAGAATGCCAGGTCCACTCATGTATGTAATGGTTACACTAAAGTGATTGTACAATGTGACCCACCCCCCCACCCACCATTCCCCCTCCATCACGATTGCCCCTGCCCCCACCACCCCATCATAATACCAATTAATATTATGGCAGGAGACAGACACACTGATGATCCGTAACAAGTGGCATCTCTGGAGGGAGCCAATGCCACGAGACGGCCTTAATTAGGCCTGAAAAATGGCAGGTTATTCCATCCCTGCACTCCCTGTTAATCTGTACTACAGAGCCACAGAGTCAACCCTGGCCCCAACTGGCAAATGTTATTATTTCATCTCTGTCGCAGCTGTGAAATAAGCCAATGGGCGTGACAGCCAGTGGGCAGCCAAAGATTTTTAACAAGCTTACAGGGAAGACGCTGCCGGCAAGCGGATGCAGTGAGTAGCCTCCGACCAACTGTTCACTGCTATGGCTGGACATACAGTACACAACAGGAGCATTTTAATTAATTAGGAATCAGGGAGGTAGTGGAGTGCACATCTGACAGGTTACGAATCCGCCCGCTCTGTTTGCTAACAGACGTCTGACACCTAGTTGTAATTCAAACAGTGTTTTCTCATTCAAATGTCAACCTCTCCCCTTCCCTTCACTTTGCACTGTATGTTGTTGTTTTATTTATTTTTTTTGTTTTCTTTTTTCTGGGGTGTAAGTTTCATCATGCAATCTTTATTATTCAGTCTGGAGGTGTAATCTCAGTGGTACACTTCACTGTAGCCCGAACAGAAGGTTGTATTTTGAATAGGATTGAATAGAAATTGGCATTAGTGAAACAATCAACATAAGAACACGCGTGTTTTGCATGTAGAAGTCATATTATCACGTTAGTTTGGTGAAAGGAGATGACAAAGCACATGTGGGATTTATTACATGAGAAACAATATTTGACAATTAAATGTACATTTAACAAAAACATAATAATAGTTGTTTGGTTTTTGGTCATTTCACATGTGACGACACATATACTGTATATGTGCTTTTTTTTTTTTTTAATAAGAACTTGACATGCTGCCATGTAATAAAATACACGAAGAAAACGGGAAAATCCAAAAATAATTCTCTTCATGCTAATATGCTAACTATCTAGCTAAGTGACTGCCAGAAGAGGCTTTCGTCATTTAGAAATGCATTTTACATGCACTTCATTTCAAAAAGTCGGGCGTGTTTTGACATCTTTAAAACATTACAGCACAAATTTGAATCTGCTCGTCGTTGTGGGTCGAGACAGAGGCCTCCGTCACCAGCAGAGTAGCTCCTAGCTGCACCTCGGGGGCAGCTCACGGCTCAGCCATCACTGGCATTGAGTAAGCAATCTGTCTGCTTCAGCTGAGTAATTACAGATTTGCTGTACCTTTTCCTGCTGATGATGCTGTCATGGGCGATGGCTGTTGCTATGTCCTGGGGGTTAGTTTGATTATAAGGGAATGATTTTGTTTCAGTGTTGTCATAGTCTTCTGTGCCATAATTTATCAGGTGCTAGTGGGGAGAAATGCACAAATTATCTGTTGAATTTGAAAGTCGGGTTATGATGGTTGACAGATAGTTGTTTGTGTTGCTCTAAATTTAAAGTCACCGAGCAACAACAATCATCCGAGTGGAAGCTTTGTTACACAAAAATAGACTTTCAGCTGTGCTAGCATGCCTTCTTTAGTAATGATGGCAACTATTATACAAGGCAATGTTTACTCCAGCAAATGCTCTATATCCTAAAGCTAAAATCTGAGAAATATTTAAATTCAGCAATATCTCAAAATACCTCAAAGTGTGTTGAATTGCATATACTAAACCTCACTTTGCTTCTTGTGATTTTAACTCCAAACATAACAATTTAGAGACAAACAAACAAAAAATACATCAAAAGCACAACAAAGCCAGAATACTCAGAATACCTGTAAGGCACCTCATTGAAAACGAAAAAGAGCCACTATGTGGTCAAGCACAAGAAAAATAGCGAATGCAGGCATGAAATATAGCCTCTCATTTTTGCAAATGAAACCATTTGCTATTTTTGTTCAGCCTCCCGTGAGCGCAGTGACAAACAACTTCAAAATATGAATGCAAATAACATATTTAAAAGGGCCTAATAGCCATTTCCAATACAATGAATCATTCTGATCAATTGTACTTATTCAGGCCTGCTCGCCTCTTTACCCTTCGCCTCTGATTGTATTTTCCAAATGCCAAGCGCAGATGAATCGCAGCTGCAGACACACAAGTCATTTACGAACAATGAGGCCAAATGCTAAATACAGAGAAAATGAAATGCGACGCATGGCTACAGCTTCTTGCCCCTCCTTCTTTTCCTGGATTAAATTCCTGAAAGTCTTGAAAATCTTTTTAGTTCCTTTTACATTATATTGTAATGCATTTTCTGCCCCACTGCGCTCCAGGGCTTCAGAAGGGGAAAGTCAAACTGCGGCAGAACACCGCTTCATTCCAGCGTGAGATATCACATTATGCCATGATATTATTGTGGATTCAGACCACAGGAAGAGTCGAGCACCATCATTAATTTAGTTGGCTATGACAGTATGGAATGAGAGTAACATCTCTAATGAACGATAACACCTAGAATACCTGCTAATAAGTCTAAAGGATGTGTCTCATACTAATGATGCCGTCCCCCTGCAATGACCACAAGCTGTGAAGTAGATATGTGCACAGTGGACTTTTGTGGCACAAGAAAGAGTTTTAATGGCTTTAAGAATCAGCAGGGTGTCTTTGTGAGTCTAACTTCAACTTCAAGCAAGTGTGAAGCGTGGAGAAAAAAGAAAAGAAAGCTGGACCAACTACAGAGGTGTTTCTGCGTCTTACCTGTCCTGGCATGGCATTTTCACAAAGGAGAGTCTCATAGTCTATAGCAAAGACCGGGGCATTGTCATTTATGTCCAGCACTGTGATGAGAGTGATGCCTTTTCCAATTTGGGTTGGATCCTCTGTAAAAGAGAAAGAGAGAAGAGAGAGTCCCTGTTCACATCACAGTATTCAGCAAACTTTCTTTTAAACACTTTATTTCAGCCTTCTTAACTTTGTGTTGATGCGCTTGGCCAAATTATGGAATATTGATCTTTCTCATGTGTTTTAATTAATCACAAAAGAGGGAGGGGCATGGGGTGGGGTGTGTGTGTGGGGGGATGCAGCTGTAATAATGAAATATGCAGTGTGCTTCCAACAGCTGGCATCCTTACCCACTTTGCTGTGGATCAGCCAAAGTGATTACAGTCGTTGCGGGTTTGTTGTCGGGGGAAGGCTGCGTGTGCAAATGAGCCATCTTGCACAGTGGGCTTCACACCTCTGTCTGCCTGACACACACTGATGGCTAAATGGCTGCGTCTGAGTGCAAGACGATGATTTAGCCTGGCGTCGCCGCCGTGCCGGCCAGAGATGACGCGCTGACATTCGGGCCGGCTGATTTGATGGTGATAAAAAGGACGCGCGGTGCCTCAGGCCACAGACTTGTTGTCATTGGCGTGGTCTGGGCAGAGCAGATGAAATGTGAGTGACTGCAGCTCAAATGCACAACATCTCTCAACCAAAGAGTCCCTGCACCCTCTTCAGTTACAAAGAACCCATTTACTATAAATACTGTCATAAGGCATACAGGGCAGCGGATTTAGTTGCCAGTCCGTGAACTCAAAGATGTTTTCAGCTGAAAACAGTGCCCGAGTGTCACTATGTGTCAGAAGCCAGTACCTCATGCATGAAGGACTGTTGTGACATTTCATATGGCTATTATTATGCTGCCTTTTCTTTGTTGCTATATCAGGCAAGCGCTCACACTCGGGATTTAACCAAGTAGTGCGTTTGTGTGATGTTAGATGTAAATAAAAACACATCTTTGAAGCAGAGGGTGATAAAAAAAGGTTTTGAAATGAAAAATGAATACCTTTTTTTTTTTTTTTTTCACATAGTGCTCAGTCTGAAGATGTGAAAGCAGAGGAACTGTCAGGGTGACAGGCTGCTTGTCTTTTTTAACTTATACTGAGGTAACGCAGCTGTCTCGAGCACTCAGCCGACCGTGTGCTGATGATTGTCGTTCATTGTGTTTGCTTGATGGCAGTGGGATGATATGAACGCAAGAAAAACAAACAGAAAAAAAAAAGGCGTTCATGTCCTTGGACCCGTTGAGAGACGATAAAGAGACATGCAGCATTTTTTTTTTTTTCACATCACATTAACATGGTTCACCCATGGGTGAGATCTCCCACCCTTAGTCAGCATCTCGTCCCCATGGCTCAGGGAGACGTGGAGGTCGTAACAACCGTCCTGTGTGTGAATTAACATTCCCCGACAGCCCTACAACAACCCCAGCAATTCCTCATTGTATTGTCAACAGTACAGAAGGTTATGACACATTATAAAGTAGATAACACGACAGAGCTACATATACAGTATCACGCTCACAGACTGTTCACCCCGCTCGACTTATAACGATAACAGTAGCATATTCACAACTCGATAAATCTGGGGGGGTTTTTTTAAACAAAGAGCGCTTAATTTCAGATGGAGGTAAAAAGCATTTCTAACCAGAGTGAAGTGATGACTGTGGCTTGTGGATTTTATCAGCTCTGTCATGAATTTGCTAAAAACAATGTCTCTGGTTGACCTTTTTAATGTTTCCAGCTGATTTTAAAATGAAAGTCTTGTAAAAAAAGTATCTGACATATGCACTTGATGCTAAAATGTTAAAAGTATGTTTTCACTTTTAAGGGCTGAGAAGTAACTGTTGTATTTGGCAAATGTAATTGTTATCTCGGATAATATAATGGCAGATGTTTGAACAGCATTCAATCACTTTCTTAATAAACACCACCCTCGACAGTCTTTAAATATCACTAGAGCAACATCTACGCCGGATGAAGTGGAGGAATCCATCGTTTAACACGTCTGCTGTGCCTAGTTGGAGTTGCTAAGATATAATTGGACAATCGCAAACAGTCACTTCAGATTTATAGATTTTTTTTTTTTAGAGTGTTTGCTGTAAGTAAACTTACGGCTCTCGATGCCAAAGATGGTGAGGTTATGGACCGAGTTGGCCTCTCGGTCCAGAGGCTTGGCTGTGCTGATGACCCCACTTAGAGCGTCCACATTAAAGAAACGCTCCAAGTCTGTGTTTCTGTCTATGGAGTACCTGGACACAAACACACAACCGCACACATACAGTATAATTGACATACTTTTGGATAGTGTTATCAATTAATTTATATTTCTTCTACTTGTAAGGAAAGATTATGATTTTTTCTGCCATCGAACTGTGCAACACTTACGCTGAAGATTTTCAGCTGATTACAGTATGAGTTTTAATCAGTCATACTTTATATAACATCATAACATTTGTTTTTTTTTATCAGAGTCCAAAACACACAGATAATTAACGAGGCTGCAACGATTACTTAAAATTCTGAAACGCAGCAGAAACTTTATAGCACGAGTGAAACAAAACCCTATTAAATGTTGATAAAACTGAAGGCTGTCTTATTGTCCCTCAGCACACAACATTACTCAAACCCTTTCAATACACACCAACTCATATTTCTGGAGAAAATTACAGCTTCAATTAGCCTACATCCAAAGGGTATTATTGCAATGTAATTTGACTCTTGTGGCTGCATTAGTTCCACAATAATTTTAATTTCAACAGATGTAGTGGAATATATTGCAGACGCCGATAATAGTCACAGGAGCAAAAAGAGCCAATTTACAGCTACAATGGTGCAGTAATTTGATTTTCTGATTAAGATTACTAACAATTCTAACAGAGCAAGCATGAATACCATACATTATCCATTCAATTAATGCAAAGTAGGTGGGGCTCACAAGAGTGACACCACACAGATTGTCAATGCGAGAGCTTGTTTTGAGCCATAAATGCCACAGCGCAAGTGTTGAGCATTGACCCTCCTGCAGGAATGCACTTCTCTTGTTCAAGATGGCATTTCACTTTTGCAAATGCTGCATTCCTTGGCCCTGCCACCATCTGGCACTGTCTTTGTGACAGCAACGCAAGGATTTTTGAGAGTGTCTGTATATACAAACTGAGTATGCTGAATGGATTAACCCATTCATAAAACGCTTTTTGCTTTGTTTACTTTTTTGGGGCCTTAATCAGGGTCCTTTTTGGAAACCCAAATAAGTATTTTCTGAATGAAAATTGAATTATGGCTGAAAGAGTTAGGAGATTGATAGTTTGCAACTTCATGTCATTAACAGGTGAGTAAATCGTAAGTACCTGATGCCACTGTTGGAGTTATCTGGGTCATGAGCAGAGACTCTCCCAATTGAGGTGCCCACTTTAGCGTCCTCCGAAACGACCATCTTGCTAAGTGGTGTGGAAAAGACGGGTGGCTCGTTCACATCTTCCACCGTCACCTTGACTGATGTCGTGTCGCTAAATGGGCCCAAGCTCAAGAAGTTGGAGTCAATATTCCTGTTTGTGGCTTCGATTCTCAGAGAAAAGCTGCTCTTTGTTTCAAAGTCTAGAGGCTAGGGGAGACAGACAGGAAGAACACATAATGAGAGTTTTCTGTTGGAAATGTAAAGACTACACGGTTTACATATAGGCATGCACATCTGTAAATCATTCAAACAATGCAGGGATATTGATCCCAATTAAGGATGTGGATTCTAAAGACCTATTACAATTTAACACAGAGTCAGACTTAAACAAAGTAATTTGCTGATGGGTTATAGTTACTTTGTGCTGTGAAAGCAATAATATTGATTTTAGCAAAGGCGCGTGACATAGTGAAAAGCATTCTGAAATGAATGCTTTAGAAACGTGTTGTCATTTTGTCTGGATTATTGAACTCCCCTGTTGCAATATAGTCCTCAAGAACAATGATTTGACACTTGTCAGTGACTCTCTCCGACGTTGTAATTGTGTGACTTTGATGCAAAAGAAATAAAAGATCAAATTGGCCAATCAGACAAGAATAGCTAGTGACCAACACTGTCTCTCCTACAAAAGAGCTGCAGCAATAAACTGTCACATCCATGAGGTCCAGGGAGACCACTTCAAGTCATCTAAAAACCCTGAAATGTGAAGCATGTGCTCTGAGCTCTGGTACACCCAAAGGTGAGGCAAGAATGTGCAACAAAATGTTTCTCGTGGCTTTGTTATGCTGGACGTTTAACTTGAGAATTCCTATTTGTTTATGTAGGTGGATGTCAGCAACAATATTTATAGCATCTTGGTTCCCATGGTGACGTGTCTAAATTCCCTCCATCAGTCTCTACAATGATCTCTGCACTACCTGATAGTTTTGTGGAGAGCTTGGCGTGACCAGGGGATGTTTACTACAATCAAAGGTAAAAAAGTCATTTTAAAAACAGTTGTCCTAATAAATGAGAATATGCCACCATGTGCATATGCATCACAACAGATTAATACACACATGCAATATGTTTGACATATAGTTTTTGAGCTAGTGCCCTGTCCACCACACCAGAGATCCAAATTGTTTCTTAAATTACCTTAAATTGATATAATATAGGCGTAAGATATAGAACTGGAAAATATAAAGAAAGTTTTAGGATAAGTTTGGTGTCATTCAAAGCCTATACTTTCCTGCTGAAGATCTTTAAATAATTCACTATGAAATATTAAATTATTGAATTATTAGTCATCACATTGAGCTCAACTGAGGTTTGGCTACATATATTTTCTACAGTGTAACACAAACATTTATACATAATACATAAGACAATCTTAGTATTGTGATATTGTGATCCTACTTTGTAAATACTTTAATAGTACCGTAGTAAAAGGATTGCACAATTTTAACTTAAAACCATATTTCATCCAACACTTACCAACAATGCCTTATGTCTCACTGACTTACAACCATGAACCATTTATGTCACTGTCAGTAAAAGGTTTTAACTTTCTGACACATATGTTCATCACAGGTTCATCTTTTCACAGTCTGACAAAACTCAGATTTTTAATTCCTTACTCCGTTGTGTGAGAATAACCAGACTGTTTTCATTGCTTTACCTTTAGAAGGCTGATGATCCCATCTTGTGTGTCTTCATCTGTTGTAATGTTAAAAATGCCAGACCCGTCGCCATCCATGATCCTGTAGTCCATCTCTGCGTTGGAGCCTATATCAGCATCAGCTGCTTTGATTCTGGCCACCACTGATTGCACAGGCAGCGATTCCAGGACAGTGTACTGATAGTTCTCTGGAAAAGGATGGACAGGAGCAGCTGTAGGTAATGGATGTGCTTATTTCGCTACCAGCT
Organism: Pampus argenteus; assembly: GCA_036937835.1. Classification (NCBI taxonomy): domain Eukaryota; kingdom Metazoa; phylum Chordata; class Actinopteri; order Scombriformes; family Stromateidae; genus Pampus; species Pampus argenteus. Next base: position 4,176,227 of record CM072880.1, on the reverse strand, counting down.
CACCTTCGAGCAGCTCAGATTTTGTTATACCCCCCCTCAGCTTTGATTCAGCCGTGTGGTTCCACAATAAATACATGCTGCATAACACAGACAGACAGACAGACAGACAGACAGACAGCAGTAGGGACACACAGGGAAAGAATCACTTTGCCTCCACTTCATTTTGCAGCATAGAAAGCAATAGAAAGATCAATTTCAGTTTTTTAGGTTTTTAGTGTTAGACGAATATGTTTAGCAAAATATAGAACTTCCTTCATACTGACGGGACGTAATGGGTTATCCCCTGCACCAAAAAAAAAAAAGAAAGAAAGAAAGAAAGAAAAGAAAAGAAAAAAAGGAGTCATGCTTAGATCTCTTTGAAATCTTTCATGGGATGAAATGTCCACTTGAAGATTCTATTACTCTGAAACTCTCCATTGTGTTCGCTGAGCTTTTGTCTGACCCTTCGGATTTAAAGGACTCTTATAAGAATAAAGAAGGGAATCATATTCATAATCATAATCTTCCCAATCACCATGGCAGAGCTCATTACCAGACCTTTCTGTGTTCCTCACACTGTCTCCCTCAGCCACCGTCTAAATGCTAATCTGCCTGACATTGTTTGCTGCCATGTAATCTTTATAATGGCTTTTTAATTTGCCGTGGAATAGCAGCTCTTTAAAAGACCAAAAAAATTGCTTTGCTCCCTCCGTTTTGCCCCTTTACCTTGCCTCTTTTCCCTTTCCCCTCCTTCCCCCCAAGCCTGTCCCCTCATGCAGCTAACCTTGGTTTTGTTTCTTTCAAGGTCTAGCTATAGCTCCTAGACTCTATCAGCTCTGATGCCCCATAATGGTCTATCGATTCTGACCCATGACCCTGCAAGTGTGACAGCAGGAGCAAAATCCTGAACCCCTCCAAAGTCTCTTTCTTCCCAGCGTGACAGCACTGGGTTAAAACAGCATTGATGACTTGTTGTGCAAACTTGAACCTTTCTTTCCCCCCAGGGGCCAGCAAATTGACTCAGCTTCATGGTAGTCCAGTGGTGGGGCTATCAGTGGTAAACCAATTGCTGGCGCTTTGGATTATCATGAGAAGCACTGCATGCCTTTGAATCCAAAAGCTCAGCCTGGAACCCATTAGCAGTCCGTAAAATAGGCTGACAAAAAAAAAAAAACGGCGCCTGATTGATCCTAGTATCCAACACCAGAGCAGCCCCCAGCTCTGATGAAGAGTAAAGCAGGGAGGTGCACATCTTCCAGGAAGACAGTTTTTTAAATTTGGTCAAAAAGTTTGCTAAAAATACAAATGTGGGGAAGTTATGCCATGCAGTTAACATAACCTCAGAAAATTGGTGGTTTAATGTCGAGGATTTAAAGTGAGTTTTGCTTCTAAGATTCCTGTATTTTCTGTTAAATTTTATTCTCATCGGAAACATAATTCTGCAGTGATGTTATTCATAATATAGCAGATTTAATATTTTCCAATGATTTCTTTTCAGCAGTTAAACAGCCTACCCACTGCATTCACACCATACAATACGAGGTTATCTTGAATTCAAGTGGGTTTTTTTCTCAGCAATAACAGCTCTTTAAAGCCCTTTTCAAAAAAAAATAAAAATTCTGATTATTCTGATTGTTCAGTAGCTGTTGAAAACATGACATAGACTGTACATGCCAAGCTTCATCGACCTTGTAGGGACACAATCAGGAGCAGAATCTTACTGTGAGTGAACCGAGGTGGGTTGTCGTTGACATCGGTAAGGGTGACAGTGACGGAGGTGGTGCCGGAGAGGCCGCCCATCTGGCCAACCATGTCTTTGGCCTGGATGACGAGCACATACTGGTCCCTCGTCTCCCGGTCCATGTTGGGTAGAGCTGTCCTGATGACACCTGAAGAGGGAGGCAGAAGGGGAGGGAAATCTTTTTAGATGAATCTCTACAGCCTTTACAGATAATTACAGAATGTTAAAGTATAACTTTTCAGTTTTCAGTTGATATCAAACTGTATGTCACTAAATATACAGCCTACATTTCAAACATTTATCTTATGATTAGATATTCAAACCATTTATCCAATACTTTTAGATAGATATCCATTTGTTTTAGCTGTATAAACACATATCTAATAGGCTAGCAATGTATTTCAACCATGCAGCCATCGCTTTTAGCTAGCTGTCTATTAGAAGTGGTTTTCCATTCTATCAATTTCAACCATATGCATTAAGTTTTAGTATTTATCCAGTATATCCATTAGATTTATCTATCTACTTTAACCATTTGTCTACTACTAATAGTTATCTACTAATTTGTCCACTAGTAACTGTTTAGATGTCTCTGTTCACTTGTTAACTGTCAGATGTTACAGCTGATTTTATGCATCCCTGTGCTGTAGTAGCCTGTTGATATGCCACTGGTTGAGACTCACTTTATTGTCGGTGACAGGTAAAAAATATGTTTCAACAGTATTTTGGCTAATTTTTCTTCCTTCAAGATGATGGATTGCGTTGGAAACATATTCACCACAAAGCTAAACGCCTTCAGTTAACCGTGAATGCTGGTTATGAGAACACACAAGCATCAAAAAAAGCTTCAACACTACCAAACAAAAAGTGATTAAAACACATATTTTTCAACATAATGACATGTCATGCCCAAGAATGATTTAACAAGCAAGTTGCATTCAAGAACTGGAAGGCTCTATTCATGTATAAATGGTAAAAATAAGAAAAAAAAAGAATTCTGAATAAAATAAAATAAAAAAATCAAACAATTACAAGAATACACGACTTGGGGTTATTATGGGATGTCCATAATGACTGGTGCCTTGTTTACACACTAGCAATGGCTCCTCTGTGTCCTCACATGTGCCGTCAATCCAAATAGTTTTGTTGTCTGACATATGATGAAGTTAATGTTTAAACACTGTCAGAAAACTGAGCACATGCAAGGGGACATTTTAGCTGCCAGGGAAGGCATTATCCGTCTGTCCCCCTGTCATAATCGATCTGTATCAGAAAAGGATCAGAGATGTGTCAACGCTGGCATCAAATGACTGGCATTTATCTGTAGCTGTCTGTCTGTTGCACCTGAGTTGCTGTATGAAACAGCTAGGATTGAGCTAAGTTGCGGTACACATGCACAAAATACTAAATAGCTTGTAAGAAATCTTTTCATTAATGACATTTTTGTAATCTCGACTTTATCTCTTGACTACAAAGATGATAATTCCAGAAAAATTAACGACACACATTTAAATGCAAAGAAAAGTGTCCTAATCCTTCAAAAGCAATCACTGTTGCTTTGAAAGTTAATGACTTAGCACTGAATGTGTTTCATTCATTAAATGGCACTTATTAAAGATTCCTACAGAACATGGAAGATTACTCATTAAGAACCCCACAAAGCTACAGCACACAGTTCCTGAATAAATGAATCGTTTTAGTTGCTTTATCGCATTCACAGCCTGAATAAGCAGATCAAAGTTCTTAAAATTGCCACCTGAAGAATTTCTCATAATCCTTTAAATGACACAGAAATGTGACATGTAATTGAGGTCCACCATCATACGGAAGAAAATATTTGTTTTTTAATACATACATGTCCTGTAGGACTCAATCAGCGTTGTCCTTGACAAAGACCTTGTTTGTTTTAGACGCAGAATTACCGAGAATATCTGCAGATTTCACCGACTGATTCGAGGAAAGCAAAAGTAGTTTTATACATGATTGTTTCACTTATAGCTGCAAGAATCAATATTTTATATTAACAATGTGTCAAATCATGTATTGTACATGTAATGTGAAAGATGTTGCTTGTAGTGGGAAATAACTGAGAACTGGGCAGGTTCCTAAGGAGTTAAAGAGCTCATAGCACCCTGTTACCTGACTAGAACAATGCAGACAGGCTTACTTGTGGTTACCAAAGTCTCCAGTACAATGGGAGGCAGAGCCTTCAGCTATCAGGCTCCTCTCCTGTGGAATTATCTCCCAATTACGGTCAGGAGGGCAGACACTCCCTCTATGTTTAAGAGGAGGCTTAAAACTTTCCTTTTTGATAAATCTTATAGTTAGGGCTGGCTCAGGCTTGCCTTACACCGAGCCCCTAGTTATTCTTCTACTGAGCTCCTCTCTCCTCCTCTCCATATGTCCCATTAATGCATGTTACTAACTTCTTCTCCAGAGTTTTTGTGCTTTCTCATCTTGCAGGTTGCTGCGGACAAAGGGAATATTCTTTTTAATAGAATGCTTTAAAGTGATGTTCGGTAATTAATTCATTAAATGTTTTAAAACAGTCATTAGGGCTTCCATTGTCTTTCTATTTATTCAATTTTATTACCTTGTTGGTTACTGTTATCTTTGAATTATGCCATCGCAGTTCATTTATTGAGGTAGCTGTGTTAATTCCAAGGATTGTTGTACATTATTTTAAGATATTAAAAGCAAGCTTCAGATGGGCTTCGCATGGTTTCCTTTAGAGATGTTGTAATAAAATATAGACATTTCAAATCAATGTTTAAGCTTTGTCTTTTTTCAATGTGTTTCCATTTTTTGCTTACAGAAGTATCAAATAATTCACTTACTTCCTGACAATCAAAGGACAGATAACAGTAAAAAATGTCGGGTAGCCGCAGTCCACATTTTTGGTTTGAACTACACAAGTCTGAGTAGGAACATCTTATCATATAAAGTTTGAGATTTTATATAAATCTTCAAACACATTTTTTCCCCCACTCTACCCCACAGAGATATGGGAAGATTTGACTATATTTGTTTGAGATCATGTGTTTGATAACCTAAATATGTTATTTCTGGTTGTTTCCACATGGATGTACTTCTGAAACTGAAGAACAAGTCAGGGAGTGTGAGAAAGGATCTCAATGTCTGAAGTCTGTACGTTTTGTTTCGACGATGAGAACATACAGTATATCAATCAGAACTAACTTCAGCGACAGGAAGAACAAGGAGTTGTGCAACAGACGGTTGGGCCCCGATAGAGCCCTGATCGCAACATCATTGACTCCATCTGGGATTACTTGAAAAGACAGAACAACATGCTTGGAACAACCTAACTGTCAAGTACCTTGAAAAACTGTGTGCAAATGTATCAACGAGAATTGGTTTGCAAATATTGATTTGATTTAGTTCTCCTGGAAGTTGACTAATAAATAAAAACTACTCATGGCATTATTTCTGAATTTTGTATGTTTGTTCAATTTAGGAACAAGGGAGGACGGATAAACAAATCAAGAAAAGTGGGTCAAAAATAAAGATGCCTTTTGACCATCATCTGTACTTGAAAATAAACAATTCCATTAAGTGTTTAATCTTCTCTCTCTGTCATCCTTTATTAATGTCATTACAGTCCCTCTGGCTTAAAACCATTATTGGCTGTTCTAACTAAATGGCTCAGTTAGCTAAATTACTGAGCTGGTCACTTCTTTTCTCCCTGCCATTGGGCTTACACTTGGGATGACGGTGGTCAATAAAGCAATAATCTTTTGCTGTTGCTCTACAGAACATGTCTCTTTAAAATAATGAACAGTAGGGGCATTGTCATATAGCACTGGGAGAAAACATGGCTTCCTTCCTCCGCTTCAGATAAAACTCAACGAGAAAGTCAGAACACGTTTTTCTTTGTAAGCCGAACACTTTTATGCTTGGAATTTAGTCAGCTATCTCTAGATATTCACCCATCTGCCCTGTTTACCCCTTACATCCCTCCTCCATCCATTCATCAGTTTCCCGTTGCTTCTTCCACAGAGTAACCTTGCAGCCAATTAAATAGCAACACCAACGCTCTAGTGCCTGTTGCAGTGACACCTGTGAACCCTGTTTACTGAGTTGGATCAGAAAGGTTACTTCAAGGTATCAATCCGGCAAGGCTCCCTTAATACTAGCTAGACACAAACTTTTCTGTTCTGTACTCCATACAACATCACCATAGGGACAAAGCATGCATGTCTACGCTTGAAAGAGGCATCTTTAAACATTCGGGAGAAGTAAAGCTGAGGAGGAAGCTGGATAATGGTCGGATTATAATAACAGCTACAACGAATGGCTCCTGAAAGATGAAATAAACTAGAAAAAAGACGTTAAGTTTGTGCAGCAAGCAGTGAGACAAATGAAACCTCTCCCTAAACCATACATAGGCTTTGCACACAATTGATATACTTATTTAATATCAGCTTAGTGTTGGAGCCTGAGAGATATTGGCTGTGGTTAATGATGCCAAGAATCCTGATTCCAGCACATTAAAAAAAAAACAACCCAAAAAACAGATATGTTTCTGCCTGGCCAGAAGCACACACACTTCTCACAGAGCAATGCTGCTAATCCACACGGCGGTGTTGCGAGGCTGTTGTTTGTCTGCTGGGTGCCAGCCCCCTCGCTCTCTATCTCTGTTACCCCGTGCGGCGCTAGTGTCATTCCTGGGGAGAGGCGATGATTAAAATCCTTCTGTCGCTATCACGGCACGGCCTCGTATTGCGCTGTGACTCCTTGCCTCCGGTGCAAGCCAGACGCATTGTAGCTGTGCATTTATCTAGCTGTCTCCACACCACTGGCGGCAGACGGGTGGGCCATGTTTCCTGCTAAAGCCCAGATACTTGACATTTGTCTTGGAAAGAGGAAATAAAAGTGCAGACTTTGGAGGAACCCTCTGGCTCTGCGTGCAGCTATGAGAGGTACTGATGAAGGTGATGAACACTTAAACATGAAGGGTGCAGTATGTGATTTGCTGAAGCCTCAGGCAGTCCACTTACAAGGAATAGATCCCATAACACAAAAACAGGCCATACAAACAGGGAATAAAACCTCCAGCACAGGTAGTTTATTATTGAGTGACATTCAAGCATCATGCTCTGATCACAGCTCACTATACCTATCCAGGGATTATCAAATGTGAAAGGGCCACATGATGCTACAGTACAAAGGACCCATGTGTTGTAGAAATATATCATCATGTCAAACATATTGTAGAACACAGGATCTGTTCATTTATAACGTAAAGCCGAAAGGAAGTGTGTTCGTCTGTGTGCACATCCGAGTGTTTGTTTGTTGTTTGTGATTAGAATTTAAAAATTGCACAGGCCTCTCTATATTACCTGTCTGAAAAAGCGGGAGGCAGCCAGATTTATATCCAGCCTTCAGCTGTAATGTTCTCGATTTAGTGCACACACGCACACCACAACAAGGATCCTGTACGGAGCCACAGCAATGCACACTTTTAAAGAAGAAGGCAAAGCACAGAAGGCTGAGAAAAGGCTATGCTAATATCTTAATCACAGGCCGATCACAACAAAGCCGTCTCCTCCTGACCTCAGCGTTGAAATTTCTCATGTGATGAGCCAGAGGAGCTAAAGAGTACACAGGGATCGGACCTGGCCTTTTCCTTTATTTGAGCATTTTCAGTTTAATTAGATTTTCATGCGTCACGATCAAACGAGCAAGAAGAGACAAAGCTCAGTCCATCCAGATTGCTTTCACCTGAGTACCTGTCATATTCAGATGTCATTGCCGTGTCATTATTGAGAGGCAAGCCGTGTCATATCTTAAATACTCCCCTTCAGAATGCAATTAATCCTCTCATTCAGGCACCTGGCATTTTCTACTAACTAAATTCTCCTCTTGTTATTCCAGCCGTTGAGGTTTGTGAGTATGCACGCATGCATGTTTAGCAGTGTTAATGTGCACGGATAATTGTCTGTAAAGGGCTCGCCATATCGCCAAGGTGTATGGAGCTGACGGCAGCTGTTCAAACCTCCTTGAGCCTGCTATCAATTAGAACGCAGTCCTTAACAGCATTTCAGCTTCACCTTCAAACTAAACCACAAGCCATCAATCAATATATATTATAAAATGCTGTCTTAACCGAGAAACTTTAGACGCAGCAACGTTATGCATTGCCTGGAAGTTATTGGAGCTATTCGGGATTAAGTACTTTTCCCAAGGGCACCTTGTAGATTCAATTTGGGATTAAAAACCAGAGTAAAGAGACTTGTTAGACGAAAGAGCGCCAGGATGCTACCCACCTAACACCAGGTCACATGCATCCTCCTCCCCCCTGACCATTAGCTTTCTGCCACTTAATCGCTCGTGCAGTATTGCAATGTAGAGCTCTGAGTGTATTTCAGCACAGGCACTTTGTCAAAGTCACCGTCTGCTATGGCCCAGGCGTGTGCTGCAAATGGGACTAATTAGTAACTTGCAAAGACAGAAGCACAGCGCTCATCCTACGACACTCAATCCTGGGCAGCTAAAAGCTAGTGCCTCACCCCCCGTGGTGTATTCTGTAAGACACATGCTATTGACAATATGTTAAAAACTAACAGTTACAAACACAAACAGTGTGGTCATGTTCACAGCCAGTCGGTACAGAAGGTAGACTCAACCTTTAGAGCACCTGTAGAATGAAACGCCATTCAATAAATTAGCCTCACTACAAGCTAATTCTGTAAAGGCCTGTCCAGAAATACCCAAATTTCCTTTTAAATTGTTCAACATGATTTAATTCTATTCTACTTTACTTTAAGACCGTGTTTGCAGTACTATTGCATTGGATTGTAATGTGCTCATATTATTTTGCCTTTAGTTTCTGTCTGTAGATTCACGTCTTCACCAGAAGCTAAACAAAAAAGATGCTAACTTTAGCCACCCTAAGCTACCGTTTATACCAGAACATGTAAGGCTGTAGCAACAAAACCCTTCAGACTATTGAAATGACCAACATTTTATTGCTTATGAATTTAACTTTTCATGCGTACTGTAAGGGGAAGATTGTTATATCTTCTTTAATTTGTTTTACAAAATACAGCTTTAAATATGATAACAATACACAAAGGAATATTTAAAACATTTATAAAGTACCAGTCAAAACTTCCCATTACCTTGAATAAGAAAAGTATATAAAAATTTTGATTGGTACTGTTTATATTTCTCAAAAGATGACTACTGTACATACTGTGTTGTAGTATTTGACACTATCCGTCACAGACCTTTATGAACCGTACTAAACTCTTATGTGATAGAAAATCTGTAAAAAGAAAAAATACCGTCAAGATTCAATCAAATGTCTACATGTACATGTAAGCGACTGCCACTGTTAAGATCTAAGGGTGCAAAGATAAACGCTTTCAGCACACTGACAGCTCAATACAAAAATTTGAGTGTGGGTAATATGACATTTGACGAGATCTCTATATCATGTGGTGTCATCATATCATGTCTCATCTGCTGATAAAAAACAAAACAAACTGCTTCTCAACATGTAGCAAATACTAACTCACAACCTACTGTATGAGAATACAGGCCACTTACAGTAAGCAATCATAACCTATTAAAAGCTTCTCAAATATCAACCTTGGGATTTTTAAAAAGTCCACTTAGCTTAATGAAAAACACGTCATCAGCTGAGGCTGTGAAAGCATGAGCTCTGTTCATTCAGCTGAATGGGTCTGAAAAAAAAACATGATATGAGAGTAATGGGGACTTTATGGGATAGACATGCTGTTTGAACACCACTTAAGTAAATGTCTGCTCTCACTCTAATTGGTATTGGTGTCATGAAGCCTCATTTATCGATAGGTTCAAGTGTTCTCACAAACTTTGTTAAAGATCTTTAATTAGCCAGAAGCAAGTGGTCAAATTTCCATCAGTCCTGTGCCATTTCCAAAGATAGTGGACGTTGCAGAAAAGGATACACAGATATCTTAATATACAACCTATACTTTGTGACTTAATTATAGAAAAACAGCTGTTGTGATTTTTTAAAGCATAAACAGACGGTTTAAGTTGCTATAGTGTTCAAAGTTGATGACACAACAAAGATTTTTTTTTTACAGATAACCAGCAGAGTATTTTTAGTGGAGCATATATTTTTATTTCCCTGCGGTAGTTCTTTCTGAAGGGTAACTAAATGAAGATGAAGATGAAGGTAACCGAGTGAACACTTCCTAATAATTCTCCCAATTACAGTTGTATTGTGACCAATACAGGAGGAAAGAATATGAAACAAATCAAGGAACTAATGGCGACTTCGGGACAGTAACAGTAGGTTGTCGCAGGGTTTATTAAGGTTACCCCTGTCAAACTAAAGATGCATGCTGCTCTGCATCAAGTCCCACGTGGAGTCACACTTTCTCTCACGGCCATCCACGCTATTCAATTTTGACACCAATATTGCGTCTCATAACCACGAGATCCAATCACCTTCTATAGAAATGGAAGGAGAGCCAAGCATAATCAGTTGTGGTCAGGCAGGGATGGGCAGCAGAAAGCCAAGGAGCTGGCAGGGTCCCAAGGGCTGCATCTGTGTGTGGTGTGTGTCTGTGTGTGTGTGTCTGCTTGTTTGACAGGTTAATAAACCAGCCTTTGTCCTACAGAAAGAGCACCAATGTGGGATTTATTTGTAAGCTTAAGGTTTTATACTTAAAGCTGCACTAAGCAATTTTAGACACTTAAATTGAAAAATAAAAAAATGTCTGCAAAGATTACAAACTATTTGTATTGCACAGTGTGGCCACTTAAAGCTTTTTGTTTGTTTTTGGTTTTTTTTTGGTTGTGCAGTTTTTAGTGAAGGAGCACTGATAAACCAATTAGCAGACAGCAATTTAGCATCAAGTTGCTAAACATAATGGAGCATAAAGCAACTAAAGACCAAGATATTTCCCTCAGGAGTTGGTGGAGACCAAAAGTGAGTCAATTTTAGCTGTCATGTGGGGAACAGAAAGCTGGATGGGTAAACGCTGATGCTGCTGATGATGATGATGATGATGATGACGATGATGACGATGATATACCAATGTACAGCTTGTTGTTGACAAAAGAAATCTATAAATGCAGTTTTAAGGACTGAAAAAAGCAGAATATCACAGATTTAGTTCAATAGCTAGCTTTAGTTGACAGTTTTGTTCATCACTTTTAAGTGTCAACTTGTCCTGTCAGAGAAGATGTCAAACCCAGCACCACAGCATTTAATTTGTGCAAATCTGTGGGATCTTTTCAGGGGAAATGCTAAGGATGAATGGTTTTTACTAGATGTTTATAAAAAAGTTGTATAAAAATATATGGACTGAAATTGTCGTTTTAAAGGCAAAATGTAGACGAATCCAGTCAAAGACAATATTAACAACTATTTTTGTGGCCATAGGAGACAGGCCAGACAATAATAAACAGTGTCCTTGGAAGTAGAGTGCTCGGTAATCAGATAAATTACACAAAATACAATATTATCACAGGTTTCAGTCAAAGCCATCTTAAAGAAAGTGATTACAGCATTTTAACACATTAATTAGCCCTCAAATTTAGTTAGCTTGTAAGCAGCTATGAGGAAACGCTTCACTTAAAATCAAAGATTTCCAGCCTCAGAGGTCTCTGAGGAACTGTTGGAGCTTAAAAAGTATCCACCAGGAAGTTTTTTCATTTTAGAGCATATAAAACATGGAGATGTTCGCTCCAAAACATGGAAACATGGAAATGTTCACTAATGAAAGCTTCAGCAGGAGGCTTCATTAGAGGAAGGTCTCCAGAAAAAACAAAAAAACAAACATAGAAATTCTGTGATAGCGGTGCAGGCTTCACATCTAAGTGTGCTAAAATGTTGATGCTTTCCCTCCTCAGACACTGCATCCATGATGCCAACACAGTATGAAGTAATTTAATTTCTTGTGATATATATATTCATCTCTCTTGGATGATTCATTTTCTTGCAGTAGTAAGTGAATGTGAAGCTTACAGGTCACTATGGAGTTTCTGTTGTCAAGGAATCCTTCTTATTTTTGTGTCTGGCTGAGTGTGAAAAATAAACAACATAAATCCCTGCACTGCAGTGGCTGTCACCATTACACGAATTAGAACTACATTCATAAAATGTGTGTATGTGTTGCCATTGAAGTAATATTACGAGATGGCCCATATTTTTCTGTTTTTCAAACCAAACGTCTCAACAGGGCAGCAGCTAATGAGCCAGCTATGAAGATACAGCGAGGATACTTCTCGGGATAAAACCCTCTACCTCACATCATATCTTGCAGCTTATTTTAGCCCTTTTCCTCAAGCTTTTTCTCACTGTTTTCTAATCTAATTGCTGTTATCTTTAGTGACTATACTTGCTATAATTTAGTTGTCAGCTGCAAAAATGCGGGCCGGTGCGAAATAATGAAAAAACAACACTTTTTTTTTTTTTTTTTTAGGCTAATGAAACAAATAAGGATAGTCTATACAACTGAGATATAAACAATCTCCCACTCTCTCTACGTCTCTTGCTCTCTTCATCACCTCCCTTTCTCTTTCTCCATTTCCCTATCTGTCCCAGAGTGGACAAATTAAATGACCTTAACGTTGAAGTTGGCATTACGTTAGGTTAACTACTTTCTAAAGCACACTGATTTAAAAAGCCCGGCACCTGCAGCACAATCTCCCTCCTAAACTCACTGCAGTCAAGTGAGCCGCAGTTTGCAAAACTGTGGTCAAGCCAGTTGAGCTTCCCCAAACTGCTACTGCAGTAATTACGGTAGCCTAAAAGTGCTCGTTTGGCTTTGAACAAAATGTGTGTTCGTATTCATAGGAAGATCAGAAATAGGTATGAACGTACCATATGTTTTTAGGGCCTTTAAATGTCACATATCTGTGCTTTAAATCCACCACAAATGTTGCACCTACCTGTCTTGGGCTCCACTGAGAAGTACGGCTGTCCGTGGATGATGCTGTAGACTACTCTGGCACTGTTCCCGTATGTGGGGTCATCTGCATCTGTGGCTGCCACTTGCACTACCATGGTTCCTGTTGGCAGAAAGACTGTCATTAGTTTCCAAGACAACATCCGGATGCCAAGTCAAACAGAGCTAAATGTGGAAAAAGCCATGATATCGACAGAGCGTGTGACCAATTCTACTTGAAAGGGAGAAAAAAAAAAGACAGCAAGCAATGAAAGTCTAACTTCTAAGGTGGTAAATAATCTCATTGGTTATTACATTGTCTTTCCTTGCTGGTACTAGTGTTTACTTTCGATTTATATGGAGTTTTATTCATACACAATACAGATTTTTTTCCACTGAAACCCCTCAGCCTCACTGACTGATCTGACTGAAAGATCCCTCAGCCTCAAACAAATAACGCTTTCAGTTGTTGCCACCATTTGCACCAGGATTAACGTGTCTTTAATCCCGCCTTTAGAGATCATTTTGTTGCCATTGTTCCCATCTCCTTCCTGAAGATCAGTTCGCAGCATCTTTTCCGGTAACTTCAATCTGTTGATTCAAATTCGGCAGCCAAATGGGTTCTGCAGCCCATCTGTGCATGTCAAAGAGGTTCACTTCACCCCTTTCCAAAAAAAGACAAAGTTAAATTGTTATGTGTCTCATATCAATCTGATGCCGAACCTTTTTATTTCAGAAGAGTCAAAGAATTTGTCCTCCTGTGTTATATTAATTAGGGCTCGATAAAACTAAAGAATGAAAGAATTAAAGAATTTTATGACAAAATGTACTAGAAAAAGAAATTAGTTTTACTCTACATCGCTATAACAGAAATTACTGATGAAGATGGGCCGGCTATTCAATCAGGTATAAATATATTCCTTATTCTCTGCAGGGAAATTATTGTATGAATATGTATGAACGCTTGTGTGAACTTGTGAAAGGTTAAAATGCTTAATGATAGTAATAGAAACCGTGTGTGTGTGTGTGTGTGTGTGTGAACATTATGTCGCTGTGTGTATAAGAGAAACAAAGAACATCTGTTTGTTCTGAAACAGATCCCGAGGTGTGTGTTTGGGTGGATGCAGATAGTAGTCACAACTACGCCTAGAGGTTGGTTAGAGGTCTACTGTATAGAGTACTATATTGATGATACTAATACTATATTAAGACTTCGTCTTTTTTTGTCATTGAAGTCAGATGCAAAAAAAAAAAGGTAAACTGCCGTGACAATTGTCCTTTCGTGCTCTTCCCTGGAGGTAGAAAAGAAGACATCAGACATGACTCATTATGTATTTTTTTCTTTAAATTTGCCAACTGACCAAGGTTGATGTGACTTAAGCTGACAGCCGGTTCTTTGAAAGGTAAGGCACAAAAAGCATTTGAAGATTTCAGAGAGAAAACACAATCAACGACAATCAGCACCAATCAATTTCAATAGGTCATTCATTATGGTATAAATGAGCCTCATTGCTCCAACTGGGCTCGTTTAACGGTTATGGATTTATTTATTTTTTTTCTTCAAGCAAAGTAATTTCACATCAATTAATATCCATACAATATAACAGAAAGAAAGAGAGAGAGAGGAGAAGCCATTTAATAACTTGAAAAATTAAAACAAACAATTATTATGATTCAGGGTATGTTTTTCTTGCTGTTAGACTGTACGTCAGTGATGGTCTTAAAGCTGACGCCTATAGTGGTGAAATCATCAACAATAGACGCTGTTGAAATAACCTTGAACATGAAAAGAAAATCACCATTATCCAAGCTTGCTTTTTTTCCCCCCCTAGGATGTCAGATTAATAGCTAGTTTATGTGTAAATATTTCACTTTAATGGCTAGCTGCACATATCTGGCTAAGCTTGAGCCTATATTGTAGCGTATGACAGAAAGTGCTGTCTTACAAGTTGGTGATATTTTACTTTGAAGCAAACATCCTAATAAAAATCTCACTTTTTTTTTTTTTTTTTTTACATGAGAGGCTTTTACAGAATGAAGTGATCATGAAAATTGAAGATTAGACTTCTCCATTTTGGGCCATAAAGAAGAATTAACAGGCTCTGGCTCTGAATGTGAACAATATAATGGAGGCTTGAAGAAGCTGGAGAAGTTATCACCAGGCCGGTTGTAGAAGGACACCTAGATTATATCATCGTCTCTTAGTCATGACGGGTTATATTACAGGTAGTTTAAACCATCAAGGTCAAAGGGTGGCTGTATGAAAGAGATCTCAGGCGACATCTAAATCTCTATTACAGGTTGATAGTTAAAATCACTTCACACAAGGCTGTAAATTAACACTCAATATGGACTCAGACAGCTTTTTCCAGGTTTTTTTTTTTTTTTTCAGCTGCTTCTAACAATATTGTCAGTATGAAAGTTAATACACGGCGCGAATAGATTCTTTCTGCTCCACGAGGCTGTCATCTGCTACTCAATTTGCCCCGTCTGTGTCCCTTCAATATGTGTCCATCTTCATCGACTTAATGAATCAGATCTTCTCTCTTTTTTTTATTTTTTTATTTATTTATTCGCTGCAGCTGTGTACAAAACAGGTTTCCTAATCAATTCTGTATCTTGGGTGAGTAACTGTCATCTGCTAGTAATGAAAATAAATGTGGCATGCGTAATCTGAATGGGAGACAGGTATTCTCCAGTCACTTGCATATACAGGCTGTCAAGTAAAATATACATATTTGAACGGACACCCACAATGCAAATTTGTTGTCCGTTCATTTTGAGGACCCAGAATGTGACTTATAACATGTATATCAATACTCTGCATGCACTAGTAAATCCTAATATTTAATTTAATATTAAGAGAGATAAGATATACCAGTATAGAATCAAAAATATAGACCTAGAAATGTGCATGATATGTCCCCTTTAAAGAAAATCAATACAAAAACATTGAAAATATTTAATTTAAGCCCAGTAATTTTACAATGCCTTCATAAGTATTCAAAGCTGCCACCGTTAATTAAGTTGATTATATTCATGCACATTCACACCTGCTTCGCACACAGATAAACAGGGATCATTACTTTGAGTTCACTTCACTTTTATTTGCAATTGTCAAGTGAAAATATATTACACTTTCAAAGAAAGTTAATAACTGCCTTTTGTTTTCTGTGTGTTTAAAACCATTTTTAATATTCATTTAAATCTACATTTATAACTCATAATGCAAAGTGGAATTACCGTGACACCAAAAAAAAAATAATAATAAAAAATAAAACCTCATTTAGATGAGCTTTCTCTCAATGGAAGATCCTCTTTCTCTAAACCAGAACACCTTTTTCATTTCCAGAATTAACTAGCTATCCCAGCCTGGATCTCCGCTCTCATGAATTAGACAGTAACAATGACAGCTGGATGGAGGAGTGGTGAGTAGTAAATTCAAGAGCCGTGGCCTTGGGTTGACATTACATCCTCTATGCTTGTAATGAGCCCTCAAACTGCTCCTTTGGCCCTCTGCTGTGCGGCAGGAGTGAGCCAAGCCTCACGATTGTCACACATCCAACTGTCCTCAAGCTCTCTTGTCTTTTATTTGACATCCCCGCCGTGATTAAGACAAAAGCCTTCAGAGATCCTCGGGCCATAAGGTCTCCATGTGTATGGACGAGCACTGCCTCTAATTACTTTAATTAATTAAATTCATGATTTCCTCTAAATTGAACCCATTCATCAACGCTGCAGAGCTGTGACCATTAATGATTTAAAGACATCTATAAAGGAATTATCGAGGACAAGAGGTGCTTGGCCCTTCCCTGTTCTTTACTGCATTGATAATTGCTTTGAGCAGATATTTACAGAGAGGCAATGCATTATTCTCCTGTTGGTCTCCCAACTTGTGATGAAGACCTTCACAGGCGCTGGTGGAGTAAATAAAGAGGCGAGGGTGACCCTGCGTCTCGGCGCTCGTGGTGTGAATGCTTCCCCCTCTGTGGTTGATGTACCGAGTTGTGGTCTTATCTCGGGTTGGACACAAGACTCCAAGCCCTTGTACTCTAATCCTCCGGTTCCTTAAGCCTGAGCTCTGTACCCCCCGTTGACAGTCGGCTGTGTAATCCTTCAGAGATCTCCGTGCCTGTGTTGTAAGCAAAGCGCTGCTTCCCTCGGAACGACTCCCACTGCTACTGTATGCCTGCTGATATTTTCATTTCATTTTGACTTTGAAGGTAAAAAAAAAAAAAAGCCATAACATCATTGTTTTCACTCATTTGAATCTGCATGGTACCATGCCTGTTTGCTTTTCAGTTCTTGGTATTTATAGGGGAGTGCAATGTGCTGGCAAACATGGAAATTGACTATTGTGGTTCACTCTTTAGTACTCTTATAGCAGGCAGCTTCAAAAACCCACAGTAGACTCTCTTTTAATTCTTCTTATTATCAAACAGTAGACAGACAAAGTTAGCGACTAGCATTTAGCAGTTCAATATAAATACATAAATAATAAATATTAACTCAGCAGTTTGTGTATAGCCAAAGAGTGAGTGAATATTGGATTTACATTTGCCAGGTTGCCAGAAACATGACACCAAATTAATTCTAATATTGCACCGCATGTGTAAACTGTTTGCTAACTAAACTGTCAGTTATAAAGGTGATATGCCAGTGTTCACAGTTTACACTGCCTGCAACACCCTGTTTTAGCTTTAATATGCCCCCTTCACATATTCTAACATGCATCAAAATCCACAACACTGACTCTAAGTTTCTCTGGCATCCCTTTATCTTACCCCACCGCCTAGACTCGACATGTTTTGGACATGTTTTTCAGTCATCCATTTCAGTTTTAATTAATAGACCACTGTCATATTGCATTATTATGTAACTATGATGCCAAAAATGGTATTTATGTTTTAATAAGAGGTCTTTGCAGGTCTGTGCTTTGAAACAAAGACAAAGGCCTGTCATTGCAATGAACACAACCGAGACCAACTTCACGGTGAGTATAATAAAAAACAAATTAAATTTAAAGACAGTCAGCCACTCAAGGCCATTTCACTTGTATATTTAAACGAATTGTGCAGAGTGAAGTTGACTGTGAAAGGGTATACTTGTGTACTAATTAATAACAGGAACACTCGAAGAGAAAATCATCTACAGAAATCTCAAAGTTTAAAATTTGTATTTCATTTTTAGTCCATTGACACCCAAGTTTATTTCCGTCTCCAGTCCATCAGTTACAGCTCATTTGTGATTAGACCACAGCTCCCAGCACATCTGGGAGTGCCTTGGGAACCCCTAGGAGGAGCTGGAGAAAGTTAAGGACTGAGTTTCAACTGCAAAAGGGAAGATAATGGATGGATGGATAGAAATGTGTTTGTCTCAATCTAACACATTGTCAGCAGTCAGTCACCTGTAAGTACTGGCTAGTGTGAATTCAGACCTTATGTTTGCATGAGTTGATATACTCTTTTAGGACTGTATTTAAAACAGTTAATATATGTATACATTTAGAATAAATGCTGATGTAATCAATGGAAAATGACCTGCTGAGTCTGACTGCTGGTTGATTCAGACTTCAGATTGAAATATCTCAACAACTATCACATATATTGCAATGGATTGAAATGTGCAGATATTCGTGGTTTCCAGAGGATGAGCTCTCTGTTATCTGGTAGGTATCTGTTTGTTGTTCTCAGAATGAATAGAAAACAGAAAAATAATATACAAAACACATTTCTTTACTCATATTTGAGACTAAAAACTAATCTGTTCATCATTGCTTGTAATTAGATTTCGGGCTGCTGATTTCTTTTATTTCATCTTTTACACTTTTTCGACTCTTTATTTTTCGTTTTGCTGTTTGGTTCTGTTACTTCATTCTCAATGTCTTTTGTGAGGTATTTTCAATAATTAAATATGCTACATGAAAAAAAAAATTGCCTTGACCTGTCCGTGAGAATTTCGACAGATCAGTACATCATCATGGTTTCAAAAAATGAATTGTAGGTATTTGAGATGAGGAGAAAAGGATGGTTGTGGGATTATATTTAAGACTAATGGGGAATCTTACCTAATGGTGACATCTCTGGCACACCTGCCAAGTACGGTCCATCAAGAAACTTAGGCTCATTGTCATTGATGTCCTGGACCTTGACCACAAACTCAGACCTGGGCTCCACGGGTAAATTGGTGAGTCGGTCTACAGCTTGAGCTTGAAGGGTATAGTAGGCCTGTGCTTCCCGATCAAGGCGCTTCGTGGCGTGGATGTCTCCTGTGTTCTCATCAATGGTGAAAATGGACGTGGCACCCTCCCCTGATAACACATACTTTACTTTGCCATCTCCTTTGTCCACATCTGAGTGCAGCTGTAAGAAAAGACGGAAAAAAAGGTAAATAATTACTTGGCACAAAAATACCTTTAATGCATAGTGGTGATGCCAGACTTAATGACAAATGACTACAGAGGTTTACTCTTAAAGGACTATTCCAACAGCAATTATTAAGTATTGATTACACAAGTGAGTTTGATCACATTAACTATTCAGAGATAACAATCTAAATTAGAGCAGCCAACAGGGAAAGTGTAAGTTTAAGTATATTCACCAAAAAGGGATTTTTACAGGATCAATAGCAAAAGTTCAGATCATGCACCAAGAGCTACAGTCAGCTCAGTCCTTTTGATGACTATGTGTACCATTCCTCTCTAAAACTGGTGGTAGACCAAATGATGGTCAAGTTCAAATCTTCAAATGAATCCTTTTTAATCTCAAAGAAAGGTGGGCTGCCACTATGAACGAGACTTTTCGTTTCTTGTAGTAGCTAGAAAAAGGCTGATGTTGTACGTACAGATATAAAGGTTGACAGAAATCAGACAAACTGTACTGTTATCTTAAACCTTTTGTAGTCACCTACAACGACTCTCTGCACGTGACAGGGTTTTAATCACCAAAGAACAAGTCACGAGTTTAAAGATGACTTTAAGACCCCTACTTAAAATGCAACTCCAAAACATAATCCTTGAACAACTCTAAAGAAAGAACACTTGAAGCTTGTTAAAATTTACTGCGTCAAGTAAGCACTCGATGTGCTGAACATCAGAGTAATCACAGAAACGGACATTTTTCTCAGGGAAAGGCTGAGATGGACACAGACTTTAAACTGTTTTGACTGTTTTCAGCTGTCAGCATCAAACAGAGTGCAATTTTTTTTTCTCTTTCCTTCACCTCAAACATGACAAAACACCTCAATTAACAGCAAAGCCTGCAGAACAACCTTTTAGTGGATTTTTTTAAGAGAATGCTTTTCCTGATTCTTAATATGTGCTGTTAAAAGGACACATAAAGCGTCAATTGAACCTGTCATATCTATACATACAATAATGTACTCAATTTAACAAGTGTTTTCAATCTTGCTGCCTTCAAACCAATAAAATCAGGAAGGATCCAGCTGAGTATATTCATCCTATTATATTGACTAAAAATGGTTTCTATAGAGTATTAAGTACACTCCTAACAACAGCAAAAACAAACACCACCTCAAGACATGCTGGATGCATCATAAAGGCAACAGTACTGTATCATCAGCAAAGAAAAACAGATTCAATCCTGATGTTTCTAAACTGGACATCCTGGTCTACTCCTTGGCTTGAGATTTTGTCCCTTTTTTGTAATAATGCATAATCTTTACCAAGTGTGCTCCCAAATCACTGCTGAACATGCAAACACAGCTCTCACGTTTGGCTTCAACGCCTCGTATTCAGGGGGGAATTCATATAAACATTCTCCAAGTTCGCAAAAAATAAAAAATAAAATGAATGTTTCTGTGCAATTGTGAGGATCTGATCAACTGGTTCAGGAGTGGGACAGAATCAGAGACTCAACTCCTTGTCAGACTGGTCTTTGCCCCCCTCAAGGAGCCTGAAGCATTGTTCTTGAACTCTAAGTGACACTGAAGAAGTATACTACCGATAACAGCCAGAAAAAAGCCAGAGCCTTTTGCATCTCAAGGTAGTTTCAGTCGCAGCACAGTCGTAGCTGTGATACTTTTCAACTGCTTCAGTAACCTCCGCCAGGGAGATGAGTAAGAATTAGAGGTAGTCTTCCTCCTCGATGTTACTTCCCTGGTATGATAAAAATCAGTCCGAGCAAAGGTCTACCATCTCCTCTTTAGTGTCATCGGATGGTTTGCCTGAACCTCTTTAACCCTGCGTTATTATCAGTATTTTTACATAATATTAGATTCAGTGTTTAAGAGCACAAAATGTACAGCTGAGAAAAATGAATTTTGAGCAGTTTCATTGTTTCATTGTTTTTATCTTTCCGTTCTTTACTGAGTGCATGCTCATTGTGTACTGGGCTGTTCAATTAAGTTCTCTGTAGGTGTTTATTGTGTAGTGCAATAAAAAATAAAGACTATTGTACACCATTTCTTTTTTTTTTTTTATATTACAACAGGATTATTGTTGAACCTCTTATTTCAATTTATCTGTAAATGTCAAATCTCATTATAGCATAAATAACCATGGTATTTCAGGTTCTAAGCCAGGACCGCAGGGGTGGAGAATGATTAGGTCAATATTATATTATATTGAGGCGCTGAAGGAGTACATGCTGAACAGAGGATACAACACCAAAGGTCTTTTATTAATGGAATCCATCAGCGAGTTGATAGATGCCACGTTAGGGGCATCATGATTGCATCGGTTGTGTTCTCAAGCCACAACATGCATATGTCACCTCTCTTATGGAGCTCGGCGTGTTTATTCACCATCTCCTGCTGTCAGGAGCAAACTTTAGGTAAATTGTCGGTCGGCGGAGAAAGTCAACATTTAATCTGGAGGAAGCCATCCGTGCAAGTTTGTTTTCTGTAAATGCCACGGACAAGAAGGACAAAGCTGACAGGTCACAAAGCATGCAAGCCTGGTCAGGGGTCAAGCACACTATGTGGTCTATTCAGTGAAATGTTTGCTTGCTCCATTTCCCGCTCTGCCTGGCAGTAGGAGGACACATAACAGTACAGCAACTGGTTTCACATATTCCATCTTTAAGTCTCATCAGCATTGAGGACCACATAAAATATGCATAGCTTGGCAGGGCTTATTAAAGCTACACCCTGGTCAAATACTTTTTCTCTCTCGTTGATCTAAGCCCATTTTAAAACAGTCACTGCTCATTTCCAGGTGGTATTTGACATCGTATTACTTTTACAGAGGAACATAGTTGCTTCACTTGCAAAAAATGTAAATACTCCTTTCTAATTCTTTTCTTTGCTTCCCTGGAGGTGAGTGTAACGCAGCATGCGGCACAGTGCTACATAGCAGCATAGCTCAAAGGCACTCCCAGGGATTGTGAAGGAGGGGTGGGATCTGAACACGAACCCTTCTGAAATCAGTGCTGACACTCATCATCACTTTGTGAACAGGCAGTTCTCTTGGGACCAGCCTGTTGGCTTTGTGATTGCTTGTTTACCTTGTAGCGAGAGAAAAGGATAAAAAGCATAAAAGAACCCATAACAACCCAGTGATACATGCTTGTCCTATCACTGAAACTACTGCACTATGTGTTCAAATTGTTCTAGCATTTGAATTTTCGTTCTTATTTTTGCCATTCGGCGCTAGATGATGTTGAAAGTGTTTGATTCTATTTTGTTACACCGATTCGGCTCGGCTCTGTACAATACTAGAGGCCTCCAACAAAGCTTAAACCCGAAGACACATGTTTCATGCTTTGTATATGTGGCTCTCTTGAGGAGAGTACAATTTCTTCGATTCAATGGACTGTGCACAATCCAAAATAGATATAAAAATCCGTACCTACAGGCAACCTGTGAGCAATACTGGATCCAGTGCACCAAATCAGCTTCTGTCGCTGCTAAAGAGCCCGTAATCAACAATTGCCCTTGAGATATTTCACAGAGCAGTTAGAACAGCGGGGCTTAGCGGCGTCTCTATGAGCAAAGGTAGAACAGTATGTATCACAAACAACCCAAAAATAAAACATGAAACACTGATGAGGGTGCACTTTGACATCATTTCCTGTCGAGATGTTGCACAGGAAAGCTGCACGTTATCCTCCATTTCACAGTGTAAATCATATACTATATATATATTTCATTATATACAGTAGAAATCATAGACTCATAGACAAATAAAAGGTTTGCTCAAGTAAAAAAAAAGGACACCATAAGGGGGAAGAAGGGTTATTCCACTACAAAAAAGGACTAAAAATGCAGACGGGGGGCTTCAGTGCAGCTGTCACTGACATCAGCTCCCGACATGCTTGGCTTTTCATCTATTCACTTGGCCATGTTCTGGTGAGTAGCCATGGTGCTGTGCTCTGAGAGAGGCTCGGTGATTCAGTCTCTCCTCTCTCATTTCAAGTTGGGAGGTGGGGAATCAGCGATCACCATGGAGAAACTGTTTGTAGTGTGCATGGGATCTGCACACACAGACTGATTCTGCTTAATTTTATTAATGTGTGTTTGTCTGTTTTAATATGAGCCTCACTGGTCCCCTTTCCCTTATCTTTTATGTTTTCTTTGTACGTTTTTGCCTCTTTATATACATCATTATGCTTTTGTTTTTTCGTGTTCATGATGTATTACAAGATTATAAAACTTTCTGAAAAAAATATAGGCCTACATGTACGCACACATGCATGCAAACCCATATAAAAGAGTTTGCTTTTGTCTGAATTAATGCAACAGGAAATTGAGGCAGATTGTAATATAAAGACATATAGCTTATAAAAGCCTAAACCCACAATTTGGTATTACTGAAACATAAATATTTCCAGTAAAGTGACCTATCTCAGCACCGAGCCTTGTGAGCAGCTGTATTGTTTCCTGACTCATTTTTTTGCAGTTAATATTATTCATGTAATTTTATCTATTTTTCTACAATATCGGTACAAAACAGATATCTGCTTAGCCAGATGAAAACATCTTTAAGCAGACAGATACTTGGTGCTGATAGAGGACATTTTTCATTCTAGCTCTACGTCAATATGTAATAAAGTAATTTCCGAGGCTTGTGTCATTATTAGAGACGAGTCTGTTATTCTAAGCATAATTCTTACCTACACTGGAGAGCAAATAAACAGGTATTACTAACGCAATTTCTGCAGTAACAGGTGTCTGAGTTGAGATATATGAATTTAACTAAGAAAGGACACATTTTTCTTAAAAGCTCACTTATGCTGAAAATTGCTGACATAAACATTTAAGTTAAATCAAGTCTCCAAATGTTCTTGTAAAATATATCAGAGTTGCAGTTTAAGTTGCAGTTTTCAGAGACGGTCAAGTGTCAGTTGAAGTTTTAAAGTAGTAATATATAAGAGCTGGTGTGTCTGCTGAATAGTAAGCGATAAAAGCATCACAATCAGTGGAAATTTAATCGCTGAGAGCATTTTTGGAAGTTTTGTCTCAAGTTTCAGCCTTGTTTTCAGTTGACGTTTAATATATATTGAAACAGTTGAACTGCCTTAGTTGTTATGAACATCGTAGTCAATTTGAACAGAAAATAATCAGTTGAATTGACATTAAAAGAGCAACGCAATGTGTTTTGTTTTTTTTGTTTATTAAAAAGAACATAAGGAGGGATTGTATTTTTCTTGCCTGAATAAGCTGATTTAAAATGAGCCGAAAAGGCAGTTTAACAGCCTGTTAAATCTATGCAAATAAATACGTGTGATGGCTTGACAGCTCTTTTTAGAGGATGAATGGGGAAAACGCAGAGAGGCAGTTTTCTGACGTGGCGACTGTTCACATAAGAGCATCAGCTTTCAATCAAAGTCAGAAATGATTTTTTTCTGACTGCGATTGATACACTTAGTCTCCTTCAGACAACAGGAGCTCATATCTGCCACTAGTGGCTGAATCATAACACCAAAGAGGGAGTAGCTCTGTTTCCATGTGGAGGAAATCAATTTGGATTTCCATAGAAATGAGCCTTAACAATTTCAGTCAAGATATGAAAACAAAAATACATACACATCGTTTTTTAATCCGAGTTCTGACTGAGTACTTTATTAAATCAGACTTTCATGTTTCTGTCAGTAAACATGGGTGTCAGCTACATTTATTCAAACACTGAGCTGTGCTTAATGTAACCGTGAAACATAATGCACTCATAGCCTGTGGTGTACAAGAGGGCTCTGCTTTAACATCTGAAACAATTACATCTGACAGAAAACAATGGAGCAGCCTGTAAATTGTGCTGGTGAAAGTTACAGTGGCGGAAAACAGACCGTTCATATCCGAAACCATATCTCTCTTTCTTTTTTTTCTTTTTTTTTTATAGAAGAAATACCTGATGGGCAAAAAAGATTCACGATTGGCAATGAATCTCTGCACGGGCATTTTTCCTCGCAGTGGAAGTTGTCAGATGTAGGGCATTAAAAGTATCAGGTGTGGTGTCAGAAATGGAGAAATTCATTTTCTGATGCTGCTGAACAGAAGCAGCTGTATCAGTGCCAATGGCAATGTTACAGACAGGAAAAGTATCACTGCACCTCTAAGAATACCGCAAATGCCATATAAACAGATACGTGCACACATGAATGACAAACTGTAATTAGAGATATATAATAAAAGTATATATTACATCAAAGCTCCTCTGAACAACGTGAACTTTTAAATATATTTCAAATGTAACTCAAATTTTCATAATTGACTTTGGCACAATAAGACTGTGTTAGTCGCCCTTGACACACACACGCGTGTTAATTAAGTGCTTTTCCAGTCTTTTCAGCCTGGTGCCCCGTCGCCTTTTCTAGGTCTTGCCAGTCTCGCCACCATGCCGATTTGTCAGCCGCATCAATAAAAGCAATCAAGCTAGTAATCAGGGCATGCTTTCTATTTATTTTTATTTTGTGCCTGTGTGTGTTTCTGTGTGAGTGTTGTGACATTCAGCAGCATCACATGCAGACGCACATAAATGGATGACAGGAATAGGCATCGCTTTCAAAGTATTATGAGGGAGAGAATCAAAGCTCTTTTGTCTCAAAAGGGCTCCTTAGATGCTATCTATGTGATGACTGGTTTTTATTTTTTTTATGTACAGGATAGAAATGATGGACAAATCTAAATGAAAAAGTGAACAGCGAGAAGGTTGTGTCAGTACGAGCAAATAAAGTGCTGAAAACACAACATTTAAAATAAATTAAATTTCAGAATAACTATGTTAGCTCCAATAAGAGAGACATTTGTTTAGGTGACATTGCTATGGCTGCACAGTGACACAACAAGCACATAAAAATCTGGTAAAGTGGGCAAAAAAAGACCTAATTTTACTGCTAGGGACAAGTGCAGGATATACTGTCCTGGACCCCTGGTCCCAGCCTCAGATTTATCAGGCTCTAACTCATCCAGAGTTACAGCCTGGCTCATCCTCAACCTCCTCTGAATTCACAGAAACACAGTGTTTTCATATGGACTATGACCCAATACCAAAATAATATGAGTCTATACCAAAATAATATGAGTCTATACCAAAATAATATGAGTCTATACCAAAATAATATGAGTCTATACCAAAATAATATGAGTCTATACCAAATAATATGAGTCTATACCAACTAATATGAGTCTATACCAAATAATATGAGTCTATACCAACTAATATGAGTCTATACCAGGCTGGTGAGGCACTGTCGTTATCAGTCAGATTTACAAACATATACGGTGTAGCTTATTCACCAGTTAGCGCGTTTTGTTTAAAATTTCATTTTTTTTTTCATATACAAACTGTAGCAGAGTAAAAAAAACAAACAAAAAAAACGTTATTATCGTCTTACCTTTATGTATAAATGAAGTCCATACGTTGATATGTAATCCTTCATTTAGAAAATGAGGCTAAACATTATGAAAAAAACAACTGGACGGTTACACTTGACTTGCTAACTATTTACTGTTAGCTTGCCGCCACTAATTCTATTGTTTTAGCCGCAGCGTCATAATCTCTGGGAACACCAGCGCCCCCTAGCTGGTGGCAGGAGAACTGCATGCCTCACCTAGTGCCTCTTTACAGGCGTTTTATGATCGTGTTGCACACATACAGTTGTTGATAAAAAAAAAAACAAACACTGTACATCATAAATATCAGCTGAACTATGTAAATTCAGCTCATATAGTACAAGTGGTTGAATATTTTAACATACAGGGAGACAGCAATACATGCTCATACACATGCTCATACATTATATTCATGGAAAAAATTGTGACGATGATATTTTTTATGCAGAAGTTGTGTTTCTCACATTTAAAGAAATTAAAGGATTGCAGAAATACTATTACAGAACAGTGATGTGGTTGAGATACTAATGGTGCTTTGTGGGTTCAGTTTTTCATATTCATATTCATATTCATGTTTTTCATATTTCATATTTTGTCACAAGTAGTGAGTAAGGTAAGACACGCTTTCTTTCTGTAGAAAACAGTTCACAAAATCACATTATGAGTATAAAAACGCGAGCGCGACAAGGTGTTCAGTTGTCAAAGAATCACTATAGCAGTGAACCTTGCTCCCAAGCAACAACTGCAAACTTCTTTTCATTCTTAATATATGTTTGACATCTATGTATAATTTAAATAAAATCCAAACACTTCTTCCTTGACAAAACCAGTCGACCACACAAAGTCCACTACTTCTACTCTGAAAAGTAAAACTGTTTGACAACTTTAGAAAGTGCTCCACTCTGCCAACAAAGATGACAAGGCTGCTTCCCATCTGTCTTCCAGCCGTTTTTTAAAACGCTTTTTTGGGGGTAAAATGAAGAAGGTATTTTGACAGCTCCATAAGTGAAATGTACCAAATCCTTTGTGTAAAAATGCTGTAGTTATATTGGACTTGTTATATATTTGTTTGATATCCGGAATAACTATTAAAACATTTCTTTTCAAGCCATCTAAAAGGCTTTATTAGTTCTGCCTGATAATCATTGGGAGATATTTAAACCTCCGCAGGTGGTTTGAGGTCATTGAGATCCCATGTAAGAGTCATGTTAATTAAACTGTTAATTAAAGTGGTGTGCAGCTGACTGGGTAGGGGTTGCCCAAGAGCACTTCAAGTAGATGATCACAGAACTCGTCTGATCTCATCCAATACAGTTTTATGAATGTGACGTTGGCGAGTCAGTCTTTGGTCTAGACTGAAATAACCCAATGAATATTTGGTGGCTTGCAGGGAAATTTGGTACACGTATCTCAATATCTATAGGATATATTGGCATAATGATTTATTTTGATATTCATGGTTCCCAGATGATGTATCCTACACACACATACACACATATTGGATGGATTGACATGATATGTGGTACAAAAAATCCACGTCCTCCAATTTCAAAATGTCAACAAGCTAACACTAAGATGATTACGAGCATGTTAGCAGGTAGCTCGACGCACCACCCTGCCTCAGTATCACCTCAGTATCACCTCACAGTGGCAATAATGTGGCTGTAGACTCCTAGTGTTGTCAGGATGTAAATATCCTTCATTCATGCAAGACATGCATTCATTATATTCCACTTATATGTAGTCGATCTGCAAGGAATATCAATCACACCGAATTAGAACCATTCTGATTATACATATATATATTTATATATATATATATATATATATATATATAAAACACAGTCAACAGATATCCAGAGGTCATTTCTAACAGCTACGAATATGAAAATATCAGATGTGTTATATTGTGTTTCTGCACCAACAAGGAAGATTTAAGTGAAAATTCATTCACTCGTATTCTTCTGCCTTTTTTTCCTGATCATCATCTCGTCAGTAAAGGAGTTTGCATTAATTCCTATATTTCTGAATGTGTGGGAAGCATAATTGCCTATGTTTATTTACTCTTATTTTTCACATGCACTCAGACTCTTCGCAGCAAACAGTTTTCAATGGTGGTTGACACATTATTCTGATTAAAAACCTGTTCAGTGAAGTGCACTCATCGCTCGGAGCACTCTGGGGTGACCGCCGCATGACAGTGA
Source organism: Pampus argenteus (assembly GCA_036937835.1). Classification (NCBI taxonomy): domain Eukaryota; kingdom Metazoa; phylum Chordata; class Actinopteri; order Scombriformes; family Stromateidae; genus Pampus; species Pampus argenteus. Next base: position 4,147,605 of record CM072880.1, on the reverse strand, counting down.
CATCAATAATCTCTTCTCAGGCAGTAGTCACCTACAATACACGGATGAAGATGACCGACAAGGACAATGAACAATCAAAATACTGGAGATGTGGATACAGAGAACGATAAGCACGTTATAATTACCCATAAATCACACAGTTTCTAAAAACTCTTAATGTTAACGAGCCACAGTGTTGTAGTGGGTGACACGTTGCTTACAGTCCACACAGTACCTGTATGTGTATGCATGATTAATTCATTTTTGGTTTCATTTTTGAGATTTGTTGTCAATAAGATACACATAGACCATCACCATTTGTTTGCTTGCATTTGACGACAACACAATAACTGTGCAAATGGGTTTTTGTAAATAAGACACTGTAAAATAAATAACCCTATAAAAAAGACGTAAAGACAACATATTTAATGTAACTATGAAACCGTGTGTTTAATCCTGCTTCTTTTTATTGCTTTCTATTATCATTTTTATTTCTTTCCAACACAATTTCACCCCAAATGACCTTTTTTTTATATTTAGTTAGACTGCATCTAAGTTATGAGTGCGCAGCTTTCCCGTCCAGAGCTGCTCTCTGTAACTGAAACAAGTCCTTATCGGAGAAAGGACGGGATGGGGACGGGCCCTAACGTTTGGATGAGTGTAGTGAAAGGGCAGGCCTCCTCAGTGATGGGAATAAATACTGTCGTCACCAGAGGGAAATGCTCCATTTGTTTAATGTGCCATTTCCAAAGTGAAACCCTTGTAATCCTACAGACATGGCAAGCTCAACGCGTATACCACCCCTCTGGAATTTGATCTGAAGTAAAACTGTTTACCAATGTTTGGAGCCTGACATTTATTGAAAGTGGCCTTTAGTAAAAGTCATAGCTGAAGCGTGAAGAGATTTTCTGATGAGCCCCGTGAAGTTTCTCCATCTTCTGGGCCAATAAGACAGATGCTTGTGTGTTAATGGAGCAATATATCAGTCCCATCAGCTGAAAAAACAGGCACCCTTGGGGAGGGGGGCTCAACTTTTATACACGTATTTACTTAGACATGTGCAAAATCAGTAGCACGGGCAAATTTAGACTGAACTGAGGCTGCTATTTAAGGTTTGAGATTGCATTAAGACACCTCCAGGAAGTTGTCAATTACAAGTGCTTGCGGGAACATTGATGTGTTATATCCTCTGTGTGTGTGTGTTTTCAGCTAATGATCCAGCAGAAACTGGGAGATTGTAGGGATGACACAAATTTACAGCTATCTAATAAGATGATTTTCTTTAATTTTTGCAAACCAGAAACACTACAATTGGATAAGACACCTCAAAGCTGGCACTCTGGAGTAGGAGTGTTTCCTTTTGTGAGTAAATGTGATATTATGGCCTACTGTGTTTTATCTTGAGCTCACATGACATCTGGGAATCTCGATGTCAAGAACAAGTCAACTTTGATATCTGTCTCCTGCTTGTGGGAAACCAATGTGTTGATCCTGTCTCTGTGCCATCGCCTTATCCAGACAGCACAAGAGCAAGTGTGACATCTCTGCTGTTCATGTCACCGTCTACTGAAAAAGACCCTGCAGGCCCAGAGATGAGGAGTCAGCAAACGCTTGGTCAACACGGATAGTTATGAAACCAAAAAATACAAATGATCTATTTTAAATAATCACAATATTTATATAAAAAACGCTTTGGGTGCGTAATTTTTCCTCATTGGGAAAGAAGAGGTGTGAGTTTTGTCTCCCCCTTCTGGCAATAAGAGTAATTACACAAACATTGTCGACATGTGCTTACGTTAGCCTACTATAATTAGTTTTGAGCATCACATCATGACTCGTTTCATTTGGAGTTAAATTATTTCATCCCTATTAGTTAGCCCGTTAGCCGGTTAGCCCGTTAGCCGGTTAGCCGGTTAGCCCGTTAGCCCGTTAGCTGGTTAATAATCATCATTTGAACAGCTGTGGCTCAGAGGTACAGCATTACAACAACAGAAGTGAAGTGATATTAACTATTTTTAGTGTCCACAACTATATCGCAGATATTGCACCAATATAAAGGAAAAAAGAAAGAAAATTACATTTCCTTTGACCAAATAAGTACAACATTAAATTGACATTAAATCATGTTCTGTGTGTGAATTCAGCTGAATTTTCTTCTTGATAAAACATATAATTGTCTATAATTAGTAAATGATAATAGTTGAATCTCCTCATTGTGTCTGCTGTCACATACAAATGAATGAATCAGGTTAAAAGTGAGGCGTATTATCCCACATGTACACACAGGAGATCATTTTGCACCCTGCAGATTCAGATCTGTACATATGCATGTTATGTAGTCTATTCAAAGGTCCAACGAAAGCATAGGCACATTATGCATATGTAATGTCATCCATTATTAATGCTCAGTGCTGTAAAATTACTTTTTTTTTTCTGTTTAATCTCGTCTGGCCTCCTCGTCTTCTTCTGCTTCTTTAAACGATTTCCTGCGTTTCCCAAAAATGACTCAACATGTGACGTCTGCTATCGTCTATTGACTTAACCTTTGTCTGTATGTTTGTTTAACACTTTCTTGACATTCACCAGTGACGTTTTAGACTCGTGAAAGAAGGATGTGCAAAATAAATCTACTGCTGAGATTTTTTTAATTTTTTTTGGTCTTTTTTAGAGTGGTAGTTTCTCATCAAATCGCTGTTGGACAGTTTTATCTTGTCTGTCAAAATTAATATCTGCGGAGATCGGAGATTGAGATTTTTTTATTTTTTATTTTTTAAACTCATGACAGATATGATTAAACTTATAATTTTTTAACCAAGTGTGCTAATTAGTGAGGGGCAGAAATGAATTTAATTTGCATTTAATAAACCCAGCATATGCTGCAGAGAGCACATCTGACAAGAGATGGTAAAATTCCTAAGAACAGAGATACCAAAGACTTAATAACCACACCTGCACATGTGGCCAGTGTGCTCTATATGGATAAAAATCTATATGTAATTGCTCCAAGAGCTCCTGGCAAGCCGACAACTTAACATGATGTACTTTAATTGATAGAATGCCATGTAAAGTGGATTTGATTATCTATGGGAAATGAAACATACACAAATGACCCCACAAAGCATTTACATTCCTCAGTTAATTATCATAAAAGCCGATAGCTCGCAGTCAACGTTTGCCGATACGTGTCCGCACTACAGCATGCGATAAGATGGCAATCTCTTAAATTACTGTGACACATGCACCATAGGTTTTTCTGCCGCACGCAACACACGCGTTATATGTGTGAAAAATACATAAAATCAAGTCCATCTTTTCCATCACTTCCTGACAGCGGATGAGTTTTCCACACTTAGAGACACTTACAGCTGACAGTATATCAGCAAACCTGTCAATAGATAACGGCACGTTTGTCTTTATTATTGTACACAACTTCAATTTCCCTGCCGTGGGTCTTTGTATGTATATAATTGGATTTCATGAGAATTTTCCAGGCAACAAAATAAGTCTCAAGAATAACAACCCCAAAACAGAGTCGATATACTTACTTACACATTACTTTTTTCTTTGTACACATATATATTAATTTTTTTCAGAATCAGACCACGTTTTCTCCATCATGTGCTGCTGTTGTATGTTCTCTGTCTTTAACTTTGTGCATTGACCCTGTGGGAATCACCCTTCTTCATGGGCTGCAACTGCTTCACTGCAGTATGTTTTACATGTAGATGAGCAGATTTAGAGAGTGTAATTCTGGGTCGACCTATATATTATAATATTTTTGTTCTATTATAAAAGTACAAATATATTCTCATTTGTGTGTTTTTAAAAGGTTTTTTTTCAGCATTTTTTTTCAAAATTTGGGTTAAAACATGTATTTACTTTATTCTCAGTTACAATCAAAAACTCCTGCACGTCAAAATGTACAAAAACAACAGTGATAATCCCTGAAAAGACAAAGAAATGAAAGAAAAATGTCCTCCGCACAAGGAAAATTAGCTTATGCCTTCATTTTATTAGTAAAAGTGCTTCTGAATTATATTATTTTTTATGTCGGATTCACAAGCAGTTTTCTTAGTGGTTGTGATCTTGAGATCACAAGACTGCAAATTCTTCAAGAGGCTAAAATAACATGAGGCAAGAAGTAGAAGTAGCTCCTACACATTGTGATGAGACTCTCAAGGCTTCCTGTCATATTACTCGTGCCTCTTCACTTCATTATCTGGCATTTCCTGCATCCATACAGTCCACTGCCACAGAAAAGCGTCTATACCTTGCTTCATCTAGATATTTACCTTTGATTCTCTGTGAAGCACTTACACACTATAACCGACATACATGTATACATAACGCAAGCCCTGATACATAAGACCCAAGCCTGAAAAAAACATACCCGAATTACACAATGTAACCGAAGCCATCTCTCACACTACCAACTGCTGCTGCTACGATCCAAAAGGATTATAAACAAGTCAAACGAGCACTACTACTTCAAACAATAAAATACCTTATTAAACCCCAACATGAGAGGGCCTTTGGAAAGGAAGGAAGAGTTTTGAAGTGTACACAATCCCTCCAAGTAGTGAATATATTTAGTCCCACCAAAGAAAAAGAGCAAATCACTCTCCCGACTCCATTCTTTATTGTGAGAGATATCAGGAGCCAAATTCAATAACAACCTTAGATCATAGCCCAATCCATCTCTGAATCATCCCATAGTCTTTGCATAGCCTTAGCCCCCCTTTGGCATAATTTAACACTGTCAGACGATGAACTCATCTCCTCCACAGAAAATGAATCGGGCTCGCTTCCAAGTACAGGATATCTAATACCATAAATACCATAAACTTCTTCGAAGCCGGTAAATTCAACTGATTTCCAGCTGTGCCAAAAAAAAAAAAAAAGAAGTCATATCTACTGAAAAGGAACGAGATTTGGTCTGAATAGGAGGAAAATAATTTGTCTTGCACCTTTAGTTTACATTGTACATAGGCAAGAAGCAATCATAAGGTCCTTTTGACTGAGAGTACAAGTAGTTTTGTTGAAAGTTACATTTGGATGAAGGAGTCAAAAGAAAAAGAAAAGAAATAATAATAATACGAAGAACCACAGACAAGTTCATGGTTAGTTATGTTCATGTATAAAGTAAAATTCAAATGACATAGTTAACTTTCACACTCAGAATACGTCCTTGCTTTTTCATTATGGACATACAATCCTAGAGTCAAAAAAGCAAAGAAAAATTACCACTAAACATTTTCTCCACCAGCCAAGATCCACTTATCCCCTTTGCCCCTGAAATTGAATGAATGCTTTGGGGTATAAGAATGAAAAGAAACAGAAAGAGAAACAGAATTGATTCAGCCACCAGCTCTCTTCAGTACACTTATTGTGGTAATGTTTTTATGAGTTAGCTTTGGGGCTCCAAAAGTCTGATCCTAACTGGATCAAATATCTAAAGTCAGCCATGTGGAGTCCATAATGAGGAGGGGGTGGTGGTGGGGTTGGGTGGGGTGGGGGGTGTTCGTTTTGTTCACTGAAGCATCTGAGTTCTGAATCGAGAAATGATCCTTTCACAGCCACGCCTGTGCGTCGGATGAGGGGAGACAGCAGCGAAGGTCACTTCTGATTATTTACTGGATCATTTGATCGTTAAGCTTGGACGAAATACAACTGAAAAATAAAAAATATTTTAAAAATGATACAACCGAGCATCCCCAGTTAGACCTCAATGATGAGATGTAGTTTAGCTGTCATACGTGTATGTTTAGCCGTGCTAGTGTAGTGTAGTAATATCAGTACATCACGTTGGTACCGACAGAATATCTCAACATCTATTGGATGGTTTGCTGTAAATTTTTGTGCATACATTCATGGTCCCCAGACGATGATCCCTGCTGATTTTTTTTTATTTTTAATAATTTGGCTCAAGCAAGCGGTTCAAAACGTTTACTTAACCAGCGAAATATCTCTGCATGTGCAAGATGGATCGGCACAGATTTTGGTTCAGGCATTCATAATTCCCAGATTATGAATTCTGGTGATTAGTAGACGTTGTTTTTCTTTTTTTTTTCACCAAATGTCTTGACAACTATGAAATTTGGTAAAAACATTCAACAACTGTAATAACTTTTCCTCTTTCCGAAACATTAACAACTCCCCTTTTTACCATCTAGCGCCATCGTTTGGTCGATATGTTCGTTTAGTCTCAGCTTTACCTTGTCTTGAGTCCTACTGTGATTAGCAGCATGTTAGCATGCTGAGGCTAAGCTTGAGCTCTAGATTTTTAGTTTTGCTTGAATATATTATTCACCAAAGAACACAAAAACCAGTCTGCCTCTTTTTTTCCAGCGCACATGATTGAAAGAAGAGGCCCGTTATTAAGCAAGAATAAAAGCTTGAATTAAAAGCTGCAATTTTTTACATTCTGTGATGCAATTAGTCACCACGTGCAATTACAATAAAAAAAAAAAAAGACTAATGAGTCAAACGCATTGATTCAAACATGCGAAGCAAAGATAGAAATTGTAATTAACTGACTTTCCCCGCATTGCAACCGAGTGCGCTTTTTCTTCCCCGTCTGCGGCCATTCAAAACAGAGAAACAAAGTGTGTATTATCTCTGTGTTCTCCTGCTGCCAAGTGGATTTTTTTTTTTTTTTTTTACACAATGAACCGCTGACAATATCTTGGGCTGCAACCAACATGGTCTGCAAGTGATAAAATACACCTCTAAGAGCAAAAGGTACCGAGGCACCATTGTGAATCACCGGCATTGGTCCTATGACTGGCTCATACAGCACCCTAATTGCCTCGTGTTACTATGCACAGATTCTTATCCACAGAGCAATGAGCCGTTTGAACATCACATTTCCATTCAAGTCACATTAGCTGAAACCAGAAGAGAAAAAGTTTTAAAAAATAAGACTTTGACCACGTTATTAAGAAAATACTCGCAAACTGTGACTTGCTACGAATCTTTTGAAGCTGCTACCTGATCTTGTTAACGACGCACCATGTATATATTTATAAATATATATATATATAAATGAACACCACTGATATGGAAATAAGCACACTGCACGAGTCATTTACTTCCAACACAGCTCACAGTGAGGTTCGTGTGTGTTTGTCATGCTTTCAGAGCGAATGCCAAATAAGAAAGCTGTAGTAGAAAGGCAATACTAAGAGCTTTTCCACTACATGTAGGTCATTTCTTCTCCCTGTGGAAATATAGCCTGTTTTAGGATTAGGGGCTATGATTCATTATGACTGAATTTAATTACAGCGAGAGGTGGCCAATGCATCCCTGGTTTTAGCATATTAGGGTCCCTTCATCCACTGGATGGTAAATGTCTAGAGGAGTGTGTGTGTGGGGATGGGGTAGGATGAAGTGTGTGTGTGTGTGCATGGAGGTGATTGGTGGATGAGGTAGAAGACATGAGGCTACTTTAGCCAATTTGAACATGCTCACAAACACAAAAGCAGATTACAGTGTGAGTAATCAGGTTAACTTCCCCAAAAACTGCTCAGACATCATGAATCAACCTTTGAGATGATGTATTACGTTAAAAACATCATACATGTACAGTAGGTTCAACAGGTTCACAATATTTCATGTTTAAAAAGAAAATTGCCCAAATGAACATTGACATATTCTCTTTTCGTGCCGTTATCAGATGCCTTCATAATGCACTTTTCAACGTAAGTGAATTTTCTCTTTTTGCTATCGTCCTTCCGCTGTAGCTGAACAGGAAAATACTGTCCGTCAGTATCCAAAAGAGACATTATTTTACTAAAAAGACCTGTGGAACATGTCCACTTTATTTGACTACCTCAGATGTTACATATATTATCTTCACATAAACTTTTAAAGGTGTGTTCTTTGTACACATTAAAAAGTGACAGATTTAATTGTTTGGAAAATGAAAAATAAAAAATAAAAAGCAGCTTGAGAGAGAGAAGTTCACCTCCAATCATCCGGCTAACTGCTGCAAAACGCAGATGTGTTTATTGGGTTCGAAATGTTATAAAATCATTGGACGCAGTCGTACCGATTCCATGACAACGGAAAGGAGAAGATGATTTGGATGCTGTTCAACCATCCGACAAGCACTTTGGTTTAATCATGCTACCGCAGGTTGATCAGCGTGTTCATACGCTCACCTGAGTCGCCTTTAATTACTACCTGGAGTCCGTATTAATTAAGCTTTAAATGTGTTTAGTTCTTAGGCAACATACAGGCAATTGATTATTGTAAAAAGGGGGTGATGGTGTCTACGAAGTAACCCAGATGAAGTTACCCAACGTGGCCGAGTAACGAGGTTATACCTGCAGAAATCTACCTGCGTCCGACAACCGAATTATTCTTCATCAACCTGAAACAGGAAACCGGGTTTCACCGTTAGACGGATGTTTCTGAAATCAGACGACCGTTATCAGATTAGCACTGATCAGTCTGATTCAATGCGGTTCTGACAGAATAAGCAGCGGAGGATGATGCATAATAAATGAATTTCAAAACACACTTGACACAATGAGCAACCGTCTGACTGTGTGAGGAGTAAATGAGGAATAATAGAGACGTGGAAACTCAATATCTCTGAGATCTTACTTTAAGGCAACATTTGTAAAGCCTCAAATCATCCAGTGGTGTATTTAGGCCGTATGATACACTGAGATCAAACTGCTCATTTCATACAGATATAAAATCCCAGATGACTAACTTCTCTCTAAAGGATGAACTACCTGCGTGTACAGTTGATGCTTACACAGTATTCACTGACGTACAGGCAGACCTGTTTAAATGAAACACAACAGTCTCCAGGCCACCTATTATCCAGTTTGTAGACAGAAAACAGAGATCTAAAAAACTTAACTTTTGCGTGTATTCATAGTATGTCTGTACTTTCAGCACAAGCTGAGGACCTGTCATGAATTATTCAGGATCAGACCTGTTGGGGATGTGTAAAATTCAATACATCAGCACTTCAGGAAACTTCAGCGGCTCCATATTCAGACCAAAAAAAAGAAAAAGAAGAAGCACATAAAAGAGGATACAGACAGAAAGCATAAAAATTCACAACTTCAAACCATTTCATAGCTCACTCTGCCCACAATATTGCTTAATATTTAATTAAGTTAATATTACTGGCTAGAAGAAAAGAGTATTTATCTTCTACAGTAAATCCAAAAACTTCTGTTTTTAGCGAGCGAGCATGAGAAGAAGAACCTGAGCTGAAGGCTGAAAACAAGTGTAAATGTCTAAATGTAAGACAACTCACACCGTTATCTTATGACTGCAACACAATGTGGTGACATCATGTGACGACATCATGTGACTCCCGGCGTGGCTCCACTAAACCTCCAGCTGATTAGATTTTACTTGTAGACGCTGTTTTCATGTGAATGATTTCGGGTAACTTTGTCTTGATGTTTTGTAGACAGTTTTAATGTTTTAATTAGTATTAATAGCAATAGAAAGAAAAAAAAAATCTCCTCTAGCGCTTGATTGGCCAAAACAATTCCCAGGGTGCACTCTGATTTTTAAAACCAGACCTTGTTAGGTGGCTTTCAGCAGCAGATAAATCACTGTTGGCTTGTGTGCTACTTATGGAGGAGTTGTTGTTGTTTTTATGTTGTTTAATTTTAGAGGGATAAAAAATATAACTTGATACCTCACAAGAAGTCACATGTTTTCTATCAGTACATAGTACTTTTAAAAAAAAATAAATATTGGGATGTTTTTTTTAGATTTTCTCCTCCTCAACAACAAGATGCTCAAAACAACGTCTTTCTTTTGGCTCAAGCAGGTAAATGTTTTCTTGATAATGTTTCCAGGTGTCCAATAATTATTATATTTAGTCTATTGTATAATGTACAATCAATAATTCTAACAAACAAAAAAATAAAAAAATAAAATGTGAAACAGAGCTGACGAGTCGTCATTCATTTAAAAACTGACCCTGGATCTGCCACACACAATCTAATCATATTACTGCTCAAATCTCGAGACAGCTGCTGTCATCATTCACACTCATCTTCATTTTCACCTTTTTTTGTTATTGTTATTGTTGTTATTTTTCATTATCTGGATTTCAGATATTTAAGACGACAGATTTCTTTTTTCCTTATAATACACTCATTTAGCCGTCTTTGTTTGATTATCCGTCGGTTGTAACTGAGTCGTTAACTTCATTTTTAATCTCTGTCGACCCATTTTTAAAGGAAATTTTCAGTTTACCTTGAATTGCTTTGACTTTGTCGTGACCCTTTGTGGACTTTAACTTTACTGGACTTCATCTGAAAACTGCCTTTGTGATATAAGAGAGAGAGAAAGAGTGCCAGTGTAAACAATATTCCTCTCCTGTCCTTTCCCCTACCCTGTTGATAACTACCCTCTAGTCTAGTTTACGCTTCTGTTTTCATCCTCTTTGATTCCCTGGCTCAGATAAAGGCTTTCCCACCATCCCAGAGGCCCGCAGGATGCCTCACGAGCTCCCCCCCTTTGTGAGCTCCTGTCCCTGGGTAGAGTGTACGATGTCCCTCCTGTCAGCTTGAATCACCCTCCTCCTCGGCTCAACACGCTGCTCTCACCACTCCCCAGCTGCGCCGATGTGTTTGCAGCACCAGCGAGTGAGTAGATGCTATTGAGACTGACCTTTGCAGCAGCGCCCCGCGCTCTATGATTCTAACCCATTTGACAGCGAACGTCTAATAGAATGCTAATGAAGTAGCTTGCATAGTGACGTGTTGTATTGGCTCCATTGTAATTATCTGTGGGACTATCCCTGATGCCCATAACGCATACGCTTTTATTATTAAAGTGAATTACTGTCAGGCAACAACACCCAGTTGTTGCTATCAGGTCAGAAATTACACATGACTCATGCTCATAAAAATGTCCATTGGTTATTACAATAAAAACATCTGTTACAAACAAATAACGAAACAAACGGAAAATGAAAAATTTCTGTTGCAATGTTTTTTTTTTTTTTTCAGTCACACTTGACGATTTGACAGCAAGTTTTTCCTCCGTCGAGACGTCGAGAGATGTTTTCTATTCGCCAGCATCTTACTGAGGTTCTGTTATTTGTACGGAAGAAATCCTTTTGTAAGCGTAGCGAGAGAGAGGCCCGGCTAATGCCGCCCGAATGCTGCCTGAATCATAAGGTGAAATAAGTCCATCCATTATTCGGATGGTTAGTCAGACTGCCAATTTTGAAGACATCTCTACAAATAAAGTGAAAGTCAGCATAAGGGCTGCGTCTGTCTGCTTGTACCTCCTCTGAAGCAGCACTTTGTTGCTTAAATAGAAAAAAAAAAAAAAAAAAAATCCTTAATAGCATATAGAAGTATAGCAGCTTTACAAAATGATTGGATAGAGGGGAAAATATAAAGCGAGGAGAGGTGAAACATGAACAACACAAAGATCTAAACATGACAGATGAAATCTGCATGAACTGCATGAACAGAAGCTACAAATTGGTACTTTTCAACACTTGCAAATATTTAGACACGTGAACACCCTGCAGGAAATGTTAATCACATCATGTTTACCAGTAAAGTGTTTGTTAAGTGGATGAGTTGCTCCAGCGTTTCGCTTGTTTAAATATGTGCGTCACCAATTTGCTGGTAGAGGCTGTGTAAGTCTGGTGCTTCTTTAATGTATGTTTCCACTGGCTTGATGTGACTGCAGCTGATTCCAGGCCAGTACACTCACCCGAGGCAGAGTGCCAAAGCATAATGAGACATTTGGTTGTGAAATTCGGAATCTGACAGAATGCATTAAAGCCAAGCAGACTGCAGATGCAAAAGGGAGCAGCCAGGCCAAAGTGATGACTTCCCATTTCCTACCAACTATATCATATTTCCTTTTGCTTGCAGCCAAACAAATGAACAAATTGTGCAGTGACTGTGCCATTGTTTTCGACACAGATTCCCATTGTTTGTCATCTTCGATACCCGGATACATCTGACAAAAGCAATTACTGGTCATGTCACTCTGTAACCTGCTGGAAGTTTTAGTAACTGGCTCCATCTGCATCACTTTAAAAAAAAAAAAGATTATTTTTGCAGACGCTACGTGAAGAATTAATTTCTAGTAAGGTCGTTTTCTTGACATGGCAGGACCTTGCATGTCACTCACACTGAGTCACAAGGTCAGGGTGTTCCACCTAGGCTTTTTACAGCCGCGCTATGCCCTTGTGATAGCAAACAAACACACACTATGTGACAAGTATGATCTAAGGGAACAAATAATGTGACAGCTTCTCAAGCTCCCATGCAGCATGCTCTGCCTGCGGGGAGTAAATGAATCAGATTTCTGAAAGGGTTAGATTGGGCTTGGGTATGGGGTCATCTTTAAAGATGTGTGGGTTTTTTTTTGTTATAGTGCCACAAAGTCGTCTTCAGCCTTGACTGCTGGTAATCACTATAAAGCCACAAATACCGAACGAAATGAAATATCAATCAACAGACAAAATGAGTCTGTGTATATCCCACGAGGATACGCAAATGTCTACACGTCTATGAATATGCAATCAGTATGCTCAACTCCTTTGGGATTTATTAATAAGAAAAGCAATCAGGCACAGGTGTTTGTAACAGAAAAGAAGTACTGCACCGGCCGCTTGTCTTTAACTTTCAAACGATCGACACAGAACAAAAATACTGTCCCCCAGTAATCAGATATATCAGATGTTTGTGGACACACAGATGGGACAGTTATAATTATAAGATACTGTACAGGCTTGGACAGGAAGTGACCTGTAGCTGAACTCCAGTAGTGTCACAAATACGCTCATTGTGATTTAGATGCTTTCCTCCAGCATCCCTCTGGCAAAAAAACAGAGAGGAGAACAATAGGACGGTCAAATGTATCCTAATTCCAGCTGGAGACTCTAATCCGGTTCAGAGACAGCAAGGAAATGGGCTTGTGAGAGCAGACCCAGCAAATACATGCAGATGAGAATGATTATCCTGCAGATGAGCGGAAAGATGAAAACTAATTTAATAATAAGACCAGAAAATTCTCCAAGATAACAGGGATCTAGAGACCAATCCAAGACCCATCTGGCCTGCGCCGCGCATGCAAGAGCCGTTTTTTTTTCCAGGCAGGAGCCGTCCATTCACACAGCGGTGCTAAAAGCCGGGGAGCAAAGTTTATGTACAGTACACCAATCACAGCCAACAACAACAACAACAACAACTTCACAAAAGGTAATATACAGCTCCAAAAAAGTTGCATATGTTAATTGTGTCTGTATATTCGTGGTAGAGTTTTGTTTGTTGATTGATTATTTACTGCTGATTATTTACTTCATATTTGTTGACTACATTTCATACTTAAAACATGCATTTCATTGATCAGACCACCGACTGTACAAAGACACATTTGTGTAATTGATTACAATGCAAATAATGAATATGTTGTGCAGCTGCCTCTGAACTGAGTATGCACACACTAGAATAAAATGCGGGATACCTCCCTACACTGTCTGTGTTTTGTCTTTTCATTTGTTTAGGATTGTATATAGGGCATAGGGAATATGTACAACTCTGTAAACCTCTGCTGTGTCCCAGATTCTGCAGGTCATTATAGTAAGAGGTTATTGATATGTGTAGTGCTGTACAGGTGCACTAAACCTGCTACCAGATCTGCAAAAATAGCGTATCAGTTTATCACAGCTTTTTTTTATTATTTATTATTTATTAACAGAGATCAGTTTATTCATACATTTGAAAATTATGTTTTTGCAAATGTTCTGTCTCTGTCGTGTTGCAACACATCGATAAGCCGCGCTAACACTGATGATTAACATAAACAGCCACAGATCACTTACCTTGCCGACATAGAGCGGTTCATTTCCTGTGAACTCCTCTAACACAAAGAACTGGTTCCATACCCAGCTGCGTCTGTGCCTGTGCAGGACCTCCCAGGGGCCTGGATCAGAGTGCGGGGACTTCTCCAGATCCCCAGAGCTGGGATTTAGCCCCCAGCAGCCCCTCTTCTGCAAGGGAAGCAGGAGTGCCAGGAGAGCCAGGGCTCTGCATATGCCTGAGCAACACCACCCCATCATCTGGGCCCTCTCCAAAAAGCACTGAGGCCAGAAGAGGAGCAAAAAAATATATAAATAAATAAATAAATAAAAAAAAGACAGCAACGCTGAAATGTCAAAACCCTCAGGGTTTTATCCACACAGTCTTGACCCTGTGTTTCACCAAAAAGCAAGTGCAGTCAGACCCTGAACAGATCATATGGGTTCAAAAAGAGTCAAGCTCTGCATTTTGCTGTGTTGCTCTTCTTTTTTTCCTGATTGGAGACTAAAAGTGGGGTAATTCCTTCCACTTTGGAGCCAGGGAGTTGACATTAAAGCTGGCTAACAGGGTCAATAGCAACCGGGGAGGCTTCAACACACAGGCTGTATAATTGGCACCTATCAGAACAGAGAAAGCAAGAGGGGGGAAAAAAAGGAGAGAGACAAAGACATAGAGGAGAGAGGAGAGAAAGTACCGTCAGCAAAATTGCCTTTGTGACCGCAGTCACTGTAGACAGCAAGTAATGTGCTTGCTGATGCAATGATAATGACATTTTTAACCAATCATAAAGAAATTGGTCAAAAATGAATAGACAGTAAATATGGTAAATACAATCAACATGATGTCCTTCACACACACAGACACTCACCTACACACACAGCAAGGAAGAAAAAAAATCTGCCGAGGTCAAAATGTTAATAAGGGTACGATGGAGGGAGAAACGACTTGACTTTTTTTAATGCAGATTTCACACAGAAAGAGACAACAGTGGCTGCGTGGAATAACAATCAAACGGCGTTCAGATGCCCCCCCCAATTATCTGGGCTTTACCTCACCAAGGTCATTATTTTGTCACATTCCTCTTTGTATAAGATCACGGCGTAATGGTGGCAGTGGCTCCACCACTCAACACTAACAAGCCACATGATCCGAGTGGCGAGCTCTCATCACCGAGATTAAAAATAAATCTAAGCTGTCAGCAGCACGATGGCCCGAGCGCTCCTGACCTCTACTCCCAGCAGTCTGTTTGCAGGCCCGAGAACATGCGAGGGGATCTGTCTTCTTGCAATAGTCATGCTGTGACAGATTCCCCAAGATGCCAGAACATAAAGACTTGTCAAAGCAGAGAAAAGCTTCTGACAGATAATGTTCCTCGTGTCACAACACATCCCGGCAGTCCAGAATAGCTGAGTAATTATATAAACCTCACAATATCACCGCTATTATCTGTCTAAGACACGTAACAATGACTCCGAGGAATTTCCTCAATAACGTTACGAATGGGAAATTGCCGTGAAGCTGTGCAGCAGAACAGGAAGTTCATAAATGTATGCAAAGTTCTTGCATGCATTTATGAAGTGGCATTTATGAGATACTGCCTCAGAAATGGCATCTAAAATACAAGAGGCCTTCTGAGAGCAGACATATAGGAAACTGAGAGCTTGAGTATATGTATTTCCTCGCTTTCTCGCTCCTCTATGTCCTCTATTGGCGATGTCCAGGACTTCCAAGGTAAATGCTGCGACCTCTTTCTTCCCACACATGGTGTCGTTATCTATTTCTAATAATTAACACAGAAATACGTCACAACATTGTGCTCGCCACCTTGCCTTCGACACCTCAGATGTTTGCGAGAAGAATCTTGAGGTTTTGCATTAAAAAATATTTCCCTTTTTAAATATTAAAATATTCCTCACGGAGGCATTTTGAAATGTTTTATTTTTTTTGTTGCTTTTTTTAGATTTCTGGTCAAGGTTCAGAAAGCACACAAAACCCCTATAAGGCAAAACTTTATCCAATAAGCTGTGAAAAAACAATCATTCTGATCTGCATTTAACATATGAACTGAGATGCAGCAGAAATACACACACGAGGCTCGAACACGCGCATGCACACACACACACGCATGCACACACACGCACACAGATTCAAAGTCACTGCCTCTGCATGACAATTTAATGGTAGAGGTGGAAAGTGGAGCAGATCTGGCTGCAGGGCAGCATGAGTTGTGAAGGCAGGTTGCAGCAGTGGTACTGAGGTCAGTTTGAGCCAAACAGCCAAGTTAATGCTTCTCATTCTGCTAAAACCTCGAACACTAGAAGAGAGTCAGATAAAGGTGTTTGATAACACTAATGTGGTTTAGAGTGCCGCAATGTGCTCTTTAAGGCTTTTTATTCAAAAAATGTTTTTCTCATTTATTGTCTGGTTTAATTGTGATTCATTGTAGTAATAGAAATCTTTAAAAAAAAACAAAAAACTAATTGTTTTTCATAAAAAAAATCTATGTTGAAATGAACACCGGCGAAAACGAAGAGATTGATGTGACAGGAGAGTTTGTGAGACACGACTTCCTCGTGACGACTTCCATTTCCTCCGGTTGGGTGTCAGGTGATTGACAGTAAGCAGAGCGTAACGTAACCGATGCAGAAAACACTCGACTGAGGCACAATGAAGTGACGACGCAACAGAGAAACTTTGGCAAAAACCAAATGAAGGCGTCGTGTTTGGCGGTTGATGGATGGAGGCTGTTTTTCATACGGTACAGTGAGTGAATGACGGCGAACGGAGAACCGGGCCTGATGTCTTAAAAGTAAGAAAAAAAGGTATGAAGGAGTGGTGCAAACGAGAAAACACAGGCGTTATGGTCTAACTATCAGATATCAAACTGTCCGATAGTCATTATTCTTTTCTGCTGAATAGCTGACGTAGTTTATCCTCCTTTAAAGAAATGGCAGCCCAGCAGTGAAATTCATACGGCTGCCTTTTCATAATATTTAAATATCACCTGATGGCACGTTCAGTCTGGCGACATCGATCTTTCTACGTCGTCAAAGCTTTGACAGACATCCACACTGGACCTCCTGTTGGGAGAGCAGACTAATTGTTGGGCAGCGCCAAAGCGAAGATGCTAAATTAAGTGAAAGTGTGAGTTACAGCCATGAATGTAAAGCCTCTCACCCCCCCGGCTCTGTTTCTCTTACACACAGTCTTCTTAATCCCATTTGCCAGTCTCACAACAGGATTACCAGTGCTACAGTGCTCGGTAACCAATCACACGCTTCTCCTGATCCATATTCTCCTCGATCATTGTGTAGGTTCAGTCAGAAAACACAAACGCGAGCTGCTGAGAACTCAATTAGGGTTCGAGACACTTCATAAAGGTGGATTTCGGGGTCGTTTTCTATAACAAAAAGTATACACAGGTGTATGTTGACGATGCATTCGTCAAGAGTTGTAATAATTTGCTCAAGTCAAACATACATATGACATATGTATATCAGCATCTTTGAGTCTTTCTGGGGGAAATCAGAGAACAGCAGTAACTCTGGAGCAGGTGGGTCTTCAGCATTTGGACACTCACAGCACATACAGACCAGACTCTTGCTGATGCAGGAGCTTGAACTCAACTCCTCCGTTTGAAGGTTGGTCTCCCGACTCACTAAACCTCCATCCTGCCCCCCTTTGAGCAGATTTTTTTTTTTTTTTTTGGATACCTCATCTCGTATTGGTGTGAATTCATCTCGCATCCCTCTGCTAGTAGATCTGAAGCTGACAGTGTGTTGGTTTCACATGCTGCACGGGAAAAAGGTAGAATCCAACATCTGTAAAGAGATGTCTAGATGTAGACAGCAGTGATCCTCCTGCTTATAGAGTTTAACACGTGCTGTATGATACCCTGAATTCATACTACAGTTGCAAACTGAAGTACTGTTTGTGTACCCTAAAAAAAAAGTAAGAAAATAACTGATAAATGAAAAAGTCTGAAATAAATATGTTTAAAAAGTCACCTTCAGTTATTCTACAGACACAGATTAAACCAGTTTCTGTCCTCGCAGCGTCCTGATGAGAAAACAAGTAGTGCAGATGTTGTGTGCAAAATGCTATTTCATATACAGAATTACACTCAGCGTAGTCGCTCTGTGGCTTATGGGCTGCACAAGCACAAGCACAGTTCATCATTTTGCACAGTCACAGATGCATTTTTTTGCTTCAGAATAAACCTGCACTGCAAGAAATGTCCATATTTATAAGCCAGTTGATTATGTATTGATCCACAAAGGACAATATATATATAAATATATTAAACAAACATTACATTGAGTCAAATGCTGGTACAGTCCCACTTAGTCCCACTGCAGTTATTAGTTTCATGAATTTTTTAGAAACCTAAAATAGTGCAGAGACGAGTCACAGGACACATTGATTAAAAATGATGAATATATATATATATATATATATATATATATATATATATATATATATATATATATATATATATATATATATATAAACTGATTCTGCAGCCCAGCTCTGCACTCAGTGACTCTCATATGGATTATTTGCGGTGTAAATCTGCAGGTATCCCTCTGCTCGGCCTTGTGCACTGATGTGACCTGACTGCTTTGACCCTCATGTTAAGTATCAATCATTGCGCATTAGCTGTCAACACCTGCACAATGCAGAAAAAGTTCTGAGGGCGCACCTGTTCCCGGATCGATAGGAGACGTTTTCCAAAAAAAAAAGAAAAAAAGAAAAAGAAAAGACAAACAAAAAGAAAAAGAGGAAGAAAAAAACAAGGCTCGTATCATTAACACGGATCGATTAAGCATCGTAACAACTTGCGGGTTTAAGGGACTGAAGACCAGAGATGCTGCGCTTGATGGGAATCGAACACCACGAAAAACAGCGACAGTAAACATCACTGTGAGCGACCGCCGCAGGAAACCTGTGTCCGCGGAATACTAATTACAGAACAAGCGACGGGACAAAATAATGCACACA
The DNA here is from genome assembly GCA_036937835.1 of Pampus argenteus. Taxonomy (NCBI): domain Eukaryota; kingdom Metazoa; phylum Chordata; class Actinopteri; order Scombriformes; family Stromateidae; genus Pampus; species Pampus argenteus. The sequence goes on along the minus strand of CM072880.1, from coordinate 4,128,808 downwards.
ATACCCAAGTAGACCATAAACGAGCTGGGATCATCTACACATGATTCATAATGTTCATAAAGAGCTTTGAGATCTACTCACCAAAAAAATAAAAAATAAAAAGAAGAAGAAGAAGATGGAATAACTTCACCGCCGCGCAGATGATGTCTGGTGGTAAAAGTTGAGGGTTTTTTTCCTTCACGCATCACATATAGAAAAAAAAAACCAAACATCTTATGTTATAATAAAGAGTTTCAAAGTTTTTATGGTGAAATTAGTCCTGATGGCAGAGAAAAGCTGCTGGAGATCTGCTGCTGGATCGCGCGTAAATGCTCAACCTTGGCAGGGATGTGGCGAGTCTGATCCCCCTTCTCTCTCTCTCTCTCTGTGTGTCTCTCTCTGTGTGTGTCTCTCTCTCTCTCCCTCCGTCTCTCCTGCGCAGTGCTGCCTCTGTGCAGGAAACCCCAGCTGCAGGGTTTGGGGTATGTATGTATCTATCTCTCTCTTCATAGGCAACAGGGGACACGAAGCAGCAGCAGCAGCAGCAGCAGCAGCGAGGACTCGCAACGCCGGGCGAGACAGGAAACGCTCCCATCTGAGCCAAATCCTGGTTGACTGGAGTGAGTGGAGATGTAGAGAGAGTGTAGAGAGAGCCTATTGAAATAGTTTGACCAAAATAAGTTGGCGTGGAGGCAGCCAGAAACACACGCAGCGTTTTTGGCACCGAGACTGAAGAAGCACATTTCCAAATCTGCCAAGTTTTTGGCAGCAGATGGCATGTGTGCTGTTAAATGACTGCCTCGCTGCTGAAAGGAAAATCAATACACAATTCTTGACACGTTGAACCAATGAGAGGAATTAGCATCCCCTCATTCACCTTGAGAATTAATTAAACTCGGCCAGCTTCTATGTTTAATATATTATTATTATATAATGTTGCGTGGTGTTGTTCATTGTCATTCACGTTTCCTGTGGACATCTTTAGATATTGCATTCATCTGATTGTTGTTGTTTTTTTTCCTGCATAATTCACACTTTTCAAATGGAACTTTTCTAACACATTTTGTGTGTGTGTGTGTGTGTGTGTGTGTGTGTGTATCCAGGCTCCCATTTCTATTCAGAGTTTTGTTTTTCATCCAATTAGCTGCAAACTCCGCTCCTGTTGTGACAGAGGAATGCTGTATTAGACCAGCCTCTCTAAACTACTGCACCTCCACGCTCACAGACCTTTGAAACCAACCAGTATTAGTTACGTTCCTAATTAGTGACAGTAAACATACAGCGTGCACCGGCATCCTCGGTTAATAACGTGCATTTGCATGGGGTATAACATTATTCTCCTCGAGCCTTGTCAAAGTAAACAGCTTGAACTCGGATGTTTGTTTGTTTTTTGAGCAGGTGCTCTCTGTTGATCACTGACACAAAGTATGTACACGAGGAAACATCACATTTCACTTTAAACACAATCCTGGGCATTAGTCACCCCTGGATTATCTTCTATGTATTTTTCTGCACCGAATTAGCATTTTCTTTTTTTTTAGGCTGAATATATTACTGTTATTGTGCAGCTCTTTTTGTCTCCTCAGTCATTTAGGAGAGGAGCACTGACCCAATCTAATAGAAAGAGCAGCCTCTGTCTGTCATACTTGGAAGAGCAGTTAGCAAAACTGAAATTGCAGGCATGGGACGACGCGCAGATGTAAAATGTAAAACGGAAAAAAAAAATGATAGAAGCTTCAGTAAACTGGCTGCTGTTGGATGCGAAGGGAAAAGAGCCTAAAGAGAGGAAAGTTAAGGGTGGATAATGGCAGGAAGACAAAAGGATGAAGAGCATAAAACGCTGGACTAAATAAGAACTCAACTTAAAGGATGGATGGAGACAGAGTGCAGAGGGAGAGTGGGTGTGTGATAACAGAGGGAGAGGTGAAAGGGAGGAGAAGAGGGTGGTTTATCGCAGGAGGTGGCGGCGGGGCGGCGGGGCTGCAGTTCAGCGGTGAGAGTTATTTAATTGGAGAGTGACATTGGGAGCTTGGCTCGTCAGCTCTTCCCCATCAATCACACGCGGTCAGGAGATGCCTGAGGTGATGTGGCCCACGTCCCACTCCCTCCGGATCCCATGGCCAGCCCCGGCATTTAACCGCCATGCTTCCATTACATCTTCTCCACCCCTGCCCCCACCCACCACCACTACCTCCCACGCCTCCTACCAGCCCCCGACCAGGATGCTCTGACCTCCGCTCACCTGGCCTACAGTTATCTGCTCCCCTGTGACTCACTGCTTGATGGGTCTTTTTGTTCACAGTCTAACAAGAAAAACAGTGAAGGGATTCTGTAACAGCGTCTGGAACATTATTTTAATATGACCCTCAAGGACAATAAGGTTTGATTTTTTTTTTCATATATTATAGTATATACTGCATCTCATAAGCTATTTGCATGAGTAGCTATTGATCTACTATAATACAGTGGTTCCCAACCTGACTACAGCCCTGGCAGGTTGAAATCCTGCTCTTTAACATAAATATCTGATATGATAAACAGTATAGAAATAGCAGACAGTCACAAAAAGCTTTTTATCCATTAATCTGGCACTAAACAGTTTCAACCATTCTTTAATTTTAGCTTTTTTTTTTTCCTAATCATGTATTATACCTTACAGTCTGCACATGCACATACAGTACAAATACCTCTGGTTGGGAATCACCCCTAATATGCATAGATAGACACTCACTGCAATACAAATGGATATACTGATTAGTGATGTTAATTGCTGGCTAATCTATAACCTGCAAAAAGACAGCTGACATTATAATTCCAGTAACTGCCATTTACTGTCATTGGAAACAGATGATTGTAACATTGACTGGCCAATTTCAGCTCTAAACAAGATATTGATTTCCCCCAGTGCACATTTAAAGAAAACATGTTGCTGTGCTCACAGCTAAAGAGCTGTCATAACATCTTCTTTATAGCATAAGCATGTGCTTTTTTTTTTTTCACAGCACAAAAACACCAAAAATTGGGCAAACAGGCGACGGAGGATCATGCTGAAATAGCCACACATGATCTGATTCTTGTTATCGTGCAGATGTGGATAAAAACATCTGCAGTGAGTTATGGAGATGTCCTTAAACAAGCGGTTTAATTCATTCTGATTCGAGTTTTTTTTTTTTTTTTACGTTTATGAAAACAGAATTCACTACACTGCGTTGGCCTTCACGTTCTTCAGTGCAATGATTCAAAGCATGTGACCTTTTTCACACCGTGATCTTGACAGAGAGATGTTGATTTACTGAATTCCATTTAGTGGATGTTTTAATTCATCTGTGACTCCTTCCCTGCTTCCATAACAGCGCCCGTAATATTTGCACAGTTTTCTTTTTAATCTTATTTTAATTCTTAACTGTTTTCATTTGAGCATCAGGATCAGTGTTTCTCTCAAGCAAGCCTCGTCCAGTACGGCCCTGCACAGCCTGCAGTATGTGAACATGCATTTCACTATATGGTGTTCATAAGGGTGCACAGAGCCGGGGATCAGAGGCAGCAAAAGAGCCTTGATGTTCAAGGGACACGACCAGGGAGTTGACATCCCCCTGACTCCACCACCATGACCAAAATACAAAAGCTCAGCTTCTTTGTATATGCGGCAACAAAACGTTCATGCTGCTCCTCTTTGAAAAACAGGGATTTGGACTAATCATCCAGCAAAGTATTGAGTGATTACATTTTCATCAGATGCAATGTAAGAGGGTCGAAAGATCAAGTGAACTAATGGATGACCTAATCATGGGGGATTGGCTGTATCGATTCATATGGTCATATCCTCATTCTCTGTCAAGCCACAGAACATGGAGGCGGATACAATCCCTCACTGGCTGAAACCACCATATTCAAGAAATCCTCATTCAGATTACACTAATTTAGGCCTTACCTCTCCCGCTCCCCTGAGGGTTAAATAGATTACGGGGGAGGAATGGTGATCTTGCTGAGTTGCATCTTAAAACTTGTCTTCCAGAGGGTTAGACTTCAAATAATTTACTGTAACAGACTTTTATTAACCCTACTCCCTTTTTTAGATTTTTTTATTTATTTTTTTCCTCATATTTCCTCACGAGAACTGCAGCGCACACTGCCTCCACTTGCACCCCTCCATGTATAAATTGTCTTAATCCGCACTGATATACAGCGTGTTGAAAATGTTGTCATGCTTGCAGATGCAATTTTGCACGCAAGCAAAATTATGACTTGGTGGTTGGTGACGCTGGCTGCCAACACTGCAGAAACAGTCATTATTCAAGGACAATCTTCTGCATCTGTGTGAATAATCAATGTTAGTGAAAGTTTGTCATGAACTCGTGGCATCTTTCACGTGGCACGTCGGGAAAATACCGGTTCTGTAAAGTGCATCTAGAAGCACAGTGACATTCACTCTTCCTCAAGAAGATCGAGAGAGAAAACCCTTCAAAGGCAGAAAAAAATGTAGGTAAATACTTGAGATTGAGACCAGATGTAGATAACAGACAGAGTACAGAAGTACAGAGGTCATTTTCAGCTATTTCCCTCCAGATGCATCACAGCAGGTTCTGAAAGAGAAACGTCTCTCTGCAGACAGACATGTTCATTCACCTCAGTTTGTGTCGACTGAGACAGCATCCTGATCCGAATCCTAATGACACATCAACCTGCTAGCATTCAGTGGGTCTATGTGTCACAGAGAGGGAGAGCCGTGGCAGCTCGGGCTGCACTCTCAATTCACACTTAGATCTGCAACCTACAAAATCTCTACAAAAGAGAAACGAGGTGGTCAGAGATAGATACTGTCACTACAATACACTGTAATATACACTGCATGGAGGTATGGCTTAACTTAACTTGCGGTTAAAACTTCAAAATGGATTTAACTCACGGTTGCGGTTCATTTACCGCTCACCAGCAAAGGATTAGAAAAGCTTAAAGCTCCACTAATTAAATTATATTAACAATGGATCGAATGTGTGAGGTGAAAGAGGTCAGCAAAGAAAATTATCACCCTGATCGGAGCTCTCGTAAAGCTGCAGTGCCGGACTTTTCCATGTAAATGAACAGCCGTCATATACAAGCACTAACAAGTTCACGTAATTCTGATTAAGCCCGATTAAGACAGTATACAGAGTTTTTAAATCTTGGTGGGCGTGGGGATAAAATAATATAATCACGTGGCTCTACTCGACTTTCCAAATGGATCAAATTCTTATAGTGGAAACGAGTCATTTTGGGTTGTGTGAACAGTAGCAACAGACGAGGCTACGGCAAAGCCAACAGCATACACGTTATATCACCATAGACACATTATCCAACAGCAATATCAGCAAATACCAGTGATAAACCCGGTGTACACTAATGGCACAACACAAAGCAGCAGGAGGAAGTCGAACCTCTCGAAGCTCGAACGGGTTATTTATATTGTGAGTTGGTGGAGACTTAAACTGAGTTGAAAGAGTAGCCAACATAACTTTGAATAATTGTGCGAGTTTGAGGTATATATATGATGGGAAAAAAAAAGCCTGTTCCTGCAGCTTTAAACTTAACGGTGTTGCAGGCGTTTTTACTGGCAGTTTAAACCGATATTCAGCTAAAAATGTACAATATGATTTCAGTATCAAACACTCACGTCTTGTGGACTAATGCTCCTAGCCAACATTCGGCTAAAACTCTATGATCCTGTCCTGTCTTAACTCACGGTTGTGGCAAAAAAATCTGTGTGTCACCGTTTCTCAAAGTGATACATTTCATAGCTTCTTTTTACACTGTCATTAACCTTAATCACTGCCCTTGCACACACACACACACACACACACACACTGCAGACAAGCATCCTTCCTCCTCTGCTGCTTATTATTTTGAAATATTAACAATTAAGTGTTCCTCGGTCGACTCCTGAATGGAGAGCGTCACAATTTTGTATGTCAATTTGATCCGATTAAATCATGTCTGAAGCGGATAAAGGCGGGGTCAATTTACAACCAAAGGACAAACGTGCCGATGTGTTTTTAAGGATTCGTCAACATCTGCAAAAGAGCTACAACTTTCAAACTTTCTACTCCACTATTCAAGTCTGCACGCAATGAGTGTTCGAGATCCTCAAAAGATTTTGCTGTTCTCATGTGGAAATACTCACATTAAGTTGCACAATCATTTAAGAAAACCTCCCGTGGTTATATATCAGCTCACATCTGTATTCATGTCTAGTATATTCATTTCTGCTTTGTCTATCTACCTCCAGACTCAAGGTTTTCAATTAGGATTTCCCTGAAAGGTGACAAATGTTCGGGGCTTTTGACAGCAAGCTATGGCTGCATATCACCATGATGCTTTTCTTTTCCATTTTGAAAAAGAGAGGGAAAATAATGTCACCTTGTGTTATATACAATGAGAAAGAAAGAAAAGACCCAAACACAGAGGAAGCACAAACAAGACAGAAATGAGGACAGGATGAGACATAGAGACATAGTTGAAGAGCAGGAAGGGACAACAAAAGAAAAGCAAAAAAAAGAGGCAAAGGCATTGGCTTTGTCATGACAGTCTCCTCTCCCATGGCGGGGAAGATGTGTGTTCACATGCTCCAGTAGTCAGACTGAAAAAGCCAGGCCTGTTGCATTCACTCCAGCAGAGCAATAGCACTCATGGTTGCCTGGTTGGCAAAGAGCTTGTTATCCCCCCGTCCCTTCATCTGCTTGCTCCTCTTCTCTCCACATCCCTTTTCCCACACCACAAGCATCTGCATTCTGTTTGCTTCAATAAGCCCCCGTGTTTCCTGGCCACCATATAACAAGGAAAGAAGCAGCACCTTTTTTTTTTCTTTTTTTTTATTCTTCTTGCAAGACACAGGTGAAGACAGACAGCACAGCCAACAGCACAGGTGGTGTTTGCATCAGGCGAAGCGTCCTGATCCTGAAAATCAAATGCAGCCCTGTCAAGCCGAATTGTGGCGCGCCCGCCGTGTCTGAACCATCCCGCTGGTGACAGAAGTGAAGCCCCTATCTCAAGAAAAAGGAAACGAACAATGATAATCAAATGGACTCGATCAACCAACAAGTGTCAAATGGGAATACACATGCACAGAGGAACTGGGTTGACTGAATACACTGGGTAATGAATGCCAGTGGAAAACTCTGAGAAATATACCAGGCCATCTTCCTCTTATTGGGTATATATTTTAAATGTTTCTCATTAACTTCAGGAGTTTCTTTTTATCTTTATGTGAATGGGCCAAAAACACTTGCTGAGTCAGCGGGTGAAGGGCGGACCGAATAAAAAAAAATACATTACCAATCGGTTTTTTTTCTGCAAATGCTTCTTGAACAGAGAAAGTGAATATAAAGCAATACATTGTTTTTTTTTAAAAAGGAGCACAAAGTGTAAAAAAATATGCGTGCTTCTTTATTTCTGTCTTCTACGGGGATCATCGGCTGGTGAGGACATTTCCTGGACAGCTTTAGCATCAGTGTTTGTGGTTATTTTCTACATTTTTCTCATTGTCAACAAGTCTCTTGTCAACTCGAAAAGACTACGTAACATGTAATAAAAGTCAAAAGGTTGTGATATGTATTATAGCAAGCGTAGCGAATCTTTGTAAACAGACCTGCAAAGAACTACTCTCCGGAGACTGAAAATGTGGTCGCTGTTATTAGTCTTAAGGCCAAGGGCCAAAGGAACATGTCACCCAGTGAAACAATAACAAAAATATAGAAAATGAGCCTTAATGAGCCTTTTACATGATTGTTGACTCCTTACAAGTCAGCTGGAAATATAAAAAAGGTCCACCGCAGACAGCTTCAGCTTAATTAGCTAGCTAGGTAACGGCTGCAGGAATCTGCCGGTTTCAGTGGTAAATAAGAAACCTGCTCTTGTTTACATATGTCTGAAATCAAGAATCCAATGTTGATAATATAAATCTGCCACCGTTAGCGTTAGCCAGAACAGAAATGATGAAAGGGTTAAGGTTGATTTGAACACTCATTGTAGGTCGTAAAATATCAAGAGCTATGATTGTCAAGTTGAAGACGACAACAAATGTACACAGCTATGGTTTCTCTTCATGAGATTAAACGCACATAGAGACAAAGAAAGAGAAAATGAATAAATATAAGGAGCATGATAAATGGTGATTGAATCCATTGTCTGAAAAATGGGTGCAATCAGTATATGAAATTAAGATTAAATAACGAGCTTTGTTGATTATCAGTGTGACCAGAAAGAAAATGTCTTATAATTCACACCACAAACTGCTTTCTATCTGTTCACTTCTTTCTAACTTTTAACACTTTGATTTCTCATGTGAGGACAAAGCCACGTTCAAAATGAGTAAAGTTCTCCATTGGTGCTCAATGTCCAGAGTGGCAGAAGTTGATTGAGCTGATGGTCTGAGTGTCTGAAACACTATATGGTTTCAAGAGAAATCCCCCCATGGGTTTTCCATGGTTCGGGAGTGTGTGCCGGGGCCAGGCTTCAGCTGACAAGGGCCCCCTTTGGTTGCGGTAGCTGCCAGAATGAAGAGAGTAGACACACAGTGACAAGAGCTGATGTGGTCGTCCGCGTCCGTCACAGCTTTCATTTCCTCGGCTATACCATTGATTGTCTGGCTGGGTGACATTAGTGACATTCTCCTTTAATCTTTTGCAAAGAGCTTGACCCGTAGAGCACATCTCCTGAGGATAAGAACCAACTCCTGGCTACTGGAGACCAAATCTATGACTTTCTCCCCGGGTGTTTCACAGAAAAACTTTTGGATCTGGGGGTTGTTTTGCTTTCACAAAACAGAGAATCCCAAGACAGAAACATAAAAGCTGGGCTACCACAGAAAAGAGCAAAAGTAAGGAAATTGCAGAGGGGAGTTCGCTCCATGATGAGTTATTAAAAGGGAAATAATTGTTTGTGACCCATTCCTCTATGAGACGTGCTGACATATAATTTTCTCATAGATATTTGAAATCTGAGAGTGACTTTAATTTGAGCTTTGAGGCGCTCAGCTCTGCAGAACGGTCAGCTAGCTCCGTGAGAGCCGAGTGTTGTCAAACCCGTTTGACATATTGTTTTAGGAGCAGAAACGGGGAGGGTGTGTCGGTGTAGACACAAGCCTGCATTTGGCGAGCGAAATTAAAGGTCATTTTGAGAAAGTGAAAATTAATGTGAGCTATCAATTTCAGCCTTTTAAAAAAAAAGTGACATATTTCAGCCTGACACATTTTAATTAGGCCATCAATAGTATGGCAACAGTGGCTAATGGTGCAGAAGACACAACCAGGATAAGTTGCCTTTCGCTTTAACTGTCGCGGACACATTTAAATGGCATTTTTAAAGCGCTGTGTTGACACAAATTTTTTTTTTTGAGACGTAGAAAAGCACACAAGCTTTTCAAATGAAAACAAGTAGATTTATGCTGTCTATATTATTATATTCGCTTATTGCGTTGGTATTGGTGAACTTTTGCATAATATTTCACCAGAAGCCACCTACAACAGATGAATATCAATACCGATGGTGTTGACCAATGGGCCATCTGCATGGATCCAGGATACTGTATGTGACTTAATTAAACATCCTTCCACTGTTTTTTTGGGTTTTCCAAAAGGAGGAACCTGCTGCATTAGCCCCCCCCCCCATCCTCTCTGTACTCCCACATCCCTCCTGCCCAGAGAATAAATAAGATAAGGGAGAGCAATGAACGCATCCATCATTCAAAGTGGAAAAGGGTAATTTAGCTTGGCCCTCCTGACAGCTTTACAACTTTGCACGCTATTCTATTTTAATTGGCAATCATGAATTAACTGAATGAGAGCCCTGCTCACTGCCGATGTCTTTCTCATTGCAGCTTTTAATTGGGTTGACTTGATGAGTTCCTGAGATAAAACCAGACAATATATTCTCATGATTGGCAACTCGTTTGTTGCCATATAATTAGGCTGTAGACAAATCAAGCGGACGACTGTTTCCTCCTCAGCCGGGCTTCATCCTTTCATCAGACACGTGCTGCCAGGGCTGAAGGAGCATTATCTACAGTGAAGAGTCACGGTGTGTATGACATGACGGTTATGTTGTGCAGTGTTGTGTATTCATTTGTTTTGAACTATTATTGATCCTCCAGAAAGAGGTCACCAGCTCAAACTGTCAAAAATCTGAAAAAGACACAGAAACATGGTTATAATTTTACAAAAAAAAAATAAGAAAAGAAATGCTGCTATAATCTGATTTGAATCATATGTAAGTCTGCTCTGATCGAGCATTGAGCTAAATCTTTTTTTTTTTTTTTTTTTTTTTCACGCTGGTTCGTAATGATTAAGACGTTCCCTGAGGCCTCTCAGACTCACCCTACACTTTTACATATAAGGTCAAATGTTCAAAGCTTTCCTCTATTCTGCCTCCGTTTTAAAAATAGAAGAAAAAAAAGGAATTAAACATTAATGGGCTGATGAATAAATATTTTGTGTCTCTGGGACTCAGCACTTTCTCCCATTCCTGCAGCTTGCTTAATTAACTCTTCCTCAAGCCTTTTGTAAATTAACACATCTCTCTCAGTGTCCTTCGACACAGTTTTTGTAATTTTTTCTCTTCTTTTTTTTTTTTTTAACATTTTTTTAAAATTAGTTTTTATGCAGCGATATGCCACACGGAGGGTCGCATAATTATTCGACCTTAGAGTCACAATTTTAACTTACGGTGCAGATTTTTGCACCGTTTGCTTGAAGCAAAAGTTTTTTTGTACTCACCAAGTAGTACTTTCATTTCTGATACATTTTAGATGGTCCAGGATCTTGGTTTAGGAAACAGATCCATTTGTCTCGGCAGGATACTGCTGTCTTATAGCTATGACTATCTCTGTGTGTGTTTTCTCAACCTGCTTGTTCAGATATCTTCCTAAAAAAAAAGAGCTCACATGTATCTATTATTGAACAGATAGTTCCTACAGACAACCTGAGACCCAACCTGAACAGGTGAATACTGTGTGTTAATAAGATCTTATTTCAAATGTGACTTTTTCCTCTCAAAATGCAATTCCTGGCCGTTCTGTTCTGCTCTATCTGTCCTGTTCGAGGTGCCTATAAAAGACATTTTTTGGAGGAGTTTATCCTGAATTACTGCCACTGTCAGTCAGAGAGCAGCTCCTCTTCCTGGCTTATATTCTTTGTTTTTTCGTTTTCGGCCTATGCTCACCCCTCAGATTCCACCCCGTCACATCTGCCGGCAAGTGATAAATGTGACGTTACTCCATCAGAGGATCATTAAATGTCAGGTCCTGCCGTGGCAGCGGAACGTCATGGCAGAAAGTCAATGGCGTTGGGGGGAAGGGGTAGTGCGAGTGGAGGAATCGCCTGGTGGAGGAGCCTGCTGGGAAGGATCAATGGCTCATCTAACACCCGCATGCCCACTGCTGCACCAGGCAAAACCACTTACACACTCCCTGTCTGGCAATGAGGTAGTCCAGCTGCTCTGAGATATGTGTGCACAGCCAGTTGCAACCACTTGTGGTGATTTGTTGATGTATTACAAGGAAGGGTGGTGACAAAACAAGGAGCGTTGACTTTGCACTCTGCAGCATTCAGTGCTCTCGGATCAGAATTAGCTGAAAAGCAGCAGATTAAAGTGAAAAAGGGCTCGACTTGAGAAAACTGGACATATATTTTATTTCACACAACCTTTCATATAAAGCAACGATGTGTGAAGTTTATCACCCTGATATCGATCGTGGATTTAAAAAGTCTTTTTGAACATAACTGGTTACTATATGAAGCGTATAAGGTGCAAAGAAGAACCCACTAAAATACGTTTTCTCCTTCTTTTTGTTCAGAAGTGCAGTTTTAATAGAAATAGAAAGGGGTGCCGATCATGTCACCATGTGTGCACAAATGAGCTTGCGCTGTATTTATCTCACTGAGCCCGTCTCAGTTCCCACTCAACGAGGTAAAATCAGTCACCTGCGTTCACCCGAAGATGCAGCTGTTTTCAAGGACAACTGTTGTAAAACATATTTCATTATGAGCAGAAGACACAGGCTCCACGCTGTTATTATTATTATTGTTATTATAAAGATGTAGGCGGAGAAAAGCTACTGTAAAACAAGACGATTACTTTTGAAACAGAATTTATTAAAGATGTATTTGTGTTTGACCTTTCAACATAGACTTTAAATCACTCTTATCGGTTAATGTCTTCCGCTATAAGAATCATCTTTCAGAGACAAGAAACGCTGGTTATTTTTCTTCCCGCCGTCATCTTCTGGTATTCCCCCGCACATTCCCTCAATACAGCAGCACAACAGTAAGGTTGTAGAGATAGAAGACAATTGGTAGCTTAACATTTTGGGAAATAGACTTTGTTAAGTGAGAAGATCAATAACACTCTCATCTTTCTGTTAAGCATGAAGTTGGAGGCAGGAATCGGAAACGGGGGGGAAAAGAGCTAGCCTAGCCTCACAAGGAGACGAAGGTTGTATGTTAGATTTGTTTTTCTATTTGGACAAAGCCAGATTAGATTAGTCTTCATGTTAAGATAACTGGCTGCTGGCTTCTAGCTAAGCACAAAGACTGGAAACTGTGGGGGGGAAACAGCTAGTTTGGCTTTGTGTGACAGCCTACCGGTATCTCTACAGCTCCATAATTAACATTTATATCTCTAAGCGGCGACTTCCAAGACTCCAGTAAGTCTTTTTTTTTTACATTTAGGATAAAAACAAAGAAGATATAAAGTTAATATTGTTACTTTTGGACAGAGCCAGGGTTGCTCCCCCTGCTTCCAGTCTGAGATTATTAATCTGCTCATCTAATTCACAGCAATAAAGTGGCATATCATAATTCCCAAGATGTTTTTTTTTTTTTTAAATAAAGCAGTCAGATTGGTCTTTCTGCTCGCTTTAGGTGTTGAGGCATGTGCCAAGTGCAGGTAGATTTTAAATGTCAGGAGCGTTTAAGCATTTAATGCAGTATGCTTAAAAGATATGATGATAAAAACACACATTAGGTTTCCTCGTTTAATCCACTAACTGTACATGTGGACATACGGTTTCTAAACTCGTGTAATAAGCATTGATTTCAAGTCTCATCTATCCAGCAGTACATGTTACAACAGTTGCCATGGAATCGCACATAGGACAGACAGAGTGGTGGTAATAGTCCAAAGGCTATTGAAATAGAAATGTAGCTCGCCTCAAGGAGTGCAAACAGCCAGACAGGCAAGAGAAACAATAGGGATTCATCAAGCAGCAGCCTCTAAAGCCCCAGATCGTGACAGAGTTAAATGAATTGGTCTATCAGTGCGACACCTGAGAGACAGTCTTTGGGAGTCTGTCAAGATAAACTCTTAAGGATCTTGCGGGGAGGGTGCATTGCAGCAAGGTCATCGTCACATTGCATCAAACAGGGCGCTGGGAGGAGAGCTTTTGTTCTGTTGTGTGAAGTCCCATTTGCCAGAGGTAACAATTAAGACTCATCTGTCAGCGCACACTAATGCGTTCATTCCTGATTCCACACTGGATGTCTTCACTTGCTCATTTGTGGTTTCATGGCCATCATTAAAGTCCAAGGTGTTCGGGGGCAAATGGTGCAGTCGGATTACAGTGAAGTCTGTTTTTATGTGGCTGATTTTTAACAGGGGTAATATATATATAGTTTGTTTTTTTGTCCAGCTTGAAATGATCGCCTGGTAAGAGAAGAGTAAGAGGTGTATTTCAGTGTCACACGGGTTTGGCACCAACCAATCTCTCGGCCTCCCTGCTGTCCCCGGGTCGCCCATTCGGTTACAGTGAGCTTTATCAGATGTGACAGCTTAGGTCCAATAAAGTGGAGGTCTTTAACAAGTGTTGTTTTAGTTGAATTTGTACAGAGGGCGAATGGGATCCTATCTCCTCATTTTGAAGCAATTTCTGTCCTTAGTTGTTTGGTGTGTTCATCATAGCTGGAGGTCAAAGTTCAGGGTTATCATATAAAGTTAACGTTGCAAGCATTTTATCAATGCAGAAGGAAATTACATTACAAAAAAACAAAAAAAAAAAAGCGCAACAGTGACTATGTAAACTGAATAATGATGCAACTGACAAAACAAGCCAAGGAATACGCTGAGAGCAACCTGCACTTGAATCTGAACATATTTCAAGTGGTAATGAAGTTGCACTTGAATGAGACGGAGCTGTTTGTGATTCACGCTTTTGGGAATAACAGACTGCGAGTCAATTCCAGCAGGTCCGCCGGAGAGTGTGGCGGCGAGATAAAGGCGAGGCGACATTGTTTAAGTCTTGATCCTGATGCAGCACTTCTCTGCTGGGGGATTGCACTCTAATACATTTACAATGTAGAAATCAGCCTCAGCCATTGTCCTGTTACCCCCACGGTGGAAATGCTGAGAGAATTCAAACATTTTCCCTCCATCTCAAGATTACACTGGCTGTTTTTCGTGCCCTGCCTCTCCGCCCCTCCCGTGGCCCCTTCTCTTTGAAACTCTTTCATTTCGCAAACATCCGTTGGCAAAGGGGAATCCCTAATCTCTCAAGGGCTTTCTTTCAAATTTCATTATTGAGACAGAATGCAGATTTGAGTTACTGCAGATGCTGCCATGTTTTACAATATATATATATATATATTTTCATTCTATTTTAATGGATATTTGAAAAAAGCTAATCCCATACACTCAATGACTACATCCTCGGTTCTGCACCAACTTTGATTGCTTCTGTGATAATTTTACTTGATTGTTATCGGCTCAGGCTCCCTGTCAACCATCATCATTTCCATCAGAGGTTTGAATATGGGTTTCAGAGCTCATATGCTGATAGTAATGCAGTATTACATACTTAAAGATCTGATATTATGGCCCTTTTTTGACTAATTATTATGAATTGGACCGGATGCTTTCTCTGCTGCTGGGCAGATGCTAAAGCTAACCTGCATACATGATGTGATGTGACGGGCCGCCTCAACACCGCTCGATCTTTGACATTTTTGGGCGCTTATTTACCTTCTTGCTGAGAGTTCGATGAGAACATTGATGCCGCTCTGATGTCTGCACGCTGAATATGAAGTTATTCATGATTATTAGCTAAGCTTACCTTAGCATAAAGACAGGGAACAACACTATAAAACCAAAATGTGTAGATTTTATGTTTGGGTTTTTGTATAAATTTAACAAAAGTGTTGAGTTTTAGTCGTACCGGTAGGCAGATTTGTTCTTAATTTTTGGACAGAACAACGATATGTTTTCTCCTCGTTTACAGTATTTATGCTAGGCTAAGCTAACCGTATCCTGCCAGTGTTGCCAGGTTTGACTTACCCCAAGAAACCCTTTAAAAAAATAAATAAAAAATCTTGTTTGTCTGACAAAACTTTCTCAGTTGTTTGTTGCTTGACAGGTAGTAGCACACATTTTCAAAAACAAACAAACAAACAAACAAATGCTGCTGAGAGCAGTTAGCGTGAAACACAACAGCAACGTTTCTAGCTACCAAATAACTGAGCTGAAAGACGCTAAAACGCTCGGTAGAGGTGAGTTGAATGAATACACTGATATGAAGTAGTCGTAAAGTCTGATCAAATTATACATTTGTTGACAGGTGAAGCTCGAATTTTATTTACAAATGAGGCGTTTTTCCACATCTTTTGCTGTCCAGTTAGCCTTCATGTATAAGTCATGAGAGTGCATATTGTAAAACACATTTATAAGTTTAGTTTAACTTTTCAGTTGTTGTATCGTGTCGTGTGACCACTGCAGGAAAATAAACTTGTTTTTTTTTTCCTCACATTACATGCAAATTTAACCTTTACAAAGTGGAACGTGGAACTTTGGACTCTTAAAAATCAGCGTCTGGAGAATATTTACTTTGATTCACAATAGCAGTCAGTTTAAAAAAATAAATATTAATAATAATACTGGCATTCAGTGTCAGTGAAAACATGTAGACTGTTTGGAAATGAGTCATTCTGACAAAACATCTCATCATTTTGACAACCTTGGTTTCACACAATGTCCAAGGAACGTGTCATTTTAGGGGCCGTGACATTCATTGACACAACAACTTAGATTTTATAATTATACATTTATAATTTTGAAGTAATAATTGAGAGGGAAAAAAATGTAATAAAGTCTTTACACCACAAATGCCGAAAAGTCCAAGGACACCTTTTTTTTTTGCGTGTTAACATTCGAACCTTTTTTAAGACTCGTTGATTCGTTGATCGTGAATGGAAAGTGTGGAGTCTTTGAATTGACATTCAGTGCAAAAGAATAAAAGAGAAACTTCAATCAGTTCGAATAAGCTCTGTTTTACAGCCGTGTTATTAGTCTTAAACCTGTATAGTCTGTAAGTAAAGCCCTTTATAGTTATTTTATCGTAATGTTTCACTTCATTTTTCTACAAATCAGCAAAAGGCTTTACAGCTTGATCAAAATCACAGCTTTGAGTATTAGCGGTTGGACCTTTCTGTCTTTGGGAAATACAGTACTTTCTATTATCAGGCTGGATTGTCCTGGACAAAGCGAATGACACATTTTAATGTATAAACTGACTTCTATTCCTGGTAAATTGCGTCATTTGGAGTCCCTGTAGGCAGGCCTTATTGCCTTAAATGACCGCGACGAGAAAACTTGTGACAAGAGAGGCAGCTCGAGCTTGTGTGGACACTCACACTCCCTCTGGGACTGAACAAAGCGATGGCCTCCCTCCCATTTCAACTGTGCTGTGTGGACTTGGAACATAATCTAGAAGCAGAAAAGAGAGACTGGAGTGATGGAGTTGAAATGGAGGTAGGCAGTCATAATAGATCCTTGTGATGTTTTCAATAAAGTTACTTATTGAATGGGTTTGTGTGCAGTGAAAGCCCATTTTAGCTCATTCCACTTTTCAAAAAAAAATCTTTTTTTATGTAAAGCGTCCATTTAAAAACACAGCAGACGAAATAATTTGCCGGGAATTTAAAATTTTTGCTCAGATCTTTGATTAACATGCTGATGCTATTTATGTACTTGAGATATGATGGAAAACAAACGAGTTTCCTGTTTAGCTTTGTTTATTTGTTCATCGTCCAGCTCTGGACACATTTCCAGTGAAATAAGCTGATTCCAAGAAAGCGTCCCGTTCATGCCAACATAGAAACACTTCAAATTCTTATATCAGTCTTGAATTAATTTGCTTCTTTCATCTGTCAGGAGCCGTTGTCCCTTCTGTTAACGACTGACAGTGACAGCAGAGGTTCTCACCCACACAAATGATTAAAAAAAAAGAAAAGTCTAATAATAGCAGCAGCAGGAAAATAGCATCTTATATAATAGCGATACAGTATATGTGATAATACCACCTTATATTAAGTCAAACAAGAAGAGTTTTACTTCTGTTGTGCTCTATGAATTTATCCAACAAGTATAATATTACATTAAATGTTCTTTTCAGTGTATAATACAACAGACCTGGCGTAGTGTGTGTGTGTGTGTGTTTTCATTTTAGCAACTTAGCATTTAAAAAGGATGCCGGGCCATTCAAGATAGTCAGTATCCAGTCAGCGTCTGTGAACTTGCACCGTTTCTTCTGATGTATAGAAATCAAAGAGTACACTTGAATTTGTGCAGTCGTCGAGGTGTGAAATCAGGCAACGAACGGGTCGCTTTGTGGGACCGTATAGGATGCTATCTTGAGTTGACACGCAATTTATATTTTAGCATTTCGTAACAGGTATGAAAATAAAAAATACTACTCGTGCAAAAAATCCCACTTAATGAGATTTATGAAAATGCTTTTCTTCATGTGTATATGAGTGTGTATATTAGACATCATTCTGACATTCATGAATACTGTTATGGATCTGTAGATAGATGATATATAGATTGAGGATTTAATTAATCCCAAAGGGAAACTACAGTGTTACAGCAACCACTTAACATAAATCACAAAATACAACCTATATATGAATATATGAATAAATTAACCATATTATACACACACACACATGCACACAGATATGTGTGTGTGTATAATATGGTTCATAATAGGAAAATAATGTGCGTATTTAAACTTTCTATTTAGTTGTTCCCCTTGTTGTCATGAATGGTATCACAACAGTACATAAACCTTTTTCATCTGCTAACATAACATTTATGAATTGTTATGGTATCATCGGCATATTCTCACATAGTCATTAGGCTTAATTAGTGATCTTTTACTGCGGTTAATGACCCCGTGGTACCAATCTCCTTTAATATTAGTTATTATGTATTATTATTATCACCAAGGTAATTGAGTGCAAATGCCATTTTTCTGGATGTGTGGATGCACTATTGTTTAAGACAAACACTGGCTTGTGTAATAGTGGAAATCTAGGTCTTGTATATTTTGTTTTCAAAAGCAAAGAACACAATTTTTTTTTGTTTTTGTTTTTTGTTTTTTTTGCATAAATATGAACATTAATACAACAGCTGACTTGTAATTAGCTGCTGTTGGGGACACACTGACCACAGCGTGCAGCCCGAACACAATGAAGAGCTTGTGTATTTACTGTAGTCTTCTGAGCGGTGGACCGTGGCTGTGCTCATTATACAGTGTCATGCTGCTGATGCCATCATCGTAACTGGAGAGAGGCATGAGTGGGTGTGTGGGGTGTGGGGTAGGGGGGTGGTGGGGGGTATCTCCTCTTCAAGCTGTGCTAATTCCACTTGTGTGAGTGCAAATGCGTTGGTCCACTCAAATGAAGCAGCATTGCATTGATTTATGCTGTTTGTATCTTATAGTCAGTTGCGAGGACATTGAGGTAATTGGTGACCGTTCAAAAGAAAACAACCCAGCTGGGTAGCTTATCCGGCCCCAGAAAGAGAGGAAAAAAAAAAGAATCATAACGAGAAGTAATTGCTTGTAGTTTAAATTGGTCCCATATAGAGTGCAGCTAAAGTTATCTCAGCAGTGTCTCACTACTGCATACTCCCCCTGTAAAGGAGGGCAAAAAAAACCCACACTCTTTGGTATGGAAATGAAACACAAAATTGCAGTAAAGAGGGAGGCATTCATTTCCTAGGGGCGGGTTTGGGCGGAGGGCTCAGGACAGGGGTGAGGCAGCCAAGCAGTTTAACCTCTCTCCAATTAGCTGTGAAAGTCCTTTGATTTTAATGCAGCGCTACGGACTAGCAGCACAGTACACGTCCCTCAACCCTCATTATTCCACAGCCTAATTTTCTGACATAGCTTGCAGTATCTCCCCAGACGTAACACTGCTGTTAATTACTGCTGCAGAGCCGGAGATGAACGATCTGAGGTAGATCTGGTAGATCTGAGGGCCGAGGAGGAGTCTGAAGAAGCAAACTGGACTCTTGTTTTATTGAATTGTGTGGAACTAATTCAATGGATTCGTGAAATTGTATCGGCGCGCAAATCATCTAAACACCACCAAAGGGACTCTTGCAGTGGCAGAGTATGCTAATCAGGGCTGTGTTTCCTGAAATAAGAGCACATAACTTAGAAGATATTTCTTGTTCTACATTAATGGTCAATGGGGAGATCGTCTCATCTGACTGCTGCTTAAAGAATGAGCCGCTACAGTAGCTTTATGCACCTGAAAGTAAGAAAATCTTTTCTTCTGATTTGGAAGTTGTTGTTAACTCTGACACCTTACATGACATACCGCATCAAAGTGTTGAAAACACAACTCGGTACGGTGACTCCCTGAGAAATCCTGAAACCACAGTGTTGTGATTCTATCAAGGTGACATTGATGGAGTTAAAAAAAAAACTAAAAAAAAACTGGTTTGGATCCGTGACTGGTGATCCAAGCACTCCCTTGTGCCCACTATGATGTACAAGAGCACAGCTAAAAGGCAAAACATGGGAGTTTCATTATTCAAACCATAGGAATGAATAGAGAGAGTAAAAGGGCCACGGACAGGGGATGTTTAGCCCAAAGTTACTGAGAAACTCATGAAATAAAAAACAGCATGAAAAGCCTTCTTCTTCTTCTTCTCCCACACTTCCTTTCTCATCTCTGCACTTCATAAAAGTGCCAAGTGTAGCTATTCTAGACCCCGTCTAATAGACCGTAAATCTATGCAATTACGGCCAACTTAAATGAGGGACACTTTTCTGATAAGTGCATGGTTATGGGCTTATTACAGGGTTTTCTTTTATTATTACAACAATGCAAGTGAAGATTTGTTGCACAGGAAAAAGTTCAACCCATCATTTATTAATTAGAAATTAGGTCATAAAAAAAGCTAAAAAACTGTGAGCTGCATTATGAAAAAAACAAGGCTGAAGTAATGAAGTAATGGCTGTATATTGTGGGATCTGTCATCATGCTTTTATTTTTTAATGATTATCTATCCATTAGTATGTTCTCTTAAAAATAAACCTGTTGGAGATACTTTGTCCCCAAAAAAAAATGAAAATCATCTTTAAATTAGAAATATAATTGAATCAAATGTGAACTATGTTCAGCATCACAGTCACGGCGTGTTTCTCCTCAGTTTCTCTCTACAGTTCTTAGATCTGTTGTCTTGCATTGTGAATCTAAATGAATATTTCTGGCATCAAACGGTTTAATTATTTCCTCATATCTCTCTGGTGCATTTGTGCATAGAATAACTTCCTAATGATATATAACAGCGTTGTGG
This sequence comes from Pampus argenteus, assembly GCA_036937835.1. Taxonomy (NCBI): domain Eukaryota; kingdom Metazoa; phylum Chordata; class Actinopteri; order Scombriformes; family Stromateidae; genus Pampus; species Pampus argenteus. The sequence continues at coordinate 4,108,222 of CM072880.1, read as the reverse complement.
TTTGGAGAGAATATATATATATACGCCTGTAAACATATAAAACCATATTTTAAACAGCTTGTTTTTATTTTACTACTGACCCACAACCATCCTCTAGAAATTAATATAATATATACTACAAATTTACAACAACAAACGTGGTTGACATCATGTAATTCCTCACATTTCCAGTATTCACTTGGTTATGTTTATATGCTCAGGTTAAAGTTAGGGAAGGGATGTGGTCTTAGTTAATCTAACCTTAATCATGTGCTGTGAGTGCTTAAACATAATAATAAAAAGGATCAATCATGCTTTAGTTGCTATGAGTGAGTACTGTAGGAAAACAAGATAAATATTTTGTCAGTCAATAATTTGCAGATATGTTTAGTAAATCAACATTATATAAAAAAATCCTGCACTTTTCCTGTTTCTCCCACATTAGTAGTATATGAGTAAGACACTGGAAGTTGTGCCAACCTCATCAAACAAATATATATTTTCTGAAACACTGAAGACTGCGTAAACTTTAAGGGGGGAGGGGGGGAATCTCCTGTTGATAGTCTGTTGATGTCTTTACTTTTCACTCAATATAAAATATTACAGCAGAGTAAGAAAAAAGAAAACGTGAATAAGGAAAAAATAATAGCCAAACTTGATGTATATAGGAGAAGCCATTTGGGAATTATTCAAAAAGCTAGAAGCAGCAGTAAAAAAAATTGGGAAGTGTCTCAAAGGAATACACACACACACAATACATGATTTAAATGGGTCAAGCTTAAAGCTGTTGTCAAATCTCAGAACAACTCGCAGTGCAGAATATATCTATCTATCTATCTATCTATCTATCTATCTATCTATCTATCTATCTATCTATCTATCTATCTATCTATCTATACAAGATTTCATTCATTACCTGATGAAACGGGTCAGAGGGTCACGGCCTCCCCTCTGGATGTGAACCTATGACCTTACATTTTCTTTCATTTTCTCTGCACTCTAATCTGAAGCTACAGTAGCTTTCCTGATAACATATAATATATAGCAATTAGAAATGCCACCGATAACTACTACATAATATATTGTTTTTTTCGCCGTCTTGTTACCAGAGCTATTAAAATTATACATTAATTTAACCAACTGCCCATTACGGCCGGCCTGCACATGTAAAGATTTTGACGGCTAAAATGGACATGAAGAAGGTGAAGCCTGTAAATGTACATTGGGTGCGTGAGCATTAGAAAAGGTGAGCTTTCAGTGGTAAGGTTACCAGTTTCCAATATCTATGAGAGGCCTCTCCATTTATGTGATATTGAGTTTTCACCGCAAGGCCCATTTGCGTCCTGTTCGGCTGCTCATTTTATCTGATTTACTAGTCCGTGTGTGTGCTGTGGCATCTATTCATCTGTGTTTAACATCTCCAGGGCCACGGGTTCACCTGCCTCCCCATGTTCCCACCGGAGCTTATTAACCGTTGTCGCTAACGGGAGCACTCCTACTTAATTATATAAATGGATATGTACACGCCAAAATGAAGCACATCCTGGTTTTATCTCCTAAATCATCTCACATAAATCTGACTGGATGTCCCCCGAGCAGCAGCTCCCAACGATGATTGCATAGTTCACTCCTGCTTCTTTCAGGTTATCTTTTTAGATTGGACTTTTCTAAGCTCACATACATATATATATATATATATATATATATATATATATATATACATACAAGCTGTGTGATATATGGAGTCGCAAAACTGACAAAATGTCAAGTCAAAAATGTAGCTGAATATATAAATAAATAAAATAGTTGAATAATACTTAAACTTCATGTCAGTGAAAAAAACAAATAATAAAACAAATTTAATTTACTAATCATCATTTAATTTGCAAATTTACCCAATTTATTTAGGCTATTTTCCCCCATAACATTTCCTTTTCCTTAGCAAATATACAATTTTTTAAAAGCTAACATTAACAAAGTTAACCAGCTAATGCTACATGGAGGTACGTCTTGTTTTAGACTGTAGTGTGTGATTAAACTACACCAGTCACTGTATATAATGTTAATGTCAAGAAATAAACCAACTACGGACATTTTTTTAGCAGATGCTAACGTTAGCCTGACTTCAAATATATATCGTGAAGTGCACGAGCATGTCAGGATACTGCTAGCTAGCTAGCGTTGCTCTACCAGCTAGCTAGCTAGCTAGTTCAACAATCAACAGCAAGTTAGCAGCTGTTAGCAGCCCTCAACACCTGAACAAACGTACACGGTGAAGATATTTTAAATGATCCCAAAACAAAAAAACGGTTAACAACAGTAACTCCTTTAACCTTTGGGACATTTTGATTGATCTGCTGATGATATAATGTGGTGTATAGGAGAGTTTTACACTAGTATTATTTAGTATTATTAAGGGGCTAAAATTTGATAGTTATATGTGCTGTCACGGGTTTTTGTTATTGTAATTATGAGTTTCCGTCTTGTACGTAGCGTTCAAATCAACATTCAAGTCGTAGTTGACATGGAAAGTTTTCTGAAAACTGTATTTATCTGAGCTTATTCATATGGAAATGCCTGAAAAGCAAGAAAACATGTTTGAAGTCATAAAACATTAAATGTAGATGACATGAATGACATTTCTTTGGCTTCTGATAACCTTATATTATAATTTGTCAGTTTTTCCGGCACCATAGTGTTGTAATAAATAACTGGGCAGCATGTCATGTCTGTCATTTTGTTAATTCCACTTACTCTGCACTATTTAAATACTTTAAAGTACATATTAAACAGATTAGGTGAGGTACCTTAAAGCACTGAAATACTTTTATCTGTCATTTAAAGTGTGTTTTTTTTTCTTCCCCTATTTGCTCTACAGGAGTGTGGTAAATGGAAGGGCTTAGACAAAACCAACATTTCATAGACAGCGCTTGATTGCTTTCTCAAGCCTCCTGATGCAACCGGCTCTACAGTACAAACAATGAGGAGGGATAAAGACGGATGGGCACATTCATATGAACGTACTGAACTGGCTGCTTTCACTTCAGCCACGAATCATCGTTCCTAGAAGCTGATCCATCACAGAAAATTAAAATTTGAAGGTAAAAAGATTATCACCTGCAGCAGTAAATTGTGTTTTGATGCACGTGTTTATCGGCTGCATTTGGCTTAGATATATCAAGAGGGACTTGGATAAACCCAAAACAGCATGCAACAACAGTGACCAACAGTTATTAATATATTTTCTTTTATGTTCAAGACAGGAGAAGTCCCACTTCCCTTTTACACACAAATAATGAATAAATTCACAACCCGATGAAATAATTAAAATTATTATAAATATGCTGACAAAACCCTTTGATGCTTAATAATATGTGTTGCTCAAAAGTATAAATAGAAGTCACAGGAGATGGCAGTGAAGCATTAATATCACTGGGCGTCACACTTGCTTTCTAGGTAAGAAAAGCTAAAAAAAAATTTTTTTAAAGTATTTTATGTTAATGACAACAGGGATACAGACAGGAGGTTGACTGTTAGAGATGGTTTGACATGTTGTTCACGCACTAATCTGGAAATGGTTAAATAAAAACAGAGGTTCCTTCATATTTCCAAATCAACACCATTAATTGGCCTACCGCTGGGCCTGTGTAGGTTTTCTGAGTTCATTCTTTCTAACCTTGTAGGCAAAAAAAAATAAAAAATAAATAAAATAAAATCAATGTTTTCCTTTCAGCCCTGAGGTGCTTCACACTGCCTGCACCTACCTGTAATCAGCAGCTGCATCTGACTGGTTTTCATAAGCAAAAAACAAAAAAACAAATTCAGCCAAGGTTAAGACCCAAGGCTCGGAGAGTCGAATATGTGGAAGGGGTAAGGGTGAAAAAAAAACACACATCTGTCTGTGACCAAGGATTCAACAACGAATTTGTATTGAATTCAGTTGGTTTTCAAGGTTCTTTTTCTTACAAGACAAAACAAAGACGCGAAAAATGCCCACGAATAAGAAGAAGATGTCATTAGACAGTCTGCCAACTGGGGAAGACGACCAGCTGATGTTCGGCGTCCTGCTCTGTTTCACCGCTTATGTCAAACCGCAGAGTTACTCATGCAGAAGACCAAGCTGCCTAAGTCACTTTAGGTCTCACCAGCTCAACTATTAATATAATATAATATTAATTCAACATCAATATTAAAAATCCACAATAAACTGTATCAGCAGGGATATCATATTAACACCCGTGGCAGTTGAATTAAAGTGGCTCCTGCTCATACTGCGTTCCACTCTCACCCGAGATTACCGTACAAAGACGCCGCTGCCGTTCATCGAATGTGGCGCAAACGTTCAAGCAGGTGCAAAAGAGTTTAGAGAAGGCCGAGACTCGGAGAGTTCAACCGTCGTTCACGGTGCCCGAGAACAAAGAGTGTCGAGGAAGGTTTGAGCGTGTTTAAATACTCCACACATGCACACATACTATAGCAAAAAAAAGCTAAGCAAAAATAGCTGCCTCCCTTCACAGAGCTGTTATTCAATATTCAGAGTCACTTTCCACCTCAAAGAACACATCTATTTATTATTTCATATGCACCGAGGATGGTAAATTGAACTCACAGCCGCCTGCGTCCAAGCTCACAACAATATAAATGCTAGATTTTCTTGTCTGGGTACTTGAGGAAAAAAAACAACAAAAGCAAAAACATCAAAAAAAATAAAAAAAAATAAAAAAATAAAAAATCCATCCCAAAAAAAGACCCCACAGAGACAAATGAAACATCTAAAATCCTTCATATATAGATTTGTATCATGTCTTTCGTTGTAATTGTGCGTTTTTTTTATCTCGCCAAAAGGAAAAGCAGTGATCCACTTAAGCCCTGGAGCTTTTTGCAATATAATGTTATCAACTGTTCATGTGCCGTGTTGTCCAAAAAAAAAAAAAAAATCTTAATTACAACGACGATGAAGTTAAAACAAGTACAAGATCGATGGCTTTATATGAAAGTGACTTCTACAGGTTCCTTTGCCTCACTTCCTAAATGTCACCTGGATTGTCTTGTCGATGGATATCGTGGATTTCCGCACATCTGCTCAGAAGGAAAAGCCCCAAATCCTTATCTGATCAAGGCTTTATAAGCTTCATGGGCCAATATATATAAAGGAAATTTTTGTTCCTGACATAGCGAGCGCCCTCTTTACAGCCCGCTGTCTCCGTTCAGACTTCACTGCCGGTGCATTTTGGGAAGCTTGGCATTTGCAGTTAACACCTGAAGGAATCTAATTAACAAGGGACTGGAGTATTTAATCACGTCGCACGAGTTCACAGTGCACCCTGTACTCCATTTATTAAAAGTATTATGATTTTAAATAAAGCCATCATTCACTGTCATGGCTCGGGCATTTTGTGCACATTGAAGGTCTAATCTTATAGTGTAAAGAGTTTTCACAAGGCAGCACGTGGAAGTTTGAGATGTTGAAATATGCAAAGCCCGAGGCAAAATTTCTAAAGTTGAACTAAAGCAGTGGTGGGAAGTAACTGAAAGTGTAGATATAGACTGAAGACTCAAGTAAACTCCATATTTCAATCGGCTTCGTTGCAGCATGACTTCTAGATACATATGTGCCATATAATTACTTCATACGCAAGTCATAGCAGATTGAAGTAGATATATGCTATATATATATATATAGTGTCTATTAATTATATCCAGTAGGCTGCCTGTGTGATTAAATATGATTAGCCAAAGTGGCTGCTGATGTATTCTGTCCAGTACTTGTACCAGATGTTTAATAATCACACTTATATTGGTTTCCAAAGTTGTATTGATGCAGCCGACGCCGCTGCACATGTCTGCTGCTGCCCACACGCATGACTCACTTTAACTTTAGGAATTAGTCTAATCAGTGATGCATCTGAACCAAATATGGTGAAGCTAACATGCAGGTATGTTGGTATGTGGCCTACGAGCTATCAAAATAGCATCTGATGGGGTTAAAATTGTCTGATGCGGCTGCAGTTTTCATTTTTCTCTGTGATGCAACGGCAAAATAAACCTATAAGGTGGATTATCTGTCATTCGGTCCATATTTTCTGCTTTTCTTTTGCACAAATCGTGGTATGAGATTTGTACAAAGGAGGGACCCATGAATGAACAGTAATATACACTTACATATTTATAATGAGCAGGTTATGCGTGTGTACAGAAGAACAAACAGACAGATTTTATTTTATTTTTCTGCATACAGCTCTCTGAATTTCTACAGTTCCTCTGAAAAAAAAAAAAAAAACTAATCAAAACAAATGCCATGCATTAGTTATAAGTGCCCAGCAGGCCTTGGCGGGCATGCAGGATGTTACAGCCCAGTGACTTCCTCATTTAAATTATGACCAGGAAGAACAAAAACAACCCAAGACAGGAACACAATCCAAGAAAAAAAACAACAAGGGTTCACAGAATTATAGAATATGGTGTTTTAAAAGAAATGACTGGTACGTTTTATCCTCTTAACGTTACTAAAAAACCCACCGCAGAACGGACGGTTTGATGCAAAAAGTGGTAGTAATCATTGGTAATGATATATTAGTACCTATAATGTGATCTTATACAATTACCCAAAGACTATGAATGTTACAGGCGAGGCGATTCAGTGACTTTCAACCCTTCTTACTTGAATCCCTTTAAAAGAAGCTGATTAACAGTGGTGGTAGGAGGCACGTAGTGTAGCATATATCTCTCCCCACACAGTCTATTCTTTGATGTTGTTGTTTTTGTATGTTGCACCGCCCCATCATTTGAATATCACACAGAGAGGGGGCTCCTACTCGGCCACTTGCTGCGCCTTTGTTGCCGTGATTAAAGCAGGTGTCGCGCAGGGTTGTGTTTGTTAATGACAGTTTGCATTTAAATAGCTGTCACTCGTCTGTCAAGGGGAAGGAGAGGAGGGGAAATGTTTGTTTCCGGGGCCTCCAACGTACTCCGAATGCATCTCTTTTACATAAGCTTAACCTAGCTTTGCAAATGAGCAGAGCAAAGTTTGTGCAAGAGTGTACCTGTAAAGGCTTTCCATAGATGCTGGCGTGTGATGTAAGTCCAAACTTTAAAAAAAAGAGGAGGAAAGTGCAAGATAACCCAGATGAAAGTATTGACTAAATATTTGTTTACAGCATGGAGATCTGAATATATTATATTGATGCACATTTCTGTTGCACAACAGAAAACATCTAAACTAAACAACAGCATATGTCATTCTTCATGTCCAAAATGACCCATAAAAGCTTTTTCTTCTTTTTTACTTTTTGCGCCGATAACAAACTACTAGACGTCCTGGTTACAAGATAATTTTAGATATTTGAAAAAAAACAACTTAAAATTGCTGCTCTTTCTGAAGCGTTTTCTTCTTCAAAAATGTCTAAAATCACGTTGAAAAACTGAGACTGAGAGAATCCAAAATGTAGAGCTGCATTCATTGATTTTTTTATTTTTTTTATTTTTTGACTATTTGGGGGCAAGACAACAACAAGACATTATCACAGAGAAAAGCTGAGGGGAAATGCAGAGCTATGAATTCATCACTACAAGCAACTCCTTTCATATTTCATCTAATATATACACATATTGATATTGAAAAAAATGTATTTTTTTTCCAAATATGTTATATACTGTATATTAAAATATTTAAGACATGTATATTCTAGTTATTATTATTAATTGTTTTTTATTTAGTCAATCAATAAAAGAAGATTATAGACGATCAGCTGCTTTTAGACTTTTAGCCTAACACACCGATGTTTTGTCTTTATTTATCGTCAACAAATATTGGATATATTTTATATTTCACAATGCATTTGGAAGCCAGTTCGTCTCAGATTTATATATGTGTCACGTTTCCTGAAGTTTTCATGCATTTTTATACGGTGTCTGAAAACAGAATTTCGGCCCTGTGAGACTGCAGCGTTGCATCTGTTTTAGAAGAAAGCAACAACCAGGAGGCAAACATGACATTTTCTCTGCACCCAAAACAGCTGACGCTCCTTCGCTGTGGAGAAATTGTATGTAACAGAACACAGGAAGAACTGTAGCATCGAGAAACGAAGAGAAAACGGCGAACGAACGTCAAAAGAGATCGCTGAGGTATTAACTCTAATCAAGGCAAGAACGGCGTAGGACCCATATGTCAAGAACAATTGTATCGCCCTTGAAAAGCAAATTCCTCTTTACAATAATGGCCCCAGCGATTGCTCCGTTGGATTGTTTAGCTGCCCTTGATGGGTCAACAACAAATGCATCCAGTCATGAGCCACTTCTATCGCAGCAAAAGTTGGAAAAACAAAGTGTTGAAAGACCGCCTTCTGGAAATCATTAGCCATAATCATGCTGCTCTGTAGCTATTTGGTGGCATTAGCTTACCTTCAGTCTTAATCACTGTTTGTTCAGAAGCACCCAAGGGTCTTAAAAATTTAAATATAAGCGCATGACTGAAACTTCAGAGCTATGAAACATTTTAAACAACAGAACAGAAGGTCCTGAAATGGCTTTTGGCATAAATAAGTGTTTTTTGTGTTGTTTACAAAAAACAAACAACAACACATAAAGACTATAAGCTGTTTGTGTTTTCATGTGTGCTTATGTGACATGTAGGTAAAAACACAGTAAAAAACTATTTTTTTGTTTTATAAATATGTATCCACTTTACATTGAATTCTGGTTATTAGCAGGGAGAAACCAGGTTGCACATTACATTCACCTATCGATCGTCTCAGCCTGAGAGAAAAGGAGATTAGCGGTCAACTTCCAACACCTCAATCAATAATCATCTCCCTAATTGGGTATTAGCAATAAGAAAGTAGACTCGCTTGTCACACAAACAAGGCTTCGTATTCAACATTTCAAGGCAGCCGGGTTTTGGCTGTTATTCATCCGAAGCCTTCTCCTGTGCTTTTAATTTGAAATTAGGCTTCTAGTCCCGTTAAGGATGCAGTGTGTTCTCGTTCTCTGTGAAATATCATAATCCAGGATTTATAGAATAATGCTAGAAATCCCACAGGACAGAGGCTGATGTTTTCATTAGTTTCCTCTGTTTGGATCTGAAAGAAATTCATAGATATACTGAAATACATCAGTATAGGAAAATGCTGCATTGTATGACTCAGGAAATGTTTTATGGTGTCAACATGTAATTTAAAACCAAAAGTTGCAGGTTTGTTTTTTCTTCACTCAAGCTGTGTCTCTTTCGATTGACTCCAAAACTACTGCAAAGCTTTTGCATTCTTTTGGTGCACATGGCATTTATCTGTAATTGATTTGTCTCAGCCACTGTGAATGCCATACACCATGAGCACATTGGACTCTCCCTCCCTCTTCCCATCACCACCACCACCCCCACCTCCCCCTGCGTGCCATGCTTCCCATCTGGCTTTCCCATCCAATCAGAAAAGATATGAGGGAAGCACAGAGTTGCACAGCTTCCCACTCTATTTAGATAATTGAAACGAAAAGCCTGTTTGAAACCAAGAGTGTCTGCTTAATTTACAGTCAATGTAATCCTTAAGTTTGTTTTTTATTTTTTTATTTTTTTTCCCCACTCTCCATCAGTATGTCTCATTCATAACCGCTAACAATGTAGCTGCACTCAAAGCCAGTTTCGAATGCAAGAAGAGAGCATAATGTAACAGATGACAATTTTCTCATTTCCTAAGAAGTTGACAAATAAACAGGAAAACAGTGATCAGAATACATTAGTTTTAATTGGTCTCGTATGCAAAAAGTTGGTGAAATTAGCACATTGTCCCAAAATCAAGACACATGCCGTATGCTTGATGAGAAAAAAAACATTTAAATGAAAATGTGTTCATTTTAAATGTGTTCATGTTAAACTGTTGTGTGGACAGTGAGTATTTTAACAGAACTTTTTCTGGTCTTTATTCTTGAATCTGACCTGATTGGCCAGTTTAAACTTTGTAAGCTTCGTTCACAGTGAAACTCAAAGTGCAACACAAACACAGAAAACACAACATAATGAAAATAATGAGAATCAAGAAGTTTTTTTTTTTTTTTTTAGGCCTTTTTTAAATCCCTTCAGACGCTTCAGAAGGCTGTTCCTCAACCAAGCGTGACGCAGCAGAGCAGAAGGCTCGATCCCCCGCGGAGCAGAGCTTGGTACTGCAGGCCTGGAGGAGCAAGCTGTTGGCAGATCTAAGGGTGCGGATGGAGGTCTGTGGTGTGATCAGGTCCTGTAGGTAGAGAGACGCGTGTCCGTTGATGGATATGTTATGTGAGTCGAACCTGAAGGAGACGGTGAGCCGGTGCAATAAAAAAAAACTGATTTTTGCTCATTTTAAGCTTGCAGATGTTAAATCTCACACTATGTTTAATAGGAAATGTATAAATGGAAAGAAAATTAATTATAAACTCTTGATTGTGTCTTTTCTTTTGTTCCTTGCCGTTTTTACAGATTATAACTTAAGAGTAGGGTTCATATGATGTTGTGACGTGGTGAAAATACTTACGGATATTTGTGCTGAACCCTCAAACAAATCTTTGGTTTTTGGTTTATGGTGCAGCTGCCAGTGACAACTCTGTTGAACTCCATCACTGCTCCAACCCAGAACCGCACCCCACTAACAAAATGAAGTAGTAAACTGCTCCAAGCATCATCAGTCACGACTTTGAACCGAGCTCTGAATACAGAAACAAGCCTCAGAGCCTCCAATATCAGACTCAGAGAGACTGCGAATAAATAGCTTGCCTTTTTCCTCAAGCTTTGATGCGAGTATTTTTCAATTTACCTAATATGAACTCAGAAGAATTTCTAGTTTATCTTACGGCTTAAGCCTGGGTCTTGACCAGACGCTGTGGGGTACAGTTATAAAGACTAGCAGTCCATGCCTTGAGCGTGCTCTGATGGCAGGGGAGCCGCAGCACCCCATCCCCTCTACCGGTTCATCCGACTCCCAGCGGACCGCTGGTAAACACTGAGCGTCAACCCCGAGGCCAATTAGCCTGCAAGATCAGGCTAGTGAGGGGCCGACTGGAAAGGGGCGGGGGACTTAATTCAAAGAGCAGACTCTGCGAGAGTTCGGCTATCCTAATGACTAAAAGAGCTCAAGTCCCAGGGGTACCATTCAAGCTTTCAGGAAATATAAAGGGGGGAAAAAATGGTGAAATAATAATGCACCATGATAATTTTATATAATGATGTAATGTTATAAGAGATAGCTATCCAGTAAGAGGTTGTTAGTCCGTGACCCTTAAAAGCAGATCCACCCACAAACTGAGCTTCTATCCACAAGACGATTCGTGTTGGGATGTTTTTTTTTTTTCTTTGTTTGTTTTTTTTTGCTATTTAGGCAATGATTTGAGAAATTGAAAATCTATCTTTAGTTTAGTGTCCATCACCGCCGCGATATGGGGCTCATAAACTGTAATAACGTAGCAAGTGTGGGAGGTTAACAGGAGAGCATGTGAATCACAAAACTGTTAATTAGAATCACACAGTATCCAAGCAACAGTAACAGGGCGCTGAGTAAAATGAGCTATTTAGCGGGGCACCATCCTGCTCCCGTTGGCTCTCCAGTTGACCTCTGACCCCGACACTTACTCTGTACCCGTTTTGTTTTACTGCCAGACATTGAAACCATGAAACCAGCAAGATGCGCTGCGTGGGTGATGTGTTTGAACAGCTTTACGAGATATGACAACACTGCTTTTTTTTTTTTTTTTTTTTCACACTATTGTTTATTTATTTTATTATTTCCTTTTTAATAAGTTGTTGTTGTTTTTTTTTCTCCCCCAGAAAGTACAACTGAAAAATATATATAAGAGTCAAAAGAAGGGAAAGTTCAAGTAAATACTGAATTGAAGATTTAAAAATACTACAAATATGTCAACGTGCAATATTTAGACTTCATATTAGAAATCAGACTATGAATACATAGAAACACTCATCAGTTCCACTTACAGCATAACCAGCCTGGTAGACCTACAGTAACATTAAGTTGTAATGACTGTATATATAAACAACTGTATTTGACTTTAAAACTAATGTATAATCCAACATATTGTCTATGTATGTAGATTTACCTGCATACATAGTGCAATGTTCATAAAAACTGATTAGATTACCTAACAAACTAAACTATTTTAAATTTTTATATAATGGAAAATACACTGTTTTTTTAATTTATCGTAGCACATACAATTAATCAGGGTCGTTTTATAATCAAGCCAATATGATGTATTTATATAATTCTACCTGTGAGGTTTAATTATTGTTATGATTTGTTTTTGCACACCAACCTTTCAGTCTTTGCATACTGAATGTTGAATATATGCACAAACAAAGGCCCATAAAGCAATGTCATCGTAAGCGTCATTCGGCACCTTTGGGACGAACACTGTGCAAACGTCTTATCAGCCAACGTCACTAATGCTCCCGCGGCTGAATGGGAGTAAATCCCTGCGGCCGGGTTTCAAAATGTTGCAGGAAAAAACAAGAATTGAGGTTTTAGTAGTGGATGATTCAACAATATCCTTTTCTTGATTTAACCCAACAGTCTTTCAACTATGATGAAGTTAAATAATATGATTATCGTATCCTGTGCAGATTTTAAAGCCTTCTCGGATAAACTTTTAATTCTTGGTTATACAAGTAAACCTGTCTGGGCTGGAGTTGACTCCCCATAATAAGTGTAACTGTGGATCCGCCTCCATCACTGTCCCGATGCTCGATGTCATTATACTGAAAGTTTCAGGCAGGCTGAGAGGATCCATCCAGTGTAACATTTTTCTTTTTTTTTTTTTGTTATCCTCCATGTCATAATAGTTGATTGTAGACTTTCTGCTCGACACAGGTCATAAACCTTCACAGACACAAGCAGCCTAACAAGACTTAAGCATGTCTCGAACCAGAGGCTTCTCTCTCCTTCTCTCTGCTTCAGAAAATGAGAGGAGCTTCTCAAAAAAAAAAAAAAAATGGGACTATAACAGTAGCCTGTGTGTCCCCGAGGAGACTGAGCTAGCACGGTCTGCCAGTCTATCACACAGGAGCACACTGCTTTTGTGACAAACTGGCAGACTAACATCTTTCATTCCTGTAGCTCCTCTGTGCTCTTCTTCTTCTTCTTCTTCTTTCTAGACAATCCTCACAATAACCTCGGCGGTGAGTGCATGACTACACAGTGTTCCCCTTTTGCTTTGTGTTGAATTCAGTGCAGCGCACTGGTGGATATCAGCGCTCAAACACTCCAACATTCATTAAAAAAAAAGAAAGAAAAAGTGTTGAATACACAGGAGGGAGCTGTCAAAACATCACAAAAGGTCAGAATACAGATTTAATCACTTTTCTTTTTTTTTTTATTGTATAGCACGCATTTGTACAACATTCAATAACAACAAATCCACACTAAACTCACAGATGGTTTTGCTTAGAGCAGAAACATCATGACTTACATACAAGCTCTATTTTAACAGGTGAGCAGCCCTTAAAATCCTTGAGAGGCTATATCCATTACAGGATCCATGAGAGGTGGGTAAGAGGCAGAGAGCATGGACGGGCTGCTTCACTGCACACCACACAGCCTCTCTTTACACTCTAACTGGCAATTGTTAAATTCACACTCGTGTCAGTCTTCACAATTTAGAGCCCTGTCAGGTATCTCCTTGTGGACGAAACTTCCCCTGCAGTCATTGATGTTTCACAATGAAACAGCAAAGTCATTTTGCAGTCTGATGGCAGTTGCTTTCTTTGGTATTACACAGCGGCCTTAAAGATTCATGAGGGAACTTGCATTCAAACAGGCTTAATATCCATCCTGTTTCATACTAGTAGCAACACAGTTTGGCAGAGGGGAGTGAATCATAGTGCCCCGGTGACTTGGAAGTGCCCAGATATGCAAATGTGTGTGTTGGTGCAATAGATTATTCAAATGCATGGATGCTTTGCCTTTAGGGTCGCCCCACCGCTGAGCTGTGGTCACTCCCCGTGCGTAATAACACCCTTGTGCTGTGTTTTCCTCTCTATGGGTGACACATGGTGACTATAGCCGGTGGCCTCCGAGGGACACCCACGCAAGAACTGCGTCGGCTTATTGTTTGTCGTCAAATGCAGCGCGGTTTGTAAGACCAGAAACAGAAAAAAAGGCACAACTGGTTTAAATACTGGAGCTAAAACAGTATCCGGACCCTGCAAAGCTATTTATTGTTCCCCAGAAGAAGAATCAGAAGCATTCGGAGGTGGCAGTGTCTCGTCTTATAATTAAAAGACTCTGAAACTCTTGATTGTTTCACTCAGAAATGTGTTTTTTATTTCCCGTTACGTCTACACCTGTATTGTACTGTGATGTGAGTACATTAGTGCATATGTTGGGGACTATTTTTTTTCCACTGGATTTGTTCACAATAAGTAAGAAAAATACAGAATATTACCAAAACTCATCTTTTAATTTTTCCATTTTCTCATCAGAAAGTCATTAAATGTGCCAAAGTGTGCGGTCAGACTGGTTATTTGTCAAATTAGCGACTAATAGGAAACCTTCGCTCACTGCAGTTGGATCCATCTGCCACCAGTCTAAGGCTGTAACTGCTAATTGCTTACGCCTACACGAGCACCAGGCAGGGATATTGATTCCTCATCCTGACATCTCAAACATCTTGAATGACAGTGAGAAAGCAGTGGCGATAGAGCGGTGCATTATGGGGCATCATGCAGCTGGAGGAGGGTAGTTTACTGACACTGCGTATGTACGTACGTGCACATACTGCTGCGCTCGCACTTAAAAACTCTTTAGACTGTAACACATGAGGACAGGTGACAAGTGGCTGGTGGAAAAAAAAAAAAAAAAAAAAAGTTCTCCATATGGAGGAAAACGTGCAGCATCAGCAGATGTAATTAAATCTCTGGTTTTAAAAAAAAGCAAAGATTAAGTGTGTGTTTAACGGATCAATAATGATGGACAGACAAGACAAAGAAGATTAATCAAAGCACACGGAAAATAGAGCACTTAGGCGAGCAATTAATATGTCAAGGAAATCTCAGAGGGACAAAAAAACTGTTCAAATAAATGTAGCAACGTCTTCCAGGACTATTATCAGGATTATCACCATTGATTTTGTCCATATCTGTGTGAATTTGATGTTAATATCCCGATTGATTCTCCACTTTTGAGCAGCTTTTGATGGACGTCACTCACAGGTTGCAGATCATGAAAACAGTAAGCAGTTTCAGATTTCGTCACATCCCGTCCGGATCGCTTCCTCGTTTCCTCACCGACGGGTTTATAAAACATCGATCAGCTCGATCGAGACACAAAGCATAAGTTCAGCTTTGATGAAACGTGTCTCAACTTTTGTATTAGCATAATAGTGCATCAAAAACAACCGGGACTGGGAGCCCCAAGTCAATATGGCTGCCGGCCAGGACGAGCTAATTTCTTTGGCTTTGTTTCAGATGTTTTTGCACAAGACGTCAGAGGAAAAAAAAAAGCCGAGACGGAAGCAGAAGAGTTTACAATGTATAATAATCTCTGCAAATCACCAAAAGAGATCTGAGCTGTGTTGTATATTACAGGATGTACAGGGCTGCTGTATTATTTCATGTCGTGCATTTCAAAGCAACCGCAGGGCCCTGCTTCCTCACGATGACGGCCGATGATAACGAGCACAAATTAAAGGGTTCCTGCATTTTCCATTTTGATTATGGGCATTGTGGGTTTTTATATGCTGGACCCACCGGATCTGTAGACTCAATCTCCTGCAGCCTACTTTGTTTCTGGCTCTATTGAACCAGAAAAGGTGGACTCTTAGTGGATATCTGGGGGCTTGTTTTTGCTTGTGATGCTCTGTTTTGTGTGTGTGTGCGTGTGTGTGTGTGTGTGTGTGTGTGTGTGTTCACTTTCATTAGACTTACTGGCACATTTCTAGACGTTAGAAATTAGGAAATTAAGCAAGAATGCTGATACGGACCACTGCTTTGCTCTGTTACGTCATGTGTAATTTCTTTCTCGAGTGTAATGATTTTTGCCTCCTTTACGCAAACAAGACAGAAAAAAAGAGAAAGTAAATCTGTTTGAATCATTTTACTTCAGTGTTAAATGATCCTGCTCAACAAAAATGTGAAAAAACGAGAACCACTTAAAACCTAAAAGCGCTTTTGGTTGAAATGCTCAAATCCATTAATCAATTAGTCAATCCTGCAATAATTTCAATAATCAGTTAAACACTTAAATCATTTTTTTCAACCACCAGCGTCTTAGTTTAGTTTTGATCCTTCCAGCTTCTCAAATGTGAACATTCACTGTTTTTCCCCATAAAAACCTGAAAATATTTAGGTTTTATACAAAATAAGACATAACATGGACTCTGACTGTATTTTAAAGGTATATTTGTATTTCTATATAAGATTCCAGTTTTTTTTACTCTAGAAGCTTTCAGGCAGACTCAACCCTGCCTAAACCTTTGGTCCACATTATCTTGTACACCTCTATTCTTTGCCTGGTCCAGCGTAAACTGATATAGGTCCCAGCAGGTTTGTGCAAGATTTGATCGAATCTGACAGGACCTGAAGGGACCTGATAACATGAGCCAAACATACTGTAGCTTCAGTCAGGCAATCAAAACAGCACCAAATTACTGATGTAGTTTTATCTTGGTATGGTTTCTCCCTTTTTTTTCAGCTTTTGGTGAGAAAAAACCCCCCAAAAAACGTGACTTTGTTAGTCAGTTTCTGTTTCTGTTGCTGTTGCTGTATAGACCCCTAACGTGTCAGGAGAAGCGGAGCAGGTGGACCCAAATGGAGGAGACAAAGCCGACAGGAGGCAGCAGGAACTGAAAAAAAATAAAAAATAAAAATCTTTATTCTCAAAAATCAAGGCTGCAGGCAAGGTAAAACTGAACAAAAAAGCACAAAACCGAGCGCTGGCAGGCAAAACTAAACTGAGCACGAGTGCATGAACACAGAAGGCAAACAGAAAACCAAAAACTTCAGAAACACAATAAGCATATTCACAAAAATCTAAAATGTAAACATAAAAAAACAAACACACTCTCCCACTCATCATTCAACAGACAGTAAAATTAATTTCCTTCATGTACATTTTTAGTTTTAGTTTTTGTAGCTGACTCTGTAATAACACCAGCAGACGGCGGCTACAGTTAACACGTATAAAAATCAGCAGGTCACTGTTTAGTTTCTGTTCACATTTCGACGTGTGTGTTTGTGTTTTTGATCGTCTCGGAGTCACACAGTAACAAGTCCTTCGGGTCAGGTGCACATTTCCATTACTCTTCAGTTGCCTCATACCTGCTGTTTTATGTCCATGTTAATACGTTTCTCATTTACGCTTCAAAAAAACCTGCAGCTCTCACACAAATAACTCACACCGAATGTAAATACTGTTAAATCTGTTGTTGTTGTTGTTGTAGAGGTTGAGTATCACGTTTCCATAGTTACTGTGTGTGTTTATAATGATAATTCTCCTCTATTTAGTCTTTATAAGCAGCATATTAACACTGTTTATAACACACTATAATGTAGTTGTTAGCAGATATAAGATTAAATATGTATTTTAGCACCCGATGAAGCATCTTGTAATGATTTATATATGCATATATATATATATTCAATGATATATGATTACACACACGACCAGAACCTCACAACATATCTACTGAATTTAAAACTATTTGTGCACAAAACTCATAAAGATTTATTTATTCTTTACTTTGTAAATAAGCAGGACGCGATGTGTTCACTTGTGATGGAGAATATGAAAACTTCCTTATATCCTCTTACTCCTACTAGAATGAGTCATAGCTCATAACTAATATATTTGCTATTTCAGTCTCAAGTTATTTTTTGTATTTTTCTTGCGTCACTTGCAGTAAAAAACGGTCGCTTGAGACGAAAAGTCACGTGACTCAACAACTCAGCGGTCTTGATACATGTTTCAAAATTTTACACACGAGCCTTGAACAGAACATGAGTGTGAAGCTCATTAGGATTAGACACGCATTGGGAGGAATGATTATAGCAATCAAAAACTGTTTCACGAACTGTGTTCATAAAGGTAGCTGACTGCTGTTTAAAGAGACACTTGAACATTATGAATCAATCCTTCTAGTCAGGTAGAGCAGTACCAGTTGTTCAATCATCCCCGGGTTGTGATATAAGCAGGATTTACAACATGAGAGAAATACTAATAGTTTCAAGTAAATATGCTAAATTGACTTTTATGAACTCGTGTGTGCTTCTCTGACCTCTTTGGCATTTACTGTATTGTCCTACAAGGCAAATTCCAGCCATCTGCTACTCTGGGTAAGTTCAAGTAAATGTTAAGATGTATTGTATTTGCAACCATTATCTGTCCCGCTCTGCTGCAACACACAGTTTCCTTCCTTTCTCCTCACATAAGAGAAAAAAAGAAAAAAAAAGCCTCTTATTACAGATTGGATAGCGAATACGCAGCACGGTGGAATAAGGTCTGATCTATTATCAAGAAAATAGATTCTGCCATTTGAAAGACTGATATTTACTTTCACTATTATCATATACCTGGCCACACACACACACACACACACACACACACAACGGCAGTGGCAGGATGTGTAGTGGCATAATTATACACAGAAATTGCTGTTATTTATGGTTCAAAGACACCAGTTCAAACAGGTTCACGGGCCCACCACCACCACCCCCACCACCTCCACCACCCCCAACCTCCTGCCGTTGTTGTTCCTGCTGTTTTTGTTGCTGCTGCTGCTCCATTCGCTGTTGTTGCTGTTAGTTTTCCCCTCTCAGGCTCGCGCCTCCTCTCCATGTATCCGTCATTGTGTCACTGATCTCGATGCCTCCGTATTCCCTGCCAAATACTTACCCTGACCGGTAATTAATTTACACATTAGCAGAAATATAAGAGAGCAGACATGAAAAATGACCCAATTCCTTGGGTGTGGAATAATTTTTTTTTATATTTTTCCTCACTGTGAGGGTTGAAAAGGTGTTGATAGAACATAAAGAGGCGTCACAGCATGCTGTCAATCTCTACGAAGCTGCATGCAACAATGCTAATTTATAATAATTATTTGAAAATATAAATGCTGCAAGTTCACCTATCAGAGTTAAATGAGGCTCCTTTGAGTTCCCGTCTAATTGTTAGTGTATTACTGACCTCTAGTGGTCGATGGTAATATGAGCGTAATAAATTGTGTAAACAGTACTAATGCTGAAGTAGAAGCTCTCGGGCTGTGTGGTGATGTTAACTGTAAGTAAATTATATGACACTTGACGGGTCTGATGTTTATAAAGTAACTTCAATATTGACTTAACTCAGTCTGTGATGAGGACCGTTGCCTCTAATGAAGGTAATCACCACCATCAGATAATTACACACATTAGATTCACACGAGGAAGGAGGAGAAATAAACTCACTGATAGGAAATCCTGTCAAAATAAGCATCACTCATAGACGAGGCAGAGTTAAAAAAATCACGTAGTTAGTTGAATAGTTTATTTATATTGAAAGATCAAATGCATACATGGACAGCCACAGACCAAAAGACACACACACAAAAAAAAAATTATAAATGTATAATGTTGCTAAGTGCAAAATTACTGCTGTTTGCCACTTTATGACAGACAAATCACAGAAGGGTGAATTAAATGTAACCTCAAGGTCACTTCAATTTGGGACTGAATAGAAATCGTTTCCTTTGGTTGAAAAACATGCTGCTGTGAAACACACCCAGTATTTATAGCACAGGGGGGGTATTCAGTGTAAACAGGGTGTATGAATCTTCTCACTTCTTCTGTACTGGAGCGTCATCCCTCTCCGCAGGGAATATTTCAATTTCCTTAATGATACGATTAGCAATAACGTCGTTGTTTGCAGAAACCATCCTTCGAGACATCAAATCAAACGGTCCCCCTAAAGCAAACAAAAAAAGCCTTTATTTTAACCTGCAGTCAGGGGGGTTCCCTGTGTTTACACTTTAATCAGATTTGAAAGCACATACATACCATCTACATCCAGTAGTATCCCTCCGGCTTCTTTGACTATTACCGCTCCAGCAGCAATGTCCCAGCAGTGGATCCCGATCTCGAAGAAGGCCTCCACCGCCCCTGACGCCACCAGGCACATGTTAGTGGCAGCTGTCCCTGACCCACGGAGCCTGGCACGATGGAAGTATTGGAGATGAGTAAATACACGATGTTAGGGTTAGTGTTTGGATGTATGGATATTTTTCAGTTCACTTCAGCTTTTTTTTTTAAGGTTTGCTGCGGCTTGTAGCTCTCTTTCTTTAGCCGTCTAGTTAGCTGTTTCAGGAAGTGTGCCGTTGGTTTCTAGACCACACAATGATTTCCAAACTGGTGTGTAGTTATTGCAGCCTGGGTTACAAAGCCAGAATGTAGTAACTACGCAGCAAGAGAACAATTACTAAAGTCCCGCTTGGTTTACTATTACTTACTGTTTTTTAAAATTTTGACCAAAGTTACTGTGTTTTAGCTTTGCAGGGCAGTACTAAGCAGATTAATGAGAACATTTACCCATGCACTGGGATGCAGAGGATCTTCTGCATGGTGGAGAAGATCTTGGTTACTTTTTCTTTGGACCTATCAGTCCCATGTTCAGAGATGATGATGGACTTATGGATATCTAATATACAAGCATACAAACAGGGGTTACTATTATGGATCAGTGCAGGTGTGATGTATGTACATATTTGGTGCACACGCTCACATTAAACCACAGCGATCAATATTACCTTTTACGTCAGACACCTGAATTTGTTCCTCGTCGCAGAAAGCTCCCTTCCCCTTCCTCGCTTTATACATCTTGTCTTCCAAGCAGCTGTACACCACACCAAACTCCAGCTGAAAACAGGTGTCATTATTCTAAGCTGCCACATACTAAGTATATATACTATTATTCATTGGAAAATACTTTGATTTGACATACCTCCTTATTGACTGCAAAGGCGATAGACACAGCCACGAATGGGAATCTGTAAATAGGAAGGGATTGTTAAGAAAAATCCTTGAAGGAATAGTTTGACATTATAAGCTTATATTTGCCTTCTTACCGAGAGTTAGACGAGCGGATTGATGGGTCACTCTTATATTATATGTGTATGGTAAAGCTAGAGCTCGGGGACAGTTAGCTTAGCTTAGCATAAAGACTGAAAGCAAAGGGAAACAGCTAGCCTGGCTCTGTCCTGAATCGGATCACTAATAGTGTCAGTTTTACATATTGGTTTTGTATGGTACAAAACCAGATATAACTAGTTAACATGTTAATTACTGTAGTGAGCTTTATGGGTGTTGATAGGAGGATTTTGTTACCATTATGCTAACCTTAGCTTGTTGCTTAGTAAATAAGAGTATGAGTCAAAATGTCTATACCTAAACTATTCCTTTATTGATTGGCTAATGAGTACTGCTGGGATAGTGTGCATCTGATTTTGTTGTATGGTAAAAACTTCATTCACAACCTTCTTGTATCCAATCTGATACTTGTCCTCCACCCCCTGGTTTATACCTTTATCACTACAGCAATTCAAACACAGTACAATACAAATGAAAAAAAAAAACCTATATGCAAACCTATATTGCCTCTGTTGTTTTTGTGTTTTGTGTTATTAAGTGTTTTTGCACCCGAACAAACTACAGCTCAGAAAATAATATTTAAAAGCCTTGAATCACTCTTTGGAACCACTGAATTATTGAGTCTCGTGTACAATCAATACCGTCAAGCTATGCAGGGGATATTATAATGGTTATTTAATTGACAAATGACAATTCTTATGCTTATAATAATAATAATACTCTTTGCAGGTTTTGATCAATAACAGAAAGTGTTGGAGCCACATCCATTAAGACAACATATCAAATCGTCCTTTAGCAACACTGACATCTTACCCGTGTACAAAGTTCGTGGTGCCATCCACCGGGTCTATGATCCATGTAGGTTTGTCGGTTAAGATACATGGTTCCCCCTTTGCTACTGACTCCTCTCCAATGAAACTGCAGCACAGAAGAACCAATCGATCAATGAGGAATATCAAGACTGAGCAATGTGTGTCTTTACATACATATAGGTGTGCATGGACGTATGTCTCACCAGTGTGTGCCTTCTCCGAATTCTGCTTTAAGAGACCCGATGATGATTTTCTCCACCCTCTCGTCGGTCTTCGTAACAAGGTCTACGGTGGAGCTCTTTGTCATGACCCTTATTTCGCTCTCTCCAGCTTTTCTAATTTCCTAAACAAATAGAATATTATTAGCACACGTTAAATCTGCTTTAAAAACAAGTCGAAGGTCTTGAGGTTACAACAGGGCAGAGTCCATATTTTGATCATCACATCAAGTCTGATAAGTTTGACTCTGCTTGCAAACATTAGAGAAGAATTTCGAGGCTCAGACGTACCGCTCCGGCTTTTCTTGCCACTTCAACAGCAAAGTCATAAGCCTTCTGCCATGGGTCATCCATTTTTCTTTATTTCTTACTTCTTAGCTGTAAAGAAAAAGAAAAAAAAATGAAGCTTGTAAAAGAGCAACGACTCAAAAAAAAAAAAAAGCATTAAATAATTTGAAACAGATGTTATCTTAAGATTAGACGTAACGTGCAGCAGATTAATATAAGCATCATGTGTGTTATAAAAGGTGCCAACGGTAACGCCCTGTCTCTGAAGTCCAACAAACAATACCTCTAAACTTGAATGCTTAGCGTTAACAGAGTGAGTCATGTAACGCTTCCTCTGTCGCTGGCATCTCTCCGTCCTGCTTTGTTCTCAAACACCGAACTAAAAGCCACAGCCTGGAGGTTTTTGACTCAACATTCATTGTAGTTATGAAACGTTTGGTTTAGTCGTTAGTCAAACTTCTTTAAAAGGAGAACATCATCAGTTCAAATGAGCCAACGGTACAATGACGAGTCAGTTTATTATATAGGCACCATCCCATTTTTATCATAAAATTCATATGCATTATTTCTGCTATTAGAAATCATATGTCTCTGTTTGGTAAATAATCCTCCCTGCAGATCCAAAAAAAAAAAAAAAAAAGATAACAAAAAAAGCAGATATTATCTATCCACTATGATGATGAGCAAACACTTTTTATGCTCGCTGCTCACATGCACTGTTAAAATGACAAGAAAGCCTTACCTTGTGAAGTCAGGTGGGTCTGCCAAAGGGTAGCAGCAAAATGCTAGTGCACCTTCCCTTGAAAAACCTAACTTTAAGTTACCTCATTGGAGAGGAGTTGTAAGGCATGGCAGACAGAGTGGGAAAAGTACTAGCCCCGCCCTCATACATTTGTACAGAGCAAGCCAAGTAAAGAAACAGTCTGTTCTTCTAAACACAGACCTGCAACAACATGATGCCACATTTACTGCGCAATGAGTGCACGCTATAAGCAGATGAGTGAGTGAAAATTTTCCAGTGTCTACCTAATTCTCCTAAATAATGTGTAGGTGTCACAGGAAGACACACCCTGCTGCGTATGTACATGAACAGCTGATATATGACTATAATAAGTCAATTCAGAAATTAGATTTAGAAGGATCTCCAAAGTGAAACTCTTAGAAATGAAAAGGTACATCCCAGCTCCTGACTTAGCTTTAACATGAGATTTGGTATGACAATGTTTTATAGTTAGTTTCACAGCTCTGAGCTTTCTCTTTATATCTTTTTATTTTATTCCAGTGGGGTGAAACTGCTTTGAAAGGTCCCCTGATGAGTCAGCGTAGTTTATATGTGCATACATGCCGGTTCCTCGCTGTGCCTGTTGAAAGTTGGATAAAGTCTTAACAAATATCCTCATGGACTGACTGAGAGTATATACTGCAGCCACCCAGATCTAGATGTCACTGGATCTACATGTGTATCTACCAAAAAGCATGCAGTTATTATAACTAATGTATTGTTTAAATCCCCATCGACACGAGAGCATTACCACAACCAGGAGATACTGCCGGGTAGAATATCCAATGACAATAATATTAAGTCCCAGACATACAGCAGCTACCCCACACCTATAAAGTATACAATAAAATGTACTGAACTGTGAAACAGCAAAGCCCAGAATACCACTCCCACAGATGCTGCACAGGTGTGTGTGCTTGAAAGTTTTGGGCCAGAAGTGACATAATTGTGAGCTCTCGCTCTCATTTAAATGCACGGAGTCCCGAGGGAGAGCGTCAATCACTATTTTCTGAATCCTCAAGCAACTTTTTATAAAAAAGCTGACAGTTTTCTGACAGTCTTGCAGGGCAACATGCCTTGCTAAAATATTTGTACAATTAGTAGTAAATGCTGCATGTGTCAAAAAAAAATAAATGACACTGTGTCTATTGCCTGAAATATGAAAATAACGGTGATTCGTGCCTCGTTGTGTTTTGCCTGCAGTCTTTCAGCGGTTGTGAACGAGGGTCGATGTACATAAAGGCAGAAACACTTAAACCCCGCTGAGCTGGAAGTGATTTGTTCAAGACACATACAAAATATGTTTGTGTTAGTTAAAAAAAAGCAGAAACAGCCCTGAGTGTTTCGACAGGGCTCATTCAGACATGATTTTATTATTGCCACACCTTGCATAACACTGTATAAGTTTTCACTTGTTGAAATACCCTGAACCTGTTTCGGCTGTTTGCCATTGTGCAAGCAACAACAGGATGAGCACTAAAGCATTGTTTCAATGGGGCCATATTATGAAAACTCATTCTTTCAGTGCTGGTACGCCTATATTTGGTTCTCTGATGTGCTGCTAACACGTAACCTGTGAATTAAGACATCCCAGGCAGTTTGGTGTAAGCTGGCTAGCTATGTACTCTTGATTTCAACAAGCCATTCAAATTTGATGCCCCCTCTTATGTCACAAGGGGCTTCTTTGATATTGTACTGAATTTTAATGAGGTCCAGCATGTTTTTCATGTCAGAACCGGGTAAATTAAGCTAAGATGAGTGTTTCCCTGAGATACAAGGCCAGAAGACACGCTAAACTAAACATGAGGCTGGACCGGGAGCTGCAATTGGTGCAGACCCGTCACAGCAATGAGTGCACCGGCAGATAGGCAGGTAGGTAGGCTGACAGGCAGGTATTGCGTCGGGATAACGTACATCCGACCTCTCCTCGCATGTTCAAATTCTGCATCGTAGATTTTGGAGAAAAGCTGCAGCTAAATCAAACATTCTCGATCGCAAAAGTCCAAAAAATAAATTTAAAAAAAAAAAAAAAAAAAAAAAACCCAACAAATGTGAAATCATGAAATCAAATCTAATGCACAAGCAGTGCAGCAAAAGTAAACAAGACCTCTGTTGGGTTTAACAGATCGGTTTGGGGGTATCTCAATGGCCGAATGTGTTGAAAGTTTTGTTTGACCGGTGGCAGCAGCAGCAGGAGGACAGTTGTCACCCTGTTGCACTAAATATAAGAAGCTCTCTAAAATGTTGGGAGACAGGCTGAGGGAAGCGATAGGGATGGAAAAACAAATACATCAGCCCCGCTGTCTCCCTGGCAGGTCTGTTATGAATGATTTATCTGGAAATGACGGATGTTTTGGATGTTTATTTGCCTGGATTCACGGCTGTAACTGAGGCCCGCTATGATGCTGATGGGCAGCATTTTCTGGCCGGTGGGGAATCTCCATCTAATTTCAATTCTCCATGCAGCAAACCTGAGGGAAAGTCGAGGGCATGGATACGGTTTATATTACAACAAGAGGGAATTCTTCCTAATGGAGGGCTGCAAGGTGTCAAGGTGTTAGCAGCCTGCTGATATAAATAACAAGCAGACGCACATATTTCAATCAGGATGGATGAAAACGACTACCTTACTAAGACTAATACTTCTGAAATAAATATATTTGCAGCAAATTGCACAATATATGAAAAGCTAATGTAATTTGGCAATTAGATCCTCTTTGTGAAATCATTTTTTTACCTAAAAAGAGGAAGTCAAGTCACCGTAGGACGTACTCTGGGGCAATTTCTGATGAGAATTTGCAATGAAGGAGGCACTAAAATGACAGCAGACATCACCGCAGAAGCAGACAGATGACTGATTAAAAGCGTGCAAAAATCACAATGAGTGAAGTCAAGAACAGCAGAAGCAAAACCAGCTGAAAAAGTAAAGGCTTGATTGTTTTATTTAAACTAAATACGATGATGCATCAGTGCAAGAAAAAACACGGTAAAAGTCACTAAAACCAGAAGAAATATAGATGAATTCGACTTGAACTGTTCTAAAATGCCCACAGATCCTGACTTTTTATTACCTCCAGGGGAATACTCGACATTTTTGTAGCAGGAAACACGGCCTCACCAGTTTTTCCAAGAACAATTGCTCGTATTTCCTTAGTGGTAACAAAGACACACAGTACACAGCAGGTAATGACTTTAGTGGCTGCGCCATTAAAAGCTCTGTAAAACGTGTAAAAGAATATTAAATATTAAAAAAAGAGTCTACAAGATTTGTTAAGCAGCTGTTGATGCAAAGGGGGAAGTCGGCAGAGGAGGCTTTGACGCTCCGCTTGCTGACTCCGGAAATCATTTCCAACACTGGTGATTACGTCTGAACCCCCTCTAAACTGCAGACTAATATGGACCATTGATTTCTGTGGAGGGGAGCTGGAGCCCATAAGACCTGGGTTTGAACAAGTAAAGTGTTTTAAAACCATTTGTTAGCCATCAGCAAACACAAACGCACAAAAAAAACCCCAACAACCCCAAAAACACAAAACAGCAGTCCATGGAGAGTAAAACTCGGGGCTGCAGTCCATCACCATGAATGTGCAGTATCTGCTATGAGTCACCAGCACTGACTGAAAGGGCGTGGGAAATGCAGCGGGGAATTTAACATGGGGTAACGGCTGAGAATGCTTTTATCTCTCTGCTAAATTCACAACAGCAGAAGTCACTATGTTTTTATTCATTTATTTTTAGTTTTTATCGAGTGTCAGAGGCCTGTTTTCTGTTTATTTGGGTCTGTGTTGGTCACAAAGAGACATTTTTCTGTGCATGTTTTTACTTTATAGACATTATAAAAGCAGAGAAGACGATGCACCGTATAGGTCAAAGTGAATATCGGGATTTATTTATGTCTTCAAATTAAAGCTGGTTTGAAGGTGGATTTTGATAGACAGAAGGTGTCTTGACATTTTATTGCACTTTTACTTAATTTTTTTATGTTGTGGATTGATTTATTTTGTATGTATGAATGAAAATAGTAACTACAAGTGCTCTTGGATGAAAAAAAACCTCTCAAACGAGGTGAGAAAAGTGGCTTTTAACATAATGCACAACCATCTAGTTGCTTCTGCATCGACTTCAGCCTCAACCTGTGATATTTGCCAGTAAGTCATTTTTTCTGCACATACCTTATTACCACACTCCTGTTGTAGTTGTGTTGCATGTGGAAACATGCAGACACCGATGTCTGAACTGATTTAATGTGATGAAATCATCTATCTGAGGTGTGTCAGAAAGAGGCTCAACACCAACATATTAGATATTATTGATATTTATTTTCTGCCTTCATTATATCTTTACAAAAAAAAAAAAAGCACTTAATATTTAAAAAACAGTTCAACATACAAAAACAAACAATGACAGTTAAACAGCTCAGGAAGTGATGGGGAAGCAGTTACAAAGTACAGTATTTATATAGTATTTGTTGTATATACTCTTGTATTATAGTGCAAACTAATCATGGCGTTGGAATTTGACGGATTTACTTATTGCACTTATTACAATAACCTAACAATCAAAATCCTACATGGAAAAACAATATTATTGTACAAAACCTGAACACTGTTGTTCTTCAATAGTTCCTTATTGAGGTATTTTATCTGTTGTTTATCTGGCTGCATTTTTAACATACACACACGTCCATGACTCAAGATTAAGTCATACAACAAAATAAAAAGTGTGTATTACGACACACTGCCACAACTGCCTAATCCTATATTCATCATCACCTTCATGAATCATATCAGTGTTTTCTAAAATGAGATAAAACACAATCAAAAGTCTAAATCTGTGAATGGCAGAAATACAACAATGAATGAATTTAGAAAGAAAGCTGTGAGCAGGTTGAAAGCTCGAGCTCGGCTGTTCTTCAGAGGTAACTTTATCAGTTTGGTTCGTGAGGCAAAGACAGAATCCTGACTGGCTAAATGCAAAAAAAAGAAAAAGAAAAAAAGAAGCTGGGTGTGTCTGAATAACTTACGCTGGCAGCGATGCTGTGTGAAAACTTTTCTAGCCAACTGTGTCGTCCCTGCCAACGTCAAACTCTGTAATCTCTTTCACGATGCGTTCAGCTATCGCTTTGCTGCTGGCAACGATCAGCCTCCGAGACATCAGATCAAATGATCCACCTGGATGGAAGAAGAAATAATAAGTAGGTCTGTAATAAAGTTGTTGCATATGCCAACGTTGATATGACGCTTTAATTAGGATTAACATGGAAGTTGCCTGAATAAAGCAGCCGATGACCTCAGATGTCCTGATATTTTATTGGCTATTAGACATTTGGTACAAGTCGTTTCCCTGAACAAACGTCCCCAATTTAAATCATCACATTGTTTAATTTGGGTAATTGCATCTCATTATAAGTTATTTGTACCTCGTTGTTGTTGGTGTGACCCTGACTGAAAATATATTTTGAGTATCTACTAATAAATTGATATTTATTACTTGTCAAAGATAGAATAAAACAGTAATAGTCAACAGCCATAAATTCTACTTTTACAAAGCTTTACAAAAGGTGATAATTCTACTTTATGTTTATTATTGAGGTTTTAGTTAGTGCTGGTGTACATTATATTGAAAAGTGTTACTAATATTTTGTTCACATACATGACTAATGTCAACCAAACCTTGTACTGGCTTGCGTAAAGTGAGTGTACCCGCCAGTGGAAGTTTCCCCATCCATAAATCTGGCTCATTGTCCTGTTCAATCGATTAAACAAGCAGAAAACATTCATTTTCGGATGCTTGTGTTTACAGGAATGATTGTACTCGGCTAAGTCACGAGGGGGGAAAAAAACGTTATGCAATTCAGAAAAAAAACAAAAATAAAAACAGATGGTGACAGATTGGCTGATGAATTTGTCAGTTCATGGTCCCGTTTTCATTTTTTTACATTTCACACTAAATGGAAACAGATTTGCTCACACAGCTTGTTTACCTCACATGACCCTGAGAGTGCATCCCTGCGTTTTGCTCCAACAACGTCTGTACATGTTAAATACACATGAAAGGAGGATCTTTGCAGAAACTGAAGATCCTTTACTTTGTGTTACAACACTGCCACTGACAGCAAAGACTTGTTGGCTTCCTGAATGTCAGACTAGCTGTTATGTCATTGGCTGCGTTGCACAAATTAAAGATCAAATTTCTCAAACCCTGCAGCTTCCAGTTTCAAACACAAAAGCCGCTAGCTGCACTACTCCCCGTCTCTGCCTGTGTTTCATTTGAATTTGTGAGCAAATGAAGGATAAAAGCCAATAACAACAAGAATTAGTAACAATAAATAATTCATAAACATGAATAACTTCTGTTTGTACAGGAAGATGAGCAGCATATTCGCTTTGCTTTGCTCTGAAATCTCCAACTTCAGTCCTGCTGTTTTTTTGTTTTTTTGTCAAATCTACTATGCTGCTGCTTCCTGCTTCCTTCATTTTTATCAAGTGACTCAGCAGCCTTTAAAAAGTGTAACAGAAGTGTTCTTACGTTGTCTCAATGACTCACCTGAAATATCCATGATGACTCCCCCAGCTTCCGTAACGACCGCCGCCCCTCCGGCCATGTCCCAGCAGTGGATGCCCATGTGGTAGTAAGCATCAGCCGACCCGCATGCTACCAGACACATGTTGATAGCTGCACTGCCCGGGGAGCGAATACTGGGAATGGAAATGGCGTGTTTGCTTTGCATCTGACTGCACGTGACACACTGTCAACTTCTAGATAGCTTTGTAAAAGTTTAGCTTGTGTAGGTGCATTATTACCCATGTACGGGGATGGTGAGGATGGTGTTGACGTTGGCCAACATTGTATTGAACTGCTCAGGATTGTTTTTGAAGTTCATTTCTGTCAGTACTAGAGATTGGCTGATATCTAATGGAAACAATCAAACAACAGCCTGATTACTACACTGCAGAAAGCAGTATTATTATTACTATGAAAACTGTGTAATCTACAACTACTACCTCTTGTAGAGCAGTTATAAAACCTTGCTGTGATGTTGCCTCCACCTAGAGGATTTGTTAAGAACTGCAACAAGGACTATCAATAGTTACCTTCCTGTCCAGACACCCTGATAGGGACTCCATTGCAGAATGCTCCTTTCCCTTTGCGTGCTGTATACATCTTGTCCTCGATGCAGCTGTAGACGATCCCGAACTCTATCTGAGACCAACATGCA
The DNA here is from genome assembly GCA_036937835.1 of Pampus argenteus. Lineage (NCBI taxonomy): Eukaryota > Metazoa > Chordata > Actinopteri > Scombriformes > Stromateidae > Pampus > Pampus argenteus. Next base: position 4,077,837 of record CM072880.1, on the reverse strand, counting down.
GCAGAGAGAACAGAGCTGATTCATGTGCTGTGGGAGGAAGGCTAAAAATAACAGCCGTATAACGAGAGAAAGCTTGTACTTATCAGACATTCACTGGCTGATTGGGGCAATTATCATGTTAATGATTCTAATAATTAAGACATTATAATGTAATTTACACGCGAAACATCTCAAATTATGTGAGTCACGAACGATAAAGCCTACCTCTTTCTTCACCGTGAAGCCAATTGATACAGACACAAATGGGAACCTGTAGGAAGAAAAAAAATCACAATAAAAAGCATTAATTTAATGAACTCCCTTTAGGTTTAAGCTCCGAGAAATCAGTTTCTACTATCAGTTCAGTTTTATCGAGGTTGTCTAATTATCCCTGATTGAGGACATTTGAGGGAACCTAATTAAAAGATAAAAATAGATGATGATAATAAGAATGAAGGTTTCTCAATGGTTCATACAGTACTTAAGTGCAGGCAGTACCTGTGAACAAAGTTGGTGGTACCATCGATAGGGTCGATGATCCAGGTGGGATTGTCAGTGAGGACACTGGGGGCGCCTGCTGCTACCGACTCCTCACCTATGAAGCTTCAAAAATCACAAAATATGAAAAAGCAGTTATTTTTAGGCACAATATGACTTATGTAACCTGTCTACCTGTTAGGATAATTTTTTGATATATATATAAAAAATAGTTTCCACTGGCCAGCCTATTTTCAAAACTTAATACATTTAAATTTGACTGCTTTTAGGGCAATAATTGTATTCTGGTAGTGTAGAGAAAGCCAAATTATTTTGAAAATGACCATCTACATTGCAAAACAATATACAAAGTAAAAAGACTCACAAAGTAAAATAAAAATATATATATATATGAACAGAATGAACAAAAATTAATTGATCGTAAAATATTCTTCCATTGCACGTAGCAGCTCTCTTGTCCACGTTAGCCCGTGATGTACCTGTGTGTGGGGTACTTTTCCTTGATGGAGGATATAATGAGCTGTTCTACTTTCTGGTCCGTCTCAGTCACCAGGTCAACCGGTGAACTCTTCTGCATGACGGCGATGTTTTTTTGGAGCGCCTCACGGATCATCTGTCAGGAGCACAGCAATGTCAAACCCGGCAAGGTAATTGCTACTTTAATTAGCCTAATAGTATATGTATTATGGTCACATATTGCTGGCACAGCTGTGAAACTAGATCATTAAGATGGATAATATTAACCGTTTGAACTGGGGGGAGAAAAAAACAGCATTTTCATACAACACATCCTCGACTTACTAGACAAACTTGACATGGAAAATCTGCCTTTAGGCATTCAGACTTTCTCCTTTATGGCTGTTGATCCTAAATTAATGTGTTCATGTGACTTCTGTGGTATAATTTTGGTCATGATCTTTACAGAGTTGCTGTATTTTAAGAGACTTTTTCCTAATTTGAAAGGTAAACAAACCTGAGTGTGTTTATCCTATTTCTGTTGTTGTAAAGTGTATAAAAAACCAAGTCATGACTAATATTGAACATATTTTCAGAATAGAATAAAGTAATTTTTTTTAAATTATTTTTCATTGTACTCCCTCACCTCCCCAGCCCGTTTGGTGACCTCCACACAGTGGTCCATGCACTCCTGCCAAGGATCACTCATGTTGATATGAAGGAGGAGCAGAAATATTCACAAACACTGATTGTTGATACCTGACAGGAAGACACAAGACATTCACGGTAACAGTTACAGATACTGTTGAGCCAGTAGCTGGCAAAAACAGGTTAGATAATAGGAAAGAGCAAATCTGTTTATATAGGCCGGGATGCTAACGTTACTTATAAACTGCAAAGCTAAATTAGCCGCTATGCTAATCAGCTACTATGGTAGAAAAGACGAATAAACGAGCACTGAGCTTGCTAACAACTACGGCTACAAACATAACATTAATTGTTCTGCCATGCAGCATTGTATTAACTCTTAATTTACTTTGTAGAAAGCTTCTAGGACAATATGAATGAGCTAATGCTAACTCACCTCGCCTCCGCATACACCCACTTGTCAGTGTTGACTTTTTTTAAACTGCTGTTAGAATTAAAGGGAACTCTCGCTCTCATTGGTCAATCAATACCACCGGGTGTGAATTCTCCGCTCTGATTGGATGAAACGTTTCTTCCGACAGGAAATCACTGAGAAGAAGTTTGAGCGTGTTAGAAACAACTTTTTCTTCAGAGAAGAAGGCGCAACAATGGATGCTTTATTTCCTCAGCGTAAGTTTTTTTTTATAAGAATATATCATAATAATCTGAGGTGGGCATTATAATGAATACATTACTTTTTCAAGGATAACGCAGTGAGTCAATGATTCTCATCCACAAAGCTCAAAATGCATTCACTGAGCCTCTTTATGTCATCATAAACAGATACAGGTGTGTGGACAGAATTTGACCATCAACCCTGAGATCATTTGTTTTTGTAATAATAATAATAAATAAACCACTTCAGGCCAGTAGGGGGCATCAGCAGCAACACTGTTGTCTGCACAGATCCCAGCAGTCTCTCCAGAAGCAATAATCTCATAGCAGATTCGTCTTGTTTTAAACCTTTTGTATATAATTGCATCACTTTTCATCACATTTAAGTCAAAAACATACAAAACATTTGCTAAATAAAGCTTCACAAATAGGGTTTTTTTTTCTGCATTTCCTGATTTTGAACACTTTTAGGAATCATTACATTGAGGTAAATTGTAAATTATTATTTTGTGTTAGTTGTAGCTATAAACAACAGTATTAGGGGCTTAAGGACTACTTTAGGTGTCCGTTTTTTTTTCATTACTAAAGATGTCAGAGTGCAGTGCTTATGGCAGCTGCTCCACACAGGTTACTCTGTTCATAGCAACTAATGTCCACTAACAGTATTGGACTCTCTCGACCTTAAAGTTTAATTTGCTGCCTTCATATACCTCAACTTCTACACTACAACTCCTGGGAGAAAACAAACAAACAAATAAATACATAAATAAAACCTGAAAGTTTATGAAAAATCCTCAATGACGAAGGCAAACTAAGTCAGAGGAGGACTGGTGATAATAAATGATGATCAGTGATCATTGATCAGTCAGTGAGTGTCTTTTGCAGCAAGCAGGAATCTATTGGTAATAAGATCTGTTTCAACTCATCTAATCCTAATTGATACTGCTTTAAAATATAACAAATACAGTTATTCATAAGTGAGATTAATTCAGAGGAAAAAAATGTTAGATGAAAGTTTATAAAACTGTTTAAAACAAGTGTTGGTTTCTTTAGGAGAGTTTGAACTTGTGCACCACATTAACTATTACCCTTATTTGTTTATATGGCTTTTCTGCTCAACTGACTTTCTTATCTTTTATTCATTCTTTCATTCATTTTGTTATCACACTATGTTTTTATGGCACAACGGTAAGGCAGAGCATGGAAATTATAGAGATGATTACAAACTGCTAAATGTGATCCAACCTGCTTCTTCATTTTTTTTACATCTTTTACTTGTATAAATATATTAAATGCTTTAACTTTTGACTCAGGTTTTATTCAATTATGTCAGGTAGATTTACTCACATATTGTCACGCTGATCATTACAAAGGACACAGATGTTTTAGGGCTGGCCGCCTCATTCAGAAAACAAGTGTGTTGGTGCACGCTTTAATACAGGAAAAAGAAAACATTATTATTAATGAATGTGACTCCAAGTATTTCAGTGAGCACAAAACGTGTCTGCACATGCACATGGCATGTAAATAACTTCCTCCCACGCTTTGTTTTGTCTTGAGTTGTCAGTCTGGCAGCTTTTTAAAACATTTAAATGGCCTTCAGGTTATTTAGCTGATGATGCCTGACCTTTACACAACGATACAGCATTTTAGATTTTTAACATTAATACATCGACACATTACAGTAGGTCATGCAGCGATTCAACATGCCCTGCTTTGTAATTTAGTCAGAAAACATAAATAAATACTCACCGTTTTCCAGACTGAAGGCAAAATTGCAAGAAATTACTTCGTAGTTGGGACATTCAATGCTTAGTTCAGGTCAAAATTCCCCCCTTGTTGTCCTTGTTGTCCTTGTTGTGATGTGATGTGATGTGTATCCTCCTTTAAGGGCTAATGCTTGACATGCCTGATAGGCTGGCCGACGAGATGATCTTTTTTCAGCCCCCTGTTGCAGAGAGTAGATCCACATGATTCCCATTATGGTGCCATTAAGTGTCTTCTGACATGTGCGCTGTTCTCTGGGAAGTGGTACCATGGGCTGGATGAACTGTATTATGACACAAATATAGTTAAGAGGACATACATGAACAGTCGTGTCACTTTCTGTCAGTATAAAACAGTTTTAGCGTATTGATTTCTTATACGAGCAGCATCTAGCAGCTGATATGAAGTATTGTGTAAAGCATTCATTTTATGTGACGTAGAAAGTTTTAGAAAGGGTGTTATTGTGCTGATTAGCCTTAGAAATACCTTCTTTAAACTTGATTTACATCTTTCATGTATCTTTCGGTTCTCTCCATGAAACTATAAACAATATCTCTCGTTTCTTAAGTCATTTTCCTCTTTCTTTATTCTTGTAATGCTCACAGTCTTCGTAGCTCAGCTTTTTTTTTTTTTTTTTTACACTGGTGCAAACAACTCTTCCACACACCTCTACAGCTGGTTCGAACCAGTGTGTAATTATCTCTATAATTTCCATACTCTGCCTAACCGTAAAAACATAGTGTGATAACAAAATGAATGAAAGAATGAATAAAAGATAAGAAAGTCAGTTGAGCAGAAAAGCCATATAAACAAATAAGGGTAATAGTTAATGTGGTGCACAAGTTCAAACTCTCCTAAAGAAACCAACACTTGTTTTAAACAGTTGTATAAACTTTCATCTAACATTTTTACAAAAGTCTGTTTCCTCTGAATTAATCTCACATATATATATATATATATATATATATATATATATGTGCACTGTATTCTTTTATATTTTGAAGAAATATCGATCAGGATTACATGAGTTGAAACAGATCTTATTAAGGTTACTAATAAATTACTGCTTGCTGCTGTTTGATTTCTCTCATATATATATATATATATATATATATATATATATATGAATAACAATTATTCCAAAACTTTTTCTGGTGATTTAAGAGATAAAAGACACCATTTCTGATTGGAGCAGAGCCACGAGGCAGTACTTGCGCAGCTGGATAAATAGACGTCCCGGCGCAAGTGCTCCTCTCAACAAGCAACAGCCAAACTTTCCTGAAGTTTGTTACTGTTGAGAACTTGTAGTAAATGATGGATCCTGGAGCGTATCCA